>OU452210.1:10466020-11888293 GCA_911728435.2 Apoderus coryli
GTGCAATCACTAAGTTTACCTACACTCCAAATTTGATTTTCGAAACCACTCCAGATTACTCCGTTGGATTCGAAAGCAATTTTTAGTTGTTCCTTGATATGTTGTAAAACTTTCTTGGTTGATTCACTTTTAAATGTTTTTTCTACCGGTGATTTTGCTTCTGATTCCTTAGATAATCGTATAATATCAATAAAACCTAAACGTCGATGATCCTCTACCATGTTTAACAGTTCATAATTATTTTTAATAATCGCTACTACATTCTCTGGAAGTGAAACTATGGTTAAAGATAACTGGAAGTATGAGGTCTCTAGATCTTCAAAACTATTTTCACTTAATTTATTTATAGTCGTTTCTCGTAACGACACCATCGGACTGGATACTTGTACCTTAATCTTAGCAAATTTCGTTGTTAAATCTTCAATACATTTCCCTAAATGTACATCACCTGCAGTGTATAATACTAATTCCCCAGTTTCTTGGATCGCGACTTTAACACATGAATCACTTTGCATTAACAACTTCAATCCATCTCGAAGTATTGGCAGATCTTTAGGATTCTCTGGTTCCACAGCGTGTCGTACAACAGGATCCAGTGCTATGTGTTCCACTAGCGGAACTACATTTAAAGTTGTTGATAACGTAGCTGTACGTAGAATACTGTTTTCGAAACCACCGATCCCACACAAATTACCTGGTGGAATTGAATCAACTAGCATGAGTTCCTTTCCGAACAGCATGTATAACTCTTTAATGGTTTCCTTGGTTGGACTACTAGTACTCGTAGGAACGTATGAAGAGTTGATAACGTATATTTCATCTCCAACTGTAAGGGTTCCTGTAAATACTCTTGCTAAAGCAATAACAGCGGTTTCGTCTTTAACTATTACTTCATCAGTACAACTGATTGGTTCAATTACAACTTTTTCTTGTTCAGGCTTTCGTGGTTTCGGCATGAACACTTTGGGTTTGTTCTGAGATAAATTGCTTCGATTCACACAAAACATTTTCGAAACATACGCTATAGATGGTGAATTAGTATCTGAAACATTTTTAAAATGTGGTATAAGTTCTTCTACGCATTTATTTTGGAATGGATCTTCACAATAGCGGTTCACGCTTAATAAATAATTAACGCGTTGATCATCAATATTATTGGGAGCTGGTAGGATTTTAAGACACTGCAGTAAAATGGTACCAGCAAGAGGTTTCCATGCCTGGAATATCGCTTTAGCCTGGACTTTTGGATCAGAATGATTCATATCTCTGGTGATATTAGTGACATTTAACTTTTGTAGTATATTACTGACTTTATCTTTTTCCATACGCACAACAATGCTTTCATAAATATGAACAATTGTTTTTAAAACAAATTGTTCGAATAAGTTAGTTTTCTTTTTATCGATTGCTCCAGTTTTAATTTCTCGTTTTGTATCGATATAATTATCCAAATCCCACATTTTAGTGTTGAGGGAATCCACAGTTTCATTCTGAACAAGGTTACAGAACATTTGTGCGATTTGTCGAGTAGTTACGCCCCAGCCATCAACACCACTTGCGAAAATCACGTTGCCAGTATCAGGTGAAAATAAAAGACCAGTATCTTCAATATCCACATCGTTATCAGTAAACCCGTACTGATACAGTTCAGCGATAATTGCGTTACAACCTTCAATAATCCTTAAAATTATCTGGAATATTTCGTTGACAGTTTTTTCTAGTTCAACAACTAATCTATCAAATTTATTCAACACTAGAATCATTTTAACTTTTTCATCAAAAGCATTTTTAATTGACTCACGGGTTTGAACGCAAACGCCTTCAACTAAATCTACAACAATTAAAGCGCCATCACATATTCTTAAAGCTGCTCCAACTTCTGTAGAAAAGTCTATGTGACCGGGAGTATCAACGACGTTAAGCAGAATTCTGCGATTTCTATCAGTATCTTCGTCTTTAATAACGTTTAGTAGTGACACTGCACTGCTCTTCATTGTAATTCCTCGTTCTTGCTCATCTGGTCGATCATCTAAATAGCGTAAAGATCCTGCTAAGCGCTTGCTGACTAAGCGGTTTGTCGCTAAAAGCGAATCCGCGATTGTTGTTTTTCCGTGGTCGACATGAGCTAAAATGCAGACGTTTCTGATGCAGTTAAGATCGTTCATACAGAACTGGAGTTCTTCCAAAGTTGGTTTTATCGGTTCCATTATCTAAAATGAATAATATTATCAAAATAAAGCATTTGAATATTTATTTAGAAACGAAAAGCAATCTAATTATCATAATTTCTTTTGCTAGACTTACATTGGAGTCGCTATACTACGGTTGAAGCAACAGAAGTAGAAGTGAAAAATTATAGTCTTGATATTCCAACTTAGTTTGGTGTCTCGTCGCTCGAAATGATAAACCTTCTGAAGATAGAAAATGATTGTAGTTTCCATTAGCATCAAGTAATTCAAAAATAACTTAGGTATAACAAGCTAATGTTAAATTCTATTTGCTAGTTAGGCCACCCAACATACCCAACAGTTAGCTTGAGAATATTATTTTTCCGCTCAAATTTAAGGTTATGTTACCAAAACGCAAATAAGTAATAACAGGTCGTTGTAAAATAAAGACGCAAACTTTTACATAAATAAAAACATATTCAAATTTAACTTACTATAAATAAAATTAGATGACAATAGTTCAGTGCGTGTTTTACTTAATTAACCAGTAGTAATTGCAAATACTTTACACAAAATTTCACAATTTATATTTCAATTCATACAGTGAAACGTTCTCGTCTCTAGTGACATCTATATGTCAACCTGCTGAACTACTCTAAATGGGGAAGAGAAAATAAATAAAGCTGCCTTTCCGATGAACTGGAAATTTACTTAGCTATATTATTAATGAGCGGTTATTGTTCTAATAAACCCGTGTAAAAACCTTTAGTTTCTAATATCTAATCTGTTTTTTTATCCCAATCATTACATTATATTATTTTTCTATGAGTATATGCAGCGACATCCATCATTGAGGTTATCGCATTAAGCGTGCGAAGCGCCTGTCTAAGCCCATAATTTTTGTAGATTGAGAGCATTATCTCAGAGTGTATCGGTCAACGACTATTCTTAGGTATTAGGTATTTTAAAATTATTTTACAAGTATTTGAATTAAATAAAGGTCATTTTTCAAAGTTTTAAAAGGCAACAAAGTAAGTAAGTAGCTATAGATATTACCTACCTAGTAGAAAGATGTCAGAACATAAAGTGAGAATATTTCATCCATATGTCCATACATAGTAATAACAGATTCCCTTATTAAAGTATTGTTGCTTGGTATGTAATTAACTAAAATTTAAATATCTTAACAAATTAAAACAAACCCGGTGCCATTGTCTTTATAAGTTTAAAAAGACAATGCCGGTGCGTATTATACTCATATATTTGACTTTTGACATTAAAACTAGCTGAAGAACTAGTGCGCTAATAACAACAAAATGATCTTGACTGCCACATGCGCATGATAGTAGTTCAAATAATCCAGCACTACAGTGTTGTCAAAATCACATAGGTTCCTTGCTCTGTTTCTTCAGCATGAACATTGCTATTACTCGAAAATATTAGAAGCTACTTTCATGAAAAAAATTATAGATTTTTACCAAAACGCTAAAGGCTCAATTGATATTTGCTAAACTATATAGAAATAATTATTTATTTTTCTCTTACCAATAGATCTTGGCCTAAGAAAATATCGGATACTCAATTTTAATTTATACAGGACGTTCATAAAGAAGCTAAATTGGGACAAAATAAAAAATGTAAGAGCGTTTGCGGATATAATGTACACATGACAACAATGGCGGTTTGAAGATTTGAAATTTGCAGGAAATTACACTATGGAGCAGCCAAAATCAATGTTGTCCCTAGACTCTTGGCTATAGTCCTAGAAAAATATAACTAGAACAAACATAACCTTAAATCTAGTTGATATGTTTCATATAAACAAAAACTAATTCTCAATTTTATTACAAACGTAACATAGTAAATCAACAGTATTGTTAACAAATAAAATATGATTACATTATCACAACATTTAAAACGTAAAAATCAGAGTGATGAAACACAATCTACAAGAGCATCTATCAGGGACAGACTTCTAGTGAAGGAGGCGCAGGAAATGGCACAACTTCTTCCTAGCTGCTGCTCTATACATTATCATAACGAAAATGATTTAAGCAAATTTATATTATACGTAAAACCTACTGAAGGATTTTGGGAAGGTGGTACCTTTCAGTTTGATATTACTGTTACGGAAGAATATAATATGGTGGTAAGTGTTTGTAGATATAATTACTAATGTTTTTTAATTAGTTTCAAGTAGTTCACATATTAAATCATTTAGAATTTTACTTTCAGCCACCAATAGTAAAGTGCTACACAAAACTTTGGCATCCAAATATATCGGAAAATGGTGAGGTGTGCTTATCACTTTTAAGAAGACATAGTGTCGATGGTATGGGTTGGTCACCAATTAGAAGATTAAACGATGTTGTATGGGGATTACATGCACTTTTTACGGTAATATATTTGAATAAATCGGAAGTATTTGATAAGTTAAAGCATCAGCTCCATATGTAGTTAATTCAAAATTATTTTTCTAGGATCTCTTAAATTTTGAGGACCCCCTGAACGTTGAAGCAGCTGATATGTACCGACACTCAAAAGAAGATTTCAGAATGAAAGTAATGGAATACGTTGCTAATTATGCTAAGAATTAGTCTTATACGCATTAGTGATATTTATATTTATTTAAAATCCTAAATAAGTTAATTATTTGTAAATTGTATATTTAACAATTCAATTGTTTGTGATATTTCTTGCATTTTTATTTGTGTGCAAATAACTCTTCGTATATTAAATAATATTGTTCTTAAATTATTATGATAAGCTAATTTAAGAAATATTAGAGAATTATTATAGTAAATATTTATCTGATGTGAGAGTGAGGTTTTCTTTAAATAAAAAGTTTGCTGGCAAATTAAATTTGATTTTATGTTGTTCAGAACTGTATAGGAAATGCCTGAAAGTTTATTGTAAAAATTGCTAAGGATCTTCTTAACGGGGCTAAATTTGTTCCCAATGAACCTTACTGGGGGTATCTGTAGGTGTTTATTTGTATTTCTTACCATTCTTTCTGCGTATTACCAGCTCACTTTTTCCATATCGATAGCCGCGAATGCGTTTCCGTGTTGAGTACGACACCAAGTAGTTCACAAATTCAACATGAATTTGTGGCTTATATCTGAGCCCGGTTTTGGCCTGAGTACAAGCGTATATATTGGCTCTACAAAGCCGCGTTTAATTTTTTAGTAGTTTCGCTGTTCAGCGCTATGATTTAACCAATTTAGAGAATCAGAATATAACGTTTTCTTACTAAAATTTAAATAATTGCACTAATTAAACATTTTAGTTATGATTTACGATCTTTCAAATAGTTTTCTTTAAATTTCAAACTGACGTTTGACATATTGCATAGCGTCGTTGCCATGTTTTAAAACGTTTAGTTTTCTAATGGCTTTGTATGATTTGTTTCACAT
Source organism: Apoderus coryli (assembly GCA_911728435.2). Taxonomy (NCBI): domain Eukaryota; kingdom Metazoa; phylum Arthropoda; class Insecta; order Coleoptera; family Attelabidae; genus Apoderus; species Apoderus coryli. Next base: position 10,471,605 of record OU452210.1, read on the forward strand.
GTTTAAAAGGAAAATATTTAGCTTATATATACTGTATGATTTGATATTTGTTTCACATATTTAACAATCATTGTGCATACCATTATTTTCATTGAAAGACGACAAATTGTATCATTAAAAAAAAAGGTAAATATGAATTATTTTATAGGCAACTTTTAATACAGAACTGAGCTTAGGAGTTGTATGATTTGTTGCACAAATTATGCATTAATTAACAATTTGTGGAGTGTATTGTACACTATTGTTATTGCAATATGAAAAACTAAACATATTCTCAAATAGAAGACAACCAAATAAAATTGGCTTCTCAAAGTAGTGACTAGTGACTAGGCAACCCTTAATACAATGTGTATTGTATAATCTGAGAACAATGTTCTCTGGTATAATAATCATAATAAAATGAATAAAGAAAGTAAAAAACAATTATTATCCTTTAGTCAATGGATAGGAATGCAGAAATAAGAATAAATTCATAGAATAATGTTTATATTGAGAATAAATTTGCTACTGGCCAGCTGATTTATGTCAGAGTTATACAAACTGTGTTTATGTTTATTTTTTACATTGATACTTTTCTCGCACCGGTATGTTAAAATTAACCTCACAAATTTATACAAAATTTATAATTAGAAGGTATATTAGCACTATTTTTGCATTATCTTCAGGTAAACAAATTGCATGAAGTTTAACTATTCTCAATTATCAATAACGAGTCATATGCATTATTAGGATATGGTAAATGCGGTGTAGCAGTAATAAGAGTTACAGGTTCACAATCAAGTAAAGCTCTAAAACAAATCACTAAACTAAGCGAACTACCTAAACCCAGAAATACGATATTACGTAGTATACGCAACGTTAAAACTAATGATATTTTGGATAAAGGTTTAGTTATATGGTTTCCAGGTGAGTAATTATTGTTCATTGTTAATCCAAATATTAAGGGTTGCATAACACTCATTGTTGCAGGTCCAAAAAGCTTTACTGGTGAAGATAGTTTTGAACTTCATGTACACGGTGGTCTAGCTGTAGTAAATTCAATATTAAATTCATTGGGATCAATAGAAGACTTAAGATTAGCGGAGCCTGGTGAATTTACACGACGAGCTTTTCAAAACGGGAAATTAGATTTAACAGAAGTTGAAGGTTTAGCTGATTTACTGCAGGCCGAAACTGAAGCACAAAGAAAACAAGTAGGTACCTACATATAACACGAATTCTAGATTTGACATACTTACGTCTGTATTCACAGGCTTTTCTCCAAACTCAAGGTGCTTTAAGTAAACTGTATCACAAATGGCGTCGAATATTGTTAAATTGTACAGCAAATATTGAAGCATACATCGATTTTGATGAGACTGAGACAATAGAACTAGGACTAATCCAAACAGTTACAAATAATATAAGGGAATTAAAACGTGATATAGAAAAACATTTATCAGACGGACGTAAAGGTGAAACTCTACGAAATGGTGTTAGAACTGTTATTTTAGGTGAACCAAATGTTGGGAAAAGTAGTATTCTAAATTTATTATGTAAGTAAACGAACTTGTTTCACGAAAATAGTTGATAGTTATTAATTTTAGGTCAAAGACCGGCAGCTATAGTAACTCCAATCTCAGGAACTACTCGGGATATCATTGAAGTAACGTTAAATATATCTGGATATCCTTTAATTCTGGCAGATACAGCTGGTTTAAAAGCTGATACATCAGATATAGTGGAGAAAGAAGGAATAACTCGGGCATTACAGAGTTACAAAAATGCTGATTTAGTTTTACTTGTGATTGATTTTGAGAAATATCTTAAATATACAATAAATAACTCGAAGGCGAGTTTTAAGAAATATTTACAGCACTACATCGATTCATTGAATTTGAAAGATTTAGTTGAATCTGATAATGGTAATAACATTTTGTTTAAAAAAGAATGTGTTGTTGTGGTTAATAAAATGGATTTAGCCACTAATAAAATGATTATAAAAGATGATCTCTGTAACTCTTACGTTGTGCAAATGTCATGTCACACCGAGTTAGGAGTTGCGAAACTAATCGACGAATTAACTCTACGCCTTAAGGAGTTGTAAGTATTATATATATTTATATATACATTATTTATTTTGGCCTCTCTCTTCGCTGTGCACGGCTTTTGACACCCTTGCGCTATTTGACACCAATAGCGCCTATTATCATAGATGTTTTCATCTATGATTCAGCAACAATGGCAACGCTGCCACTCCTCCCAATATACGACGCGATACAACCACCTGACGGCCTTCATATAAACATAGTTGCCAGCGTTTAATTGCACTAAGCATAGCATACGAATCTTGCCATTTAAAAAACAGCATAAGAAGCACGCTTCATATAGATGCAGTACAGGTTTAATGGAAAATAAGAGTATACGACAATGTAACACGAATTTAAGTTATGTTGGAAATTTATTTCTCACTACCAGGTGACGTTTTTTGGGTTTATTGCATTATTTTTAAGAAGAAATCTATTGTAGATGTGGGGAACCTTCTGCAGAACATCCTAGTCTGAACAAAATCCGACATAGACAACATTTAACTGATTGTGTTAAAAATATTGACCGGTATCTCGGCGAAGCTGGAAAAGATCCTGATTGTATTGACGTGGTTATCATGGCAGAGTACTTACGGAAATCTATTCACCATTTAGGAAAGTTAGTGGGTTCTGTGACGAATGATGAAATACTCGATGTAATTTTTAGTAATTTTTGTATTGGAAAATAATACTTTAACAATAATTATATACTTAAGTAATAAAAGTAAAAAAATATATTTCGGGTTTATTTACCATATTACGCATTTTAATTCAGGATTCATCAAACTGTTTTTCGGACAGTTGAAAACTTCGGAAAACTCCTCAGAATTGCTTAGTGCTCCAATAACTCTGTAAAAATATCCCCTTCTAATAATGTTTAATTGTATTTATACGAAAAAACTATTTTTCTTACCTAAACTGCCCTGGTGAATGTACAGAAGTTTTTAATCGGGTTTTAGCTATTTCATTGCGTTGTTGTCCACACCAAGCCTTTAAACGTGCTTTATATAAGTAAGTAAAAATATGTTTATGAACAAATACAATACCTGAGCGAAATTTAAAAAGAAAAGTTGTTGTCCATTCAAGTTTAGATCAGGTAAGCTTTCATCAGCTTGTGGATTCTCTTGCAACCAATTTGTGTAGGCCTGTTCGGGAAATACTATTTACACAAAATATTCGTTTTGATTCCACTTTAGCGTTCTAAGTCGGATTTAGAAATAGGAGGATGTTCTTGATATAAATAAGAAGTTCAACGTGTCAGAGCAAGTATAACTATTTAATAAAAATAACAGTTCATCTAGCAATGCATGAAGGCGGCTCAATGCATATTATCACCAACAACTGCGTCACAATATAAAAACTGAGGTGAGTTCCTCTTACAGGGTGTACTTGCGTGATGCTGAGCGTAGATTGAGTAGTGATCCTAACAAGTTTTGGTCTTTTGTCAGTTCCAGTTCCAAATCTGGGCGATTGCCTGGTAGTATGACTTACAATGGTAATAATATTAATGATCCGCAGGAGCTTGTCAATAAATTTGCGGAATTTTTCAACACATCATACGTTGCATCTCAGGCATTTGATATTGATCAGGGATTGTTTGATGTTGTGAATGTGTCTCATTTACCGGATCGTGTGATTACTGAGACGGAGGTCTATGGAGTTTTGAGAAGGTTAAAAGCTAAATTTACATCGGGTCCTGATGGTATACCATCTTTTGTAATTAGGGATTGTGCTACTGTGTTTGCTAAACCATTGTGTACAATATTCAATGTTTCTTTGCGATCGTAGTTTCCCCTCTGATTGGAAATCTTCTAGAGTAACGCCGGTTCATAAGAAGGGAGATAAACAGGATATTTCAAATTATAGACCAATTTCCATACAGTCGTGTTTTTCTAAAGTTTTTGAATTTGTGCTCCATGATATTATTATGAGCCATGTTAGGCGTCAGATTTCATCGGTACAACATGGCTTTTTTTCCCGGTCGTTCTACGTCAACTAATTTATTGGTTTTAACACAGTTTTTAACTGAGCGACTTGGTAACGGGGGTCAGGTAGATGTAATCTACACTGATTTTTCTAAAGCCTTTGATAGACTTGATCATGGTATTCTACTGCGTAAACTGTGTCGTTATGGACTATCTTGTAATTTACTGCTGCTTTTAAAGTCGTATCTGAAGGATAGATTTCAGTATGTGGAAAGTCGAGGATTTCGTTCCGCAAATTTTAAAGTGTCATCTGATGTTCCCCAGGGCTCTGTCCTTGGACCATTGTTGTTCCTGTGTTTTATCGATGATATTTCTAGTGGCTTGACAAATAGTTCGTTATTATAATATGCTGACGACTTCAAATTATATTCTGTCATTAATAGTACTGAAGATTGTTCTCATCTTCAGGACGATTTAAATGTTGTATATGAGTGGTGTGTCCGTAATAATCTTTATCTGAATATTGATAAATGTTTTAGTGTTTCCTATGCACGGAAAATAAACCCTGTAAAATTTTCATATTGTATAAATAATAGTCCATTAACAACTTGTGATGAGTTTAAAGATTTAGGTGTTTGGTTTGATGGTAAACTGAGCTTTACTAATCATTACAATAATATAGTTTCAGCATCCTATTATCTCTGGGTTTTATTGTGCGCAATTCGAAAGAGTTTGTGACACCTCAAACTCTCATTGTTCTTTTCAACGCATTTGTCAGATCTAAACTGGAATATGCATCTGTAGTATGGAATCCTATGTATGCCATACATATAAATAATATTGAACGCATCCAGCGTCGTTTTGCCAAGTTGCTGTGGTTTCGGGTTGATGGGGTTTATCCATCCATTGGGTTTCCTCATGATATTCTGTTAAACCGTTTTAATCTAGTACCATTAATTACTCGGAGAGAATATTCCGCTCTAGTATTGCTCTTTAAGATTATTAATGGACTTCTTGACTGTCCAGAGTTTTTAAGCCAGATTCCTTTTTGTGTCCCAAATCTACGTACACGTAATAACGGAATTGTATTTTACTTTCCGGCCCCGCGTACTAATTTGTTGTTGCGTTCCCCTTTATATTTTATATGCCATATTTGTAACTCTGTGTCCGAGCAAATTGATATTTTTAATTCAACTTTGTCTTGTATAAAAAATATATTTCTTAGAATATAAATTTAGTGTTAGATATTAAGAATTTACTGTAATTTTTCCTGCCCTTTAATTGGATTATTTATCTGTCTGGGCAGTGTACCTTAAATAAATAAATAAATAAACAATCTCCCATTCTACCCATCCTATTCTATTACCCTCGAACACAGTTATCTACCTATCTTACTCGCTTTCATTGCACTCCAATATTGGCACCTTAAATTTTAAATACAACTCTGATACGCATCCCCTCTGATGCTTCCCCTATAGAGGCAGTATAATAATAATATAAAATGGTTAAATATTTGCATTGCAATTATATTGAATTTCCCTCATAATTTAATTAAAATATTTTATTGGATACATAAATTTTATATTTTTGGAAAGAAAAAGGGTTAATGTATGCTCCTTGTGTAATATTTTTTTGAGTTTTGGTCTAGAATTTAAGCAAATGGCTCATATCTAAAGCATATATTTGAGCAAGTTTTAAAAATACTGAAGATTGAAAAAAGCTTTTTATGTTAACCGAAGTTCTGACCGCGTTTGACATAGATCAGGGCTACCGGACTTGGATTGGTATGTTTTAAAACATTTTTAAATTATTAAATAAATCCAGAATGGAAATTTAAAATGTTGTCGCATAGTACGTACTGTTATAATCATTTTTGAATAATACATACTTTAAATGCTTGTCGTAATCCTCCGTTATCCGCAATATTTTCGCCTTGTGTTAATAATCCATTTAAAGGAAGCTCAACTTCTGGTAAAATATACCCACTGTATTGATCTATAATAACAATCAAGAAAATGAAACTTTAAGTTTTATAAGTCAAAGTTAATTTTGAAAGTGCCTAACACCAATTCAAATCAAAGAAGAAATTGATTCACGGGAATACGAAGGAGAAAAATTGTGAGGATTTGATTCATACCAATAATGCATTGTGATTTCTCGTAGAATCTTTCAACAGAGGGTTCTTTCCACCACAAATTAAGATTCCCTTTATGATCAAATAGTCTTCCTTTATCATCTAACCCATGAGTAATTTCATGACCAATAATAACACCAATTCCGCCAAAGTTTAGAGCTTTCGGAAAGTGCTTGTGGTAGAACGGTGGCTGAAGAATACCAGCAGGAAACACTAAAATATTTAATCAAAATTATTACCACCGTATATGTGAATACAAACTAAACCTACTGATTTGATTTTTATTCCTGCTATAATAAGCATTAACCACTGCTGGAGGTGTGTTCCAATAATTTTTATCAACAAACTTTCCCAACTTCTTGCGTTCTTCTTTATAAAATAATTTCAATAAACCGATAACATTTTCAAAAAAATGTGTTTCTCTGATATGTACGTCGTCATATTTGACGTTTAGTTCGGTTTTGTTTAAAACAAACTCTGGAAACCCAATTTTTAAATCCATAGCATTTAGTTTCAATCTTGCGTAATTCTTCGTGTGATTATCTAGCCATGTTTTTTCGGACAACATGTCTGCAAAGGCTTGTCCAACTTTCTTGGTCATTTCTGTTGTCTAAAACTCAACGAAACATTAAAAGTACCTAAGAAATTTAATGGAGTACAACTTACATCAATTTTGCTGGTTTTGTCAAAATACTCTTTAACAAAAAGAGATCCTAAAGCCATTCCCATATACGCGTTCGTTTGTGCTACACAAAATTTCCAACGACTTGGCTGTTTTTGTCGACCAAATAATACCGACTGGAATCTAAAATAGTCCTCATTATTTCAAAAATCGACATGTTCGTCAGAAAACTAGTTTACGTACTTTAATTTGGCTTCAAGAAACCTATTGTCTAGGTTACTGACTCTATGTTTTACAAATCTCCACAATATATAGTTTTGTAGCACTCTAAAAATGGAAAAGATCGTGACTAAGGATTGGAAAAGCTGATTTCATTAAATGTTACCTTATTTCTGTTTTGCCCAATAACTTAATGAGCTGTGACAGATATTTAGAGCAATAGCAAGCTACTGTTGTTGTGGGATCAACGTCTGTTCCTAATATAATATTAAAATATTTACGCCAATTTAAACCAGGGAAATATCTAGATAAATTCCCGATATTCGTTTTTAGATAGAACTCCGAGATGTTTCGCCTTTCTTGTGATGACGCTGTTATCTAAAAGTATTTATGAGTGCAAAAATATATGTAAACATAGTGGCTGTAGCTTACTTCTGCTAGTTTTGTCTCAAATTTCAAAATATCATCAATGTCGGATGCTAAAGCACTTGTGTGAGCTCCTAATAACTTTGCTATCGCTGTCATAAAGTTTTTATACGCATTAACGTATTTGCTATTAGATGTTTCTAAATAATACTCTCTTGTTGGTAACCCAAGGGTTGTTTGATCTATCTAAAACCATTTTTACCTTAACTATTTCATTCAAAAATTGCCTTGTTGTTACAAAACAATTACGTGAATTATATATTTATTTGAATTCTTCATATCCGGCCCTATCCAATGTGCTAAAATAATATCGTTATTCAATAATCTTAAATGTCCCAGCAGTTCTAATAAATCGAAATCGTGATCTTCAGTCCAAGTATTTGTAACAATAGGCCATCCACCTAGTAGATCCAGGATATGCTTCAGAGGGTTTTCATTTCTTTGATTTATTTCTTCTAAAAGTTTAATTTGTAATTTGTTTGATACATAGGTACAAATATTGCTTGATACCTATGTTCATACAAGACCTGTAGAAGTTACTAACTTTTGTCAGGGCATCATCAGCATTTTTGTTTTGAAATGACTTTAAATCCTCTTCGGGTTTCTGAAAATAAAATTCTTCTTTATTTTCACTGGCGAAAATAGGTTTAGAATGCAATTTATTCTTAAAAAAATAGGATTCGTTAATTTCTGGGGATCTGATTGATATTCTTGGCGCGCCAGTCTTATTTTTTAAAAGAAGAAACAAACATATTAATAACTAAATGTTGACCCTTTTGTTAACCTCATTCAAGAATATACTGTAGATGAATTTATCAAAACCTTTGCATAGTAAAGGAATAGAAATAAGTCAGAAATATAAACCTTTGGAACCATTTTTCAAATACTTGTCATTTATATTTATCAGATGTGCCACAGGGATCACTATTTGGGCCTTCTATTCCTTAATTATATAAATCGGAATATGACAATACCATGGATTCCAAAATGTTTCTCAAAATACCATCCAAATTATCTCTGGCCATTTCAAAAGTGTCATACATCTCTTTATCTGGAGGAACATCATGATAATTTTTCCAATTCCCACATGAATATTCATAGAAATTCGTACATGGGTGGGCCGAGAAGTTCATGTATTTTCTCATAATCTGACCTGGAATTAATAAACGAGTAAAAAACTATATCAACAAATAACTATTTTTCTTGCCTTACTTTGCATTTGGCGTACTTGTGACTGTTTATTATAGTTTTTGTTAGAAGATTCCTGATAATTCTTGAAATTTGCAGTTTCTGATTTGTTCAATTCACCGTCATTTTCCAAATTAAACACGTGTTTTCTGATCCTAATTTTTGGAGTTTCGCTGTTATTATAACCATTAAATAAAGTTTTTTGTTTGTTTCTAAGTTGCATTTTCCTTTCAACTTCTTTCTGATAATTATACGACACCAATGAGCATTGTTTAATCCAATAGTCTAAATACAGTTTTTTAACTGTATTGAATTTATTTTGATTTCTATCAAAATATGTTGGATATTCATTTATTATATATGGATATTTATCAATTTTATATCCAAATCCATGAAGATCGTCATCGTGAATTTGTGTTTTCGTATCATACTTATAATAAAGCAACAGTTTGTGAAAAATGTTACAAGTTTTAGCAAGATATTGCAATATTCTTTCGCTGTGTCTTATAAAACTATGTCTTTTATTTCTTGATAATAAGACACTGCCCTCCGTAGTAACATTCAGTTCTACAAATTATTGTTAGTATTGTAAAATATAAAAAGACTTTAACCAGAGGAAATTACCTTGGTTGGTTGTATCAATTTCTTGTAATTCTGGGTGATGATATCTCGTTAAAAATATAACGAGAGCGACTATTAGTAAAAGCACAATTGGAACAAATACAAGTTTTTTAACTTTAGTTTGCCACGTGTTTTCATGACCCACAGACCACCTACAAAACAAAATTAAATGAAATATAAATGAATAAGCAAAACTTGATTGCAAACCTCTGAAATTTATTGTTATGTTCGTCTTGCACGTGAAATAAAAACTGTTTTAGTTGGGACTTTGGGCCTGGGCCACTTACCTACGCCGCTGATTATATTAACTTTAAATTATTGCTATTACGTTTCAAGTTCTGATTTTCTACATACGAGGCATGTTTTTTAAGTAAGTACCGTTTGGAATTAAAAAAAGACGTGCAAAGATATCGCAATAATTTTATTTTTACATGAAAGCCTGTACCTTAATCTACTTTTCTACATAATTTCCGTGAATATTGAGGCACTTGTCATAACGTGGCACCAGTTTTTGAATACCCTCCTCATAAAATTGTTTGTTCCAAAAATGTTGACGGATTTGCACAAAACCCAACGTTTAGGCAGTGCATTGACTTTCCTTGAGCGGTACCACAATGAAGGTGAAGATTTTTTAGACCAAATTGTTACTGGTGACGAAACATGGGTGGCCTACGTCACACCAGAATCGAAACAACAATCCATGGAATGGCGACATTCATCATCACCCAAAAGAGTGAAGTTTAAGCAAACAATTTCTGCCCGGAAAATCATGTGCACAGTTTGAACAATCTGCGTCGTGCAATCCAGAACAAATGACGTGGCAAGTTGAGTAAGGGTATCGTTTGCATGACAATGCCCGTCCACATGTGGCTACGAGTAATCGGACCAAAGATCTCATCAAATCTTTTAAATGGGAAACTCTAGATCATCCTCCATACAGCCCTGATCTGGCGCCCAGCGACTACCATTTGTTCCTGCACTTGAAGAAACACCTGGGTGGTCAGCGTCTTCAAGACGATAACGAAGTCAAAACATTTGTGATACAGTGGTTAACAAGTCAGGCGGCAGAATTTTATGAGGAGGGTATTCAAAAACTGGTGCCACGTTATGACAAGTGCCTCAATATTCACGGAAATTATGTAGAAAAGTAGATTAAGGTACAGGCTTTCATGTAAAAATAAAATTATTGCGATATCTTTGCATGTCTTTTTTTAATTCCAAAACGGTACTTACTTAAAAAACATGCCTCGTATATATATGTGAAAAATGTACCAGATCACATCCACCAAAATAATAATAAGTATCCCTGAATTTTAAATGCTCAATATTTTAAAAGTTTGTGTTGGATATAACAAAAGCAAAATAGGGATTCTTTTCACAGTCTCATATATTGTTGAATTCTCTGGTCTGTTTAAAAATAAATTGCTACATTTATAGGGCATTAGCAGAAATGTGTTCAGTATGATAATTGATTGATTAAAGCGCGATGTTCCAAGTTTGAGTTATGAAGAACGTTGTTTCGCAATGCGTCCATTGTAAATGTTATTGATTTACATTTGTTTAGATTAACCTATTCTGAAGCTGAAGCAGAAGCAGTATACGCAGTCGTCTTTACAACTTACAGTGCGTTAGAAATTTAAGTGAACTGGAAATAGCAAATTCTTAAAAAAAACAATAAGCGAATGTGGAGCTACAAAAGAAAGAAAACTAGATTCATTGTATTCAACAAACTGTCTCAACTCTCAAATGAAGTCAATGTTATAAGTAGGTACATCTTTTGCTGAACAAGAACTGCGTCGACTTGCAAACCTTGCAAATAAATAACCTCTGACATGATGTTCTTCATCAGGATTACTTGAGAAAATACTTTACGTAATCCGACTTTATATTTTACAAAATTGTAGAACCAGAGAACAAATTTCTTTTCTGGATTACTGTTCTGCCTTTATAAAAAATCCAGTACAATTTAGGCAAAAATAAAATTTAGAAGGTCTAATATGTTGTTACTTGTATATTTATGCATCTATGCATTACACGTGTAGGAGTAATTAGCAATTTTACAAATTAATAGTAATTGACTATAAGCTTAAGTAGGTACTAGAATAATTATCACTAATTCAAATGATTTAAAAGCTCAGTACATACCGAATTCTGCCACTTTCCTGTTGTCTGGTTAAACGAAATATACAAAATTTAGGTTTTTTCTCCATTAGCGCGTTGAACAAACCGTTTTGTGGCACTAAAGGATGATATAGGTGTATCAAATCTGTATAAGCCCAAAATGAATTTGACCTTTATTCAATTAATAATTAGGTCGTTTTGATATAACAACTGTTAAATATCTTTTATTATTATTTGTTTTTCACCGAGAAATTTTCAGTGTTCGTTTTTTATTTCGGCTTATTTTTTTATTTATGTATACACCTACGGTTTGTCTGACTGAAATGGGATCAGTTATAAAGACTTGACTGTTTAATCTACATGATGAAATATACTGAGTGGCTTAGAAAATTTAATCTGAAATGTATCTCATAACAGATAACATATGATGACCAATCATATCAGAGTACTCTAATTATACATTAATATATCATAGTTTATTAGAAATTAGTTAGTTATTTTAATGTATTTCCTTATTATAATAATAATAATAAATCGTCTTTATTTTTGAAAGTAACAATATCATAACACTATACCTACATATAACACAGTTAAAACAGTCACTAGATAGGGCGAAGTCTAGCTTAGAGCTACTCTACTCAACCCTAAATAGCAACCAACATGAGTTAAACAATAGTACCACAAATACAAAAAATTAACACTAATCTTCCATATCATTTGCCTATCTATAATAATATCTATAATAAATCACCGTGTGCGAAATAATAAAAAAAAAAGATCACCCTGTGATTGCACGATTCCACTCTCAAAGGACAAGATTCTACTATAAATTTAAAAGGAATAAAAGTGAAATAATAAGAAAGAGAATCAATTAATGGTATCGATCAAGAAGGTATCTCTTAAAATTAATTTTAAACTTAGCTGGACTCAATATCCGGAACCCCTTAGGAATAGTATTATAGAGCTTTATGGCGTTGTATGTAAAACCCCTCTGAAAAAGCGATGTGCGATGATGTGATAAGGTAAGGCGGTCAATGTGTCGAACATCTCTATCATGAATATCCCTCCTAGGTACAAGTTTTTCTCTAATATCAGAAGGAGCATCTGAATCAAACGTTATATGAATAACAAAATTCCCAAGATGCAGAAGGCGACGATCCTCCATTCTCAGCCAGCCCATATCATGGATTACCTGGGACACGCGATCATACTTTTAAGACCCTTTACAAATCTAGCACAACAGTTCTGAACTCTTTGTATGCGTTCACGATCCATGCCGTCCAACAGAGGACCGTAAACAAAATCACAATAATTAAAGGTAGATAAAACCAATGCTTCACATAGAGTTTGACGCAACCCCCGGCCCAAAATATGTTTATTTGAATACAAGTGTTTTAAGGTAACGTATGACTTTCTAAGCAACCCTTTCACGTGCTCCCGACATCTCAATGAAATATCCATATTCACACCCAAGTTCCTTGCAGATTTGACACATTGGACAACATTACCATTTATTACAACTCTAAAACTTTCTTTGAGAAAATCTACATCATTTCTATTGGTAAACAGTAGCAGGTTTGATTTTGATGGATTCAAATTTAAATTATGATTCCTGGAGAGGGTGTACAATACATGAAGATCGGCGTTGACGTTCTGTTGGGCTTCCACATAATTATTAGTGGGAAACGAGTAATAGATTTGAGTATCGTCAGCAGAGGCCTGAATTTTACAATAATTTAAGGATCTCAAAATATCAGAGGTGTATATTAAAAATAAAAGAGGTCCCAATATTGAACCCTGGGGAACTCCAGAGGTTACATCAATAACATTGGAACACTGGCCCCCAGCATAAGACACTCTCTGTTTTCTTGAGGATAAATAAGATTCAAATAAAGATCGTGATGAATCATCAAATCCATAAAACCTTAATTTAGCGGCCAACAATTTATGGTTAATAGTATCAAAAGATTTTGAAAAGTCCAACAAAACAACAGCCGTACTGTCACCCTTATCACGAGCTCTAATAATGTCATCCGTAACCTTAGCTAATGGAATCGCCGTACTGTAACCCTTTCTGAAACCGTGCTGACAATCAGGCAATATGGAGTTGAGGTTAGCATGACAACTGATCTGCTTATAAAGAATTCTCTCGAATATCTTAGAAATGGTGGGCAGGATGCTAATTATTCGCAAGTCATTGAAACTGCTTGGGTGAGATTTCTTTGGCAAAGGCAAACCAAATGACACCTTCCACGAATCAGGAAAATATCCCACTTCAATACAGCAGTTGATTATATGGACAATATATTTATCAACAAATGGACTGCAATACCTCAGCATGGAAGCCGAAATCCCATCAGTACCTACAGCGTTCGTCCCAATACTATTCAATATTTTATTCACCTCCGGTTCTGTGGTCTTTACAATAGAAAATTTGCAGTCACGTTATTCAAGTAATAATCAATTTTACTAGAGCAATCCTGATCATAATCATTCTGCAAGAACTCCGCAAAATGTGCATTTATTTGTTCAACATCAGACAAACATTCCGGCACTACGCAAATAAATACAATTATAGTTATCATTTATTCATTATATTAGATTTAGGCACCCTTAATTTAAGAAAGACACATTTAGTCAATAACTCTGTTCAAGTTAGACAAAATTGTAAAGTATAAAATAAAAGTTAATAATAAAAGTATTTTTTTTTATTAAGTTAGTGAACTTGAAATACTTAATTCCAGGCACAATCATAACTATAGCCTGCCACTGCTATATAATAATTTTCAGCCAGCATAATATAATACAGGGTGTATAAGGAACTTCTAAAAAAGATTTAATAGATGTATAAATAGGTGAGAGAATGACTTGATGATTTTTATATACAAATACAAAGAAGACCGATAGAAAGATTTCTTTTTGAAGCTTTTGATACTAATTATAGCTTACTATGTTTGTTTAAAAGGTTATAAGAAAAATACCTTCATAATAAACTTAAGAGCGTTCCAAATAATTCTACCTGTTCAGAGATTTCAAAGAGCTTAAAACAATCGGCACTTTAAGTTTATATTTATGTATAATTTAACTAATATTATTATCCCTCTCCGACTAATTCTCTGTTGCATAAAAACCATTTTTATAGCTATTTCTTTTTTGATACAGAAGATAGCAAACTGCAGCAGAAAGATAGTTATTGTGGAAATATATTTTTTTTCAATCTAGGAGCAATTTGACTTCAAAAAAACTGTTATTTTAGGGGTGTAAGGGTTGCGTTGTAGAGTTTTGTCTGAGACAGTCGCATCGAGAGTCATAGACTGGAGATGGTTTTAGACAACTGGTCCTCACAGGGCAGCCAGCTCTCACTTATGGCTCCACGTGCCACACCCTGGTAACTGCATCGACTTGCAAGCTAAACTAATTGAGGGTAGCCAGATATGGCGAGAAAAGTAGTGTTGGGCAGCAGCAACATTAAAAGTAAATGGTCGGCGTATTTCTAGATATAGAAAGGAAAACGGCACCATGTAACACAGTTAAAGGCGCGACAAGGACTGTCTTAACGGCTTTAATACTGCGATGCGGAAAGCAACGGAAAACTACCGCATTAAAATCTTTTCCTAGTACAATCAACATGGCTAAGCACAACCAAAAAACGGCCCTCAGTCCCCGGCAGACCTTAGATGGTCAGAGGGTGCTAAGAATCCCCGGGTTAGCCATGAACCTATGTATGTCGAACGTTCAAGGAATGTTTCAACCAGGAAAAACTAGCGAAGTTTACCTTTGAATTCTAAACGATCTAATTTTTTTCAGGCAAAATATAAATCAAAAAGATTTCTCTGTTGTTGGTCACGCCACTGGGAATTGATGCTGGCTGCTTTTATTCGTTTCTAATATCTAAAGCTTTATCTGAGTGCTTTTGTGGATATTGCGGCTTGTAATTTTCAAGCCGCTTGTAAGTACCTCACTTAACAATGAAAAAAAGATCTTCCTTCTATGTGTTAACGTGAATTTGCAAAAAAAAAACTATCTATGTTAGGTAATAATTAATGTGTAATTTGTTTTACTCTATCAGTCGTAAATAAATAAAAAAAAAACGCTTTTATTCAAAATAATCTTTATGTTTTTAACAAATAGGTAGTTTATTCTTGTGATTTCTCAAAAGAATTTTTTTAAATAAACATGAAGTAGGTACTATACAAACCTTAGTTGAGTATAATGTATTCCTTTATTTTGAAAAAATATATTATATGTGTGACAAGTATTTGGAAAGATAAATACACTTCATCACGTATCATAATAAAATCTCTTATTGTTTGCCATAATAACAATTATTATAGCTGTGTATACAGGGAGTCTCACTGAAAATTTACCCCTGGTTTTTCTTCCCGATAAAAAACTAAAAAAAGCTCATATTGCCGCCTGTCCTGGGCGATAGATTGGGAAGAGAACACTTTTTCCTACGGGACATTTAAACATCACCTGAATCATTAGCAGATTTGCTGCTGCTTTTTACAAAAAGTTATATTTGATAAGTGTGTCCAATATTTAGCCTATTCAATTAATTAATTTTCAAATTTGTTGGTTCTTACGAAAGGCAGCAACATATTTAATGGCATAATATACAACCTTTTATTTTTACATAATCAGTTCATAACTTTAATTTTTAAATAAGAGTTTATTGGATCTTTTTTTTCCTCCTTAAACGCCAGATATTAGCTCAATTTGCTTGGTTACTTTTTACAAGTAGTATATAAGTAACACAAGCTTAAAAAAGGCTCGTGTTGATTGTCTAAAGGAAAATATAAATTAATCTCGTCACGGACACACTGTATCTCCAATATGACTCTTGACTGTTGGTTATACCTAACACCCAAGGTGTATAAGAATAACAACAATTTAAGACAGCAAATGTAAATATTGAACTAAACATCTTGAAATAAAAAAATGGGGAGTGGTATAGAACTGCCTGATGGTATATAACACTTGATAACGTCCAGTGGTCACTTACACCAAACATTTTAAGTAAGCTACCATATAAAGCATCTTAGATTTCTTGTTTGTTTTATATCATCTGTGGTTATACCTTTCCAAACGAAGGTACACAAATGTAAACTATCCTAAAATGATACTTTTGGAGACCTACATCACACTCACTGCTTTAGAAATAAAAATAATTTTTATAACCGGGCGACCCACATATTATGGTCCTTTGAGCATGCAGAAAAATAGGTTTGCATCTAGTAGTAGTATTTTGATAACACCCCGTACATTTGAAATAATTCAATACATTTATTTTCTATTTCAAATTTATTTTCATTGATTTTGTAGTGCATTATATTTTGATGTGTGATATAATCAAAATATTAAAAGCAAAACATAAATTAATTTACATGTTCCATTAAAATGTACAATTTTGTTTCATGGAAATAAAATAAAACGAGCGAGTAAACTGAGTTATCTTCTGGAAATATGGAATGACAACAGAAAATGAATAATTTACAAAAATATTATTTGAAACGTTTGTACTGGCCTTTGTAACAGCGGCGTAGATACTCCTGAAAACAAACTGAATAACTGTAGTGTCCTGGGTTTTAAGGCTGCCGTATCTGCAGAAATTCTTCTCGAGGTGTTAAAATATATTAGAGCTTGTAAACAAATTTAAATAAGTACGTTTTCAATAATTGAAATAAATGAGCTACTAAAATTCATTAAAATAGGAAAATTATATTATTTCGACCACTAGGAGCTTGTGTATTGCGTAGGCAATTATTATATTCTACTGAATTTACAAACTTCGCGACATATTGCTGAATATTGCGTCAGTTTGATAGTAATTTTGCATACGGCTTTACAGTTTGTAAATTCAGTAGGATATTAATAATTACAAAGTCTAGTGAAACGTACAAATTTTCTTGGGAATAATTTTGCGTAGGCATTACAGTTAGAAAAGGTTTCCTGCAAGTAATTTTGCAAAGACAAAACAAATGTTTATTGTGCGCAATTCGAAAGAGTTTGTGACACCTCAAACACTCATTGTTCTTTTCAACGCATTTGTCAGATCTAAACTGGAATATGCATCTGTAGTATGGAATCCTATGTATGCCATACATATAACTAATATTGAACGAATCCAGCGTCGTTTTGCCAAGTTGCTGTGGTTTCGGGTTGATGGGATTTATCCATCCATTGGGTTTCCACATGATATTCTTGACTGCCCAGAGTTTTTAACCCAGATTCCTTTTTGTGTCCCAAATCTACGTACACGTACTAACGGAATCGTATTTTACTTTCCGGCCCTGCGTACTAATTTGTAGATGCGTTCCCCTTTATATTTTATGTGCCATACTTGTAACTCTGTGTGCGAGCAGATTGATATTTTTAATTCAACTCTGTCTTGTATAAAAAATATATTTTTTAGAATATAAATTTAGTGTTAGATATTAAGAATGTACTGTAATTTTTCTTGTCCTTTAATTGGATTATTTATCTGTCTGGGCAGTGTATCTTAAATAAATAAATAAATAAAATGTACAAAACTTCACGCAATATTCTTTGAGCTTCTTGTACGTAATTTTTCGTAGGCATTACAAGTTTCAAGCTACGTACCAAATGTATCGACTAGCGAAGTCTATAAATTCAATAGCTATGCCTTGTATATTTTTATGATTCTCTATTTTAGGACATTTAAATGATATTTTCGCATAGTACAAATATTTTCCAAATAAAACTTTAAACAAAATCAACTTTAAAACTAGTTTATTGCTTTGGTATTGCACTCCTACTATGCTTACTACTACAGACTATTACATTGAATGTCTGTATCTGGGAGGTAGCAAAAAAATTAAATTTGAGCTTTTAGAGTGAACGCGTCTTTTTGATGTTAGTCCTGCCTATTTAGGATGTTATTGAATTATTCAGATCTGGTGTGAAACAGCGAATAAACGTGTAATAATGTAAACCTCACCCCTATAGCTTTTCGACCACAGACAAACTGCACCAATCGTAATACAAGAAGCCTTGTTTACGCTTTTAAAAATTATATATACGAGTATACGAGGTTTCCGAGATTAAGCTTAACTTATCTACTAATCAACTGAGGTAGTGTTTTTGAATGTAGAACAATTTGCTGCAAGAAATTATTTTTATAATTTTTCGCAGGGTTTATGGTAAACAAAATTTCTAATAAAAGAAGCCTATTTTGACAATTTTGTATTTCGTTCTGCTCTCTTTGAATTTTGAAGAGTACGGCTATGTACGAATTATTATTCGATAATAATGATAGGCTAAATATTATATCTGTATTGGAGCTGTCTAACATTTATTGTTCTATGCTTGATAATGATACAAAAATAGCGAAGCAAAAGGTTAAAACCTTTACATACATCTGATGTATGATATACCTATAAGCCAACGAGTATGATATAAAATAAAGTAACAAAGCTCATCTTTGATGTTGAATAGGAATGGTTAGTGGTATTTTTCTTTGTGTGAACATGAAGTGGTTCAAACACTTAGACATTTAATGTTGACAGCTCATTCTTGCTTTTGTTATGAAAGTCAGATTCAAATATCATTGTATATACATAAATATACAGTGTAAGGCAAAATTCTAGATATTTGTATGTTCCGATACAAGTAATACAAGTACTTTGGTTATTATCTTAAAAACCCCACTACAAATTTGCGTAAATAGTAATAGCATTTGAAAGTAAGATGAATTATGGCTCAGATCATTAGCAGATGGGTGTTCGATACTCACATTAATTGCAGACCTTTTGGCAAGCCCTGAAATCATTTGTATTGATTCTTTTATTTGATTCAAACTAAAAAATGAGTATGTAGATACATACGATGAAGTTTGACGAAGATCATCGTGTAGTTTAACAAGGAGTTTATGTGTTTATTAAATGTTGTGATGACGTTGATTTTTGTATTCATTTTGTGTTTACTTTATTGTGTATAATCAAAACATAACACCTGCTGTGTGGAACTCTATGAATTACTTCGTTAATTTTTCTAAAGAAAATGTTGTTTCTTTTTGATTGACTACGCCAATGAAAACTATTTTATTAAATAAATAAATAAATATATAAAATATTCTTCGTTTTTGAAGAAGTGCATTTCAATAGAATATGTTATTCTAAACAGAGAATAACTTAAGTAGTTATATTCAGAAAAATGAAATGTATATTTTTTCAAGGGTTTTAAAAACATCCTTCTAAACCTACAACATAACCCACCTGCATATTTCTTTTTCTGTTGTTTGGAATAAAGCAGCTAATAATAACATGACAAATAATAATTTTGATATAACATTTGGTAACCAAAGCTCTATCTACCTAGTTAGAGATTTTTAAACAAGATAATGTTCAAAAGGTCGTGTGAAAATTGACATTTTAGCGGTGAAAATTGCACCACTTATTTACCTACGCACATATAACAGAAGTATGGCAGTCTTTGAATTGAATTTGAAATAGATGGACTAAAAAGGACAGTTAAAGTTTATGTTGGCAAATAAGTAGATAGTCTTTTATTTATTTCACAATCCTGGATTCCCTTGTCATCTAAGAACTCTGATAAATATAGCCGTGTGTTTTTTAAGAAGGGAAATAATTTGATACATATAGGCAAACGTTTTCGTTTTTTCTTTTATAATTCCTCTAGTAGTTAAGTCTCGGGTTTTTCTTGACACAATTTCAGTTTTTTATTTATTGTCATTACATGTCATTACCAAAAAAGGTTTACAGAAGTCATATTAAATATTAAAATATTATATAACACAACATAAAAACATAGAATAAATGTATATAACTTAATCAAAACAGAAAGTTAGTGCTGAGGAATTCATCAATGGAGTAAAAAGCCTGGTCAATTAAGTAGTTTTTAATCTATTTTTGCACATTGCAAGGCTCAGTGTTTTCAAACTATCTGGCAAATGATTATAGCATGTGGGACCATAATAATTCACAGAATTTCTGCTTCTACCCAACCTCATATATTCAGGAAGAATGTCATTTTTGTTTCTGGTATTGTGGTTGTGAACTTCATCATGCCTTATGTACAGATTGTAATTATTTTTCACATACATAATTGAATTGTAGATATAGAGAAACGGGAGTGTAATTATTTTACCTTATTTAAATTTAGGTCTGACATCCTCTCTAAACTTTAAATCTGTCATTATTCGAACCACTCGTCTTTGGATTGCGAATACCCGACTAGCAAGACAAGAGTGTCCCCAAATTGACAAAGCATATGAAACCACACTGTGAAAAAGGCCATAATATGCTGATTTCAAAACATTAAAAGAGACTTCACCCTTCAAACTTCTCAACATGAACACAACCTTAGACAACTTGGCAATGGTAACCTCGACATGACCCGCCCAGGTTAGCTTTTGGTCCAAAGTGACACCCAAAAACTTTACCAGACCATCAGAAACAGCAACATCCGTCTCACGTAATGTAAATATTTTAGTAGCTGTTTTATTGGCATTCATACAGAGTTTGTTAGCTGCAAACCAGTCCGCAGCCCTCGACTGTGAATTAATCATACTTCAGGCCAGAACATCACTCGACAGTTCAACATCGACAATAGTTGAATCGTCTGCAAACAATGTCAGGTCAGAGCATGGCAGATGTAGCGGTAAATCATTAATGAAAATCAAAAACAATAGAGGTCCGAGCACCGAGCCCTGTGGGACTCCACTCCAGTTGCACTGGTTGTACTGCTATTTAAAATTTTGTGTATGTTCCATGATTGCTTCAAATTAATTATTAATTATCAATTATTGAGAATTTTATTAATTTAATCTGGACAATTCTGGTCCTGATAAAGACTCAAATATAGTCGAAACGTTGACGTTGATTAAAAGTATTTAGTATGTTTGTATGCCCTATAAAGTCAAAGATTAAAACTGTTAAAATTGTAACAATATCAATGATTAAAGAATTTAAACTGTACGAGCATTGGAGTATCGTATTTTTATTCACAGTATAGTCGAACAAAAACAAGCGATTTCCATGTAGTTTTCTATCCGAACGAAAACAACAAATTTGTGGCTGCAATATGTGCAGTGATGATCAAACCACAACGCAATGTATGTCCGTGGAATAACAATTAACACAATACAGAGACCAATCATACTATTCCAGTTGGGTTTGGAATTGACATCTATTATTGACAGCAAACTTATAATCAAATGAATCATGTTTATTGACAAATATGACCACACGCAATAAAGGAATACGAACTCTAGATTTGGAAACATTATAATAATAAAAGTAGGTGAGTTTTTGTACAGGAACTTTTATATTAAACGATGAAACTTGTTCATGTTGCTCCATTTTAATATCAGACCTTTAAAGGGTCACAACATGTCATAGTTAACTGGAACTGTCCAAAGGCTTTAGAAAAAATCACTATCCATAATTACTTTCAGTAAAAAACAGTGTTAAATGTTTGAAGGATGCCTTTTGAATAATTAAATCAACACCAAACTGTAGCCTAAAAGGCCCTTAACAATACGTAGACGTTCCAAATAAAATCTGTCATGAATGAATTTTTTAGGGGAGGTCTCAAGTATTCCCAAATAACCACTAAAGTGGGTACTTTTAGTTCTTTAAAAGCCATAGGAGGTACACACAAACATTGTGCGATTTAACACTAATCTCATGTAGCTTCATAATCCACTTAAATTTGAAGAATTGAACTGTGGTTTTAAATACGGTTTATTTTTTCTGCATGGCAGTACAAAAATAGGGATTTAAAAAGGTGTCTTTCTATGTTATGTACAATATTTAGACTTTTGAATTTGTCGTGTTGTTTTTCTGAGAACTATTTTAAACTAGACGCTAATAATAATATAAGGAATCAAAATATATATAAATTGTATTAGACGGGGAAAAAGAGAAGAAGAATTTCGACGTGCTGTGAATTTTTTTATTCGTCACTAACGCCGGAATAAGAAAAAACCATAGGGAATTATAGTAAAAGGGAAAAATGTTGAATACAGAGTTTATTTATTCTAAAATTTTTCTCTTTGGAACAAAGCCGGATAGCATTTGAAATTTGTAGATGCAAATTTTCAAATAAAAGAAAGAATTGTGTGGTTTTATACATAATTTTAGATGTAAATAAAAATTTAAAAATTTTTCTGAATATTTAAAACAGAAAGACTAATATCAACAATTTGCATAAATGATTTTTAAAAGTATTACTTTTTTATAGATGTCTGTGTAAAAACTACGTAAATATTATTTTTCGCCATTCCTATACAAAATAGTAATGTACAGTGTGTCAAAATAAAATCACCACATTGAATATCACCATGCTATAGTTGAATTTTTTTTCGTACGCCAATCGTTAGACGTGCCTGAATCAACAGACTGCTGCTCCATGGACCCTCGTCTCATTTCGAAAAGTTAAACAATTTTAAACTATCCTCACTATATTGGGCTGGGCTTTATATCTTTCCCATTTTACTGGGACCATTTTCTCTAATCCTCAATTGGTCAAAACTTCTGCTCATTTTTTGTGAATGTGTATTTCACCTTAAATTATTGTTTCGATTTAAACTCAGATTCAGGCATCCTCTGTATAGAAAAGCATGTTGTAGACATGTGCATAGAAGTTTATGAAGTTATTTTTGTCAATAATGGAAAAATATATAAAATTCAAGACACACATAATACACAATATAAGAATAAATTCAATTTCAAAACGCGATGAATTTTAAACAGCAAATATTATGTTGAATAAGCAAATATGATTATTTTTCACAAAAATAAGAACGACAGAACCGTAGGTTTTTGTTTCTATAGTAAGTGGAAGAGGAGTGAACGTAAAATCTATAAGGTTCATCAATCTTTTAATATTATATACTCGAATATTTATCTAGTCACTGAAGGTGGAATAACTTAACTTTCGAAACATGTTTGGCATAATCAACTGCTTTTGTGGCCTACAGTTAAGCCACCAAACATATAACGGCATAGAAGGATCACTTTGGCGCGGCCCTTTATTTTCGTTCGATCAAAGCCTTGTCGACTGCAGCTGCAAGCAGTAAACGAATTTGAAATTACGAGTCCTACGCGCGGACTTGATTATTAAAGCGACAGAAGTCTGTTATACGAGTGCTACACTGACACGTTAATATTTATTTTGTAGACAAGACGAAATTTAAAAGTAATAAAACTAAAACAGTGTTTTATTAAGATGATGACATGCTGATAATAAAAACATGAAAATTGAAACCTGTTGGGGTTGCGAAATTTAGGCAGGACAATGATATTATGAAGGGTCAAACGATATGTCTGGTGTGGGTCATTAAGGATAGTTTCTTAGGTCTTGAATGATAGCGTCCTATACCAAACAAAAGCATCAAAAAATTGAAATTTTTTCCTTGCCTGAGGTTGTGAAATTTAGGCAGGACAATGATATTATGAAGGTCTAGCTGCATGCCAAACGACTTGTGCCTCATTCGTCATTAAGGATAGTTGCTTAGGGCTTGAATGATAGCGTCCTATACCCAACAAAAGCATTAACATTGAAAACTGTTCCGGGCCTGATGGGGTTGTGAAATTGAGGCGGACAATGATATTATGAAGGGCTATTATTTTACTTTATATAGCTTCTTATTGGATATTTGTAGATTAATTGTAGAGTACTAAAGGTATACCCTGGTGCCGTCCTATTGGAAAATATTTACGGAAATATGCTGACAGGAACCAATATCGTCTACTGGTTAACCAATATTAGACGTAACTGTAGTTGCCAAATAATAAAAGCCACAACTGTAGTGTTTCCTTATTTCTGTTTACAAAAACATCTTATGCGCTCACACATTAGCCTCAAGTGGTAAACTGTAAAGAATCAAAACCAAAACCAACGAAGACAAAATAGTAACAAATCTCTCTTGCTCCAAGATATTCACAACACAACGAGGTACAAATAATTTGTGATTCTTTCACTAACAATAAGAATAATCCATTATGTTGTTTAATGTGATGTTATATGGTTGGGTGATCAGCAATGGGCAATTGTAATTGTATTTATTGGACTGTGTGTAAATTAGTAAATAATTGTATCCCTAAATACAGAGTAGAATTGTAGAAGTTCAATGGTAACTATTTTGATGAATGCGTAAGACTTCCCGTCGAGAGTTACTTACACTTGGTGAATTAAATCGGGTGGAGTCTTTTATTGAAATTTACTTTCAACACCTACTGTAGTTTAGTTGTTATACTTTTGTTGTATACTTCATCTATATAATATTATATTTATGCATTGCGCAAAAGGGAAACAACACACTCTAAATGAAATGCTTAACGTATTGTAAATTATAACGTTTGTATTTTAGATAAATATATAAAACTTTTCAATGTAACTATATATATTTATTTCACGCTTAAATAATATCTAATCTATATAAACTGCAATAACAATTTATGTTTCTCTGTTTATTTCTCTAAACATTTTCCAGATTTTGGTCTTTAGCACTGAATTACAGCGAGTACGGTTTGGCACCGCTACTTACAATTTTTCAACCCATTGAATTAAGCAAATTTGTAAATTAGACCTTTATGTTCAAATTGCAAATCATTGCTTTAGTCTCTACACATACCGGCGCAGTTCAAGTCAAGTAAGCCTTCCAAGACCAAAGATTGTTTTAGAGTTTCCCGAAAGTCCTTAATATTGGCTGATTTATAATTTACGAAAAACTGTTTTTACTTTTTTATTGATACTGGCTTTTTAATTTTAAAATTACATACATTTTTATTATATGATGAAGATTGGGTCGTAGAAATTTGTACTTATCGTTTTTCCTTGGCAGAAAATTACAAAATGATCTAACAATCAAGGATCGTTTTATATTTCAATTACATAATTCATTTTGGTTCATTGAAAAACATGCTAAAGAGTATTGAAAATACAGAATTCCTGTTGTCAGCAGCAAGATGCTCTTGAAGTCGAAAATGTTAAAAAATAACGACCAACATCAACAGAAGTGAATAAACACCTCAAATAGTTTCATGTTTTATTATACTTATACAGTTTGCGAATAAACCTCCCTGGTTACAAAAATTTTGCTAAAAAATTGAATAAAGTGCAGCATCCTTTTGAAAGGTTAAGTATTGCTTTTGATGAATCTGCTGTAAGTAAAACAATGGTTTACTTGTGGTATAAACGGTTCCAAGAAGTTTGTGGAGATGACGAGTCGTGCTAGACGACAACTTATCTTATAAAGCGCAAGCAGTCCAAAAAAATGTCCAAACCACGGAGGTGAGGAATTATGAGGCTCATCGTACAGTGAGCAGGACTAAGCCAAGTACAGTACATCGTTTCCCTCAGAAACCCTTCGATATATTTGTCGGCCCCCTCGTTCATGAAGAAAAAAAGTTATATTTTTAACAAAAAATGGTTCCTTAAAAGTTCATTTGGGTTGTTTATATGATGTATTGAATAATTCGAACTCTTTAGCTTACTTGTATATTCAGTTCTTACAGATATATACTCGACATGAAATCTCTTTTGGTATGTTTAAATAAAACAAATACTGTAAATCAATAGGTACTTATATTATAATAATTATACTATTTACACAAAATATTTATAATTATTGGTATTTATAATATATTATATACAAAGATAAATATTTTATGTTTATTTACAAATAAATACATTTAAAAAAAAAATTAAACATTTTTTTTTACATTTTTACCTATAGTGTTATAATAAAAATTTTATAAACTTTAAACATTTATTTTTTATAAATATACGAATGTAGAAATACAAATATCGTAATTAAATTCGTTAAAAAAATGATGAACTTAAATAAGTAATTGGTTTTAAAGTACTCGTACCTACATTAAGTGAGAATGAGCAAAAGATTCTACAAATTTCTATTAAATCAATTTTGGTTGATTAAAACTCATTTAGAAGACAAAAAATATAAAAAAACCTTAATTTCATAAATTATAAATTTCCAGTATTTTTTTTGGTTTTTGGAAATATGTAAAAAAATTACCAATTGTAATTTTTTCCAACTAAATTTATTTTTCTTTTATTCTATTTATAGCAAGATTTTCAGGCTGTGTCTTTAAGCAATTTTTTTTCTTCCTAAACGAAAGCATAAATAATTCACGGGAAGTTTTCCCAGCTTCTTTATTATCTGAGAAATAAAGTAAAATATCGAAAAGATATCTCAAAGCATCGTAACATACATCTCAAACCATTGGATGTAATTAATTGCGGCGACAAAATTTTATGCTAATTTTTAATTATCGAATTTTGTGAAAAATAATTCAGAAGCATTCTAGCAGTAGACCATTGTATTTATCTTTCATTTCTGCTAGACTGACGGTCGTTTCCAAGTATTTAAATTTTGTCTAAAATGATGATGACTTTATGGTTGTATTTATTATTTATAATTAATTACTGGACAAAAATGATATTTCGCAGTAATTTAAATTGTTATTCACAACGAAAGATAGGGCTAAAATGAAATTATTTATAGTATCTAAATGCATTTTAATGATGATCATATATCACAGAAAAACTCATTAATTCATATAAAATAAAAATATAAATTATCACAATATTTTTGGCTATTTCGCCACTAATTATATCGCAATCCTCTTGGATAATGAATAATAGCCACTGTGCGTAAACAATAAGAAATTCTTTATTTTTCAATGAATTAAACTTAACGTGGGATAAAAAATTAAAAATGTACTCTTATATTAATTTATCCAATATCATAAATAAGTATATCAAAAAGCCGTCGAATTAAGTAGTGGTGAAATATACAAATAATATAAGCCTTAATCAAATCGCGTTACAAGAAGTATGTAGAAACTATCACAATATTATTTACGAAATCGTATAAGATTCGTTTGTCAGAAAAAATAGTAATTTTTAAAACTTAAACTTCCTACAAAATTTGCAATAAAGCTCGGATTTGAAAATGATGATGACGGTCGATCAATAATGCATCAAATTATAGTTATATATTTGTAAATGTTAAAAAATTATATTTTGACTTACAGCTCAAAATTACTACTTCACTCCCTGTTGAAACTGATACCGTCAAAAGTTTAATTTACTAATTTTTCTAGTATGATGAGTCTACTGAACTTTTCTAATTTGTACGAAACTAGCTAAAGTTTTTATTCTTGAAATATTCTTGTGAATTAAAAGTTGAAGAATATTTTGTTATATGCCGCATGAGGTAGTAGTAATTTTGCGTTGTCTGTATTATTTTTAGCATCAAACAAAAATTTTCAGTCTTTAATTGATTCATTGTTAAAACCAAACCATAAAAAAATTAGAAGAATAGAATAGAACAATTAAATTAGCATAAATAAATAAATTTTGTACCGTCCAATAAAAGTCCATTCAGTCCACATAATCTCCAGAACAAATATTACTTCACAATAATGATTAAGAGTCACTGGTTTCCGACGCGGGTGCTCCAAGTTGTGCTGCCGGTCTCGCTTGTAGTAACGCTTGATAATAGTTTACTATAGGAAACATAGGCCACTGTTTTGGTTCTTGTTGTTCACCACTACTAACAACATCAATGTCTTCCTCAGTAGTTTCATCCCCTGAATCTGGAGCTAGTAATGATGCAACGTCAAATTGCCGTTTTCTTGATGATGGTCCTCGCGTTGTTGGTACAGGAAATACTGCGGTTGATGGTCCGGGAACAACCACTGGAGGACTTACACTTAGAGGTGGTGGACTAGGGGAGTCTGCACCGTCTTCATCCACAGCTAATCCCATGTGTTTACGAACTTTTCTTTGAGCTTTGCGTCGTCTAAAATCACCTTTCCTGAAGTCTTCAACGTTAGCTGGATGTACTGCCCAATAATGGCCTTTTCCATTAGCGCTTCGACCTGCTTTAATAAAACAGTCGTTGAGTGATAAATTATGTCGTATAGAATTCCTCCAACCAGGTCCTCTAGTCCGGAAATAAGGGTAATGATCCAATATATGCTGATATATGTCTGATAACACTAATTTAGCTTCAGGAGAACTAAGAATTGCCATTGCAATTAATCCTATATAACTGTGCTGTGGTTTAGGTTCTTCAGGTTGCAAAGCTCGCGGAAACAATGGATAACAAGTTAATGGCGATGGAAAAGGATTGAGTAAAGGATATCGTAAACGTTCAGCAACTGCATATTGATACAGCTGTAACCGATATTGGTCAATTGGTAGTAAAGCTCTCGGAGCCGCGTTATTGTCCATCGGAAAAGGTATCGGTATTCTCGGATTCGGATGATTCGTTGGACTTTCGTTGCTACACATAATATATTAATTTAATTTAACTCACAGACTAACAAACGAAAAATTACAAACTGGCTAAAGTAATAATTATCAGTTTGTTATTTGTAAAATCACAACTCAATAATACCACCACAAAGTGATTAATCATATTCTGTCACACGTCGCAAGATAAACTATGTTGTAATACTAAAGAACCCATCAGGGTATCTAAACATATAACAAACACGAACTATTTGTCGTCCAATATTTGGCAACACTCTAGAGGCGTGTACCAAACTGTCCAATCGGAGAATATGGCTGCTTTCCGGTATTCGGTAAAGCCCCGCCTTTCGCCATATTGTTAAACTTCAACTCGGCGCTAAACTACCACCTTTTTATTTTTTTGTTTTCACTTGTGACAAAAGGGGGATAACTGCACTGAAATCTTAGTTATTTATGTTTTTAGAAATCACTTTAATTTATTGTACTTACTTATATTACGGGTCTTTGCAAACAAGACACGATATTCACAAAAAATTAATTGAATCCAGGTAAGTAAGTAGTTTTTTGCAAATTTTAAACGAAATAACTCCTGCCAACCAGTTGTCATCAGTACTCAGAACTCTGCCCTCGTCGCGTCATCAAGAACTTGAAAAATTATTAAAAAATATCAATCCTTACTCCAATTCAAATTTTCGTTAGGGCTTAGCTTGGTCTGAACATTTTTAGTGATAGGTATCTACTGCAGCAAATATACTTGAAACAACTTCGTAGACATGGGATCCGAAACTACTGCGGACAGTAAAAAATCTCCTGCTGTTTTATGTCGATGCCAAAGAGTGAAAGAGCGAAGTTAGATGGATATTTTAAAGTTGTGATTGACGATGAAGATGAAAGAAAATCACGTAATGTTGAAACAGAAATGAAGAACGCCAAACTGACAAGAAAGATGACAGTTTTGAAAACTCTATTAAGAAATAAGATACAACTTGCATAAATGCAACTATAGACGTAAAATATGAGTTTAAAAAAATAATAAACCAAAGAAGAACTGTGAATAAAACCAATTACACATAAGAATATGAAGTGATGATGACAAGAAGAATCAGCAAGAAAATCGTGGAACTTTAGAAGAAATAATTAAATATAGTAACTCCAGATCGATGTTGCCGAACCGATTGATAGAATTAGTCAAGATACCACAGCCTGTCCGACGAAGATATATATAACTAATTTGAATAAAAGCTTTATAATAGAAAAGTTAAAAAAAATAATTTTTGTGGGTCTGGATCAAAGTTATAATTTTTATTAAGTTAAATTTAAAACAGGTATTTCTGGAACTGCATTAGCGAAAAACTTATTATGAAAAACCATGAAAGAAGATATCTTCTTTGCTTTAAATATACGAGTATTTCCACAAAATTCAAACGTATTGTTTTTAACAAAATTTTACGAAACTTTTCACGGAAAAAATTAAGACGATTTTGAAGTTCAGAATGGTAAAACTACCTATTTTTTCAAAATCAGTTAACCAATTGGATTGGATTGGAAGTTTAGTAAAATTTAGTTTAGTTGTATCATTACTTCTGTTGATTATTGTCTATTTTACTGTTGGTTACTTATTTAGAAATTTAGTTAAGATAATGCCTATAGACACACTTTCTATAATTTGGATATCCGAGACATGGTTTGCGTGTATGTTCACGAAAATTTCAGTGCTTTAAGAGCAAATAAAAGGCAGCTTTTAAAAATGTGAATCTAGAATTTTTGATTCTGGTTACTGAAAGACCAGAGATATGTATAAAGCACGGACCGGCGGGAATAAGTTAATGCTGAAAATTAAAAATGCTACACGACGAATGCAGAATCTGTAGGGCTCTAGAACTTGATGGAGAGTTGTGACTTGAGACACAGATAAAGTAATTCAAGACATATAATATATTAGTTAATTTGACCCCACTATTATTTTTTTAATTATCTACATTTATTACTTATATATACACATATAAAATTTAATAACTACTATTTTCCAATTTATACTAGAAATACAGAAACAATGAAGAAAGCTAGGCAATTTTCCTTGCATATACATGTTTGGGGATTATCTAAATCCCTTTATGTTGGTATATTAAATCCATATGGACAAATTTGTTTATATTGAGTTGAATTTATTGATGTCTATATCTGCAACTCTTATCTACAATAATACGGATTTGCTTTAGATATATTAGAGGTAGAATCTATACGCATGCATGCATGTAGAAATCCAACATAATTTCCTGGTGATTTCTATTATTATGTGATGTGGACGAACAAGCTTTTGAAAGGGGAACAATAGCTGATTGGTGATGATTCGATACATATATCTATAGATATAGACAGCGTAGTTTTGATGTGTTTTGTGCTATCGTGCGGGCTATCACGGGCTGACAATGTGTTTAGAAACACAATGCGTGCCATGATACACGGTCCATTCCGTGACCAGAATAAAACAGCTCAACTTACAAAATTTTAACTCTCGCAGTGCGGTAGGTGTATCGAGAAAAACTCCTTCGTCAGTTCAAACACGACCAATACTTTTTGAAGTTTTACTTCTTGACTTGTTTGATTTTAACTACTATTGAATTGGAATACACAAAATAACAATAAATCTATAAATATATATTTAAACGACTTACGTATAGATATTTCACAACAATAGCAGCTTCGTTTGTTATGACAAATTAATGATATTATGTATACTGTTGATGTTTCTAAATCTTTCATCCAGTTTCCAGTGAATAAAATGAAAAATCTTGAATATTACTGGATACAGTAATCGGTATTTAAGATATTTTCCTTTTATTATTGAATTTCTGTTAATTAACCCATTAACATTATCTTGAAGCCTTGTTCGGATCTACAATTATTTCTGTTCGTGTGGGAAAATCTACGCTACTGTTTTGCAACGTTTCCATCAGTATACATCGATCTATAGTGCAGTAAAGCGGAAAACCGCGATTGGAAATGCGCTAATGCGCCTAAATTAACTCGAGTGCTTCACAGCTTTTTGGCTTTTTCACTAAAATACTGAAAGGGCTAATTTTGTTTTGTTCCATTTTTTGTGTTGCTTTTCAAAGCTCCATATACCTACTTTTTTCCGGTTTTCTCCATAAAATTTCATGTCCGCTCTTTACTTATCCACAAATCTTGCGATATATAGAGATTATTAGAGATATTTTTGGTTTTAGGAACATTTACTACAAAAAACTGAAATACTTGAGCTGCAGGCACTTTAAGAAGTCATCAGGATCTCCCAAATATTATTAGTATTATTATGCAGTACAAAAATATACAGCGTGTCTCAAAAAGTTGGTGATATCGCACACATCTTGAACTGACCTTTGTCATGCCAAAATCTAACTAGATTGCAAATAAACATAAAAAGTACAGGTACAGGTTTTATGAACCTCCTTGCCGTTGTAAATCGTTCACATCGCGATCTTCCACAGGAGTCGTAATGCGAGGTCTAGGGTCTGCCGATCCGTCTGCTTATATCATCGAATTACCAGTTAAACTTTCAGCTATGCCCTGGATATTGGCTATAGATAGCATACATTACAGTTTAGTGTTTCAAGTTTTGGTGTGAAAAATATAACACCCGGTATAATTCGACTTTCCTCTAAAAAATACGGACACTCTGTATACTTAAATTAAGTTGCTTGATGATGCATCTTTAATTAGTGGATTTCATATGCATATTTTTTCGGAAAAAAATCTAGCAAAGGCACAGAGATTTTATTATGTATGTATGTATAGCAAATATATGGAAAAGATATATGAGAGAACGAGAAAATAAAAAAAAAACTTTTCTATTCACATAATATGTACTGAAGCAGCCATACTCAGAAATTATCCCATACAAGTTGATTAAATACACATATATGTATAAAGCGTTATGAAAAAGGCAAAAATCCCTACCGATTTCACAATAAGAAGCTTAACTTTTCTATATACACCAATATATGATATAGTTATCATCTCAAATCCCTGGGATAAGCCTGTATTAATATAACATTTTGTAGGCTACACGCCTAATAGATGTAGATTTTTATAAATGAAACTTTTGATATAGTTTTAGTCATTTTTTATTATGCTCTTGTTGAACATTTACAGCTTTTTTTTTTTTTTTCAAAATGTATAGATAGTGGCGTTCCTTTTTTTCGAATCCTCGCCGCACAAAATTGTTTCCCGAACATCAATCTACGTAAAGCTCACACACAGCTGAGATGAACCGAAAATAAATAATTTTGTCCTGTCTATTCAAAATCAAAACTGATGGGGACTTGAACATTTTCTTTGACATGCAGATGCAATCGCCTGATAGCATCGCGGTCTGTTCCATAAATAAAAGAATACAATTCTTCGAAATTCTTCTTGGTTGGTATAAATACAAAGCCAATAAACACACCAATAGTCACTACCAATAGTCTTCTAGTCATTTAATCCATCATATCCAACGTAACATGATGTGGGAGCAGCAGAAAGTGGCTATAGCCGAACCCATTTTCAACGAACTACCACCAAAGAATACAGTTTTTAAATAATAAGATTCTGAATTTGTTTAATTGTAGTGACAGGCCTAGAGTTCGCCAGGATAGAAGCGGAAGTCTAGAACGATACCACTGACTGGAGTCTAAACTGCAATATAATTTTTCATCCAGAAGTTTTACCACAAGCAAACAAAATGTGTTTTATATTCGAATCCCAGTCCCATGTATATTTTATTATCCTTGTTGAAATATTGATTTGTTTATAAAATGTATTTATACATTATTTGGCAACTGTGTACGTTAAAAGTGAACATAGAGTGCCACAGGCTTTTGTATCTATACTATGCCGTTTTCGCAGTCGTCGGGAGTTTAATTACAGACTGGTGGCATCCCTAGGGAATGGTGGGGCTTCCAGGCACCCTTTCGTCTCTTCTACACCCAATTTCTCCAGTTTTCTACCCCCACTAGAACGCGCCTAGCGATAAAATTCAGAAAGAACACCAACACGTTTAGAGTGTATAATAATCTAAGTGTATTCAACTTATTCATATCAATACAAAACAATAACAAACATTTGTCGGAACGATTACAGAGTAATCGATAGAACAAGATTACCCCCTATTAGATATCTAGAAATTCTGCTCATTTCAGCTTGAACTCCTCTATGTACCTTCCGGATAGTGCCATACTTTGTCCCCAACAGTTCTGAATTCTAAGTGAATTCTTTTGCATCGTAAGTAAAATTCTCAATAGAAGTTCTTTAATTTGCTTAACTATCGCCCATGTAAAGATACAGAAACGGGTAAATGATGCAGAATGTATTGATGAGTATTTTGGAAAAACCAGAAAACCATATTTTGCTTATCAGTTTCTCATAAAAAACTTAGCGGTCTTTACCATTTTCGATTTTCATCTATAATCAGCAACGGCAATTTATTGACTTCTTTTCTTATTTTATATAACACCACTTTCAGCTTCAGATAATTGCATTATATCGTTTTGTTTTGAACAAATATTTTCATAATAAATTTGCACCATGATTATTTTCATATTAATAAAGTTAAGGAACGTGTTTGGAATAAAATAGTAAAATATTTTTAAGTTTACGTTGCTACTTTACAAATCAATTATTAATTGCTTGAAGAACTTTTGGAGTTTCTTGATTAGTTTAAAAAAATTATCGGTATACGTTGGCTTTAAAATGTTATGTATTTTTAATAACAATTTTGGAGCCCCTTCCTTGGCCAAATCCTAAACTAGATCCTAGTTAAAGTTACCGCACTCTGTATCTGTAGCTAAAAGCATTGCCATTGTGTGGAATGGGAGAAACACTTTCCTTCATTTTGTTTAATGAAATTTTTCTTGCTATAAAGGAAACGAAAACACATGAGACAACTTAGGAAAGCTGCTGAAAACAAAATATTTATTTTTAGAGCTTTTTGTCGTTTGTTGGTTAACAAAGTTATTATGATATTGCCAAATATTTATTTAGAGAATTAATAAGTTAGACATGTGAGGTCATATCCATACTTGTATTCACTGCATTAATTCATTTAAAACAACTAGAAGAAAAATTTTCAAGTTATTTCTGTGTTACCGGTTTCACCAATTTGCATCTTCAGATACATTGACTAAAAAAGGCAAGAGAAAAGTTAGCATAGAAATAGCAGCACTATTTTATGAAAATAAAAAGCAAAGATTTCAAATAATTTGTATTTTAAATAAAAATTTACATTGCTAATATAAATTTGTTGTAGAATTACTATTACGAATATTATTAAAACTACGTAAACAATAAGTTTAAATTAAATACAAAAAGAAGCAAAAATGTAGAAAAAATGGAAATTAAATATAATCCTATATTTATTATTTTTAATAGAATTATTATTGTTAAAATTACTCATTACTATTTCAAATTTTGATAAATTTATAAAATTGTCCAGGTAAACAGCGAAGAATCGCTGGGGCTTATAATTTCACTACAAACTGACTTGGAAATTAAAAAGCAGTCCCAAAACGAAAGAATGAAGTGCAGTTAAGTTTTTTTCGAGTTATTGCTAGGATCTTTAGGCTTTTTCGCCGGTCCTCGCAATAATTTATCTCTATACAAAACTCCGCTTTGTATTTGCATTTCATGTGCATTATTACCTGAACTGCAATTGTGATATATAATTCTTGGTGCAGCCAAGAAATCAGACCGAAATTGTGGATTACAATTTTGTATGAAATTGTAAAAGCGTCTTAACTCATACCCTCTATCTCTAGTAAAGGTACTAAAAATAACAATTATATTTGTTTCCCAATATTCGTAGCAGTTTCTAGGGCAGCTGACTGAAATTAGGAACCAAAAGATGTTGTCGGGCAGGATATTGCGGAAAACTTGCTCGCGGTTTCGTGCAACGATTTCACCCATATTGAATTGTAGGTAAACCTGCATAAATGAAAATAGATATACACAAAACCTTTGGCAATAAATTAATTCAGTTTGAGACACACTTATAGCTAGAAACTTAAAGACATGTAAATTCATAATTTACGATGCACGTTGACGTTTTGTTGGAAACAATGACTATTTGAAGGAGAACATGTTGAAATAATTTCTCATAGTCCATATTCCACTGCAAAAATGCATCCCAAGAAGCCTTTCGAAACCGTGGTTCTGAGATACAACCTTCGGAATGGACAAAATGATTTGAGGACTAGTTTGAACGCAAGTAAAAGTGTTTTCTATAAATTAAAAAATAATAGTCATACGCTTCCAAGCTTGTTCATGGGCAAACTGCTTTTGACCATAGAATTGTAAAATAAAATTGGCTTACTTGAGCATAACTGACGTTAAAGAGATAACATATTCTATAGACCTCAAAGCGATGCGCTGGAAAACACATGTTGGTGTCAATAAGAATCAGTTTATTTTTGTTGACCAAATAGTCTGGTGCACATGGGCTTAGCAGATGCGACAAATAACACTTCAGATGATATGCTAGTTCTTCAATTGGCATATCTATAATAGAATAGATAATAGATTAAGGGTTAATTTTGTTTTTCATGTGATGAAACTTACTTTCGTTTCTCAAAAAAATATCTACAAAATAATCGCGATGTTGTGATCCAAAGTATCTTTGCACCTCGCGGGCAAATGTTGTTTTTCCACATTTTGGAGGCCCTATGAGCACGGTGACACAGACTTTGTTATTTACTTGGTTTTGCTAAAAATAAAATATAAATGTGTTAGTTAAATCTACGAATTATTTTGCAAAAACGAAACTGTTGACTCAATAGATAAAAAAAACAAGTTAAGACTAATTTATATTTTATTAACCCTCGTAAATATTTTGAAATATACCCTTTGATGTGTGTTGAAGGATTAAACTACAAACATCTTACTTTATCAGTAAGTTAAAATATTCAAATGACATATCCTAGGGTTATTCTATATCGCATAACATTCGACAAGAATATCGAATTACGTATGTAAATAACGAGACATACATCGAGAGAAAAATGAGAATAAAAGTGTAACTCCCCCACGCCCCATATCCCCTATATCAAGTCAGGAATGAATAGATTCCTTGGGGAACGTCCGCCCTCTTATTAACTAATAGCGGTAAATACCGTGTGATGAATGTAATCATAAGCTAATTTTATGAAATAACTCCCCCTACTCCCCCATGTTCGACTTGTAATAAAACAATCACCATATGTAATGTAGTGGAATTGGAGTTGTTTAAAATTATCCCTCGGTGCCTTGGTGCTGGAGTTTCCATTATTGAATTAACTTGAAAAAGGCTGCCAGTGTTGGAAGGGTGTTTCCACTAAATTATTCGCATAATATTTGCCAGGCAACAAATGAAATTTGGTTACCAAAACGTTTTTGGTATATCTATATCTACGTTATTTTGAAATTTTGTTTATTATGGATATAGCTACACAAACTGGGAATATGTTAATGAAGCTGGTGTTATTTTTTGTTTTTTTCCTAATGAAAATATACTCGTGAAAATTTTTATTATAAAATACATATTTACAAATATTTGTTGAACTAGATATATCTATACAAATTGTTATTTTCCGCCTAAGCATCGAAATAGTGCTTTAATTTTTTTAATTTAAAAGCTTTTCGTTTTCGAACCCATTCGTATGTCGGTTTCCAGTTAACTTGCCAAAAAGCGGGGGTCATTACATGTTTTTATGTAGAAAAAAACTCAAACATACATTTTTTTTAAATGGAACAACTTATACATTTTTCAACTAGGTTTGTATGAAATAATGGCTAATTGTCGCTCATTATATCTCCAACATGATTTGTATAGATATCCCTTGCTATCAAAAAAAAAAAACAAATAAAAACGGACTTTCTAACAGTGAGTTGTCTTAGTTCGACATAGTAACCTGATATTAAGAAAATCAAAGCATTTTTTAGACAAAAATGTAACACAATTGAGATGTAAATTCGCCTAATTATCAACAATGTAAATAACAGAGGGGTGGGTTGCCGACTGTGTCTCTTATTCCCTTTTGTAACTGTTGTATATATAAAAAGCTTCGATCATAATCTCGCCTTATTAGGTAGTCCACGTCACAAGCAAGCGTGTCCAAATGATTATTGACGGCATTCAGAATCAATTATTTTGGATAAGGAATAGTTTACAAGTCCCCACAATTTATTGCGTTCATCCCTTAAGGCAGGGATCACATTCTTGTGGTGTATCATTTAATATTCATCATATCACATCACAAAGACAACTGAAATTGTCGTTATTTAGAAACAATACAAATATTATTAGGAACTCTATGTTCTAATTATTAATAACTCGCGTAAACCTGATTCTCTAACGTTCTATAATAATTCTATATATAGTTTTGAGGCTAATATGATAAAACTATTGCTATTGTTCCCTACTTTTAAATTTCATAAACTCTGAGATAGTTTAACGCAATCATAAATGCGGCTTTAAAAGCTCTGGGCTGTAGTTAAGTGTGCGCTCTAAATCAAACAACTCTGAAAGCTCCGATAGGTATATGTAAATAAAGAAAAACATACATAAAATTTTGCAACTTGAAAGTTCTAGATATAAAAGCTCCTGGTTATAGATAACTTGGTGCTAAAATTTCATTTATTGTTTTCTTAAGCTCTCAATGACTATAAATTCCGATTTGGTGTACCTCAAACCTTTGTTGTATGTAAGAAAATAATAATTGTTGACATTCTAGTTAGTCTATAGGTCTTTAACGAGAAGACAACATTTTATCAAATATGATTTCAATATGACAAAATAATCATAACAAAAACGTATTTTCTGCAAGATTTGGTACGAATAGAATTTCACTGTGTGCAGAGACTAAACCAACCATTGTTGATTTAATTGTTTCCGTTTTTGCGCATCGCGTGCAAAAAGGGGGGTGGAAATCGCTCAAAAATTTCAGAGTTTCTCAATATGTTTATATTCTGATATGCACTTGAATAAATAGCTTAGAATATTTTGTGAAGAGTTGATCAATGGTTTACCCTTCAGTCTTAAAATAGATCACTGACCTGACGTATGATAAGCTGGTCAAAAATAAATAAATGCTTGTGGCAAAAATTTTTATGGTCAAAATTACAGCAGTGGTTTCTTACAAATATTAGTTATACACAATAATTAATCTACGTCAGTAAGTACGTGAAACTGACAGAAGTTGATGTTTCTACTAATTTGGAACTAATATGGAAAATGGCAGTATTAAAATGTGCTTTACTAGAATCGAATACACCAAATGCCATACTAATTTCACCCAAGTAACATTACAAGTCCAATTCATCTAAATTGATCGTACGGTTAAGCCAACTTGAGATGGCATTTGTACAAAAATATCAAACACAATTTGTACAAACCCATTCCCAAGTCAATTCAACTGTATTTCGGTTCATTTCGATTTGTTGAGAACTTCTGTTTGACACTTTCTATAGTTATATATATATAAAGTTTTCTAACAATATAACAGTGCCCTTTTCAGCGTTAAAAGGACTACATCATTTCCTACTTCCGGCTACCAGCTTTTAGTCGCTAATATCGTAGGTTAAATTCAAAATGCGAATATTCTAAACATGTATTATTTGGTACCTAGATATAATGCTACTTATTTAAACGATTAAATAAATTGTTGATTTGTTGTTGATTAATTTTGACTTTTTTTTAATAGCCTAAGGTATCATATTTACTTAAAACGATCAAAAATAAGCCAAAATCAACTAACAGTTTTTAACACTGGAAGTTTTCATATTAATTGACCCAGGCAACTTTGACTTCCCTAAAGTATTAAATTTATTTATATAATGCGCCATTATCAAATAATAATTGTTGCTAAATATTCCTTATCATTAAGATGATATATTGATCAACTGAATTCAACCCATTGAGACTGTCTAAGATTTCAAATTCACTTACACAGATCAAAATAAGTTAAAATCACTGGCATTTTAATTTTCTAATATAAAATTACAACTTATGAAATTAGTACTCTATATTACATACTTCTCTATGAGATGTTATAATAATTTATTAAAACACATTATTTTTATACATGCTTAATTCTAAGTTACATTTAT
Source organism: Apoderus coryli (assembly GCA_911728435.2). Taxonomy (NCBI): domain Eukaryota; kingdom Metazoa; phylum Arthropoda; class Insecta; order Coleoptera; family Attelabidae; genus Apoderus; species Apoderus coryli. The sequence goes on from OU452210.1 coordinate 10,511,316, forward strand.
TTAAAGAATTAAAGAAGAATGGAGCCTATTTCCTTAAGATAACAATAATAATTATCACGTAAAAAACTTCAAAATAAATCTATTTATATTAATAATTGAGATATTTATGAATTGATTTAAGCCTTTTTGAATTCCTTAAGATATCTTATACACTTAACAGAATTCAAAATGTGCCAAAAATCAACTATATGCTAAGTTGGTATATGATGATTGTGTGTGTGATAAATTCTGGACTTATTTTAACTACCAAAGATGTAAAATTTACTATGGCAAGTTAAATAAACCAAAATATATCCACCCATTTCTCCTGATACGCTTGAAAATGATGCCGATAGTGCAGTGTAGAAAACTTCCAACGATTGTTAGTTATTAACTGATTCTAGCCATTTTTAAACTCCCTAAGGAATCAAATTAACTTACAGAAGCTCAAAAATTTGCCAGTTATCAATTAATTGAGTTGAAGTCTATATATAAAATACAAGTCTTAAAAAACCAAAGCAAATTTATTTTTGACCAGTAATTTACCACAAACCGCTATAATGTCAAAAAAGCGGTATCGTCCAATAATCTAAAAAGTAGATTAAAATTTACCTGAGCCTATTTGACTGTATACGGGTGCCCAAAATTGGGTAAACTGATATTTTCTTTTTGATATTATAAAATATGATACAATTATCACACTTGGTATGAATAGATATGTCAAATTAAATAAATATATGTGTCAATTCAATATTTTTTGCGCTCTATATTATATTAGGTGTTTTATGTTTTGACAAGCGCCTAGTTCTTTACAAATTGCCACTTAAAAATTGTTTTGTTAGACATTTTCTATGGGGATTTAAAAATTGAATGGGCATTTTTGCACACTACAACCACAAGTACCTAGGTATTTTTATTTTTATTACCTACCTTTTATATAGCATATACGTTAAAACACACCTATTTCCGGATTTACACTATTTTCCGTATACTTTATTCTGTTAAATATATTAAGACATGCAGGGTGAGTCAACTTATTGTTATAATAATACTATAAACAGGTCAGAATTTACTGAGATCACTCTGAAGATCAGCAAAGTCATCAATTTGATTATCTTTCACTCACAATAGAAGAGCCAAGGTCATTCATGAAAAGTAAGAACAATAGAAACCCCAAGTTATATGCAACAGCGATTGACAAAACTCCCTATACTAATATCAAGTAACTGCTTTGTGGTTGAAGCTTCGACGATCATCCAAAGCAATGGATAGAACCACACGAATCTGAGCAAGAACTCCTTAAACTCTAAATCAAAATAATGGACTACATGGTGTCGCGGAAAAAAACACTTACTTTTATAAACAAAACAAATACAATGAATCGAAAGTTATAAAATTGTTCTATTGTTTAGTCTGTTCCAACCCCCTAAAAATAACTCACCCCGTATGATATAGGTTTATAATTTCAAAAGTAAAGCGCAAACAAAAAAAACAACAGTTTTTTTTTTTAATTTTTACGTACGTACCTATATTTGTGTCAGTTGCTAAGGGGTGTGTCTGTACAAATTTACCACCACAAAAGCAACGTTTAGGGGTGACAATAGAGTGTACAAAAAAGAAATTGGATGAACTCATGTTGCTGTGGCCAAAAGTAATAGGAAAAACGGTAACATTTGCTCAATTGTAAGAAGACACTACTTATGCTATACTTGTAATGTGAGATAGTATTTTATTTATTATGGGATTTACTACAACTTGTTTGATAAGCATCTGTGATGAATACGATATAATTTTGGTTTTATTTCAATTATAAAAATTATTATTTTGTTTACCTGAGAAAAGGTGGCAAAGTCGCATAGTTTTTGAAGAAGCTTGGAGCAAGCAGCATATTTTCAAGAATTATAATTTTTTATTCAATGAATAATTATTATATTTTTTATCACTGCACTTTATAGTGTTTAATTATGGTGCGATCATTTTATTTTATTAGTGTAGTAATAGGTAACAACAGTAATTCTTTTGTTAGATAAGTAATTTTAAATAATACAATAATGATTAGTTAGTAGTTTCGATTTGATAAAAGCAGTAATAAAATTATACCTATTTATTTGTTTTCAATTCTATCTAAACAATATTTGCATGTTTAAATTGCTTTTACAGACAACGATAGCACATCAGCTAAATTTTAATGGGTATGAAAAAATTATACTTAAATATTTACAAATTGGTGGTCCACAAAAGTACATTTCGCAAAACTAAATGATTTATAGAAAAGAAAAAGTCCATTTTCTCACAGTAAAGTTGTCAGAATTTATAAATAAAACTTCTATTCAAATTGTTTTGTTTATTTTTTAATATAAACCGCAAAATTGAGATATACATCAAACCACCACCAAACTTTCAGAAAAACGAAACGTTAAAACTCTTCTACTGTACAATAATAATAAACGTCTATCGCGCAAAATTAAATTACGAAGCAAAATAAAAATGAAAAAAATACCCTAAAAAGAAGGAGGTTCGACTCCAATCAAAAGAGAAATAAAGAACTAATTTATTAGAATGGTGCAAATCGAAGATTTACATAGAAGAATCTTAAGGTTTCATGTTCGGTTTAGAAGTTACACCTACTGCACTGTTTTGAATTTCAAACAATTCTAAATAATTTTAGTTTTTTTTTTAAACTGTGGTGCAACTCTTGAGGGTGCTTGGCGATGTACTTCTTATTATTGACATCACAATTGTTCTTATATTAGAAATAATTTAGTAAAGTTTGAGTAGAAGTTTTATTTCTGGATAAATGATTTATTTTTTTGAATTCAGGTGCATTGATTGAATTTACTTCAGCATATTGTGTGCCTGTTGTTAATATTGAATAAAATACGGCGCTGTTTAAATGCCTTTTATCATCTACAAAAGAATGAAGTATCTTTTTAAAACACAAAAATATAAAGTAATATAATTAAGTTATGTCGTTTTAAAAGTGGCATTATCGACACCCTTTAAAGTGATACCTAATTTTATAACACAATTTATTCGTTGTATGTTAGCTAGGAACTGTTAAAATGTAAAAGGATCGTATAATTCGATAAAAGCATGAACTAAAAAGCTCGCATAAACTTGATCAGCACCGTAGTTTCAAAGTTTTCATCAATACTGCTGATAGCTTTGTTTTTGTTAACTATTTATACCTTTAGTGTTTTGGGTGATTTGGAGTTTTTATTCAGAATAAACCTTGCAAATTGAGCCTCAATTAGATCTTCATTACGCCAGCGAATGGTAGATTATTAATATTTTCCTGTAGGTACTTACGTATCGTAATTCATATTAATAATTTAAATATATTTTAATCGATAGTCTAAAATAACTAAGTATAGAAAAGTTTTGCATTTAACAAAACTAAAATTGAGTAAATACCTAAATCTGGTATCAAAATTCACTACGGATATCATCTTGATTCTTGGAATTATTATTTCAATACCGTAGCAGCTCTAATCGGTTCTTGCGCAGAGGCGTAACTTCAAGAATTTTTATTTAAAAGTCAAGTAAAATTTTATGATTTACCTATTTTGATGGAGAAATAAAATGTAAATACATTCGTTACTGCCTTTGTCAGCATACCAATGCCTCAAAAGCAGAAATTCGATGTTTGAGATGACCGCTCACAACCATCGTGCGCATAGAGCATAAATTCAGCATAAAAAATGGCTAGCAGAACATGGTGTAACTTCACACATTTTTGGCACACTCTAAGATCTATTAATTAAAGTTGTTCATTCAATCAATTCAATTTTGCTATGCAATTCCAACATTCTGATAAAAATGTCATCCGAAGATTATTCTGAAACCTGCTGATGCTGATCGATGCAGATTAAACCAGAATTTATTTTTCCCAGTGATTTGAGAAAATATAGGAATCCATATAAAAAACCAATTTGTTTATTAAATAAAAACATATAACTTGCGGTGCACGCTTATGTTTCCCAATTATTAATTTGTAGCAGTAAGCGGATTTTAGACTTGAAATCATCAGAGGAAAGCTTCCACCCTCGTTTTGTGCATTTGGGGTTGAAACCCACCAAGTTACTTATAGCCTGTTTATAGTATATTATGAACAGATTTATGTATTTCATGTTATAAAGTCTACATAATACGTTCATATTTGTTAATAATAAGCGAAAGTTTGATTACCTAATATACTAAATCTCTATTCAAAAAGAAACACAGTTACTGTGTGTACGGGGTTCTACACAAAACTTACAGTGACTTTTTAGAAAAAACGTTTCATATTGAGATGTAAAACATTTTTATAATTCTTGAAGGCTACTTTGTCAAGGCTAATATGCTATTTAAAAATATTTTACTTCGACCAAAAATTTTGTAACATAAGTGTTACAAGTTTCGTTTTCTTTATTATGTTAGACATAAAATATTTAGTAGGTCATAGTTAGGTGAAACGCAATTTTCCAGATTTTACAGTGTTAAAATCCCCTACAACACAATTAAACTTTGATTGTAAAAGCTTATTTCTATAAAAAGAAATATCAACCTTAATTGTGTACGCAATAATATTGGATAAATCAGTAATATAAACCCTTCTGTAATTTTATCTGTTGGTTAAATAAGTACCTAGTCAAATTTAGCTTAGTTTCGTACTTATTTCACTCTATAACAAATCATTTATAAGTTTATAGATATTCAAAACATGCAATTTTTAATGTAAATGTAATACGTAGGTACATACCTATTTTAAGTACGCCATTTTTTGATGAGATTGTCTTTTCACCAAAAATCAATAATAAAGATTAGCCATTACAAAGCTATTAAATAAATGAAATAACTAAAAACTTACGTTTCGCATCGGGAAAGAACACTGGGGTTGATCCATTGCCTTCGAAAAATTTCTATTTGCAAAACACACCGATGTTTATTGATTGGAGAATAAGAAGCTTATGTAAAGCTCAAATCGTCGTTACACTTTTTGGTTGTGGCGGTTGTTGTTGTTTCAAATGTCAAAACACCACGTGATGATTATATAATTCATGGTACAGTGTCACCAGATTGAGTGCAATTTTTGCCTCAAATCCGTGAAAAAAAGAAGAATCATAACTTAGTCTAGTGCCAAATAAGCATATTCCCAAGGTCAATTTCAACCCTTGCAATTTATGGCGGGAATCGTCTTCAACACAGTCAAAACTTTAATATAATAAACTACCTAATTTTAAATTTCAATACAATCACAGGTAAAAAAAACTTACTAATTTTTAATTTTACTAATTTGCGCATGTAGGGGCTTTTTGCAAATGAGATTTCGCCTTGCGTCTCTAAAATCTGGCATCACCGTTTGTCATAGGTTAGATAGGGCATAACTATTGTCACGTTTATTGTTTTTGTCTAACAACATTGACCATCTTTGTCTATTTATGTGCAATTCAAAATAATGACAGTTTGCATTTTTTTAATTGCATTTTATTTATAAAACTGCATTGTAAAGCAGTGGCACAGTTCAGAAACGAATTGAAAGATAAATAAAAACATTCTAATATTAATAAGTATGTAGAAATCGCGTACGATTTCTGGGAATTGCTTGCTGCAATTATCCATAGGCCATAGAGGTTAAAAAGGTTGGACACGAAAGAAAACAACTTGTCAGCCATAGACACCAGCACATCCCCTTAAAACCAAAACCTATTTAATTTTAACAAATTTTTGCTTTGATAATGATTACCAAATTTTGGATGCGCCCAAAAAATTTTCCATACTTCAGTGTAAAAGCAGTGCCAATCATAGAGTTTGTATATTTTGATCAGCTAGAGAATCTCTTTTCATGGGCCTCGCAATCGATGACTGTTTCCAATCACTGTATGAACCAAAAATTAATAAAATATCTATTTTTTTTAATTAAACAACATCGTCAAAACTGGTACTGATATCTTCGTTTTTATTTGCAATATAATGCTTATTGTGAAAGGGTATTAATTAGGAAAATGAAACGCATTTGGACCGAAGACATGAATATAGTTTTGGTGCGATGTAATTTTAAAAATAACTAAGTATGCCAGAATTTTTTTGATCATCCTATAGAAAAATATGCTTATATTTCCATTAAATTTCAAATTAATTCATTTTGGTGTTATTTTAAGAAAAGTAAATTAAATTAATGAAAAAATATATGCATTTAATGTAAACAAATTAAAACGTACTCTTTTTTCCACCAACCTAGTTCTGTTGAAAGTTATACGTATAGTTGGCTCTTTCATTGATATTTGCGATCTGTTCTTCGGAGGTTGTTATCAAATCATCAGTCTGCTTCCTAAAAGTCCCTCCCAAATTAGTTTCATTGGTCATAATTTATTTGCTGGTTGTATTATATCGTACGTCAATTCAGTCAATGTTGCAAATTCATACCACCTTGGAAAAATTTCACTGGGTTGTAATTCCGCCAAAAGAAGAAGAAAATAAGGTGTTCTTAAAAGTTGGATTGCGGTTGTGAGAGGAATCATCACTGAATTTCGTGAAAACATTTTCTGTTGTACTTAATAGTGACAAAATTAGAGGACAGCTTGTTTTTGGAGATAATGAGCAACTTCGGCTGATTGATTTGGAACGATGAGAATAAAAGTTTTGACTTATGTCTTATAAAACATCAGAAGTCAGAAATTATTTTTTTGACTGTGCAAAATCGAGAGAAAAACAGCTTTCCAGCATGAATCTGAAAGATTGATTTTTGCTGATAATCTGAAGATCTACTCCACTGTGGACTCTGTTGACGACTGTCATGTTTTGCAAAACAGTCCGAACTTTGTCGGGGATTGGTGTGATGCTAATAATCTTATGCTGAACCCGGTAAAGTGTAAAGTTGTGTCATATACTAGGAGAACGTTCCCTATTGATTTTGAATACGCGATTCATGACGCTGCATTGTCACGTGTGTAAACTACCAGGGATCTTGGTGTTTGTGTTCGATTCGCGCTTTACCTTCAGCGAACACATAATGACGATGATAGCTAATGCATCCAAGGCATATGGTTACATCGATAGAAATGGCAGATCGTTTCGCAATATTAATACGCTAAAAAAACTGTACTTCGCGTACGTCAGATCCAAACTTGAATATTGCTCTCTGATCTGGTATCCCTGCTATGGTTGTTACAAGCAAAACATCGAAAGAGTGCAGCGCAAATTTTTGAAGATTTGGTGTGCAATCATTGCAATTGAGGCGGGATCTTGCATGCATAAGCAATGTTTGTAAAGTGTTTAATGGCGTTATTGATTGTCCTGAGCTGCTTGAAGGATTCCGTCTTACTGTTCCGCGAATAAACTCAAGAAACTGCCAATTATTTCATTGTGATAGAGCTCGAACAAATATTATGTTGAGGTCCCCATTGTCCACTATGTCTCGCACGTTTAATGTGGTGTGCCGGAATTGTGATTTGTTTCATGATACATTGAAACATATTTTGGCGGCCGCAGAACTTGTACTTGGATGTGATGATTGGATTTGATTGTTTATATATTTTTTATGTTTATTTCTTTATTTATATCTCTATTAATTTAATTTACTTCTGTTATGTAAAGTTATCAAGTTATTGATTGTCTTATATATATTTATATTCTTTGTATTGATACTTTTGTGTGGTTACTCTGTAATTGGAAATTTTCTGTTGAGCAATAAAGCATTTATTTATCAAGTATCTTGATCAACCTGGAAATTGTTAGCGGTCGATCTAGCATTTTGTTGATGCCACGCCATTGGGTTTAAAAGCTTTTTATAATAGATACTATTATGTATTTGTATGTTATTACAAATGGCTCTGGCGTATTTACATGAACCAATCGCTGAAAATCGCTATGAAGTTTACTATGATTCTATTATAATACATACAAAAACATATTGAACACTAATGGGGCTTCAGTTTTATATATTTATGTATACAGTACCTATGTCATCTATTATTGTAGATATATTGAAAGGTATTAGGGTGGAACCTCAATAATATATGTTTCACATCAGCATTTATTATCTATTTATTGACAAAACAAATCGTTTCAAAAGTAATAATAATAAATGTTCAACTATATAGAATAGGTAAGCAAATAGATCGGATTGAGAGTTTTGAAGTATTAAATGATACCTACAAAGTTGGAGCCACAAGAAGAATAGCCCTCCATATATAATAATCAATCAGAAAATTATTATTATTGCATAGTCTTCAAATTTCGTTCAAAAATATTTCAGGATATGTCTATGTGATGATTAACTTTTGGGAAAAATTGAGCGTAGGTAAGGGTTCAAATTATATTAGTATTTGTTTTAATGAATATGAAATTAATAAAAAACATAATGGTATAATATTGGATGATATTCTCCCCAAAAATGTTCTTAGCTACGCCATTGATGAGGAAAGAGATAAAGGAAATACGAGGAAACAAAAAACTAATAGTTTTAATACTAAAATATTACAATTCCAACCTCCCTCTTAATGTTTTTCATAAATAAAGAAATCCTTTTTGTTCAAAGTACCTACTTATGTATATTTGGCCCACCCCACACTTCATATGGGTATTGTTAATATTATCAAACGCGCATACAAAGAAATTTGTAAGGCGTTAAAACCTCTTTTATTCTTTTTACACAGTTTTTCGTAGTTACAATTCTTATCTACAGATTCTATTTAGATTAGCAAGTTTAGTGTAAAACTAATCCTTTTTTGAAGTTAATGTTTAGTTTAGAAGGTATTATTGTATGTCAATATTATTTTGGACACATGTCATAATTTGTATTTAATTTGTCTTAGAAAAATATGTATTTACCTAGTTGCTTTTTAAAAAGTTTGGAAAAATGAATGAACATCATGTTCACTTACGAGGTCGTAAATAGAACTGTTTGTTTTATTTTATTCAGTAGCGTAGGAGTTGTAGAGTGAATAAAAGACGATACAATACCCATGTCAAATTACCTTCCATATAGAATTATGAACAAAAAATCCTAAATACATCTTGCTAGATAAGTTTTTCTTTTAAATACCAATTTCAAATATTTTTTGGCCGCTTATTTTGAAATTAGGCTGTCCTATTTTGATTAATAAGGAGCTAATGATTAATTATTAGTTTATTACGCTGAACAAAACAAAATAGTCGCTAGAGTAAAAATAACAGTTTTGGACAATTTTAACAAGCTTTCAAAATACTTAGAATTTAATGGTTTAATGACATAGGACTGGCCATAAATTTAATATCAGGAGTTTTTGTGAAATTACAAAGTCTTATAGAAAATACTGTGCCAGTGGCGTACAATTTCTTGTCAATAATACCACCTTATATATTTTAAATGAGCACGCAGCAAGATTTTATTTTCATTCACAAAAATGACTTAATAACACTGAAATATTTTAATATATCCAGCGGACACTTTTTCGTATATTTGCTGCATTTTTTGTATTTCAAACCATATTTCTCTGCGCTTAAATATTCCTCTGGTAAGTTGTCATTGTTTGAAGATGAAGGGCTAAAATAACGTTATGTAGAAATTAGAAAAAATAAAATTTATAGAATTTTACCTACCTTAGCAATACATGGAGTAAATCACCGATTATTCCAGTATATTTCGTGGTATATTGTGACATTTGGCAGATTATTCTCAGTAGGCATGATTTACCTTTAAATCCTTCACTGAAAAATAATTACTAATTAACATTACCTACTGTTAATGTTATTTATTTCTACCTTTCGAGTTTTTCTTCAATCATCATATAAAAATTTCGTCTCTGTGAATTTTGGCCTATAACAGGCGGGTAAACAAATTCAGTTTGATTTTGTGGTAAAAAATAACTTGCCTCAAAGTGGTAAGCTACACTTACATAGTCGTATGGTTCTGTTAAAGGTAATGCACACGCCGCAAACCACTAAAATAAAAGAAAATTATACTTTGTAGAGAAAATATGCTGTTTGACAATTATTAGGATTAATTTTGCCTAATTTTAAACCTCGAACTTGAACAAACAAACAGATCCAAATGAACACAAAATTATTAAAAACTATAACACAGATAGCACATGACGTCCCCATAGGACGTCCAATTTTGATCTCATTTAATTTAGATACAGGAAATTCTTATTCCCCATTTTTAAAGGTTTTAATTCGTAAGTTTTTATAATATTGCTTGAGAAAATTGTTGTTGCTTTCAAATTTTTAGGATCTACCAAATTATTGAAATAATTATTATAAAATATATATTTTTTCAATTTTCAGAAGCGGCCGGGAAATGTCTGGTACACTGTAACCGAAAGGATATAGAAGAGGCCATCCAGAGCTTCATGAAGCGGAGCTCTAACAAAAATAAAATCCAAAGAGGCAAAAAAAAAAAACTTAACAGCAGTTAATATAGCAGCAGCTAATGTATTAACTAGCTGAAGTAAAAATAATATACACATATTTTGAGTTTTATTTTTTTTACACAACGTGTTAGATTTTATATAAAAAAATAACCTACCCTGTGACTGACAGTTTGAACTCTTTTTCGCTTTTCAGCAGAAATCAATAAATATCGTAGGTCTTATCTAGAGTGAGATGAAACGTTCTGAGGACGTCCACCTTGGACGTCCTGGGAACGTAAGGATTAGTAACATCTGACTTCCCTAGGACGTCCCAGAGACAGCTCGGTACCAGACTTGGATCTCCGAGGGACGTTCGAACGTCCCACGTAGACTTCCTCAGGATGTCTTTAGTACGTATTTGTGCTATCTGGGAACTACTGAAAGTAGAAATCCAATTTGATGTTAAGTACCTAATAGGCACATAAAAATTCTGGATGGATAATTTTTATTTTATTTCTATATACTTTGCGTTTAAATTGGATATTTCTATTGCTCTAAATTCTACTTACCCCCATGTAAGGTTTAATGCCATCCCCACTTGGCGCGGGATACCGAATTTTGTTTTTAATTTTATATTCATATTCACCATTTGAAACATCAGTATTCAAAAATACAATTAGAATGAAAGTTGTTATTATATTTTCGTTAGGGATTTTTGAAAAATTCATTATTACTATTACTACCGAGAGTATCTCAAGCGAACAAAATATACTAAAAAAATGTTTTAACACATTTTTAGTAGGATATTTTCTACGTTAATGCAACCTAATTAAAACTAATGTTTTAGGCAGGAACTGTTTAGAAATTTAACAAACAAATCACGATTTCTTCATACTGCATACTGGTATAAGTTTTCCGTACTTAATATATCTAAATAAATAATATTAGCTCAAATAATGAATTGCCTAAAATATTTGAATCACTCCTAATATAAGATATTTTAACATCGCATTAAGGATAGTTTCTTAGGTCTTGAATGATAGCGTCCTACACTATATTTTATTTAGTTGGACGTTTTTGTTAATCGTAATTTGTTTTAATTTTATTAATTACACACTGAAGATGGACGCGTATGTACTCGAAACATAGTGAAATTGAATGAACCCAACGTATAAATAAGTATAATTTAAGTTATGGGATATCTTACACTTTAGACCAATAATAGGTCTCTGAGATCCAATATATTCCCAAAAACTTGGAAAATTTCCCGCATTTGCCCAATCCATAAATCTGCTGAGAATGATCATGTTCAAAATTATAGACCCGTCTCGCTCCTGCCCAACTTCTCGAAGGTTTTTGAAGCGGCATTACACCGAAAAATATTTACTCAAATTAAGCATCAGATTGATCCACAGCAGCACGGTTTTTTCCCAGGCCGCTCTACAGTAACCAACCTAACCTGTTTTCTAGAGGATGTATTTCGTACCCTCGGGGAGGGTCTGCGGATCGATGCGATTTATACAGATTTTTCGAAGGCTTTCGATAAGCTGGATCATTCGCTTGTACTACGGAAAATGTCGAGGTTGGGTTTTCATGAGGATCTTTTAACGTTTTTTTGCCTCCTACTTGTCTGATCGACAACACTATGTCGAATACAATGGTCATAAATCGGAAACTTTCACACCCACCAGCGGAGCGCCTCAGGGCAGCTGTTTGGCACCATTAATATTTTCAATTTTCATTAATGACATATCCCAGGAACTTACAAGCAACCATTTGATGTTTGCAGACGATCTGAAGTTGTACCGTGTTATTCGAGACACTTCGGTATTGTTGCAGCGCGACTTATCTAAGCTTGAAGATTGGTATAACTATATAATAAATTGCCTTTAAATATTAATAAATGTAAGTTTGTCATATTTTCGAAATCGCAAACTGTTTTTGAATATCGCTATCAACTGAGTGACGCTGCGCTTGAGTCTTGTGATGTTGTCAGGGATCTTGGAGTTTACGTCGACACTGAATTGTCATTTAATTGTCATATTCAAAGTATTACCCGAGATGCACTACGCATGTTTGGCTTTTTGTTTCGTGTTACCAAGGATTTTAGTGATATTGAATGTGTAACCAATTTGTATTGTGCTCTGGTAAGATCTAAGCTTGAGTACCTACCATCCAATCTCATGCAGGACACATTGAATACATACAGCGCAAATTCCTTAAATATTTAGCGTTTAAAATTGACGGTAGATTCCCATGTAGAGGATTCGATCATAGAGCACTGCTCGATCGCTTTCAAATGGTTTCGCTGGCTGCTCACAGAGTGTATGCCGGACAACTCTTTCTGTTTAAGAATATAAATAGTTTGGTGGACTGTTCAAATCTACTCCGAACCTTAAATTTTAACATACCGCGCACCTCTGCGAGGAGTAGCAGTATATTTCACGTTCCTGTTTTTCGTACTAATTATGAATCCAAAGCACCACTACTTTTATAACAAACAGAGTTGTATATGCATGGAATTCATTACCTGAAGAGGTGATAATGGCGCAAATGGTTGACAGCTTTAAGAACAGGCTGGACAATTTCATGGAGGACCATGGCGATCAGTTGGTCCACTACTCGCTATAGAAGATTAGTGAGGATGACATCAATATTTCAAAAACCTCAAATTAGGAACTGAGCAACAGTTTCATCGGTTTTACCGTTTACTGTTTTACGACTAATAATAATACTTCGAGCATGCCAAACATGTAACATAGAAGGATTTAGTCAAGAAATTAACTATTTCAATGAGCCTGTAAGATCTGATGTGTGTGCGTATTTTGTTTTGTAGGATTATAAATTAGTTTATTATTATAGTAGCTTATTTATTTAGTTATATTGTCTTGTAATTGGGTCTGTAACCTGTTAGACAATAAAGAATATTATTATTAAAATTATTATATTATTATATAATATTATTATAATAATTATTATAATATAATTATTATAATAAAACAATTTTCATTTCTACCAACTAAAATAGGTGTAGGTATGTGCTATATTAATGCCATCTAGTGGAGTCGTCTAGTAAATATCCTGAGAGTGATAATGGTGTCTGTATGAAACTGAAAAAAATTAAATATCGATTTTGGTAAAAAAAACTTTTATACCTGCAGTCACTAACGTTATATCTTGGACTGTAATTTTACAGATTTATTGATTATGATTTCAGTTCAGTATACAACGAAATCACTCTTGATGTTCCTTGGACCCTCTTCAGTATTTGAAATTGATATAAAAAATTATTTAAATTTTAATTAAGGGCTGTTCGTTTCAGAAAAACTACACATTTGTATTCAATTAAGATTTTTTTTATTGATAATCACAGTAAGTAAATCAATCGTTTACTTAAACCTAAAAAAACAAAATCAACAACTAACAAACTAACATGATATAAAAATGAATTATATTCATTTGTATTGCATTTTTAACAAGCTTGGGGTATATTTAAGTAGTCATTATCATTGGGTTTATTTTCTAGTCTCACCATCAACAACAACAAAAATCCTTGACTCCAAATGAATTTATTTCTGTAATATTATGAGAAAATATAATACACTGTATTTTGGAGATTCTACTGTAAAAGCGAATTATTACTTAATAAAAAAATCCATGATGAAAACTCAAAACTATATTCTCATTTCAGCTATTATGATTAGATTTTTGTATTTTTTTTTTCTTTGGGTTTAATTTAAATTTAAGTTAGACAAGACAAGAAAAATGGTTCAAGAACAAAAAAAAAACGAAAGATTATGATTACACTCACTTTTATATCATTTACATATTAACAACAATACTGAAAGATAAATATTGCATTATTATCATTGAGTTAAAAAAATAAATAACTAAGTATTTTATAATCTTTTAAACCTTCCATTATTATGAACTAAAAATTGAACTGACTAGATATCACAAAAAATATATCACTGTTTTTTTTTTTCTTTCATTTTGCTAAATATATCTCAAAACTATTTGACGATTAAACATGAGACTTTGGTTTTCACTTCTTCGACTATCGAATATCTGACATTTGGGCTTGTCCTGTTTTAATAAGGCGTATGCTTTAGTCAGAATGCTTTACTTAGATGCTAAGTAGAGGACTAGATGTGCGCAGCACATTTTTTTTTTTTGTATATAAAAAAACTATATTTTGTATTATATAAGTGAGAATTTCACACTATACTTTGGTGATATACCATTTTTTGTATCTGTTTATTAAATTGTTTTAATTTCGTCAAAATCGCCGAGAAATAAACACTTGATGATTCTGGAACAAGAAGCTTTATGTTTCGGAAGTTCAGATCTTCGAATTTGAAATATTGTGATGAGAAAGCGAAAGTCCCACTCAACTAGTCGCCAATATTCTTCCTCGAGATCAAATTTAGTGCTCTAGATTTATCAGAGACTGTAAAACATATTCGAATAAACTAAATACATATAAATAAGTTTAACGTTATTCAAATTTACAAATATAAGATATCATGTCATTATTTTCAGCTAAATAATTTTGCGAGATTAAACTTGATTTCCACTTATTGCTGGAATCGGCTAAAACAAATCAAACACATAAGTACTTATTGTTTGTAATTAACTACAAAGTGATGCATTTTTTGTAGGAAAAGTCAGTTAACTCCTCAACTCACTCTATTTCTCTCAAGTCTTGAGGAACTAGTTTCAGTATCATTGTCTTCTATACATAGATCTGAATCAGAATCTCTTCTTCTAATTGGTCCTTCCTGTAAAATAATGATAGTATAATAAAAAAACAGAAATAATTTTGTGGTATATCCATCAAATTCTGTTTAAATTAGCGAAGCCCCAATCAAATTGCTCAAGAGTTAATTATATGATTATAGAAAAACATCAACATGTCCTCACAATTGGCTTTGCTATTTTAAACAAAATCCTCTGTCATTTCCAAATTTGTTACCTGGGTCATTTGCTCAGTAGTTGTAAGTAATCTAGCTAGAGGATTACAACATACTGGTAACGTTTCCAGTAACGTAGGCCGTGAATGAGTTAGGAACGGTTTCATATAACATCGATCAAAAGAGCCCCAAATTCTCGCTAGTAATGCTTTCTCATGAACACGTTTCGGTGTACCACCTAATTCAGTCCATTCAGCACGCGATGAATTTTCCTTAAATTCAAAAGACACACAAACTATATGCTTCGAACTAACTAATTATGCACGTATATACATATATATATATATATATATCAAATAGAATTTAGAGAACATCAATTTTGTGACATATGAATACTACGTTACAAAAATAATAGATAGCCGAAGGAAAAATATATTCAATAACATAAAATTGCTACAACTAGTATTTTATGCGTTAGAACAGAATAACTCAGAAATAAAAGTAACATAATCGATGCCTAGAATACCACAACACCAAAATACGAAATTTAAAAGTGAACAATTTATGAAAGTCTTTCTCCAGATGTGAAATAAGATTTTTATTGAGTTTTGCATAAGATTACCTTCACTTAACTATTTCTTCAAATATGAAATAAGTGTTTTGGTGAAGTGGAAAAGCATGTTTTCTAAAAAAAATCTGCCAGCTTAAGTGTAGTGTCTTTTTTATAAATTTGCCCATCGGCTACATATTGAGAATAAATTGATACTCGAAATTACTCTCTTTAACATAAAATACGTTTTCTCGGTATAACGAAAGCTTTTTACATGAAATGAGCCAAAGCATGATATGGCATGATATACATTTGTATGAAAATATCAGCGTTAACTAATTTTTATTGTCACAGTATAAATTACGAATATAAAAAAGCATCTGCAATTATTGATTTATACAAATGACAAGCAACAACATAAAATTTCTGACATAAACAATGAAGAGGCACATACCCCGACACCTTGTTCCATTGAATTGTATACCTTTAAATTTAAAATCATTGAAAATTTCCAATTCATACAATAGTAGTTAAAACACAAACATAAAGAACACGAAACAAACCAATTTATCGTAGAAAATGAACAAGTACAGAATATCAATTACGAGATATGCTTGATAAAATTCGAGCTAGAGTAAAATATCATCAATTGACATGAGGTTGAAGTTCGACTTTTGGCGATGAAAAACCATCCCGGCCATCGTGTTTCGCTGGTTTTCCGAATTCAATAAATCAGTCCTAGTCTAAAACCTTCAAAAGGCTTGTGTCTATTTGTCAAAGTAAACATTGTGCAACGGCGGTAAAAAATTCAACCATGCATTTTATTAATTTAAAAAAAAAGTGTATTAATGATCGTGGAGAATAAATTGAAGTACAATAAATCCATTTACGTGTCGATCTCAAAATTTATCTAGCATTAAAATAAAAATTTGTTAAATCGCCAATTAGTTCGTTCCGTTTTCATAAAACTTGTGTATTAAAACAAAAATCAAACTTACACTGTGCACACCATTCTGTGATATTGCCTCCATTTCTTCGTCGACACCCATTCTTCAAAAATAAATTATTATTAAACAAAACAAATTAGTGCATTAAACGCATGACTTACGGGATTTGAAGCCATTTTAATAGATTCATAGCAGCACCACCCTGTATTATTACAGTGATAATAACAATTAATGATGTTGTAGTTAACATAGCCTGTCTAGCTTCAGATAAAGTATTGCGTATTGCTAAAGCAAAAGACATTGCGCCGCGTAAACCTAAAATCAAACATACACAAATGTATTTATTTAAAAGTAAAGTTCTGGATAGGGATTTTAGCTTATTTGACCGATAGAATAGTTGCTATAAAAGTTGGATTCTATTTTATCGCCTGATAGTCCCGCTCCTGATCCTGCTCCACGTATAAATATTGCACAAGGTCTGATTCATATGGCTGTTGTCGATATTTGATAAGTGTTCTGACTATTATTCAAAAAATTATCTCGACACTCACCCACTCAAGCGTGGTGTCGAAAAAAAAGATATGTTCGTACCTGCAAAAAACAGCATATGCTGAAAATTTATTGGAATCTTAGGACTACGCCCCAAGTTCAATAAAAATGATAGTGGATACACATTTACAGCTCTCCCTATAGCAGCGCATATCTAAAATCAAGTTAAGAAAAAAATAAAAATATTATTTCCTCATCAATTAGAGAGATTAGAAAAAATAAAGGATACAAATCCAGTAAATATAAACAACGAATCAAAATGATGTTTAGGAAACGTAAACATCGATACGCCGATGTAAGAAAATATAAAATTTTCTGCTAAAAAATTCAGCAATTCAAACATTTGTTTCGTTCTGATACGTGAATCATCAGAAAGATTGTTGTAGGTATAATGTGCTTGACATATACCACAAAATAGCACAGCCACAACACCTGAAAACCATTGTTTTAATTAAAATATTAAATCGTTTTAAATTGTAATTGATTACCTGTTAAACCCGCTACTTCAGCAATTAGGAATGTACTATATGACATTAGTACAAACAATGCTGTTTCTAATAGTGGGAAATCCCGTATTCTAGTGAATTTTGTCATGTAAACAATATTAAGGAAAATATGGCTAGAATAAAATCACTAGCTAAATTAAAAATAGTATGTTAAGTTTTATTAAAAAGGATATCAATGCAGTTATACATCCCATAGTAGCTCCTATTAATAGTGATAGCAAAAATATACCGAAAAAGTCACCAACAGCTTGAAAGAATGCTTTTAGTTCGAATCCCCCAGTACCTAGCTGATAGCGTTGACCATAATTTTGGATTGATCTAAAAGTTAAAATGAAGAACCCAAATATTAGTTAAAGTCGTACTACTATCGCATCAACAAAGTTAAGACAAAAACAACATTTTTCAAAATTAAAGATGATAACGAAGAAATTATAAAAAAATGAAATGATCGCTGAAAACTTTGTAAAATCTTTTTTTAATTGCGAAATTTATTCCGAAATGAAGAATTCTATTTGTCCACATAGTTCTCCTCATTAGTCCATTGGATTGGAAGCTTCTTGATCCCGCCACTGATGAAGGAAAGCGGCTGCTCCGAAAACTAATTGCGTACGTAATTGGGTGAGTTTGGCATGATCTACGACTGTTGTATGAAGTAGTTATGCAGAAGAACAACCGCTCGAATAGACTTTTGTTACGATGAGCAGCTTTAGAGTCATCTAACAACTGGCAGTAGTAGGCTTAAAGTCTCCTCAAAATTTCACTCGATTTCACTCCTACTCATGTCTGCATTGGAGGGGCTATCCCCAATCCGATCTCGTATAACTACTAATTCTCCAACGCCATGCGCTGCTCCTATCGGCCGAATGAACTGAGTTGCGCGTAATGGTAAACGAGTTCCTCTGATGATGATTTAATCATATCGTTGTTATAAAGAGCTTTAGAAGCTGAAGAAAATTGTTGAAATATTTTGTATTAGGTTAAGGCTTTATAAAGAAATGTTGATATTAGGATATTAATGTATCATGCAGTGTTATTATTAGGACTTACCCACTAAGAACAATAGCAACAGCGTCATTCAATACACTTTCACCAAACACTAATGCATAGAGATTAACATCTACATTAAGATCATTAAATATAGCTATAATTGTCAATGGATCAGTGGAAGATATTAAAGCTCCAAAATATAATGTATCTAAAAATGTAAAGCTAGTTGCCAATTTTGCTGGCATCATTTGTACACAACCATACATAAATGCACCAACAACAAATGATGATACTGTTGTGCCAATTATTGCAAATGTTAGTATTGCACCCAGATTTCGAAAGAAATATTTCTGAAACAATATATATTGACGATAAATTATTATTGAAGAAAAGCCAAATTATATATTTTTTATGCTTAACAGCTAAAATGATTAACGAAAAACTAGGGTCGTTTTAAAATGTTACCTAATGATCATCACTTAAGATTCTAAAATGGCCGTTTACGGTTCACCTGAGTGCATATTAATTATTCACATAAAGATTTTACATTTTTGGATAAGTTTCAAAGTGACAATAATGTTCCGAAACGTTGTAAGTTTTGTACATTTTTCTTTGCTAGTAAAATGAACGTACAACTCTAGTTGAATAGGAGTTAGTTGTTATGTCTTAGATAGTGTACTACATACAATAAAATCCTCTGCCAATAAAAGCTCAAATTCCCAGTTAGACAGAAAACTTGTCGTAACATGTGAAGTTGTGAAGATATTTTTGCCAACATGCGGTCAGTTAAGAACTATAGGTACCTGTACCTGGATGTCTTACCCTTTTTAGAGAATATCCAGCGTGGAAAATAATTGGTGGTAGAATAATATTAAAAAATATCTCTGGATCAAATGTTGCTTTTAGATCAATTTCATTTTCAGCTAAATCCACAATTTCTTCATGGAATAGATACTGAAAGGTTTTATTTGTCCTTCCATTTTGTGCGGCAAAATGCAACGATAATGTGTCTGGTGGAAAGCTTGAATTGAACTCTGAATTATTCACAAATATTTGCATATTCAGAACATGGGAAGAGCTACCAGAATATCTGATTATAGCACCGACAATCAAGCCTACAAAATAAAAGTATATTGATAAGAAAAACAAAGAATTCCAAAGAATAAATTATGTTGTAAAAATTTGACTTACCATAAATAACAGCCAGACCAGTTTCATGCAAAAAACTAACCCTACGATGTTTAAACAACCACACAGTAAGAACAGTAAGAATTAACAAAAATGTATACGACAATAAATTTAAACTATCTAATCTATGCGTATTTTGCGCTTTAGCATCTAATTGGATATCCGAAGCAGCTCCATTTACAAATCCCAGCAGAACATTGCTGCACAAACTTGTTAACACTATTTTTTTTATTGCGGGCATAGCTATTGGAATTTCTAACAAATACTAAATAGTTTATATATTTTCAGTTTTATGTAAATTTAAACGTTAATAAATATTCCTCTGTTTATTATTACTTTACATAAAGAACAAAATCTTATCAGCTGATTCATATTTTGACAGCAAGTGTGACTTTGTCATGTTCTAAAATTCCTTTCCTCACTTCACTACAATTTCCTTTTACATGGCGGAAAGGAGGCTAATATAAAATAATATAATCCCTATGTGCAAATTCTTGAAAACCGGGGAGTAGAAAGATCGAGAGAAGTGAGGCATGTTACTGATCAACTTCTTGGTACCGGTTAGTTTATTCAGTTAACCTCTAAAAGGAGACATAATAATTTCGAATTCTTGGAATATGATTTCGAATCAAACGAATAAATTGTAAAAGTTTACAACATGGATAATAACATCATGGAAGAAATAATTTTCCAGCTCTCAGAGCAGATTTGGTTGTTTTCATAAGTTTTCGACGTTAAGTGAAAGACAATCATAAAAAAGATGATCTTTCGGTTTCGCCAAATATTCAGTTTCACTTGTTCAGATCAATCACTACGAAACAATAACCCTAAAAGACAATGACTATACCATTGTCTTTATGACTATACCATTCACCACAATCTGACAATACTGTACAAAACTAGTTTTGGTGTGTTATGTCAAAGTTGTCAATTCAAAGTTAAATTAAAAACGGTTACGTACAAAACACTAAACCGACAAAATCAGAAATGAGCTAATTCAAGTTATAATTTTAATGTTTTATTATTAACAAAATCGTTGAATGGAGTAACACTTTTCAATCAACGAACAAAAAAGTAAAAGTATTTTGAGTGTGTATTAAGGAATGAACTAAACCGTTATATCTTATTTTTCTTCATAATCAAGACTTTTAAAGTCCAAGACATGGCGGCGTCCTCATCACAAAGTAGTAAAATCAGCCAAAATATAAAGGTTGTCGTCAGAGTTAGGTAAGTTAATTTATTATATTTAGATTACAAGAATCTCTCAATTTTGTTTTCTTTATCTGAATTAGTCATCTTCAAAATACTTTTACCAACTCTGTTAACTTATTTTTAGACAGTTAATTGGTATTAAAGTGGCACCTAGTTATTCATTGTACTAGCCCAAGTGCAAAATATTATTTTATGATAGACCTTGAAATTAATAATTAGTTAAAATATCCAAATTACCTACTACATTCTACAAAATATTTTTTTTTCAAAGAACCATCTGTTCTAAAGTAACATTAATATAACTTAACTAACATTAAACTTGGACTATGTGTTTAAGCAGATTTAGCCAACGAATAGCACGTTGGCTAAATCCGCCCTTACGTGTTAAAATGTTTTGGTTATACACTATTGAAAGATTGGAAATTAATTATGGGACGAACCACTAGGTATTAAACTTTAAAATTAATTTAGTTGTCTAACCAAGTACTGATTCCAGGCCTTTAAATCAAATAGAAATAGACAAAAGAGAAGAGAAAATTGTTCGTTGTATTGGTAAACGTGAAATAGTATGTAAGGATCGAAAATTTACATTTGATCATGTTTTTAAACCTGAGAGTACCCAGATGGACATATATCTTCATGTAGTAGCCCCTATGGTTGAAGACGTACTCCTTGGTTATAACTGTACTGTATTTGCTTATGGACAAACGGGATCGGGAAAAACTTTTACTATGACTGGTGGAGACAATTTCTGTACTGACTGGAAAGAGGTAGGTACTACCTATAATTTTTAGATTTTCAAAAATAGTCCATACTGAAATGGAGTGAAAGAAAGGAATAAAATTCTAAACTGTTTTTCCTTTCCTATGATATAAATTTTTTCGTTTAAAATTTTCACTTTCGACTTTTATTCCTTTCCTATGATATAATTTTTCGATTTTACTTATTGTGTTTTGTGTCATTTTATTATTTTCATTTAATACTTTTTTATTATAGCCAAATGAATTACAAATTGAAGCTTTAGGTTTGTTAAAAATTGAATTATACGTAAAACTATCAATAAAAAAGTGAAAATTTTAAACGAAAAAATAAAAATATTAACTAAGCGAAACCTCCAATATCTTTGCCTGTGAGTGTATGTGTTATTTTAGGATGCATATGCTGGTTGTATTCCTCGAGCTGTAGCTAATATTTTAGATAATGCACACGCAAGAGAGTCTTTATCATCTTTGAATATACGAATATCATATTTAGAACTATATAATGAAGAACTAAGAGATCTGCTTGCTGATGATAGGCCTCCTAAACCTTTAAGGTAAGTGTTGTAACAACTATTTAAGTATTATTATCATGATTTGATGCAGTAAACGGTAAAAACCAATGAGACTGTCCCCCAAATCACAAGCAATGCCTATCATAAAGCTTTTAACTGATCAGACCAGCATCTGTGTAAATCTCCTTTGGACGCTATTGTTACTATCGATCAATTTATTTCAAATATTCGGCCTCTGGTGGAAGGAAGTTAAGATATTTTGTACAGTCCGTGGTGAGACAACTAATCAGAATATTTCGCGGTTGTCTCTTTCATTAGAAGATATTATTCTCTCTCATGTTACGTTTGTTTAGGCACCATATTTCATGTTTTCTGGATAACGATAGATGAATATTTTTTTAGCATATTTCAAGATGGTGATAACATCTTACTACCAGGGTTGAAAGAAGTGTCAGTCGTTGGTATTAAAGACGTATACGAATTATTAGATAAAGGCAATAGAAAACGACAAACTCAGGCAACTCTGTTGAATCAGAGAAGTTCACGCTCCCATACAGTATTTACAATTACTGTCCACACATATGACACCACATCGCATGGAGAAGAAATCCTTAGAACGGGAAAAATTAATTTAGTGGATTTAGCAGGTAGTGAGTGTGTTGCGAAATCTGGTGTTTCGGACGCTAAAGAATGTGGTAATATTAACAAATCGTTATTAACGCTCGGTCGTGTGATTAAAAAATTAGCTGATCGAAACAATAAACATGCGCCTTATAGAGATTCGAAATTAACGAGAATATTGAAAAATAGTATTGGCGGTAATACAAAAACGTGTATGATTGCAACAATATCCCCGGCAAACTGTTGGGTTGATGAAACTCTAAATACTTTAGAGTATGCTGCAGACGCGAGGAGCATCACTAATGCCCCGACTGCCAATGCAAAGTATACCAAAAAGCAGTTATTAAAACAAATGTCGGACAGGATTCACAAGTTGGAAAAAGATCTTGAAATTGCACGAACCGGGCAAGGATTTTACGTTGATAAAGATGATTGGGAAAGTATGAATAAACAAATGACAACGTATACTTCAACCATTGACGAGAAAGTCAGTACAATTAAACAATTGGAAGAGTACCGGGAGAAGAGATCAAAAGATTTCGACGTCATTGTGACGCAATGTAAAAGGCATGCTGAAAAGTTAGAACGGAGCAGGAGGGTAATTAAAAAGCAGAAGTTCGAAATAAAACGTGAGGTTTTTGTATCAACTGAGATAGAGAAAGAAGCTAAACGTATCGAACAAGAAATAAATGAACATTTGGAGTTAGAATCAAATAGCCTACAGATCGTGTGTAATAAACTAGCTACGCAATATCTTATACACCAGAGAAATTCACAACGGATACATAACGCGTTACCTGTGGTTACGGATGCAGTAAACGAAATAAGGGAGGATAACGCAATGTTTAATGCTGATCAACTAAATAAATGCGATACATGCACAGACGTGCTAGAAAAAATTACGAATAATAATTTAGAAGGTGTTCTTAATCAGATGAATGAAAATTCTACTATTGTGCCGCGTAATGTTTACGAGGATAATGTTGAGACAATGAGGATCAACTTGGAAAGTGTGGTAAGTATTATTATTTCGACTTTTTTAATTTCAAGTAATTATGCGTAACTATTGTTTCAGTTTCAAAGTATTACTTGTGAGGTCGATAAAATATTTAAATTATCTGGTGCATCAGTGGATCAAACTATTGAAGATGATCAACAGATGTTACAGGAAATAGATGATGAAATTGAGCAATTGGAAAGAAGGTTAAAAATATTGAAACATCGGAAGTATAGAACTCGTGAAAACTTAATCACTTTGGAAGAAGTTCGTTCAAATAAAATGATAAGTGAACTATGGCTAAAAAATGTTCAAGAATTGGTGAATACAACTCGTGATTCATCAATAATGTTGTTAACCGAGGTAGGATAGCAGGATGGTTTCTCCAATTTAATAATTAAGAACAATACGTATTTTGCACCTTCAAAGTTGTTCCTATTAAATATTATACACTTCTTCTAATAGCTTCTTTTTTAGATTTCCCAAAGGGCCGCTTCTATGACTGCGAATCTAAATAACATGGTAGAAAAGAAACAGACTCTTAGTGCAGCTATAGAAGACCATTACAAGATCATTCGTCAATATAAAGAGGTGTGTTTTTAAAATTAATGTATCCATTTTTGAAATAATATAATTTTTGTTTTTCAGATGTCGGACTCATGTGTATTTGAGTTGAGAAACGCGACCGACTCATATTGCCAGCATTTGGGCGAACAATTGAGCAGTTTGATGAACACATTGTATGAAAATTTAATAGCGAGTTTTGAAGCCCCGCAACAAACGGGTGATACTCCAAAGCCATCGCACGTGCGACCTAGGATATCAGTGCCTGCCAGGGAATCGCTTTTACAGAGGTTTACTTATTCGGAAGCAGATGTTAGCATCCAAGAGGTAAGATAAAGCTAGCTTGTGTTTCCGTCGATCTAAATTCTAAACTTCTTAAGGGTACAGGGTTGGGGCATTTATTGGTATAAAAATATGGAGATTTTTTTGATCAATAAATCCGTGAAGCTACAGTTAACTCATTGGTTTTTAAGCCAATGCGGACGTGTTTCTTGATTTCACTACTCAAACTGTGCAATAAATTCGTTGGAAGATTTTTCAATCCTCGGTTTCTTCATGAATTACAACTATTTGCGTTATTTATTGTTTTAGGATGACGAGTTATGGGCAAGTTGTGATGAAAGCATGCCTTACACTAGTACGGATGGAGACGTTGACATGCCCAGTACTAGTAAAAATGCATCAGACCTGGACAAGCCTAGTACTGGTAAGAGTGCAAAATACTTGGACAAACCTAGTACTAGTAAGACTGCAAGAGAATTTGAGAAACCGAATACTAGTAAGAATGCGCGAGACTCTGGGGATTGTAATAAATAGTAAGTTGTAGCTCTTCCTTTTGCTTACACTTTAATCCTATGTTTATTTTGTAATTTAAAAATATATAAATTAATGATGATTTAACAAATAAAAAGCCATGTTAACTAAGTTTGACAGCGTTTGCCTATAATATTATCGGATGCTACTGTATTTATTATACAGTAGATTATGACATGCTCTGATTGTCTTACGAATTTTTAAGTTGTCTAAGTAACGCATGTGGAAATTTAAGTCCTTTGTAGTTCTTTCTATCCAAAATGATTCAAATTTGAAGCAAGGCTATGTTTACAGTATTTTTGCTTATAACTTATTCTGTTACTTTAAAATTGGCCAATGTACAACGTGTTTTCTTGCTGTGTTCGTTGAGTTTGTTTTTGAGGGGCAACTTTTGGGAGTGGCCCGTGAAGACGGGTTACTTAAAATGAGATGTTACAAGACAGGGGATGACATTTAAAATTATAAAGTTGGGATGGCTGTGGGTGAAGGTTTAACATAAAATTCAACCAACAGTGGTTTTGAGAATCCCCCGCAAAAGCAAAATCGTCGTCTTTTTGTTGAAAATCGTGTCTACTTTATATGCTAGGTTGGCAAGTTTTGAAAATATCAACACTGTATAAAACTAACGTGTTATTTTCGACAAGGAAACACGCAAAAAGAATTTTTTGTGGTTTGAACACTATGTATATTTTGGTTTAGAGCAGAAATAAACGATTCAGAATGAAATGCGTTGGAGAAGAAATCAGTTCCATAACTTTGGTAATGTTAATAACTATATATTTTTTTTATTTTGTAAATAGGCTTCTGGATAGTTTGTTGACCATCCGTTCGTATGGTTTAACGGGGGTCAGAGCAACGTTATGTGACGCAGGATTTATCTAGCAGCAATTTTATAATTCTACGGTTTTTCACTGTTGTGGTATGTAAATTTTTTTTTGATGAGAATGTATATAATCGTTATTAAAGTAATTGTTATAGATATTATATTTGTGATATTAGAAATATATATGCTTATATCTTTTAATATTAATGATTATTGTAAAGTTAAAAAAATAAACACACTGATAGACGCATTTTTTTTTTAAATTATAGTGTAGTTGTTGTTTTAGGGAAATGATATAATGTGATTCATCATCAATTAATTTTACTGTGTAAACTCCATATACATGAATGGCATAATTTTTTTCGGACTGTTTTGCACCTGTAACTTCCAATTTACAAAACACAGCATCAATTAAAAAAAAATATATAAAAACCACCTAACCTAAATTAGTGATTCGTATAAGGGCTGAGAAATATTATGCAAGTATAGATTATACGGGTATTTCAAAATAAACTACAGTAGTTTTTAATGATTTTTCTATTAAGTATTTAGTAACTCCATTCAGTCTTTTATAATAACCATGTAGTAATACATTACCATTCAAAATTATTGCAGACGCAATCGAATATACACACAATACTATTGGATATAATCAAGCATGCATACATTTATATAAACACATTTTTTATTATTTTTTTTTATTATTAAATTTGTCATTATCATTAATTAATTCATTCATTCTTACTTACATACATACATTTAAGATATTATTTACAATTGTTACTATGCAGTTGTCCAGAAGCAAATTTTTGGCATAAAAACTTTATTATTTACATAAAATTATTCAATAATAAAATGATTATATAAATATAAAAATAATAAACTTAAAATAGAAAAATACATTGATTAAGATGCTTAACTGGACATATGATATGCACAACTGTCCGTAAGCAAAAAATCAGGGTTGGACAACATAAAATTGATATCAAAAATATAAAAGTTTAAGATATTTAATAAAATTCTAAACAATAACAAATAAAATGGCACTATAATATATATAAAACAAATTATTATTGGTTTCTAAATTAAATAAATCTATAATCGCGTAAAATGGTAGCAAACTTAAGTTTAAATCTGATGAGTAATTTTTAAATATATCGAAAACTGTTTCAAAATTATTGGTACAAATTTATAAGACATATTTTTCAGATGTAAGTGCTCTATTTGAAATGTCAGTTTCATTTGTATTTTGAATATCTAACGGTTTCTATTTTGCCTTTTATTTATAAAACCTCAGAAATAATATTTTAATAGCATATTATACGAAATAAGTAAAATTTTCATGACCTCTCTGGGACATATTAAACAGGGCTTAGTTCGTTAGTGGGGAAATCCATTTAAAACGTACTGCTAATACATACCACTTTCAGTTTTTTATTTTATATTGTTGCTACCATTTTGCATAACAATAGTGATTTTACAAATAAATTACTGTCACAAATACCTCAATTTGTCAACAATTTCAATGATATTTTTTGTATTACTAAACGAGTTTCGCACTATTTCCAAAATAATATAACGTGCATCAGCGTTAATTTTATACAAAAATATATAATAGAAATGAAACAATTAAAATTGACTTAATGCCAACCCTGTTTGATAAAATTAAAGAGGATGCAATGAAAGGACGGTGACATACATTTAATTCACATATATATACCTATAATATATTATCATGAAACAATATTAAAAAAAATATTACTAAAAGTTATTGTTCCCTTAATATTTTTTATACACACATTTATTTTTTTTCTTACCAAAATTGCGCTTACGATTTTGAAATATATACGTAATATAATCAAGAAAAGTCAGTTCAGGATAATTAATTTATTCCAGCAGAGTTTTGTAAAAAATATTCTGTGTGTATAATGTTCCGAAAGTGTCAGTCAATTCGCAGTCTTAAAGTTTTTTGTTTTAACACAGAATAATGCTGAAGTAAATACCGGTTTTTGCTTAATGGAAAAAGAGGGACTGATGATGCTTCGTTGTAATCGACATTTTCAGAACATTCTACAATGTGTCGTATTAAGACGAAGAGTACAGATTTGAATTTGATTAGTCACATTTTTTCAACTAAGCTGTAATTTTGAAATAGAGAAAATATGAAGGTGTCTTCATCTTAAATGCGACACACCGTACATAGCACAAATAATTTTTTGACATCGAAATATAAAAATCACCACTTCTTGCTGCATCAAGTAGTAAACAGATCTCACTAGAAAAAGGAATGTAATAATAACAACAATAGATGTGTTCGTACTTAAGATTTAAAAAATAAATTAGTAAGAGTTAGTTATTCTTAAAATGAGTATTGGTATAATAAAAATATTAATTGAAAATTATAATAATCATTGAAGCGCATTTAAAGCAGCTTATTATTTTGAGTATTATCATAATATTGTATTTTAGTGGTGAGACATTCAATAAATTACGTACAAAAACATCAAATTTTTTATTGATTATATTTAGACAGCACAGTAAAATATTTTCGATAATGAATTTTGAACTGACAAAATCAAGTAAATAAGTAAATGTTTACATAAATATAAAATTTAATTAAAATCCGTTTGAAAACAAACAACCAGAAAAAAAGTTGTGCCAAATTATATTATAAAAATAAATTATTTTAATTTTTATTCAAAATTTTTAAAGTATGACAGCAACTTAGACACTGGTAAGAGTTTTGGATATATGGAACAGGGATGAACCAAACTTTTTGGGCCTGAGAAACAAGAAAGAGCAATTGCAAATTAAGATATAATAATTCTTACAAAACACGTTGTACCACTTCACGGTTCAAGGTTGATTGAACAACTACTAATGCTTAAGAGTTGTTTAACGCTTATAGTCAAATTGTTGACTTCAATTTGAAAATAAATGATTTAGGTTTTTTTTAGCGTTACTCCGTCATATTTCCTTTGGCCAAAATCTAATCCTTTCAATGTTCCTTCCATCCAAAAAGAATAATAATAATTATTTAATTGAGAAAAAAATGTACACAGCCTTATGAAAATACGTACACAACACAAACCACATTTAATTAAAAAACGACCCGTGCATAGTATGTATAGTTTGAGACACCCAATTGATTGAAAGGTCGCAGGTAAATACACTACTCCAATCGAAAGAGCTATTGAAAATATGTCAATTTTATAATCAAATAAAAATAACACTTTCATTAGATCTTTGATTTTTCTTATGGTACACCCTGATGCTTCCTTATTCGCGGAAGACAATCAACATGATTGCATTCAACTAAAATATAAAAATATTAAACTGTATAAAGTACAATCATTATACAAATATCAAAAAAGCATTATTGAGAGCTGGTATTAAGTTTGTTTTATTAAATATCGATAGTATGGACTAACGCTGAGATTCAGCATCATACAATGTCGAAACAAATATATCGTTTACACACTGCTTGTAGATTTATTTGCAGGTTTACTATAAAATGTCTTCGAGATGATGAATTTTCTCGAACCGAAGATCAAATCAGTCAAATCAAATTTATCCATATCAAAATCTTGTAGAACATTATGCAATTGTTTTAATATTAATTGTTTCAAAAATATTTAAAATTCTTTAAACGGCTACATATACAGTGTCACAAAAATTGACGGGTTGTGATTTTTGAAATTCCTATGATAGAGAAGATGCAATTGTCTCAAGCAGTTTTTTTCTACCTCGAATTTCTCCCGAAGAGTGGATTTAACTTCTAGTGTCAAGAAAAATCAGACAAAATATAAAAAATCGCCGCAGGCAAAATTTAGTAACAAATAACAGTAACAACGATTTCAGATTCAAGAAAGGTTTATTAACCATATCTGAATAAAGAAAATATTGGGCCTAGAAAGATTTGAAGAGCAAAATTATGTCATCATTATGTAGTCATAATTGCAGAGTCCAAAATTGAGTCAAGGAATTTTTCAAAAGCTATACATAATGAGTCAGAAGATTAGTACATTATTATTTATTGATCAATCATCAATCGCCTTATCCGGTAAATCAGCCCTTGTGAAAGAAATCTCCGAAAGATTTCGTACCACTTGGTTGTCCTGCTGTGAATTTACTTTTTGTTGAGCAGAGCTAACTCATTAAAAAAATTAATTTTATTATCCTGAACTCATTTATATAGGATTGACATTAGATTTCCACACGGTCTTTTATGAGTCATATGCCTTAAGTTCTCTTTTATCGCTGGAGTTACCTGGTTTTGCTAATCCCTACAATCAGCACCTGGATTTTTGATAAAATGAAATTTTTATTCCAGCCCTAACTATGTTAGAAAAGTTCGATACACAATATTTGACGGAATTATATATCACCAAATGAATACAATATATTTGTTTAGACAGAAACGTTCAGCACGGCAAAGCATAATTCTAATATTGTTATCATAAAAATATAATACACTCATTTTATGTTTTTGGAGACAGAACATCACTCAATCTACCAGAGGCACTTGAAGTCACTGAGTGAGCACTGACCCCACATATACACTGAACAATTAATTAATAATTGCACAACAGCAAGTCGTGACACAAAAATAAACCAACGTATCGACCATTTAACGCAAGATGATCAAACAATTTTCTATTCCGAGTCATAGGAAACCTTAGATATAAATTTTGCGGGTTCTTTTTACTTGAAACATAACTAATTCGCTACCGGAGGGAGTAACGTCTAAAGATGTCATTATTACTTTAACTCTAAACATGGAACGTCGAAGTCGAACATAGATTCGTGAATAAAAAATTGTTTGTATCTTTCATTGCACGTGAGTGTTGATTTTCATAAAATAGTCCGTTTTAGAGGGATATGTATAATTGGCATGTAACGTTTATCAGCAGGCCAGTTCCTGTGGTTGAACCATTGGCGTTAATGGTGGTGCTGACGGGCACATCAAATCCACTTCACTTGAAGGGCACATAAGGTCCATTTCGTCTGAAGGACACATCAAGTCAAGATCGGCTGATGCACAGGTCAGATCAGGCCAATATCATGGTTGCCCTTGCTCCATCATTGCCGTATGGACCTGCTCTAATTTGAGAGCTAATCGCTGCTTCTGTGAGAATTCATCCTCTTCCAGTGTGACAGTTAATTGTTCGTTGTACTTCATGGCATATGTGAAGAGCTCATGCAGAGCACAGTTTGTGTTGAACTCAGTTGTGTGAAGCTGTAACATTAATACATACATTAAGTTCTGTATTACCAATTTAAAAGAATTACGAATAATATTCTAATTTACTAACCAAATAAACAATTTTTCGGATAGAGGCAAATGTCGTTTCGACTCTTTTTTCCGATGCCTAAATATATCTCATTGATAAGTGCACTTAAATAGGTAAAAAACATGATAAAAAAATGAATACTAACTGTATTTCTTACCCTAGAATCTTCGGCAAGCATAGCATTCATATCTTGATCAGAAATAGCTGGCATCATCTTTATATCTGAATAATACCGTTCAACCCAATCTTTGTAACACGGAATATCTTTTGCGTATAATAGTTTAGAACTAGGGGAGTCCTTTCCTGTAATTAAATTTAAAAATTAATGCGAATGTTTTGTTGAAAAATAATGATTATTGGAACTTACCTAATCTGTGATCAGAAGTGGAACAAGAATCCATGAATGTTTGAGCAACGACAGATAAACACGAATCTACTATATTGGACTTATGAATATCAAATACAAAATTGGGATTTTTAATAAGATTCACCCAAAATCTAAGTGGTAAAGAATTACTCTTCCATGTATGTACTACTTCTGGGTCTGTAATACCATGTTGTAATGCTTGATCATCCAGAAAATCAAACATATATTTTATGGCAAGTGGTAGGGCTGAACCTCTATGTGCTGTACTAAATATTGTTTCAAACAGATCATCTACAAATTTCTGAAGAGTACCCTTAGTAGCTAATAATCTAGTTAAATAAATTTCTGACACCATTTTATTACCCCTCTCGCCCTCTTTCTGATTATCATTGTCATGGTGCTTAACTAAATGCCACACTTTCAAGCCCTGATCATGATCATGATTTAATGGGCTAGTAGCTCTACTCATTGGCGGACTAACTGAACTGAATTTACTAAGATTTAAAGTCTCATACTTATGACTCTTATCATTCTTCTCCGAGAATATACTTAAATTGTAAATTGAACTTTGTTTTGATACTAAATTTAAACAACCCCCATCAGGTACTTTATAATGCTGGAGGGTATTACGGCGTTTCCATTCGCCCTCAACTTTTGTTGTGGAGTCTTCATCATAAAGTATTAGGCGACCCGATGTTCCTGTCCTCCATTCTGTAACACAATCAACCATTTTAGTTCAAATATATCATTAAAATACATTGTTTCTAAAAGTAATTAATAATAAATTCCTTTTATTATAGACGGGCGTTTCGTGCTTTGAATTAGCACATCTTCAAATGACTCAAAGGTAGAAAAACCTCAATCACACCAGAAAAGCTGCAGAGTATGATCGAAGGGATTTCTGGTGTTTCATTAATAGTTAAATTGAAAATAGTTTACTTTGCACATCATGTTCCACGCTATAATTATCAATTACTGAGACGTGATTTGTCTTGCATAAATTCGCAACTGTATTGATGGTGTCTACACCAAAAATTTAATGTTTCTGTGTCAAGAATATCGATGCGACAGAGCTAATACTAATGTTTAACTAATTTTATTACATTAAATGACAAAATTGTTGCTTCTTACCTAGATCTAAGTCTTCTTTTCTTGGTCTTTGAGAATAAGGTGTGGCTCTATAAATAGTATCTAAACATTTTTCTTTTACTTGACTAATTGTATCACAATCCAGCACTTTCACGGGAACATTATCAGTATTATGATCTAAGCTTCCCACAAACACTGGTTGTTGCGAAATTGACACGTATACAGTCTAAAAATTAAATGAAATTTTGGAAAATGGTATTGCAATGTTTAGAAATAACTTACCATTGGTTTAAAATCTATTAATTGTCTAATAAGCTTTTCTTCGCTTAGCGAATATCTAGCTTCTGAAGTAATTGCATCCACAGGGCCTTTGTCCACTTGTTGCTTGACAGCTCTAAATAGCATGAATAGAGGCTCCCCAGCACATTCTCTCAGAAATTTGTATAATAAAAATGTAAACCAAGCGCTAAGCATTTTCTCAGCAACACTCTCTGTCCGTCGCAGTAACAATTTTGGATGGCTTTTGCCTTCCATACATTTCTCTATTAACTCAGCTAATAAGGTTTTGAGAATATCGGTGCAATATTCCATTTTGCTTTGTAAAGTCACCATAATAAGGCTTGCGACATTGACTCGGTCACGCATAGAGAAATATCTATTGCTTTCTAAAGTTCTAATAAACAGTAATAAAAACGTTTTGTTCATAATAAGCTGCCCAAACAGTCTTAATCCTTTTTCTTTGCAAACTAATTCTGGTCTCTCCCACTGAAGAACTATATGATCATCAACATTAGGAAAAAGGATTTTCATAGCATATGTACGATAATCCAGAAATGGAATACCTCCTGATGTGAGATCACTAGTTAAGTCTGTCATTTCAGTCTGTAGTTCTGCAAAAGCTTCTTTGCATTCAGCTGCGACTCTAAGTTCTAATATATCCATTTGTTCCTGCATGTTTTTCAGAACTCTGTTACTTTCAGTAGATTTTCTTCTGTAAGCAATTAAGAATACGATAAAGACTATAACTATAACTACAGCGATTCCAGCTATCCCGTAAATAGTTTGTGGTGTGAGAGGTCCATTTGGAGCTTGAGATGAATAAGAGAGATGTCCAATATTAAACCGCAATGATCCACCAACAATAACGATCACTTCAGGCAAGGCTTCACCAGCAGACAAACCTTGATCATCAAGAGCTGGTGGTTGGCTTTCTGGCGGTCGACATGTTAACTGTTGTCTCGATAGAGATGTAACATTACAAAAACTCGTTCCAATTCGAACTTCTACGTCAGATTCCTGACATGCTCTATCAATGTTGTGACCGTTTATATTGAGATAATCAGACTTATAATATTTAACTTCCTTGTCAAATGGTACAAAGACTGGATTGGGATACAGCAGAAAATGATTAAAGCCTTTATTCACTGTTAAGTTTTGTACACCAGTGACGTTGTCCATACGAAAACCATATTCAAGTTTTAGCGGATTATCTGCATCAAGTTTGTCCTCATCAACTTCATCTATAACTGGGCTATTACATATCATACTGACATTGCTTAAAACTGTACATTCGCTAATGAACATTTTTTGTTCATAAAAAACGTACATTTGAGGTTTTTGGATATAAGCCAAATTTTTGCCAGTGACCGATATCTTGATACCACCAGCTGGAACGCCTTTAGGTATTTTTATTTGACTTGTCTGTACACCAGATTCAGCTGATTCTATAACTGGATCTTCAACGTATTCAAACATCATATTCTCCAAATAGCGATCGCCTTTGTCGAATTTCATGCGTAATTTCTTTTTCGATATAACAACTGATGCGCTCGTGATACACAGTGCCTGGTTTTGTTCCGTTCTGAAAAATAAATTCATCGTATTTAATAAAATCCTCAACTAAAGTAAAATTCAATCTATATACTTACGAAACTATTTTACAAGGCAAATCTTCAAGGAATGCTTGTATGTTGCTTCCCGCATTCATGTAATCGCCAGTTATCTGTAGAGCTGTACCACCAGATTTTGGTCCATATTTTGGCGATATACCGGTTATTACTGGATCGACAAATCGATAGTGTGTTTTTGATTCACCTCTATAGTCTTCTACTTTCACTGTGACAGGCCCTTGACGAGGTTCACTCGTTCCTGGACCATCAACCTAAAACAATTTGAAACATCGTTAAAGGGGAGCTGTTGTAAGTACCGTTTTTTTCCGGTACTTAAGTATTGTTATATTTACCTTGCAAACAATTTGCTTCGTTTTAATATAGAGATTCTCGTACGGTTGGCAATTAATTCCAGCGATACTAACACCATTATAAATATCCTGGAACGTTTTCCCAAGATTAATACCTTGAATTGTAATATTGGTGCCACCTTCCCAGGGTCCCAGTTCAGGGCTAAAAGATGTCACTTCTGGATTAGGACACGTTTGACTTCGATTCAACCAAACAGCTGAACCTTTTTCGCATTGATCTTTAACTTCGCATCGGTCTGAACTTTGGCACCATCCGCAATCGTATTTTTCAGCTAAAGCTAGACATATTCCACAATTGTCTGCCATATCGTGACACCGGTAAATTACAACTGAAATAAACAACAAAATGTTGGACTTTTCATTACTATGCATGGGAATTTTATTTCGCAAATTGCCAGACAGATTTGGATTATATCGCGTAAATTTTATGTCCGGAAAAGGCAAATACGTGAAATTCAATAATACAGAGTGTCCCATCTATTTGGACAAGGATTCATTTTTCAGAGCGCTAATGAGTCCTGTTAATGCGTAAAATACAAAATACTAAAACAGATTTTCAGCGTAAGTAAAATAAAGTGTCGCACACGTCAATTAGTTATAGCCAC
This sequence comes from Apoderus coryli, assembly GCA_911728435.2. Lineage (NCBI taxonomy): Eukaryota > Metazoa > Arthropoda > Insecta > Coleoptera > Attelabidae > Apoderus > Apoderus coryli. The sequence goes on from OU452210.1 coordinate 10,547,166, forward strand.
GAGCTCGCATATCTTGTTCCAAAATTCAAATAAATCTTGAATTTAGTTATGCAATAATTCAAAACCGCAGATGAAGTATTGAAAATTTATACATACTGTGTATATTGTCTGGATTGTCCAGCGGTTTTGATCCACCCCAAATAACAGCAAATGTTGCAGTTATATTTGGTGCTCTCGACGAATATGAAAATTCCATTGAGTCACAGTAAATTGTATCTCCCAATAATTGTGCATTGACACTTGTCACACGTCCTTCAATATTAAATTGACACACAAATCGGGTTTGCACTATAAACTGTCCTATGATATGCACTTTTACTCTGATAGCTTTTTTGATACCGGACGCAACTAGAATTTCCGGAGAATTTGCGACTGTTGCATTTATGGTGGGACAAAACGCTGGACCCGATCTGTAGCTTGGACCAGCCCTCTGAAATACAAATAAAGATATACAAAATTAAATAAATACTGCCTGAATGAATTAAGTAAGTAAGTATCAACTTACGCTAACTCCGGTCACCAGTATGTCATTCCTACAATTTTCTGCTGTATCGTGTGTACATCTATGACCATCAACACACCAATCACAAGGGAATGAAGATGAAACACATTGTGTGCAGGAACTGTACGTGTTACAATCGAAAAATGTGAAATTTGTTGCTACAAAATCTGGTCCAGAAGTCATCCGCACAGATAATTTCGCAGTAAAATGATCTAAAATATGTAACAATTATTCATGATGATGTAGTACTTACGCGACGAAACGGTATCTGACATTTAATACACACGAATTATATTTATTTATTATCTACAGATCAAATTGTAGAGATGATTTCAAGACATGAAAATTCTCACCAGGGAGGTAGACCCCTTTAGGAGGGTTTTCTTTTTATTTTTGCATATTGAGACAATGATGGCGATTTTGATTAACACAACAATGCAAGTATTTGCGGGCCAAAGAAAAATTCCGACCAAAGAAAACTTGCATAAGTGGAAATAACTCCACGAAAAGATGCGACATTTTTATTTTAAAGAAATCCTGGAATATAACGTCGAATTGTTAAAGTAGTGCTCAATTTAACCCAGTCCCAACGATTTCCGAAAATAATAAGAATGGACTGCGCGGTCAAAAGTTTAGTCACCATAAGAAACTCTCATAAAGATTATTGGTCTACCCAGTTCGTTTTGCAGACTGTATACATATAAGTACGTAGGTAATAATTTTTAATTTTTTATGGTGACATTATGTAAAGTTATAAAAGTGTCTAAACAACAGTGCTTAAAGAAAAGAAAACCTAGAGATGAAGTAAGTGTGTCATAGAGTTAATTTAATTTGTCAGAAACCAAAATTCACGAAGCGAAAATTTATGGAGTGTCGTTCTAGCATTTTAACAATTTCGTGAAAAATATTTATTACTAACACTCTTCGTTTGTTGCGGAGAAAATAAATTATTGAAACAAATACATAATTCATCAGTAAATTACATGCTAATTTATGACAATAAAAATTGATAAATTGCCCTAATTTTTCATGTATTTTCGTAAAATTACAATTTACATTACAGATTTCATTCTCAAATTATACAGAATGAACCATCTTAAAAATAAATTCGCTTGCTATCTCTCTGGAGAGCATTTCATAAGAAAGTAAGCTCTCCGTCGCTACATTGTGTAAAATTAGTACTTTTAAATACATTAGCTGAGTTATAGACGTGCTAGTCTCCCTTATAACGAAAAATAATTTCCTGAACAGCAATTCAGGAGCGCACCAAAATATAAACTCGCATTTCAAAACTAAGTTTTGTCATTAGTTGAGCACATCTTTGTAATCCATATGTAACGTTTTTTTTTTAATTATAATTATTTTGAAACCTGTAATGAAAGTACAAAAAATGGCACTAAAACATTACGAGAACAGAAAATCGTTTGGCAAAATAATAAATATGATTAGAAATATATTTTTCGAAACTAAAAATAAAAAAATCACAACATTCTTAACATGATTATTTAATTGATAGCAGGCTATAAATTTCTAAATCGATCACCGTCACGTAGCAGTTAACGAGTTGCCACTGTATCGAGTAAAATCGGAATTTTATTACAAAAATACTTACGTTGCCCAGGTGGTATAGATGGTAGTAAATCAGTCCTAGGCGTGGTACAATTAACACCAGAACCTTTTCTAGTTGCGTTCGTAATTAATGTTTTATCAAGTGCAGTAAATGCACACAAAAAATGACCGGTAAGACTCGGCAAATTATCAATAACCAAATCAAGCTAAAATTAAAGATAATAATTAATTACACAGTAGTATGAAAGTTATATGGAAATACAAACAAGTTCGATGGCGAAGAAGAATTATACGAGGTTGTCCCATAAATATCTGATCTGCGTTCATAACTTTGTTATCTTTAAAAAAGTCGGAAATTTATGGGTCAGACCTCGTAAAGAAAGTTTGAGATTCCTTTATTAAATTGTATTTGTCAGATGTCAAAGATGATTTGGGTGAATTTTTCTTAAATAAATTTGTAAAAGTTAGTAAACGAGTAAATGTCTGTAAGCAAATTAAACAACTTGTCATTTTCCTTGAAACTTTTGAACAGATATTACAGAAATGCAAATTATTTTCTCTGGACATGTTTTACATTGTAGGGAAGATGATATGTATAAAATTATTTGGGGCATCCTGTAGCGAGATATATGTGAATAACAAACAACACTAAGTGGAACTTACGGTTCGTGCTGTAGTCCTTTGAAGCTGATTTGGAATTACTGAAGTAATTGTTGTACATCTCCCGCTTTTGTAGCTAATCCAATATAAAGGATCTTTAGCTGCGTCCTGACAGTCTGAACGGAGGCTACATCTGCAAGAGAGAATGTGTTGTTGAATCATGTTTAGAGCAAGGCAAAATGGTTTAAATTGAATATCTACAAGTGGCTCAAGGGATCTATAAATCTCATTATATTTAAATGGTCATTTCGGAATAAAGGAAACCGACCTAAAGGACTTCTTTGAAACAATCTTTTTAAGCAACAATATATGTGCTTTAAATAAGTGATGTCTGGCATAAAATGGGATGTAAATTTACTTTTTTTTTTAGTATGATCTAAGTTTTGTTTGATGCGTTTAGATATTTTAATTTTGGTGAAAAACATAGAGAAATATCACAAAATTTCACCCTATTTTTACAGCTCTCGACATGTCCAATAGTATTTTTATACTATATTTGGTTAAAATTCGTTAAGCAATTTTCTAGGAGGTAATCGTATTTTTAAAAAATGTTTATTTACGTATAAAATGACCCAATCTTCCGCGGGGCGCATATTTAGACCTTGTACAAACTGAATATTGAAATTGCTAATACAAATTTGAAATTCATAAATAGAAAAAAAACATAATATCATTATAAAGTAAGTCCGAGCAGAATAAATTGTTTTAATAAGCTTCAATAATAAACCTGCATGTAATAGTATAATACAAAATTTCTCTGATAAAGACATGCAAGTAGTAAACACACATGCAATTTTTGATGTTTTTTACACACATATTACGTTATGTTCTATTTCCAAGTTTAGTATAAATAGTATTTCAGTTATAGGTAAATAAAGATTGTATTTATTATATTATAAAATAAATCCTGGTGATCTAGATATCAGAAAATAGTACAACAATAAATTCTCAAGCTGGTTTCCTAATGTCTTCCCCACGATAAGATCAGCGGTGAGCGGCGCACATTTCAAAAATTTTCCTAAAAAGATAATTCTGTCTCAATGCTATTGTTATACCGTTTCTGCCTTCTGCAAACGTTTACTGGGCGACAAAATAATAATATCTAAAGAACACATTAATAATACTAACATTTTCTATATTTTTAATTGTTAATGGTAAATATTCTGTAATAATTATGGAATATAAATGTACGCGCGCCAGAATGTTGTAGAACAAACGACAATTTACTCGAAGCGTTCGAGAAAGGAGAAAAACCATATAAATAGCCAACGTATAAAAGGGACAAAAAGTCTATAGTTGAGAACAGAACTTTTATTTTTACAGAAACGACTAACACGGTTAATTTTTATTGCTCATATGAGTTATGTAGACCGATTGTTAATGGATGTCTTGAATTTTTATCTATGTTTATAAGAGTTTTATTACTTGTGTACTAGAAAAGCTCAAACATAAAAATCAGTCCTTTATGCAAAACTAAAGAGAATTTTCTTTTGAAACCCAGTATATAAATTTACAATAGGTGTACCTATTTAGAATAAGTTTAATATCAAATGCATAACACATCAATGACTACCTATATCAGTGGCGATTAAATAAATAAAATTGTTCAAAATAAAATAGGATAAAAAACATGGCAGTGAGGTATAGCAGCAAAATAACCTTTTGCTCATTTTTAGTTAAACGTAAATTGAGCCTGTTCAAGCATGAAACAAGCTATTGGACCGAAGATAATAATGTTTATGGAGTACACCAGCCATGAGAACTCGAAGAACAAATGGTTAAAAATTAATTAATATCTACTGGGCGTACGTATGAATATACCTAAGCGTAATATAATATTTTATACTAATCGCCGCATAATTCACTTCAATAGAGACATCAACATTTAAGGATTAATCTAATTTTTGACAACTCTTTGAACATTCACTATGGACTACTTCCACTACTTAAAGAGACACTGGGAAAAATATAACTTGACAACCCTGTATATTTGTTGTTGAAAGTTCCCGATTTACCTGAAAATGTATGCGTAAAACTGCAATATAAACTTAAAATGTCGTTAATATCTTAAAGTAAGTTTTCAAAGTGCGTGTGTCTGTTTAAGACTATAAGTAGTTATATAGATAGACAAAATCTATAATAGCTATTAGAAGGGTGCTGCTATACAACCAGGGGGTGCTTAATGTTTTCGATAGAGTGCCTCTAACTTTCTACGATATATACCATACCTATTACAAAATGTATGTATTACGTACGTACATATAGAGTTGTTCAAGTTTTGTGTAACAATAAAAACCTAGACAGCATTAATATTGGAAACTTTAAATTACTTACTTATTTTCCAAAGAACACCATCCACAATACGGATCTTTTACACCAAGACATTTCATACAATTTCTGTAGACTGTGCACTCTTGAACTTTTACCTTTGATACCTGCAAATAACAACAAAAACTTACATCATTTAACGCTTTGCTTTGCTGTGAATTCTTTTCTTGGATATCATGTAATGGCTCAAAACTCTATCGGTAATACGAGGTCTGTCCCATAAATGACAAACAAACATCCGTTTGACGATGTAGATATCTGTCTGATATTTATCGAACAAACCTCGTACATAAACAGAACCATGAATAACAAAAAACAGACATAAATGTGCAATGTAGAAAATAAAAATAGACTAGTCACTAATTACAACTATTTGAGCTTGAAATATTTGTGGAAGTTTGTTTGAAAGCATATATTGAATTAAGGTGAGTTAAGCTGGAATAAATTAATTTATTATTCAATTTGGAGAAAAGAGATAAGACTTTTAGGTAATTTTATGTCGGATTAAACTTCAATAACTAACTGTTTCGTATTATTTATAGAAAGATACGAAATATGTAAAAAATGTAGATTTTCTAATTATTAATTATCAAGAAAACACAAATTTATTAGGGGTTACTCCAATTTGCATGTCTGCTGTAAAACTGTTTGCATTATATCAAAAATATCTCATTCATAATCTGCAGTATAGGGTGTAAATAAGTTGACCTCCCTGCTTATAATAACATGTACCTAATTAGTTAGTTGCAGATAGACAGGCGAAATAAATATTTATATTTCATATTCTAAAAGCAAAAATAGCCAGAACGTACAAAATGGGATATACCTATTCATACATACCAACCTAAACTACGAGGCATGTTTTTTAAGTAAGTACCGTTTTGGAATTAAAAAAAGACAGCAAAGATATAGCAATAATTTTATTTTTACATGAAAGCCTGTACCTTAATCTACTTTTCAACATAATTTCCATGAATATTGAGGCACTTGTCATAACGTGGCACCAGTTTTTGAATACCCTCCTCATAAAATTCTGCCGCCTGACTTGTTTGTTCCAAAAATGTTGACGGATTTGCACAAAACCCAACGTTTAGGCAGTGCATTGACTTTCCTTGAGCGGTACCACAATGAAGGTGAAGATTTTTGAGACCAAATTGTTACTGGTGACGAAACATGGGTGGCCTACGTCACACCAGAATCGAAACAACAATCCATGGAATGGCGACATTCATCATCACCCAAAAGAGTGAAGTTTAAGCAAACAATTTCTGCCCGGAAAATCATGTGCACAGTTTTTTGGGACAGAAAAGGAGTATTGCTAGTGGAGTTTCTGCCTCGTAATGAGACAATCAATGCAAGTCAGGCGGCAGAATTTTATGAGGAGGGTATTCAAAAACTGGTGCCACGTTACGACAAGTGCCTCAATATTCACGGAAATTATGTAGAAAAGTAGATTAAGGTACAGGCTTTTATGTAAAAATAAAATTATTGGGATATCTTTGCACGTCTTTTTTTAATTCCAAAATGGAACTTACTTAAAAAACATGCCTCGTATATTTGACTTACTGGTTAGTTACGGTATACCTAATAATTTGTACATTTTGCGATCCTTGGTTGGTTGGGACTTTTGCTTTTTCCCTAATCAAATGAATTGAAAACGTATTTTTAATATTTAATTTTCATAAACCACCATCGTGATTTTAACTCACTTTAAGTACAATTCGTGCGATTCTACACAACACAAGAAAAAGAGTTTATAGCATTTAATGTCGATTAAACATGCCAAGATAGGTATAGTTTCACTCAACGCTTATTACTATTAAAATTTTTAACGTTCTTCGGATACGTAAGACGACATTGATGTTTTCGGTTTTAATAAACTCAAAACATTTCATACAAAAATTACAGTGAGTCCTACATTATTTGCAAGAAGGCTTTCGTAGATTTAAAAATCATTCAAATCAATATACAAGTTTTGAATCCTTATACTACATTACAATCTCTATTACATAATGTATAGTAAGATATATAAACCTTTGTTTTCTAACAAAAAAGTTTTACATTTCTCATTTTCAAATAATTGATGAAAATTCCTCGTTTCGTCGGAAATGATAATATTAACTTCATCAAATATTGAATTTGAATGGGATAATTGTAAAAATACAGTGTACGTCAAAGGCACTTACTCAACAGTCAACGACAAAACCAAATTAGAAGAAATTTGCTTAAAATAATAAATAATGATAAGAGTCGACAGGCTTATTACTCTCTTATGAGAATGAAGTAAAAATTGAATTCACAGCAGATTTTTACGAAAAAGAAATCTTTTCTGTTTCAAATTACCACAAATTTCTTCGACATTTGTTTGGCCATTCACTGTATATATGTACCTACTTCGTGCGTTTCATAAATATTAAAAAACATTTCGGTATCACGTAATGTATTATTTCTAACGAGTTTTTTTCTACGAATATAATAGATATATTAATATGTTATTTTAATGTTTAATGAAAAAATATATTAAAATTTTAAGATAATTTGAAGCACTTAATTGTAGAATCCATTTTTTTGTTTACAAATTGTTAATATTTTATATGCACGGGAGAAAAGTAGAACAAAATTCAAAAAAATTCGTTAGCATCAAAATAGAGCTATTATCTATAGCACTGTTTATTGGCGGAGAGCTAAAACTATCCTTTTGTTGAAGTCTGCAGTTTACTACGTGTAACTCTTTTAATATAGTGTGTAAAACATATGACATTCATTTCTGTTTTTGATGAAGTCAAATTGTATTTTAACGAAAAACGATCTTAAAATTCGCTTGATCTATAACAGACCACTGCTGCTGAAACTCTTCATCACATCCTCGAATTATTAGAAAATATTTCTTTACTTATTGTGAATTTTACCTTTAAAATTACAGAATGTATTTTAAACATAAGAATTTTTTTTATTAGCAAACTTTTTCATTATTATGTTTTTCTTATAGCAGAAATTAAAATATACTATCTAATTAGTAGTAATATTGGGTCTGCCAGATAACTTTTTTTTTTGAAAATGCTATAAAAAAAAACTGCTGAATATTTTCTCAAATTTCTTTTTTTATTTGAAAGTACAATCCTTCCGGTTAATAATGACAAATAATTTATTCAAATGGCTGCCTCGGCTGGCCATGCAGTAGCCTACACGATCGGTCCAATTTTTAAGCACATTATCGATTGTGTGCAGCTGTATTTCACCAATGGCTTCACGAATATTGTCCTTTAAAGCGTCAATTGTCTGGCTTGTCGGCGTAACACTTATCTTTGACGGCACCCCACAAATAATAGTCCAACGGTGTCAAATCGCAGCTCCGAGGTGGCCAAACGACATCAGCTCTGCGGCTGATAATGCGATCTTCAAAAACAGGGCGCAAAACATCGAGTGTAGCTTCGGCTGTGTGGCACGTAGCGCCGTCCTGTTGAAACCAAATGTTGCCAATATCCTCCTCTTCAATTTTTGTGAACAAAAATTCGTTCAACATGGTCCGATAACGATCGCCATTGACTGTAACGGCCACTCCTTGCTCATTTTCGAAGAAAATGGCCCAATTATGCCTCCGGACCAAAATCCGCAACCAAACAGTGACTCGTTTTGGGTGCATCGGCTTTTCAATGTATGCGTGCGGGATTTCTGTGCCCCAAATGCGACAATTTTGCTTGTTTACATACCCGCCAAGATCAAAATGAGCTTCATCTGAAAAGATGATTTTTTTGGCAAAATCGGCATCTTCTGTAAGTCGATCGCAGGCCCACTGAGCGAAGCGAAAACGCATTGGATGGTCAGTTGGCTTCAACTCCTGAACCAATTGGACTTTGTATGGCGTCATACCAAGGTCTTTATGCAAAATTCGTCTCAATGATGTCTCCGAAATGTTCAATTGTTGAGACCGACGGTGAATTGATGTTGATGGCGCTTCACGCACACTTTCTGCCACAGCAGCAATATTCTCGGGTGTACGCACTGTTTTTGGCTTTTCACGATTTGGTTTATCGATGAGGATGCCAGTTTCTTTCACTTTTTTCACGAGATAACGAGCTGACGGTGCTTCTCTTCTTCCAAAATCCGCACGCAATTTTCGCACACATTCTGCAACATTACCATGATTTTCAAAGTAATGTCGCAATATTTCCCAGCGTTGGTCAAGCGTATACACAACCATATTCGTTCAGCGGAAGGATAAAACTAATTATCTGTCAAATCAGACATGAGCTAAGTGTTACCCTTCACGAAATAAGCACTAGTTGAAAAAAAAACGTTAGATGGCGGACCCGATATTAAGTGATACTGATAGCAGTAAGGAGGTCCCTCGGATACAGCAACTATTCCATATTATCTAAAAGAAACTTAACTATTTGAATTCTTTTTTTTTCGACGGTCAAAATATTTTTGCTAGTGTAGAACTTTTTAATGATTGCTTAATTTGTGCATTTCGAATTGAAATAAAAAGCAATAATTGAATTATTAATATATTTTCTCGTTAAAAAATCGATATAAAAAGCAACGTGTTTTACAGTAAAATTCAAACTGGGGATCTCAATCTAATCTTGTACATGACCCGCAAATCTAATTTAGACGTAGGTATACGATAAAGCTGAGTCAGCATCTCAAAAAGAGTATTGACAATAATAACGGTAACGTTAACAACATACAAAATATGTAGTATAGAAACAAAATTTAATTTCAAATATTACTGACAGTTTATATATTTTAGAGACAGGGACAAAAATTTTTATCTGACGTAGTGGAAATAATATCTTATATATCAGAGATCAAACCCAAGACATATATACCGAAAGTTTACCTATAGATGTGTTAAGGTGTTGTATTGTGAGTTAAATTTTTGTCATTATTATTATACCTATATTTCTTACCTTCTTCTCTGTCATAACGTATAAATGCATCAGTTGGGAATCGAAATGTAAATCTTGATTTACCGGCGAATCTTCTTCAACAACAATATCGCCATATTCCAATGCCGAAGTTTGAGATTCCACAACAACCTGGAAATAAACAGTCATTAGTTTTGGCATTAAATCACTCCCACACCATCCATTCTATGCCATGTTGAGACTTCAAATTTCAGAAAATCAGTTATTCTAGATTTCTGAATTCAATACTTTGCATAAAATCTGTGTGTTACATTTATTAATGAATTGAGTGAATACTTCATAATCGGTATAACAAAAAATATAAATTTAATATATTTTATGAACAACTAACTATATTATGATGTTTTAGTGAATTAAGAGATCAAATATAATTTTATATTACTGCAAAATCTCATTTAATATTCATATTGATGTGTGCTTCAAATTCAAATAATTAAATGTTGTTTTGTAATTTGATGATAATTAGTGGAATACACTGTAATAATTAATATTTTGTTCAATTATAATATTCTAAAAATATATGAAATAACTCAACAGAGTAAATTAGATTACCAGGCTTCATTAATAATTACAGTTTGTCAGATATCTGATATATTTTTATGTACCTGTTTCTATACTAGAGTTGCAAATATTGTTGAAACATTTTACCTACACATTTGTTAATTTTAACAATCGTCTATGATATTATGACAAATAATAATAATAATTCCGTTTATTTGCAAAAAGAAAAATATAGAAAACAATACAAAAGTTTATAATTTATACAATATTTAGTCTCAAACTTACTCGTATTTGCAAAAAGGGTTAGGAGGGAGATAATCTGGTATTTAATCCTAACCCAAAGGTATACGAATAGAAGAAAAACAAAAAAAAACATACATAAATAAAAAGAACTAATTCTGGCAGTAGCACAACCTGACTACAAAAAAAAAATCATTATAATTAAGTAAACGAAATAATATAGATATTAATACTTAGTGTAGGTTAGCAAATGAGAAGACTTGTTATATAATTCAGTTTCAATACAAGTGAAACAAAAAATTTCTGTATGCTACTCTAAATGTATTTAATTTTAAAAATTTTAAATGAGAGGGCAATCCATTATACAAAGCGTAGACATTATAAGAAAAACATCTCATAAACAAAGAAGTACGATGTGGAGGAGGTGAAATCATCCCTCGGAACCTCAAGCCCAGAGTATGAACATCCGATCGAAACTAAATTTTCCTAAACAAATACGGAGGTGATTTATGCATAATAATTGAGTGAAAAAGATATGCGGAGTGTAGCCTCCATCTATGTTCCATGTTAAGCCACAGAGCATCAGTCAACTTAAAGCTTACCGGCTGAAATTTGCGGATACCAAAGATATACCTCAGACAAGCTTTCTGCAATCATTGAATTCTGTCTCTATCCGCTCTCAAAAGACAGGGAAGGCGTAATTAAAGTGCGATAGCACTAAGCTATCGGTTAATTTTATTATTATTATTATTTATTATTATGAATAATGTTGCTTATAGTGTTTAAGTCAAAGGTTTCGAAAGAGAATTTGAAATACAATAATTCACAATCGAACAGTTTCTTAAAACGATTTTGACATAAAAAAATTCCCGCGGGTTAAGCTCTCTCATTGAATTTCAAGACACACTCTACTGTTTGTTATCCCTAGAGGATGTCCTTTTAAAGTTTGCCTTGCATTGCGAAAAAACTGTGTTTTAAAAGAAAATGAGGTAATGTAATTAGCAACACTGTGTAAAAATGAAATTGTTTCGTATACATTTGAACGGAAAACAAAAAACTAATCTGTAAACGCTTGTTAGATATTTCATTAAAACGGAAGTACAGTATGTAAACTGTCATCACGTAATTTAAAGTAAAAATGAGATAGAATCAACTTCTCAGTAGGTAGCGCAAAATTTCATTTTAAGCTCACCAAATACCTTTGTCATCAAAACAATATTAGTTGAAATTTAAATATAAATATTTTCATTTAATACTCTCAAGTTCTAGATATTTCTATTTAAATACTTCGCGAGTGGATTCAATAAAATATTCAGAAGAAAATCCTTTTCAAAATATGCAATGCAGAACTATATAACGAGTGTTTTCGGTTCCATTTTACATGGCACGCTGTGCTTTACATGACAAAGCTAACATTTGATTAATCATCGTCTGACGTTTGATAAGTCAAGATTCTTCATGGAATATTCGATGACATTATTTGTGAGTGATATTTCCTAATGAAATCGAATAAAATATTAAAGAGGACTTGGTCAACATTTAATTTAAATATACTCAATCAACAAACATTCCGAAGCTGCTAATGATTGCTTGTGTAATTAAACATACAACCACCTTTCGTAAAAATATTATTCTGACAAACGCATATTACTTATTTTTTCATAAAAGTAGTTAATTTGTTTTTATTAATTTTGATATCAAATAGAAAAGGAAATTAAACGTGTAAAACTAGCATTTGGTTTATTACTTTTTATTCTTTGTGAGTTTTCCTCGCGAGTAGCAATATTGTCTTCTATTTTAATGAATCCAGTGTAGATAATAAATTAAAAAGTGTGTTTTTACAACCTACTGTATATGTAGTGGAGTTGTTGTCTGTGTTTAAATAGAGCCGTGAAACTTTCTTAATAACTTTTTTTTCTATATAAATATGTCTCGACTTCAGAGCAATTAGTTGAAGCAGGTTTACTGGAGCCCACCTGCGACACCATTTTGTTCTAGCAGGTATTTTGATACTGGAATATAAAAATGTTGTTACAAGATGTCACAAATTTAAGGCAAGATAAATGGCTTCTTATATAAAAATTTTCGTTCCTTCTCTATAATATATAATCTTCAAACATTCTCTATACGTAAGGCGCAGATAGATATACCAGGCGAGCTGAACCGTAATCTTTTTGTCCTTAAATCTTATTATTTTTTCATGGGATGACAAACTGAGAGCCGACTTCCGTATGACATCAAATCTTTGTTAAAGTGTTAACAACATTAATTTTTAGCAATGTTCTACATTCGACCCAAATAAGGCCCCTGGCCCATATGGGCTGCGTCCTTCATATATTATTTTTAATACGTTCTTTTATCCATTTCATATTATGTAAACAATCTAATATATAATATAATACTGACAGCTTCTCTTTTCATTTATTACTTATTCTTATTATCAGATTTCCACAGCTTTCACTTTTACAAATAACGTGGAAAATCTCTACTTGAATGAGAATAGAAATGGGGTTTAATTATTTTTTGTGGCATCTTTTTTTATATGAAATGTAATATCGGTTTGTTTACTGAACCGATATGTAGGACTGAATTGAGGGGTGCAAGGAGTTCATCTGTAAGCAATTGATACTCTGATAATTAGCCAGATCTCTTTCTCTCACTCTCTTCTAAAACTAGTATTACCACTACTACCACTGCTTTGTGATATCTCGTAGACATGAGCAACAGTCGAGGAATCGAGATTTAACTCCCCTACTATATATAAGGATATCCTCAACGTTATCCCTGTCACACAAAATTCATTATTCTCAGAAATGTTCAATAGGGAAGGCTCTATCTGTCTATAATCGTATCGTAAATTTGTTTTGGCAAAGAAAAATACTTTTACATTCATACAATTTTTAGTCTTTCATACAAATACATTTATCTTGATCATAAGACTATATTACTTTATATCATCATATAAATTTGTCTTATTGGCATATTGAATATGCAATAAAAACCTTCAGCTCATTGTGGGACTGGACTGAACACTTCTACCCACCGAATTAGGGCTTAGGTTTGAATTTCGGATTTTCGAATCAATTTCGTATATATTTATAATTTAATATATGCTCAAAAAAAAACCTCAAATAGGTCGAACTTTTAATAAATTTGGAATTAAAAACGAATAATATCAAAGCGATATACTGGATATCTCTTTTTGGCTGGTTAAGCTTTAATTCTTTTGTCGTTTCTATAAAAGTGAATCTAAATAATAGACAGACTTCGATTGTATTTTAAGCTGAAAACAAAGCTGAATTGTAAACGAAGCGTTTTTTAACCCACCTACCCTGACAAAAAGTAAAAACAGAAAAAACATATTCAACATAGTACAAAAAGCAGATTTACTGTAAAAAAAGTAGGAGTATAGAGCTTGTTCAGGAATTTCTATGTAAATTTTTTTAATTAATTTTCTCAATAAATGGACGTTCGAAGCTTTTAGCGTAATACCTTTTGTATATCGTGAAATGTAAAAATTTTTCAATACACCGCTAAATATCGTATAAATGATACCGCAATATTTCATTCATTTTGATTTTTCTATTCAATGTCTACGTTGTTTCAAACCTTTATATTATGTATATATATATATATAATAGGTGTTCCATAAATGATTTTATTTTAGAAAACGATGATTTTATCGAATTGAAGATGTTTTGATTCCGCCTCGCAGATATTACTAAAGTTTCAATAGGAACAATTAATACGTTTCGTTAGTTCATATATCTACTTCCTCTTGTAATTCCTTCTGAATGAAATAACTTCACACTTTTTTAACTTTGGGTTAATCGTGATGTTTTCTCTTAATAGCAATACGAGATTCATGAAAAAAAAAAACGCGTAAAAATCTACCAAAATCTAAATTTTATGGAAAATGACGTCTTTGTCTACGAAGAGACAATGGAATGAACGTAATAAAAATCAAACAATTAGGCACAGAATAAAGAATTAAGTGGTAGATTATTTTGAGTTCCACACGAATTTATGATATACCTTACGAAAGTAGACTGATACACCAAAATTGGATTTTATAGCTTTACATAAATAATTAAAACGAAAAAGAAAACCTAGTTGAAATATGAGGTATATTAAAGAAAAGAAGCATATAATTTTGAATATTGGGTAGTCTCAATAGATTCATAAGTTAAAAATAAAAATTCGTGATATCCAAAATGTTGTTAATTTATTCGTCAAATTAAAAACACATTTCCAATAATATGATCACCATGAAGACAAAGTAATTGAGCTTTTCATCAAATTGTTGTATTATAATACAGAATAAACTGCAGTCTATACTACTGACAAATATCTCTTGGTAGTAAATAAATCATTTGCTACAAAGTATATTTTGTACCTAAATCTTATTGCACATATATCACAATTTTATTTGTGTGTTACATACTACGTATACCAACCTTTTTAAGATGTCCTGTTGATGTCCCAATAAACACAACAGTAAAATCGCCTGTAGATGTCGCTACAACTGCTGTCAATCTGGTATTGAATAGTAAAACTGGAACTGCTGAAACTGGCTGCTCACCCCCAAGAGGCGTATTCACATCCAAACCACAAAAATCTTCACTTATAGTTTGAAGTTTCTGAAACAACGAAACATAAAAGCAAGTTAGAGGTCGTTTGCTATTGTCAACTTATGTAGATGTCGATGTAAGAAGAATTGCATTTCAACATTATGCGTAAAAAATACATTGTCAAATAAAGAAATCAGAACTGCAAATTTAACTTAAATATTTCCTCTTCATAAGAAAAAAATATTAAGGACGAAATTGAAAGTATAAAGTCATGTTTTAAAGCTGAAAAAAAAAAATGATAAAACATATGGTGGTATTCCTCCCTCTGTTATTTTTTTTCCAAACTTTGCTTTTATAAATTTTAAAATACAAGGAAAACATTTTTTCATTTTAAAACTGTAATCGGTTTAACGGAAAACCGCTCACCAACTCATTTTTATGCCGTTTTATGAAGTTTTAACCACAAATAACGTAGAACAACATTTATGTAATTTAATGTATCAACTGTGGAACCTTTTATAAATCGGAATATGGCAACAGGAGTACATTCGTGATAAAAAATATAACAGTAATATTTATGTTACACAAATTACGCTGGAGAACTTTAAAGGATGATCCTGTCACTAGCATTAAGGTGCGTCTTTGGTACATTTATGGAAAAACGATTTGTAAGGGGTTAAAATAATTAAGCTATTTCTGGTAATCCTTACTTAAGCTTTCCAAAACACTGGTAAGAAACGAAAAAGCTTATTGAAAAAAATGGTAGTTATTTCAGATAACGTTCACCAAGTTCCTTTTCTTACGCTTAATTACAGGGAAATTAAAAACGAAAAACAATTTTCTTTTGTTAGAATTTTTGGAAGGGCGTAACTTTTCTGGCGAAAGTAAAATTTTGTCGGTGTTATTTAGATAGATTTTTTTGTTTGAGGCCATTTGTGATACCTATCCAGCAGCATTTGGTTAATAATATCTCGATTTCCAGGAGAAAAAAAATCATTCGTATTCACAAATTGCATGGTACAAACACAACATGATCGCGTTATTCTTGGCCATTTACATTAATTTAAATGTACTATTCCATTAAAATACTGAGATACAACTGAACGTTTGTTACGATTTTTCTGTACAGTCGTTAATTTACTTTATTAATAAGATTTATTGAGACATAATTTAATCATAAATAAGATAGAAATATATAAATAGTGATAACTATAAATTTAAAATAAAGTAGAAAAAGAAATATATTTAAACAATAATAGGTAACAGCGACCTTGTGAATAATCATTGATTGTTGCTACTGTATAATAACAATATTAAAAGTAGAAACGCAAACTAGAGAAATTCCGTTTTCATTACAATATAATATGATTCAGATTGAATTAATTTCCTTGTCTATAAAAGATATTGCTGATTATTATTTCAAAGAAACAAACAAAACAAAGTAAAAATCGGTGTTTGAAAAACGACCTCTAAATAAGTAGTTACAGTTAATTATTAATTTTTAGATTAAAATAGGATATCGAATAGATACAAAACACCTGTATGAAATTGAGAACTAGTTAACTATATTACGAACTTGATTACATTGTGCAATTATGATATATACTAATAATATCTACTACGGGGTTTGCCAAACGAGCTGCTTTGCTTTCTTATGGGAAATTCATAATTCCGTGAGAAACTGGACCCACGACGTCGTTTTTGAAACGTTTGGTCGCTTTTTCGATTTTTAGTGAATATCTTAACAGATATGATGGTAGATGCATTTTGTAATGGTTCCTCAAATACAACTACGTTATTTTGTAATATTTTAACTACAAATTATAATGGACTTGTGAAACCATATGAATGAATTAAATCCACATGATTAAAATAATAATAATAGTAGTAATAATAGTAGTAAATGAATTATTTGAATAAATAATGCAAATATCCTTTTATATATTTAGAACAAGCAAACAAACTAAAGGGTCAGCTATAATTATCATCGTTAGAAGTAATTATTAATAAGTAATGACTACTTAGAAATTTTGGTTATTATGAGTAATAAAATATATCGTTGATAAAAAAATCTATTTATATTGTTAATGTGTAAACCGACCTATCATGTTAGACCGCATGGCTTTTAAAACGATGTATAGTGAAAGAGAATTTTTTTTTGGGTGTGGTTATAAGTTAATACCATGCCTACAAATATTTTAAGTAGACTTTGAATACTAATCAGTAAAATATAAAGCCGTAGTATGTATACATAGGAATAACTTACTTATTTGGGTTCATTAAATCAGATTTGATTTCATAATTCTGCTGTCATCCCTGTATATTAGAATAATATAAAGTAAAGAAAGAAGAGAAACGACGAAATGTTTGCCATTTAAAATTTGTAACGATTTCCATCATGATAAAGTACATCTACAGTTTCTGATTATTGGTCCCATTCCAGTAACATCTTGTGTATAATAAATGGAATTCTCGTGACTACAGAGTAACTATTGCAGTAAAACTTTCTCAATACTCTTAAAAGGTAAAGACCGCCTCGCTCGATTCTATCGAATTTTAAAATTTCATAAATAATGTTGATAGATATAAATTGTAACTGACATGAGAAACAATAATTGATCATCTCATCATCGACGAACACAAAGGATCAATAGATCTCTTTTAATTAACTAACTTTCGTTTATTGTTAATAATTTAAGGTTAATGTGTACTACATCTCCTGTTTTTACTTATTCAAGAATCAGTATCGGAGATGTTAAACTGCAATTAACTATTTCTTTTACATTTATTATCGGGTTATGAAAAATGTTATTTCTACTTGATTTTATAATTCTGGCTTTTGCAGCGTGTTCAGATTATTAAAATTACCTGGCTTGCTGACAACGAGACCAGTCAATAATAACTTAAGATATACGCTTCTTCGTATTTTAATGAATTCGCGCTTTAATAAAATTTTAAATTACCGATTTATTAATATTTTCCAATAACGTTAGTTATATTTACGAAAGATTAAATTTTTTTTCTGATGAACTATACCAGAATCGTTTTACTCTTTTTCCTTCTTCCGTCTTAAGATTAAAATCTGGATTTATTTTTATATTTCATGGTGATTTTTGCACCAATTTCAATTTACTTTTTCTTGAGTCACTAAAAGGATTTCCATGTTAAACGAATTCTTTGGTTTATGTGATAATTCAAATTTTTACGAAAAGTTTTTAAAATTTAAACGTATATATTTTATAGGTAAATATATGTATTTATTTCCTCAACGAAAACCTCATGTTTAATACACAGGCTGTCTTAAAATAAGCGGATAGAATTCATAACAATTTTTACTTCTGATACTAGGCATAAAATCCGAGGATTGTTCAATTACCGTTTATAAAATACAAGAAGAAGCATTTTCACAACAGAACACCTTGTATAAATAAATAATATTATCTGTGATTGCAAATCCTGACCAAATTTGCATGAGTTCGTGTTTTATTGAACGAAACTTTAATCCAACACTTTTTCAAAGGGTTTTTTATAAACGACTGAACTCCTATACACAAAAAAAACTTTTGGGAAATCGTAAAAAAAATAAAATAAAACTAGAACTAAATGGTGGAATAACAATTAAATCGCAGTCGTAGATTATGTGGAAATAAAATTTAATTGTAAACCGTCTTGTAGCAAATTGCACCATAAAGTTAGGTTCTCCCTTAATTCGAAGAAAGTTTATATTAGGCAGGGATAAAATAGTCTGTGCACACTAATGTTGTAACAGTTTGTGGGGTCAACTTATTGTTCTACCAGGTAAAGTAATTCTTGCTACTTTTACACGTACTTATATATGTTGTGTAATGCTATGAGGTTTTACTGACCGCAGAAAGCTGGAATTACTCAAGACCATTTAAGGTTTTTACAATACTTTTTTCCTAGCTAAGTGTTTTCTGCATTGGGTCTTTTTTGTTTTTGTTACAAAACAAAAACTGTAATTATTAAAAGAATCTAGCCTAACCCAAAAACTTAAAATCATTTACGCCTTTCTGTAGGAAAATTATATTTTCTCATTTGAGTAATAAGAAAAGATGTGAAAGCACTGCTGTGTCTGAAAGAACAGTACAGGACCTCCTGTAACGCATCGAAATTCTCTATATAAAAAATCTTATTTATACTACTATTTTTGGTACATCCTATATTCATTTTAGTATTATAGTATTATGACATAACAAAATATCAAAAGCCGAAATGGGTATGGGATCAAATAGAACTAACGAACACTTTAGATTAATGTTAACATATGTCTTCATACCTCCCGCAAATAAATATTGACATATGTGGGATTGAATTAAATTAACAATATAAATTAGTGTAGATCTAGCATATATTATAAAATTATTTGCCTGCGCAAGCTTAACTGCACTAGCTGAATATTTAATTACATTACAAAAGTTATTAAGTATGTTAATAAAAATTAAAAAAAAAAACCGTACAAATGCCATTAAAAATAAAATAAATGAACCTCTACTTCTCAAAAACCATGAAGCTGCTTTAGGATATTTAGAAAAGCTTCGTTACATATGTACGGGTGTTTCTCTTTTATATACTTTTTCATTTGTATAATATTTGAAAAAGCATCTGTAAAGATAAAATGTAAGACATTCTCCTCTTTTTAAATATATTTAAGACGTCTGATGAAAGCTTCACAACTCGTTTTCGAACAAAGAACCAGGGTTGGACAATCCTTCAACTCAAGCACAAATTTAGTTTGGTATTCCAACTATATATCCATATTTCCAGTTTATTATAATTAAAAAATAATTAGGTTGTTAGTTCGATTTGTTGAAACAATTTAATCAATCATAATAATAGGAAATATAAAATCTGTACAAAAATGAAATAATCGTATTACATTTCCTATAAAATTATTAAAATATGTTGGAATTCATGAAGTGATAAATACGCTTTAAATACAAAAATAACTATCAAATTTGAATAATTTCTCTTTTGTAACATTTTTATGAATTTTTACGCAAACGGCAATAATTTGTTTTTGCATAAAATGTATGTTTTTAATTGGAAGTTATTTTGTTAAAGTTGTCGACGAAGAGGGTTATGAAATTTATATTTGTCTTTACCTTTACCCTTATTGTCCAACTAAAGACATTATTATTATTATTGGGTGATTTCATGTTCTTCCAGTGGCTAATTTTTTCTTTATAAAACCACTCCAATTGTACAAAATTGAGAATAATAATAAAAAGTATATCTTGGAGGGTTTAAACCCCATAGCCATAGTCTATATATAATAACGTTTCATTTTAATCTTTTTGGGCGAACTAAACGTATAGCATCAGCAATTAGCTGTGTGATATGTGACCAGCAAGATTTAAGAGTCAACAAAATCGCGAAAAGCCAACAGCTGAAGGGTCTGTTTAATCAATGAAAAAAAACTTCAGCTTTTATCCTGTAGAGAAGTTTTAAAACATCTCCTTTCTTTCGTTTTCTCTCTTATTTTTATTGTTTGTATGCTTTAGCAGATTACAGAGTCCAAGAGAATTTCAGCCGTCATGAAGTAACTTTTTGCAGGATTGGATTACGGACGGTTAAATTTTTAAAAATTGAATTAGTTTAGAAAAAATGAGTACCTATTGGTAGAATTTCAACAGTATAATTACGTTTAGATCCATACATATCTACCATTGCAATACCAGGCAGTGTTAAAATATAACAAACATATACAGTTCAGTAAAGAACAATAAAACAAAAATACAGAGTATTCAATTCATTCAAGTGGCTATAGAGATAATTTTTTGATAAAAGAAAAATCAAAGACAACGTCGATATTTTATCTGTTTTAAATATTTGCAGACGTTTCCGACCATTTTGATCACAGGAACGTGCAAAATTTTTAAAATGAAACGAAACCGAACGCCTTGAACTTGCAATCACATGTCTACGCCAATGTAGTAGCTGTCTTGAAATAGAGCTCTCTTGGAAAGTTTTTGGCATATAGCAACTTTTGTGATAAATATTTAACAAGACCATAAAAGTGATGATATAGAAGTCGTTCCATCAAGTTTCCAAAAGTATGTTTCATTTATCGATTTTTTAGGTACATATAGGTACGATGTCTCGTCGATTTTTAAAGACTTCTGCCCTATGTTTGTAACTTTATTTGAAAGCGAATTATGTTTCAATAATATTTCCAGTACGTTTGAAATAAGAGGATATATATTGTAAATGTAAAAGCAAAAGTTTGTGCACACTAACAAATTAATAGGATCATGATATTAATATATAGGAATATATGAAGCACATATTTTTTGTCTAAAAAGAATTTCAAATTATATAGGTAACTCTTTTATATATTTAGTGCTTATATCAAAGGATTCGTTTTTAATTAAGCGGGTTAGAATTTTCTGATATATTTAGTATTCCTTTAACAAAACGTGTACGAACATATAAAACATTCACAAAATAGTTTTAGCTCGTACATCAAAAGCTTTCTATTAAATTATTTTCAGATTAAGTTTTAATCAAAAGTTATCTTCCTCGGCTTCAACATAATTATTCCACTAAAGGGTTGAAGGGTATAGGGCATTCCTATAAAATTCCGGATTTTTTAAGTGCTCTTTACCTCTCTTCTGTTCTGGCTATTTCTGCATATGAAAAGAACAATGACATAATGATGTTTTGACGGAATAATGATCACCGACTATCCTGACATACAAACAGAGACAAGGGCCGTTCAAAAATTAACTAGAAAACCGGTCAAAAATTACAACACCATAAGGGACAAAAATAAGTAACAAGTCCAAGGATGTTCATGACATTTCGAAGTCTTGAGATAAAGACCCAAACGCTTCAACCAATTGAAGTAAATTTTGGTGTATGAATTTGGGGTAGTCCATTAGTTTTTGGTGGAAACCGCGTTATCCCTGTGATACGAGTGGATAAACCCTCAAATCTTTAAATAGCAGTGGGTGTTGAGTGATACATCATTTTCAAGCATTTTTTATACCCCTGCATGTGTTCCTGGTTCCTGAGTGATAATTATGGATTTTCTTAGTGGAACGCTAAAAGCCAACGACAATAAAGTATTGTATTGTATTATTCAAGTCTAACGGGAACGAAATCGACAAATGGCAATAGGAAAGTTTATAAATTGAGGCTCCCAGTTTGTGATGCTTAAGCTCCCTCCGTGTTCGCTAGATTTAGTGCTCAAAAAAATATATTTTCGTCGAACGGGGAGCACAGTCGTTAACAACTATTTTACTGACAAAGACGAGAACTGGCTTGGCAAGAAGATTAGGTATTCGAATAAAAATAAATGAACCTACTTAATTGTCGTACCTCGTATCGTGTATTCTTCTAAACAGGTTAGATATTCCATAACACGTTATTATGTAAGGGTTATGTGGTATACGTTACACCCAATCAATAAATAATAGGTACAAGTAGCGGAAGTGTAATGTAGGGGTGCCCTTAACTAAGATTAAACCACATATAGTCAATATACCTATATCAAATTTTATGACTCTTCTAATATACGTTCTGAATATAAATTAGTTTGTTTTGATTGACAAATATGCAGAAATTTTATCATCATTTTGGGTTATGAACAGGTGTACCAATATGGTAAAGTGCCCATAATAAACGGATAAGTCATAAAATCCCAATAATAATGGATAATTTATATATATTTACATTACGAGCAATTCCGGGTAATGACCCTTCGTTTTATAACATTGTTGTATTGATGGATTAGCCTGATTTTCAAAACTTATATACAGTGTGTCTCAAAAACGCCGCAAAAAAATGTATGTTAGTTAGTTACGTCGTTCTTGGGACACCCTGTATATTATGTGAAACAAGACATTAACTACAATGTTACTATTAATTTTGGCATGGTTTGTTTCCAATACTAACAGTGTTAGACACTCTAGAAGCCCACGGATAAACATGCTATTATACAAGGGACGTTCAATGTATTTTCGGTATCGAGGTGATTTGATAATAGTCATTTTAAAGGTACTTAAATTGTCTCCTTATAGCTAAAGCGTTGACGACGACTCTCGTGCCAGCGCTATGGTCGGAAAATTTGAAAAATTCGGAAATTTTGTTGTATCTTTTTAGTAGTAATTCTCATTTAATGCAAAAATGGGAACTATATAGAAATATTTTTATATTTAAGAAATAAACTGAGATATATTATTTGGTTCAGTTGATATATTTTTGTTTTTTTTTTAAACGGCCGTTTTTTTTTTTCAAAACCTCATATATTTTAAAATATATTAGTATAATGCAACAAAATTATAATAATAGGTCTTTATTTATACATTTAGAAGGTAAAACGTGCAATATCTCGTTGGAAATAAACCGTTAATAACATATTTTCAGCGATCGTTATATTTACCAACGGTACGTTTGAATATTTTTGCAATTTTACTATGATCTTGTCAATTATTAGCTGCTTACAGATGAACTTGTACATTAGTCTAACAACTTGCACAAATACAACAGAACTTGACTTATAACGAGTTTAATAAATCGCATAGTCATGAAGGAATAAAAAAAATCACACAGGGAACTGCTAGAGTGAGATAAGATATACATTATAGACTATAAATAACTAAAGATAACTAACTAATTAATTTTGTTTTGTATAAATATAAGATACAATTTATTCTAATAATATTTATTTATATATAGATAAAAAATCTGAGTCTGGTTACACGAGTAATATAAATAAATGGTAAAGCAAAACAACTTCAATACTTAGTTTTATACCTACCATACCAAAAGTTTTAATATAAGAAGTAAATATTCTGTTGTTTTGGATGAAGAAACTTCGTTAAAACTGGAATATTTAGAATATGTTTAAAGTTTTTCTATTTTAATATTACACCTAATGGATCCATAAACGTGTATATAAAATGTAATGATAAGTGCAGATTATATTATACAGGCTGATTCGAAAAATAAAATATTGTTTTAAAAACTTTTGCTATTACTTACTCTAACACGATAATGTATCATAATACATCATTGTTCTTCATTTTATTTTTATTTTAGTAGGTATTAGTAAGTTTGGCGTAGTAGCCATTTGTTTTCATCAGTCAATTTAAATTAAAAGAGAATCACAGTTCTTCATTATTGTTTGTTTTGCTATTTCCCCTATATGGAGTGCCAGAAGCTGTTTTTATACTCTTTATAGAGGGATAAAATAGATAGGGATTATTTGACAACGAACTCAGTAGTCATTGTAATGACAAAGGTGCAATTTATTGTTAAATTTAAAGTACAATCTAATTAACTTCAAATATATTTAGCTTGCTTTAAACGATGACTAAAATTAATATTATAGTATGAGCAGAGGTCCCATACTTCTGAAACAAACCTCGTATATTTCATTATGGTTCTTCTGAAAATGGACGAAAAATATAGTACTTTATCACTAGGGCATCACACGTTAACCATCGCATGTGGAAAAAAAAAACGATTCTAACACTTGAATAAAATATGAAAAATAAACCACCTACAATTTCCTTTTTACAGATATAGTGACACCTGTATATTCCTTTACAGAATTTGCATTTTAATTCTTACATTCTTTTTATGTTAAATAGGATTTACAAAGCTGGAACATTTTAATGACAGGCAGAAACTAAGCCGTTTTTAAATTCATTCTAACCTGTAAATGCTTTTTCATGTTAAGTTACAGACTCAAGGTGTTTTCTTTTCTTTAAGAATTTTTTTTGGAATTTATTATTGTGAAACTCTAATATGCAACATCTGAAAATTTTGAGGTGTACACGCGATTATTATCTGTTTGCCACTCTCAATAAATGGCTCAAATTTTGAGGGGTTTGAGAAATTGCTCTATTATATAAATAGTTTCACTGCATTAGAGCACAGTTCCGAAAGATGTATTAATCTTAAAATTAGAAAAAATCCACCTATCCTCGTATTTTAATAATAATAAATTCTGATAGTGCTGCCTTTGTCGTCGAAAACCTGCAAAAAATGACCGCTATCTATGTGACTTAACGTAAAGCTGCACCGAAGGTGCAGTCGCAGGATGTCTATATAGAAAATTTGTTTTTTGCAGCATCCCAACGGGTACTTTTCAAGGGGATTTAATGCGGCCACACTATTTTAATTAATTAATTTAATTACATCTACACAGTTAATTTAAGTGTGCGACGCCGAGGGAGATATCATCCAGCAGTTATTGAAAAATATATGATCACATCCACCCATCTGACGGCTCTCATGACACTGTCACTTTAGGTTATTATCACTTTTTCAGTAATTTTACTTCAAATACACAATGACAACTTCTAAATTGACTACAACTATATGGAATAAGCATTTTCTAACACTACAATATACAACATGTTGATACAACTTGATCTTAAACATAAAAATAATGCCGAAAACTCTTAGGCTATTAATGTAAACAAAGAAAATAATAATAAACTATTTGACACAGCAATTTGTCTGTCGGTTAGAAAAAAACATTCTGACCAAAACCAAATTATGACGTGAAACTAGAAGTGTCAACGAAACTAAAATAAGTGACACCAACGTTAGAAATATTAGCAAATTATGACGTGAAACTAGAGGCGCAACTATATTGGAATTTGTCGATTTTTCTTTGAAAACCATTTTCATGACTATATTCTTAGAAAAACATATGGGAGAAGCAATTTCGTATATTTTTAGTCGCAATCGTGTCAAAGAATGACGTAAACATTCGTAAATTCTATTGAAAAAGTATTAATCTTTAAAAATATGACTCACTTCACACATACTACGTTCCTTTTATAAATATCACTATTCCAAATGTCATATAAATTGTGACAGCTACCCCACACAAAAATATTTCGATATCAATAAATAATTGTTTGTATTGGAAGCACCTAGCTAACAAACCTTATATGAAAATTTCCAGTCGAAACTGATGTTTAGGTATCTAAAAAATAATGCAAATACACTGAACTCCACCACCAAAGAAGTAGAGGTTTTCCATAGTGTCAAATTATAACATAAATCCATCTGACATAATAATCCATCAGTAAGTCAAGATCCATCAGTAAGTCAAGATGTTGTATTCCTTTCGATGATTTGTTTGTTTATCAAAATAAAATTAATAAAAAGATTACAAGCATTGAAATTGTAATGTTACAAGATTGCAGTGTATAAAATAAATAATAAAATTACATTATTTACGAAGTCTGCATTGTGGTTACATTTGCTTAATAAATTTAATGAATGTAATGATCCTGTAAAACCACAAATTACCCTAAAACTACTACATCTAATAATAATAATCATATAATACCTACATATATTTTTAAACTCCATTATAGAGACTTTCAGACATCATACAAAAAGATTTTTATGAGGATACACCTTATTATTTCATTAAATTGTACGTGCTAAGTGCTATACTCTTATACAATAACCGTCTTACAAAAGAATTGTTAAGTTGCATTTAAAAGATCCTACGTTTCAAAATGTAAAAGTAAATGCATTTTCGACACGTACAATTTTGATTAAAGCTACCTCCCTTTATTTCGCTTTAAGAAGATATGCGATTTTTACTGTTTTCTATAATTTATTATAACCAATAAAAATACGATTTGCATAGTAACGAACTCCAAGTTACCACAAGGCGGTTGGTTGGTTAAAGTCGATAATGCCTAGAAAAATGCATTCGTATAATCCTGATTCATTTAATCACTTAAATAGATTACAAATTGCACAGGTAGATGGTATACACGGTGTTCCAGAACATAAAGGCAATCTCCAAGACCAATATATTTAGTTTTTCTTTTTTTTCCTATTCTTGGGATGAGGTTCACAAATTTAAAAAAAGATTTTTTTTTTAATGGTTTCATGTCATTTTTTTTTTCTCCAACGTTTCGACTAGACTCGGCTAGTCTTTTTCAAGAAATTCTGAAATTATTTAGTCTACAATCAGTAACATAAAACACTTAAAAATATAACAATACATGTAATTACATAGATGTATAAACCATTACGTTAGCACAAACAAATACAAAAAATTACATTACCTTTTTTTCCAATTCACGAACATTTCTTTTTCCTTTTTTTTATTATTACATTTTTGTTTTTAAGTACGTATACACGACCTTGTTCTACTCTTCTCTCTAATAGATTGCTATTGGGACTCTCGTTGTAGAATTTGTGAATAGCAATATATTTGCAAACAGTAATAATAATTATGTGTCGCTCCCTTATGTTAAAGGATTATCAGAAAGTTTAAAAAATAAATTAAAAAAAACATAAGATCACTGTCTGCCACAAAAATAATAATACTCTAAAATCAAAAGTATACACTAAACTAAAATCTAAAACTCCAAAAATTAAAACTACCCATGTTGTGTATGAAATACCTTGTGAGGGTTGCGAAGGAGTATACATTGGCCAAACAAAACAATATCTCGAGAAGCGTCTTGCAAATCATAAGAATCCCAACACCGGTAAAACAGCTCTTAAAAAACACATTGAATCTTATAACCATGAATTTGATTTGAGGCCACTTCAATTTTAGTAAAGGATGCCAATAACAAAAAGAGGGAAATACTGGAGATGATTCACATAAAAAAGAATGAACATAGTATCAATGACAGAACAGGAAAAAAAAAAAGAAATTGAAGATCAAGGTTCAAGAATAATAAATAAGAAAAAAATATATATATATATTTAGTAAAAATCACATTGAATACGAGGGTATTCTATCTGAATCTAAGATTCTGGGATACCCTGTATAAGCATTTGAGTCATAGTGAATTATCAAAAATATCTAAATGTATATTAGAATAAAAGGTAGATAGCGAATTTTAAAATATTATGTTTGTAGATCAAACACGTAGGATGCATGTAAGCACAAGTTAATTAACATTTTACCAACCGAACTTTGGGAACATAAATAAATAGATTACCTCATCCGAATTTAGGTAGTCTGAGACAAAATTCAATTATAACATATACAACGCAACTCTGTAATTTAATTTTAAAGAATGATATCCACATATTATCCAATTTCTACAAGCGTGAAATATTTTTTAATTTACTAAAAATGAAATATTACGAGGAAAGATAGTGCCGCACAGAGGACAAGAATTCGATTTCTAGTCGACCTGAAATATGAAACAACTAAAGGATGTCCGAAAATTGAGGCAAGATTTGAATTTGCCACCATTTGGCAACCCTAAAACCAAAAAAAAATCGACAGCTGACGGGTTAGGGTTACTAAAAATGATAGAACAACGTGTCTTCATTATTGAACAATATTTCAAAAATAATGAAAGCTTGGCGGCCGCAGTTCGAAAATTTCATACAAAATCTGTTCGAAATATAGTGTTTTAACTTCCTCAACTGTGTAGAGATTAATTGACAAATTCCGGGAGACAGAATCCGTTGGAGACGTCCAAAAACAAGCCGTTCAAATGTCAATATCGAAATAGTGGGTGAGAGTGTCGCTGAAAATCCAGGAACCTCAATTCGGCGTCGCGGACAAGAATTGCAAATTGCAAGAAGCTGTCTACAGCGTATACTCCCTAAAGATCTGTATCTCTTTGCTCACAAAATTCAATTAACACAGCAACTGAAATCTAATGACCACAGCGAAGAGAGTTTGCAGAATGGATGATTCAGCTTCAACAAATGGATGCTGATTTTTCAAGCTATATCATTGAGCCACGAAGCACATTTTCACCTTGATAGGTTTGTTAATCGCCAAAACTGCCGCTTTTGGAGTTCTGAAAACTAGTTAAGTGCCAGATGGAAAGTAGACTGAAGTTTTTGAAGATGAGGCCGCTGTATCACCTGACGTTTTTGTGACTCAAAAGCGAATTAGGTAGTTAAACGCATCTAAGAATCCTATCGCCTCGTTGTAAGGTCTTATTAGTTTGTTGCACAATTATAAATTAAATAGCTGCACAGATATTAATGAGTTGTTATGAAATTACAAGTTTCAAAGTTACGCCATTGGTGGATAAACTCTTTTTGTTTCCACTGTAGCTACACAATCAAAAACAAAGTAACTTTGCGAAAACAAGCAAAAATACAATTTACGACTTTCGCAGAAAACTTGAAGAAGGTTAATTTAACATCTACTAAATAAGAGTGTTGGGTGTGAAAACTTGTCAAAAGGGCGGGATAGTACATAGATATGTGTTGCGGATTAAAACTATCTCTTCTCTATATCTCAGTAGGTATATATAAAGCGGGAAATTTTCTGAAAAGATTAATTTTCTTTTAACATTGTAACACATCGTTAAAGTGTTAAGCCCCATTTCAACATTTACTTAATAAAATTAAAAACAAATATGGCCATACGGAATTTTAACAAACGTTTGCTAAAATTTTCAGTATGTGAGCTCACCCTATTTTTAGGATATAAAAGAATATTTTTGTAACAATGTTGTATGCAATATATCTACTACATCCTATTCAACGTAGAAAAATAAAAATGCATAACTAGTTCTCAAAAGAAATGGTCATTAGATATAGATACGCAAACCGGAAACGTAATTCCGCAAAAATAAATTCTGAATTAGGTACATATCATGAAAATTCCTGTAACAACACAAATCTGATTTGTCTGGAAAACTTTTAAACAATACAATGAGATTCCTTTCATGTGAATTTTATTTTCAGGTTCTTGTAAGAAAAAAAACTTTAAATTAATACTTCATAATATGTTAAAAATGCAATTGATAACGCCCCCATTAACAACAAATTGTACCTATTATTTAAATAATTGAAGTCTACATTGTAGAATTCTCTGATATCTTCCATGCCCAAGCTCCTCTATACCTATTAAGTGATCAATGGTGAAACAGTCTGAAGAAAACTCCTGAATTTGTGATAATAATAATAATAATAATGCTTTATTGCTCAACAGTATTACCATTTACAAAGGAACAATATCTTAAAAAGTCATAATGTGCATACACATACATAATCAAACATTTGCGTCACAATCACTGAGAAATACATAGCCAACCGAATATAATAGCGCCTTAATAAAGGTAAATAAAAACTCACACTTTTATGCTTAATAATAATAATAATAATAATCAATTAAATCAAATTCACACTCACAATGCATGCCTTCTCAAGATTGGTACAGCAGCCGAAACAATACCACCAAGTGAATCATGATTGATATCAGAAACACTAGATATGCGGTTAAATACATCACACATATTAAATACAGGAGATCTACATTGAATATTAGTTCTAGCTCTAATGTTATAAAAAAGCAAGTTATTTTTGGCATTTTCACGCGGCACCCAAAAACTAACCCGCTCAAGGAGACCACTACAACAGATTTTCCCAAACTGGAAACGTTAAAACGAGTGGTCAACAACGAATAATTTACACCTTGGTCAGGATAAGTTCCATCCTCCCGAAAACACAAAAACTTCAAAAATCTTCGTTGGACTCTCTCAATAAGTAAAATTTATAAGATATACAGTAGGGACACCATACAACTGAACAATATTCCAATTTCGAGCGAACATAGGCATAGTATAAAATCCTCAAAATATTTAAGTCAGCAAAGGGTTTGGAGCATCTAACAACAAAGCCATAGATTCTTAGAGCATCGCTTACATTTGAACGAATATGGTCATTAAAAGAAAATTTAGAATCAAACAATACTCCTAACTCATTCGTAGAATCATAACGTGTGACCGATATGTCATCAATACAATAATCATAATGCAGAGGCGTTTTCTTCCGCGTATATGTAACTACCTTACATTTCTCGGAGTTCAAATACAAACGGTTCGCAGCACACCAAATTCTTATGGCATCCAGACAAAGTTGTAAACTTTCACAATCCTCAGCACTGTTTACAGATTTAAAAATTTTAAGATCATCGGCGAAAAAGAGTCCCGAACAAGTCAAATCCAGAGCCAAATCGTTGATAAAAATTAAAAATAAAAGAGGACCTAAATTGGACCCCTGTGGTACTCCCGACACAGCCTTATAACAATGTGAGTCGAAACCATACAATGATACATATTGATATCTTTCAGACAAATACGAGGACAAAAGTGATACTAAACTCGACCTTGGCAAAGTCACTAAACTCTACCTTGGCAAAGTCCGTGTAAACTGCATCAACCTGACCACATCTATCCAACTCATCGCAATGAAATGATGAAACAATTCAAGGTTCACACAGTGTCTTCGACTCTCTAGTCAGATCGGTTTTTTTATATTTTTTTAATTGTTCATTTTTAAATTACCCATAATTATACAGTTGAAACACGATGCTATCAAAGAATTTTTGAGCCTCAATATATTTAGTGAAATAAACATTGCCGAATGTACAACACAGATTTAAATTGAAATCTGATTTTAACAATAACAAAATAGGTGTATTTAGAGGCTTAAATGACTATTTCAATTATGCGTTCAGACCCACATACAAATGCGTTTGTGCAAATAGAAAAAATAATATTCAATTTAATTGACAAATGCATTTGTATAAATAACGGGTTGAACAAAAGCAAACAGAAGTAGAGATACTTTCCAAAATTTCAACATAAAGGTCCATCCCAAGTTTGCTTTCATTAGACAAAGTCGCGCCGTGTGTACCTTCTGTTATGTTATGTTATACCTTTGCTTAGTGTCTATTTAATTAGGTATTTCATAGACATAGTTTATGTTTCCTGAGAGCAGCTATTTCCTACTTTAATTAGTCGTTCACTCACATTACTTGCAGTGATTTGCTACAAAGAGACAAATTATCAAAAAGTTTTAATTAAACATTTAATAGTTGCTCTAGCAACGAACGTATTATACTAGAATAAACATGCAAAATGTAATGTTTATACAGAGTGGTTCAACGAAAACTATGCACCTATCTGTTCCTCTTTTCTAGGCTTCCCCTAGTATTTTTGCTTCGTTATAACAGAAGTCTAGAAAACGACTTTGAACGTCAAGTCGTTTTCGAATAATAATAATAATCTTTATTCAGTAAGTAACATACATCGCTCAACCCTCAACCTTATACACAAAAAGACAACACACATAGCTCTCTAATTACAAAAATTTCATACGCAAATTATACAAAATAAACATTCATATACTAATTAAGTGTGACTACGCGAAGGTGCCCCGAGAATGCAGAAATTGAACTACCTTTTTAAACAATTTGTGCTGGGATTTCTTTTTATTAATTGGCAATCAATGCACAATGTAGAGACAATGTTATAAGAAAAACAACCCTAAAGTTGAAAAGATGTGGTTTCACAAAATCCTTCAGTCTATGTTTTTACGACTTGTCACGTAAGTGTGCGTACTTTATTAAAGTACATTTTTGTATGAAACGATTTATAATATGAAAATGGCTTTTTCGAAAGCACCTGTTTCACGTTTACTGGCGCTTTTCTGAATGTAAGCGACCCTAGTAAAAGAACAAATGAGTTTTCATGAAGGTATTAAAGTGTGGTTGTTTTCTATTGTGTTCATATTTGTTTTTGGACATACACTGATAACGTGGAAGAACAACAAACTTAGGTATGAAATTTGCACCCAATATCCTCGTTTGTTTTGATGTAAAATTCTATACAAAGATATAGTGTGTCCACTTCATCGCAACGATAAGCATGTACTGAAAACTGTAATCTTTTCCCCAATTCCAAATCTTTGCTCTTCGAAAACTGACGAAAGTATGTCTAAAGTTGCAGGTGAATAAATTGCTATTGATAAACAAAAACAAACATTAAAGGGCCAAGGTTGGAACCCTGAGGGACACCTGAAGTAACTGTATAATACAACGATTCTAGTCTTTTGATTGTAAGTTTTTTTATTGAATCATAATGTACATAGGATAGGGTTATTTATGGCAAATGTCCACGCACTCGTTTGTCGAAATTTTCATATAAACCATAGTTGTGTAGCAACAGCCCTGTACAGACCTTTTCAAAAACTTATTACTAAATCAATAAAACTATGTAATCCATATATACGTGGCCATTTTGAAGTAAAAATATCTGTAATACGAAACTTATGAAAAGTTCTTTTCTTACGAAACATTTAAAATGTGCTTTTATTGTTGCTTAATCCATCTAATTAAAAGTTTAATGTAACTTAGTAGTAATAGTAAGTAGTATAGCAACATTTTCTTTCAGACGTGAAATATTTTCTATTTGTGCAGAATTTATAACAAACTTTAGTAGAACGTTAACTTAAGTTTTGAACGGATTTATTACATACATTACAATTAAATTAGTTTTATGTCAAATTAATAACAAAACTTCGTAATTTACTTTTAAAATTCTCTAATAAATGTAAATTCAAACAAAGAAACAGTGGTTTTCACACTTCCCTATTAGTACCTAACAAAGGCAGACAGAACTTGATCAGATTTGTTCGGAAGATCGACACCTACCTATAAGAAAGAAACTATGTTTTCAAGATCATCAATCCCCACTTAAAATTTAATCTGTCACAAACACTTAGACACACAAAAAATACTTTAAAAACTTCCAAGTATTACCAACATAATTATCCACTAACTAACTGGTACCTAATTAAGTATTATTTACATCAAAGTAAAGCGCTGTGTTGCCTAATATTAATGTATCATATTTCTAAAATAAAAGTTTTAAAACGAAATTAATAGAGACATAAGTGTTCAGACACAAACCACAAAAAAATCAATTAAAAATTCATATTTTTAAGGGTAAGAGGTGAACGCACTGCCTACGCCTCATCTGTTTGTTCGTAAAATTATCAGTGTCGAGGTAAGTATTTTTTAATCAAGAACTTAACCAGATGTGCTGAAGTAGGTATTAATAAAAACAAATATTTTTAATAGTTACAGGGTGAAATACAAACATTCGACTTTAGTACCGCAATAGCAAGACGAGAAAAGATAAACAATAATTCTAAACTTGAAATTTCACCTCTGCCGATCCAGCCCGGATTCATCTGCTTTTTTCACATGCTATAGAAAAGGTCAAACACATAATATCCGATATTGGTCGAAAGGAAATTCTAATTACGTAATAAATTGAAGACAGACTTTGGTAAGTCTTATATTTAAATATTTTAGACCGCTTTTTGGATGATTTGTCTGTCCATCAGGGTTGAGCCACGTTGGTCAAATTGAATTATCTGACATATTCTCAGCATCCAAACGCCTTAAGAACAAATTTACCTCGGGTTCTGATAATGTTCCTTCATTCTTTGTCAAAGATTGCATTTCCGTGTTGGCTACTCCTCTGAAGTCAATTTTCGACCTAATTCTAAAAACAAACACTTACCCGGATCTACGGAAGGAATCTAATATTGTCCCAATCTTTAAGTCTGGCGACAGGTCTCATATAAATAACTATCGTCCTATTTCCTTATTATCTAACTTTTCTAAGCTGTTTGAATCTATCTTGTATGAACGGATTTACACGGAAGTTAGGCGTTTGATTTCGGTCAACAAGCATGGCTTTATGTGTGGGAGATCTACGGTCACTAATCTGTCAATCATTTCTCACTGTATCTCTGAAACTCTGGACCGTGGAGGTCAACTTGATGTTGTATACACCGACTTTGCAAAAGCTTTCGATACCCTGGACCACGGTGTCTTGCTGAGTAAGCTGCATGTGTTTGGATTTCATTCGAACTTGATAGCTTTGTGTGACTCTTATTTACAAAACCGTAAGCAATATGTATTTTACAACGGGTTTAAATCTAATATTTATTCTGCGACCTCAGGGGTTCCGCAGGGCTCTAATTTGGGTCCATTATTGTTTAATCTATTTATCAATGACCTGGATCAATGTCTGTTGGAACGCAGGTTGTTTTTTGCGGACGACCTGAAAATCTTTGCTTCCGTGGACACAATAACGGATTGCATTGGATTGCAGAGTGATTTATATGCTCTTCAAACATGGTGTGACCATAATAGATTGACTCTCAATATTCAAAAATGCAAATGCCTTAGTTTCACGCGAAGGGCTACGCTTATTGACTATCCGTACACCATTTCGAAATTCAGCTTGAGCGATGTCATGCGTTCACGGATTTGGGTGTCACATTCGATCACAAATTTTTATTCCTGGACCACATCAATAGAGTGACATCTGAGGCGTCACGTATGTATGGCTTTATAATGCGTAACTGTAGAGGCTTTGATAGTGTTTCTGTGCTCATTACTCTGTTTAACACATATATCAGATCGAAACTAGAGTACTCGTCTATTGTCTGGTATCCTCAGTATAATGCTCACAAGTTGGAGATCGAAAAAATACAACGCCGGTTTCTAAAGTATCTAGTTTTTAAAACAGATGGGGTTTATCCTGTTAGAGGAATCGATCATTGTTTGTTGCTGTCTCGTTTTAATATGCAGAGCTTCGAATATAGAAGAATTCAGTGTTCATTAGTAATGTTATATAAATTATTGCGAGATAAGATAGACTGTTCTTCCTTGTTATCAAGTATAAATTTTTTAGTTCCTAGATTGAATACTAGATCAAATGCGACATTTTATTTAGACAGAGCTAGAACTAATGTGTTATTGAGATCGCCTGTACATATTATTATTAATAATTTTGATTCGATTTCTGGTAGATGTGACATTTTTACAACGGCAGAATATAACCTTAAAATGTTAGCTGCAGAAACATTTATAGTGTAAACATTTATAGTGTAAACGTGTGTATTGTAAGTTTTCTTTGTGTATTTAATTAATTTAATAGTTATTGATTTTGTATGTGTTGTCCTATAATTGGGAAACTGTTGGGCAATAAATGCTTTATTATTAAATATTAATTGATGCGCCCCTATAAGTACATATTTATGTATTTAAAAAAAAACTTTTTAAACATAACCCGATATGTGAATTGGGTAATACGTCTTCAGCATCCGTTTTCATTATTTTGCAGCTACAAAACAAGGCACAAAGTGGATAAACTGTCAGTAACATCCCGAGCGGAACCTGTATAGTGTAGAGTCAGTAATAGAGTCTATATTACTAAACAGCACCAAACTATTCAATGGTTAGCGTATCACGTAGCATATGTCTTTCTTATAGGCTTTTTTTTTTCTTTAAATGTTAAAAAAATAAACTAGCATGCAATAATTTCCCGTTTAATAAATTGATGATAAATTAACTGTAACAAGCTTACCAACTTTGTTGCTGAAGTAATTATATAGAAGGAAGTTTACGTACCTGAAAAAGAAGAAAAAATGTTAATATGAGATTAAAAATATTATTAATTACTGGCATAAATATTTCAAAAGCGCATCAATTAATTATCATCAGTTGACAGTAAGAAAATAATCGAATATTTGAACTCAACTACTAATCCAGCTAAATTATAGAATCCATGCATATGTCGATATGTAGTCTCTACCCGAAAGGACTGCTTTATCCTAGGTTTGACCAAAGCCTTCGGGCAAACATATTCGAATTATGGCCTAACCTAGAAGTTCCTAACTAAAACTAAAATAAATAAAGAAAAGGCGCTTCATGAAATAAAAATTATCAAAGTTATTCGAGAATGATGTTGTTCCTGGATGATTCTCGGTAAATCTTCTGTATTAGGATACAGGAAATTATCCCATCTAAAGGAAAAAAATTAATTTGATTAATATTTAAGCGAGGATTAATGAGTTGTGACATATTTTAGTGATGAGATATTCCTTTATAAAGACCTGTCAATTTTTCCCCACAAAACTCTTAGCTACTTGAAGGATAATGTCTAATTTATATTGCGATTAATATTCATTATGTAGAAAACACCCCTGCTTGGAAAATCGACCATTTCATTAAACCTGACGCCTGTGCGTTAGGAACTTTAGAAAGTAAACAAGCGACTTTGGTTATAGAGTAGATGAAAAAAAAAGGAGGAATTGGAAGAATACTGGCAGACATAAAAATGCAGTATACTTAATACGTTGTTGTTAAAGTGTCCTTCCTACATTTAAAAGATTTATTCAAGGAGAGAAAAGCGATTTGGCAAAAATAATGTGCATGGCTTGTTTTCATAATTGGATTAGAACTTCCTGTATCACGACTTTTGAGTTTTATTTAGAAGAAAAGTAACTACAGTAAAATTTGTAGGTAATAATTATTTTTCTCATAACTGAACAATATTAAAATGAATAAAACAGAATAATCTATCTGTGTAAGGAGTTTCCGTGTAAATCAGATCCATCCAATAATTGGAACTAATTTTCAAATACCGACAGAACAAAGTAAATTGAAAAACAAAAATCGCATCATGGGAAAATTGTAGGAAGTCTTAATTTTTGTGTAGCGTATCATTTTTCTACTCCTATAGTGTTGCTGTGTTGTATAATATAAAGAACGCCAACATCGTCTTAAATGTAACCAGGGTCAGCGTTAACTATGACCTTTAAGCTAGGTATTCGCACGATCTTCTGTGTACTATGGGTATTCTCAATGTAACACCTGATATTTGTTAAAATGTTGTTATATACTTCCATGTAGTAAAATATTTTCTTCTATAAAATTTCAATATAAACTGTTATGAAATATTTGTTTTTGTGATAATTAAAACTAATTTTACTATAATAGTTGATGTTCATTAGTAAATAAATATTTTGCTGTATTCCTTTTGCATTATTAATTCAAACAAAAGCTTCTAAATCTATAATAAGAATGAAGCAGAAAATCAACAGCTAACGTTAGAATCTAAAGCTAGATCTGAAATATTTTAAACCGATTCTTATACAAATGAAACAAAACAAAATATTGAAAATTTTATTTAATTATGATTTTCTATATAATACAGAATTGCTATATAGGGAACTTCGGGTGTATAAAATACGGAATATCTTAAAATTTGAACAAAGTATAAAATATTAAACAATCTACAAAAATGTAATTTGGACATCGCACATGTTGGGGAAATACATAATTATAGTACAAGGTTGGAGGATCATGTATATATTTCAAATGCTAGAATAAATATAGGTCTAAATTGTCCTTTCAACTCGGCATCTAGGACGTACAATGGTGTACCAAATGAGATTAAGAAGTCAAATAATTTAAAGGTATTTAAGAAATTACTGAGTGGGTTTCTGGCAGATAATTGATTACACTTGTTTTGTTATAATATAGTTTAGTTATGACATCCGAGAATGGGATGAAGTGTTGGACTATAATACTGTAATTTGTAGTACAAATCACTGTGATTGTTGGTTTTTTTTTATTTTTAGTATTAGTTTTAATTTTGTTTTCCTTGATACCAGTGTTTCACACTGTTTTAGGTTTAGTTATATATACTTTGTAAATTGTATACTTGTTGATAATAAACTTTTCAAAAAAAAAAAAAAAAATATATATATAAATCTAGTTTTTCAGTGGAATAAGCTTGAAAATATAATATTAATCGAAACACAAAATAACTAACTCCGCATTATGGCATGATTGATCAATAGTTAGAGCAAAAAGGTTTTTATATAATAAATTTATACTGTATTTTTATTTTCTAGAGCAGCTGTAATAATTAATTACCGTTTAAACATGCATTTTCATTAATCATGTAAAATTTTATAAAACTAATGACGTAAATAATTACAGTAGGTATAAATAATATATATTTATTACAAATTGTCATCAATAAATTAATAACGTATGGATATACTTTTTAGACGCACATAAATCTTGAAAATCACTCACTACAAAATTTCTTAAATCGAACAAGAATTCAGTCAAGCAAACAAACGTTCAATCCTCCAATCGATTCGTATTTCTCAATTAAAATTGATGAGCGAAGATATTGAATACAACACATAGTCTTTCTCATTCAATCCTTTTTTTACATGTTTCAGAATTATAAAACTGTATAATCTATTGCACTGCTGTACAAGTATTGGTCTCAGATCAACATCAATCATCAACTTTAAGAAGTTTTCGTGGTTGTATTTTGATGAATGAAATCTTACTAAGGCCAAGCATTGATTGAGAAAGACTGAGTGTTTTATTCATGGTCAAAGGGTTTTTGTGGATATTGTATTTACAATAATTAGTAGGATACTTTCTGCACTAAATTGGATTGGGAGAAAACCTACAGTTGTGCGCAATAGAAGTACAGTACTTAGTAACTTTCTAAAAAACCATCCGTAAATTGCAGAACTAGATTTATTTACAATTATGAAAGTAAGTAAAGAGGTTAACTTTAAATAAAGCCATGGAATGGGCTAAATATTAAGGGAAACTCAGACTGAAAAGTAAAAGGAATATTTATCTCCAAATATACATATATAGCAGACTGTTGAGTATGTACCTACTGTTTTCTTTGTCTAACACATGGTAGTTTATAGCAATAATAAAATTCTTATTTTCCCATAAATTTAACGTGTATAACCAAATTTAATAGATAATAAATGGGAAAATCTATTGGTATGTACATAAATCTTTTTCTTTTATTTTTATGGAAACCATTTATTTTTTGCTAAAACCTATACAGGGGGTATGACTATTATACCTGATAAAATAAGAAGACGATCAATTAAATTAACTTGTCTATGCACTTAACGAAATTACATCGAAAAATATTAAGTTTTATGATAAGTGCTAAAATATCGGTAAGTATCTATTTGAAAAATGAAAAAGCTATTTTAATTTGAAATGTAGTTTGTAATACCCACGACTAATAGATGCATTATGTAAATTTATATCGCTTTTCAGGTTTTCTAATTTAATGAAATTTTTTGAATAATATTTAGAATATTCCCCGGAACATAAACTGGGTTATGTTGTTTACAAAACAGTTTAAATGAAATGTTAGTAGTAAGTTAATATAAAGAAAAGAATTTCGTAACAATATAGGTACAATTTTATAATGTCACTGTTCAACGGAATGTTTCTCATTTCAAAAATACAAATTCTGTTTCAGTATAGGTACATAGTACATAGTATGGTCTCTATAACCTCAAAACATCCCATATAAATTCTAATCGGTGTACCAGAAAAGAATAAGAATGAATTTTCTCTGGATACACATATTATAGTCCAAAGTATTATTAATATAAAATTTAAATGTATGCCTACTGATATCAAAGTACGAACTAAATATAGTTTTTTTTTTCAAAGCTCTTTGTATAAAACTAGCTACGTTCTAAGCTTTAACTGAATCTTTTGTGTTTGACTATTTTATATTGAAAGTGTGGCGGTTTATCAGCCAAACAGGTTTTTGTTTTGAAAAGAATGAAAAAAGAACAGTGAGGTAAAACCAATTCTAGATAAATCGAAAAGCCTCATCTCTTTTCGTCTAGTTTGATTACATTTATAATGCAACATTAGGAATTCTGATGCGGTAGAACTAGCATTGGGAATCAGAGTCGTCACAAGAAACTCCAAGATATTCACCAAACGAATTGGTATAGTTTCAACAAGTACAAGTTAAACGTTTAGTCTAATTAGTGTTTGTTTAGTTGTTAAATAACCTAATCCCAGTAAATATGCCAAAATTATAGGTATAGTTTATTATCTTTTTAGGGGTATATTTTGCTTGCATGTAATTAAATTCTGGTCATTCCCAACAAGATTCTTATCCGCCACTGCTTCTAAAGCATCTCACTGTAACTCCAAAGATGTCTGATTATACAATTCCAATGTAGTTTAATCCATATACATCTCACATAGGTGAAAATCCATTGCAAGTAGAGCTCCAGGCGACAAGGTCTCCCTTAGGAACCAGCCTTGTTTACTTGGTGTCAAGTCAGGTTGACAAGTGATAGGTTTGGAATAATAATATAGTAAAAAAGACGTTTTAAACGTTTAGCTAACGAATTTAAAAACTTATTACAATGCAAAAATGTGCGAATAACATTTCTCTTATAAAGTCATTTTTCAAATAGGTCACATTGAAGTGCTGATGGTGAAATGTATTATTGAGAAGGAATTTTAAATTGGTGACACGAAAAGCAATTAAAAATGAAATTTGTACCCGGATTTTTATACATGAAAAAAATACATTATTAGAAATTTAAAATTATTCACATCTTAAGAGAATGCTCTGAGAATTTTAAATTATGGATGTTCGATGTTGTACAAGTTGAGGTCTTGTGAAAACCGCTAAACTTGAAACGTGCGATAAATGCGGGTATTAAATTTTCGTTGCCACCCTATTTCACATTGTAGCCCAAAATTAATTACATATTCTGTGGTTACCATGGCACTATTTTTGGATATGCGTTGCCAACAAGCTGCTAAACTTTTCAACAACAATAAATACTGTTTCTAGGTGACTAAATAGTTCACGCAATTTTGGTTTTCTTGCACAGTGCTTTGTAAATAGAATAAAAATGCACATTTATGCTATACAAGACAATGACCAGCAACACTTACAGGAGCCGAAATCCATACATTGGTAAGAAAATATAATTTAAAAAACCAGAATGAACAGAGATACTACTACCCATTACGTTATCTAAATACTTCACTACATAGGCATAGGTATGAATAATATGTAAAATAATTCCTCGTATTAATTTTCAAAGTAATCTTTGCCTTACACGGAAATTCGATATCATATTTGTTTTCTTTGTATTTCACCTGGGTATATAATATTTATGTTCAGCATTTAGAGCAAAAACAATACTGATTTTTATCACGACATATTTCTTTATCAGCGGCGTAGCATTTATTTTACTGTTACTCCTATTCAAAATCAATACAAAATAATTTTCCTAAACTCCTGATTGCATTTTTGGGGGACTATTGTCGCTCATAGCGCCATACATTCCGCCGCCTCATCATCGATGAAATCAATTAAATCTACTCATACCCAATTGGCTATTGATTTCGATGGATTGATACACTTCTTCAAATGTACCAAACCCGACAGAGTGGTGAAAAAAAAAACCAATCCTGTTGCTGAATTTCTTAAGACGGTTTTACAGGAATGCATCTGTCATGCTGTTGTAAACATGATTTTATGTCGCAAAGATCAACTATTACTAACCTATTGGTTATTTTGCAAGAGTTTTTAGCCTAGGAGGCTATAAATTCTATTGTTATGTTGCCTCCTCTGGTGTTCCTCAAGTATCTAATTTGAAACCATTATTATTTCTGATATTTATAAATGAGATACATACAACAACTTACTTACTACTTTACTTTAATGTACTTGAATAAACCCGACATCAAAAGCGCTTAATTTAAAATAAATTGTAAATTCAATTTCAAAAACATTAAATACAGCTTGTTTTCGAATATAAAAAATATTTTTTACACATCAACATGATAATAAGAAAACGAAGGAAAATAAAACTACATGTGGAAATTAAATAATCTTCATATATAAACTGGGTTAAAAAAATCCATTTAAACGAGAACCTCTCTAAAGTGCTTTCATATTTTACATGTCATACAAATTCTTTCTCTCTGTATATGAAAAAAAAAGAGCTTTTATTATAATTTTTATGTTGGTACGCGCTGTTTACGTGGTTGCAACAATGGCTACAGCCAAGCCAACCAACTATTATACGGTAATTCAGATTCCCTCCCATTGTTGCCATTACCTGTATCCCGTATCCCGCTCCAATATAAAAATGATATAAAAAGAGGAAATAAACAACTTCATATAATACTTTAAAAGATACCATTAGTTAAAATTAAATATTTCGCTAAATTGTCGGTGTATAGCACAAACTACCATGAAAATAACCTGTTTTTAACCATTCAGTTTGAACGATGCTTATGTAACTGGTAAACATTCGTTTTCGAGAGTTTCGCTACAGAAACAAAGAGTTTAGTTGTGAGTTAAGGGACAAAATTACGACGTATGTCATTATTATTATTAAAATAAAATTGTTTTTAAACTTGATAGACACAAAATACTTCTATAGTTCTTCTTGATCACCCTGTATAGGTAGGTATACGAATAAATGAATCTCTATATAATCTAGAAAAAAATATCATGAAACGGTTTCAAAATAGATAGATATATTTTCAACAAGTTTACATGGCTCTATATTAATATTAAGATTAATATTATTAATAGCTTTTAGTTTCACTGATATTAATGACCA
This sequence comes from Apoderus coryli, assembly GCA_911728435.2. Lineage (NCBI taxonomy): Eukaryota > Metazoa > Arthropoda > Insecta > Coleoptera > Attelabidae > Apoderus > Apoderus coryli. Next base: position 10,590,515 of record OU452210.1, read on the forward strand.
AGAAGTATGACACTTGACAAATGCCAATTAAGATGTCAGATAAGAGCTGACAGGTCATTTTAGAGAAAATAAAACTTTCGGAATTAATGTTTTAGGGATAGGATAGGAAGAGAAGAAACTCCTAAATGTATATTCTCAATATTGTTATGTAAATTAAGGACAAGGGTTCGTCTCTCGCACTCAGACAAAAGATAACATTTAAACGTGAGCATTTTATAGTTTGCAAAAGGATTTTAACATCAATTGAAGTTAATTTGGAAATTATACAACAATGTGGTGTAATTATTCGTTAAAATGTTCTTTATGCTGAAATATTTAATTAATTAAGTAGGTACCTACGTTTTGGTGAAACAAAAATTTGAAAAGGATGTATCCGGTTTCCTTGAAGTAATTAATAACAATTCTTAGGCAATTTATTTTTAACCAACAGAGAAGCAAATAAAGTACTTATTGCGACAAAACCAAAAATATACTCTCATCTATTGTCAAACAATTTAATATGTTTAATAGACACCAATTTTTTAAGGGAGAAAACATACACTATATCTACTCCCTTCTAGTCTCTATTTCCTACTTGATTAATGGTTAGGAATTTTGATGCCTAACATGTTAAGTTCAAGCTAAGAGGTTTATCAAGCCTTGTATCATGAAACTGTAACTATCTGCTTCTCTCTTACTTGCATTATACGAACTTTCCAGGATAGCAGGAAATTTTGAAGACGATTCATAATAAGCTCATTAGTGAATTAAATAATAGACCCATAAATATCTCAAAATATGGTAGAAATTTGCGTTCAACGTATGTGATATATTATCATAATATAATTAAAGGTGCGGTGTAATTTGGACAGGAGATCTTCATTTCGCAGATTTCCTCAAATTTATTTTACTTACGCGAAATAAATCAAAAAATTGCTGGTAACCAATCAACTAATCATAATATCTTGTTACTCTGTGGCAAATACATCGTCTATAAATTTTGAAATATTGAATCATCTCTGGAAACATTTCATTGGTAGAGCTGCTGTATATATAGGTATATATTGGGAAAATATTAAGCCCTTTAAATTACTTGAAATACAAGCATAAATTCCAAACATTAATCTACAAAAGCTTCTGTGATTTAATCCGGCAAAACAAATATCTGTTCGGGAATATTGAATATAACCCTTATCTTGGAGGGGCGTACATCAGCGTTGTTGGCAAAAGAGCCTTAAAGATTTTTTAGAAATTATATAATTATTTCAAACTGTTTATTTATTTTATTGCTACGACTTTAGATTGTTTTTAAATATACAAAAGTGATCATTCAAATTTGGTTGAGTTCATTCAGGACATCGGTATCGTTAGGCGCTACTTTTGTACGATACACAATCCGTCTTCAGCTCTATACCATCTTATTTTGTTGTGAACTTTCGAAAATTATTTTTCCTTGTTCAGTTGCAAAAATAGTCTGATCAATATGTAAAACCATCTACTTTAAATATTAATTAAAGTTGGTATCTGTTCGCTTAAAGTATATTTTTCCAATTGGATGGTGTTTCAAAATTAGATACATTTTTGTATTCCATACGGGAGGGTGGCGAGAAAAAGGTTACACCAATTCTTCATGCTCAGTGCCATGAATTTGTGCTTGACAATTATTACAACACCTTCCCCCTATTTATTCGCTACATATTCTCCCTTTTTTTTTTATACCTACTCGTATACCTAATATAATATATTCCCTCAACTCAGTCGGTTTATAATTCCTATATTTTCCCTATGAAGTTTTCTGTATATATGTGTGTTGTTCAAAAGTAATAGAAAATGTCAGCTGCAGCTTGCGAGAAATAAAATAATATTTTTATTTACAAAAAAATATATATTTTACGCAAAAAGAGCTATTTCTCCTAAAATTCTAACTCTAATGTATTCATATATTTACTTTCCGCTCTTTTAAGCAAAAAATAATCTCGCCTGAGTAAAAATTCTCTAATTACGAAATAATAAATTTACATTTTTGTTTTGCAATTAATTATACCTCGTCTTTTTCTATATGCATAAATATAACGTTTTAGAACAAGCAATTCTTTACAGTATGAGTGCAATCTAAAAAAAATTGCAACAATATTTTCCCAACTGGACACACTATTATTAAAAACCTGTATAGGCTCGTTCCGAAGCTTGTGGATATTGTGAGCTCCAACATTTTTGATGTAGCAGTCCCTAAGGTTTAATAATTCAGTTCTACCGAAGAATCTTTTCATGGTATTTGAAGTTGCCGTACAGGTACCTGGTTTGCAGTACAAAAAAAAAACTATTTTTCATCAAAACAATGCTCGAGTTCACAAAAGTCAGAGCACTGATGGGATAGAATTAGAAAAACACAGTACAAGTTTTATTGAATTTACAAGAATAAATAACCAGATTATGTAATTTACACAACAAATATTAGAATTAAGAATATATTTCCCTGCTTCTGTAGCGAGGAGCTAGTGAACAAAGTATAAATGGGGAGAAAAATGAGAAGTAATTAAGAAAGTCTGAATGTTGGGAATATTGACTATAGCAGTGAAAAACGCGATGTTTTCCTCGTTTCCTTTCGTGTAAGTCTGTCAATTGAAAGAGCGTGACCATAAATCAGTTTTTCTATTATTGTTACGTCATCAACAATTCCCAAAACACACCATCTGGCGACACAAGTCGTAAAAAATATATAACACTCGTTGTAAATCAGAAGAAAAAAAGGGTACGACAAATTATACATCAATTGTATAGACTACGTTTCAGTTGGAAGAATTTGGTAATAATCAATCTTGTTAGAAAAAATATGCAACATTTAGAGCGTATTCTCTTTTCACGACATTTTAAAATTATCATGGATATGCGTCAGCCTCAAAGTCCTTTCAACACTACCTAAAAAACTGTTTGACTATTTTTTTCCAAAATTTTCTCCGTCTACACGCAGCAGACATTATAAAATCGATATGTACCTAATAATAAATCGTAGTGAATTTATGTAACATCATATAGCTAAGAATAATACTAACCACATGTAATTTCCACATTTTATATAAAGCTTTGGTCAGTAATGACATCAAATATCAACAATAACCAAATTTAATTCACTTTAGAAAGCAACATATAAAAGATACATCAAGTAATACCTATATAGGAAACAAAAACATTTCCCCTTGTAAATAAATATACACAGAATATTATCGCTAATGGTGTTTTGCTTTAAAATAACCGGTGGACAGAATAGCTAAATTTACCTACTATATTAAAGATTTAAAAATGATTTTTAAATGAACGACAATAGTAGATTTTTCTGACTTCTTATTTGTTCGGCCAGTTTATTGGATACCGTCTCTCCCCAAGGCGCTAACTTAGGACCATTCCTGTTCAATGTGTTGACTGTTTGGAGTAAACCTGCATGAGTGTTTAAATTTCGCGTACGCTCCTGTGTTGCATGGTGAACCTTAATTTCTATGAAGTTTTTTCTTAGGATGATTTAACTTAAAATTTTTCATTCAACTTAAACGTATATAGCTAGTGTAATAAATATGTGCTATTTACGTTGTATAATGCCTCAAATCAGTTCAATTAATGTCAGTCAGGATATTCTTCAGGGATTTGAATGAATTTGCTGAATTATTTTGCATTTCAAATTCTAGTCTATTTTTGTCGTATATACTCCGCATACCTACCTATATGACAAACCAATTGTTTTATTGATTTCAGTGGTCTTGCTTCAAACAATTAGATTTTTTGAGCTAATAGCATTACATAAATCACTGTTTTACAGTCAGTCGGTTAAAAAATTAAAATCGTATCTTTTTTATGAGTATTTCCCCAGTTCTACATAATCCAACCGATAATAAATCTTTCTTAATCCAACTGAATAAAAAAAACTAACGGACTTCAATGGTGTAGGCACTATAGGGAAAGAAAATAATATGCTAAATAAGTCTTGTTCCTATGGAATTACTATTAGGTATACACGGGATCAAATAGAAACTCGATTTATGATAAATAACTACTGAAACATGGGCGCCTACAAATAATTTATTTTAGTGCGTAGAACAAACAATGCTATCCTCTCTCATTAAATATAACGTCTTAGAATTCTTAAGCTGATATCTCAACAAAATGTTTGTAATATTTTTTACACTGCATAAAATATGAGCATATACTTAGTAAGAATGTATAGAATTTATTAAAAGGCTAGAAAGTAAGTACCTACAATTTCTCTCAACTAGCATTCTTCATTTCTGACCCTTTTTGTTCTGCCTATGATTCCAAAGATATAGGAAACCAACATTGCATGATTTGTTAATATAAAATATGAAAATAGTGTGAGAACGTGACTAGTTTCATATAATTCAACAATATTTTGCTTGATATAGCTTGTCATAACTACATTTATAAATTGGTTAACAATTTTTTTAAACAAGACATCGTTTACACGAAATCATAAATATCTTTCTGTTGCTTCTTGCGTTGCGTTGAATTTGTTGAACCAAACACAATATCCTCTTGAACCTGTATACGAGGTGCAACAATATCTTCGCACTTTAAGCTATTCTAATCAACTAATTTTGTAAAGAGCTAAACTATGTTAACATTATAACAATCATTATTCAGCTATTTGATTTGATGACGTGTAATTGATTGGATTAACTAACAAGTCGGATTACAAGATATAAGTGCTTGAATAAAACTGTATATTGCTCAGCTTTCCACCCGGTATATTCGTGTAAGAACTTGTGAAATTCAACGAATTTCCTCTAGGAACACAACATGTTATTATGCTTTATATACCTAAAGCTTTTGGTAAACATGTTATAGCAAATACTGCGGTCGCACAACCCAGATTCATCTTAGCCCTTAGGTCACGTAATCAGATATATTGCTTTGGTTATATATGATAATATTAAACATATTTAATTTTAATTAAAACGGAAAACTTTGGAAAATGTTTTAAATTAAATTTAAATACCACAAATAATGTTAAAAATTTAGGAGATGGAAAATGATTTTTATTTGAAAATCTTTCACCCTCCTATTATAAAGTATCCTTATCACATATATCTTAACGATGCGTAAATTTGACATGGCTTCCCTATTCTACAAAACTAAGGAAGAGTTCATAAATTACTAAAATGAAAATGGAGTTGCTATGTTAGGGGGTATGATACTTAGAATATAAGATTTTAACAAAATTTAATGTGTTCAAATTTACACATACGCAGATTCCATGCTACTCAGAAAAGGATTTTCGGGTTCCTAAGAGACATGGACGTCCTGATGATGTAAAGGTGAGGATTAGTTCTTTGAAAACGGATATACATTAAACGAATATCTTACGACACTCGGTTGAAGACAAAAAGTCATTTGCCTGTTGTTTTAATTTTTGTCTGCATGTAATTTTCAATGGTTTTACAAATAATTAAATAAAAAAGCCTGTTATGCAGTAACAAATTGGTGTAAATACAAAGATGGCTAACAAGGGTTTATTCTTCCACATTAGTGAACTGAATAATTAGTTAATTATGAATAGTTCAAAATAACGTGAAATTGTTATTGCTCACAATTTATGGAAAACGCAATATTTTTTGAAACGACTTGAGACCCTTGTAGCGTAAAATTTCATAATTACCTATTGGCGAAAATGGAGAACAGTTGGCACACAAAAGTTTTGAGGCAATAATCCATTAATACTGTAAATACAGTGTGTAAATTGAGAGTTACAATGTCGGATAAATTGCGTTACGGTGTAAAAAAGTAGAATTTTAAAATAGAAAAGACTATTATGATCTTCCGATAAAAGCGTCAAATATCAGATATATTACGAACCAAGGACTCACAGATGTGGTCTGTAATGCTGAAATTTATCTAACCAATATTGTTGTAGAAGCTCAAGAACTCAATTAAGAGATACCTCAAATTGTCTAATTAGGAAGAGCACAAATTATTCTAGCACGAATTTTCCTTTAATTTATTATTATACTCAGTTTCATAAAGCAAATACCTACCTATTAAATTTAATTCATTTATGAAAATGTGATATATACATATCCATCATTTTATGGTTGGTCATCAAAGTTTTCAATGGTATGTAGGTATATATCGTATGAATTTTGTGTTCAGAATATTTTATCCCATTTTTTTTTCATTTAACAAAAGAGTTGTGAAACTCCTATACAGATTCAGTTAATTAAGGTTTTCTATCCGGGAAAGTTCATTTCTATAGAAGATAATGTTGAATCGGGATGGGATGTAGCTTTACTAACAGTAAAAACTTTTAATTATAGTATGCGTTAAATTTATTATTATTTATGTAACTTTTCGGAATAAACGTAAATCTATTAAAGATTGAATATTGAAGAAGTTTTCCTGATGTGAGCTATTTTAATTATACAAGATACTACGGCAAACTTGGTGATTTTAGCCAAGCGCGATGAAGGAACCTTCGCTATGAAAAAACAATAAATATCAAACTGTTTGGTTTACTTTTTTTTTGAGTCAGAAGAATAATTATTATATCTATTTAATTGCTCTTTCTCTCTCCGTTTTAACTAAAACATTAAGGCGAGCATCTTCAGAAAAATTATTTTCTCCAACTACACGTCACGAAACACAAGTTCAAGAGTGAGGGTGATAATTTAGTGCACTAAATTATTTATTCTTTTATTTTCAGCAAACGTGCTACAAAATTTACAGCTGGTTTAACACGAAACTAGGATAAATGGAAACTCAACTATTAGGTACGTACATACGTACTTTTTGATCACATTTCAGACGTGGGAAGTACATAATTTCAACTAATTCCAAAACGAAATAGAGATTAAAATTTTAACTTGCTTGCTTTGAAACAGGGGTAAAGTGTTTTTTGTTCTACCTAAATCAGTTTAGCTACACAAATTTGTTATTATAAGAACCGCCATTTAAGCTGATTCGACTGGCTTTTATAATAGGAACAACAAATAAAAAATGCATTTAAATAGCACACAGTAAAATAAATCTTCAATCATCTTCTTGATAATAAAAAAGGGCTCCAAACTAATAAACAATATTCGAGCCTTCATCAGACAAATGCATAGAATCCCTTCAAACTAGAGGAAGATGGTTGCCGCATTAGCTAACAGTTAACAACAAACACAGTAGGCACTCAAATATTTTTTTTGACGCTCCAAAGATATGGGAATAAAGTTATTTGTTAGATTTGTAGTTTATTTCTCGATTCTCCACTTAATATAATATGTAAATCTGAGGTGCTGATTAATTTTGATCCTTTTTTTCAGGTTACAGGGGCAACAGTAGTTGAATTTCAAAATTATGAAACGAAGTGAATAAAATGAATTTGTGCAAATATTTTCAGATTTAATTTAAATTCTTACGCCCATTTCAAACATAAACATAGTTTAGCATGGTCTGGCAGTGAAGGCAAGTTATTTTTTTTATACATAACAGAGATAAACGTGTATAATTTGCTTTTTATAATGAGGATGGATGTTTTCTATGACTTGGCAGTTGTGTAGAATTTTTATTTGTTGAAGTAAGACTGGTTTAAGCCCGGAAGCAATATTGATACTTTTATTTGTTTTGAATTATATTGAAGAACAGCACAAGGTCGATATAGTTTTGCATGTAATTTTAACTCGTAAATAGTACCTATTTGAAAATTTTGTTGTCTGTTTATTCTGTAAATCTATTGAAACAATGTATTAGTTTCTTCATACGTAATTAAAAGTGGGCACTAAGGACTATATTTCGTCATAAATCAAAAGAAAACATCGACTACGGCAAGCATCAACTTAATAATACAGCAGCGAATATTCAATTCCCTTTTCCTAGAACTTAAAAAAAGTAATAAATAAAGTTCAATATTCTATTCAAAAAATATTGGAACTTCAAATAATAATATTGTAGTGATTTCAAAGACACGCATTTGAATAAAGTATTCTGATTAAAATACGGGCCTGCTAGCACACATTCCTTTTGCCTTTTTCTCTTAATCTTTCCAGCTTAGAAACACGTGTTGCCAATGTGATACTCAACTGTAAAACAGGAGTTATGATATAAAAGGGGAGAGAGAGATTTTTAATTTGGAAATCCTGACACACCACCACGTAATCAGACTTTACAAGACGAAATCTTCCTCTTTTGTTACACAGGGATGAATTAGGGTATGATTGAAATTTTATATTATTATTACTTGCCATTTGTATTACGAGGTTCAATCATAACATACACTTTTACTGGTTATTTTAATTATTCATTTTTACTGAACCTTTCAACGTCACACACATTTTCTGGACCTTAACAAGTTAGCGGTAATATTTTCAACCTCAATATCAAATTGAACTCCCAAAATCTAATTAGAAAATATGCCTGCTCTTGCAATTTTTTATTTATAATTTTTGAACAGTAGTTAGGTATTTGGGTTAGTTTAGGATGTTATAATTATATCCAGATTACGTTTAACTTATGATAATAAACAATTGGAAACAGGACCATTATCTATACTTATAAGTACTGATTCACTAAAATGGACATTGTTGAATATGAAAAAGAGAGAAATTCTTAATTCTTCTGAATGAAAATGTTAACATGATAAATTCTAGAAAAAAATATTTTCAAATGCCAATTCCTGTTTATCATCAACCATAATTAACGCGCTAACCATAATGTTAAGAGAGGTGTCGGTCTGTATGTATTGAAGGTGACCCTGTTGGTACATTACTATATTTTATTTATCACTGGTGCCTTTTATACCGTATTCTGCTTTTAATTAAAGGTATATCACGATTAGAGGTTAAAATCGTGAAGCATTTAAGGCATGCCGGCGTTAAAAGTAATATAATAAATTTTTGCTAATTCCATCGCATGGAATTCTAATTTTAAACAGGAAAAAATAAACGTAATACTTGTCTTAATACTTATGTTTTTTAATCAATATTGTAATGTAAGAACCTATTTGTTTTTATTTCATAGAAATATTATTTATAGAATGGTATGCGTATAACCTTCACATAGACCTTGTCGTATACGGGGTATGCCAGAAGAAACAATAATGTGTTCATCCTGAAATTTTTAATCGTATTCACCCGGTATAATAATAATAAATACAAAAATACAACACAGAAGTCAATCTTCTACGCATATATGTCTTTAGCAATAACAGAACCAGTTTTTTTATCATTATGAAAACGAAATATATTGCATTGTTCGCTCAATTACCCATAAATACTGCAATCAAAATATTCTTACTACCATCAATTTTAAGACAGCTATAATTTGGAAATAATCTGACAAAATTCTATTCCCTATTTTTACAGACAGATACAGGGTGATGGTAATAGTAAAATTTAGTTAATGAAATTATGAATTTCTCTTTATAAAAGTGATTGTTACAAATAATAATGTATAGTTTGCTGTTATGCAGTTAAACTAGTTTTATATATTATTTACCATTCTAATGAGGATAGAAGCATTAAATTGACTGCACAGTAATAGTATAGTAGACCGCTTGGCTCTCTATGGATTGTGCCTATTATTCTACATAACAACCCAATGTGAAATCGCGAAACAATCAAATACGGCTGCTGCTAGGTAGACCAGAATTTCAGTAGATAAGCATTTTGCCACGACTAACATGCCTAGCATCCAAAGGATTTCATTTAGACATTTGATAAAATACGTATAGGCATATATTATATGGATGTCACACCCACAACCATTGCCAAAAATTTAATCCCACATTGCCGAATTGGAATATTGACAAATATCAGGTATTATGCTACATATTACGAACGGTGTAGCCCCGAATTAACGTTCATTACAACCTTACTTTAATGAGTTTCTAGCCACAGATGTAAACTAAACTCCAAGATCCTACAAAAACTAACAAATGAACAAAAGCTTATTTTGTATTATACCCATAGAAATCTTATATTATATATGTACTCTAGAATGCTAATTAAATCCAGCCGAATACCAAAAAGTGTAACGAGTATGCAGAGTTTTCACGATCTACGCATGCTCCTCAATATCTTATTTTCAGTACAGAGCTGCCATATTTAAAACTATTTTTTCGTTCGCCTTACAGAATTTATGCGACATATCTGTTTTATAAATAAATCCATATGTTGCGTCATACGAAACTGCTTGACAAAATCAAATAATTAAATGTTATCGGTAAAATTGCATACTGTTTAGTTTTCAGCAATATGAACGAAACATTTTTTTCCAAATCTTATTAAATTTAGGAGATTTCGCAACAGCGTCTGTTTCCGCAAATGACGTTTCTCGTAGTGGGAATATCTGTCAGAGTCGGCTTCACAACAATTCAGATAGGCTTTATAATTCAGTTATGGTTTTATTCGTAGTATATTTTAATTGTTGATAGATATACCTATTTGTGATGAAAATTGTTTTTAATATTTGTTATTTTGGTTTTAGTTCGTTTATTTAACAAACAATGAGGTGTATAGTGTTGTGGTGTAAAAATGAACGTCTCATTCCTGGTATTAAATATTTTCAGTAAGTTATTGTTTCGGGTTTCTAACAGTCTGAGTTTGAGTCAATATGATACCATTGACATGATACTCATTTTTAGCTTGACAAAAAAAAGACATGATGTTTGGATGCGGGCATTGGGATCCTAGTACAGAAAATTTATGTGATGGGAATGTCATATGCAGTAAGCATTTCGCTGCAGAAGATATCATTTGTAGAGAAGACGGCAAGAGGATTACCCTCGTACCCGATGCAGTTCCCAAACTTTTGTTGAAAAGAAGAGATTATGTAAATGAGAGTGGAAGTTAAATTCTTAATCGTTTGATATCAAGACACTGTTTACTTAAAAGCAGTCTGTCAAAAATGTATGATATGTATGCCAAGAATATATTTCCTACGTTGTGTAGGTATACAAAGTTCGTTTGAATTCTGTTGTTAAACTGGAATATACTTAATTATAGAATCCTCCATGAAATTGCTGAGAATACAAGTTCTACCAACCATGTTTTGTCACAAAATACTATTGCGAGTAGTACGGATGATATGGAAGTGGTTTACATGGACACGGAAAATATTTGTGAAGTCACTGTTTCTTGCACCCCTTCTTTGAAGGCTGTAGAGAGAGACGCCTAAGGTGGTTGTATAAACAAACAAATATTATATAATAATAAAATAAATAATTAGAATGCTCATGTCCTTAAGATATTTTCCAGTATTAGAATTTTTACTTATTTCTCGTTTCTGTTTAGATTTATTATTATTGGGTTGTACCTGTTAGACAATAAAGTATTTAGATATTTAATGTAATTTTTTATTTCTTAAATTCCTTTATTCCATTTTTTATTTGAATGTTACCAAATGGTAAAATTTAATTTTAAATATACCTATAACCTAACAGTAATATTACTATAATCAAAGCCGGTCCTGTTGAAAATTAAGATATTGGTGATCATGCGCATTATGGACAGCTCTACACTTTTGGTTACATTTTTGTACTACGGGATTATCATTCTAGAGTATATATATATATATATATATATATATATATATATATATATATATATATATAATATAAGATTTCTGTGATTATACCTGAATATATTGAATTTAAGCGAAATTGAAAAAAAAATTATATTATAATAAGAGAGATACAAATTTGAATCTGTGGTTTTACCAGTCATTTCATTATTGTGCAAATAGTGTTAATATTTTTATTTTGAACTGATTTGTACAAATCGTACCTAAGTGAAAGTAAAACATTTATCGCTTTTACTAAATTAAATTTAATAGAATAAAGAATTATTTTTATTTAAAAATTAATAATAATAAACAAAGACGAAGAAAAATTTGTTTCAAGTTTAAGCCAAATTTATTTGTCACATCTCCTTGTAATTTCCAATTACACAGTGCAAAAAACTTTATGTAAAGAAGTGGAATTAACTAACAAACCTCGTATATAAAAGACCAACTAAAACCTTCGTTTGCGATTACATTATGCATTCTCTTCCCTTTTAGCACTTAAACAAAATAGAAAAATAATGATGTGATCTAGTATAAACAAAGTGGTGAATTTTTAAGTCGAACGCGTGAAATTAAATGTAAATTTCGTCGGCATCTTAAGTACACACAATTTACTCCACAGTTTAATAATCCAAGTAAGTAAAGGATTATAGGAGTCCATTTTTATGACAAGTGGAACTGTGCTTTTAACAGCTTTTCCCGTTTTGATTGTTTAATTAAATTTCCTGGTGCTCTAAGGTTTTTGTTTCGCATTTTACCCTTGAGTACTACTTACACTCCAGCCAAATTACTTTTAAATGAAAACTTCCAGCTCTCGGTATTATAGCGAAAGATTTTCGACACTATTATTTTTCTCTCATTCTTATCATGACACATCTTTCGCGGTATATAATTCGCGATAAGTTCTTTATGAACTTCAAATGCGAATTCACATTTCGATAACAGCAACTACAATTTTTTTTTTTTGTTAATAAATTAGTTCAGTTTCACCGATATTGATACGTGATTTTTGACAAGATTTGCCGATCTCCAAAAACTGACTTCTAGTAGTAAGAAAGAACACCTGGAAATACGTAGCATTTTTTGAATGAATGGTGTGTCACATTGTATATTTGATATTTCTAAATTAATATATTGATGATTGGCTTGGCATTGCGATTTACTTATATCTCCAACCCTTTGTCAAAGAGATTCATGTTAGACAGTAAAATTTCCCTTGATTACGCTGGTACAATGTAATAAATGCTTCCACTAATGAGATATTTGATTTCCGGATTACAGAAACCGAAGTTAGCTCTGGTATTTCAGTACTAGATTATTATTTACCTGTATTTATGATTTATATATATAGTAAGTATTTGTTTGGTCTAATTAGTAGTGAATTGATCACAAATTGTGTTTACTTGTATGAGAATTATCAGTAAAAACTCTAACTGTATGGTAAAACTTCTAAAGTTTTACTCAAACAACCAATTATTTTCATCCAACTATATAAATTAGTAATTACGAGATAAACTGAACCATAATGTAAAGTTTTTTTTTCATCATTGCATCAGTTAGACGCAGTTTTTTATGTTGTACATACAACATACTATAAATGGTTCAGAAGAGAAATTAATTTTAATTCTATCCCGAGTAAAATTTCAATTGCATGTAGCCGAGTACCTACCAATTATTTACAGGGCTAGAGAGAATCAGTCAGTTAGTCAGAAGGGTATAACTTCACCTCAGTTACCTCAAAATAAATGGTTTGGAAAATAAAGCAATTTTTGTGAAAATCTTCCCCTATGAGAAAGAGCGGTACAAAAATAAAAAAAAGTTCTAATGTTAGCCAATATTTTTCCAGCCATACGCGATTGTAGGTACAGCAGGAGAAATCCTGCGGTTTACACACAATAACAATTCGTTATAATGTTAATATAAATTTATTTGTAATATTATTACAAAAAGTAGCAATTATTTTTAATTTATTCATTTAAAGTAGTTATTGTAATTATTATTATATCTATACTTATAGTATAGGTACATTTTGAAAGTAGTTGATACAATCAAGTGCGTGAATATTAAGTATTTATTAGTAACCACATCCTGATTTGTTCATAAGAAAATACAAATCACCAATTTTTATATATGTTTACGTTAGAAAAAGGCTAATGTTTAATTATAAAAAGTATTAAAGTCCATCTCTGAATAATTATAAATTATAAAACAATTTTATATGAACTGACTTAACGACCCTAAAATTTATATTTTTCAGTTTCAGAGCTGTACTTTATATAAAGTTTTTTTATGCTTTGTATCAAACACAAAGTTTTTCTAAACGAACGACCCTCGTATTTATTGATGCATATAAATTTGCGAAGAATTTTGTTTCTACGTATTATTATAGTGGATTGTTCCGGTTTCAGTTACCTCATATTTAAACCCTAACCTTAATATGAAATAATACTAAAGATCCCCATTCTTACCAATAAAAAAAAACCTTTGTGCTTTTGATATGTATATTCAAATAAAGAGCTCTTACACGCAATTTTAAAAGGACTCTAACCGCTAGTTTTGACCCCTTACTTTGCATATTAAATAAAGAGAGGGTCTTCGATATATAAAAGCAGATATCTCTGGCATAGCACAACCCCTTAAAACTTAAAGTTCGCTCAAAATTTTAGTTCGCCAAATTGTTATTCCAGCTGCATATTTCTGCTAGACTTTAAAATTCAAACTTAGATATACAGCAGCCAACCAATTTTTTGCTAGCTAGCGGTCCCGACCGAACATAACATTTACTACCCTTTTTTTATTAGGTAGATACTACACTATATATATACGTATATATATGTACAGGGTTAGAAGGGCATGGCAGCTTTTCATTTATCACCACTAGTAAAATTTCAATTAAGCTGCCGTGTCAAGCAAATTTTGTCTAAAAGAATTGTTACATAAAGAACTTTAATTTTTCAATTTGTAATCATTTGTCAGCATCGACTTTACCACTAAAGATTATTCACACAAAAGTGTCACTTACATTTTTAGACTAAATTGAGAACGTGGCCAGGGTGGAAAACAATATTTAACGGCTTTGGCACTCTATTTGTAGAAATACAGGTTGTTCCGAGTATTTGTAACACCCTTATATATTTAAATAGTCTACAAGTACACACAAACAAGTAAGATTTTACTAGTCTCATCGAACACAAGCAAAAGACCCCAAACATCCCCTATCTAACGCGTGTGGACAGGGAATAACAAAGGGATAAAAAAAAAAGCCGCCATTTAGGTGATGAAGAGAATTCTACTGCTAGCTCAACATGGCGTAAAGTACTTGGATTACAACAACAAGTTTTGCCAAATCAGAGCGATATGTATCATATTCTATTACTTACTGTCCAGGAATTTGTTGAGGTTTAATACTTTACAGAACTAAAGGAGATACTGAAATTAGCAGAGCAATAAAAAAAAGTAAAAGTTTAACATATTATGTGGTCCAAATGGCACTCCCCTAACCGAAAACAACGGAAATTAGCCGCCACGCGTCTACACATCTTTCTGGAAATGGCGGCCATTTTGGTGCGGATGTTGTGCTTCAATTGCAGTAGAGTTCGTGGTTTGTGTGTAACACTTTCTGTTTAAGGTATCCCCATAAGGAATAATCAAGGGGTTCAAGATCCGGGCTTCTGAGGAAAGTTGATTGACAACCGCACGCGATTGGTTGGAAGTGTGGCAAGTGTCCCCATCTTGTGGAAACCATGTTTCCACATTAAAACCTTCAAACTCCGTGGAGCCAAGCCAAGCCAAAGATGAATTAGAAGCAGATCTTTTTCAAGAAAAAAAAAACGTAAGTGCTAGCTTCACAAATTTGAATCGAAATAGGATAACTTGTAACTGAAACTGATTACTTGAATATAACTGTTTGAAAATTCAGATAATTTTGTTTATATTATGGACGCAACGCAAGCACAATATACTTAATTTTTGAATGGATAGGCCTTCAAGTAGGGAAACCTAATTTATCCAGTAAGAGTTAATTTTACGAGACCAGAAAATATGTTTTTAGAATTCTGCTGCTGACTGTAGAGACGAGTTATGAAGCTTAATCTTATACCATAGAAAACTTATTGCTATTAAAAATGAATGCAACAGTAAACTTGAAAAAATGCATTTAAATCTCCATTTAATTATCTATATATGTTTTTGTTTCGCCGGATTTTGTAAGGACTAATTTGAACGATCCTCGTATTTGCTGTTTGTGAAGCTAAAAACTATTTACAAAGCGAAGCTGATGAAATAGAGCGGTTTGTTTTTATTAGATTCTTTCTAATTTTCTAATTTCTATGTTAATACCGCATTCGTGCAATGTATCGTGATTGGAAATTATTCAAAGTTTGCTGTAAAGCACCAAATTAGCAGGCAAATGCTTTTATGGTGGGGTTAGTTTTTAGAGTGGCTCGTGTTCAACCAAGAGTTTCCGTGTGTAGCTCTACTATCGATAAATTTGTGATAGTTCAATTGCTTCAAAAATCCTATAATATTAACACTTGATTTACTCAAGCACATTAAGACAAGGTCGCAACTATTCGGGCGGAAGTAATATAGTATATAGCTTAGGAATAGGAAAGATCAATACTAAATAAACACAAATTTACACAGATGAAAAAACGATCAACCATTTATGCAAAAACTTTAGCTGACATTGTATAATAATTCTAACGGAACTGTTTTAGCAGTTTTCTGTCACAAGGTCGTTCAAAATGATTTATTAAAATTGATTTTAATGAAAGTAAAGTGATTTTAGCTGTAATATAATTGTCACACCTGTGGAAAAGTTTCAAATTTTTATCAAACATAATAAATATACTATGCTCTAAATAAAAGCTTGTTTAAATATAAGTAGGAATGTTGTTGATATTATTTATTTGACTTTAATGATATCATGCAATTATTTAACTCATTATTTTAAGAGTGTTGCTGAAAAATAATATCAAGCCACATTCTTTCCCTACTTTTGGCCTTAAAGGTGAGTTCGTTTGGCCAAAAAATGTTATAGGAGGACTACTAAATCAATTAGACACATTTGGAATTGCGGATAATCTTCAGTTATTTTTTAAGTGGCCTCTTCTGGTGTCCCTGAGGGATCCAATTTGGGATATTAACACCTTTGGTTCTATCGACACTTTTTTCACAAAACCTCAAAATTTATGTGAAAAATTCGAATAACCGAGTTTTTGGTTTTTTATTTTTATCTTTTGCAAAAAAATTTTTTTTTTCGAAATTTGGTGAAAACTTACCTTTGTATGTCCCAAGCACAGTAATTTTTTTGATTTAAAATATTAATTTTTTCACCTTATTTTGACATAATATAATAATAATAATAATAAAGGTCTTTTATAGCATATTTAACAAACAAGTAAATTATTTTTTTTTATATATACGCAATTGGGCGAGATTCAGTACGGTGCTATGCATTTGCATATAACCGTCTGTTCAGCTAACCCTAATTTTCAATCGAAAATTCTCACGTCAAAATATCTGTTTTTTTAAAAAAGTTGGTGTGTTTTTGTTCGTTGAAATCTCTACTTTCTGATGGTATAAAAAAAATGTACACTACTATGGTAAATGTTCTTAGAAAATGCAAATAATAATTTAATAGTTTCAAATATGAATCCTTAAAAAATATCGTTGCATTTCTCCATTGTTTTTCTGTTTGCGATACATCTGGATTTGCCGGAGAAGGAAAGAAAAGTATCGTCAACTCTTTATTAGTCGATAAAAATGTGTCAAATTTGGCCAATATTTTTTATAAAAAAGATGCGATCAAAGAAGATATAAAAAAATGGATTACAATTAATCAAATCTATTAATAAATGTAAAAATGATATAACACTGAACCAATTAAGATTTCAAAAATATCAATTGGCAAGAATTAAATCGTCTTTCATATTGGCCAATCTCCCACCCACAGTGAATGATCTACCAGCAAATATCACGCATGGTCATGTCTATATGTACGCTGACGATACCACGATTTTGCTGTCTGACAAAAATCTCGAGGCACTGAAACATAAAATTAATCAAACCCTCAATGAATTTCACACATGGTGTCGGAAAAACCGCCTAATGATAAACTATAACAAAACAAAGACCCTAAACTTCAGTAGACATATAACACAAAATTTTAATGTAAACTTTGAAAACAATCAGTTAGCTTTTTCAGATTCAGCTAGCCTATTGGGAGTGATAGTGGATCCGACGTTGAGCTGGGCGGAACATGTTTAGAGATTATGTGGCAAATTAAATAAAAACTTATTTGTGTTACATTCCTTGAAGAGGTTTATGTGCGTGAAGTCGTTGCTCTCGGTTTACTATGCTATGATTTACTCAGCAATTTCATATAATATAGTGGTCTGGGGTAGGTGCACTGAAGCTCTCAGAATTTTTATTCTGCAAAAACGGGCAATCCGATGTATTTTTGGCATTCCCTATAGAGGCAGCTGTCGGGAGGCATTTAGAACCAATAAATTACTCACCGTCCCATCCATTTACTTGTATAAGTTGTTGTCTGATATTTTTAAAAGCAAACATCTGACTCCCACCTGTGGCAGTAGTCATGATTATCCAACCAGAGGAAGAGATAGGTTGTACTTACCGCGTCCTAAGTTTGAATTCTATAAGAAGTCACCATCATATGCAGGCTGTTTCTTTTACAATTTACTTCCTCAGGACTTAAGGACCTGTCAGACCGAGAGAAGATTTAAGTATGAACTAAAGACATTTTTGATTGACGGTACATTTTATAGTGTGCAAGAATTCATAGATGCACTACAATAACACAACATTATTATTGACACTTTTTGTTTTTCTTTGTTTGTTATTTCTGTTTGTATTTTTAACGTGTCCGTTTATCTGTATACTGTATATTATTTATTATTTTATTTAACCTTTAGTTGACTTTATCATAATATTGTAGACTTGCCAATGTATACATTTGTTATACCTTATGATGGCCAATAAATATTATTATTATTACAGAAGGTGCAGCAGAACAACATTGTTACAGGGCATATTATCAGCTTCAGACTTGGCTGGGTAACGAACTGACAGCAACAGATTGGGGCTGGAAGCAACATCAACTCGCCGAAAACATGGTTTAAAATGCACAAATTTATGCTCAAATTGTCATGGTTCTGAAACATGCTCCAATTTGGAAGAAAAAACCTACGAGGAAGTTGATGATTCAGATGAAATTGTGGATGAAGAACCAACTATTATTCGCTGATGATTTTAAGATTTATTCCATAAGATAGAGCCTTATTGGAACAAATGTCCTAGGAAGAAGACTTCAGCATGATGGCACAATTTGTTGGGGGCATTTTCTCTACCAAATTTTGTTCTAAATTTCCTAATAACAACTTGAAAACTTTTGCAATATTCAAAAAATGTGTTAATAATAAAAACACGTTGTTTCTTCGTGTAACGTTCCATATTAACTAACCGGAATGTATTTAGAATCTGAAAATAAAAATTTCGAATAAAAATTACTAGTAGAAAAAAAATGGCAGCAAAATTAAACTGATACCTCAATTTTGGACATCCTTTTGAAGTTCAAAGGTTTAACTTCTGAACATTCTGTATATGGACATTTTGCGAGAACTACTCTGTTGGCTGCGGGGAAGGTATAAAAGTCCTATGTCGTGTAAAAATATAACTTAACTATTAGTATATTGGTTGTTGGTGGACTTGTTGCCCTATATATGTATATATGTTATGTACTACTATAATGGATCAATAAAACGTAGACTGGCTGGAACTAGAGTAGTTTCTATAATAAAAACACATAGTTCAAGTATATAGAAACTATGTTTGAATGGGAGTGTAACATTAATGTAAATAAAACACGAGTAAGTCTGTAGAATGTATTCTTAGCCTCATGCACCGGATGCATTTAAGGCACTATCTCATGTTTAAATCGTATATCTTCTTAAAGTGTGTGCATGGTTTTTTTTTTTTTTTAGTTCAGTCGGATACGGTGTGGACCAATCTACGAAGAGGGAGACAAAATTCTCCGGCCTATTCGCGAAATAATATACCTTCAGAAGACTTAAAATTGAAAAAGAATTTACGTAATCTTATCTTATATCACCGACTAAACTTTCCACCCCTCCTTTGTATCAAGTAATCCAAAGGACAACATCGTTATCGACATGTGCCTGACCAATAGGCTGATCTCTGCTAACATACTCGAAAAAAATGGTACAAAAATGTTTCTATTTCAAAACAAGTGAAATACTGAAAGATTGACGAAAGATCGCGCAACAGTTTGCCGAGAAAGAGTTCTGGTCTGAACCAATTCTTTAACAAAGATAGCATGTGTGCACCATCCCCATATTCACACAAACTAGTCTCTCGCAACTTGTTTTTTTACATCCCCGAAAAAAGGAGATATAGCAGGAAAGCGTTTTGTCTGAACATAAAAAAAAAATAAACAAAAAGTGTATTTCTGCCACTAGTGAGAAGGTTTGTTTAGAAATGAAGTGAATAAATAAATAATAATTTATTTTTGTGAATTGAAAAAAAAATACTAGAAATTACTTCAAATCTCAATTCTCAATAAAACCGAAATCAATTCAGAATAACATTGTATTTTTACATAATAAACTAGGATGTTTATCATGTGAATACTTTATATTTTATCTGCCAATAAATTTATTCAAAATACTTGCAAATCCACTTTCAAGGAGGAGACGCCTAAACTAATATTTTAAAACAATAAAAATAAGTAACAATCGTGCAAACATCTTTCCAACACAGTATAATGTTAAGGTGTGAAGGCGAATTCCTGAGACGATCGACCTTTAGAGAAATTTACACACAGTTATTATTACACTGGGCTCGCTTGAAAGTAGATTTACTGTTCATATACTGGACATTCGTAAATATCAAGAGAAAAGATTAATAGCGACCGATATTGAACAGGTTTTTTTGTTTCATACTTATTCTAACGAAATAAATAGTAATAAGTAACCTTTTTGAGACATCACTACAACTATTTCTTATTATTTAGTTACTTTATTAATTAGTTAAGTAATACTTTTTTTTATAATTAAATTGTGTAATGAACTTTTCATAATATAGAAACTAGGTTGAAATATTTCAAATAGTTTTCAATCAATAAATAAAGTAATATTAAAAAATAAAAGTATTTATAGGAATAATTAATCATTATATCCCCTTAGGGTTGTCTAGATATATAGACAAATATTTTGACACACCCTTTTGTATAGTAAAACTTATACTACTATTGTAAATAATAAACTTCTGATCAAAGAAACAGTCAATTTGTTTCGGTAACTAATTTTATTGTTAATAGATTTTCACTTTACTTACATAAATTGAATATAAAAAAATCTGTTTTTACTGTTCTGCTTGATTGTTTAAATTAACTATAGGATCTTTTATATACAGAGTTAAATAAACACCTACCTAAGATTCTCAAAGCGTCAAGAGTTATAAATAATTTTTTCTACGACTGTCTTTAAATGCCTTTATTATATGTTCAATCATGATTTGAAAATGTAGTACATTGTAATGCTGTTTATCATTTACCCGTGCGTAATAATATTTCCCACTAATTGCTAGGCAACTAGTGGGAAATATTATTACACACGGATAAAATTTTCTTGGTAATGACAAAAGTAGCGGCGAGCATGAAAAATCACCATAGCAACGCCGAAAATACAAACACCAAATTGACAGTTTTGGTATTTATAATTAATAATAATTATAATTAAGTATTTCGCTAATTTCAAAACACATAAACAGTGATAGTGAATATAGTCTAACACCACCTAGTCAATTTAATACTTCTAATTTATCGTATTTAGGCTTATACGCTAACAAGGGTAAATTTCGAAAAACAAATACCTATGTTCCTAAAAATTATGTTAAATTTGTTCAAAAGCAGTCGTATAAAAAGTATAGTGTGAAACTCACATGAAATGAACATTTCCTACTCGTATGATTTACAGCACTCGCCTGCGGCTCATGCTGCAAACGATCATACTCGTAGGAAGTATATGTCATTTCATGTTCGTTGCACAATAGACTATTTTTTATTTTATATTTATTTATTTCATAGTTCCACCGAATGATAACAATACAACATGTTACATTATATGGGATTGTTGTTAGGATTTTAAATTTATTGATTCTCAACATCTTATTATAACATTTTCCGCCTATGTAGTTGGGATTTTTCTGACCAATGCTTTGTCTAGAAAATGGTAAAACTACGTTATTTTTGTTTCTGGTGCCATAACTGTGAACATCTTCTCTTTTAAGTAACGATTCACTCTGTTTTTTATATGAATTATGAGTGCGTACATGGATGTTTTTAGTAGTGCTATGATTAGTACAAATACCAAATTTTAATCGATAATTGATCGATCTGAGAGATGTATTAGCCCCTACAATTCTAAATCCGGCTCTGGTTGAGACGCTAAACATTTCACGCGTATTAAATATTAGCAGTTAGCAATTTTTTTACCACCGGTTCTGTTTGATACCTATAAATAAGGAAAATCCGTTTTAAGTTATATATTTTGCAGTAAAACAAGTGGATCTGAAAATATGAGTGTAAATAAATCCTTTTACTGTTACCTATACTTACAGATATTAAATAACAAAATATATCAGTCGTCTGTTGCGTTTTATGCCTTTTAATATTCAATAAAGTTTATGTTCGAATTAAAGGATATTTACAGCTTTCAAATATTTTATAGTTATCGTCATTTCTTTGAAATCGAAATTTTATACACAGTGTTACCAAGTAAACGTACCAAAATGGAAAACTTGAACCAATTGAACTAACTAATTATAATTTAGCCTGCCTTGTTCAGTAGTTTTCAAAAAATTTTTTGTAAAGTTTGCTTCTTTTTGGTTTGATATTATACATAGGCAAAGTTAGATTTTCGTACTTTATCGTATATTTCATTCGATGTCGTTCTTCTTGTAAAGCGCGTGTTGTAGTTAAAATTAAACATTTTTTATGAGTGCATATTTTAATGTATACACTAAAATTTTTAGTTGTTTTATGAGCAAATTTGATGTTGTTCCTAGAAAAGAATGTGCAATAAAATATGGTAGAGAGCTCTACCAGATCACTATTTTCATTTTTATTTATGAACATTATCCCCAACATAAAGTACCCTTAATCAGAATTTAAAAGTGTATTGTAGAGTATAGTGAGTTTTTTTTCTATTCGTGTTCGTGATACGATTTGAAAAGATAGGTTTTCGGGATCACAAGAGTTAAAAAGCTCTTTTTTCATCCCTCCTTAATACATAGGTACAGATATTTCATATTTTCGTATTTTAAAAATATAAGTTATTGATTTCCACTCTATACCTTGGCAGATTTATTTACTTTTATTATTTTCTGCGAAAGGAAGACAAAGGTTTGAGGACACCGTTCGACAGCTTTTCACAGGGAAATATGTTTTGCATATAAACCTTAGGAAGTTTTGAATATGCCTTTACCACATTGTCGTAGATGATTTTTTCTCTATAAAATAATTTGAAATAATTCTTACTTTATTCTGAAATAAGTACTTGCTTTTTGGGTTTTGCATTAAGTCACATAATGAATATTTTGTTAAACCCTGATAGATACACTTGCACAATCATAAACAGATAAAGTACATATAAATATTGCTTTATATAATTACAAAAGATATTAAATTACAAAGCATTTTGGCTTCAGGCCAGATATTTGCAGACATTATACTGTATAAGTCAAAAGAGTTTTTCTAAAACTACACTGATTGGATAAATATTATGTCGAGAGACGCCTTTCTTGAGGCTAAACTTCTGTAACTAATGAAAATTTATTCTCAAATATCCGGACAGCTCAGCTGTAGGTTGCTTATAATAATGTTTGTTTTTTACTTAGTATGTAAATAATAATTGAAACTAATTTTTTACAAAAAAGATATGCGGCAAACAACAATATGTCGTGCAAAATACATACGAACGCCATTGTTCCACGTAAAATAAAAATCATTCTTCGAAGATTGCGCAATAAAAACCGGGAAAAAAGCAAGATTTTATTAAATATTTTCTCTGGTAGAGGCCTGAAATAAAACCACAACGCAAAATACCTTCGAAGCTAAGAAGAACTTTTTTTTCTCTCTTTGCTTTCACAGAATAATTTAGTCAATAATCCTTTTCAAATATGGAAAAGTTTCCCTACTCGATCGTTTTCACTCAGTAAAAAATGCATAAAAATATGCGGGAACCGATCTCACTCATCAACATATATTTAAATATTTCTAATCCCAATTTTATATCGCAAATGTCATTCACAATTTTATAATGGGAAATGATTTACTTTAATGATATCCAATTTATCCGTTAAATTAAAAATATCCAACGGTAATACGAAATATAATAAAGTTTCACTATAAACAGTGTCGACTGGATAAGTATTTTGTTTCAATTGACTAAGGTTAATAATCTCACATGATGATAAAATAAAGAATTAGGTAAGAAACTAAAATACAGTACAAAGTACAAGAAGTACAAATTTTAACCAAACCATTCATCTTGTTTGCAATATGCTAAAAACAACAAATTTTCCAGCAACTTGTTCGAAATACGGTTTCCGTCTCGACTGACCATCCGTCTTCGAATACAGCTTTTCAAAAGATAGTGTTTCCTACAAAAATTTGAAAAGATTTCAGGTGGGAGTAATCACTGGATTAGATAAATAAACAGGGAACTTATTATTTTTCCAGAGGATTTCAAGAATTGAAAATTCCCGTTATTTACAATGCATACAAAATGAACAACCTACACCATGCGATTATAAGCAAAATTCCTAAAAGTAAATGTCATAAAAATAAATAAATAAATAATTCAATAAAATCTCTAGGTATATAGATTTTATGACTCACAGAAATTAAAATTAGCTTTTTAAACTAGTGAATAATATTTAATGAATAAATTAGATAAGTTATAATAATCGAGTTCCTTTTATAACGAAATAGAATAGATGTGAGTCTGAGAGCAGATAGTAATTTTCTACATAAAAACTTGGAATTATCAGAGACAATAATTATTTTATTAGTTAGTAAAACACCCGAGCTCGGATCTGAAACAAGTAAATTCCGCTTTCCGCAAAATAAATTAAGAGAACGACAGACAACATTGAATTAAGGAAGCTATTTCCCTACGCCAAAATTTCATATTAACAAGTTTTGATTATATTTCACCATCTACCTATTTTAAGGCGTATGTACTAGTTTATATGACCAAATTATTGTTCCATTTGAATTACAAACTACTCTCACAATTTATAAATTATACGAGAAACGCTATGACCATTTCTACTACATCAAATTCAGGACATAACTGGGAACGAATATAGTTATATGTATATATATAGGACGATGCAAATAAAGGGATAAACGCTTATCACTATATCTATCACAAACATATATAGCAAATAGATAGTTAGTTACGTCTAACACATCTCAATTTTAACCTCGTGTATACAGGGATAGTTGATTAATTTTCGCCAGTATCAAAACAATAATTACAGTTTCACCAAATAATTCGACTTTTACTGGGTTGGGAAGGTAAAATGCGTTGCGTAGAATATGATGTATTCATCTCACTGATCATCAACTGTTCAACAAACTGCGAACAAGAACAGTTCAAGCAAATTTACTCTTATTTAATGTTTAAAAGACAAGTAGAATGTCCACACAAATAGAAATTGTTCCAAAATGTAAGACCCTATATATTTTTCCTAATATTATAACCGAAATATTTTTTTTTCCTTCATCAACTTCGTGGGAACATACCAAGATTCGATAGCGCGTTATGTTTATATTAAATAAAAATAATGCAGCCTCAAGAGGTTTGTAAACTAAACAAATAAATGGTTCTAACGTCTGAGAATTACGTCTTTGTCTATGGGATTCATTTTCAATCTTATTTCCAAAGAGTTTACAACTATTCGAATATTTTAAATTATTAATTATTAAATTGTGTGTTTGTGAATCTTGTGTGCTCAACCTACCTATTGTCGACGAGGTTCTATTCTACATCCATAAGGGTGAGTTTCTCACTGAGTAAATTTGTTTTGCATGATTTTCTTTTCGATACATATATTATTCATTATTTATGATTTATTTAACATTTGGCTATTATTGATATTTTAATTTGATAATACAAATTTATCTGAAGGAAGTTAAATTCAAAACAAGTGCATTATCTATTCTTGATCATATTTATATTGATATTAAGTAATTATCAGATTTTTCATATTTTATTATTTTATTATCATTGACTCATTAATGCCGTAAGAAACATCCGTATATTTTGGTCAACTATGGAGCAGTATCTTGCGTGACTCTGCCCCTGATACATTATAAGCTCCGGACCGTTGAATTATTATTTATTTTTGGTTAGTATCTGGAGCGATATCTTGCGTGACTCTGCCCCTGATATCATTGCACACTCAGTACTAACGTTTGGTCAATTATAGAGCAGTATCTTGCGTGACTCTGCCCCTGATACATTATAAGCTCTCGACCGTTGTATTTTATTGGTTAGTGTCTGGAGCGATACCTTGCGTGACTCTGCCCCTGGTATCATTGCACACTCAGTACTAACGTATTCCTAGTATTTGGAGGGTACCTTGCGTGACTCTGCCCCTGGTACCATGGCCACTCCAGACTAGTGTTATTTGAATTTTGTGATAACTGCAGCGATACCTTGCGTGACTCTGCCCCTGGTATCATTGACGCTCAGTATATCAATGAACGATGTAATACTGGCAATTTTTGATTGATTTTATCTTAATTCTGAATTAAAGTCGTAATTGACGACATGAAATAACAATAAGGAATTAATTAATAATAATGCACATTATAATTCAAGATTTTACATACACACATGAGTAGAACAAAATTGCTCAGACTTTCCTTCTGTTTATTTACAGATATACGTCACCTCATCAACCGATTAAAGCTTCGGCCCAGTTACTGGCAAAGTAATTTTACTTTTTATATATATTTCTTTATTTTAAGTTTTTATTTTACTTTCTTTATTTCTTCATTATATGTATATATATTTATATATTTTCTTTTTCTCTGAATTTACTGTTTTACTTAAAAAGAATACAAAATAATATACGAAAACAATTAACGCATCCTGACAATTTATTATACTTTAAATTTTCCTACAGTATAATTTATCAGAAGTGGGATAAAGAATTCTTGATTCTATATAAGTACAACAAAAATGGTGATGAGGTGACACGTGTAGGGATTGTTTTATGATTGTCTATTTTTATTTTTTTTAATTTAAACCGCTACGAATAAGTTATCGAAATGAATCACCAAAACCTGCTTCATGCAAACACCGACTTCCTTTACCATCAAGTTCTCGAGAGCGTAGTGAATCGCCATCAAGTTGCTCATCTCAAGTCACCGATAGATAATTCAAATAACCAACTTACCGTTGTAATGGCGAACTTGTTGCAAAATAAATACTACTAAAGTCAAGCCAAGTTCAAATGCTTATGGCAACGTTGTTCCATATTTTAGTCAAGAAGTAAAATTGCCAACAGAGATTATGTATAGATTATCAAAAATTGAATTCATTAACAATTAAGGACTGTCATCCTTTGCCCCTAATAGATGACCAAAACGATAAATTACAAGGCGGTAATTATTTCATCAGTTTGGATTTAAAATCAGGTTATCATCAAGTACCGTTGGAAGAAAATAGCAAGAAGTTTTCAGCATTCGTAACACTGGGAGGACATTTTGAATATAATCGGGTACCTTTTGGATTATCCAATGCGCCAAGAGTTTTTCAGCGTCTAATGACGAAAATTCTAAAACCAATTCGCGAAAAATCTGCATTATATCTTGACGACGTATTATTATTTTCAAATACAGTTGAAGACATTCTAGAAATTTTGCGAATTACGTTGGACATTTTCAGACAAGAAGGCTTAACACTCAATTTGAAGAAGTGTGAATTTTTACAAACATCGGTCACATATCTTGGTTACGACATTGAAAGAGGAACTGTGCGACCTGGGAAAGAGAAAATCAAGGCTGTGGAACAATTTCCTATACCAAAATCAGTACAGCACATTAGACAATTTTTAGGACTCACCGGTTATTTTCGACATTTTGTACAAAATTCTGCACTAATTGCGAAACCATTAACAAATTTAATCCGGAAAAATACAACTTGGAAATGGCAGAATACTGAAGAAGAAGCATTTAACACACTAAAGAATCAATTAGTAAATCGACCTGTGCTTGCGTTGTTTAATTTAGAGGCAGTGACGGAAGTTCATACTGACGCGAGTCAGTTAGGACTAGGAGGAGTTTTAATGCAGCGACAGACAGACGAGCGAATTCATCCTGTGGCCTATTATAGTCGACAAACCACAGAAACCGAACAAAAGTACCACTCATATGAATTGGAGACCTTAGCAGTTGTGGAGAGTCTTCGTAAATTTCGGACGTATCTGTTGGGAGTTAAATTTACTGTTATCACTGACTGTAATTCTCTTAAAGCTACAAGTAAAAAGAAGCAATTGATACCACGGATTGCCAGATGGTGGTTGCAGTTGCAAGAGTTTACTTTTGATGTCCAGTATCGACCAGGTAATAGGATGGCTCATGTAGACGCTTTAAGCCGAAATCCTATCAACGGTGAAAATAGTGATACTATTCTACATATTGAAGAAGCTGATTGGGTACTTTCTGGACAACTTACAGACGACAAGATCAAACAAGTTCGAGAAATTTTAACACAACCTCCGACAACAGAATACGAAAAACGGATTTACAAGGATTATTGTCTACGAGATAACAGATTATATCGAATTACAGTTAAGGGTCTTTTGTGGGTGGTTCCAAAAGGAATGAGACAACGAGTAGTTAAAGCTGCACATGATGATTTTGGACATTTTGGCATTGAAAGGACACTCAGCAGACTTTGCGAAAGTTATTGGTTCCCTCGAATGCGAAAATATGTGGAAAAATATATTTCATGTTGTATACAATGCTTATACACCAAAAGAAATTCTGGAAAAAAAGAAGGATTCTTGCACATAATTCCAAAAGGCATTGAACCATTAAATATATTTCATGTTGATCATCTAGGACCATTTCCACGGTCCAAAAGAGGAAATGAATACCTGATTGTGGGAATTGATGCGTTCACAAAATTTGCGTTTTTAAAAGCCGCTAAATCTACCAAAACCACTTTTGTAATAGAATATTTTAGAGACATTTTTGCGACATACGGTACACCAAAAATATTAATATCTGATAGAGGAAGTTCTTTCACATCTAAATCATTTGTAAATTTCTGTAAACAAAACAATATTCGACACATCTTAAATGCTGTTGCCACACCGCGAGCAAATGGACAAGTAGAAAGATTAAACCGAACCGTACTAGCAGCCTTATTACCATCAGTACCTGAAGAAGAACGTTGGGATGATCAAGTACGTGCTGTTCAATTTTCCATTAATAATGTTGTTAACAAGACTACTGGAAAAACACCGAGTCAGTTAATGTTTGGATTTACTCCCCGTAACAGTACAGATGCTTTGTTACGAGATGAAGTAAAAATGATTAAACCAATGTTAGACGATCTTCTAGAATCTAGACAAGCAGCTGCCAATAAAATGCATTCTGCTCAAATCAAACAAAAACAATATTTTGACAAGAAACGGAAGAAACCTCGTTTATATAAAGCAGGCGATATAGTAGTCATCCGAAAGGAAGTACCTTCGACTGGCCGTAGTCGAAAATTAGCACCCTCATATAGTGGCCCCATGATAGTAAAACTTGTTTTGCCAAATGATAGATATATAGTCCAAGATATGAAAGGTTCACATAGGACTTGTACTAGAGCCAATTATGAGAACACCATCGCAGTCGATCGAATGCGTCCATGGTGTCCACCTGGTGGAGTTTCAGACGATACAGCTGATGAGAGTGGAGAAGATGGTGTGGTTCTAACATCGGAAGAGGAGGATGAAGCCGACCAGTAGTATCTCGGGACGAGATATTTGCAGGATGGCCGAACTGTAAGACCCTATATATTTTTCCTAATATTATAACCGAAATATTTTTTTTTCCTTCATCAACTTCGTGGGAACATACCAAGATTCGATAGCGCGTTATGTTTATATTAAATAAAAATAATGCAGCCTCAAGAGGTTTGTAAAGTAAACAAATAAATGGTTCTAACGTCTGAGAATTACGTCTTTGTCTATGGGATTCATTTTCAATCTTATTTCCAAAGAGTTTACAACTATTCGAATATTTTAAATTATTAATTATTAAATTGTGTGTTTGTGAATCTTGTGTGCTCAACCTACCTATTGTCGACGAGGTTCTATTCTACATCCATAAGGGTGAGTTTCTCACTGAGTAAATTTGTTTTGCATGATTTTCTTTTCGATACATATATTATTCATTATTTATGATTTATTTAACATTTGGCTATTATTGATATTTTAATTTGATAATACAAATTTATCTGAAGGAAGTTAAATTCAAAACAAGTGCATTATCTATTCTTGATCATATTTATATTGATATTAAGTAATTATCAGATTTTTCATATTTTATTATTTTATTATCATTGACTCATTAATGCCGTAAGAAACATCCGTATATTTTGGTCAACTATGGAGCAGTATCTTGCGTGACTCTGCCCCTGATACATTATAAGCTCCGGACCGTTGAATTATTATTTATTTTTGGTTAGTATCTGGAGCGATATCTTGCGTGACTCTGCCCCTGATATCATTGCACACTCAGTACTAACGTTTGGTCAATTATAGAGCAGTATCTTGCGTGACTCTGCCCCTGATACATTATAAGCTCTCGACCGTTGTATTTTATTGGTTAGTGTCTGGAGCGATACCTTGCGTGACTCTGCCCCTGGTATCATTGCACACTCAGTACTAACGTATTCCTAGTATTTGGAGGGTACCTTGCGTGACTCTGCCCCTGGTACCATGGCCACTCCAGACTAGTGTTATTTGAATTTTGTGATAACTGCAGCGATACCTTGCGTGACTCTGCCCCTGGTATCATTGACGCTCAGTATATCAATGAACGATGTAATACTGGCAATTTTTGATTGATTTTATCTTAATTCTGAATTAAAGTCGTAATTGACGACATGAAATAACAATAAGGAATTAATTAATAATAATGCACATTATAATTCAAGATTTTACATACACACATGAGTAGAACAAAATTGCTCAGACTTTCCTTCTGTTTATTTACAGATATACGTCACCTCATCAACCGATTAAAGCTTCGGCCCAGTTACTGGCAAAGTAATTTTACTTTTTATATATATTTCTTTATTTTAAGTTTTTATTTTACTTTCTTTATTTCTTCATTATATGTATATATATTTATATATTTTCTTTTTCTCTGAATTTACTGTTTTACTTAAAAAGAATACAAAATAATATACGAAAACAATTAACGCATCCTGACAATTTATTATACTTTAAATTTTCCTACAAAAATAAACTAATCACATCACATGGTTACTCAATATGGCCGACTTCGCACGTATTAACTGTCAAACGGCCCACATGCTCCTTCCTTTCTCTTCCTTCTTAAGCATAAAACCAATTAATCCTTATAATTTCTGATAGTGCTGTCTTTGTCGTCGAAAATCTGCATATCTATGTGACTTAACTTAAAGCCCAGGTCTGTCTATATAGAAAATTTGTTTTTTGCTGCATCCCAACGGGTACTTTTCAATGGGATTAAATGCGGCCACACTATTGTATTAATTAATTTAATTACATCTGCAAAAGTTCATTTTGTGTGCGACGCAGAGGGAAATATCCATTATTTCCCATCGATCAAACTTAGGTTATTGAAAAATATATGGTCACATCCATCCATCTGACGGCTCTCATGACACTTTAGGTTATTATCACTTTTTCAGTAATATTACTTCAAATACACAATGACAACTTCTAAATTTACTACAACTATATGGAATACCCATTTTATAACACTACAATATAGACCATGTTGATAGAAATTAATCTTAAACATAAAAATAATGCCGAAAACTCTTAGGCTATTAATGTAAACAAAGAAAATAATAATAAACTATTTGACACAAGCAATTTGTCTGTCGTTAGAAAACACATCTTACCAAAACCAAATTATGACGTGAACTAGAAGTGTCAACTAAACTAAAATAAGTGACACCAACGTTAGAAAAAAATACTACCAAATTATGACAACCAACGAACCATAATAGAGAGATATGGTAGTCCTAAAAATAACGTCCGCCGCTATTAACGTTAACTTAACACCAACGATTTTCAAATAGAGAGATATGGTAGTTCTAAAAAATAACGTCACCTATGATGATAATCATATTATAGGCAGCCATTTTTAGGCTAGCAGATTTAAAATACCTGTCTAATATACTTATAGTAGGTATCTAGTATAAAATTTTATAAGGTTATTGAAGTTGACAAGTGGATTTATTATTTAAATCAAGTATTTATCAGATTCTAACTCCATTAATTAATAAGCAGCATGTACAGGATGCAAAAAAAAACATTAACATTTAACAAATTTTCCAGATTGCAATCAAATAAATTTTTAGCATACACTTTAAATTTCTATACGGGGTGAGTCAAAAATGTATTTGTTTATTTTTTTAAGGACAGAAAAGTAATATTTTCAGTATTTTTTTAGATTTCAATTCAAGATTTTTTAGAGGTTTCATAGATAAAACTACCACAAAACGACTGGGAAATTCCGCAAGGGATTTCTTGTTATAAGAATAATTCCCAACCCAAAGCATACTTTGATATTACAAACACAAATTGTAGTCGTTCCAGCGTTTCGGTTGTGTAGAACAACGCGTTATAAATCCAATCGCCTCTGCCTCAACAGCGTCACATCGGCAGTTTATCCATATCCATTTATCAAGCGTCGCTAAATCACGCTGCATCGCCTCACAGTCCGACTTCGCAGACACACTATTCTATATATTTTCAGATCGTCCACGAATAGTAGATACTGGGACTCAAACATTCATAGCTGTCAGCAAGATCTCATCAATTAAAAATATTTTGCAAGAATTGTTTCTTGTACTAACCGTAGGCTTCTATCTCCAATTGTAAATTACTATACTTCTATTCATAAAGTATGAAAATAACCCACTTCAAAAAGTTGAACTTTAAATTATAGAATCCAAATTAAGTATGTCGCGTATTAATATCCATGAAATAAACTTTTCGCATAATCCTTGTACAGTCATCACGCTATTGTGCAAACTGCATAATATCTCTATTCGTTTTCACAAGTTTACTACTACTGGCAAAAATATAAAAGCAGTAAAATACATTGTTTTAATCTCAGTTTTAAATAATAAATGAACGAAAAGCACGTCCAATAATATAAAATTTAGGTAAACAATTATTGTTTCCAAATAACACACTACTCAATTCTCTATTGTGATAGCTATAAATTTGTGTACAGAATTAACAGACTACAATTTTATACTATGTTTTATATTAACTGAAACTAAAAGCAAGTTGCACTCTCTAAAAGTGTTGCAAAATTATTTACCTGAAACCTGACACTTTTCGGGGACCAGAGTCCCCTTTTCAAACCAGCAGGTTACACCTTATATCGAAATATTTAAAGAAACGAAGATAGTACGAAAATTGAAGAATAATTAATCGTGTTATAGAAACTGGAGAAGATAAATCCTTGCGTAAAATTTCTACTTCACAAACCCATCAGGCGCGGCACAGGTTTCAATTTTAATACATTTGTTTGTATTCGAATAGGATGCTATCATTCATGACCTAAGAAACTATCCTTAATGATGAATCTCCGCATGTCGTTTGGCATGCAGATAGCCCTTCATAATATCATTGCCCTGCCTAAATTTCACAAACCCATCAGGTCCAGAACAGGTTTCAATTTTAATGCTTTTGTTTGGTATAGGACGCTATCATTCAAGTCCTAAGCAACTATCCTTAATGACGAATGAGGCACAAGTCGTGTGGCATGCAGCTAGACCTTCATAATATCATTGTCCTGCCTAAATTTTACAACCCTTCAGGCACGGAAAAATTTAAAATTTTTTGATGCTTTTGTTTGGTATAGGACGCTATCATTCAAGCCCTTAGCAACTATCTTTAATGACGAATGAGGCACAAGTCGTTTGGCATGCAGCTAGACCTTCATAATATAATTGTCCTGCGTAAATATCACGACCCCATTATTAGGGAACGAGATTTAAATTTTTTGGGGCCTTGGTTTGGTGTAGGACCCTATCATATAAGACCTAATCAAGACCTAAAAAACTATCCTTAATGACCCTGCCTCCGCATGTCGTTTGGCATGTAGATTTTCTTCTTCTTCTTGAAGTGCCTATCCTCTGTGGATGTTGGCGATCACATTGGTCCAAATCACTCTATTCACCGCCGCTCTGAATAGTGCTGTTGACGTCATTCCGGTCCATGTTCGACCCTCTATTTTTCCCTGCAGGATAAGTTGAAGAAGGTGGTATTTTTCACCTCGCATGACATGCCCAAAGTATTCCATTTTTCTGCGTTTGACATTTGGTAGGAATTCTAGTTGTCCACCGATGCGTTGCAGTACTGTGTCGTTTGATACGTGGTGCACCCATGGGATTCTTAGCATGCGGCGATAGCACCACATCTCAAACGCATCTATGCGTTTAGATGAGGCATCAGTAAGGGTCCACGCTTCTGCCCCGTATAGGAGGGTTGAGAGTACATAGCATAGATAGCCCTTCATAATATCATTGTCCTGCGTAAATATCACGACGCCATTATTAGGGAACCAGATTTCAATTTTTTGGGGCCTTGGTTTGGTGTAGGACCCTATCATATAAGACCTAATCAAGACCTAAAAAACTATCCTTAATGACCCTTCATAATATCATTCTCTTGTCTAAATTTCACAACCCTTGAGGCAAGGAAAAAATTTCAATTTTTTGATGGTTTTGCTCGCTATAGGACTATAGAACGCTATCATTCAAGCCCTAAGAAACTATCCTTAATGACCCACTCCACGCATGTCGTTTGGCATGTAGATAGCCCTTCATAATATCACTGTCCTGCCTAAATTTCATAACCCATCAGGTGCGGAACAGGTTCCAATTTTAGTGCTTTTGTTTGGTATTCGAATAGGCCGCTATAATTCAAAACCTAAGAACCTATCTAACGTAGCTTTTCTAAGCAACTTTGCGTGAACGCGATTAACAGCGAAACGTTAGCTAGTGTAAATTTGATGCATTGTTCAAAAAAATTAATCAACTGGCAACGTCAAATTTTCTAATTCTAACAAACAAGATTTTTTCCATTCCATTCCCTCACAAAGGCCATTCAATTTAGGCACTAAATAAACTAGTTATTTTCACACCCCCAAAATCCTAAGAACATTCTGACAAAAGATGAAAACAAACAGTGTAGAATGGATGAATGAATATTCGAATGAAAATCATATAAAAAAGGGAACCATTCAGAAAAGAATTTGTAGTGTAACAAAGATACTGTTTAGGACATGCATTTCGTATAACAACACCCCTCGACAATAATACCAAATTAACATTGAAGTGCATTATACAGAGCGCACCGCAAGTTACTTCCTAAGACATTCTCATCCGTTTTTACAGATCGACTTTACTTTTTAATTTAATAAATAAACATTTCTAAATATTCATCCATCTACAGATAAACAGGCGTGCATTTCTCCTGTATGTACATAGTAAATTTGCAGATATATGTTGTGTGACGGCACTTTATTGCCACCCTGTAAATATATAAAGAAAATGGTTTTTGAAGGGAGTGTGTATATATAGAGCTACGTATGTATACCACCCTAAAATCCCAGGGTAGCAGGACACCGGTTGAACACCGTATTTAGAAGACGTAAGGCAGACGTCACCCCACGGTCAGAATAAAAACCATTTTACACACCCCCTCAATACATTACCAGAAAACAGGGTTGGCTGCATTTAAACCTATTTTAAGGGCTGTAAGGTAGTGGTATAGTGGTTTTGACAGTGTATCATTTATCTGAAAGTCGTTGGAATAAGGAGTAAATGTTGTTTGACATTTTGTACACTACTAAAAAAATAATAGAAAATTTCACCTTCTGCTTTGTATTTTTTTTTCTATAATACGAGGGCATGGTGAAAAGTGAGTTTTGTTCATTAGTAATAACGGTTAAAGCTATTAATGCGAAGCCTCAAAATAGTACACAACTCTCTCAGAATACTTTGCAACAGCGCAGTAATTTATATACAAAAAAGTAAATTCAGTGAAATTCAAAAAAGCAATAATATTGTACGCTTTAACATGAAATAAATCTATCACTTTTCCTTCAATTTTATGAGAACTAATATAATAAACACATCAATAAATCAGTCAAAAACATTACTAATGAACCATTAAAAAAAATTAAAATATACAGAAAACCGGTGTTGGCCAACATATGCTAATCGATTGAGACATTATCAAAGCCATTTTCTAGATTATTTTGATTCTTTATTAACTGCAACTGGTATTCGACCAAAATACCGTAATTATTATACTGCTCGGGCTAGTGTCATTTAGAACAGCATTAAATATATTCCTTACTCTGCAGCCACAAACGTCAAATCAGCAACGACACTTTGATTCCTTGACGTAAATCTACTCCCAATACAAAACAATAATATACAGCTCTAAGAGCAAGGCTGTGCTTTCTAAAATTACGAGGGTCATACAGTAATTCACCAGCCAAATTGTTGTCGCTCTGTATAATCAATCAGTACAAAATCTGAAATCCTGAGAGTTCCGAATTGATTTATTTATAAAACTGAATGATCCTCACAAATAAAAAGCACTGATTTCAATTAGAGTTGAAGTTAAGACTAGTACAAATTATGGGAAATTTAATTCATTCTATAGTGCTTCGCTCGAAAAATTTTAATGAAACTTAAATCAATGTTTCATTTATTGATAATAAAGAAAAGAACTTTCATTCCGTATAATGTTATCGAAAATTTTTCCCAGATTAACGTTGAATTGTTAACAACACAATGGATACAATTTCTGTGAGTTAACGGTTTGTGGAAACTGTGCTGCGAATGCCACCTGTCATGGGTTAAAATTTATTTACAACTGGGAGGAATATAATCCACGAAAAATTTCAACACTGCGACTTTCCTTCTTTTGGAAACTTTATTTTACTTTAACATTCTGTAGACGCTTAAAAAAACATAAGTTATTCCTTTCATGACATATAGAGTGTCCCAGAAACATTCAAAGAACTATATGCAGAAGGCATCATCTCACTAAATAACCTGTTTCCGGTATCAATAAAAGATTATATTAAAAATTAAAATCAACGTTCGAAGCATGAAAGTATTTAGAAAATGTTGCGGAAATAGCTGTGCTAATTGGCAATTAAATATTCTACAAATATAAAATAACTATGTCAATTTGATATTATTACTATACGTGATTTCCTCTGAAAACAATATCCAAAAAAATAATTAGATATCGACCTTCAATGCCGGTTTTGTCTCATCAATTTATTTGGAAAATAATTTCGAGGTCTATACCATAAAAAATAATATCCGATCTGCGTTCGAAACTTAGGGCAAGAAGGCCCAAGCAACTTGTGAAATTCGGTTCGAACTCAATCGAACAGAAAAACTTGATGATAATAATAATAAATGTTTTATTGTGCAAAAAAACCAAATGACAAATCAAGAATACAAAGTTTGCTTACAAATAACAAATCAGTCACTTAGGCTAGTTTACACAAAAGGAATAAGATTTGGCTATAGCCACTCTTCCACTTATTCCAAACTTAACACAGTACAAAAGAAACACGCACTTATGAATATAATTGAAGGAAATAGTCTGCGCCTCAACTCTCTCTTGAAACTAAACAACGATAAGTTAAGAATATCTATTAAGTTATTTAAAAGTTTAGAACCATTATATGAAAAACATCCTTCAAATTTAGCAGTAGAATGTTGTGGAATTGTAAAGGAGTTGAAGTGCAAATCAAGTCCGTGGACATTATACCTTCTCAAGAGCATGTCAGCAAGGTACTGAGGTATATGGAACGTAAGAATCTTATAAGACAGAATACAAGTAATCAAACCGAATGGCGAGCCTAGGTTCTTTTAGTTTAGTAAGAAATGGAGTAATATGAGCTGCGAAGGGAACTTTGCACACGAATCTTATACCTGCATTCTGTATTCGCTGCACTTTATCTTTATTATAATTTGCCAGATAATAGTAATACACTTGCGAGCAATAGTCCAGGTGTGGGTAAATCAATGATTTTACGAGCATCAACTTTGTACCTTCATCCAGCAAATACTTCAAATGATACATAGATTTTAGCCTAAAAAAGGAATTCCTGTATAGTTGAGAACAATGATCATCAAAACTCATTTTACTATCAATTAGTATACCTAAATCTTTAGCGTTATTCACCCACTGCACCAATGTTCCCTCAACGAAAATCTTAGTAGAAGCCCGAATCAACTCCGTATGGCGTTCATTCCCGATACACAGAGCGACAGTTTTATTAGGATTTAATCTCAAGCCATGACATTTACACCAATCCGAAAAGTGGGACAGATCTTGTTAAGATTATAAATAGTATTTTGAAATTCGGAAATAGAGCAATGAGAATATATTTGCGCGTCATCTGCGTAAAGATGTATTACAGAATGAGCTATGCTCATGAGCAAATCAAAAGTAAAAATTGTAAAAGGAATCGGGCCAAGGATGCTTCCTTGTGGGACACCGCTTCTCAATTCCTTGAACTGATTGCATGAAGATCTGATCTTGACACATTGATTTCTATGGAATAAATTGCTAATAAACCATTTTATAGAAACATCGTCGAAGCCCAAGTAATGAAGCTTGCCCATCAAAAGCTGAAAGTTCACAAAGTCAAAGGCCTTGCTCTGATCAAGTAAGACCAAAATACTGCAATTTCCCTTATCCACAGCATATGAGATATCATTTGTAACTTTTAGTAAAGCGGTTGAAGTGGAATGGTGTGGACGAAACCCAGACTGCACAACAGGTAAAATGCGGAGTTGATCCAAATAATCCCGAATCTGGAGTGATACGATTCTCTCAAGCATCTTTGACAAAGTAGGCAGTAGACTAATCGGTCTCAAATCAGTTAAGGATTTAGGTGCTGCGACCTTTGGAAGCGGAATGACCAAAGCAGACTTCCAAGCTGTTGGAAATTCACCCAAACGAACACAGTCGCTGAAGATATTCTTTATGACACCACAGCAATATGGAATAATCAGATTCAGCATTCTTGCATTGATACCATCAACTCCAAAAGCATTGGACTTCATCGAATTTAGACTATTTAAAACATCAATCGTATTAATTTCTTTGAAACTGAAAGAAGAATCATTAAACAAAGTATTACTTTTGTAAAAATTTAAGGTATCAGTGTTGTGTTTGTCCAGTTACACCAACAAAATAATCATTGATTTCCTCGGGTGAATTAAAGTTATCAGATAGATAACCGATCGTATTCGAGGGAACCCTCAATTTGAGAGATTCCTCCAAAGCTTCCTGGAATTATTTTTACAATTGGATAAAGAATGTTTAATATACGCAGACTTTTCGCGCTTAATAGCACTTTTAACATAGTTCCTCAATTCGATATATGAAAGTCTATTTGTGGATGTCTTATGGGAAAGATACATTTTATAAATATGTATATGTGATATAAGGTACTCAAAAATCATTTCAAACACTTATACATAAAACGAAATAACTTTGGTTAATTTTGAAGGTGTTAAACTAACGATGGAACTAATACTGGTATATCAACTAACAAACAGATATAGTGAATAAATTTTGAATTATATACAGTTAAAAACTAACATGAAAAATCACCCAACAACCTTTAACGACACGCTGATTAATGTAAACATAAGAAAAGTGTTTACGCAATACCGTGCATATTTAAATTATCGATACAATGTAACAATTTATTTTATTTGCTATTTTTTCCAACGAACACTCTTTTTATTTTATGTTAAAAAGTATCAGGAGACAATGTAAATTTTACTCTCTTAAATAAAGCTACACAAATCTGAATTTTAAATTTATGTAAACCAGGTAAACTAGAATCGTATTTTAGGATATGCTTTCAACTATTAGAGAATATTTATGCGTGGATGTCTGTCGGGAATGTGTTGTTGAAATTCAATTTCAATATGTGGCGACAAATAGAAATAAATAATTTTTATTTTAATAATTTTATTTATAGAAACAATGGTTCTGCGTCAGCAAAGCTAACGTTTTGCTGATCATCCTGTTAGCTTCTGCGGAGCAACTAGATAAAATTGACGCAGGATTTACTCATTACTGAGAAGCATAAGTTGAGTTGCATGTGGAAGTTTTCTGACAAAAATAGAAACAATCTAAAAATCTGTAATATAAATTTAGGCAGATTTCGTTTAAAATTCAAGCAATACATTGTAACATGAAGAATTTATACAACACACACGTGACAACAGGTCCTACTTTCGGACTGTTTCTTAAGCCGTCAATTTTCTGAAACACAATATTATTTTTCTATTATCCTTTACAACAATCATATTATAGAAACATAATAGAATATACAACGAATAAATTTCAATAAAAATTGAAATACAGTAGATTTTATCCTTTTAAAATGGTTCGAATAATGCTTTTTATCCATTTCTAAAATGCATTCAATATGCTTTTTGAAAGAAGAACGCGTCCGTTCCAAATGGTATAATAAATAAAAACTTTCGCGCTGTTTTCAACTTTAGTTTTAGGCATTAAGCCCATTTATGAATTTGTACTATACGAAAATTGCAATGACTAAAACTCTTAATGAATAGCCGTAGTTGTACTCCCTGCATTTTGTCTAACTAATGCATAAATTAAATTTATAACATCCTTGTAAATTCACACCATTTCATCTCTATCTGTTTATGATGGTGAAAATATTATTTAAAATATGTATATCGGGACAGTGATGAATATAAGCAGAGGACTGCATATGTGGGACAAACCTCTAACAAATGCAGAACAGTCCCTGGCGCGAACCGGCAAGCCCCGTAGGGTCTCAAAACCCATGATGCAACTCCTTAAGGACAAGATCCTGACAGGCAATAATGAAACTCCCAAACTTTAATCAGCATCCTAAAAAGGACCGCCTTTCGCTTCGATAAGCCCGTGTCGTCAAGGAACAGAGGGCATATTTCTGGAAGCGATTTAATTCCCTCGTTTTCTGACCATTCAGATGACCAAATTCGTGGCTGTAGTGCATTTTCATTTTCTACCTTACCTACGAAACGTTGCATTTTTGAAGATTACAAGTTTCATTTGTCCTCTATCATACGAGAGGTCTATAAAAATTATAAATTTCATATAAATAATCATATATTTTAATATTTCTACTTATTAAAACATTTGTATTGTTATTATAAGACGATTTCCCTTGGAAGACGGCAAAAGAAATAAATTTGATGTAAAATCTGTGGCATTGTCGGGATTATGTAAAAAAAAAATAAAGCTTTACTTTATTACATATCCGATTTCGAGAAATTGAATGGAAAGCCTCAATGACTACCCGTACAGTTTGCTAAGGCCCTTCGGCACTAGGTGCTGGATCGATACCAGAGGCGATGGACCCTGTATTTCGACGTTGCCAACAATTACGCAATATTATATACCGACATAAGCACTATAGCTTTTTCCACTCGTAATTCTCCTGTTGTTTT
Source organism: Apoderus coryli (assembly GCA_911728435.2). NCBI lineage: Eukaryota > Metazoa > Arthropoda > Insecta > Coleoptera > Attelabidae > Apoderus > Apoderus coryli. The sequence continues at coordinate 10,631,917 of OU452210.1, forward strand.
TTTTCCTCTGACAGCGATTTTTCATAAACAACTGTTGCTTCTGTAACTTAAGCTGCAAAATGGTATAATTTTTTTACAAAGCTACTGTTCAACTCTCGAGAAGATTTATTATCTAAATTTCTCACTCATTTTAGAGGTTACAGGAATAATTTTTTGTACATGAAGAATAACACGTGTCAGAATGTGAAAGATACGCTTAAAAATATATTTTTATCTCAAAAAAGGGGATAAAAAAATTAGAATTGACGATTCACGATCTAAACGCGTGTTTCGCTAATAGTGGTTAGCATCCTCAGGCTATTTAAATTACAAATTAGAGAAGCTATATAAATAAGTAAAAATGTTAAATAACTGTTAGTTAGATTCGCCAAACGATTTTTTCAGACAAGTACCCAAAATTATTGACCAAATGGGGAATATTCAAAAAATTTAATTCATAACAATGTTGTTACCGGTGTCAGTCCAACAACACGTACATAGATTTACAAACAATTTTCTTGGCTTTTGAATTTTATTTACATTGACACCTAGTTCGCAGAAATAGCAGATGAAAGAAAAGTGACTGGAGAAAATGCGAGGAGAAATTGACAACATTGCTTGTAGTATTTGCGCTATGTAGTGTTTAGGGGTGAGCTGTGGTGCAACATACTCATGCCATCCACATGCTACCCACATTGACATCGAAGTTGTTGTAATATAAGAGAGAACAGAAGACGGAAAAGATACACGCGCTTAAATTATTCTAAATTTAACACATACCAGATGTGAAAAATAGTGCTAAAATGATGGTAAACCACCCAGGAAGAAGAAAAAATCTTTCGTACCTACTATTTATCATAAATAATAAACATCAACTTATACAGTTAAATAATGTAATAAAGTAAAAGTAGGAAACTTTAGAATTACTTACGTAAACTTTTTAAATTTCAAAAATAATGAACATACTGATAATCAAGGGGTGTTGTTAGTAGATGCATTAAATTTGAAACTTTCGTTTACGTAAGTTACGAAGAAAATTTATATCCCACTTTTCTAGAATTTCCCAGTTAGAAACTAAACTTAATCGATAAGTTTAAGTTTCGACAAGTGGATACGATATATATTCCACTTTCTTATCTTACTCTTTTTTTTTTCGTTTAGAATAAAAATGAAGTGAAATTTTATATCTTGGATTTAGATTCCGATTTTCTATCCATGAAACCATTCATTGTTTTACCTGTACGAAGTAATGTTTTTGATATAAATTAAATACATACATACGAGTAGGTGCTCATAAGTATAAAAAAGTAATGCCTGAAAAGTTTCCGCTACATTAGGTTTCTTGAAAATACTCGTACATCTCACAAATACTCTTTAGGGTTTCGGTTGGGGTAAAACTTTTAGGCAATATAGCAATAAGTTTCATGAAAAATTTGCTGTAGTAGGGTGGTTAGGCATGGTGTATATACACAACGAAATATTAGAATATTTCTGTAAAACACACTGTTGGCTGGTTTACTTTATTTTTATATACGAGGCATGTTTAACTTCATCATCGTTGTTGTAGCTAAAAGCGATCCTAAAGCCAATAGATTCAATCAGACGTATGGACCGCGATTCTCTTGAAGCAATTATTAATAAACGTTAACAACTAGACAGTTTATGGATGACGTTTGGAGCTTATAAAAGCTTGTTTAATCCGAAACACTTTGATCGGATTGCTAGTCAATTAAAAAAAAACACAAATTAGAAAAAAACTGTTATACATATTTGCTTTGTTGGGTATTTTTGAGACTACACTCTGTTATGTTGTTGTTTATGCGGTAGTAAAGTAGAATGAAGATTTTTTTATATTAATATTAGTTATACAAACAACTAATAAAACTTATTAATTAATTATTTTACAAGATTATTGTACCATCTAAGTATTTTTTACAAATACCTTTCTTATTTCTTTCGCCTTGTGTACCATAAACTAGAACTTATAGAGATTTCCAGTGGTTATGATTCTAATAATTTACCATGATGTATAAAAGAAAATAACTGGTTACATAAAATATGCCGATAAGAGTGTCTCATAGTAAACCAGTCGTCCTTGAGATTACCCATAAAACCATTTTACATTTTCCTTTAATTACAAGTAGGTAAGTTATGTTTGATATTATAATGTTTGCATCTTTCTCAACATGCTGTGTAAATTGTGTGCTTTACTTATAAAACCAACTCAACTAACGTTAGATGAAACAAATAATAATAATAAAAATTAAGTAACATATGGCTATTTTATCTAGCAAATAACTTACGGAATTTGCTATAAAATGTTCGCTGGCTATGCGTAACGATCTGTGTTTAAAATTATGATGGTTACTCGGGAAGCCTTTAGGTAATTAATTACTACACAGCGTGTCGAAGCTAATCCAACAATAAAAAATATATAGGCATACATCGACATTTTTCAATTCGAAACTATACTTCCAAGGATTTTAAATTGATTTAAAACAAAATTATTAAATATTCATAATTTTTGAAAATCTAAAACGTGAGAAAACCATAGATTTCGGGTTCCTGAGGAGGAAAACAAGAGCAAGAATATAAGAGATTATATTTCTATTGAATAAAAACATGTAAAACTAAAAAACACCTGTAGAATTGGATCCACACAAAGAATACGGAGCCAAAAATAAATATTTTTCATTTGATGGCGGTTTTTTATTCCTGTGAAACATTTTCTTCACTTTCAACATAACGTTGAAGCCGAATTTATCTACAAAAGTATATTTGTCTCAATTTTGAACTCGTTTTTTCAAATTCTAAGCTTTAAAAATTCTGAAGATCCCGAAGTTTTCTATAACAACGATATTTGATCATATTTGGAGATCAATTATTTGGATGTGAAAATATTAGAGACTGTCTATAGAAATCGAAGAAAAGCATAAGTAATACAAAAAATCATAACCATACCATGTATAATTTCGATATTACAATTTTGCGGACAGATGTATACAGGGTGTTAGTAAATAAGTGCGTTTTCTGAGGTACGGGGTGTTAAAGTTTTTCTTAAAAACTGAAGATTACTCTGAAACCGGTGGAGATATGCAAATGAAATATTGTGAGTTTTAAGAGATAGTCATTGCGCATTTTTTGGCAAGCAATTAAGACTTTTATGTTCATCAATGGCGCGCATACGAGTAATGATCTCAATATTTTTAAAGATTTTGCAATTCCCCGTTCAATTTGTGATAAAAAATCGCTCCTGCTTTTTTATCGTAGGGGGCATCGTCTTTGTGCAAAAAAATAAAACATCTTACCCCGTATTTTTCATTTATTTAATACATTATCAAGAACTATCTAATACAATAAACATTAAATCAAAATCAAAATTCATTTGCATATCTCCACCGGTTTCAGAGCAATCAATAAATCTTCAGTTTTTAAGAAAAACTTTAACCCGATCTCAGCAGAAAATGAAGCATTTGCGGACATGTGTTTATATAGCAAACTGTCATTATTTTTTCATGCAGAATTACCTCCTGAAGTTTGTCGCACTTATTTACTAACAGCCTGTATATGTATAAAATGACCAAAAACAATTATTTCCGGTGAAATTAAATAAAAATTGATTGCACAAAGACGATGCCCCCTACGATAAAAAAGCAAGAGAGATTTTTTATCACAAATTGAACGGGGAATTGCAAAATGATTTTTTATTTGAAAAATTTCAGTGGCGTACCATTTTTTTCTTTAAAAATATTGAGATCATTACTCGTATGCGCGCCACTGATGAACATACAATTCTTAATTGCTTGCCAAAAAATGCGCAATAACCACCTCTGAAAACTCACTAAATTTCATTTGCATATCTCCATCGGTTTCAAAGTAATCAATAAATCTTCAGTTTTTAAGAAAAACTTAGAAAACGAAGCATTTGCGGACATATGTTTATATAGCAAACTGTCATTATTTTTTCATGCAGAATTACCTCCTGAAGTTTGTCGCACTTATTTACCCTGTATAGGGACAATGCTCTTATTTGACTTCAAAAGTATGCCGAATCATACCTCTAGAAGTCTATTGGTTAATTTTTCAGATTTTAATAATTTACCAACGATAATAGTTTTCTATAAATTAATTATTAAATATAAACGCATTAACCTTTTAAATCATAATCGATATTAAATTTCAAGTTGGGATTCATTAGCGGTAATTTCTTTTCCTGATAAATCGACGAAATAAAAATATAAAATTGTTTTCAATGGCGATATTAATTTCTACTCCTGAACATCAGACTACTTTTATCCCTCCATATAATGTTTTAAAATTAAAAGTCGTCCATATTACTATTGCCTAAAGGTTATTTGTTGTGCAAATGAAAACCAATATCAGGTACGTACTCTATGTATACACATAATTGTGTAGCCTTTGGCGATTTTCATTTTTTTTTTTACACAAAAACCTTTAACATGCACGCGATATTTTATATTTTAACAAATTTCAAAATTCAACCCAGTAGCATGAATATGGCTCACAAATCTAATTTAAGTGTATTGCTCTTTTTATTTGTTTTACAAATTCACCATTTCACCAACATTTTTAAATGAACATTGGTGTTTCATTTTGTACCAAATGCGTTTTTGTAAAAATTTTAAACAAACTCTAAAAAGTTTGATTGGGTATAAAAATCGGTTATCTAAAAATCTTTATTTGTTTTAGAGTAAAATTAAACCTGCTCTCGATAATTTAAAATAATTTTACAGGAACATTTAATATAACCAAATATTAAATAAAATAACTTAAGATGCACTCTAATCCTTATTTTGGAATGAATACCTTGGATAAAGTGAAAAGACGAAATTACAGTTCAGCATCGCAGCTATATTGATAACCTCTAATACTGTATTCAACTGTGACTATTACTTTACATATTTCCTACGAGTTTTGCAAAACTATATGTAGTTCAAAATTTATAATCAGAATCTTGAGGTGTACGTGACTCAACGGAAAATATTCTTACGAGACTCTCTAACTAAGCGACAGAGGGTGGATCCTGGATTATTAGGATATACCTATATAGCAGCAATAACGTTATTTCGCTTTTGATAACAGTATTTAAAAAATGTAGAAGCTGAGGTCTTAAATGTTGAAACATTTGTAGTTTCAAACCACACAAATAAAATATTTAATTTGACCGATTAAATGAATAAGTTTTGTTCAAAATTTGCATAGTACAAGGGTCTTTTTTGCAACCACAGACACTGCAAGTTCTCATACCAACGATTTCTTTCCCTTTCTGAAAATCAAGACTGTGTGATGTAGAAGTATTCAACGCTTTCTAAAACGCCATTTTTACGGTATCAAAAAAACATGGAATCACTTTTGCTACCATGAGAAATCCAATTGAATTGATTTCGTGCAAAAACACTTTATATGAAGTAATTATTATAAATTTCTTCAATGGTATTTAATGATTTGATATCAGGATACTACAAATTTAATGTAAGAAAAATAATAAACTAAATTCAATTATGCCGATCACCACTAAATAAATAACTAAAAGTCTTGTTATTTTGTGTAATAAGCAATTCGTAAATAATTTAAATTACTTAAATACACGAAATTGAAATAAGAATAAAAAAATATATATTCACAATTTTACTAACTAGACCAAGAGGATATTAAAGTTTCAATCATATTTTTTAATCCATCTATTATGCAAAACTGTTTCAATTCGCCTTTAGGGCTGATGAAGAAAAGGCATTTGATTACTTAAAAATACTTTAGTCTACTATTAACTTGGTAATTAAATTTCTTTGGAATTCAAATTTTCTTTGTAGAATGCAACCCTATATATAGTAAATTGCACCCATCACCCGGTTTAATTAATACTTTTCAAATTAGAGCTACAATAATTCAACCCCTAATATAACATTTGAACTAAAAACTTTTTGGGGGTAAATTAAAATTAGTGCTATATCCACGGAAAAGTAATTGGAGCATTGTGTTTTATTAACGTACAGAAATTTTCCAGTTTTTAATTAAAGAACATCACCGATTCAGTTTAGCGAAAAAAAGACTCGATGTAAAATTACTCAGAGAAACATTTTACAGATTCGTATTAGAACTGTTCTCCATATTATTCAATGCCTGTATTTTACAACTGTACTGCTAGCTACTGGTGAGGGTTAGTTCATATCGTCTAATGCCCCTAGAAGTGCAGCAAGGACAATAACGCCATAATCAAATTTCGGCCAAATGCAACAAAAAATTGATATTTCTTTGCGTATCATATTTATACTATGGATAAATTTAGTTGCGCTAAAAATATGAACTGTGAGTTTTCAATCAAATTCAAGCAGAAAATTATTAGAAAAAAAAAACTGGGTAAATTTTTTAGATGGGTAAACTTCCATCGTTCTCGCCTTAAGCTAACGGACAGAAATTTGTGGTATAAATTAAAAATTTAAATTTATTCCATCAGAGAGGCATTCATTCATCTTCCTTTATTAATTGCATTTGTAGAATGATTAATATGAATGATAAAATTCATCAAAATAAAAATAATATAGTGCTAAACAAGATCGGGATTATTATTTTGTTTTTAATTTTAAACAAAATGAGCGAAAGCGTTGCAATTAAAACGTGGCAATTTAATTGTAAGATTCATTGAGCATTTTATTCTTAACTCGCGATAATATCTTTTAATTATACACAACTATTCGAAAGTAATATATGATAAATATGATACAACGCCGGTTTAGTGTTTCTTATTCGATTCGAAATTTTATTATATTTATGTTCAACTTGTAGACGATTCTTAAAGAAAAATTTAATATAAACGATCCTGGAATTCCGTTTCAAAATCATATCTCAATTTCAAAATGAAACTAAAGGAATTTTTTATTTATTGCGTATTGCGTTTATACCAGGTCTGATCAAAATTGGTACAACCCCAAAGAAAGAATTTTGTTTTTTATTATTCTAAACCAAATACAGTAAATAAATATTAAAAATATGGAACTCAATTTTAGTAAAATCAAATTTCTATAAAATAACAAACAAAAATGCTATTCAAGTGAACAAAATCAGTTTCATGGGTGCTAGGTTGGGTATTGTAAATCTATCTATATTTACTTATTTCTCAATAACATTTTCATATCCTTATGCCATTTACTCTGAGAATACTTCCTTTGCCAGATATATATGCGATATAAGAAAGAATCTGCTACAAATTGAGACGAAGATTTCTCTAAAGCTTTTAGAAATAAGAGGGATTTTCTGGAGAGAAATTTTCCCTGGCCCAACCTAGACGACGTAGTATCTACTATCTGTCGCTATATATTATGATTTTTCTTGCTTTTTGTAAACAATATTTGAAATCTTACATTCTCTTAGGTGGGGAATGAACATTCAATTGTTCTCAAACTAAATCTAAATCCTTTTACCTGCCAGAATTATTATACTTACAAGGCTCAATGGTAACATGTTAAGTGACAACTAATTAACTGTAGAATAAATTGATAAGGAACCATGCACAATCTGAAGACGACCATCGATAATTTAACTTGACAGTGACAGAAAGTCTTGTTGACATGAGTTCTAATAGTTATACTGCTTTGGGGTAAACTCAGAGATTGCGTCTCAGGAATCATAATTTACAAGTGGCATAGATCACTCGAGAACTCTGATATCGATTAAGGTATACAAAGTAAAAGCAAAATTTGTTTTATTGTTATGAAATATCGGCAAAAACCTAAAAACGGGTAAAATTAATTTCACGCGACAATAAACGCATAGAAAATATTTAAATTAATAGTGTACAGAACAAAACATGTCCGTTAATTAGTTTTCTGTTACAATAGTGTGAGACCACTTAAATAATTAACTGGAACATCCAGATTTCAACAGGACCAAAACAAATCTCATCAAACTCGATCAGTATTAACAGCAGAATTAGATTTTATCTATCACACGCCGAGTAATTAACTTTGTAAAACAGATTCATTTAAACTCAACATTATGTTACATTAAAAAAAATGCATTGAAAAATTTTTATATCTACATAGGTACATGTGTTATTCTTCGCTTAAAATACTTTCGATGTAGAGAAAAATACAACGGGAATTTATTACATGGAATTAACACACAAAGATGTTAAATTTATCGTGACAGGAAAAGTAATATAATGAATTATTCAAGGTTGTACTTTCTATTTTTTTTTTCACTTGATTTCGACGAAAATATCTTTATACAAGAATGATCTGTGACAACTTTGTCTATATTTACGGGAAACTATTACATTTTTTCTCTTACGAGGACGCTGCAAAAAGAACTTGAATAGCGACCGAAAAAAGTTAGAAAGCATGTTAAAATAAAACAATGGGTTTTCGTTATTATTGACAGGTTTAAACCTAATAGTTAGGCACGAAAAATGTTAGTTATCTGGAATAAAAACAAGAACACTGTGTATACAGTATGTCCACGGATGCGGTTAACAAGAGGACAAATGGACCAAAAATTGAAAGATACGAAAAAAGTTATTCTTGATAAAAATGTTTGCTTGTCGAAAAAATAAGAACTACCATGAAAACCTCAAAAAGGCAGAAATATAAAATTAAACAAGAGCAAACAGTCATATTTTGGTGTCTTAGCGTAAACTGATAAATAGAAAAAATGCTCCAAATTTAATCCTGACCCTGATTCCAGAGTTACAGAAGAATATTTAAATTTATGAAAAAAAATGTTTTTTCATGTGTCCATGTCCGCTATTTAATACTTTTACTTAATTATTACCTTTACATTAGGTACCTTATTGTTGTTGTAGTAGTTTATTATTTTTTTTCTGTGACGGGAAAAAAGTACTCTCTTGACAGGTAATAAAATATCACTTTTTATCCCCGGGAAAAATGTGAGGACTTTTTTCCCGGACACATAAGTAACGGTAGATATTTAATTTTAGGAAATTTTATTATACAAAAGTTACATTTTCTTTATATATCAAAACTGGCAATAATTTGTGACGCTCCTTTTGCTGCTTCTACTGACTCCGGTGGAGTGTTCGCAATTTTTACATTAAATCACAGAATGATATTGACAGATCTTTGATTACTGAAAGGTTTTTAAAACTTCAAATTTCACTTGGATAATTTTCTGACCTTTTTCAATATTAGATCGAAGTTTTTCCCGTCTCAGAAAAAAATAGTGTATCATACACGGGAAAAAAGTTAGATTTTAGCTCTAGGTTTTTTGTCTCCCGCTGCGCGTCGGGAGACAACACAACCTCACTAACTATTATTAAACAGGACGTGTCAAAAAGGCATAAACATAATATTAAATAAATTGAAATGAAAATTGAAACGCAAATTAATAAACAGGAACAAACATAACGCAATCATAATCATGATTCAAACACCCCTCCCCCATATTCACCACACTTTTCCCACTGCTTCCTAATGTGATCAAAACTGGCTCGAATCTCTTGAATTGTCAATGATTCCACGGCTCGCCTGATTCTTAATTTTAAAAGTTCAATATTGGAATCCATTGGTTGCGCATAGGTAAGCTGCTTTAGACGGCCCCAAAGGAAAGAATCGGCTAATGTCAGGTCGGGACTTCTTGGGGGCCATAAAATTGGTCCATTTCTTCCTATCCATCTGACACCGAATTTCTGGTTCAGCCATTCTCTAACCTCTCCAGCGCAATGTGCAGGGCATCCATCGTGTTGAAAATACATTGCGTTGCGATCATCCAGGGGCAGCTCTTCGAGATGATCGCAAAAGAATGTATCTAATAGTTGCAAATAGCTTGCTCTGTTACAAGTACCATCGAAAAAATAAGGCCCAATGATACCGTAATATGAAATAGCACACCACACATTGACTTTTTTGCAGTATTGACGTCTTGCGGGAATTCTAAATTCGGGATTCTCTTTACTCCAATATCTCACATGTTGAGAAGCTACAGTTTCATTGGTTGAAAATGCTGATTCATCAGAAAATATTATAAGCTTGTGAAAATTTCTATTGCCGTTTAAAATCTGATTTCCAACCCCTCCAAAGTTTGGTTGAAATGAGGCTTGTAAGGATAAATTTTATTTTCTTTTAAAATTTTTTGCATGGTAGATTTTCCCACCACCTCTAAATTCTTAGCCCTGTTTCTTAAAGAAACCAATGGATTTTCATTTACTGATGCCAATATCAAAACTGTACTGGTATCGTCCTCATTATATTGTTTCTTTTCTTTTTTAATATCAAAAACTGATCCTGTTCTTCCAAATTTTTTCACCAATTTGTGAACAGCAGCTTTCGAAACGTATACGCCAGGAAATTTGCGGTGGAATTCCTCTACTACATATCGATAAGAGCAGTGATTACTTCCATAGCATTGCACTATAAAAACTCTTTGTTCTACGGTCAACATTTTGGATAATACTTTTAACACTGACAAGACAACTTTTTTTTGACACTGATAACTACTACAAAAACAATAAGGTACCTAATGTAAAGGTAATAATTAAGTAAAAGTATTAAAATATTTATGCCATTTTGAGACGCCCTGTTTAATAAAAATAATTTTTTTCATTGTAGTTCTTATTTTTTCGACAAGCAAACATTTTTATCAGGAATAACTTTTTCAATTTTTGGTCCATTTGTCCTCTTGTTAACCGCATCCGTGGACATACTGTATGCAAATCCAAAAGCACAAATCAAATTCCATTATTCCTTGCAGTAATTATAAATACTAATAATCATTTGAATGAAATGAAATAGTTGACTTCATGTATCATTAAAAACAATGGCTGTGCAGATTATGATCAATTCAATCGTAACGTGAAAATTTCTATTGCCGTTTAAAATCTGATTTCCAACCCCTCCAAAGTTTGGTTGAAATGAGGCTTGTAAGGATAAATTTTATTTTCTTTTAAAATTTTTTGCATGGTAGATTTTCCCACCACCTCTAAATTCTTAGCCCTGTTTCTTAAAGAAAGCAATGGATTTTCATTTACTGATGCCAATATCAAAACTGTACTGGTATCGTCCTCATTATATTGTTTCTTTTCTTTTTTAATATCAAAAACTGATCCTGTTCTTTCAAATTTTTTCACCAATTTGTGAACAGCAGCTTTCGAAACGTATACGCCAGGAAATTTGCGGTGGAATTCCTCTACTACATATCGATAAGAGCAGTGATTACTTCCATAGCATTGCACTATAAAAACTCTTTGTTCTACGGTCAACATTTTGGATAATACTTTTAACACTGACAAGACAACTTTTTTTTGACACTGACAACTACTACAAAAACAATAAGGTACCTAATGTAACGGTAATAATTAAGTAAAAGTATTAAAATGCGGACATGCACACATGAAAAAAAAAATTTTTTTTCATAAATATAAATATTCTTCTGTCACTCTGGAATCATGGTCAGGATTAAATTTGGAGCATTTTTTCTATTTATCATTTTACGCTAAGACACCAAAATATGACTGCTCTGGTGTAATTTTATATTTATGCCATTTTGAGACGCCCTGTTTAATAGAAATAATTTTTTTCATGGTAGTTCTTATTTTTTCGACAAGCAAACATTTTTATCAGGAATAACTTTTTTTCGTATCTTTCAATTTTTGGTCCATTTGTCCTCTTGTTAACCGCATCCGTGGACATACTGTATGCAAATCCAAAAGCACAAATCAAATTCCATTATTCCTTGCAGTAATTATAAATACTAATAATCATTTTAATGAAATGAAATAGTTGACTTCATGTATCATTAAAAACAATGGCTGTGCAGATTATGATCAATTCAATCGTAACGCATTAATAGATATAGATACACAGAATAAAATCAAATACTAAAAATACTAATAACAGAAAGAGTTTTTAAAGAATAGCTATAGCCTGCCATTATTTTTATGAGTATACATAATTTGAATACCTATACGGTCCATTTAAAATAGCTATCCGTAACGAAGTTAAAAAAAACAGAGCTGCTATATACATTTTTTATTTATTCTGGCGTGTTCAGATAATAACGTACAAAATGCAGTTTGCCGACTGCTTTTTATGAAAACACTCTTTGTCACTAGCAAAATTATATATGACAAGTAATAATAATTGGGTTAAATCTTCTCTATTTCCAAGATTTAAATGATATTGTTTGTCCTTGATATTTCTTGCTTAAACCAATTAAAAAAATAATGACCAAGTGTTGTCAGCAAAGTACAGTTTGTACCAAAAAACAAAACAAAAACAGTTAAATATAAATGCAAATAAAAGACTTACCGTTGGAACACACGGGTGGCTTGGTGAGATGAAATCCAAACCGCGCTGGCCTTTGCCGCTGAAGCAATGCTTAATGTTTTGCATAAATTTCCTCCGGATGGATTTGAGAGAATAAACGCACAATGCCGAGAGATTAGACGGTTTATTCGCAATCACAGGGTCACTTTCACTGAACACAGCAAACAAAACATCGTCTTGTGCAGTTATACCGAGATCGGAAGCTAAATCCGAACCTGCTTTACCAACATACGCGGCTTGTACTAGGTTGTATTTCCTTCCTTCATTAGTGCAGTCTATAGGGATTTCAGTATACGAATAATAATTCTCATCATCGTGACATACTCTAACTAATTTACTTATGTATTGGCTAGACGAAGTGTGTTTCATTTGAGTAGTCAAGAAATAACTAAACCCTTCGGATGCAAAACCAGTAACATAAGTGATTGGATATCGTTCTCTCGCTAACGAATTGACAAACATTCTTGTCCCTGTAGTAACTGCTGTTTGTGCAATTGCAAACATTCGGTCTTTATCCAGCGATCGAGAACTTACAGCTGGAACTTCGGATCTATACGGTGAACCCAAAGTAAATGTAACACCAACATACATAACTTGTGAAACAGGTGGATTCGGCGGCCCGGGTGCTATAAACGCCACTGTAGATGCAGTCGCATTATTAGCAACAACGGCTTCCCTTACTTCTATAGTACCATCAGATATATTGTGAAGATTTCTCACCGAACAAATCCCCTGAGACAAACTACCGCATGCGATTAGCCGAGTTGTGGTGTAATCAATAACTAAAGCCTTGTTGACGTTATCTGTAAGCTTTTTATTAACTGACGTCGTACAGTCGAGGACTGAACATTCGTCGGAATCCATTTTAGGGCCCGTTTCTTCAGACACAACAAGTTCCAAATCCGGTGATAATTGATATAATCTATTTACCGCTCCGATATATACACGACCCGTGTTCTTGTCCACCACTAAATGGTTGAAGGTTTGCACTTTTTGATCAGAAAAAGTCCTAATTATGTCCGATGGTGCTGCTGCTATGGCTGTTGCCGTGGCGACCAAAGCCACAAACACAAAAGACAGCGTCCGCTTCATAGCGGTGCCCGGCTCTGTACAGTTTCACGTCATTGGGCCCTATAACACAAAACGTACTAACTGTAAATAAATCAATTTACAATTTGTAATGCGGTGCATGGGCAACCATGAGGCATAACTCATAGATTTGTCACCGTAGCTGAATTATTTGCTACACCACGGTCATAAAAAAAAATAAATCCTATTCTTATAAGAAATACCATCAAAGAATAAATACAGTTGCACTGTGTATACAGGGTAATCTCTTTAGACCGTGGATTTATTTTTCAATTTCTTATTTCGTATCTGAACAGTTTGCATATAAAAAATTGTTATCAGCTCAGGCTTATTCACATCAGTCTGACTGCAATTTCGTTAACTTGACATAACAAATACATCCTGGCATTCGTCAGGGACAGGCAGGTTTTTATTACAGCAGACATACTCTCTGCTTATCCAATCACACCTACCATTATCGCTGACGAATACCCGAAAGTTTGTTCATTTACTCATGCTAAATAAATACTTTAATCCAAATAATGAAACATGCTAAATGCTAAAAAACTAACTACTAGGTCCAAGGATTTGTTAATTCTAATGAGCGTCATTCATTTAAGGATGCTGAGTAGTTTTTAATACCCGTGATACACATAAAAGCCATGTGAATCATAGGTGTTCCACATGCAGTATGGTTTTAAGCTAGGTATATATTGTGACGAATATGAAAATGTACACCTGTTGGCAACAGCGCTACGCGTCTAGTTAAACTCGAGCTGGTTGTGTCGGAGACCGCCATAGAATAGAATAGAAGAGACTGGAAAGGTGCAGAACATTCTCGTACGGAAGGCGACATGTGTATATAAAGACGAACATCGATAGTAACAGTGTTGTGACATATATACATATAATAGTGAAAATAAATACAGTCATATTAGTTCGTTAATGATATTAGTTTGTTTAAGTGTTTATTCTAAGTGTAAATAAATTAGTTTTAAATAAAGCCCCGTGTCATTTCACACTACGAATTTGAAAATATAAAAATATAGTAACCCTGTCAACATAATTCTATGGAATTAAACACCTTGTGAACAAATGTTTTGCTACTTATTAACGAAACAAGTATTGTTATACATTTTTTTTTCTTTTTGTATATCATTATGCTGCTTTAATTTTAAATTTTTATAAATTATAAGTGGATATTGATTTGCAAATGTTTCACTATATTTTCAGTTGAGATTTTCTATTTATTTCGATATCTGTCTACATCTTAAAAATTTTAATAGTACGTATCCTTTTCGAGAGCGCAAAACGAGAAGAGGCCCTTGACATTCTTCGATATTGATGAAACACTAGTAAAATAAAAGAAAGAAAACTACATTAGGTAGTAGTAGACGACCAGCATGGATTTAATGCTGTCTATCTGAAAATCGGTAAAACTGAACTGCTGTCAACATGATATATTGATTTCCACAATCAAATTTAAATTTCGACTTTTAATTCAAACATATTTTATTTCTTATGATTACTAAAATTCCAAATATAAATTCTACTAGAAATTAAAATAATTTGAACAATAAGTAATTTAATAGGAGCGAAACATTGTGTTGACCAGCCCACGTTTGGATCCAGTAAATAACAACCGCAATTGTGGTGTATCTCATCTTATCGAGAATTGCTGCATTTCATTTGATAGGACGTAAAAATTTCATGCTCGTAGCAAGTTATATTATGTGAAACAGTGACTGTTTATGACATTTCTGTGTACACATTATGAAGTTGTCCCCAAGCTGGAACTTCCATGTGAAAAATTATTGTTCAACATTTTATAAAACACTGTAGATTACATATACTTATAACATATATCGTAATTACTATTGTGTGCTAAAACATCAATAACATTAATGTTTATGTTTATTTTTTCTCAATGAGTTTTTTTTTTTTTGCTAGATTTTGAGATAAATTAAATCTTTCTATATTTACAAAAAGTGTGGCTTGTAAAAGAAAATTTTATATCAGTGTACAGGGTGATCAAAATCTTAATAAATATTAATTTTGCCTAAGAGTAAACTAAGTACGAGGCATGTTTTTTAAGTAAGTACCGTTTTGGAATTAAAAAAAGACGTGCAAAGATATCGCAATATTTTATTTTTACATGAAAGCCTGTACCTTAATCTACTTTTCTACATAATTTCCGTGAATATTGAGGCACTTGTCGGCACCAGTTTTTGAATACCCTCCTCATAAAATTCTGCCGCCTGACTTGTTAACCACTGTATCACAAATGTTTTGACGTTGGGTTCCAAAAATGTTGACGGATTTGCACAAAACCCAACGTTTAGGCAAACATTTGTGATACAGTGGTTAACAAGTCAGGCGGCAGAATTTTATGAGAAGGGTATTCAAAAACTGGTGCCACGTTATGACAAGTGCCTTAATATTCACGGAAATTATGTAGAAAAGTAGATTAAGGTACAGGCTTTGATGTAAAAATAAAATTATTGCGATATCTTTGCACGTATTTTTTTAATTCCAAAACGGTACTTACTTAAAAAACATGCCTCGAACTTTACTATTTAAGGAATATGTCATTGAATTTATTAAAAATAAAAAATATTTCGCGTGAAATGTCTGAATAGTAAATGCAATAGAACCTCCCTGTATAAATTAAAATCATAAATCTGATTTGGTAGCTAAAGCTGAAATTTTAGAAACCTTTTGTGTTATCAAAAACAATGCACCACTTTGTATTCAGTAAGTAATTATGTACTACCTCGGCAGTAGAGAGCTTCGAATTTGCTTTGAGTTGCAGATAAAATTTTACAGTGGCTGCTGCAGATTTGTTTGTTTAAATAAGCCGTTGTAGGTAGGTAGAAACGAATTTTCAGTTGACTTTATGGCAATTAACCATAAGCTTCAAGTATTAGAGAAAAGAGATACATTAATAATTGATTTCGAAGAGCGAAACCAACTTTAATTAAAGTTGCGTTTCAATACATGTAATATTTAACAATAAACAAACTTAGTAGAGAGAACAGATATAAACGTTATAATAATAAAACAACAGACACAACAAGCACTTTATCTGTAAACTTAATAATAAAATAATAAAACTGAACAAATACTTAGTTATTTCAGTCCGGATCTGGCGAATTCGTCAAGCGATAGCAACTTTACATCAAATACAATAAAAGAATATACGGACGATATACAGCGAATTTGTGTGAATGCACCATAGTTCCAAAAGGTCTAATTTTGTAGGAAGGACTAATCCGATAACCAATTATACCGCACCAAGCAAACTCTTGAGGTTTCGTCTCTTGAATTTAGTTCAACCAAGGATTTGTCGAATATATACAATTATATATATATATACAGGATTATTCACATGAATCGAACCGAATTAATGTTTTTGTGAAAACTACGACGACGATAGCGTAGTTTTACTTTTGATTTTAATTGAGACTTTATTGTTTGACTATTCCAATACAAAAAGTGAATTTATCTGACAAATTAAATTTTTTTTAAGAATATCTATCATTATCATAGGTTACAGGAACTACTTAAATGGAAAAATTAATTAGACCTGAGGAAGTCTGAAAATAAAGACGAAACATTGCCTTAGTTAACTTAACTTAGTTGCTATATCCTTTGATAACTACAGATATTTAAAAAAATTCAGAAAGTTAAATAATTTTATTTAAATCTCTATCAGACAAAGAACATTTGCTACTACCCCTGTAGATGCGTCAACAGAATTTGGAGAAAACATGTTTCGTAACTTAAAAAAAAAACACGAGTTATTTTATTGTACGAGGCACGTTTTTTTAGTAAATACCGTTTTGCGACTCCGCCGCCGCAGCGCTACGGTCGGCGTTCCGCGCTGGTTACCTAATCTCTTGTCTACGCACTGACGCCATTACAGTCTGATTCCTTATTGTATACGTTGTTTACTGAGTGTTTAAGATGCCTCCGACCTCCGACAATCGTGAGTCCCGCCGATTGTGAAGTACGGGCTGTTATACGATTTCTTAGTGCTAAAGGCGTAAAACCCATCGATATTCATCGTGAGATCTGAGAAGTTTACGGACAAATCATTATGAGTGATGGAATGGTAAGGAAATGGGTGAGAGCATTTAAAGATGGCCGCACAAATGTGCATGATGAAGAACGGAGTGGCGGTCCTTCGGTCGTTAATGAAGATTTGGTGCAGAAAGTGGAGGAAAAGGTGAGAGAAAACAGACGCTTTACAATTTCATCAATGTGCAACTGCTTTCCTCAATATTCTCGTAGTGTTTTGTATCGCATTGTGACCGAGAACTTGAATTACCGGAAATTGTGTTCACGTTGGGTTCCAAAAATGTTGACGGATTTGCACAAAACCCAACGTTTAGGCACTGCATTGACTTTCCTTGAGCGGTACCACAATGAAGGTGAAGATTTTTTAGACCAAATTGTTACTGGTGACGAAACATGGGTGGCCTACGTCACACCAGAATCGAAACAACAATCCATGGAATGGCGACATTCATCATCACCCAAAAGAGTGAAGTTTAAGCAAACAATTTCTGCCCGGAAAATCATGTGCACAGTTTTTTGGGACAGAAAAGGAGTATTGCTAGTGGAGTTTCTGCCGCAGCGTCTTATTGTGAGACATTGAACAATCTGCGTCGTGCAATCCAGAACAAAAGACGTGGCAAGTTGAGTAAGGGTATCGTTTTGCTGCACGACAATGCCCGTCCACATGTGGCTAATCGGACCAAAGATCTCATCAAATCTTTTAAATGGGAAACTCTAGATCATCCTCCATAAAGCCCTGATCTGGCGCCCAGCGACTACCACCTGGGTGGTCAGCGTCTTCAAGACGATAACGAAGTCAAAACATTTGTGATACAGTGGTTAACAAGTCAGGCGGCAGAATTTTATGAGGAGGGTATTCAAAAACTGGTGCCACATTATGACAAGTGCCTCAATATTCACGGAAATTATGTAGAAAAGTAGATTAAGGTACAGGCTTTCATGTAAAAATAAAATTATTGCGATATCTTTGCACGTCTTTTTTTAATTCCAAAACGGTACTTACTTAAAAAACATGCCTCGTACTTTAGGCAGTTGGTTTTATTTTGGTTTAGTTTCTGTCGTTGTATTTTAGGGAGTTAGATTAATGAAAATTCGTGTCCGGTAGTTTCTCTTATACATTCCGAAGAATTTGGTGGTAAAGATAGGTAATTTTGGTGATCAATGACCCAAAGGGCCGAAATGTCAGTGGCCAATAATGTTGAGCTGGGGTTAATGGGTTTTAGGGCTAACAAATTAGATTCGATAAAAAATCTTTTAGTAGAGCGGGAAAAGGTATTATGTCCGGAGAAATGTAATTTTTATCAAGGTATAACCATACCATATCGTAGTAGTATTTATGACAGCTTTCAGAGTAAATTGAGCTATAAAACCTATTAAACGCCCTTTTTTTTTCTCCTTGCGTTAATATCTAATCTAAGGCAGATTATTTTAATATAATCAAAAGTGTGTATTTGGCATGTGACCCAGTTTCATTTACGATGAATTTATTGTTTCTTAAAAGTCAAACATAAATTTGATTAAAATTATACTTGTTCCTTATAATATAAACTATTACACAGAGTGTTTCCAAATTGTCGCCAAAGAGGTATTTTTCAATATATTATTATATTTCACGTTAAGGTTTGGTCAAAATAGAAGAATCCCGGGGACCCAGCACGAGAAAAATTGCTTAAAACCGCAATGCGTCTGACATCTCTAATTTAATCCTAATTTTAAGTTGGTTCCTTCAATAAAAACTCATCCAGTGTCGTCTTACTAGGTGCATCGAGAGAGATGAAACCTACAAACATCTACACTTACTTTCTGGATGTGCCTCGTAAGACTACGTCTTTGTAACTAAAATAATTTTGGTGTCATCAAAGACGCTTCCAATAAAATGTCAAGCAATTTCAAAACATTGTTTTCAGAAAAGGTTAAATACATACAGTAAATATCTCAAATGGCAAAGCGTCTTTAACAGAATAATTAGGTATTATAATAGCTCCATAAATAATCTATAAAAAAACATTTAAAAAATTTGTCTATCATCGGATTTTCTCACGATATAGGTACATATTATTATAAATAAACCATTAGCCAAACTAGATTTTCGTTCGTTTGAGAACGACCGCTCCACATTTTTGTCTCTTAATTTAAATTAAGGGGCGCCTTTGGTTATAATACGAACTTTCAAAGAATGTGGTTTCTAACAGTAGGTACAACAAAAAAACTCTATTCGTAGGAGGCAAAATTCAACCTTGATTGGTTTATAAAATTTGCATACCATGCGTGGTTAAACATTCAATACCAAACGGATCAAAACAATTTTTTCCCTTGTCAGATCAATTTTCAATAATTATTGTAAATGACCGCACAAATTTTAGGACGAAACCTTCTCCACATCTCGAACTATTACTACCCAAGCAGGTATCATCCTATAATTTATCAAATCAACGTTATGTCTACGTAGTTTATCTATATACGTGCTCTGATGATTGAGCAACTCTATCACATTGGTCCATTGAGGCTATTGAGCTGGGGCGATTATTGTCATTTAACAATTAGTTACATAGCCGATATGTTACCAGATAACACTTCTCCACATGTAATTAAGATAACATTATACTATTTTCGTAAGCGACAAAAACCTTTAATTAGTTCATACACTGAATACGTAATTGAAATTTAATGCCAACTAAAGGTGTAACTTGCCAATTACGGGGTGCGACAATTAATAAGGAACTTTTCTACTTATAAACTTGGGAACATTCAAATCTGGACCGTTACAATTGTCCTAATATCAACCGGGCTGTTTGATTAGTCCCCAAATTCCAAGGTCTAACAGATGCAATTATTTTCTAATTGTTGTGTAAAATTCGTAGTACTAGAAATAATTTATTTGTTTTAGAAAAGACAAAATCACCTTGATTAAAGAGGTATTATACGTTATGTAGATAAAGATATTATCGAAATAAAATTACGTTTATCAGCCAAGAATAAATTCGCATGAAAGAACAAGAATGTACTATTTAGGAGGAGGTTGGTTATGTCTACTTTTCCAATATTTATCGAAATCTTTGCCAGACAGACCCTGTAGATACAGAAAAACTTGTACTAAAATGAGATTTATGGCAAGAATAATTTATTTTTTGAAAATATTTAAATGCATTGGTAAAAAACTATCTATCATATCCTTTACAGCAAGCACATAAATATAATAAATATTTTTATTTCATTTGATTCCACAATATGACTCCGATATATTATTGGCAATAGAATTTTAATTATTTTTATTCATATTAATGATTTGTTTGCTTTTTTTTGAAATGTTGATAAAAAGTCTTTCAGTCAATCTAAACGCAATATTAAGTTAAATTTTTAAAATAGAGTTCGTTAGGTAGGATCATTACCATTGAATTCATAAATAAAAGTGTTCCACCCTATAGGGGTATAATGGGGACGTGCAATGTAGATTTATCAACGAGACAACTAGAACAGTGAAGAATTCCGATGTGAAGAGGTACCTCCCCATTACAACGGAAAATGTAAATCAGGTTTTAAATAAACTGATAAACAATTGAACTAATCAGAGGCAATGTAACATCTATTAGCTAGAATAATGATTGTGGCTCAACCTAATCACAACACACAATTTTAAATCACAATGTGGAATAGAATGTATTTCAAAACCGAAAATTAACTAAACTCACATAAATTATGATAGAACACAAAAGGAATTAAAGCGAGCTTATTTGTAATTAATTCACACATATTAACATAAGTAATTTTAATTATCGTTTGAATTCTCTAATTAATTATTGGACATTTATTCTAATTCGGTGGCATTTTGTTACTGGATAGATTACATAGCATTTATTCAAGAGCCAAAGAGTGGATGAGCGAATCGTAACATAACGAATAAACTGGTGCCAAAAGCTACAATACTCTCTTCCAGTTAAATATTAATTAACGACTGAACATTATCGTGTAACTAAAGGGTATATAAATCCACTTATGCATGGGTGAGAGATCGAGAACTTTATATTTTTAAAAAGTTAATCAGACGAACTGGGCGGACCACAATCAAGTTTTGGGTTTAACATACAGAGAAACTTGAGGAGCATGAAAACTGAAGTGGTAACTCTCACCCATTCAATATTCAAACGAATTATTTTTTGCTTGAAAATCAAATTGTACAACAATTTAAGGCGGGTTTAGCCAACTAATAATGGATAGTGCATAATGCATAAAGAATAATGCTCAATACATAGTGCATAATCGATAATTCACAACAAAATATAGGTGTTTATCCAACTCATAACTTTTATGCATAAAGCGAAAAGTGACAATTGACTAGACAGCAGGTTAACCTATTACCATTGTCTTTAAAGATAATGCTTTTACTTTGTGTTGGACTTATTTATGTTTTAATAGCTTTCAAATTAAAAATTCTGTTAATTATCACATTTTCAATTATTATTTAGTTTATTTTGTAAATTGAGGTTATGTAAGTGTTTATAATTTATTTGCGGCGCATGCGTAGTGATATTTTTTGCATAATTTAGTGCATAAAGTTGAAAGTTCCCAACCTTATGCATTATGCATTATGAACGAAAATTATGAATTATACACTATTCGTTGTATAAACCGGTACATGTAAATGCCATGTTTTAAAAATTATCCATTATGCACTAAAATTATGCATTATGCATTATTAGTTGGCTAAACCCGCCTTTACACTAATAAATTTGTACCTACAGCAAAATTTTGGGTTCAATTGAACTGTCCCCCGTAATATGCTTGCGTTGGTTTTACCAAGCTGGTTTTTCAAAAGGGCGGACCTACACCTTCATATAAACCTAGTTGCTTCAATAAGGAATAAAGATATCTCTAAGATAAATAATGATTTACCGTATGGTGTTGTTCAATTCATACATACATACTTACCATAAATGGTATAGATAACCATAAACTACAAATAGGGATGGGCTTAATGTGTGACCCCTACCGTATGTATTAAATAGATTATATGACCCCTGTAGAAAGATTTCTCTTTCGCTATACCTTTGACGGTAATAATAAATAAAATTCAGCTTTAGGCAATATCATCCCTTGCAAAAAAGGAATACGGACAGGAAATACAGTTATATTTCTCTTTCGGTATCAGAGTCCATCTAAAAAATCAACTTACTTTACGTTACTTTTATTTATACTTATAGGTTATAATAATACAAAAAATAACCTTAAGCTTTTCCAGATTGTGCGCTTCATTGGATTTTGTCCAGTGAAATAAATATAAACTTTTAAAAAAATATTGTTCTAAGAATCATTGCGAATAAAAATGTACCTGAAAATAGAAAATTCTATTCTCTCAATACAAAGCAATACTTAGTGTATATTAAATGTAAGACAACGAAAAGAAATAGAAAATGTAATTTCACTTGAGAATACGTTATTTAAAAATAAATGAAGCAATAATTCTAAATGCAGCTGGGGAGTTAAAACTAAGTAATATCACATGTACATTCTGACAGAGATTATTTAGCTATTGTAATGTTTTAAATTCGTATTCCAGACACCTCCACTCTGTACTTGTCATAGAATCTTTTATAAATCTCATTGGACTCTTTTTAGACGTATCATATTAACTTAGCTGGAGTCTCTGCTGCACTACCGACTTTGAAAATACATTTAAAGCGCAATTATTTAACTCAGGTGGTTTTAAAAGTATTTGCGAAACACATACAGCCAAATGAACTTTAATCTTATTGTTAAGCGATGATTTTAAAAGAATAAATTGCCGAAAGACTGATTTTTCAAATCATAAAGCAAGAACCAGAAATATCCATTATTTTTTAATGTTAGCTAAATACTTCCTAAAAAAATAATATTTATGCACGTGGAAAACATAAATCCATATAGAGGATTTTGATTTCCAAGTTATTTATGCGCAAAATTTATTATCGAAAAAGTAATAAAAAATGATTATATATAAATATGTCGTAATATGGTTTGTCACGAGAGCTTTATGTTTATTGGTTAATCTCACTGTTTCACAGGTTTTATTTCGTTTAGTTTTTTAACAAATGTTTCTGATCCTAATTTTTCTGCACATAAAATACCAAAAAACTCAACCTCGTTTTACAATACATGCTGTCTAACCATTAATTTATTTTCTCCACGGGAAGTTGTTTTTTAAGGGAAACTCTATGAAATTAGGACTTATCCGAAAGTATGCCACGGCATCAAAAAGAAGATTAATCACTTAAAGACAAAAACATTGCTATAGAAATTTAAAATGTACCTTTTTGCGGCTATTGTTTAATGTTTACAAGATTTCAGAGATAAAAAAAACTAATGATTAAAATATACATTTACTTACT
This sequence comes from Apoderus coryli, assembly GCA_911728435.2. NCBI lineage: Eukaryota > Metazoa > Arthropoda > Insecta > Coleoptera > Attelabidae > Apoderus > Apoderus coryli. Next base: position 10,655,702 of record OU452210.1, read on the forward strand.
TATATACTTTCCAGATCCAGTTTATTTTTTATAAATAATTAATACTAAGACAAGAAAAAACGCGTTTTTGACTTAAGTATAGAGAGGACAGGTTGACGACAGTCATAATCGGGAGACCTCAACTAGAGTAGTCGTATTTCTATCAAAATAAGATGGTGTCTACGAGCGGCGTTCAAATTAGTCTTTAGTATAATGATAAAAATGAAATGAGATGAGAGATGGCGTTACAAATATCTGTAGAAAAATAAAATCTATATTCCATATAACCGCACATACCTACTCTATGCATATAGGATTCAATTATTGTTATTGATACAAACATGGAACTATAGAGCAATTCCATAGAATAAGCACTTTCAGTAGTTTCTCAATTCTAAAACATCTTTTATATAGAAAATGTATTCAAATGCAATGGCGGAGAAATAGTTGTCGATTAGGATGCACCCCAACTCATTTTCTCAACAGAAATCAAAATCCCCTCTATTTACATAGTATAGGTAAAAAAGTTCCTAGGGACATCTACCATTTTTTTAAATTTTGATGGTTGCACTAAGCATTCAAAATTCAGTTTAAATAGCTGCTGTGGCATACCTTGGCCCAGAATGAAAGAAAGGCGACCAACTAACATTTCACAATCCGATAAAAAAATGTCTGCTCTTTTCGGAAAAATGTCCATTTTAATTTATTTATAGTAGGAACTAATGGAAAAAGCAAATTGTGCATTGTGCCAGAAATAATTGAAAACATTATAAAAGAAGGAAGAGTACAAAGTTCACGTTCAGTTTAAAAATATTCCCAAATGTGTGCATTGAGACGTATTTGTTTTCCCGGTAAAATTCTCATTATGGATGATGAAAAATATTTTAGGGATATTTACATTAAAAAATGGCTTTCAAAACTGGCATTTATAAATACTACCGCTCAAAATATATATTATATAAACGCTACAACCCTCCAAAAGTAAATCAAAAGAGGTTTATAGAAGAATTTTGGACTCTTTTAGTTCGAAAAGTGTTGGAAGCCCAAAATGGAGAACAGCTTAGAAGAAGAATGAAGAAAATTCGTGAGGTTGATTTAACAAAAGTCACCCATATAAAACCAAAACTACGTGCCATCGAAATCATGGACCGTTCTATAAAAATAAAATATATAAAATCCATATTGCACGGAACTTGTCGCTGTATAAAATCAACAGACATTAATTCTGTAGAATTCCTATGCATTTCTAAAAGAAAATATAAGATTTCCCATTTCATTCTTTGTCAAACAAAAAAATGTAAATGTAATAGGTAAAACATAATATACATAACTATGCTGGTAAGGTATGTAAGAAATTGAACGTTATGCGTTATCCCTTTCGTGACGGCATTGGCACGCCATTGTGTGAAACGAAACGAAGCCATACGCTTCGTGTATATAGTTATATATATACCTACCTATATCTATATGTGTAGGAACATACGTGTAAAAGACATTACGATTCTCCTTTGTACAAATTAGACCAATTTGCGAACACAATTAGATTTTACCTTAGTTTTAATCAATTTCGAGTAAGCTCCAACAAACTTCTATTTAATACACTTTATATGTTTATTTCCCTATACGCACCGTAATTATACAATAGTTATAAATTATGCAAGATTTGTCTGGAGAATTGAATGATACACAGCTAGGCTCTGCTATATTCGAGATAATACAAGTTGGATCTGCAAAATATAGTCAAAATTATCATTTTGGTTTTCTCGTGGCTAAAACTTTTAAACATATGGTATATCTCAAAATCAGTTGCTCTAAAGAGAAAAGGGCCCTTTTAGAATAGAAACAATCTGAATGAATTTGAATGAGCAACCAATTTATCATATGGATGTGCTATAAATTATTGCTATTTTGCAATAGTTGAAAAAAATCTCCTCACATGTTCACAAATTCTTCAGAAGTGACTATAAACCGCTAACAAGCCCGTTGATGGTTTTAATCCAGAATTGTCTCTGGTTTGCACAATCTGCAATGTTCTCATTTTTACAGCATCCCAGAAGAAAATATTGCTGAACATTGTTTGAAGTCTAATACTTGGACACTGTTGCAAAACACGCGTTGTTCTTTATTTCGAGTAAATTTAATTTTGAAGAAGTGTGGAACAGCTCGTGAGTGGTTTCATTACCATTCCAAGATTAGAAAAAAGCATTTGGTACCTATAAACGTTCATGATCCCTCGTACCTTATTATATTGTAAAATTTCTAAGAACATATTTCACAAGAATGGAGATAATTACTTAAAGAAAAGTAGAGTGTTAAATGAGTACTCTTCCACATAAGTTTCATAATTGTATGTACCTACTACATTATTTACCACAGGATTATTTATATGGTGAGTGCGGAAACTATTACTTTAAAGCACGCGATCGCTAAACAGAGCTCAGTCAAGCAATGAAGGCCGGAAAGGTACTTTCCGCAAGAGTTGTAACTAATTTGTTAGCAAGCGTGAAAAAATGTACATTTCTAAATACCTATGCATGCTTTAAAATGCTATTCTGGAGCATCAGGAGTATCAGATCAGATTCAGATAAGAAATGCAATACATTGTAGTTGATCAAATACGAGGTGTCTTCAATTAATTAAAAAGATATTTTATAATTTCCCGGTTCGATTTTTTCGTTGAGTAAAATAATATAGCGGTAGAGAAACCTAGATTTATATAAACCAAGATATAATTACATTTTCTATACTTTCCAATTACAGCCCTTTGACGAGATGATGCAAACAAATTTCATCTATGATGATATATTTCTTCACCATCTTATGTTACAAAACATGTATAGTACGTCAAAAAAGATCAAAAATTAATCAATCAAAGTTACAGCAACAAAGAAAGGCTTACAAACAAATTAAAATAGCAACAACATAAAACAAACTAAAATCTAGAAAAATCTTACAATATCGCTTCTGAAATAGTCCTCAGAGGTATAAAAAGCTTGAGATATCAAAAATGATTTCATACTTTTGTTAAACTGGACTTCACCAAGGTTCTTTATGTGAGACGGCAGCTTATTATTAAGTTTAACACAATAATAGTCAGAACCTTTCCTAGTCCTCAATAGGCGGTGAAATTCAGGCAATATGTCATTGCGATTTCGCGTACCATAATTATGAATATCAGAGTGAAGAGTGAAATGCGAGGCATTGGTTCGAATGTAGCCAAGACAGTTTAAGATGTACAAGGAAGGCAAAGTAAGTAGTCCGTGTTCAACAAAATACTTTTTACAGCAATCACGCCCACCGAGCCCCAACATTGTGCGTAAACATCTCCTCTGTAGCTTGAAGATTTTCATTGCATTGGAACTATGTCCCCAGTTCAAAATACCATACGAAATACGGGAAACAAAATAACCGTGGTATACCGTCAACAGACTGGCGATTGACGCTCCCAGGTTAATTTAGGATCAAGATGAACCCCAAGGAACTTCACGCGAACATCGCTCTGCAGATCGATAGGCGCATAACGCAATGTAAAGTTCATGCTCTGAGTTTTAGCCTGATTCAAGCTCAGTTCATTTGCCAGAAACCAATTGCCTATGTCAGTCTCAACAGCATTAACCAACTCCCCAAAGGGTCGATATCTAATCAGACTAGTTGTGTCGTCAGCAAAGAGGATTATATTTGACTCTTCTTGAAATTTGTATAAATTATTTACGTATATTAAAAACAATAAAGGTCCCAAAACCGACCCCTGGGGCACACCCCGTCCAACCCTTCGTCTCTCCGAGTATCGTCCCCCATACAAAACGTGCTGAAAACGATCGCTGAGATAAGAGCCAACCAAGGCAACACTGTCAACATCAAAGTTATAGTAAGAGAGTTTCTGAAGAAGTATCTCGTGTGAGACACAGTCAAAAGCCTTAGTGAGGTCATAAAAGGAAGCAGTGGTGTCACAGCCCCGCTCCGTGCCATCCGAAACATATTCCAAAAGGTTATTAATTGCAAGAATAGTAGATCTCTTATTACGAAAGCCATATTGACCTTGCATAAAGAGATTATTTGCTTCAAAATGTTCAGTTATTTGATTTTTAATAATAGACTCAAAGATTTTCGAAAAAATTGGCAAGATCGATATTGGTCGATAGTTACTGGGATCATCAACCGATCCTTTATTTTTGTAGATTGGAATAACCCTTGCCTCCTTCAAGACCGCCGGAAATACAGCGTCACCAATGCAACGGTTTATCAACTTAGTAAGCGGCACCACTAGCAGATTCTTTAAAGTCCCAATAATCCTAACATTAAGCTCATAACAATCCGATGTGTTTTTCATACCTGATAGTTTTTCACGTACTTCATTAAAGGTTACCGTTCTCAAACTAAATCCAGCAGCTCTAGTGGGAGACATATATTTCTCAAAAGTGACCGATTGGGCTGGTAGCTATTTTATGATATCATCAGCCGCTGTTTTATGATATCATTTGAAATATGCGCAGTCAAGTTCTCAGCTGTCCCGAGATTTGGAGTTGATTCCCAATCCTTGACCAGTCTCCACACAGCAGCAGGCCTATTAATAGCGGATGCAATATACTCCTCATAAGCCCTTCTTTTGGCCTTAGAAAGTTCAGCTCGATATTGTTTTTTATAGTGTCTTAAGGCGACTTTAGTTACAGACTGAGAATCCGATTTATGATTAATATATCAAGGGTTATAGCTCGTAACCCAGAAGGTGTCAGGCATTCTCACTAGGCTCAAATTAATTCTCAGAGAGAGGACTATTAGAGAAAAAAAGAATAAATCCAAAAAACAGTAGAATTACCGTTTACATAATTCCTAAACTGTTCCATTAAAAAGTGACCACCCTGTCGTATGAATAACGAAAATTCAATAGAATTAAGTCTATAAGTGTAATAAAAATGGCGAGACTAGCTGCGTTATACCTAATTTTATAATTTAAACTAGAGAAATATCTACTGGAAAGCAAAGTATCAAAAATTTACATTTAGAATAGTTTTCCATCGATATAGTAACTTAATATGCCATTTTACCGAATATTGAAGTGAATATCTGATCCGAATACAGAATTCAAAGCACTTATTTGAATTTAATAATAATAATAATAAAAAAATGCGTGTAAATCTTTTATGGGGAAGTAGATATATCCAACCAACTGTTAAATGTCATAAAAAGCGCATACTGTTTACCTCTTATGTTATAGTTTTATAGGTTTTTAGAACATGCCATAATGTAATATCGGCATTTTGGTAAATGTTACTGATTTATGTAAACTACAAGGAACAGGTTTCAACTTTTTAATGCTTTTGTTTGGTATAGGACGCTATCATTCAAGCCCTAAGAAACTATCCTTAATGACGAATTAGCCACATGTCGTTTGGTAAGGATGATACACACAGTCTAGTTGAAATTTTACGTAGAATTCAAAAGTGTAATAATATATACGGTGTTCCATTTGAAATAAGCAAGTTGACAACCGGAAGTGACATAGTTACACTGTCCAAATTTTCAAAATTCTCCTACGTATAGTTTCCTATAAGTACCTATACAGATCGATTTGATTCCCTGTAGATGTAAGTAATTACATATTTGAAATGATCATACACCTAACCACCAAGTAACAAATAACAATAAAAATTTTAACAAGCGCATACTCACGCTTAATCACAAAATAAAAGAACAAGTTTATACCTGTCCGGTCTGTGCTGGTTATATTATACTTATATGCAATACCTACATATACACAGTTTGAAAAACTTCACAATTCCTCAGAACTCGGAACATTTATAAGCAAATACAACAGATGCAAATATATTCCCTATACACACAACTTTTGTTATTCACAGTCTAATATTTAAAATAGCAATTTCTCACGAGACAAAATGTACATACATACCACTACAAAATGTCAAATGTGTTTGTTGTAGAGTTTGATATTCTTTATAAACAATACACTAGATAATACATCCGGAGAAACGTTGATAAAAATGAAATGGAAAAAATATAAATAAAATAATAGGTACTATGCAGACTAAACATTACCGACAAGCCAAAACATCCAAGTATTATTATTAATAAATTTAAAATAATCGCCCAACTACTAGGAACTACAACCTATACAACACGATTGTCAATTTCACGATGACTAATACATATACAGTGTGTACCCAGATAGATAAGATATATTTATTCACCATTTTATGTTACAAAACATGTATAGTACGTCAAACAAGCGCAAGCCTTCTGATGAGATATATGACCCTGGACAGCGAGCACCCAAGCTCTCCAACATGACTCTCCCAGGTTAATTTAGAATCAAGATGAACCCCAAGGAACTTCACGCGAACATCGCTCTGAAGATCGATAGGCGCAGAACGCAAAGTAAAGTTCATGCTCTGAGTTTTAGTCTGATTCAAGCTCCGTTCATTTGCCAGAAACCAATTGCCTATGTCAGTCTCAACAGCATTAACCAACTCCCCTAAAGGGTCGTTTGGTCAATATCTAATCAAACTAGTGTCGTCAGCAAAGAGAATTATATTTGAGTCTTCTGTATAAATCATTTACGTATATTAAAAACAGTAAAGGTCCCAAAACCGCCCCCTGGGGCACACCTCGTCCAACCCTTCGTCTCTCCGAGTATCGTCCCCCATACAAAACGTGCTGAAAACGATCGCTGAGATAGGAGCCAACCAAGGCAACACTGTCAACATCAAAGTAAGAGAGTTTCTGAAGAAGTATTTCGTGTGAGACACAGTCAAAAGCCTTAGTTAGATCATGAGACCCGAAACATATTCCAAAAGGTTATTAATTGCAAGAGTAGTAGATCTTTTATTACGAAAGCCATATTGACTTTGCATAAAGAGATTATTTGTTTCAAAATAATCAGTTATTTGATTTTTAATAATAGATTCAAATATTTTTGAAAAAATTGGCAAGATCGATAGTTACTGGCATCATCAACCGATCCTTTATTTTTGTAGATTGGAATAACCCTTGCCTCATTCAAGACCGCCGGAAATACAGCGTCACCAATGCAATGGTTTATCAACTTAGTAAGCGACACCACTAGCAGATTCTTGTATAGGTGAAACGACTCTTGTAAAAGACAAAAAATTGATCTTCAGGGCTTCACCAATTTGACTGAAATTTTGAAAATACTCATTTTTTTACACCGGTAACGTGTCCTTTCGGTTGAAGGTATTAAGAAAAGTTATTCAGAATTTGACAATCCCATAATGTGACAATAATATAAATTATTGTTATCATTCGGTGGAGATAATAAAAATTAAAATGAAAAACTGCGTTAAAAATCTTAGGCCTACGTCTCTTTTTCCTTTGAAAAGTGCATTTCTGGTAGCAGATACTACAAAATGTTACTGAAAAAAGTTGTTCAGAAAGAGAAGGTGAATAAGACAGCCGTCTGTCATGAATCGAAAATCATATTTAGGTCAATTTCAAAAAATAATGTTCATCTAATTACTTTAAATTGGATTTGAATTATTTTTGCTATATTTACCTACCTACTTACACGGAAAAGAGTTTCGGCTTTTCGTGACATTGTTTTGAAAATATTAATGACAAATTAAATAATTTTACGCCTTACTCCGTAAAAACTTTTTAAATCATCCAATCTAATCCAATACCTGTTACCAAACTCTAAAGTAGTAAGTAATTACACGTTAATCTTATTATAATATTTCTAACGAGTTTTAACTGAAAGAAATTGAATTAAATAAACAAAAATATATATTCATTTCGAAATAGTTTATTAGAAAATAAAACTTTTTAGAAGTTTTAACAGTTCACAGCGTCAGACTCATTAAAATATTAATAATAGCGACTGTAATAGGATTACCTTTTAATGGACTAAAAAGATTATAATTTATTTTAAAACCACTTAATAACATAACAAGGAAAAGCGCCAAATGAAAACCTCTGGAAGTTTATAGACAATAGAAGAGAACAAAAAAAACGTTTCAACGTGTTAAATTGCTGAAATATGTCTGACGAATTAAACAACTTCACTAAGGAATTGAAAATATTGTTTCTTATCTTAAAGAGGTATTTAATTTTTGACTTTGTTATGAAAAAATATATACAATAAACGTTCAACAATTATTATTATTATTATATCAGTTTGGCTCTCTAGGCTACCCTTTGTGTAGTCTTCAATTTTGATTATTTTTGAAATTATTTATAGTCAATATAGAAACAACAATGTTGTTGTTATTAGGCTAACACAAATAAACAGATCGATACATCCATTTCGAATTACCGCTGTCTGATGATAAGGATAGCAAAAAAATGATTGAGCTTTCTGGAGCGATGAATAACTTTTGGACTGTTATAGAATTCGTCAGTTCGAACAAGGAATACTCTAAAAGCAAGTAGCTTATAAATCTGTGATCTAGAGTTTCAACTTAAGATAAAAAGCGGCAGTTAAATCATAGTTTAAGAGAAACCTATGAAACTGACCCTAAATGAGGGACGTCAAGTGAAATTGACTATGTACTTACAAAATGATTAACAGAATACACGAGATGATTTAGGGTTGGGCATATGCTTAGAAAATGACACCCTGTGTATAGCTATTTCGTAAAAATTACCCACTTTACCGATTTCTTGTAAAAAACTGGAAGTGAAATATATCGAACCTGAAGTCTTTTCGTACATTAAGTCAACCACGTACACAAGCCACATTTCACTTCATATAAAATATAGTACGTATAGGTACCTAACCTGAAATGTATTATTTGATAATTTATGACAATGCCAATGTGAAAAATCGAATCGAAACTAAGTTATTTGTCATGTCAAATTACATAACATATCACAGTAGTAGTATTAACTAAAGTTTAAACTTAATCAGCATAAAATAATACATGCTGTAAATTTCATTAAAATTAATTGCGTCATAGTATAAATGAATTTTCAATTAGACATTAATAAATTCAATAACAGATGACACAATTATTATTCTTACTACTAAAATTGTTTTTCTTCTCAGGCCCAATATGTTAGAGTAATTGCATTTTTTATAGGGCAGTAAGTACTACTGAAAATTTAATAAAATATGCAGTTCCATATTCCACACGGTGCCTACGCATGTGGACAATTTAGTTAAGCAAAGTTCTAGGGAATATATTAAATTTAAATAACAATAAAACGTAATTTATTGCTCCAACACCAACGAGCCATTGACCGAAGAGTACAATATTTGATTTCAATTTTAGAGAACACAAACTAAAAGAAGTTTAGCAACATAATATTAGTAACATTGGTAGTAAAAATAAATACCGCAGTTGATACAGTCCAAAAGGGACTGTAGTCGTCGGGACGTCTCCAAATTGATCTATTTTGCAAAAATTATTATAAAATAAAAATTAAAACCCGGAGTACTTATCCGAATATACATATTTCAAATTCCCTGCTACTACTTTTATATTTGCTTAGGAAACACAAAAATAAGGGGCATTAGCAGCCTAAATATAACAAAAATACACCAAAAAGCACACTTTTACATCAACAGCTGGGGGTGGAAAAACAGATGGCCAAAAAGATTCCTTGTATCACAAATATACAAAACCGAATTTTGCCAAATGAGCTATAGATCTACTTATATACCCGAAAATGTTACAAAATCGATATCAAGAGAGAGGCATAAAATCCAAATCCTTCTAGTGAATAACATAACTTTTCTCACCCACCCTGTATTTCAATACCAAATATATAAAACCACAAAAAAATGATAAATTAAATTCAATTTTTTCTCCAATAATAAACTATAAAAAGAAAATTACCTGTCTGGCTTAAACAGTGTTAGTACATTTTCAGTATAAGAGAAGAAAAATATGTCTATTACTTACTCTTGAAGGATAAGAGCTTATGGGGGTTATTTAAGGGTAGGTACTATAAAGGTCTGACGGGTTTTAACAAATTAAATATGAGACCCTATGAAATGTCGGGGAAAAATATGTCTATATTATACGTCCCATACTTACTAGGTATTTTATCGTAATGTAACACAAAATGATAATACCTATGGAGGTATAAACGATACATTTTGAATTACGAGGGCAATAGAAAAACTATCAAAATCCAATAATGATTAGGTAAGTCGGAAAAGCAACAAACAAATAATTCATTTTATTCCAAACCCTCATCGCGCTTCAAATTTTAGTTTTGTATAGTCTTCATAGAATTTACCATTAATAAAAAACAGCAGAAGTTAAAAAGTACAATACATAGACACTCAAACTGGAAAAACCAATTGCGTTCTTTTGTAAGAGAATATTATTCGTGTAGGATGCAATAGGTGCTATTTTTTAAGTTAAATTCTATTAAAACTATACAAAACTAAAGTTTGCCATTAGTGGATTTAAAAGCACTTTTTAACCATTGAAATTGCGACGGTGCAGACTCCCCATATTATTTATCTTATCAAGCATCTCCTTGGTTTCATTAAACAAAATAATATAAAAAATCCGAGGTTTATATCGACAATAATTTGAACCACCCCGTAAATTCGGTTTATAACAGAAAACAAATGTACCAAATATTTTTCGTATCCTGTCGGAGATATTGGAATGGCTCAAAAGAAATTATGATTCACCGAATCCATTAATGGACCGGTTATCGGGGTTTACAGTAGCATTCTTGCTATATGGCCGCATCTGTGGTTAGGGCCATTAAATATAAAATATTAAGCAAATTTTAATTAACAAATTAGTAAAATTCGTGGATTAAAACTTTTACATTAAATTCTGTACAGTTCCGTACGCAGAAGAATTTAACGAACATTATAAATCTGTTCTAATGATACACATGTATGTTATATTTATGAAATAATTTTAGGCCTATAACGACTTAAGTAATTTAACAATTGTAGGTACTATCGAAAACTATTGTCGTAAACCAACACGTGTTTCACACATGGGCATATTATAGAATAAAAATCTGGCAATAACTATTAACTAACAGTGAAAAGCCTTCCTTTGTCCGGTGGTCTATAAGTTTGTGCTGTGCTGACGTTTGAAAATAATAATAAAATGTTTACCTACATCCGAACACACCTATAGAATGAATCTCAGACGGCCTACACATATTTTAACTTTTTTTTCATAGGAACGCTCTTTCTTAATATCCTACCTATACATATATTATAATAACTTGTACAACGTAGAGGTATTATTGGATATACGCGTTGTTTAAGTAATTTTATAGTCATCGAAACTGAAGGGATGCCTACCTATAAACCTACAAAAAAGTAGAATAGAAATAAAGGTCATTTTGAAGAAGTTATAAAGATACCATCTCGTTTAATAAGAAAAACAATTGGTGTAAATAATAATAATACGGACTTTTTTAACTTGTACAATCGAATTGAGAATATTAACTGCGACTTTATCGATGATCAAAATATAAGCATTGATAGTAGATTTCTATCGTTTATTAATGTCATTGCAAATACAGCTGAAAGTTGTTTTCCTCTTAAATCTAAAACAGTCACTGCTGGATCAGCACCATGCATTTGATTCATAAATCGGATTCTCAGTCTGTATCTCAAGTCGCCTTAAGACACTATAAAAAACAATATCGAGCTGAACTTGGGAATCAACTCCAAATCTCGGGACAGCTGAGAATTTGACTGCGCATATTTTAAATGACTACTTTACAACTGCGGCTGATGATATCATAAAACAGCTACCAGCCACATCGGTCACTTTTGAGAAATATATATCTCCCACTAGAGCTGCTGGATTAGTTTGAGAACGGTAACCTTTGATGAAGTACGTGAAAAACTATCAGGTATGAAAAACAAAAAAAGCTCGGAATGTTATGAGCTTAATGTTAGGATTATTGGGACTTTAAAGAATCTGCTAGTGGTGCCGCTTACTAAGTTGATAAACCATTGCATTGGTGACGCTGTATTCCAATCTACAAAAATAAAGGATCGATTGATGATCCGAGTAACTATCGACCAATATCGATCTTGCCAATTTTTTCAAAAATCTTTGAGTCTATTATTAAAAATCAAATAACTGAATATTTTGAAGCAAATAATCTCTTTATGCAAAGTCAATATGGCTCTCGTAATAAGAGATCTACTACTCTTGCAATTAATAACCTTTTGGAATATGTTTCGGATGGCATGGAGCAGGGCTGTGACACCTTTGCTTCCTTTTATGACCTCACTACGGCTTTTGACTGTGTCTCACACGAGATACTTCTTCAGAAACTGTCTTACTATAACTTTGATGTTGACAGTGTTGCCTTGGTTGGCTCTTATCTCAGCGATCGTTTTCAGCACGTTTTGTATACTCGGAGAGACGAAGGGTTGGACGGGGTGTGCCCCAGGGGTCGGTTTTGGGACCTTTACTGTTTTTAATATACGTAAATGATTTATACAAATTTCAAGAAGACTCAAATATAATCCTCTTTGCTGACGATACAACTAGTCTGATTAGATATCGACCAAACGACCCTTTAGGGGAGTTGGTTAATGCTGTTGAGACTGACATAGGCAATTGGTTTCTGGCAAATGAACTGAGCTTGAATCAGGCTAAAACTCAGAGCATGAACTTTACATTGCGTTCTGCGCCTATCGATCTTCAGAGCGATGTTCGCGTGAAGTTCCTTGGGGTTCATCTTGATCCTAAATTAACCTGGGAGAGTCATGTTCGAGAGCTTGGGTGCTCGCTGTCCAGGGTCATATATCTCATTAGAAGGCTTGCGCAGAGTGTTTCAATCGCCAGTCTGTTGACGGTATATCACGGTTATTTTGTTTCCCGTATGTCATATGGTATTTTGAACTGGGGACATAGTTCCCATGCAATGAAAATATTTAAGCTACAGAGGAGATGTTTACGTACAATGTAGGGGCTCGGTTGGCGTGACTGCTGTAAAAAATATTTTGTTGAACACGGACTACTTACTTTGCCTTCCTTGTCTTGGCTATATTCGAACCAATGCCTCGCATTTCACTCTTCACTCTGATATGCATAATTATGGTACGCGAAATCGAAATGACATATTGCCTGAATTTCACCGCCTATTGAGGACTAGGAAAGGTTCTGACTATTATTGTGTTAAATTTTATAATAAGCTGCCGTCTCACATAAAGAACCTTGGTGAAGTCCAGTTTAACAAAAGTATTAAATCATTTTTGATATCTCAAGCTTTTTATACCTTTGAGGACTATTTCAGAAGCGATATTATAAGATTTTTCTAGATTTTAGTTTGTTTTATGTTGTCGCTATTTTAATTTGTTTGTAAGCCTTTCTTTGTTGCTGTAACTTTGATTGATTAATTTTTGTTCTTTTTTGACGTACTATACATGTTTTGTAACATAAGATGGTGAATAAATATATCTATCTATCTATTTCTTCATTTCATTCAATGCACTCACGATAAAAAATTTTACAAACCAAGGAACAACTTAAAAAAACTTCTACCAAGAGATTGGAACTGTTTACCAAGATTCTGCTCTTTCAGTATTCACCAAGGGTTCAAGACATATTAAATGGGGTAGAGGTAGGTAGGTAGAAGTGAAATGTGAGCAATGAGTGCATGATGAGGGGGCTAGGTTATATTTTTTCTTAGTTTCGTCACTAGGGAGGTTTAGAGATGTTATGTTTGATCAAAAATGTCCGGGATCCCTGATTCTACCATCTTTCTCCCGAGACAGTCTGGGTATGGTCTCGTTTGCTGCTCTTTCGCGGAGGTGTGAGATTCGTAAGGATCTCTAGTGCCCTAGTTGAACACGTTCTCATAGCCCCAGTACCTAATGCATGCTAGTCTTTGTACCCTATCAAGTTCAAAGGAATGAAACTTATACTTAAGATATCCTCAAATCCAAATAAATAAGATAAAAAAAAACATTTGGAAAAGTAAAATATTTATTTAGTACTTGTCTACCACGTAACAAAATGCTTAGTTGTTTTCTAATTAATTATACAAACATTTTTAGTTGTGTGGGAAACTAAAACCGGTGAAGTAGCAATAACCATGTAGGTATTTAACGAAAGTAGGCAACTTTTCTGAGAGCGACTAAACCACTTGAATATAGATGGGTACTTAAAACAAAAAATATTTCTTTGTATGGATGAATCATGTCATAGATTTATTAAAATTAACACGTTGCTTTCTGAAATGGTATGATCAATCAATATCAATATGAAAATTTAAAAATCAACAAATAATTCAGTAACAAGTATATTAAGATGAATTTATTAACTTGAACGCAATGGACAAAAAACTTAACATACGTGTTCTTAAAACCCAGCATGGCATGAGAGGTAGGTAATGGTTATTGCTACATCTCGACATCTCCCATCTAAGCGCAAAGCGCCAGTCAGGGAGACAGTGCCGTCTCTTTGGGGTAATTTACTATACATGTCTACATTTTAATTCAAATCCAGTTCAGAATAACAGATAAAATACTTGAGACGACCTATAAATTTATTGCCGGTATTAACTAAGCTTCAAAAATGTATTTTTCGTATAAGTCAATCTGGTTTTAGCAGTATGTTTCTGGAACCTGGAGAGTTGACTAAAAGAGACCATTTCATTGATAAACAGTAAATATAGGTTCTAGAAAAAGGTCAGAAGAACATTCTGCTTGCTCCCCACTTTCCTTATTCGCCAGACTTTAGTCCTCGTGACTGAATGTACATGTATTGGCAAAACCATACGATTTCCTAGATTGTGATGTATTGCTAAGAGTGGTCGCCCTAATACTGAAAGATTAAACTAAACCTAAGGGAGCATTCTTGTTGAAACTGCAAAAATATTGAGAGCTAATTATTGTAGACTATAGCAAGAGTCTTGTCAACCATCGCAAGTGTATTGTGAACGATTAGAAGGATAAAAGCATCACGGGTCAAAGATGTAGGTATTGAAAAATTTACCGCATTCGTATTTGATATAATATAGAAGACTATTATTTGTTCATCTCTCTTATTATTTACCAGAGTATAATCTCAATGGCCTCTGTTATCACAAAACTAATTAAAAAAACGTTATAAGCTTAAACATAATGTGCATGTCCAAATAAGTTCAATTTCATGCACTATATTAAAGCACAAAATAATTAGCTACTTACCTACCTATGTACATTATAAGTATAAATTATATTAAAAAGGAAATAAAATATTTAGATATGTAGCACACCAATGAGCTACAGATAAAATGCAAAATAGGTTCCGTAAAATATGTAGGATGGGCATACAATGCTTCTTCAATATATTGTCGAAAGGTCATTTTCCAAAACTGATGCATTACCTATACTAGGTACCTATATGTATCTCTACCCTGGTTTATTTACACAATATACAGTAAATAATACCTAATCTCTGTTCACTTATCTATTGTTACTCATGCATTAAACATTCAGTTCCGTTAAAAATATCTTGTTTTTATTGTACACATTTTTCTTCTAAAGTTAGGTTAGATAGGTATAAGCGGTGCAGCTAGTGTGCTAAACTTATTATTTAGATACTTTTGTACACATGGGGATTCTAGATCTCAAAATCAAATTGCTAAAAATGCCGAATTAAACTGTGCAAAGTTGTCAATAACACCAGCTTTTCTAAATGATACTTAAGGAGGTACCCTCCCTACCTTATCAAATTCTATTTTGAAACTTTAAAAAACACATTCCTTAAATACAGAGAGATTTTTAAAAAGTCAATAGATTTAGAAACACCCTATATTCTGACAAGCGGTGACATTGAAACGCATAATAATTTAGTGTAAACTGACATTCTCGGAATCAGAATCACCCGAGAACGTATCTATACAGATTTATTTACAATGTTAATTAGTAACTAAAATGAACTACCTACCTAAATATACAATTTCAAATATTTCTAGTAATATAATGTGATAAAGTATTATGTATGTAGTTATTAGTTGTTAGAAAATGTAAAATAACAGTCCAGATGTTAACTACTAAGGTATTTAAGAGGGGTAACGGCAACAGTACAAATACAGCGTTGACGTTAGTAGGTAGGTAATAGATTTATTTTGATGTTTTCGTGCTATACTGGATAATATAATTATAACTTTATAAAAATTTACCTATTAAGTTGACTTCTTTTTGGTATTTCCAACATAACCACCTGATCTAACCTTAACTTTGCATTAAACAACACTTACAATAAACATAAACATACACAAATTTAAAGTGATTAAGAAATAATTAATACAAATTATTATTTCTTAGCTTCAGTTTAATATTGAGTTTAAATAGGCTGTAATAACGAAAAACATCAACACAACACTTAAGAAAATGGTAACATACCACTCGCAAAGTAAGTAATAGTATCACGAACGACGTTCTTGTTTGTAGAGGTTAGAATTTGTAATGTTCACAAAAGCTGTGTGAAAACAATTTCTTAACACACGGTCGTTGACGCAACACAGTTTTTAATTTACAACAAAATTGATAATTCACAATACAACAAAGTTATTAGTTTGTTATTAAGATGATATTATGTTTAAATAATAGATAAATACCGAGAAATCAACATGCAGCAACACACCAACGCGGCTAAATTCGGATGCAGACTGAATCCAAAAGCCGAAGGCCGAACCGATACTCGGTATTGTACGAATGTACTATGTTGGGCTCCACAAGATATGAAATACCCCACCCTTCATGACGCAAGCGCTTATCTGTCTGTTATGATCTCATGGGTGCAAGCTTTTCAAATATTTTTTCGTAAACATCAAAATACCTATAGGAAATGGGAAATTGTAAAATGTTGAACAATACTTTATTTTCAATGAATAAAAACTGCAAATTTACATACAACTAGGTACCTATGTCGGTCTCTATACGTCTACACGAACTGTTTTAGTTTTATATCTAGGTACCTATTGTAATTTAAAGTTTATTAATGAAATAGGTAGGTAGGTAGATTTAATTGGTACCTACCTAATTATTATCAATCTAGTTAATAATCAATTAATCAGTATTTTATTTTTACTGTAATTCAGAAAAAATACCTACCTACTATTATGTTTGTAGATGATATTAATTTAATATACTAATAATATTTATTTATTTTTATTTAATATATAATATAATTATTTATACAGGGTGTCCCAGAAAGACGACTAGTAGACGGTTTTATAGGTTTCATTATTTTCCAAATCCTATGTACCTTATAGAAATAAAACATATTTTGTAAATATTTTTAATGGAAAATAAATTATTATTATATATAAATCGGGAGATATTAACACAATCGAAAACTATCGACCTATTTCAATTCTTCCTAATTTCGCAAAGGTTTTTAAAATTGCTCTGCACAATAAGTTATTTGGGCAAATAAAACATAGGCTAGTTTACCAGCAACATGGGTTCATTAAGGGTCGTTCTACGGTGACCAATCTAACCACTTTCCTGCAGGATGAAATTCCGGCTGTCGGTCGAGGTTTGCAAGTCGACGCAATCTATACTGACTTCTCCAAGGCGTTCGATAAGATTGATCATTCCCTGATTCAACGGAAGATGTGCGACATTGGCTTCGGCAGGAATCTGATATCTTTTTTTCAGTCCTATCTGGGAGCAAGGCAACAATTTGTTGAATACAATGGATTCAGTTCAAGTTCATTCACAGCCTCAAGTGGAACTCCGCAGGGCAGTACGTTGGCTCCTCTTCTCTTTGGAATATTCGTAAACGATATTGGCTCTGGTTTCAATAGCAATTATTTGTTGTTTGCGGATGATTTAAAATTGTATCGCACTGTTGTTTGTGAGAACGATTGCGCACAGCTTCAAACAGATCTGTGTCGGCTCTCAGAATGGTGTGATCTAAATAGGCTTTCTCTAAATCTGAACAAATGTAAGTCGGTGACATTTACAAGACGTCAAGATCCGTTTTTGCGAAACTACACCATCGATAATTCAAATTTGGAACGCTGCGCTTTAATCAAAGATCTTGGTGTATACTTGGATGGTGATTTATCTTTCAACTACCACATTGAGCAAGTTTCTGCTAATGCTTTGCGAATGTTAGGATTTATTTTTAGACAGACCAGAGAATTCAACAACATGGACTGCCTGAAAAGTCTCTATTTCGCCTTTGTTGTGTCTATTTTGGAATTTGCTACAATAATTTGGTCGCCCATCTACCGTGTTCATATACAGAGATTGGAGAGTATCCAACGTAAGTTTGTAAAATATTTGTCATTTAAAATTGATGGATATTTTCCTCCTCGTGGGTGTGATCACGGCCTGTTACTGCCAAGGTTTGGATTTCGGCCGTTAGCCGAGAGACGCATCTTCTCGTCTCAGATCTTTCTTTTTAAATTGATCAACAATATGTTGGATTGTCCTCGGTTGCTTCAGCAGCTATGGTTTCGTGTCCCTAGGGTTCACTCTAGAAGCGCTAGTTTATTTTGGGTGCCACAGATTCGTTCTAATTATGAATCTAAAGCACCGCTATTTCGGGCTTGTAAATACAACAACCGATTAGTTATTAATGAAAACGTTGATTTTTTTAATGTATCGCTTGATTCTTTTAAGAAAAGTTTAGAGACATGTTTGCGGGCTACTGATTTGTATTTGTTTTGATGAATTATGTTCATGTGTTAATTATTTATTGTTATTATTAATTGTTCTTGTAATCCTCTCAATTTTCTTTCGTTTTGATGCGTGTATTTCCTTTTTTGTATTTTTCTATTTTTCAGTTAGTTCTAAGTTGGGTATTTTTGTATGCTAATGCTAGGCAATTGTTTTTGTTAATGTAAGATTTTGTCTTGTTATTGGGTAGCAATACCTGTTAGACAATAAAGAGATTATTATTATTATTATTATTCTGAGGAAGATTGAAAGGTCAAAGAAATTTTCAACTACGTTTGACTGGTTTTTCCCCTAAAAACCTAACCATAACATCAAATTAAAATTTGAAATAGAAATTTATTAGGAAACTTGGAAAACCTATGTACTTTTGAGAGGTTACGTGAAAAATAAAATGCATTATGGAAGTATTTTTCATTTCCTTTTGCAAAACTTCCTGCTTGGTGAGCCAGAAATTCACGCGTCCGACACTGTTTACATCTTTGTTCGGATAATTTTGTGAACACTCGTCGTATTTTTGATTTGTTGAGTTAAATTCTACAATATTACATTCTGATATAGAATTTATATGACAATTTGATCAACAGTACGCGTGGTTTATAATTAACTTACTACCTACCAAAATTACATACGGAATATTTCATCAACATTTTGCTATTTGTAACTTTAATGAAATCTAACGTGTATATACAAGACTTTAAAATAGTCTTGTATACATTTCGTTAATCATGAAATATAGGGTTTTAGTAATATTGCATATTATTATTATTGTTACAGTCATGCTCCCACCTACCCAAAGTCTTCTAAATAATGATGATGAATTATTTTTGATCACAATTAGGTACTTAGGTACCTACACACCGTTGTTCTACTTGCAGATTGCAATGTTGTAAGATGTCTGTACTTGTTTTGTTCTTTATTTTAAATATTTTTGAAGTTATGATTTATTGTAGAATGCTTAACTCTTGCGAAGCACGTTAACACTAGGAGCATGGCCGCCGGAAGGGCTTGCCCCCCCCTGGAACACGTAAATACAGGAAAATATCACATACATAAGTTTAGTGGTAAATGATTTAAACCGTATCCAAGATATACAGAATACTGCAGATTCCATCAACAAAGTTATTAAATTTTTTCGTGACAGTCCATATAGAAGAAAATATGTCCATAGAATCCCATTATTTTGTGACACGATGGTCCTCAAAGTACAAATCCATCAGAATATTTTCCGAAAATTACGAAGAAATAAGAGGGGCTTTGGGACATTTGGCTTATTCAATAGAATTCAGCACAGAGACACGATCAAAAGCTAATCAATTATTAGCTGCAGTTTCGACTTGTAAAATCTTACTCTGTCTCCAGATCATTTCACATTATAGTGCTAAATTGTAACCGGTGTGCAACATATTACAAGGAGAAGTAATAAATCTTCTTTCGGCAAAAAATTAAAACACTTTTGTGTGCACTAAAAAATCACAGATCTGACGCTGAAAAATATTTTAAGGAAATTTTCCAAAAATCTGAAAAAGTTGGTGATAAATTTGACATATCACTAAGAATTCCTAGACTGGGATCAAATCAAATTTATAGGGCTAATTACGAAACGCAGTCTTGCGAGGAATCTTACCGTGTTTCTTTGTTTATTCCATATCTAGATTCAATTATCCGCTCAATTGAGATAAGATTTTCGGAAGAAACAGAAATTGCATTTTCTTTGTGCCTGTTTCATCCAGAGTTAATTGTAACAGAAGAGTATAGGAAATTAATAGAAAAAATTCCTAACATAGCCAAAGTATACGATTTAGAAAATTTAGAGACTGAGAGTGAGACATGGGATGAAATGTGGATAGAGAAAAATAAAAATGAAAATATTCAGTTAGAGTTCGCCGATTTATTGGAAAAACATTGTGAGTTTTTCCCTAGTAACAAATAAAGCAATTGCTATTTTTTTGGCTTTATCTCCAACAACGGCCACAATTATTGAAAGATCATTTAGTACCTTAAGACGGGTGAAAACTTGGTTAAGGTCTACCATGAGTGAAGAAAGACTATCTGGATCTCAGCGTACACAGAGAACATGTAAATAAGAACAAAGACGTGTTTATTAAAAAAGTGATAGATCGATTTTCGCAAAAACGAAGAAATATTCTACTGCTATTTTCTGATTAGACTTATGTTCAATTTATGTTATAACCGATCAGGATCAGTTTATCTTAAGTTTTTTTTTAATTATATAATATTTTAAGTTCTTAATATATAAATTAAACTTCAAAAGAAGTTGGATTGACTGTATAAGTATAGGTTTTTGCCACATATTATATACATAATACTTTTGTTTTGCTTACTTAGTATTTTTTGCCTTGCCCTCCCTAATTCAATTACTTTCGGCGCCCATGACTAGGAGGCCTACTAAATAGAAGATATTTATTAAACAATTTATAAGAATTCCGCTGATCAGTCAAATGAGGATTATTAGATTATGTGCGTTAGGAAATATGAATTTATTGATATACCTAGTTACATTTACAGTCATTGAAAATATCTGAAAGATCTTTCCTAATTTTCCTTGTAAAGTTGGTAACAATTTACTGCGTAAAATTCCTGTTTTAATGCATTTTTCTGTTCAGTTGTCTGTATTCCAATCCATCCCTGGATTGTGGATGTTTAGAATCCAACAAAAACGTATCTGGATAACACGTGCTCATGTCTTTTTCGTTTAGCTTCTTGGACTTTTGTCATTGTACACGTCTTGAACAAAACAATCCAAATAATAAAAAAGCGAAGGGAAGAAGAATTTTTTGGTAAAATAAGAATGGTCTTAAAAAACATTGGGAAAGAAAAGTGGTGGAAAAGTCGATGGGAATAAAATTTATTGTTCTGCCTGAGAAATTGTATAAGCTTTTAGAATTTTCCAACCTTCAAGTAATTGCCAATGAAATAGTCGTACTGAGTTTTATATTGTTTTCTCTTAGAAGCTTATTCTTGTTAGTTAAATAAATAAAATCAAATAAAATGAAACTTTGTTTGTTTTTCTTTCAAATGGGAAGGTAATTAGGTTCGTGGCGGAAGCTGTAAATAATGTCTCTACATTTTCGGATTCTATCATTAAAAGGAAATTACATGCGACAATAATATATATTACCTCGTCTCTGTAATAAACCAATACAAAATATTTCAATGTAACAACAACAAAGAGTATTATATTAGGGACCTATAGACTAACCTGAAAGATAACATGGACGTCAAATAATAAACTAATGAAATATTTTGAAGAAATAGTCCGTTACGGTCATAAAATTTGTTTTAATTACCTTAGCAAAGGAACAAAGTCCGGGCTTAGTTTTTTAAACCTTATTTGTTGGTGTTTGGAAGCTAAAGCTCATTTATATTAAATGTTCGTGATAATATGGACGTATCTTCATTATTTTTTCAAATACCATCACTAACTCAAGTACTTGTGATTACGAGTGCATGCATTATTTCTCAAAGCTTTTACATATACATTTTTGCTAAAGTCGGAAAAAATCTCATACTATATAAATATATGTATATTCTACCTACTTATGAGATACTTCAGTGAATAAAATGTAAAGGTATATATATATTTTTTTCATTTGCTGTTTCCAGTCTGACTTTCTCTATTCTGTATATTTCGTTAGAACGAAAAGGAACTTAGTAAAGCAGGAAAAAACCCAATAAAATGGATTTCAGTACATATAGCTATTTTCTTTTATTACAAATCTCTTTCTAAATAAAATGCTCTATCGGTTTATAATATTCACCAAAAATTTCGTGTAATATAAAATACCGATATCATATTGCTACTTCAAAATATCCCAAACTGTTCTATATTGACGGCTGATTGTTACAAAGAAATGGAAGATGTGTTCTGATAAAAAATCTATTTCAATGTAACATATTGTTTACAATTATTATTATTGCAATATTCTGCTATCTAGTAGATTTAATTACTTATTTAAGCGTAATTTGCACAATAAGCTAATAAGTTAGTTCTACAAACTAAATTGTTTGAAGATTTCTATGTGATTCGTCTATAGGCTCTACATGTTACATACAGGGTGGTCCAACGAAAAGTTTGCACCTAGCTTTTCTCTTTTTTTTGTAGTCGAATACGAAAATGCTCGGACACGTCGATTTTGCTTTTGAGGGGGACACATTTTAAACATATTTTTCGATCTGCGCCTTTAACCCCCTAGCGGGGGTGAGTAACAACCCTAAAATTTTAAATGGAAAGAGGGGTCTAATGACATATCATTTGAAAGGACACAAAATTGTCTTTCTAATGATACCCTATTTGTCGAATTTTACTAAAACAGTTAATACGAAAACGACTTTAAAGACATTAAGCCGATAATTTTGGTATTAATGAGAAATACAAATAAGTTTTAATTATTGCGAGTGAAAACACCTGCAATCGTTAGTACATTCCAATGTTTGTTAGTTTTAACATTGCTTTGTAAAAAAAGTAAACAAGCTGTTAAATTGATTTATTAAAACGTTACATTAACAAATGTTGAAAATGTGACCCATTTGATTCCATACAATAATACAGATTTTGTTCAAATCTATTTCTAACATTTTGTAGCATATCAGGTGTTATGTTTCTGCACTCTTCTGTAATGCGTTGGCGAAGATCTTCTATGGACTCGGGCTTCGTGGCAAAACATTTATTTTTTAAGTGCCCCCAAAGAAAAAAGTCTAAAGGCGATAAATCCGGTGACCTGGCAGGCCATTCAATTGGGCCCCTCCTTCCAATTCACCGTCCAGGGAACCGGTCATCTAAGAACTGTCTTACAGGAGCCACATAGTGCGGAGGTGCTCCATCTTGCTGGAAATAAAGCCGATCAGCAGTATGATTTTGGTCATCTTCTATTATTTGTGTTATTAAAGGATCAATTGTGTCTTCAAGCATGTTTAGGTACACTTCATCAGTTAAATTTCCAGGAATAAAAAGTGGTCCTATAATATGATTTCCTAATATGCCACACCAGACGTTTATTTTTTGAGGATACTGGGTATGAACCTCACGGAATAAATGTGGGTTACTGTCATCCCAGTAACGGCAATTGTGCCTATTTACAGCTCCATTCAAATAAAATGTGCATTCGTCGGAAAAACAAATGTTAAATAATAATTGCGGATCTTCAATTAAACGCTGGCTCATTGCTTCACAAAATTGCAGCCTTCTATCAGGATCATCCTCATTTAGTTCCTGTACTAATTTGATTTTGTACGGATGAAATTTGTACGCTTTTAAAATTCGTATTATGGACGAACGGGAGACACCTGAGGCTTCAGCTAGTTGACGGGTACTTTGACTATGATCCATTTCAACATGCCCTAAAACAGCGACTTCCACAGCTTCATTTCTGATCGGTTTCTGCGGCTGGTGTTTTACATTACAGACAGATCCGGTATCTACAAACTTTTTAACTAACTTGCCAACGTACACATCATTCACATTTTTATCGGGATGTCTCTCATTAAATAAGCGAGCCGTAAGTCTAGCACTACTATTATTTTGAAAATAAAGTTTAACAATTTCAACTCGTTCTAGAATGGAATAAATCATTTTGTACGGTAAAAGTAAAATAACTTGAGAAGCAACCAAACTGAATCAATGAAAAGACTAAAATAAACGGTGTAAATTCTTTTCCTACACGTATCTGCAGTTTTTATTTCAACAAAAAACGCAAACGATTAGTGAGGAATTTAGTTCTGATAAATAAGATAGTGTTTTTGAAATCCCGTTTTTCTTCAAAGTAAATAATTTAGAAATGATTGTAGTTGTTTTCAGTCGTAATAATTAAAACTTATTTGTATTTCTCATTAATACCAAAATTATCGGCTTAATGTCTTTAAAGTCGTTTTCGTATTAACTGTTTTAGTAAAATTCGACAAATAGGGTATCATTAGAAAGACAATTTTGTGTCCTTTCAAATGATATGTCATTAGACCCCTCTTTCCATTTAAAATTTTAGGGTTGTTACTCACCCCCGCTAGGGGGTTAAAGGCGCAGATCGAAAAATATGTTTAAAATGTGTCCCCCTCAAAAGCAAAATCGACGTGTCCGAGCATTTTCGCATTCGACTACAAAAAAAAGAGAAAAGCTAGGTGCAAACTTTTCGTTGGACCACCCTGTATTTACTATATTAGTCCTGCAAGAACCAATTTATTATAGTCGTCACCTGGACATTCAATTAACTGTCGAAACTAGTGTGTTTCTACGCAACAGCTCAAAAAAAAGAAACGAAAATATCGTATATATCTTACTGTTTCTACCGCCTCCGACAATGGCCGATCATTTAGCTCTTACTTACGATCGTATAAATTAATGTTGGCAGCTTGTTAAAAACACATTACCCTATAGTTGTACACTTGTATATTTCAAAATATCTATACAGTCTATCATAAAGGTATCTACATGGATATACTACCTTATAAAACTCTCATGTACTTGGTTAATCTGTATATGTATTATTGCTGAGGCAGTGACATTCCTGTTTAACACGATTGACCATTTAATAATACAGTCATTGTACATTAACTTTGACTACGGTTGTAACAATTTAGAATTTGTTACGACTGTAGCAAAAGTTAAGGTACCATTACTGTAATAATAAACGCTGTACCATTAGTGAGCTGAGATGTCCTGATGGCAATCGCACAAGGACTACAGAGTACCTACCTATCACGAATGTAACCTGCAAATGTTCGTCTCTCTCGGTGCTGAGATTTTGTTTTTATCTCAACAAGGATTCGCAAGCCTTATATTGGATTCTAGGTACAGCAAGACTCATAATGCAACTCCGATGTGACAACTTATGAAAATTGTTATCAGTGTGTCAAGGCTGAACAGCATAGCGCAACGCATTACCTGAGAAAGTCTATAGGTACTCGTATTTGACGCATACTTACAGCATAGATAAACATCTTCATAGCCATCGAGGGGTTATTATTTAGGGCCTTAGTCCTGCGTTGAACTAGAGTATATATCTAATATTGTATAATTCACATAAATAAATAAATAGTAATTAATTTTCTAAAAATAACTCACTGTGTATGTACCAAGTATATTCGATAAAAATTCCTCTAAATTTGTTTGATGTTTAATATAGTTAGTACTACATATTGATAAATATGTTAATCTAGTAGATGTATTTGATTAAAATTAAAACACATAGTTATAGGTATAATACGAGTACCTATAGCAAAATATTTATTTATTTATTATATTGGTAATAATGAAAAATACGTTCTTCAATTGAATTGAATATATGAAATACTTCAAAACATACGCCTATATTGAAATAGGTAATTAATTTTTAATTATTTGTATAAGTATCGCATCGAATGTAAATTTTAATATATATAACTTTTTTTTTAATATAATTAAAAATGTGTTTCCTAGACTTATTTGCTACAAAGAATGTAATAAACTTTGATAGAAATAAAGACGTAATTGGTTTCTCTCTCTCAAAATGCCAATAAAATTATTTCTTAAGTGGTTGCAAGTGGCTCAGGTAAAAAATCAATGAAGTATTAAATTCAAACACTTATTTTCGCGCGTGTAATAGCCTGCTGCCATCTATTAGTCTAATAGAAAAACCAATAACATAGCACGATAGAGACAGTGGTATCAATAACGCTCTGTCTCTTAATTGGTTAAAAGGTATGTTTGCCTCACTATGGCTGTCGTGTAGCCGGTGTTGCCAGTTTTGGTATAATTCAAAGACATATATTCAAAATAAATTGCAATAAACTATCTTTTCAACAAGAACTCATCTGATCCCATATCTAGAATAAAATGTATAATAATATATAATATCATCATTTCCCAGAAAATAAATTGTATCTGCTGTGTATGGAACCCTTAATATATCGTACAAAATTAGTTTTTCATTTGGTTATGCAACCCGAAATAGATTGTTTGCCTCAATATGGATACAAAATATATAGAATAATTATTATGAATTATACGTAATGTAATAATAATTTTGGTTTGACTATTATTATTTCCCTTAAAAAATCGACGGATTTTGTTTGTGCAATTTAAATATTGATTGAAAGTCGTGTATTACACAATTTAGAGATCTCTGCATTTTAAAGCGGGCACTGTACTGACTAGTAAAACGTGTAAATAGTAAATATTGACAGCTTCGCATTTCGCATGTGGCTTATGTACCTATTATAACAATCAATTTTGTTTTTTTATTTATATTAATTAATTCGACAAACTATCAATTAATTTTATGTGAAACATTGTATTAAACATATCTAGTTATTTAATACAAACTCTTACCGGTAAGTGAAGCTATTATAGGTATTTAATGGCAGATTCTACCTATTATGGATTTAATGTTTTTATATTTTTCTGGATATAAAAATAGTTGTCTAGCGATTGTAGGTAATCTTCTTTGCGATAAATACACAATTTACCCATAAATATATCTTAATTATTATTTTATTTCTTTGTTAAGTATGGAAATAAGTGAAACATGTTCCTTATGTTTATAAGCCTTATTGTTGTCACTCCAAATAGGTATACCTAGATTCAATATTACATTGCGCTCAAGTATTGCGGTGAAAATTATTTCATTATTGCAAAAGAACATATTAGAGTTCTGCAAGCATGATCTAGAATGCGACATAATTTCCTAAATGTTCCTTCCTGATTATTTTCTCAACTTTTTCACTAGTCAGACTGTTGGCAGCATAATCATAATATCTAATCTTAAACTGATAAACATCACCTATTGTAGGTAGGTAGGTATTATTAACTATTAACTAGGTAAATATTTAAAAACTGTATAGGTATAGTATGACTATAATTGCTTGGCGTAATCATTTTTAACTTTATTAGCCAGAATTAATTAAAAGTAAGTCTATAATTAAATGTGTTTAACTATTATTCTATATTATAAAAAATTGTTACTATGTCGGTAGATTGTTCGTCCATAATACGTCCCTGTCCCTGAACAGTATTACAATTTCTGTACATTCATTGGTTGAAATTTGACAGGCCGGCTCGTTGTTTGGTATCTACGATATACGTGAAAGCCGAGCCGAATCCGAAAACCACTTGTTGATTTACGTACAGCATACAGCAGTACAGCATAGAGTGAGTTGCTTGCTTGCTTGTTTTAGTTACTACTTTACTAAAAAAATCGAAAATCATGGCTAATTATCATAAACCTGAAGCTAAAACTGTTCAAGAACTGAAAGATATGGCAAATAAAATTCGTATTCATTCGATAACATCAACACAGGCAGCAAAATCTGGGTAAGTTAGGTGTATTATTATTTATTTTACCTACAGACATGGTTGTTTTACAATACCGATTAGGTAGGTACATTCAATGATTCGACGTTTTTTTTTTAATGACCAAACTAATAAAATTATATTAGTGTTTAATTAACGTAGGAATAAAAGAAATAGTTATGCATTCATTCAATTTCTTTCCATTAAACCAAATAAATGATAATTAGGTACTTAAGTACCTACCTATTTGGAAAAATTAATTATGTCACTTAACTAACTTCTTTTTATATGTACCTAATTACGTAACTACGATAAGTTTTATAGTTGTTTATTATAACTTGATATATCAAATGAATAATATCAATATCACTCTACATTATGTTGAATGTTTCCTTATCAGAGTATTTGAAACTAAAACACTACGTTACTGCATATCAGTACCCCGATGAATGATACCGATAGGTACTTACTTAGTATTATTTAAGTAATTGATTAATAAATGATATTGTTACTCGCTTATTTGAAACAAAATGGGGTCAAATTCGATGTAATAATTTAATTCCATGAATTTAGCCATCGACACGTGTGTAACCGTAACCGGTGAGGATGATTCCGCGTTCATCCTAAAACACTATAGCCTATTTCACTGTCCGGTCCTGGCCTAGGTTGGAGTTTGTTCACCTTCAAAAACTTACTGTCTTGACTGTTACTTTACATCTCGAGTGTTACACAGAGATTGTCATAAAAAAGCACCAAAACAGCTGTAGAGTTGACCAAACGATTGCGTTTATTTCTGAGATATCATTTATAACCATTTTTTCGTACAAAATAAAATCTTCCGACTATTTTGTGCACTTTGATTTCCCAATAAAGATGAGACTTCCGTCGTTCCTCCTTTCAGAGAGTCAGTAGAGAATATATTATAAGCACGAGAACGATGATTTTGTCATAATATGACAAAATCATCGTTTTTGTAAAAACAGTAGCGTAAGTGAATTTTTGTTGAAGTCTCCCAATCTGTCTCTTGCGGTTGAAGCATCATCTGGTGATTGATTGTAATTGAACTATCCTCGTAAAAAATATAATATTTCTCTCGAAAACATTAACAATTTATTAAAACATACCTAGGTACACTAATTAACATTTGATGAAATGGTGAAGATAAAAGGTTACAATTTCCCATGGAAAGTAAAAATGTTTTATTTCGTATTTTGTTTTATATACCTACGAGTATAATATATAGAATATTATTGTTAATTACATGTATGTGCGAGTTACAAAGCTTTTATTAAAACTGACAGGGTAAAACCGAATTATTATGAAATTTCGGTTTAATATGTTATGCATGACATATTCTATTAACATTTAACTCAATCACTGAGATAGATATTAAATCTGCGAAAACCATAATATGCGTATGGTACACTTCCATTATACATATTTTTTTATTACCGAAAACTTGAAATGACACTTGCAAATTAAAGGTTTTTGATTATTTTAGCCATCCAACATCATGTTCGTCAATTTCAGAAATTCTTTCCGTTTTATTCTTTAACACAATGCGTTACAAAGTCAGTGTTCCAAAAGATCCATCAAACGACAGGTTTGTCCTGTCTAAAGGACATGCTGCTCCAGCTCTCTATGCTGCTTGGGCGGAAGCTGGACTTTTCCCCGTTGCAGATTTACAGAATTTACGTAAAATCGACTCAGATCTTGAAGGACATCCAACACCACGTTTGAATTTTATCGATGTTGGTACTGGATCTTTGGGTCAAGGACTTTCTATTGCTGGGGGTATGGCCTATGTGGGCAAGAACTACGATAAGGCAAACTACAGGTAATAAAATATTGGTTTTCTGTTTATTTTACTAAAGGATATTTCTAATTTTACAGAGTATATTGTTTAGTGGGTGACGGAGAAAGCGCTGAAGGTTCAATTTGGGAGTCACTACATTTTGCTAGCTACTACAAATTGGACAATTTGTGTGTAATTTTCGATGTGAACCGCTTAGGGCAGTCAGAAGAGACATCACTTGGCCACGATGTGGACACTTACCGTAAACGACTCGAAGCTTTTGGCACAAATGCTATTGTAGTAGATGGTCATGACATTGACGAATTAATTAAAGCTTTTCATATAGCAGCAACAACCAAAGGTAAACCAACAGCGATTGTTGCTAAAACGTTTAAAGGGAAAAATTTCCCAAAGATTGAAAATATGGATAATTGGCATGGTAAACCATTAGGTGCGGAATCTGATAGAGTCATAGAGCATTTAAAAACCTTAATTAAAAATAACGGACCCCCTCTGATTCATCCACAGAAACCATTAAAAGACGACGCACCACATGTAGATATCTCAAATATTAAATTATCCACTCCACCAAACTATAAACTTGGTGAATCAATTGCTACAAGAGTTGCATATGGTACAGCTCTAGTTAAAATTGCCCAGAGCAATCCAAGAGTCATTGCTCTTGATGGAGATATGAAGAACTCAACATATTCGGAAAATCTGAAGAAATTTGATGCAGCACGATACATCGAATGTTTTATTGCCGAACAAAGTCTCGTGGGAACAGCGATTGGCGCAGCTTGCAGAGACAGAACGGTTCCATTCGTCTCCACTTTTGCCACGTTCTTCACTAGAGCCTTCGATCAGGTACGATAATTTTATTTCAATTAAATTTTGAAGCTTGCCAATTTCAGAAACCATGGATAACATTATTCCAAGAAGCTTACAAATCAAACATTTTTGTGAAAAAATAACTTTTTTAATTTCCAATCCTGACTAAGGTTCACGTTTAATCGAGTTTGTCGGGATTGAGTTCTGATTTCAACGTCATATCTATATTTTAACAAGTTTTCAATATCAGCAAAATTTAATGTGAATTTGAGACAGAAAACCTCCACAGGCACCTAACTGTAAGCTTCTTCAGAGCAACTTTGCGTAATCGCGATTATCCAGAAGCATGGGTTTTTAAGTGTAATGCCCGGGAAAAAAAAATCCCAGTTATTTTTTTGAAACGCATTCGTTCCTAAATAAAATTGGCTTCACATTCTTTGGTGCTTTATTTCAGATTCGTATGGGTGCAATTTCACAGACCAACGTTAATTTTGTTGGTTCTCATTGTGGTGTCAGTATTGGGGAAGACGGGCCTAGCCAAATGGGTTTAGAGGATTTAGCGCTGTTCCGGTCTATTCCTGGCAGCACGATTTTCTATCCAAGTGATGCTGTATCAACGGAACGAGCTATAGAACTTGCTGCGAATACTAAAGGCATTACGTTCACTCGTGTTAATCGCCCCACAACGTCTGTTATTTACGCTAATGATCAAATTTTCCAGGTGAGTCCAACAGAATATTGCGAATAATTTTTTTTTCAGGATTTCATTTTTCATTTCGATGAAAATCATAGTAGGAAGTTGGTACGAATCTAAAAATATCACCCCTTTTCGCTACATTCATAACTTATGCAATCTAAATTAATTGCTGTAACATTTCATACTTTTTGCTTTCTTTAATGATTGTGTGTTTGTATATAGCTCAAGCTGATATCGATACAGCCTGATGAGCCTTGTTTCAAAATTTAGTCAATACATTTTTTAAACTAAACCATTTTTTAGATTGGCAAAGCCCAAGTAGTGAAGAAGTCCGAAAAAGACCAAATAGTGCTCATTGGCGGTGGAATCACTCTCCAAGAAGCCTTAATTGCAGCGAAAGAATTAGAAAAAGCGGGAATTTTAGCAAGAGTTATTGATCCATTTACCGTGAAACCTTTGGATAAAGAAACAATCGTCAACAACATCAAAGAAGTTGGCGGTCGAGTTGTGGTGGTTGAAGATCATTACTATGAGGGTGGATTAGGTGAAGCTGTTATGGCTGCAGTTGCTTTGGAAAAGTTCCTTATAAAACATTTAGCCGTTGGAGAAGTACCGCGTTCAGGTCCTCCAAATGTGCTATTAGACAAATATAAGATTTCTTCAAAGCATATTATTAATGCAGTTCAAGAGTTGTTGAAAGTTTAAGATTTTAATGGTGTTTTATGTTTATATAGAATAAATCCTTTTGTACTTTACATTGAGTTTATGTTTCTGTCAAAATAAATACTATGCAAAATAATTTCAATATTTTTTTTCAATTCGTTAATTGGAGAATCCACACCACTGTAGTAATACAGAAAAAAGTTTGCAAGTCGACTTTTTTTGTATTTTTTTTAAAGGATCCGGTCGACATAAGTCCCCGGTTTCACTGCAGCCTTATTGTGAAAAATCCGCATATTTTATGCCACCCAATCCAACAACCCTGTCCCTCCACTAACTTGAGGAGTTCAGTTATGTGTCAATATCTACTGGCGCAATCAGCGCATGCCCAAAAATAGCGTGTTGCCTTCGTTGTAAGGATATACACTTACAAGTTTATTGTATTTTTGAAAAGTGCTATTCGTCCTGATATTATGAAGTCAAGGCTGCTGTTCAAGTGTGGGACTACATTAAAAAATTTACTGGGAATGTTCCTTCATGCCTATTCTTCTTGTAGATCTTTTGTTGATCAGGAATACAAACGCGAATTTTAATAAAACATGAAACCGAGCAGAATAAGTTCCTGGAGATAAGACCAGCATAATCCACTGAACTGAAATAGTGGATGCGAGGGTCAAACAATTTAAAAATGCTTATTTTCGTAACGAAATTTATTTATATCACATTTATTCCTATTTTTTTTGTATATATAAATATAATTTTTATTGAGATTCATGTCAAATACTACCTACTTACATATCTAAAAATATATTATTATAAATAATAAATATTTTCTACATTTAAATAACTTACAAATTAAAAAAATTAATACGCATACATCTTCTCATAAATAGTCAAAATCATTTAAAATTTGTGCTAAATTTTTAACAACTCTACATCATCACAGAACAGCTCATTCACGAAACAAACAACAAATCATTTACAAGTACAAACATATAATCTCAGAATCCACTAATGGTCGAACTCGTCAAAAGAACTTTCATTTCTACCCACTTCTGTAGAAAAAAAAATATATAAATGCATCAGGTATAACTATTATAAAACCTAGCAATTGTATATATGTATTAATCAAGAAATATAACACCTTTTTCCAGACATAAACCAATAAACCACGTATATTAAAAAACAAATCATTAAAATCACACATCAATCGAAAGGGATACAACAAACTCGTTACATACCTTGATATAGGATGTGCATTCTGAATCGACAACATCAACCCTATAGCGACAAGGTAACTAAGGGGTGTATAAACCCCATTTTCCAAATATTCTAGAGAAAGACAATGAAATATTAAATAATGAACAGTAAATATCTTTGCATTAAAACAAAACAAAAAAAAACGCTCTGTACCATTATATCAGAATTATTCAGAAAGCCAATTGCAAAAATGTTTATTATTAATTAAATAATCTTTTTTATTTGGTAAAATATTCGTGGTTTATTGATTAGTTGAAATAAATACAAATGGTTTTTACTAAATTAAAATTGATTGGACGATTCCTGAGCCTCTGTTAATCCTGATGGTTAAATTGGTTAAGTCTACGTAATAACTGAGAAACAAACAAAATGCTCAATTTAAGCAAGGCTTTCCTTTATCGATTTGATATGCATAAAGGCTCATGAATTTCCCTATATTATAAGATTTCAATTCTTTTCTATACCCTGTTAATGAAAAATAAAAACCAACTACTGGATCCGCCAGTGGAGTGAGAAATTTTAATAAAAAAGCGGGTTGTGTATAATTGTTTGACAGTTACTGTGGTCATTTGTATACAAGGCCAGTAAGAACAGATGTTTACACAGCAATGGCTCTCACATTAGCAATATTTAAATATAATGCTCCCTTCACTGGTGGATTTTCTATAAAATTAAAATTATTAAACGGTTTTTCCATCCCTTGAATTGTTAGTAACTACCAAATTAACTTATAGAGTACATACTCGTATTATGCACTTCATACATGTGGCAAAAAAATTTGGCAATACAATTTTACATAACGGTTATCTGTTTTTCAAATTCTTTTTGGCAGCAATTTGATGCGCTCGTGTGTCTATTTGAATGGTATTAAGCACCTAATTATTGTTTGTGATATTTGAATGGAGTTGTCAAATTAAATTGTCTCTCAATTTTAACTAATTAACATACGCGGCGAGTACAAACAAAACTGTGACCCAAGGATTTTGAGATACAAAATACCCTTTGCAAGGCACTTGTTGAACTAAAATTAACGCGTAAGACAGATTCAGTAGGATTTTCTTCTGTTTTTTTACCACAAATTGACCCTCTATATAATAATTGTCAATAAATTCTATATACACTTTTCTACAAGTTTTTTAAACAATAAATTTGCGAGGCACTTTAAAAAGAAATTAAATAGGCTATGGAAATGATCATGCATCAACATAAAAGTAGTATACAATAACCGTTTTGTTTATAATAAACGTTGTTATTAACAAAAATTCATAAAATATAAATAAAAATAATTTAAATATTTATTGTCTTATAATAATTAACAGAAATTAAATATTTAGGTATAATAAATTAATTAAGTTTATACGGATACTAACTAGGTTTCAAGAGCGTAGATCTATTGACGCAAATAATAATAATTGAGCTTTTCACGCTCTGTAAGATGTGGTTTTCAGCCACGGAATGTACTTATACGTACTAATTTAACTAATGTTTCGATTTTTAAAACCAATTCAGTTCCTTAGGAATCCATTTTATGGTTTTTTGTAAGAAAAAATTATTATAATAAATTAAATCTGCGCATGCATCGCTAGAGTGAGTGACAGTTCTTCGGATTTTGTAAACTTTGAGGAAAAATTTGCATATAGTCAAGAGGGAAGACGCATGAATTTATCTAATGGAATTCTTTGGAAGCTAGTTGTCACATTTCTGGAAAGGAAATCATTAGTCGGAAATAGTATGCCGATAATGCTGTTTCCCCAGTACAGAGGATTGAAATTATCTACTCAAATATCTACGCCCTCGTCAAATCTACAACGAAAACATTACTTCTATAATACAGGTATGGCACAATTTGTTTAAAATTAACTTTAAATCCACGAACTGCGTCAATAGTGTCTTAATCTTATTATTAAAATTTGTTTCCTAACATTCAAATCTGATACCAATCATTTGGACTTACCTAGCTGTTTTACTATTTCTTGGTATATTTCTTAATTCAGTATAACGCGCTGTTGTTGGTCGTGTTTTATCCAAAAAAGATGAACTTCTGCTAGTCGCGCTCTTATAAATAACGACTCTGCGAAAAACAAAAGACAATTTAAAATATTTATAAAAGTAACTTAATTAATAATTATATTGACAGATAACATGCAGTTCAAGCGTGTTAAATTATCACAAAAAAACCTAGCGTAGGTGTATTACACAATAACATAAAATTGGTATTATTATAAAAGCAGAGACACGGTATTTTTTGAATTGATATTTAAAGACTTATTAAGCGGAGTAAAACATTTATTTCAAGGTCTGGTTATTGCTGAAATTTGTATCGTGTGCATTATAAATATTATTGTTGCTATACCCGGTGTTTCTACTTACTAATTAGTTCTCACATTTCAAAGGTAAAAATCTTGAATTCTTTTCCAAGGATGCCAACACTGTTAGCAAAATGCGCGCAAAATAAAAGTACTCGTGGTGAAATTTAAAATTTTAATGGCAAATTAAGACCTTCAGTATGAAATGATCTATTACATCAAGTGGCTTCTAAGAACTCATTTTATTTTAATTGTTTATGAAATAATCAAAAATCTATTGGTATTTGTCCTTTGAATGTATAATAAGTTATGATGATAGGGCGAACTCCCGAAAGTATATGTTCTTTTGAAAATTAAACTAGTGTAGAGGATGAATGTATGTTTCTTTTAAAATTAAAATTAATGGATTAAGGATAAAGTAAAACTATTTTTCATAGTTTTTGTTTGCTCAACGATGTTTCTCAATACGCTACATAACGCTTCAAAACATGTTATAAAAAAATTATTAATTTTTATGTTTTGAAGTCTGATGAAGCAAAGGCTTCACGCTGTCCTTAAAACAAAAATATCGAATCATATTTTGATAAATCAGCTGAAAGAAAAAAATATGTATTTATATAGATAATGTATTATGTACAGAAACACCCTTGAGTATAGCAGATCCAGCGCATGATACTCTGCCAAACACCACGCAGGCTAAAAATCAAAATAGGGTAAAAATTAATAATTGGTTAGGACTGGTTATTGATATTAATAATTTTATTATTAAAAATAAGTTATTTCTTCTATAGTTTAAACTACTACATATCTACAAAATTAAGTCTATTAATTAGTAAATAATAATTCTCTATAAATGCATGCTTATCATGCGTAAACATTATTAACAGGTACCCCGTTAAGATGCTTATTATTATTAGAAATAGCACCAAATTATTTAACTAAAAATACATCACAATTTTGCATATATAATACTCTCAACTCAACTTAAGAATTAATTAGGAAAGGAACTAAAAAAAATAGTTATATCTCCGAATCACTAATATTTGTTTCTTGCCCTGAGATGCAATATTTTTTCTTAAAAAAAAAAAAATAATAAAATCTCGCTATACATAACATACATCCATCGCGCACTTTCAAAAGAACTAAGTCTATTATCACACATTTAGTTACAGTAATTGCTTATTGCTTTTCTTAACAAAATTGATCCTGCAACAAAAAGAAATACGAAAAATTAATCTAACAAATCATCAGATGTGAAATAATACAATCATACCTCACCCTATAAATCCAGCTGATAACGAAACTAATAACGCTATTAGTGCTGTGGTGATTGAACTTATACTCGACGATGATCCTCCAGCTTGTTTCACACTGGATGGTTCCGGTACACTTGATTCAGTTGGTAGAGGATCGTCAGCTCTCAGCGCATCTGCATAGCGATACAAAAGGTCCATAATAATACCATTGGTCCATCCAAAGCCAAGTTGCATCTCATATTCACCTCCACCTCCATGTCCTCCAGGAACTGTGGCATCGTACTTAAATAAAAATAGCTCTAATCAATTTTTTTCAACCCTGTTTATAAGAAAACAGACTCAAAGATTCTAAGCACATCCCAAAGCAGAAAGGCAGAGTCAAGGGAACCAATCAAAACTTCAATTACCAAATTACCATAAGCGTTAAACCATTGTATATATCCCAATCTGCGATTTATTTAATTTTGGTTTTAAAAGAATAATTTGTTTTATTTTTTTCCATTAGGTAAGATACTATTTCGGAACTATTTTTCATACTACTGAGAATTTTACATGTGCATTTTTGAAAATCTACTTAATTTTTGCACAGAACTTGATACAGATATACAAAGTAATTGAACAGCACAATATGGATGGAAATTTTTTTATCATTAAATAGTGATAATTGATGTCAATTCTTTAGATACATGTTTGCTTGTTACATTTATTTAAGAATTTATTTCATAACTAATAACAATAGAAAGTTAAGCAAAACATTCAGACAAAAAAAATTGTTCACATATTACCAATAATTTTATATCTAGATTATTGTTGCAATCTTACAAGTAAAATTTAATATACTATTTATACGAGGTCAGACTGGAAAAAAATTGCAAGCAAGTCTTATAGGACGTTAGAATAATAATATGAACATGTCAATCCAGAGTTGAAATACAAGCAGTTTATCATCGAGACTAGTTGAATAGAAATAAGATTTAAAAACTTTAATTAATAAGTCTGTGAATAAATTCAAATTGTATGGAGAAGAGTAATTTCAGTTTAATTTTCTTCTAATTTTTGTAATGATAATCAAAAAATATTTATGTAGAAATTAGGAAAGTGAATTAATTAATTATTCTCTTCGAATATCGATCATCTTATAGCAAAGCGAAAAATCAGTTAAAAGCATGGCATGAAGCTGGTAGAAATGCTGCAAATATGCAGTAAAGTTTATGGCGATCAGTTGGATGCAAAAATTCATAAAAAAATTAGACATAAAATTATTTTTCATCAAAGGAAGGCATTTACCATAGCAAAAATCACCCTATTCGCCCTCTGTTTTAAAATCTAAAAAAATTGTCTATTAATTATATTCATAATAGAATAGAATTATTAGAAATGTTTTTCAATTTAGTTTCGAAAACTTTACATACTGCCCTCGTATAAACCTGATTTATGGTGTAGATAATTCTGTAGATAGACGTTCGAAAAAACAAAAAAAAAAACGTTATAAAGTTCTGGATAACCTAAAACTTAACGATTAAACAACAATGATTTAGATGGTTAAAAATGCAAACAAAGCGTTTAAGCAGGACCATTGTGACCTGTTTATACTGAAGAACGTTGTATGTATTGACAAGTAATTGTATACAACACTGGCCCAGTTTTAAATTAAGGTATCTAAACAACCAAATTTGTTATCATTACTTGACACCAGTTTTAAGTATTTTATTTGAAATGTTCCAAAGTAAGTAAAGGTAAGCTTTGTTATCAAGCAGATTCCACTTAGTAAATATATACAATGTATTTTAGAATAATAGGGACTTTTGTAAAAATATGAATTAGTAAATATACTCTAAAAAGAAATTAATAACGGTTGAAGTACCATCAAGGACATTTTACAACAATAAATATGTATTTTATCGAGTTAATGAATCTGACATAGTAACCGGAAACTAAATATACGAGTTGGTGTAGCAAATAAATTAAATTAATAAAAATAAATCGAAACTTACTTTTTCAAACATAGCGTCGGTATCATTAAAAGCCTTATAATTGGATCGAACCCATGTTTCCGCCATTTCAAACGCCAATCTCTTTGCAAATTCGTCTCCGGTATTATTCAACCCTACGATCATCATGTGTTGTAATGGAGGCCAAGCATTGGGGTAGTCCCATTGCTCTCCAGTATGTTCCAGCGTACTAGGAATTCCTCCGGGGTATAAGACATTTTTATTTTGTAAATACTTCAAAACGTGTCTAACCATCCTGTCTTTATCACTAGCGTTGTAGCAACCAGTCCACAACGGTGAAATATTCGTTGGATAGAAATAGTCTCGTTTAATCTCGTTATGAAGGTCATAATCTAGCCAAGTACCAATTTCTTCATGCCAAAGAACGGCGGTCACACTAGTAATCCATTCTTCGCTAATTTTTCGGTAATAATCCGCTTTGTTAATGTTGTTCAAAATTGTGTGAAATTCTGATAAAATGGCGGCATTCCAGTAGATCATCGCATTCAGATCCACTGGTATTATCGACTTTGTTTTTATGTTTGTCAAATTACCTATCAAAAAATTAAAATATCATATAAATTACTAATTTAAAAGCAATATACGGTATATATAACCCTTGTTTAACAAAAATTGATGAGAACAGGATTCAGTTGATGCAGAATTCATGCACACGGCTTGTATGTGGAATTCGTAGGGGTGAAAGAGACACTAGCGCTAAGATTAAGGAAATCGGCTGGTTAAGAATGAAACAACATCGGATCTTTCATTCACTAATTCTGTTTAATAAAATCATTAGAAGAAAAAAGCCGAATACTTATATGAAAGATTGAAGTTCCGGGGATCTGTGAATGATGTGAATATTCGTCATAAGACTGTCATTACGCCACCGCTACACACAACATCAATGTTTGAGCGGTCATTTTCCTATACGGTTTCTAAATATTATAACGCCCTACCGGAGAATATAAAAAGTTTACAGGGATTTTCGTTAAGGAGCGCTGTCAGACAGGTAATAGAGCATATTAATTTGTAAAAATAAGATGCGTATTTTGGTCAGCAATATAAAACAAATTTCAGTTTAGATTAAGGTAAAATATAAGTTAAACTTAGGTTAAGTTAGGAAGCACTGCTTCATCTTCGCCTTTTGTAAAAATACCTTTTTTTTTACAATAAAGTCTTTATTATTATTATTATATAAAAGAATGACAAATACGATTATTTAAGATTGAGTTCAATGGACTGTGATGGTTTCAACATAAAGTCCTGACTAATTCACCAATTTATAAAATTCTAATAAATAGGCTATATTGGTGAAAAATTAAACCCGCAGTTATTTCCTCAGACAATTTAAAATAATTGATCAGCATTTTTAAAATTCAAGCTTTAATTTAAGATAATGGGTAATTTAACCAGTTTACCTTTGTTAGTAGCATTCGTTATAAACCAGCGGCTCGAGAAGTCCCATCCCGATTCAGCAGCGGCTTTCAATTCTGAATAATACGCTTCTTTTTTGTTGTCTTCCTTAAATATATAACCGCTTTCCACATCTTCTGAATACGACTCTGGTCTCGGCCCGTAAGAACTGTCACCATAAGACGCCAGCGTATAATTTTTACCATCGACCGTTACAACTTTCGTATGTTTAGTCATCCAATAATCAAACTCTTTATCCATTGTAGCGATATTCTGTTCAATAAAATTTTCGTCCTGTGTGAACTCGTAATAAGTCTTTACCATTGGAACAAGTAATGGTGGTTGTGAACGTGCTAAATAATAAATCCTACCGCCATTAGGAATATGACCATATTGATCAAGTATATATAAGAAATTTTCTAACATTCCCTTAACTGTGTCACGCATTTCTGATAATAACAACCCTTGAATAATCCAATAAGAGTCCCAATAATAAAATTCGCGAAACCGACCACCAGGAACGATAACTGGATTTGGTACCCAAATAATACTGTACAAGTCTTGATGATGTTCGACTTCCGCTTTCATTTTCCGCCCCAAAATCTTCCAAATCCCGTTTAATTTCGAAGCCCATGATTTGAAATCTTCATCTTTAACACGATCAATAAACGATGGATGCGGCACCCAATCTTCTGGATCCCAATCTTCGAACTCATGTCCAGCAGGTTCGAAATGACTCTCCACAAATTCTTTGACTTGTAATCTCGTCGGTTTTTTCTCTTGATAGTCCATCATAAACAAATTGAATTTTTGCATAGTCTCGTTTGGGGAATATTTCATTTTCATATCAACGAAAGTCTTTGAATCCTCGTATATTTTCGCCATTTGTATAGTATCTAACAGTCCACCATGACAGTAAATATCACTGCAATATAAATAAACCAATTAGATGTTTGGATAAATGCCAAATTGAGACACTCGGCATTTGCATCTACGTAGGTACTATACCTACATAGGGTGAACATTTTTACTTAAATTTCAAATGAAATATAATAAATAGATACCGACGGACTAAGTTAATTGCCCGCAATTTCTTTTAGCGCACTTTCCAGACCAATTTTTTTTTCCTGGAATATTGTGAACTATCCTAAACTTATATTTTCCAAAGACTTGTAAGTGTTCACCCTATATACAAAAAACGAACTTATGGCAATGAGAATGCAAAAAAATAATAATAATTAACAATTACTACAAGGTCTAAGTGAGTCGTGTGAAAGAAAAAAGTAGGTATCAAGGTAAAGGAATAAAAATTCTTACCTAAAACATGTTGGTTGAAGTCTTTCTTCGGCTTCACTAGCAACACAATTGACTAATATCACAAAACACAAAACTGCAAAAGTTATGCAATGGCTTTCCAGCAGCGCCATTCGAATTTTCATTATTGTTTATTTAGTCCTAGTTTTCCTTACTCTTCAAGTATTAATTAATAAATAAATTTTAGTTATATTTTTAACACTTTTTTTCTGAGAATATCATGCCTATGGAAGAAAAATAAATATAATTATTCTATCCAATAGAAATAACAATATAAATAAATAGTATACAAATTTACTTATTTTTGTTATTTCAAGACGCGTACTAGGCAACGTTTTAGAACCGACTGTGTGAAATCAAAAATGAATGTCTGCTTAATAACCAGGTGATATCTGTTAGTAGTATGATGTTGCAAGTACTGACGTAGTTGTGACGTAGAGACAAGCCCACCTATTTGATTGGTTAAGTCGGAACACACCTTTCATCAGAATTTACTTATTTTTTGTTCTGTAAAGTCACCTGCATGCTTTTGCATATCACCTGCCCATCGGGCAAAAGATCATTAACGTGAAAAATTCCATGACGTGACCTATGTAGGTATGTGCATACAAAAAAAGTTTTTTCGATCGAATTTGATAGACAACAGTGATCTTAAGAAATTCTTCTGATACCTACTTATAATAAACTGTCCTATTAAACATGATAATATATAATTTTTCTTTAACTTCTGAAATCAGATGACTGACAATTGTATGATGTTTAGTAACTGCAGAAGAGAACATTTTTGAAATACCTATGATGATGATTGCCTATTCAGACTTTGCGTTGTATAAGTAGGTATGTTACCACCAAAATTAAAATTGACGTGACTGTAATAATTGAATCAATAGATAACCTCAGATGGTTGTTAGTTTTATTCTTATTTAGATACCTATACAATAATTTGTTAATCAACTTTTTGAAATTACCCATTCAATGTTAAATAATATTAACTATATTGCATCATTCTTGCAAAAAGTCTCAGACGAGATAGGTAGGTACTCGTCGGCAGAGACTAAGAGATAATGTAGGTATAAGATTACATTTTCTAACGAGGTCAAACATGGATCAAATTCCATATTTATAAATGTCTACAAATTACAGTACTTATTAGTTTTGCACAATTCACGAGTTCTGCAACGTTTTCACATAATTGTTGGAGGTGTGTACCTTATTTTAATATTAACTCTAAAAGCAATATCTTATCTAAATCAAGATACATTTAACGTTTTTGTAAATTGATGAAATTGACAAATAAAATGCACAGGAAGTAGATAACACGTGAAACTACATACTTACTCTGGGACTTTACTGATGAATACCTATTTCTTAAAAAATCCAATTATGCTCAATAGAGATTGATTGATATTTTGTCTGACTTTGTATCTCGATAAGTAACTACATCACGATTTCGTCAAATCACGATAACAATTAGAGCACGTGGTTTCAGAAACATAATTGTATTTTGGCACCGGATTCATCAATTATTTTTAGATCTCATTTCTACAAATTCATTTAGAAATATTTTGCAAATACATGTTCCTATTCAAATTGAAATCATTGGATAGGTAATACGCAGTTTAAGTTAACACTTTACTGGTGTTTTTTTTTTTATAAATTTTGAAGTCAATGAATTATTCGCGCGGAAACTATAAATACTTGAACCTGAATAACTTTACAGATTCACTAATTATCTGAAAATGAAATATTTGTCTCAATAACTAATTTTATATATCCCGATAAATACTATTATTCATAAATAATAAAATATTTCCTCCATTACATGCAGAAATACTATAACATTATAACAAGACTAATATAATATAATTGTTTTTAAATGATTTTAATAAAAGTTAACAAAACAATCAAACATAATCAAATTGTTGTTTTTCGTATATTGAACCACCAACAAAATTCACTTTAAATATTATACAGTATGTCTAAAATATTATTTAGCAGAATTTAATATCCATTTGACAAAAAATCATGCAAACTAGAATCTTTAATTTGAACCAAAAAATTGCAATGCAGATTCAAAAATCAAAACTTGTTAGATTCTGCATTCAATAAAAAACTATTTGCCTTTAAAGATCTATTAATAATTTATTTAATTTAATTAATGCAACAAAAGCAATAATATTAGTTTGGTTATAATAAAAATATAAATAAATATAACTCTGTTAAAAATATTTTGTTTAAATAAAAAACAATACAGCAGCAGATTTTTAAGTATAATTAACATTTGTAACAGCTATAATAGGTATAATTGAGTAATGATTTTTCTATTATTATTAATTATGCTTAAAAATATGTTCTGCAAATTATACAAACAATATATTATACAGCAGTAAAATGAACTAAAATTAATTAGACTCGATGTTTTAAACAGAGAATATGTATTTGACAAATATTAATTATCAAGGTATTTTGATGGCATATAGCATTTTAATAAAAAAACATTTTTATAATTTATTATAGTTGCAAGATGATTTTGATTGACGTCAAAAATAAACTTGTTTAAATCATGTGATATTGGTGTATGACAAAACGCACATTGGAGGTTCAAAATTTCCGATGTGTCTTTAGGGAAATGTAGTTCTTAGTTCTATATGCTTTGACTAGACCTATTTTAACTAGCAGGGTATATTTTATTTGATTTTTACAAACGTCAATGTTCGCAGCCGCAATTAATTATTGTCATTTTATATTGTGGGTTTAAAATATTATTGAATACGAACCGTTTATTGTTTTATGAATCAGATAGATATGAAAATATTTATTATTGTAAAAATAACACGTAGGTATGTTTGTATTATAAATTTCATCTCTTGACAATAACTGTTAAAAGTTTTGACCTTGTTCGAACATAATATAGCGTATGCTACTACAGGCCGTAATGGCACAGTATACAATACTGTGGTAATGGCGTGTTTCTTGTCAGCTAGACCACAGTGAGACCACTTTCATTTACTTTATGGTTTATATTTTATTCCTACATGATTCTTGTCACGTTTTTAACACATAAGTGGTTTTTAATGTGAGGACCGTTGAAGATTTCACTCGGTTATGTTATATAATACTATTTAAATACGATAGAAGAGAAATAATTTATAGGAATACGTTCAAATTCTGTAATCTGTACACTGAACACCATAGAGGAGCGCTTATTATATAAGAGGATCTCTTCTTTGCGAGGAAATACGTATATACGTATATCTGGCCACACTGATAAACCAAAATTAACGCAAATATAAATAACTCGCGAAATTATTATATTCCTCTTCTGTTACCTACTGTTGCGTTACTATAGAAATATAATAATTAAAAATGATCCACAGCACCTGTGGAAGTACATTCAAAACAAAAAACGCAAGTCCAGAATACCGGGTTCAATGAGGGTTGCAACGGAGGCTTACATTTCTGAGCCACAAGAAATAGTCAATGCTTTTGCAACTTTTTTCGAAAGTGTTTATATGCCATCAAATGCTGACGTCACTATAGAATCACAGGA
Organism: Apoderus coryli; assembly: GCA_911728435.2. Taxonomy (NCBI): domain Eukaryota; kingdom Metazoa; phylum Arthropoda; class Insecta; order Coleoptera; family Attelabidae; genus Apoderus; species Apoderus coryli. The sequence continues at coordinate 10,700,641 of OU452210.1, forward strand.
TGGTGGTGACTTGGTGTCTCTTGGATTGATTAGTGAGGACGAGGTTAGACGAGCACTACAAAAACTAAAACCGAAAATGACATCTGGTGTCGATAGAATCCCCGCTTTTATACTAAAAGACTGTGCGTATGTTTTGGCACAGCCTTTACACATTATTTTCAATATATCCCTACAAGGTCAAACGTTTCCAGACCTCTGGAAGACGGCACGTGTATGTCCTGTGCATAAATCCGGGGACATTAATAGGATAGAAAACTATCGACCCATTTCAATTTTATCAAATTTCTCAAAGGTGTTTGAATCGATTATTTATGACAAGATCTTTAACCAAATAAAGAATCGTATAATACCTCAGCAGCACGGGTTTTTCCACAAGAGATCAACTGTCACAAATCTTGTAGCTTTCCTACAAGAAGTGTATCCTATAATGGGCAAGGGTCTTCAGGTCGATACAATCTATACAGACTTCTCAAAGCATTCGATAATATAGACCATAATATACTACTACGAAAGATGCTTCACTTTGGCTTCCAGGAGTCTTTAATTTCATTTTTCGTGCAATACAGTGGTTTTAAGTCTCATTCTTACTTGGCCACAAGTGGCGCTCCCCAAGGTAGTAACCTAGCCCCCCTGTTATTTGCAATATTCGTTAATGACATAGGAACGCACCTTTCTAGCAATTATTTACTTTTCGCAGATGATCTTAAACTATTCAGAGCTGTTCACTCCGAAGATGACAGTGATGTACTACAGAGAGATCTGAATATGCTTGAGGATTGGTGTACTGTGAATAAGCTTTATTTAAACGTCGATAAATGCAAATATATTACACAAGAAGACGCCGCACTGTTTCTTACAATTACAGACTCTCTGGCGCTGCTCTTGATAAATGCACTGTTATTAAAGATCTTGGTGTGTTCATTGATAGCGAATTAACTTTTAATTATCATGTTTCCGAAACAAAGAAAAGGGCGCTCAAATGTCTGGGATTCATTTTTAGAACCACGAACTCATTTAACAATACTGATTGTCTTATAGTGTTGTACAACGCAATGGTAAGATCAAGGCTTGAATATGCTGCCATTGCTTGGTCTCCAATATATGGAGTTTATGTTAACTCTCTCGAAAATGTTCAACGAAAATTCCTCAAACGACTAGCCTTCAAGATTGATGGTCGGTTTCCTGCCCGGGGATACGACCATCGTTTGCTATTGGAGAGATTTGATTTTCAATCGCTGGAGATTCGTAGGCATTTTTCCTCTCAGTGTTTTATATTTGTTCTGATTAATGGTCTTATAGACTGTTCGCAATTGTTGGAGATGTTGCGGTTTAATATTCCGCAGTTCAATTCGAGAAGTGCCTATCTCTTCAGAGTATCTCCGGTGCACGCAAATTATGAAACACGAGCTCCCATCTTCAAAGCATGTAATTTCTGTAATACTTATTCTATCTATACTAGCATTAATTACTTCAATGAGAATCCCAACAGATTTAAGCGTGATTTGAGGAATGTTCTGAGGGAAATGATTCAATAGATTCCATGTACTTGTCCAGTGAAATATATCCATACGATCCTATATGTTTGTATTGTATTTTTGCTACTGTCACCTTCAGTTTATTACTTTTGTAAATTTATTATTATTATTTGTATTTACTATATAATATTATATTCATAGCAGTTTGTCTTGTAATTGGGTTGTCACCTGTTAGACAATAAAGAGTTATTATTATTATTATTATAAGATCCACCTTCAAAGATTACAACCCTTTATTTATAAGAAACCCCGATTAAATTATTGAGTAATAGAGACACATCTAATACAGTAATTGATATAGGTATTATTTAGGGACGAATAACTAAAGAAATGAAAATATAGGACAAAACTAAATAATATCCGGCTTGCATTTCATATCTTCATGTTTCAACGCTACATACGTTGAAACTTGATTACGTAATATATCTTATATTGGAAAGGAAAAACCAAATATCCTACATTTAACTAATTATAAATTAATAACTGTTATAAACATGTATTGTCCCGATTTGTGAAATACAATAAAAATAATAGTAAATTATAGCAATTAATAGTTTTTGTATTATTTGTACCTACATATCAAATAGGGACTTACACTTTCCCAGTTTTGTTGTTTTAGATGTTGTGATCGTTTCCTTATAATGAATTATTTATTTCTGAATTTATATTTTTGTTGTGCCCTGAAGAAGTTTATGTAGAATAAACGAAACGAGAATTTTATTTTATCCCAGCGTTGATATATACACAGAAAAAAGCAAATACTCAAATTAAACATTTCAATATTCTTATTTTTTTTGACTTGTTCTAAGACTTTTTATTCTCATTCGAAGTAAAATATTTTAAATTGAAAATTTTGAAATGCTTAAATGTAGATTTCCATATATTCAACAAAAATGTTCACTTTAAATAAATAGTTTTCATTAGAACATTCAAACATACTCTGTTTAAATGACCCACCTCCTTGATTTAAGAATGTATGGTTTCTTATATTAAATATTCAGTGTTCTTTAAATAAGACCACAGCAGCTTATAATAAGGATATTCGTATACTCAAATTGAATATGCCATAAATTTGATTCAAATATAAAATATTTTCATTTCAAAAATTCGTCATTTCATTTTGACCTTGATCTGAGATTCGGTCGCACTCTATATTCTCCAATGAAGCATATTGCACAGTGTTGCCCTAAGTGATAATAAGAAGCATTGTTTTTATAAAGACAATGTAAGAAGGTAAATAGGTATATTTATTTTGCTGCAACCATACAATATTAATTCGATTCTCCATATTTTGCTAGTGGTATCCATAAAGTTATTTGTTGTTTGAGGACAATTTGTTATTTTAATAGTGTGAAAACAACTAATAGAAGTATTTAGCAAACATAATCTAATTTGGTTATTACACCTTAGCTTTAGTTATATACAAAACTATTACAACTAAGAATTATTCCTTTGGAATGAATCCTCTTCCTAGATATCTAAAAAAGTACTTGCAATGTTTATTTAACTTAAATGGAGCTACTGGCAACATGGCCCATGCTTTTACATTTTGTGACCATGCATTTTTTGCAAGTTGCATACCTAACCTACGTATAATTCGTAGCCGAGATCTCCCGAGTAGACCGGGGAAGTCCCAACTTGAAAAATATCGGCGTTACTTTGATGTTTTTGTTGAGAAACTAACATTTGAAGCATTCTTATCCTAAATATAGTATAGTTGATGTATTATACCTAGTTATAGAATTAAAAAATCGTCTCAAGTTTTTGTAATACATTTTAAATTTTACCTCTATATAACCGTTAAATTAATAAATAAATAATATAAAATAAAAAATCAAAATATATTATTGTGTGTTATGGAGGAACAAAACGCTCAGGAAATGGAAGTACTTCTTAAAGAATGGGGTTGTCCAGACTCCATAATTCAAGTGTTCAAAGGTAAGTGAATTTTGTTTTTACAATGGAATATGAAAATTATAGTATAGTATCTTAAAACACTATCTACCAAGTAGCAATAATTATTATTAAATGTGCGGATCTAATGTGGCATTTCTTTCCCGGGGCTTTTTTTTAATGATTACTTATAAAGAGTTCATCACCAGAAGTAGGTTTACCTACCTATCTAATAACAAAATTTATACGTTCAGAATAAACTATATTTTCTAAACTTTAATTATTATATAAATAAGAAATCAGCTTTTTATAAAGTAATCTAAGTCTAGGTACTTGTGGGTAGGTATTGTAAAACTTGTAGGTACATGCTAATACACATGTTGACCCAACAAAGGCTAAACTGGATTCATTTTTACTTATCCATTCCCATGTAAGATTACAAAAAATATGTTTATTATCAAGGAAAAGTTAAATGATTCCCGTTTCATGATGCATTTGTTTGGTTTGTTCTTAGAGTTGGGCTGGTATAAAAAAAAACTTTCAATGATGGGTAGGTAGGTATTTCCATGGTTTTTTTAATATAGTTCCCTCGGAAATTACAAAATAGGTTCCTGTTCTCAGTGGATCTTCCTGTAGTTCTTGTGTGCAATATTATTCAAGTTTATTTAGGATTTATTAATAGATACTTATTTCTCATTCATCTAAATTGAATAAATTTTTTGTTTTGTTTTAGACAGATATTTTGTTGTATCGGGTTTTGTTCATCTTTCTTCTCTTTGGAGGCACTATTTATACGTACATATTTTATATTTCAGATCTTCTAGGGCAAGTTCTTGTACGCAAAACACATCAGATCTGGCTAGAGACTGTTGGAATTATTTTTGAATTTTTTGTTTGTTACTTTGTTAGTTTTTTTCTGTCGATTGGTGCTGTAGCTACTAGCCAAAAATATTATGTAAATAAGTACTTTATTATTAAACCTAAAAATTATTAATACAAAAATTTAGAGATAAGACACGCAACACAGTTGTTTTTTCTTTTTTTTGTTTTTTTTTCTGTAATCGTGTGGCACAGTACAGTAGGTACCTACACAAATATAATATAATAATTATTGTTATTAATATATGTATTGTTATTATATATTCAGAGGTGTCTCTGTATATTTAATAAATTTGTATTTTGAACTCGTATTTTAATTTTTTTTTGAAATAATCCATCGATTTTCTTTACGAACGTATATTCTCAATATAATCAGATGCTATACTTTAATCTAAAGCCTGTATGAGCTCATATTCTCAAAATTGTCATACCAAATGTTTAATATAATCTAATTCTATACTTACTTTAAGAATTCATATTCTCAAAATAATCATACCGAATGTTTAATATAATCTAATTCTATACTTACTTTGAGAATTCATATTCTCAAAATAATCATACCGAATGTTTAATATAATCTAATTCTATACTTACTTTGAGAATTCATATTCTCAAAATAATCATACCGAATGTTTAATATAATCTAATTCTATACTTACTTTGAGAATTCATATTCTCAAAATAATCATACCGAATGTTTAATATAATCTAATTCTATACTTACTTTGAGAATTCATATTCTCAAAATGGTCATACCAAATGTTTAATATAATCTAATTCTATACTTACTTTGAGAATTCATATTCTCAAAATAATCATACCGAATGTTTAATATAATCTAATTCTATACTTACTTTGAGAATTCTTATTCTCAAAATAATCATACCAAATGTTTAATATAAGCTAATTCTATACTTGCTTTGAGAATTCATATTCTCAATATAAGCATATTAAATTTTCAATGTAATCCGACGCTATACTTTATTCTAAACCCTGTATGTTATGATTGAGTAACCAGTTTATTTAATTTAAGACTACATTTTTTTGGAATAAGTAGTAATTACTCTTAAAATGTGTATTCAGGCATCCTAAAACTAAATATTCATATGCTCCATTCAAATTAATACCATTGAGAATTTGATAATCTACATTGAAATAGATATATTCTCGGGGATATACAAATCTAACATATGCTTGAATGGAAACTTAGCGATTTAAACCAAGCAAATTATTTTTTCTGTGTAATTTTCGCAAACATTGACGTATCTAATATGTTATGTTCAGGTGGTGTTTTAAGTGGGGTAAAAGGGGGCAACCACGAGTCTGATCATAGATCTGCGTCTAGTCCCCGATATGTCCCCTTTGTGTCCTTCATAGCGAAAGTCGGCAAGGACGAGGTTTGACCCTGACCAGTACAATTTTATAATTCTGTGACATGGTGATGAACGTGAGATAGATTCAATATTTGGCTGTAGCATTGTTGATTTCAGTCATGGTATTTTGGAGCCGCCATTTAAAAGTTTGTTATGTAGTTGCATGTGCTTTTTCCATAAAGTGTATTGTGCTATCGTTCAATAATAGAAACATTGAATATCATCATGATTACAATGACGCATCTCAATTTATAAATAAAATTGAAATTCAAGGAACAGATTAATATACCTCAACTTTATAGCAAATTATATATGAAAAAAATAAAAAAATATTTCTCGCATAATAAAATAATATGATGAAAAATAATACCTATTGTTATGCTTTCCTAGGTTTTAAACTTTAAATATATCTAACGTGTGATCTATATCAGTTTGTCGAAAATATCCATTCCAAAAATGTGTCAAATATTATTTGTTGTTTTCAGTAACAAAGACAAAAGTTTATCCTGAAAAAATATAAATTAAACAAAGTCCTTGTCCCTGACAAGTTAAAATAAATCACCTTGTCGTGATAACAACATTGAAAAAATATATTATATTAATATAATTTCCTATATTTATTGCATTGTTAAGCATTTATTTTTAAAATACTATATTTTTAAACAAAAACAAAGAAATTAATTATCTTATAATCTGGACAAAATCAACCCATGACGGATTAATAATCTCCATAGTCAATAAAACACGTCTACTATTATTCACTACGAATACCAATCACTCTCGATAAATGGCATGGAAAAAAATTATCTTTTTCTTGTGCCTGTTTCGAAGTTAAGAAACACAATCCAGATGCTCCTTGCAATATCTCTCCTAGAATGCCGATCGGCAGTGCCTCTGTTATATTCAGAAGTGGCATCTGCTTTGATCCGAGAGACTTACAACCGACAATGCTCGAAATCAAGTGGCTCAGGATTCCGTTGAAATATTTCTCAAGAAAAAAAGTAAACATTTCATCCATAATTTACATAGAATTAATTAGTTCGCTTTTAAAGGATCTAAACATGTTTTTTCTAATATTTGCTGTGTCCAATGTCCATAAAATTAATTCATTATGGGGTTACGTATGATTGAATATGGTTCGGTTAATTTTGTCTAGTAGAGTTTATCTTGCGTTATATAAAATTGTTAGCATTCCTTAGAAAAGATGATAATTGTTGGAATTTATACCGTGACGAAAATAATTTGCTGTAGTTAAATTGATTGAAAAAATAAAATTTGTTGTGTCTTGCTCCTCGGGAAACAAATACAAATTCAATAAACAGTGTCAGTCAAATTTGTTGTTTGAAAAAGCAAAATAAATACATACCTACTTAAAAGGATTTAAACGAATTGAGATTGATAGCTTTGGCCAAATAAAGATAATAATGTAAGAGTCATTTTGGCATTAAAACATTTCATTTATTACATGGGTAAACATTTATTTATAGAAATCATTTTACAGAACAAGTGACGTTAACAAAAATAAAATCATAATACCTACATAACTACATATTATTAATAATAGGATGAGATAAAAACGGTTCAAGGATTTTCATTCCAAAAATTAAATTAATAGAGTACCGAATAATACTAAGGAAACCTTACTTTAAGCAGGATTACTGCTCTCATAAAGCTATGAGAAAACATTCAACACATTTTGAATAACTATATAATAAATCCGTGCTCTGTGATTTAATTTCTGTAAAGATTTGTGGGTTATAGAGCAATTTGAAAACCTAATACATTCAGGACCTATGTACCTCGAGACTGACTAGGTACCCACTAGGTGGTTCTATTTCGATTTAAAATAACGAAATTGACGTCAACTTCCGGTATAACCAGAGGTATTACGCGGATGCGAGTGCAAATATATACCTACCAATATATATCGTGCAACTTTGGGTAAATCCTAACATGTCAAGTTATAGGTAAGTAGGTAGTTCTGAGATTGATTTCCAACAGTATAAATTTGAATACCTAACTATACCTACAATGATTCTGCTATAATAGCTTTTATATATCAGTAGATAATACAAATCTATCTAGAATATTGTTATTGGATTATGGAATATTATATTTTAATATTGTGAATAAAATAGGGCAGATTATGTTTACTTTTTGTGGCGAAATATTGCATTAGAAGTTGTTGAATTAAATTTGTTTTGCTGAAGATAATAATTGTTTAATTAACGGAAATAAATTAGAATAGTGTAACAATATAAAAGTAGCAGTTAGGTATAAACAAATTTAAACAAAATAATGGTAGGTAATATACTTATTAACACGTCAGAAAGAGTAGGGATTGCACAAAATTCGTCAATCCAGGCCACATTCGTTAGTGAAGCCATACGAATACAAAAGGGGAATTCATGATACGGATATTGGTTAATTAGCCTGATAAAGACTGTTAAAATTGCTAGTAGGTACCTACGTGTTTACATGTAGGAAAACCAACTAAACATGTAAGATTTTTCTGGAAAATATTTTACTTGGTTCCTTATTTACCTACCTAAAATTAGTAGGTAAAAAGTTTAAGTTTGAGAATTAAACTGAAAAGCTAATGTACTCTGGTTTTTCTTTTAAAAAAACTAAAGACAAAAATACTTGGTGTTTAGCGTTTCAAGTTAAAATTTTCTCGTTTAAGCAATTTAGAAATGTACAAAATCTAACAAATTATAAGTAAGTAGGTAGCTAACTACACGTAAATCGTATTGGATTTACCAAATTGTATGTTTCACGTTTTTGGTGGTAACATTACATCATCTTTCCAGTTGCATTTCAAATTTGGACTTTAATACTTTACGCTGATTCGTCTAAATTTTGCCCTACCCTGTTGAATGAATGAAATCTTACCTTGCGTCAGCTGGACTACTACACTGTACGATTATTGTATATCATTTTTTTTTTTCGGAAACATACAAATAAAAACAATTTACATTATACTTTCACAATAACTAGAGACACCTTTTACTTGATACATTGACATAAAATAAAGAATTTGCACACTTTTTGGTCTGAAATTATACTTTTAACCTCAAAAAAGGTAGTCTGGTTTGAAGATAGCAGCGTCACGTGGATCTAATATAGAATATCCGACGATTAAACGCGATATTAACCGAAGTAATTTTAAATTTGCCAATATTACTTACCTACCCATTAGAGTTAAATAATTTATTTAAATTAATTATTAAAGCATTTCGCTTTATTACTATATGGGGCATCGGGAGATACATTTCCGGCACTGGATCTGAACAAATAATAGGTAGGTATACCAAATTATAATATCAATAATGCAAAATAAAAGTCCAATCTCCACTTTAAATCAATTAAAGGCGGGTTTAGCCAACTAATAATGGATAGTGCATAATGGATAAAGAAAAATGCTTAATAGATAGTGCATAATCGATAATGCACAACAAAATATAGGTGTTTATACAACTCATAACTTTTATGCATAAAGCGAAAAGTGGCAATTCACTAGACAGCAGGTTAACCTATTACCATTGTCTTTAAAGACAATGCTATTACTTTGTGTTGGACTTATTTTTGTTTTGATAGCTTTCAAATTAAAAATTCTGTTAATTATCACATTTTCAATTATTATTTAGTTTATTTCGTAAATTGAGGTTATGTAAGGCATGCGGCGCATGGTTATTGATATTTTTTGCATAATTTAGTGCATAAAGTTGAAAGTTCCCAACCTTATGCATTTACAACGAAAATTATGAATTATACACTATTCGTTGTATAAACAGGTACATGTAAGTGTCATGTTTTAAAAATTATCCATTATGCACTAAAATTATGCATTATTAGTTGGCTAAACCCGCCTTTATATGAATTAGGTATTTCTTTCCCTGCCAATGTCTTTATAAACAAGACAATGTCCCTACAAATCATAGATTTGCAACATTGGAAATATATGTACAGCGACATCTATGGTTGAAGGTCTCTACTGTACAACTTTTGATTTACAAAATAAAATGTTGCGTCGGTTTCTGTAATATCAAGAACGTTGTTTTGTGTTTGTACATCTATTATCCTAAAGATGGCAGTTGATCGTAACCACATATTTAAGAATTATAAATCAAGTAATAATTTATTAATGCATTAAGAATGTTTAATTGATGTTCATTATAATTTAAAATCCTCTAAATTAAATAATTTAAAAATTATATAAATTTAACATTTTATAACTTCGTCAGGCTTTCTATTGGCTATCATTTTGCGCGGCAAGTTTGAAAATGACATTACACTATGTCGTGTTTTAATAAATAAATAAAATTATCTATTCCAAATACTAAATATTTCCAATTAGCTTAGTATAAACTAATAATTCTACTTTATATTTATTATAATTAAATTGAGGAAAAGTATCTATTTTAATGTTGATCTTAATTTACAATATTTATTTATCCAACACCCATCATGCATTAGAAAATGGGAGTGGGAGGGGAATAGGTATATCTCGTTTTAGCTGCAAAGGAAAGTTGTACGTTCTCTTAAGGCAGCATTTAAATTAATAAAAATAACAATAACAGTGATATTATTGATAAATGTTTATTGGTTAAATAGCAACATTAAACAAACTGCAATGTGACTTTTTGTACAGAGTGTTTTGGAAGAGAAATTCTGATGAACTGGTGGTTGTTCTTCTAATGGTGACGTATTCTCCATTGTACCTGTGTTTGCCTCGACCTTGCAAGGCTCAAATTAAAAACATGATAGGTTTGTTTATTTACAACTACAACATATTTTAACGTATTTTGTGTATGTGATATACTTATTTCAAAATTTGCTTATCCTTCGATAATGTAAGTACAATATCAGTAGTCATCATGTTCCAATATAAGTATGTGTTATGTGTCTATTTCGTAGCTTTAAAATGTAAACAGTCTTTAGCCCCGCCCCAGAAAACTAGTGTGGATTTTAGCTTATTTTGGATAACAAATTGTTATGTAATGTTGATACAAAATATTTTTAGGTACCTATCACCTACTTAGTCGATAATTTGTATTTTAAAATTTTCCATGGGAAATGTTAATCTTAAGTTTGCCATTCTTATTTTACTATCGTCCAATTTATTGTAGGTTACATTCAGTTCTACTTATATATGAGGAATTTTCTAAATTACCTACTGTGATAATATTTGTATATAAAAAATAGATTTACAAATCAGTTTTGGTGTCTACCTACTTATATAAGATCCTAGCCACGTCCGAAAAAAGCGTCTCAAAGATGAAGAGGACAGTCTATACAAAAAAAACTTTACCTTGAAATTGGATTCATTTTTGGCGAGAAGTGACAGGATTCTTCACTACGATAATGTATCAGAGCATTTATCGAACATTGTAAAACGGAGTGCTCTGAAGGCCATATTGAAAACTGACTTAGAGATCTGGGTCAGGATGTGGAAGCACCCATGGGAGCATACTGTGTGTTGTGTATTATTTCTATTTCATTTGTATCTATTAACTTTGTCGAAGTGAATCTTATAATTATAATCCAAACACGAGATCTTTTTTGAAGTGCTTCTGACTTAAAACAATGAGGCTCGGAAAGTAACCTACGTCCACTAGGTATTTTATTAAATTTTCATGTTTTATTTGCTAATCTTGATCGCACTACTAAATTTGGTATACATAACTTGTTCATAAATACTCGAAAAGAGCCAAAATGAAAATAGAAGTCCTATTTATTAACCTGTTTAATAAATTGAGGTCTGGTTTGCGGACACTCTGTATATATGAGGATCCACCATGTATAAATCACATCGTTATTAGCTTTTACCATAAGTTTGAATAATAACTTTTTTATGTTATGTTAGATTATCATCCTTCAACAAAGAGCATTTACGTAAAATATCTAAATGACACATTCTACCACCAATATGTGTCATATCAATAATAGTTAATACAAACACCGTGGAATACGTTGATAAAGTCTGAAAAGTCTATACTTACACAGAAATATTATTTATTTTGTTTCCTGCTTATATGTATTAGAGCACGTCTTATCTTACTTATCTCTATTTTCAATAAGTGTTCGTATTAATATTTCATATTTTATTTCCTGGCTTCATTTCATATTTACTCGTATATAATTTATAATCAACAGTTAAGAACCTAAATTTGATGCTAAAATATTAATATGTAATTATTGTTTTAGATGAAAATAGTGTGGACCATACTTTACGGACTGCAGTAAGGTTTTAGAGGCGGGACTAATTTTAATATACACGTAAGTAAATATACAGAAATTTCTAAATATATTTGGGCTTATCTAAACCAACATGATGTATTTTCGCACTCACAAATACCTAATATGATTTATTTAATTTGCTCTTAAGTAATGATTATTTTTGTAATACTTGAGGTGTTTTCATAATTTTCGTTCGAGATTACTTTCGAGCAAGTTAAAAACTATAATATGTTAACATTATTTTATTTATAACTGGTTTATTGGTTGCTTACATTAATATCCATTGCATGTAGGTCACAGGAATAAATTTTAGCTTCTCAATCATGTCAGCTAGTCAACTTTTGGATTCTTGTCTGTAAGTAATGGTTGGGATTTATTCTTATGTTGTATTGTAGATAGTAATGCCATCTTTTGTTTAATACATAACAACACACAAAAGCGAATATGGGGTCCGGCAACTAAGAACGAGACAACAGAGAATTTTAATAGCGTCTTCAAAAACGACAGTGAACTTTACAATTAGATATTTCTGCCCATTACAAAAAGGAAATCATATTAGTGATATCATCTTGGAGTTATACAGTGTGTGAAATTTTTACCATTTTACCACGTTCATTAAAGGGCAACGCCTACATTCGTTACTGAAGAGACACGAGCTATCTCAGGATTATTCACAGTATAAGGAAGAATTCAGCTGTCATCTAGTTCGCTGGCTTCATTCTAGAATTATGTCCAGATACTTCTCAATCAAGTCAATGGCAATCATAATTTTGACCTGATCTAACAATTTTACAATAATTTAGTAGTAGTAGTCAATGAATGATAGGGAAGTCTGGAATTCAGATCATTTATAAATAATAAAAAAAAGAATAGGCCCTAGATCGGCACCTTGTGCTACTCCAGAACTAGCAACATAAGTAGATGATTGCATCCATTATAGAAAAACATTGACTTCTATCTGATAAATACGAAGTTTATGAACAAGAGCAGTGTGATCCACTCTAGATATCCTATTTAGTACTGCAACATTAAAAATGTACCTTCAAGCTCTAAAAGTCTCGTTGCTTAATTGTCGCACCTCGTTTTTTTGACATTAAAAATAACGTAAAATGTCTATTTCGAAGAGAACATAACTTTTCAGTCAACCTAGGATAACGCAATACAAAGAGGATCACTTCTCTATTATCCTTAATAAATTTCATGATATTTTTGCGTGATACGTGAGCGAAACATGAATTTTTTGATGCCAATTTGAATTGCTAATGACATTGGAAGATCATGTCAAGTTGCTGGTAGTTTTCATTTTCGCATTTAAGTCTTTTGACAAGATTGTAAGGGTGATTATACCTTTTTCTGTATGATTTTTATCAAATAAGTGATATACAAAATTTAATAAAGTTGAGAATATTTTTGGATTAATACAGAGGCCGGAATATATGTGGATTCTCACCAATTAGTTTTTATTTAACTATCCTATTATTCTTATTGTTCTGTATTCGAGGCTAGGATTTTACGTTATTTACTTTGATAAAATTATTATTATACTCGAATGATTTTTGAATGCATGCAACACATTTTGGTTAATGCTTTCCTTAGAAATTTGATTTATTTTTATAATGGCAGCTTGGTGAATAGGAGGGTCGAGCAAAGACAAGAGCATAGCATTACACATACAGAAATCACACAAAGGTATGATTTCATTCTCATTAATTGTTTCATTTTTATCTATTTACTTCATTGATCACTGAGTCTATTGTCAATATCAGTAATAATAGGCAGTTACTATGCTGCTCAGCAAGTATTGAAAAATCTCTATTATAATATTATAGTTTTGTAGTAAAATGTCTTTTCAAATAAAAAATTCAACCTATTTCACAAAATAGTTAATGTCGTTCTACGTCTAACTTCTAAATAGTTTTTAATGAATTTGTCGGGTCGATATACCTACCCGATATAAGTAGAAAGAAAAATGTTTTAAAAATTTACGAGGTTAATTACGTTCATTAGAGTGGCATATTTAGTAATAATCTCATGAATAACGAATGTTTCATTTGTAATTTGTCATCTACATTTATTGTTGTTTTTAGGAGAATAATTCAAGGGCAGGGTCCAGAAATGCAGCATTACAAGTAAGTTTGTCAATTGCTGCATGCACAACTTTTTATTGCATTATGCAAGTAAAATTATTTATGTATTAATCGTGGAAATCAACGTACGTTTTTTTCTTTTTGATTAGGGGTTCAGATGTGTCGACATTAAACGACGGTGCTTACCACCCACACAGCAATGGTCATTCGGAACATTCCCCTAATTCAAGCCGTATGTCAGTTCATAGTGACGAACCATTAGTACGAACTCAAAAACAACAAAGTACGCAACAAGTTACGACAGTGACAAAAGTTGTACGTGAGGTTCAACAACTTGGTGAACAGCCTGGTGAATACATTCCAGTACCGTTAGGATCATATTCACATCCTTCTCAATATATTGATTATATTGAACAACCTTCACACCATATGTATTCCCAATATCATCAACATCCTCATTTTCAAGACTATGATCATTATCCAAACCCTTATGGTGCTTATATGGGTTATACACAAGGAGCGGAAAGACCGGCTGCATCACCTAGTCCTAGTGAACACAGTGGAGATCCATCACCTTTACCATTGACATCACAGCCAAATGCCCCATATCTAGGTCCTGGTTACGATGAATTACCAGAGCATTACAGAGTCACACCATCACCTGGTGGTCCCATTGGTATAGATCCGTATCAAGACGACCCTGCTATGGTGTATGGATACGTATCACCCTCGCCTTATGGTACAACTGGACTCACCCGCTCTTATGTTGACAGTCTCAATGGCCCCGTTCCGGTTGGGCCAAGCGTGAGGATGTTTGAAGATGAAGATTTGCAAAAACATATAAGTAAGATGTCTCTACATGGTCATAATGTTGGGTTGCAACATGACAGAGTGCATATTTCTTCACCTGGTAGTGTTGGAGGAGATGACGACCAAAGAGGAATGCGTTGGCGAGATCCTAATCTAACTGAAGTGATTGGATTTCTAAATAACCCGAATAATGTGATTAAAGCTAATGCGGCAGCATATTTACAACATTTGTGCTATATGGATGATCCAAATAAACAAAAAACGAGAGCATTAGGCGGTATTCCACCACTTGTTAAATTGTTAAGTCATGAAAGCATAGAAGTTTATAGAAATGCATGTGGTGCACTTAGGAACTTGTCGTATGGAAGACAGAATGATGAGAACAAGCGGGCAATTAAAAATGCTGGCGGTATTCCAGCTTTAATAACTCTTTTAAGAAGATCGAGCGAGGCTGAAATTAAAGAATTAGTGACGGGTGTTATTTGGAATTTATCATCTTGCGAAGATTTAAAAAGAAGTATTATTGACGATGGTGTTCTGACCATAGTTACTTACATTATTATACCCCATTCAGGCTGGGACCCACAAGGAAATCATGGAGAAACTTGTTGGTCTACAGTTTTTAGAAATGCATCGGGCGTTTTGAGAAACGTTAGCTCAGCTGGAGAGTACGCTAGGAAAAAACTACGAGAATGTGAAGGCTTAGTCGACGCCTTATTATTTGTAGTAAGATGTGCCATAGAAAAATCTAATATTGGCAATAAAATCGTGGAGAATTGTGTATGTATTTTACGAAATTTGTCCTACAGATGCCAAGAAGTTGAGGATCCCAATTACGACAAAAATCCATTACCCACACAAAGTAGAGTGGCAGCTAATTCCTCGAAAGGTGAGAATTTGGGATGTTTTGGTGGTAGCAAAAAGAAGAAAGATGGTCAGTCTTCTTCGGAGAGTAAAGATGGTAATTTTGCAGCTACAAATGCAGCTAGTGGTGTATCTAGTGCGTCAGCTCGTGGAGAACCGGTTAAGGGTATGGAACTCTTATGGCAACCAGAAGTTGTGCAATCTTATCTGGTTCTTCTTCAAAGTTGTTCTAATCCAGAGACGTTAGAAGCAGCTGCAGGTGCACTCCAAAATTTGGCAGCGTGTTATTGGCAGCCTAGTATAGAAATTAGAGCGGCAGTGCGGAAAGAAAAAGGTCTGCCTATTTTAGTTGAACTCCTTCGTATGGAAGTAGATAGAGTAGTATGCGCTGTAGCAACAGCTCTTAGAAATTTAGCCATAGATCAGCGTAATAAAGAACTAATAGGAAAATATGCCATGAGAGATCTTGTACAAAAACTTCCATCTGGAAATCCACAACATGATCAGGGTACTTCAGACGATACTATCGCTGCCGTTTTGGCAACATTAAATGAGGTTATTAAGAAGAATGCAGAATTTTCAAGGTCTCTCTTAGAAGCTGGTGGTGTTGAAAGACTGATGACAATTACTAGACAACGACAAAAATACACACCTAGGGTACTAAAATTCGCTGGCCAAGTATTATTTACCATGTGGCAGCATCAAGAACTAAGAGATGTTTATAAAAAACATGGGTGGAAAGAACAAGATTTCGTAACGAAAACTGTTGCTGCTCGAAACGCTGGTCCTAATTCACCAAACAACGCCAACAGTACGCTTAATCGACCGATGGCATCTCAGAGTGGTACACGGTATGAAGACAGAACCATGAAGAGAACTGCTCCTGGTCAACGTGCACCCGTGTTTAGGGTAAATAAATCAAATCAATTTAAGTTCAAAATAGTTTTCGCAATTGATATACGTGTTTGCGCCAATTAGCGATTTCTACGTCTTTTTACCTTATTGTTACAATACTAAGCAATACTACTTCTTCTTTATTCAGCAAACTTTACCGATATCCGAATACTATGAGGGCTGTCTTTAATTTCGTGTTCATAAGAGTGTTGGAGCGATCTAGAGTTTTTTTTTTGACACCAATAGTCAAGCTGCTTTCTGTTCTTAGGTTCGGTCAATGATGCGATATCTAACAGGAAATGATTTTTTACACACAATGTGTCTTGAATTGGAGTCATGAATTATGCCTGTACCTGTCACATGTCAATTTTCCTTAACATTTCTTGGGTTTAAAATAGGTAGACGTTTTCCAAGTAGACATATATTCTTTGAATTTTTGTAGAAACTTCATAAGGCAACTGTTTATTTTTAATCCGATTAAGAGTATAATCGACTGCCCTCGGCTCTTGGAGCAACTGAATTTTAACGTACCCCAGTTTTACATGAGAACGCTTAGCTTATTTAGGGTGTGCTTCAATTCAAATTATGCGTCAAATGCTCCTTTTTTATATTTGTCTGTAATTTCATAGCTTAGTCTCAAAACTGCTATTAAAAAATCACAACTCTATATGGTACAGGTTTTATGAGTGTATTAATTATATTTTCCTTTCAGGATGATATACCAATGGCAGACATGGCTTATCCTGAAAACGCCCCTATAATTGGGAGGTCATATGCATCAGGTCCTGGTACTAACCCTCCCCCAGTAAGTCATTAAAAATAAAAATGAAAACGCCCACTTGCACATTTCCACTAGTCCGTGTCAATTTATTGCAAATAATGATTTATTTACAAGGATAGTTATGAAGTGATGTGGACTAAGCACAGACTTGCTCAAGCTAGTATTATGATCATACTACTTACTTATTATTGTCTTTAATTTTTTCCTGTAAATTGGCTTTATTGTAATCCAAACAAATAACTGCCTCATAATTAATGTAGGTTATTAGGTATCATTCATTTTACATTTCATCGTATATTGTAATTTGTAATGTAATGTAACGTTTCATGTTTTTACATTTTATACTACGTTATTGTTTTATGACATACGCTAACCTCCATATTTTAAACTAACTGTCATCATAGCCAGATAATAATCTCCAGATAATGCAGTAGATCCTTTATTATAATATTATCATCTTTATCTAGCCGTGTCTGTTATATCCTAGCATTTAATAGTATTGTAGTAAAATAAAGTGATGATTGAATTGATGCCATCTGTGTGTTATGTTATGGTGGGTGGGCAGCCTGCAGTGATTGAAGGCCCTGGCAGCAGTAGCTGGTAAAGTGTGGCTACATTGTGGTGCAGTACCGGCTGGTGCCCAGGTAAGGCTGTATTACAGCTGCTCAGGGCCTTTGGTTTACTGCATTGCTGAAAACGAGAGGCCCTGCCCAGCACTCGACTCACATTCTTTCTTATTTCTAATACTTTTATACACTTTAGCTGAATTTACAAACTCTCAGTTCACATCCAGATAAGCCCATATCGGCCAAGCATATTTATTTGCAAAATAATTACATTACTAAAACACCAATAACTTAATTTATGTGTGTATATTTTATTAACTAGATGTTTGTGGAGAGCCTCAAACATTAGATTTACAGTATACATCCTTGATATAATTTATGCTATGCTCAAACTCGAACACGAGTGCGGACGGCGGAGTTTATGAATTCAGCGTTAAGCTTTGTTTTTTTTTAACGCCCCAATTTTGGCCCGGCTATGACCAAGTTATTGATTGCTAATTCTATACACGATTTTGATTAAATCGTACGTTTTATGCCATTTCAAGTAAAAATATTAAAACTGCCTTTTAGACAAATAAATTAATGAGATTTAAAACCTCGCCTGGTTTAACAACCTGGCATCATCATAATTACATTTTCGGTGTTGTTCGCCTATTTTGTACGGTTGCGGCGTTAGAACAATAAAGCTAAAGAAAAAAACTACATAGATGAAAATAATCACAGATGAAATTCAGATTTTTAATATATTTTCGTATGTTCAAGAAGTCTTGTGATTTTATTTATGTCCAAATTACGTAAATTTAATCCTGCTAACTTGGTTTAAATATCTCGTAAAAGTAGAATGATTATTATTAGACTTCGTAGTAGTTTTTTTCCTTGAACTCACTGCTTGAAACTTAATTTACAAACTGCTGGGTAATTAAAAAATAGGTAATAATTACATGTGGTAAATTCTTAACGCCATGTTTCTATATACGTGGAAGAACATTTATTTAGGATTATATCAAGTTGTAGAAAAACATCATGCAACCTTGGAATTCTCTCGAAGGTATTTGAAGAACTTGCCCTTATCTTCCGCTTCAAATTCATAACGGATGACGAACCTTGCCATACTAACTGCGCGTTCGCTTGCGATGTGACAGATGGCACAATCCTGTGACCACATTTTATTTAATTCTATTCTGCCTAAAAAAAATATGTCATTCAAAAAGGCTCGGTCCGATTATCTCTCCTACCACATGTGACATCGCTGGAATTAATTATGATTTTTCTTATGGAACTAATGCCAGCGTGCAGTTGTTTGAAGTTCATGTACTTTCACAGTAAAATTTTACCTTGTAATGGCAGTTGACTGTTAAAAATGGCTCGCGATTCAAGTTCTTGTTGGGAAACCTCATACCTATTTTACCATTCATATTAAGAATTTACCACACTTGTATCGTTAGTTGTGTTAGTAAGCTAGTAGTGGTAGAATGCAAAGTATTTTTTGTTCATTAAGAAACTTAGGCAAGATTAACGCATAATAGAATACTCACCAACTTTAATCGAAAGTACTTTTCTTTATCGATATGATTTTAGAACGTACACATAGAGCCTGTATTAACACTTTTATTTTATTTTATGGATTATTAGATTGGATACCAAAACAAAAAACTAGATTCTAGACATACGAGAGAGCCCTTGCATATTACATGTTAGTTTGGGTTGCTCTGCAATGTCAAATTGTTTATGAACTTAATTTTTAGGCAAAAACTGTATTTCAAAATGTAACAGGACAGACATAAACAGTTGTTGAATTTGAGTTAAAATGCGAATTGCACAGAGTACATACAACACAAGAAGTATATATAGAGAACTTGGACTTTTGTTATGCGTTGATTTCTCCTCGACATTATCTTTACTTTAGGCGAGATATTTTAAAAGCCAATATAATTTTCAAAACTGTTAGGTTTCTTTTGTATTATTATTAATAAACTGAATATTTTTAGCCGGAACCTTTATACGCCCAAGTGAATATGGAGAAGAAACGTAATCGACAACCCAGTTTAGGAAATGTCAGTTTAAATCATCTTGCAGATGCCCAAGGACAACCCCCTCCGCTAACCAGTATGCCTGCTGGTAAAGACTCTTGGGTCTAATTTAATTATTCTAAAAAGTGATCAGTCAGTAGAGGATAGAAAATATTTCCTTAAGATTTTTATTATTACTATGTGACTTGGACAGTACTTTTATTATAATATAATATTTAAGTACTGATGAACAGTGCTTGCCATGTGTAATTCTTTTATTTTAATATAAGTAGGGTGTCGATATGAAACTGGTAAAAAGTGTAAATATCAGTATCTAGTTATGATCCAGAATTTTCTGTTGGCACTCTTTGAAACATTTACTATGCCGTTTTTATTGGTAAGAAGTTATATGTTTATTAATATATGGTTAGTTTCATTATATATCTATATGCTATTTTTTTTATTTATACGAGTAGTAAATCATATGTATTTGTTACATTTATGGTTATTAAATACTTAAATGTACAAAACGCAGTGAAAGTCCTTAAGCATGTATATTTTGATTTTTTCAGGCAGTATACGATTGTTTGTGATAATTTGAACCGGGGTAATTATTTCTAAAGGGCCAAGTATGGAGTCTTGCGGTACACCTTTCAGAAGTTGCAATGGTCTTCGAGTATTTGTAGATTTTTCCCTCTGAAACTTGAGCTTCTATGAAAATAAACTAATTACACCTTCAAATATTAGAATAAAATTACAACTGAATAATTGAGTTAAATAACTTTTAAATTAAACAATCTATTGAGGACTTTTGTTGGATTTTGTATGATTGTGGAACATAAAATTAATGGCAGCTGTCTTGTAGGTAATAGTTCAGATAATAGAGACTGTTTATTACTCTTATTATTACATATTATGAACATATAAATATATGCCCTTACGGTATCAAAATGTAAAATTACAGTGATATTATGTTGTTTGAAGCTGTGTCTAGTAATATAAATCAATGAGATATGCTGCAGAGAATTTTTAATATTATAAACTGTTTAATGTGAAATTCAGTGAATGTTCTTTTTTTTTGATATTTGTTTATATATTTCGCTTGATTACAAACTATCACTGTAAAGATTTAACTATTTTGATACAAAAACATGTTTAGAGCTGGCAAGTTTATAGAAAATTGTATTATCAAATGGGGGTTTATAGACCTCGTGAATTTTATACAAATATTTCGGTATTTTAGAAGAATTTAATACAACACTATTTCTAATAAATTTTGAATACAAAATTATTATAATTCATCACAAATAAAAAATATCAATACAATGTGAACAATTTGCCTCTCATAAACACTGTCGACCTATTTTGATTCTCCCTAAACTAAATAAGCATAGCAAACATATAATACAATTTTTATTTAAATTGATATATTAATCATAAAATAATTGTGCAATAATAATTTTTTGAATTTTAGGGGAAATTAATTTTTTTATAACAAGTTTTCTATTTCTTTATAGGGGATGAAAGCTTAACATCTTATATATTGTTTTATTTTTTGAGTAATTAAAGGTTTTAAATATACCTACAAATAAAATAATATTTGTAATAACAATATTACGTTTTTTGTGATGTTATATATTTGATTTATAATTGATTATATATAAGGGCTATGCAAGTAGTAATCTAAACTATTATTATACTAATAATAATAGTGGACACACAGGGTGGGGTGAAAAATTCCGTTAATACGCATGCAACTCCCGATATTGTTGAAGTGAATTGCCAAAGATTTTATGTTTGAATTTCTTTCTCAAAGGACCAAATATTTAATTATTTGTTCTTATTACTTGTAAAGTGTAAATAACTACATATTATATGATTGAATTTCACTTGAGATATAAGTAGTAAGCAGTAATTAAAAAAATGATACTCTAAAATAAGACTGAACTCCATTTGGCCCTTCCATTGCTCTTAAACTTTCTACAGAATATGCAGATTAAATTTGACTTTCTTAATTCAACTTCAAAATAAGTTCAGTATGGTTTGGTAGGTGTAATTTTGCAACAATATCAGGGGTTGTTTATTTTCCAGTTAATTACTTTTCCTGTATTCTCTAATGACTGCATCATAGTTCCCTGTTATATCAATGTTTTTAACGCATGTTCTAATATATGATGCACTGATTCATATAAATATATAAATAATTGAATAAATATATATTATAATTATTTTAGTTTGTGGTTTACTGTGATGAGCTTCAATTGGAAAAAAAATAAACAAATTGGTTAAGTATTTAAATGTAACAAAACTAATTTTTAGTAAATCATAATTATTATCTGGAAATTGTATTAATTATATAATACAAAACGACAATAGCCAAAAATATTTTATAATGTTATTTCATTGTTGTTAGTTAAATTATATTACGTATTGTTTTGGAACATTTAATTTCTTGCCCAATATTTGCCTGTAAATAATTGTTTCCTTAAACTGATCTTTATATTTGTTTCTTTTTAATGATTATTTGATTTATATTATAGAAATTTATATCTATTAAAAATGCAGAAAAATATGTGGTATTTGCTAATTTGTATATTGTTTTTTACCTACAGAAATATAATTTTAAAGAAATCATAATACCTACATCTAATTATGAGATATTATTTTGTTTACTAAATTTAGTCAACAAGTACAACTCGAATTCCTGTTTTATTTTGTATTGAGTTGTCAATGGATTTTTCTAAAAGTGAACATTTCACTACTGGCCGAATACTTATTGTGGAAGAGGTAAAAAAGAATAACATTTCGGAATTTGAAAATCCAATTGTACAAAACTCTCATATTATCTAATCTTGTTTAAGATTGTCTCATTTTTAGTAATAGTTATCGAAAGATATTTACTAGCTACTCATTTGAATTTATTAAATTAAATAATTTTAGAAGCAACAGAAGATTTTGTAAAATTGAAAATCTATTTGGATAAACGAAAGTGACTATTTTTTTGCTCTTCTTTACCATTGCCTTATATTATATTTTTCTAACTTAATTTTACAGTTTGCGGCAGTATCTAATGCTGTAAAATTGTAATTCTTAATTAAGTCAATTAATATTTTATCACGAAAATTTTGGTCGGGTAAGACCAGTCTACCTTGTAGGCGGACCTTGGAACCGTAGAAGTTTGGTATGATAACCCTTTTTCCCGCTTGATCCGGTTGACCGATTCACTCATGCTCATCAGCTGGAACTTGTGTGCAGCGCTGACATCTACAAGCAGGACAGCCCCCGTTATCCGCAAACTGAGTTTTGAATACGTATATGGGCAATTTCGCAAAAGTCTATTGAATGCAAAATAAATTTTCCCATAAAAGTCTGATCTAAATGTCAATATAAAAAATATTCCAATTGGTTTAGTTCAGCAAAAATTACATGTTTCGCAGAATATAAAAAACTAAATTTAAAATCAACCACAATATTTCTTTATTTTTAATCTAAACCATTCCTAACTTTACCATAGTCAATTTTCAAATTGTTTACAACAATAAAATAAACCTAGGTACCTAATTAATTTATGGAAAATATATTTTTTATTTTATTCCGTAGAAGTTTTAAAGAAATCTCATAGTAATACGCTATTAGAGCTAGGTATTTAGGGTTTTTAAAGAATATTAACAATGCTTCATAGTTTACATAATTTTATTAATTAAAAATCAATACAATAATGAAAATAGAAAATTTCCAAATTTTAGCACCCTATTTTTAGCACGTATTTCTTATGATACCTAAGTATCTAAAACATAAATTATTTTGAATTGATTTTATTATTATTATTAACTAAACTGAAATCTTACACTTAACAAGATGCTTATTTGGTAACAGTTTCTAAATTTTTGATATATACAATAATAATTGAATTTTCCCGCAAATGTGATTTTAATTTATTCAACTTTTTATTATTGATTTTAAATTATTTAAAAACAGGTGTAGGTATCTTTAAACGGAATCATTATATTGATGATACCCACCCATCATAGCATGGGCATCTGATAAGAATACCGTGAGATGTCGCCGCAGTTATGAAATTTTTAAATGTATGTACAGGATGTCCTGCAGTTTGCACAAGAATGCATATATATATATATATATATATATATACAATTTCCCAATTTTATATATTACTTCAGTTAGAGGTTAATTCTAGCTATCTCTAAGAATATTTGAAGAATATTGGAAATTAAGTCTAGAAATTCTTCGTTTTTAATTTGTATGTACCTATTTTTATTTATTTACTTATGTACTAGATGTAGCATTTTAATTTATACGTTATACATACATATATTTTAATGGGACATCCTGTATACGTACTTATTTTATTATAAGTTTAATATTTTTTGGTTTCGAAATCAGTTTTGTTTTTATTTAATTTTTTATCAAACAAACCCTGGTATTGTCTTTTAATTATTTTTACGAATTATTAACACTGATTATTTGATTTATCCAAGAAATGTATGATGATACTTTTACATAAACACCAGGTACGTCAACTCTTCCACAACCAAAACCCCATGATACAAGCCCTGTTAACTCATAGAATCCATCGTCTTGACATACTAATGGACCACCACCATCACCCTAAAATTATAACAAATTGCTAGTTAGGGATGAAAATGGATGAACATATGGGGGTTTAAACTTTTTAACCGAATAATCATTTAACTTTAGATTATATTATGGCACTGCGTAATCATAAAGTTAATACCTACCACGGGCGTAGAAACCTATTTGTAGAGCAAGCAAACGCACATCTGGGTCATGGGGTGAAAGCAGTCTAAGTAATAATAATAGCATTCTTTTTAATTTTAAGGAAGTTGTTTACAATACAAGTGTTCCATCTAAGAGAATGCTTGATAAATATTTACAAAGTTATTCTGGAGGTATAATACAAAATCAATGGAATGTTCATTTTAAAATAACAGAACAGCTAACAGTTGATATTGTTTTTTGTTACTAGTCTTTAAATTATTGATAAAGTAATTTTACTTGTTAGGGATTAAAACTAAATATTACCTACTCTACGATTTTTACTGTAATTCAACAGATTAAATTGAAATATAGAATATATCTAAATTAAGCAATCAATGTTAGGGTCGATCTGTTCACGGAACATTTCTAAAATTACCTGACATGCATCATTTCCTTCTTCACCGCCTGCACAGAAACTGTATACAGGCAAAATGAATATTTTCTCAGTCACAGCATTTACTTTTCGTATACATTCGGCATCGCTCACTATTGGAATTTCCGCTTCTCGTACTCTTAGAGGAATAGGTCCAGCTTTAAATGAAAACTATACTATTAATCACACAAGTATTTTCATAAACAAAACAATTTTTTTAATAGAATATTTTTAACGACAAAATTTTGGTTGCTTTGTTTTTGGGAGCCACTTTCATAATAATACAGTTTAAGAATTACTTAAATCAACTAGTTTAGTTTATACTTAAGTCAAATTATTATTATATATATATATATATATATATATTATATATATTAATTTTAGTTAATATAATTTTTAAACTACTGACTAACTATCGTATATTATAATGAATAATAAGCAAATTTACCTTCTCCCATATATCCATATCCTGTAACAGTACAACGTTTTCCCACAGCATGTTTCACACCTCTAGCTGGTAAACATACCAGGCATACACCTTCTTTAAGTTCAGCCTGCCCTTGTAATTTCAGCAAGGCAATATCGTTATCTAAAGTTTGGCTGTTGTGATTGTGATGAATGTAAGTTGTAGCTACTCTCAAAGTTTGAGCACCGGGACTTCCATATTTCCTGGTTAGATCGTGGTCACCCACTCGCACGTAAATTGCATCACCAGAACGGACAATGCTTACAAAATTGAGTTTTGATATTATTCGCCTGATATGCATATAATATAGCATGATTCAAGTAAGTATATTACACTATCACTACATATAGGTGCGAATAATTTTACTTTTACTTAAATAAATAGAGGAATTTATTATGAACATGTTATCGATTTTTATTTTTAAGTATCTACACTAAAAGAACAATCCAAAACCACTATCCAAGGTCGAAGTATTAGAACTTCATGCTAAAGTTTTTAAGATAATACTAAAACTAAATGTCATGAATCGAACTTACTTCGTAACACAATGTGCAGCCGTTAATACCCATTGCGTTCCAATTAGGGCTCCTCCACACAAATATTGATTTAAAGAGTTTATCAAAGCGACTTGCCAGCACCATTCACCCTGTTCGCCATCTTCACCACCTACCACTCTACCCATTCGTGAAGCACCCTTAACACCGCATACATATTTGCTATATACAGGGCTGCGAGATGTTGTTGTTAATTGAGGTTTTGGATTTTCCGTTGCTGTAAGAAAAATACAAAAAATTAAAATCGCAGTGACGTGATTTCTTCAATACCTACAATTTCATATATTTTATTATTCAAGTCATTCAAAATCAGTAACAATTTTTACTGTTCTGTGGTCTATTTATCAAATTAGTTAAAGCTTCGTTCATAATAGTGACTTACTTGTTTGAGTTGTTAATACAGCCAAAGTTGTGTACTGTTGTGGAGAGGGAGGAGGTACGGTACTATCTCTATCTACATCATCCTTTTGACCTAGAGCTTCTTTGATCAAAGACTTAGGAGCACAACATTTCGTGCCTGCTTTCCTACATTTAAATATTTCTGTCATCTCTGCGTTTCCTGAAAATAATAATAGTATAGACCCTAAAGCTGTCTAAAAATCATCTGCTAGTTTGCCACTTTATCAACAAATAAGTAACTAACTAACTATAAGTAATCGGTAACAACTCAACATAGATATATGCTTACTAAAACACGTGAAACTCAAATATGAGACAATACATGATCCAGGACAGTCAGGCCTTGGATCAACCGTCGTCGTAGTTGTCGTATAATGTGGTTTTGGCCGCGGTTTTGGCGATGTTAAACTTCTTGTGTTATCACAACACACGGACCCTCGTTTACAATTGGAAGTATGAGGTATAAGAACGGAAGGTCTTTCACAGAATGCTGCCATAATGTTTAACAAACATAATCCAGGACACACTGGACCTGGTGATCTTGTTGGTAAAGGACGTGGTGTGGTTGTGGTAGTTGCTATTGGTTTTGGCGTAGTTACTGGCCGTTCGGTTCTCTCTGGATTTTCTGGTTGTTCAGAACTTTCAGTATCCTAAAAACACAAAAATACACTTCTTGCAAATCCTGCCGAATACGCTACAACATATTTTAGTCAAATTATACATCATTTTCCATCATTACACATTACATTAGTAATAGCTCAATCTACAGCTTCAATTGGGTCATACGATTGTGTATACCTACGTTAACTATAACGTACCTATAAGGTTATACTCCATAGAAGCTGCATACAATGGCCGCGAACATTGTAAAATTTCAATTATATTTACAGGAATCATTATATGTTCCACAATTACTGTGCTACACAACATCGTAGCTTTGATAATATGTGGAAGTTGTAAAAATTTTCATGATTTATTTGGGTGACAGGTATTTGGAAAATTATTCTTCAAGAAAAGTTAAAGTCTGCCTGTAAGGCAACAGAACCACGAGTCGCCTGTCCTGAGCTGTCTCCGGGAGCTTATGCCATTATAGTTTGCATTGTCATGGTTAGGTAATGTTATCCTTTATGCTCCGCCCATGAAGATGTTTAAATCCAAATAACGGGTTTTGGGTTATAAGACGGAAATCCGAATATGACGGTTATGAAAAAGTGGGCAATCAATCTTAATTAATATTCAAATTGATATCATCTTACCGGAAAAGTTATGCAACACGTTCCTTGGTTAGGACAATCGGCTTCAGAATCAATGTCATCACAAAATATAGCGAAAATGCTGCTACTAATACAATCACCCTTACATGGTTTCAAATTGGGTGCTTTACTAACAGGAAAAATAGTGGTTTTCATTGTTGAAGGTATTGTTGTCGTTACAGTTGGACGCGGTGTCGTCCGTGTTTCCGTTTTCGTAAAATTCAATTTCGTTTTGTAAGGAAATATTAAATTTGGTGGTAATTTATCACCGAACGCATTACTGGACACACAACATCTTAAGCCAGGTTCACACAGAGCTGTGTTATTAATGATTGCTTCACAATAATCGACGGTCCTTTCTGCCACGCAAATACCTCTCTCTGCCATACAAGCTTTTGTAGCTAAAACAATTTTTTTACATATCGATTTTGTATAAAATTCTTAAACTAGTTCTATAAGTACATACTTACCTTCATTCGGTTCGGTTTCATTTGTTTTTTTATTTACATGAGATTTCTGCAATAAAATTGTTCAGTATTTTATTAAACATTTAAAAAGTGTATGCAATAATAAGAGAGTACCCTGTTTGAGTATATTATACTCTCTACTATCTATTATACTACTACTACACATCAATTATTTGATACTTTCAGTTAATATTTCCCTTTCAATCAGATTAATATTTATTTTCCGATGCAGTACCTGTGTAGGCGAATTCGTTGGTCTTACAGTGGTTGTAGTCGTTAAAGCTGTAGTCTTAGGTGTAATTGTAGTAATAGCAGTACTAGAATTTGGCGTTGAATTATATCTATTTGTTGAATATATTTGAGGTGCAATAGTTGTACTCGATAGATTTGTACTAATTGGTGAATCTATACAACACTTCATCGATGGGGTTGGACATGTAACATCTTCCAATACATCGTAGCAAATTATTGTGGCTAAGGTATGTATACATATACCAGGACAATCTTTCGAACCTGCCGTACTAGCTATTGTGTCCAATAAACCTAGATATTAAAAAAATAAATATAAATACATTATGTTAGAACAAATTTTCTGTGGAAATAATAGATATTTTCTTTAAGTAATTGCAGTAGTTTAATTATAAATAAATAACTTTACATGCATTTTATATGACTTCCAAGAAATGCTTTGTTTTACAGTAAATAGTTTCCAGATTTGAGGGCCTTAACTTGAAATTTTTGAACAAAGGGGTAGGTGGATCAAATTATTTATGTTTATTTAAGAAGTTATTTCTAGAGAACTTAGATAAGTTTGTGTACCTCGTATATCAAATTGTTTCTTGTTGATTTTTTATTAAATAAAGTAGATTGGGTTCACCATGTACCTTTAAAATGGAATTAATTTTGGACAAAACACGCAGAAATATTTTACAATTTTTATTAAAATATTGTCTGCGATACCGTTTTAGCACATTAAATATTATGAAAAGTTAGCTAAATTATTACGCATATAAATTATAAATTAGCTGTTATATACCTGCGCATATTTATTGAATTTTGACAATGGGAACAATAGGTTTATTTAATTGTACCTAAAATAACGGCATACTGTTCTATGTTTGGATTAATTTTATACTTAGTAATTGATTTAAATTAAATTTATGTAAAAGGCACTGCGTTAACGGGAGACTCGAGCCTGTTTTAGGTTCTGTTAGGTAGCTGTTAATATTATCAATGAAAAGTTTTTAATTTTTTATAGTACCTACCTACCTACTTATCTAAACTAATTCTTTTGCGATTTCCGCTCGCTATATAAGAATGGTGGTGGAAATCATAAGTTAAAAAAAAATTTGCAAGTTCATGCAAATTAGCTAAGACGTTCATTTTTAGTAAATTGAGATGGAAAATAGTTATAGTTTTTGATTGAGAATGTTGAAAAATAATGGCTGGCTAAAACACAAAACTGTTTTTTAAAACTACGACTTTTCTTAAATTGTCAAATTTTCATTTACCTATTACATTTTATTTTTACAAAAAGTATTAATATTGCGTTGAAATTTGAGGATGTCCTGTACTTAATACTAGGTAGGTATATAAAAATATATGCTTCTTATATTTTATTTTTAAAAACTTTAGATCTCACTTAAAGGGATATGAAAAAAAACGTTTTAATAGAAAATGGGGCGATAAAGGAAAACATTATTTTATTTTATGACATTTAGAAAATCCTATTTCTTCATTTTAAATCGATTCGTATCTGAAGACTTGAATATAGGTGTATGTCATATTATATTATGTATTTGCATATTCACAAACGTTGTGTCAGTTATAACATTCAATTAAGAGGTTTGTGGAATTGTAACTATACAGAGTGAAATAAGTGATAGAAAAATGTAGAGAAAAATTATCAATTTCGAAAGCAGTAAATTGTATTTATGTCTTCTAAACGTGGTACTCCTGGCTAATGCTTTTGATTAGATTGTTTGTTATATTCCAAATCCCTTAACCTAAACTTAAATTGTCGGCTCAGCGGCGAGCAAAATGAAACTCTAGCGAACACTTCCTTATGCAGTAAATCATCTATGAGAATGTCAGTTATTGACACCTGGCCATCTGCAGAGCCTCAACTAATCAACAACCTCATCAAAATTCGAAATTCTCGAATAGATGCATGCGATTATGTTTAAATTGAGACGCATCACAACTCTTAAAGCTCGCTCAGTACTGCATCGACAAATTAAATATATCTCACCAAAAAAAAACCGAATGGATTTGTATGTAGTAATATGACCAATTACTTTTTTTACAAATATTCTTCTTTAACAACACGATAACATTTTTCCATCAAATCTTTTTGATTTGTTTATTATATATGTTACTTTCCATCCTCATCACATCCTTTTCTGAGCCAGTAGCTTCGAATTTCTGAACGTTTGCTGAGTAATATTACATTTTGCGTGGTTTATTTTCCGCAATTATTACGTAAATTTGTACTTTTTTTTTTACAAAATTCGTACTACTTTATCTAAACAGAAGTTGCGTTTTCTAAATTTCAAGGAATTATGATTTCCTTTTTATAAAAGAAATGTTATTACGTAGGTAATATAGATGAAATAAGTCATCTAAACAACCGTTTTTCTTCAGATAATTTTTAAGGTTTAACTTCTAACATTAATAACATTTTTATCATAAATTTTTGATATCTATATCTCAACTGTAATGTGTTGCGAATTAATTAATAAAATAATTAAATTTATATGTCATATTTTAAATGTAAATGAAGCGTTCTAAACAAATTACAGGTGTCATGTTTACAAATATGTATTTAATTCTAATAACAGTAAACTTGATTGAATACCGTTGCTCGTGAATGAAATGAACGAGGTGTGAACGGAGAAGTGAAGTAGATGTGTGGAAATAAGATAAGAGAAAAGAAAGAAAACATGAATCAAAGAAATCAGCAAAATCACCAAGGTAACGTACCTGAAAGAAAGCTACCGGCTAAAGAATCCTCCTGGGCACACACCCCTGATAAAAAGACACTGCACAATACTAAAACTATTACAACTGAAACAGCCACCGTATCCTTAGATTCGCTGGTCCTGCACATATTAGCTGAATGAAGAAGAAGACACTGTACACACACCACTCTAACACTAGCTTTGCATTGCTTAACCGTAGACCCTCAGGCTGTTCTGTTGCCTGCTGCCTGCTGCTATTTCATTCATATATGAAGATTTACCGTTGTAGATAATTACGCGATGTACTGATGTTATGTTTTGTCGTTTTGTCTTACAGTGTGTTACGCTCTTCGGCTCGACTCTTCTCTAAGTAACTATAGTTGTGTAGTAGTAGTATTGGTTCAAGGTTTTTCAATGTTATGCGTTCACGATAGCCAGTTCTTAATAGCTCCTCTACACCATGGCCCAACATATTGGTCAAGCTGGACCATTCAATTAATATCTCCTTTGTTTACATACACACATATGAATTTTATACATATTTGCTAGGTTTTTAACCTTACAATTCTTAATAGAACAAACTTTTGTAAATAATGAAGCATCCCTGGTATTATTTCGACAAACATACAAACAAAAGCATATAGGTAGGTATCTCACCGCAAACGGTTACTTTGTTTTAAGAAAGTATCAAAGTAGTCCATACATGTTTTAAAAAAAATTGTTCGACAAATAAAATGTCAAGGGCAAGTCCTCATGAATTTTTTATTATAAAGACAGTGTATTTTTTTATTTTTATGTTTTAGCATCATCTTCCTATTGTCAGTAGCTGCATGTTTTCGCTACCTAGGTAGGTAACTCTGATAAAACTTTAGTTTATTTCTTATTTGAGGAAGATAATTAGTGTGTTTTGGTACAAATTAGAACTCTATCATGCCGTGCCTTTAAACAAAAGTATAAAAAGTACTTGTTAAATACGCAAAATTAATTTATTATATTTTCACTCTCCGGGAATCTGTAACCCGGACAATGTTGCTTCAGTATATACTTTTTTTGTAACAAAATAAGTAACTATTGTTCTTTGTCGTTTTTTTTACGTTTTTTACTATTTTCTAAATTAAATGCGCTGTAACTGCACGGTATAGGACTTGTAGTAAAAGGCATGGTATTACAAGGGTTAAAAACGTATTGAATGAAGACCAAAAACCAAGAATATATACGAATATAATAAATGAAACTTTCTTACTGTAAGCCGATTTTCCCATAAAAAGCTGAAGATTCGACTTAATGGAAAAATCGAAACCTTTTAGTTTTGGCAACGTTGTTCTAACATACTGCTCATATTGTGGTATTGTTGGGCCATTGTGTAGAGAGTCGATAATATCGTACATCGTACCACCATTGTCAGTTTTGCTGGTACCCACTGCTTGCACAGTTATCTTGAATCATCAAGAATGAGGTCCTGGCCTTGACACAGGTGTCAATGACCTCCCACAAACTGACTATACCATGTAGTGGACGAACAACTCACACCTACACCTTGCACAATGCAGATTGCAGTTTATGAATTTTTAATTTTTACTGCTGCACTTTTCCTTAGGCCTATAAACCAGTACTGACTGTTTTGTTCGTGTTTTGTTTAGGTACATGGACAATGGACAACTTATTCGAATGTGCAACAATATTTCGTTTTGTCGCTGATAAATTAAAATGCTATTTCTTTTTTAACTACCCAAATTTTGAATTGGCTCTATTATTCATAATTAACTGCTTTATAGCCAATGTTGAATAGGTGAGTATGTTTACATCTGTTTTATTTCAAATCATAGGCGTGCATCATCATTGTTTTAAATTCAATTCAAAATTTTATCGTTTTTAAAAATAGAAAATTCTCGTACAAAAAGAACATTAACTAATAATTACGAGTATTCACTTGGTCTGAATTACCTCAGTAGGTACTTTTACTACGAAGCTAACCATGTTGTATGCTTCAAAGTTGATTCTATAGTACAGTCGACATCAAACAGTACATATTTGTTACCTTTCGAAATTCCGATATTTTGTAACAATTTTATATATTCTGTACGATTTATATAAATAATATAATATATCGTCCTAGATTTATGTTAAAAGTATTTTGTGCTATAGTTTAAAAAAATATCGGTATCTGACAGCCTTCTGGAATAGTAAATTCGAATATCGGCCATCGATCATTTTAAACTGTTAAAAGTGTATTAACTGCATGCATGTTGTTTTTACTTGTAAATATTGATTATTAAATAGTTAAATATTTTACTCTAACTACGCCATTGGATGTGTGCGAATAAATTATGGAAATTTTTAATTTGAAGCTATTGGGTAGTCGACTCCTAAAATGGAAGTTTGTTGCTCAAAAATGCAGAGCTCAGTCGCATGCAACAATAAAAATTAACAGTTTTCGTTTTTTATGTTCAGTGCCCACATTAGTAGTACTAAAATTGGCACATAAACAAAATTTATTTGTAGCAATTTTACTAGGTAATTTTTTTATTCGTTTTTGTTCTCTATTATTTCTGAAAGAAATATAGTTAACGTTGTTTAATAAAATACATACAAATGTCCGGTTAAATAGTGATTGTTTCAAACTAATTAGCTTTTTATGTAGAGAAGCCATTGTTGTAAAAAGCAATGTTCACAACAAAAACGTTGAAGACATATTGTACAGTTAACTGATACAATAGAAAACTAGGACTTCGTTAGTTAGAACAATACAAGCATTAAAAGAGACCTGTTTTTACAGGGTGCACCTATAGCCTTCACTTTTGCTAGGTATATATAATTTTTATTATCTCCAGATTTATGTTTATTAAATTATTTCCCATTTACTTTACCTATGTAAGATTTAAATCGATTTGCTTTATTTAAAAATTATCGACAATGGGTTATAATCTCTAAAAGATTTGCATTTTAATTAACTTTGATTGATTCCCTAGAATCAAATTATGAATGAAAAATATTTGTTTGAAATAGACAAAATAGATAGGTAGCTAGTAGCTACGAGTAGTTCAGTAGCTACGAGTAGTTCAGTTTCAATGATTGAGTTTTCCGCGAAATATTAAGTGTTTTTTTCATTGTTTTTCTGGGATCCACAGAATTTTTTTAGGTGTGTGAAGAACAATAAGTAATTTTATCTTTTACTATACTCTTTTTGAAGTTTGTTTACATTTATCGCGTGGGAAACATTGATTATAACGTTTTTAAAAGGTACACTACGCGCTAGCAACACACATAATCGATTTTCCTTGACTAATGGTGAAGGCACAAATTTGAATAAAAACTATTCCTATTATTATTCTGACTGATAATATCGAATATTTTAGATCTTTGTATTTAGTAGGAAAAATAAACAATAATTCTAAAGCTCTAGCTAAAAAATATTTGAAAAAGATATATTCAAATCTGAATTTTCTACAGGACTTTGAAACCATTCATGAGGAAAACCTACTATTATTTGAAAAATAAAAAATCATTCAAGGAAAAATAAATACCTTCCTACCTAAAAACTTTGACGCAATCAAGTTATTTATTTCAAAACATGATAACATCCGCTACCTGTGTTTGTGTGTGTATTTGTGAAACTCTAAAATTTTTATGTGTAAGGATGGTTCAAATACTACGGGTAAATCTTACTTCCATTAACTATGTTAGATAAGGGAAGATTTCTATAACCCTTTGATAGTCGTCCTTTAGGCGAATTACACCTACAACTACGTACCCTACCTACATAAAATTAGATATATAAGCGCAAAGATTGATAAGCGATAACGAAACATTTTGCTTCTAGCAAATTATAAAATAAATAGTACATTTTATTGTGGACACTTGGTAAACGTTACAACAAAATAAAAAGAGTTTTGTTGAGGCTTTTATTTTTCGGTTTGTTTTATTTGTTTTCCAGAGCCCCTGTAAGAAGTAGGTATCAGTATTGATAAAGACAATGGTATAAGTATATGAAAGCGAAAGAGACCGAAGTGATGCTCCTCTTATCGGAAGCAATAAATATAGAGCTTTTAGAAAATACGAAGATATGGAGCTTTCGATATTCTTTATTTCTATTATACAGGGTGTAACAACTTTATCATTTAACTATAAATATATGTTGATAAACCAATACCACAAATAACACTTTCAAGGTGTGTTCAGTTAATATCGAGAAGATTGTAAAATTCGCGGGTTTTATTGGTCCGTTTATGTCGATTTTTTCGTTGTTGTGTTGTCTGAAAACTATATATTATACATTTTCAGCCATGTTCGGTGTTTAGTCTTTCGTCGAAAGGTTACTAAATAGGTGTTTGCAATTGCAATTGAAATTTGCATTAAACATGTCTATGAGAATGGAATAAGTACTCTATTCCATTCTCAGCCATGTTTTAGAAATGTTAATGTTCGCTTTTGGTGGATCTACTATGAGTAAAACAAGGGCTTACAAGTGATATAAGCATTGCCAACGCCGTGAAGATGTGGAGGATGACGAGTGTACTGTCCTTGTCGCCCCAGCACATAAACAACTGGTGAAAACGGGGAAAAAGTGAAAACAGCTTTGTCTTCGTAAATCAATTTACGTAATGCATTAATATGTATAGTTTATTATTAAACTATAGAGAAAAAAAGAACTAACAATCGGTGTTACGACTCAGGCTGAAAGTAGCAAGAAACATGTTTTATGATTTTCGCGAACAAACTTAAGGTATTATTTTTTAATTAATTTTTGATTCTTTTTGTTTTTTTTTTTTAGGTATCGACATGTATGTATAGATAATCGATTGCTATAACAGGCGGTGCTAGAATCAAATTTATGAAATGAAATTTATGTGAATTTTAGAACTTCAAAGTTTCTAGGGTAATTGCCAAAAGCTGAATTCGTGCAGAAATACTAGTTTTGATAATACTTTGCCTTGTATCGTACACCTATATGTATTAAATCGTTTATACTAAGTTCATGTTGTAGGTATATACATATAGTCAGAAGCGATAGTCCTTTACACTCCTAACAATTTGTGTGCTTTATATCTCTTGTTCCAAAACACAAACAAAATAGAAATTATAAGATACGTTATCATATATAGGCAAAGGATTGTAGTTCATGTTGCATGAAGTATTTTATGGTATGCAAAATGCTCCAGGAAGATATTTAATTGTAAAATTAGAGAGAAGTGCACGAAGATATAGCTTTTGGCCAGGAGCTTAGGTACCTTATGTAGAACTCTTTCTAGTGGCAGATTTCGTAAAAAGAAAATTATTATACGACTAGTATGTCATTAAAATCTCTTGGATCTTTCTTATTGTTGATGTTGATTTTTTATAAAATAATAAATCCACCTGCTGATTAACGGTTGTAAATGAATTCGAAAGTAGATAGATGCCTATCCATGTCGACTACTTTAATGAAATCTGGATGAAGTTTCTAACGCTTTAGGCCGATATGTAGTGTAACTGGCAGTTTGATATTAACAATGGTATAAATTACAACCTAATTAGGTAGCTGCTCCTTCAGGATGGATGTATATATTATGTAAGTCCTAGGAGGAAAATTTCCATTTTAGACTCACTGGAATAGGCGTTGAAACAGAATATAAATGTTAAATTATATACAGAGTGATTCATTGAGAAAGGTGAAAGTTGCTTGTTGTAATTTTTTTCAGCAGAGTCGAAGTTGAAAGAAACTACAGTTTTTTAATAAAAAACAAATTGTTCATCGATTTTAAAACAACGTTTAATTGAATTTTCTTTGTAGTACATTTTTATAATATCAGTGAATTACAGCTACACATTTGAAAACTTTTGAGATATCTTAATATAATATATTTTCCTGTTTTCTTAACCAGACATTATAATACATCTATTTTGCAAAATATATAAAACAAAACATTGAAAAAACATTTTATTACTTAATAATACGTTTAGATAATACTGTACAAATATTTTTATTAGTCGATATCCGAGTATCTGCTAAAAATGTTGATTTAGATATTTTCAGACCAATGAAATTAAAACAAGAGAGAAATTCCATGCTGTAAAATTGTATATAATCTGCGGTGTACGTATATCAATATTAATGAAATTGATAAAAGGCAACAAATATAGTTGTCTATGTCTATTAAATAGTCATATAATAATATAAATATTTTTGTTTTATGGTATAATTAATGCGTATATTTTCTTGAACCATCTTTGTGATACGTTATTTTAAAACAGACTCCTGACGAAGTTTCTTTCATGTCTTAATTTCATTTCTTTTCAGGACAATGCCAGATATCGGAACACCTAGCTAGATAATAAAATTATACACTGTTATTTGATAAGCATTGATGAAATATTCTTTCTTTTTCTTTGAGTTCTAACAGTACGAAACATGAGATTATTTTGTAGCTTATTTCTTAGCCTCAATATTATTTATTTTCGTTTGAGACTGTTAATTTTATATCTTTTTAACAGATATCATTTTAATAATTTATTCTTATTTATTACATTTACTTATAATATAAACAATATATTAAAATTTACATTTATGTTTTAAAAAAAGGTGTTACAAAAAGGTCATTCCAAATGAGAGCAGTTTTCCATATCCGAATAAAACTATAGTCATTCTAGTCGCTAAAGGTTCATCGGATGATTGGTCCCGAACCAAGTTTATTATTAAAACGAAAAATATAATTAGTACCAACATGAAGTGGAAAAAATTAAACAACAAAGTGTGTGGGTTAAACTGGAATAAACAATTCGTGCAACTGAACTATTAGCGTGCGTGGCTGTTCTGCAACAATTATACTAAAATAAAATAAAATACTGGTAATAAATCTATAAACGCAAACGCCAGCAATTCAAAACGAAAATTCCAAGTGCTGAAACGGTAGTATCTATTACATATATTACAGTTAGCTCTTAGTCTATTAACATAAAAGCCATAATCTAAATATTTTTTTAAATTACATACCTGTTCATCCAATTTGCATTTTTCTAACACCCTTATTTTATGTACAAAAATTTCTATACACATTATAAGTACCTACTTAATTAACATTCTTTTATCTTATTTATGAAGGTATTTTAAATTCAATTTAAAACTATTAGACTATATTGTGAGTTTCATAAAATTTATTTTTTTAATTCTACTTACATTATTTTACTATTAAAAACCCTAAGTACTTATGTATATATAATAATAATTAATAAATTTTTATATAGAACTTCGTTCAGATCAGTCTTCTTGAAATAAAATATTTTCCTTTTCGTTTAATATTTTAATGAGTTAAAAGAGAAATAAAAAATCCTACTTACATACATACAATCTCTTTAAGGATTTAGGGTTTTTATTTTGAATAGGAATAGGATCTCATTTTGATGTTAGTTAAAATATAATTTATACTATTTACAAGTTTTCCTTATTTATATTTGGTTTTACCTATTATGAATAATTTTTTTTCACATATTTCTTAGATTAATAATAAAAGTAAATTTCTGTCGATAAATCAATACATCAACAAATTATACATATAATATATGTACAGCGTGTACGCATAGTTTATAGCAATTATGGCACGTGCCGTTGTCCTTTAGATGCAAAGATTTAAGGGATGGGTTTTGAGGGCCTCTTTTTCATTGAAGAGTAGTGAAAGATTTTTTCGACGATTCTTATAGGTATTGGATGGTTAAAGATGTTTGTGCTTTGTTATGTAATTCCGAATTGAAGGAGGTTTTCAGAAATTTTAAATGCACCCATTCCATTTTATATGATAACAAAATTTATTAGTCGATAGTTAATAGTTTTTGTCAATGTTTGAGGAAAGAGATACATTTCTAAAATTGTAAGAAAAACTATGTGATCACACTGTATTATACCACTTAGGCAACATAAAGAGAATAATAAATATTTTAGTTGTAAATCATTTAACAATTTGATAAATAGGCAACATCTAAATCAACAACATATTTTCACATTTCATATTTTTTGGTAGTTTTATGTTTTATTTGATAAATATTACTTTATTGGATATTCATCCAATACCTTTATCAAAGTTATAATTTTGTCTAAGGAATTATAGAGACTAAATGTTTTTCTTGAATTCTGTAACAATTTCAAACTCTATTTTGTAAATACAAATATTTCATGATATCATGAGTTTTCCTAAAACGTAAATTTTAAAACATGCAGCAAATTATAAAATTTGTATTCAAATGAGGATCGTTTTAAAAAACGAAAAAAATAACATCCAATAACACTCATGGACAAATATCAACTCGAATTCTATATATACAGTAAAAAGAGTTAATTATGAAGTTCATCCGCAAATAAAAAACTATCACCAACAATCGTAGTGCCTGAAAATACTCTTTTTGTTAGATGCAAGAATTTTGGTATTAGAAAATGTTTGCAATTTCAGCGGTGAACAGTGGAATGCATCAGAACTGTTATTTATTTGTGACATTGCAAATTATGTCAAATTCGAATAGCCATTGTGCAAAATTACCTACAGGGTTACTGCTAGTTTTAAACAAGGCAACGTTCCAATTGTACAGAACAATGATGTACAATGATAATCTACTACAAATAATTGGATATTTAAAGCCAAATAATCGACAGACTATTATTAATGAATGATCTTCTTGATGTTAATCAAGAAATGAAAATGAAACCGTTTTTTAAATATTTGCCGATTGGATTTGTTACTGATAAACCGCTGAAATTCAGTGATTAAGCACATAAAGTCACTGATTATACTAATTAATATTTGCTAAATTTATATTTACAAAATCAATCAAATGTACTTTCAAATTATGAAATTATGTTTTAAAAGCCGTCTACTGAACTTGTAATTTATTGCTAGGTTAAAACATTTATGTAATTTTAATTCCGAGAACAGCTCTCTATTTTGCAATTAAACTATGACACGATGGGATGAAAATAATTTGATTTTGCGAGAAATACATGTATCTACTGGATATTAGTTTTCCTTTTGGAAAGAGTTTGATAATCTAAGGTAAACTGAGGAAATTCATCAACAAGTCATAAGTTATTTTCTACCCATTGTGATTTCCCCGTAAACACTACAGAATCCGACTCTTAAAGAATGCATATTCCCCTTGCCTTCTAGAAATACTTATTTTCGAAATTGGCGTCTATAAAAAAGAAAAATTTCTTATTTCGTTGATATATTGAGCTTTTAAACAACTTTGAGGTTCAGGTTAAAGTTGAATGTAAATCTATTTTTTGGGAAACGTTATTGTTACTGTAGAAATTTAGTGAAGGATTTCAGTCACACAAAGCAAGGGATTATATTTCTATCAAAATATCTTGAAAATAATGAAACTTACCTTAAATAGGTATTGGTCCAGACTAAATGCTGAAACTGTAATTAAAAATGTCATGATTTGAATTGAATGTTATGTGGAAACTGTTGGTAAATTTCGTCGAAAGACTTTTGAGTACTGATTACTGATGATGATTACTTTTACTCAGAAATTAAAATTTACAGTTTTATTGGGACACCCTGTAGAGAGCATAGTTATTCACATTAAAGAAGCCAATTTGCATTTACACAAGTAATCAAAAATGTTTGAAATTGTACATATTCAACTTTATAGGTAGGTAGGTACATTTTTTTTTTTGAAAAATTTACTATGTATGTATTCAATACACAATTGATTTAAAAAGAAATATAAATCATATTTACAAAATCATAATTTTATCTACATTAAGAAGCTACCTACTATGAGGTAGTGGTAAAATATCAATAAATGTGCAACATTTGTACATATAAGAGAGTATCAATAAAGCTACAATATTTAGAGAGCTTTTAGACAGTCGTGCTGAACCTGTTTGCATTGCAGCTGGCCGTTCACCTGAAAATATAGAATTTTATATGATTTTCATTTTGTCACAGATAATTTTTTGCAGTATCCTCATTAATATAGCTGATAAGCTGCTTAGGAGTTTTTCCTGTATCAATTCCTAGCAATTATTAACTTTAGCAATATTATTGTGTTTGACGTGCATTAAATATGTTTCCTGCGAAAAATTCTCCTCTCTGTAGTTCGTTAAGAATGTAATATCCGCTTTTAAAAATGCTAATTACAAACTTTTGTTTTATGACAAAACGCAGAATAAGTTTCCTAATTTAGAAGCTGTCATCTTTTTTTAAGTATTTAAAATAAATGAGAAGAATTTGTTCTCAGCTTTTTATGAATTACCTAGTTTTAGACATTTTTTAGAATTTCAAAGCAAGTACATTATTAATACAATATTTTTGTATAAATTGAAAAGCTCTCCGTTTAAATAACATTTATTAATCAACAAAATAAATAAATAAATTAATTAAGTAACATAAGTAATACATGACATTTATAATTCAGCAAACCAGGTGTCAGCAAGAAATTCTTCAGTTTCGTATGTGTCGTCAACTTGTTCTAAACTAGCAAACCATGTGTCGTCCAAGTTTACACTGCTTGAATAATAATGATATTCTTCATTAACATCAATATCTTGTTGAATGGCTTCTATATCGTATTGTAGTGCTGCAAACCAAGTGTCTGAGAGTGCAAACAAATCATTTGAATCTTCGCCATTGTAAAACGTCACCTCAGAGTTGTCCATCAAAAAATCCCAAGGTAGAGGTACGATCCACATTTCTTCTACCTCATCAGAATCTTCATTGGTGACTGTAGACGAGGCCACGATTCTATATTCATCCAAAGGAAACCATATGTAATCTTCGTCGAACTCTTGTAAAGACTTATCAAGATTGGCAAACCATGTATCAGCTAGATTAATTTCTGGATCTTCGTCTTCAAGGCTTTCTGCTAGGATCAGGGCGGAATTCTCAAACCAAGTGTACGTTAATTCACCTTCATCTTCAAGATCGCCAAATGCCTGAGCGAAACCTGCATGATCACTTGTAACTACAATTTTATTGTAACCATGATTCATAGCATGACCAAATAAATTCGAATGACTATGACAAAACACTGCACTATGACTGCACTCAAATTTCTTATCATCGCCACTAGACAAAATAATGTTAGCACGATTTGTGTTAGGATCTTTAGGGATATTTTCGTTGAAAAAATATACATTTTCGAATAAATCTTCAACTTCAAGATCACTATACTTTAATGACATTATCGGACAAATTAAAAATGTGGTTTGGAATTTGTTAAAACTTTTAACAAAACTCATCAATGGATATTATCATCCCCACTTGTTGAGAAATAAAAGCATTGGCGTACCGCGTAATTTTGCATTCATATGGACATAGGGAATTGATAAAATATAACTCCAATTGTCTACGACTAACTAATGGCAGTATTTATTCATTGAATACTATTAAATATAAGGTGTTTATACTTATCAAGAAGACTGATAACAAAGTCATTGTAATTTTATTAGAATTAATTTAAATATCGACCATTATAATGCAATAATGCCGTGTT
The DNA here is from genome assembly GCA_911728435.2 of Apoderus coryli. NCBI lineage: Eukaryota > Metazoa > Arthropoda > Insecta > Coleoptera > Attelabidae > Apoderus > Apoderus coryli. The sequence continues at coordinate 10,743,307 of OU452210.1, forward strand.
GTTATGTACTAACCATTTAATTTTATGTTACTGTGAAATAAATGTGGTATGTAGGTATGTATAGGAAAAAATTATCACTTCGGTACCCGGTGTTCCACCCCTTATGAACTTTTTGGTTTTGAGGAACGATACAATATTTAAGTTATAAATAAACACAACACAACAATCACAAGAAAAAAGTGTTATGTATTTTACCGTATTTTTATTTATTTATTTAATTTCCCCGATTACCTATCAACATTTTTTGTTATTTCATGTAAAGTACTTAACTTACATTTGGAAGGAAAAACGAGCTTGTTCACGGAAATGTAATAGTTGCTCTCTGCAATAAAAATCAGTGGAAACATGTAACATACTATTTATAGCGGATAAACTGACGGAATCCGAATGCCTTATTTACACTGTTGTACAAATAAATTTCAAATTTGCTTCACTTTGAACCGAGAACCATCTCATGAATTAGCTGTTATAGGAGATGTCTTTCTAGAATACTACATCATAGAGCAGTTGTCAATATTCAGATATATTTCATTCTAAAGGTATATACCACTTCCACACTGCTAAGAGGTCCGACTGGAGCAAATCGGAATGTTTCCCATTAGTGACATCTTTATATAGTAATCAAAATTATAAGCATCAAAGCAGAGGAATGCTTAACAACCTCAGTTAGTTAATAAAAATATTGAATGCGAGCTCCGTGTGCCAATGCTGACACAAGCAGTATGATTTCAAGATCTGCATGAACCATAATATAATACGATATAATATCTTTAATTTGGCAGGTATTCGGTTAAAAAATTCGTAGAAATAAATCCTTTTTTTTTGTTAAAATTATAGTGTGTAACCCATATATGGTCAACATGGTAAAAGTGCTATAGTTTATATGCTAATACCGTTTTAGGAAACGGAAGGCAATGAAAATAGGAAATGTAGCAAATCAATCACAAAGTAATTACGTAGCCAACTTGAATGACGGGAAACATCGCTGAATGTTGGTTCCTATTTGATAATTGTGTATTGAAACAGACCGTTGCGCTCATTCGAAAAATGATTGGCGCGTCAATAGAAATGAAATTTGGGTATAGCAAAGTTTACTATTTATCTTGATGGAAACTGCAAACAAACAAAGAAAATCGAAGTCAACTAGCTAAATTATAATCATGATTTTAACAGAATTTTGATTCTTATGTAAATGAATCCGTTTAAACTGCAGCATCAAATCTTTAATAGCAGTAAATTTTACTGATAAACGGGGAAATGGTAATAAAGTTTTTTAAACAATCGAGTTAAGGCGTGCAGTTAGTAAACAACTCTATTATTAATAATGCTCTTTCTACCGTAATGAATTGTTTCATTTTCCAGTATAAAGCGTTAAAACAAGTATTTCGTAGTGTACCACAAACAGATATTTGAACATTTTCTTTATCAATCAAGGAGAGAACTTAATTACCGAATGACTGATTCGTGAATTTCCTATCTCTCTCTATCTCAATCTCTCACTGCTTTTCATTTCCTGTGTTCGTTATGCGAGTTTATAAATGAAAATATATACTAATTGAAAATCAATTCTTTTAATTTCGTTTTGTGTTGGTAGGCCCTTATCGAATACGGCTTTTCTAGATATAGAGTTGCAAATAGATATTGCTGAGAAAAATAGAACGCAATAGAGATTTTCTTCGCAATCAGTTTACTTTTATCACTAAGAATGTATTATATATACTTTGATGACTATTGATTAGCGCTTTTTGTCCAGCTATACTTACGCACCACATAATATTCTTGCTTTATCTTGAAGAACAAATCAAGCATCTGTGTTGTTTTGCCTGTAGCTTCCGACGTTTAAAATAAATGTAATTTGTCCATTTTAAAAACAAGTCAATGTATCGAGGAATATATTTTTCTTTCGGTTGTTTTTTTCTATATCTAGAAATACTTTAACAGTATTTTAAAAGTATTGATACAACATTCACATGGAATGCTGCTATTTTTGTACTAGAATATTTATATACACTTGTTTGTTCCATTCCATCCAAATATTGAAGTCTAAAAATCGAATACAAATATGTTGAGGTAAACGTTTACCATCGATGTAAGATGAATAATATAACACGATATACTTATACGATATTTACTGATCGAAGGGATATTTATTTTGTTGAATGAGAAAGAAATATACCTACCTGTTTCTATTTAATGACAATATTCAAACCGTGTTGTATAGTAGCTACATCTTGTACAACAAAAATCCTAGGTGAGCGCTGAAAAATTGCGTTTTTTATATGTTTATTTGGTTAGGAGGAACGATTTTTTTGCTTTCTAAAATCACCTCGTAGAAATGTTTAGTATTCATCTGGATTTATTGAATTCTATGATCTGGACATTGATCTCTTACACATCACAATAATTCTAAAATGACAGTCATTATATATAAAAAAAAACAGTAATTAATGTACAAATTTAAAGAATCATAATAGTAGAAGTCATCCTGTATAATATGAACACCAGTTGCACATTAAAACTTCCAAATGAGAAAATTTCCAAACTAGCTGAATTAATCATTGAGCCTCTGACATTATTTACAATAATGCACTATTTGATGAAAAATACAATACAGCAAAAGTTTTAAATTATATTACTCTCATTTTTAAAAACATATAAAACATTATTTTGTAATATAAATTTGAACATATAATGAATTCACAATATAGGAATAAAATGACCGTCATCTGTCAATATAATTTTGATGTATTTACCAGTAATTCAATGGAATATTGTTTAAAACGTGTACAAGTCTTGAAAAACTAAAAAATCAAAACCCTAGGTTACCTATTACAAAGCCCCATTTTGTGAATATTCGAATGAAAATATCTGAGGCATAGTGGACTTCAATGATTTTTAAAGTAACATGTTTGAAAACATGATTAAGCTTAAAATGCCAATTTTTTTAACTACGCCACTGTTTGCAGTCATTTAAAAAAATTCATTCATACATATTTTTCGTGGTTACTGTGTCTGTCGAGAAAACACCAACATAAACAAATCTAAATTAAATGTGCAATTTTTATTTAAAAATGACAACACAAAATAAAAACATGCTGCGAATTGGATTACATACCATTTAAAACGTGAACTCTGACACTTGCTACGTCTGCATTGGATGGGCTACAGGAATATTTTCCAGAATCAGATATGTCTGCATGCTGGATAAGCAGGAAACTTGTCGTCACTTCACCCTTTTCTGTAATAACGCTAACACCACCACGGCTTGAATCATAGCTGATAACCTGAAACAAAAGAAGTCTGTGTAATATAAGTGTGTGTTTTTAAACTAATTTTGCCGCGCAGGCAAGGCAACCTACTTAAACAAACTTTTGAAGTGCATATAATTTTAAAACCTTAAATAGCAGTTATTTACTATACAGGGTGATTCATTATGGTTGCAACAAACGAAAACTGGAGATTCCTGCAAACAATTCAAGCAATTTTGTTCCATTGAACCCATGTCCGCAAATGCTTCGTTATCGAGATACAGGGTGTCCAAATTTAGTGGTCAAATTAACTTTTTTCTTCATTTCTCAAAAACTGGCTAACTGATTTTGACAAAATTTTACATGCATTTGAGGACAGATAACCTAAAATATTCTGAATTATTTTGGCTTTCATTAACTGTTCATTGGCGTAGATATAGGGGGCATTTGGATAAATTTTACACATAAATTAGTTAAACAGAGCTTTGACAAGCTTCATTATTTTAAATTATTACTTTTTTAAAAAGAGCAACTTATAAGCTACAAAAAAGGTAATTACGTCGCTGTTGTGGTTTCTACCATTTTTATGGAAACCGATAAATAGCAAGTTAATGGCACATTTAAATCAAAATAACGTTTACCAGAAATCAAAATGAAAAATCAAAGTTGCCGTAGAATACGATTTAATAATAACAAATTACTTAACAACAAATTTTAAGGCCTATCAGTACAATTAAAAATTTAACAATAACAAACTAAACTCGATATTAAAATCAGAAAATTAATAACAACTGTTCAAACTACCCTCCATTGACAGTTATGCACATTTTACATCTTTCAACTAATGAATTTGTAGCTCTAATAAGGATATTATGATTGTTTCTTATTTTCCTAGCAGCTTCATGAACTATCTCCAGAAGTTGGTTTTCATTTATAATTGGTACACTGTAAACCAATTGTTTCATGTACCCCCATAAAAAGAAGTCGAGCGGATTCAGATCCGGTGATCTTGGAGGCTACTCAATGGAACTTCCCAAACCAATCAAATTGTTTCCAAACTGATTTAAAACTTTAGTTACTTGTCTACCACGGTGCGCAGGAGCTCCGTCAACAACGGCAATAATTTATTGTTAAACATGCCACGCCAAACAGTGATCCTAAAACGTTCTTGAAAATGTCGCGGCTTAATAGCACGAGGGTTATTTAAAGACTATACATGTTCATTATGGTTTGAGTAAAAGTTGCTTCATCTGACCAGAGCACTTTCTCTAAAAATAAAAATGCGGTCGTTTGTTAACTCTACGTAAAATGCTCCCTATCGTTCTAAGCCTGTGAAATGTAGCCGTCCATGTTTTGTGATTTGGATGACGTCTATTAGGATAACTAATTTGGTATTCTCTGGCCGCTGCTCTTGCACTTGCATTACACAAACATATTCTTCAATGGAAAACCTCATTTTAATTTAGAAAAAAACATTCGCAATATTAAAATCAACTACGAAATAAACAATTTTAACTAATTTAAATTTGTTGCTGTCAAAGTTTTTTTTTATTGTTGCGGCATTCGTTTCCATGGCAACTTTGAATTTTCATTTTGGTTTTCTGGTAAACGTTATTTTGATTTAAATCTACCATTAACTTGCAATTTATCGGTTTCCATAAACATGGTAGAAATCACAACATCCACGTAATTAACTTTTTTGTAGCTTGTAGTTCCTCTTTTTAAAAAAGTAATCATTTAAAATAATAAGCTTGTCAAAGCTGTTTTTAATTAATTTATGTATAAAATTTACCCAAATGCCCCCTATATCTACGCCAATGAACAGTTAATGAAAGCCAAAATAATGCAGATTATTTTAGGTTATCGGTCCCCAAATGCATGTAAAATTTTGTCGAAATCGGTTAGCTAGTTTTTGAGAAATGAACAAGAAAGTTAATTTGACTACTAAATTTGGACACCCTGTATCTCCATAACGAAGCATTTGCGGACATGGGTTCAATGGCAAAAAATGCTTAAATTACTTTCAACAATCTCCAGTTGTCGTTTGTTGCAACCATAATGAATAGTGGTACATCAAGAATTTATTCTCATAATAGAAAATTTATTTAAAACTCGCTTAAACCTTCCTATTTACTCATAGTTGCGTATACGGACAAAGGGACAAACAGTAATTTTGTAAAACTTCGTATTTACGTCTAAAATCTAAACCAAAAAAATTATCATGAAACTTTTGGATTATTGCGTAACATACTCGTATAAATCAGCGCACGCCACTTCAAAATTTAAAAAGTCAGTTTTTGTAAAACATTTTTTTTTCTCGAAAATTTGCATTTGAATAGAAGAAAAATAAATTAGCAGTAAGGGAAGCATGGATTATATCCGTGAATAATTTTTGTTACCCAAGCACTGGCATTCTTATTCTAAAAGGCCTCGACATAATTCATTGCCGGTAAATCACCACCGTTGTCTGGGAATAAGCTTACCACCCTTAAACATCTATTACACCCCGTGATTTCGAATTACCTGTGGAATACACTTGACAGCCTCTTTTTTTTATATAATAATAAAAATGTTCATCACGTTCTATAAAACGTCTTAAAATAAAATTAAAAAAGTAACACAGATACGTTAAGTCTCAATATTAATTAATTTTGAGGCTGAATCATCATTTGAAAATAGGTTTAATTCATTTGTGGGATATGGTTGACCTTTTCTGCATGACTTACCTACCTATTTATTATAAAATATTTTGGTTACTTCGACAGTGTTAAAAGAATAATGCAAATAATGTTAGATCGACGAGGCTATTATTCAATCAAATTATTTAGCCGAAAATAATGTATATAACGTAAGATTAAAAAGCATATTTTAAACTAAAGGAATGCAGATTTAAGTTAACCTGTTTCTTACTACTATACTGAAAAAAAAAGCAAAGCTGCAAACTTGACAACTTTTCTAAAGGCATAATTAATTCATTTAAAGTATAATAGATTACTCACATCTTCCTTATGATACCAAAATATGTAGGCCGGCGGCTCCGGACTAAAACGGATAGTACATGTCAAGTTTATAGTGCTGCCTTTGTCCACATGGAGATCTGGTCCTCCAAGTATCTGAGCGGTGGGAACTGAAATTAAAGTGAAAATTACTGACTTGCAAAATTACGAAATTGAAATTACTAAGGAAAAGCCTAAAGCACGACACAACTTTCTAAGTTAAAGTAATACTTGTGGACTTTGAGAGTTTCTTGTTTAATAAATGCTGAGGATCACACAACATTCTATACTTTACACTTGTAGTGTAGTGATAAAACAACTGTTTAAACGTAATTTTTGCAAAATGTTTGTTATTAGAAACGAGCATAGTTTAAGTTTATTACATAATTTGTTTTCATTATAAATAATATATCAAATTTTATAATTTGTGCTAGAAATGGTGTTTCTTGCAGATATTCAAAGTCTGCATCCTATGCAGCACTAAACAATATGTGGAGGAAGTTAAACTATATTCACTTTACATGTTAATTAAATTTAGTGTTAGTTTACACACTAGTAATTTTGTTAGTATATTAGACTAAGATACATAAATAACCTTTAACCTGGCTGTACCATCATATTTGGGCAACTACAATTACATTTATAAGTCTCATCACGAACTGGTTCATCTCCTGCTAACGCCTCTGAAATGTATGAAAATTTAACGTTAAACCTAAAATAAAGTAAGTTATATGGTAAAGAAATCTTTGGTTTTGAAAAATCCTTTGCGGAAAAGCAATCTCGAAAAATACAGTTTTGTTTATCTTTATGAACTATTAGTGTAGAATAATTGAACAGTTCTAGTATGTACATAAAAGGTCTTTCGCAAAGGCGATGAAAACTCGGATGCTCTCCATAAGTTTTTGATTAGAACTTAAAACGATGGCGCTCGAAAAGCTTTCAAAAGCTTTTGATATTTTCATATATTAATAAATAAGAGAGTAAATATTGAAAATTAAGGCAGCTATGATAATATATTATTCGTGTTTCAAAGGTAAGTTTTGTTCATAACAAACTACTAAGATCGAAATAAAATTTAATTAAATCCATATTGTAAAATTATTACAATGCAGTGCTATAGATTCAAAGATTGTATATAAAGTAGGTATCTGTAATTAATGATGCTTTAACAAATAAGGACTTACATCGTTGTTTGCGTATGTTTTCATTTGTAATTAGATCTAAATCTCAATATGCTCTACTGCGTAAGTTCTTAGCATGCTTTTGTTCTAATTGAAACCAATAGGAACATTACTTGGGAAACATAGTTCAAACCGAATGAAAATTATTCTTCCGATTTTTTTTAATATAGAGAAACAAAAAGGAAGATCAAAAATCCTCTTATATTCCGGTATTTTTGTTCAACGATTAAAACACATAGACAGGCAATTTAATAAACGTAACGACACTGTGAAATTCAGCATTTTTCAAATAAATTGGCAATATCAATTCCACATAATATTACTAATTTGCAATTTTATTTTACAACATGCGATTTTTATCTATCAACATAAATATTTTTAAATAAATGATAAATAGTCGTTATTCCATCGAACAGCTAAACAGTATAAAATAAAAATTAATATCTCACAAAATTAAATAAAAATTTGCATTGTTGCATAAACGGAATTTTTTACCGATAACGAGATTCAATAATGCACTTACGAACATCATGGGCTTTTGATATACCTACATGCTACAGAGGGAAACGATTTTTTTTTTGTAGTGCTATGATTTATTTTTTCTCAAATTTTGCCCATAGCTATGACACAGGTCGAAATAAGGTCTGAGGGTTGTGTGAGATAATTTTTTGGTGATTGAGATGTTTACAGTATCTGTTCTTTCTAAAAGTCTTTAACCTGTGGTATAGTCTATTTACTTACCTACAACATTTAAATTGACAAAATAGCTTCTAACAGGTTGCGTACTAATTTGACATTCGTATATTCCAGCATCCCTTTTTTGGGCCCATTTCACTTGAAGGGTCCATTCGTCAGTTTCTGGGTGGTGATTTGCTTGAAAACGTTGATCACTGGTATACGTATAACTGCCTACAGTTAAAATATGAATATCTCTATGTCGGATCCATGATACCTGTAACGTAACAAACATTTGTTATAAATTTAGTATTTCTATTATATTTGGAATGGAATATTCTTTGAGATCCTTTACAAAAGACGCATTTTTAAATATTTTCTTTCTCTTTGCGTAAAACTTCAAAGTCAGAAATATCTGTATAAATATCGGATACATGTAGGAATATTACATTATACTCGTATTATAAAAGCAGTCAACCACAGATTTGCGTTTGATGTGTTTAATATTTAAGTTTCAATGTTTTACTTTTTTGAAGCCCAAAATACTGAATTTTCACACAGATTCGACAATATTATTGTTGCATATTGTGTTTGTATCTTGCAATGAGAAATATCAATGCATTGTGGCAGTGTGTAGTTTGAGATCTCAACGTAGCAATTTACACAGAAAACCGTTAATGTAGTCGGACTGAAAGAGATGTCCACCATGTGCCACGGTAGTTCAACTGGTAGAACACCTGACAGGCAATCGGGAGATGTTGGGTTCGTAGTTCGTATCCCATTTGTATTGTAACATGGAATTTTTATTCAGTTTATTTCACTTTTCTATATTTATATATATGTTTTTTGTATTACGCGAACGTTTCGATATTTATTAATATCTCCATCAGGGCTAGAACATGTAACATTTATAAATTTGATATATAATAAAACTTTTATACTAAATAAAATCCGTTAGTTTGCAAACCTGATAGATGTTGAAATTAATGTTATTATCCTATTCCTCATATGCGATGTCAGCTGGTATAATTTGCTGTTTGGGAACATCGATGATAATATCTACATGCTTTGATATTTAATTTATGGAACAATAAAATCCAATCAGATAATGTGGTAATATAAAATTTACGTGAGTCTTGAACATTTTTATACGTGTTATTGCAGTTCTTTCTTAATTAGTTCTACAACAATTTTAATACCGGTTTAAATTTTTGGTTAGTATAAAATGCTTCGGTTTTAGATGGGTAACTCTTAAAATAGTAAAAGTTTTTACGTACTTATATATTCTTTAATTAAACTTTGATAATTTCCAAAGATTCACAATTTAAATGAGAATTTTATGTACTTCCGTGATTTCCATCTAACCCAATTACATTTATAACTGGATTATGTTTTAGTGTAAATTGTCAAGTTCATTCAAATTATTTTGAGAAAGAATAGGGTTACTGACTAATGTAATGTATCATGCAAAAAGCGACTTACATCGCGCGTAAAACGTATTTTTCACTTAAAACTTTTGCACTCGGATAAAAGTTGATAGTCCTTTTTACGTTTACGCTAGTAAAACTAAAATAAACACCGCTGTTGAATAAAGAAAAACAATTACCCAATTAAATAAAAACTTTAAACAATACTAAAGTACATGCAGGTATATGTGTGTCAGAAGATAACAGAATTAGACAGATTTTACGGGAGTTGTAAAGCTCAACTCACTTTCTATCATATTTATGAGAAGTCCATGAATATACGGGTATACAGAGATATAATATTATTTATACAGGGTTAAAAATAAACAAATTCTCGCCGCTGAAGGAAATATAGATTTCCTTATCTAAATAGAAATGGCATAGCAATTTACAGAGATTATTACTGATATATTCAATAATAACCAAACTTATTAGAAGTTGAATTTAAATACAAGAATTTATCGACGTTTTTGTAAATATAAACTTCCGTTTTATTCCAATTTGAATTGAGAAAAGAAGCAAATTCATGGCCTGACATAAATTGTAACTTTCGGTGATAACAAATGGATATATGTAAATTTGTATTATGCCGAAATCATGGTATTGGAATCAATTTCAGCTGTTTTGTAATCTAGGAATTTTATTTAACAAACGTGCATCGAATATTCGATTTTTTGAAACATTTAAGATTGAATTGTAGTAAAAATTCAATTTGGTCCAAATGCCGCGTACATTCTCTACTCTGTACCATTGTACCATGTTACAGAAAATATTGTTCCCTCAATTTTTAGTCGAGATCTTAAAATTCCATTTTTTTTTTGTATTTGAAATATAATATTTCGAAAATTATATTCCGAATAAAGAACTGTATTGTATTCACGTATATATTGAAAAAAATATATGAATATCAGATCGAGTTGGCGTCACATTTTACATTTTAATATATCGGTCGATACTGTTCTCTTCCATTTAAAATCAAGTTCCTTATACAGAGTGAACTAAGTTGATCACAGTATCACAAATAATTTAATGAGAGCTAAGTCTGTGAGAATTTTATATACAAAGATTAGCAACAGAAATAATTCAATTGCATATTATGACGGCAAAATTCATATAAATAGTTTGTAGAGTGTGGTCTCATATTATACTATAGTTAAATTTTGATTATATTTTATAAGGGGAAAGGAAATTAGATGCTTTAAGAAAAAAAGGTGAAGCTTCTTCATATGTGTTAGACTGTTTAAATATATATATGTATGTCCTTATATAGTCATTATGTTCACGTCAACATTGAGCCATAAAAATCTAAATAGAGCATCTAATCAATCATATCAATAATGAAACGAAACCTAATTAAAAATTACATTATTGATTTTGAACTGAATATTATGAAAATATTAAAAGCACAATTCTTCTACCTCATATATATTTTCCAACTACTATATTTTGTAATTTTTTCTATTCTATTTTAGTCAAACATGGTATTGTGCAAGAACAATGAGCTTTAAATTAGGTACCTATTTAACAAAAGAGAATAAATGAAAAATGATTGGGAAAAAAGTTTCGCGCGCTTTGGAGAGATGAATATGAGAAACCAAATTTTATTAAACCATATATATTGCTTTAATACTTTTCCTGTAGTAATAGATTATACATGTGCGACTAATTAAATATATTTCTCACATAAGCAGAAATCACATAAGCAATATTTTTATGTATGTATGTTTTTTTACTTTTTTCCTTATTACTTAATGTATTTTTGCTTTGAAGTCATGAAGCTCTACTAAGTATTGAATACAATAATTTAAAATAGGATTTATGCGGGTAAAATAAAAAACCGCCAGTTTTTACCCGTTTGTTTTCAACTTTCGTTTAGCCAGTGCTTTAGTCCTAAAAGCCCTCTCACTATTTCTACTCAGGTAAATCCTCTTAAAGCTTATCTATAAATTCATTCCTTTGCTTTTACATTATTCTTGGTTTTTGTTTTAAATTTCAAAATAGAACAAAATTATCGTCCATTTCAAATGTAAAATAAATTTCATTGATAGGGAATTGGAGAGAAATTATAAGGCAGTGGTATTTTCAATTCTACAATTTTATCGGTTGCAATACCTTTGATTGATTATGTATTAACTAAAAGCTTTAGATGAGGACTGCAAGAATCTCTGGCTCGGGAGTACCACAGTTGTGGAACCAACCAGAAGAAGTTTTCAAAGTTCGTACAAATATTCTATTTGAGTTATTGCCAACTTGAAGAATATACGAATTCTTACTCATATACGGAACTAACATCCTTTTTCACAATTTCAGACTAAAGTAGAAAAACTTTCCTCAAACAAAACGTTTTTTTTGCCTCGAGGCGAGGTGTTATGGTTACACCACGAATGTAAAGTTGCATTTTACAAGCCAAAAAACTACAGCTTACGTGTTATACACATAACATTATTATTTATCAAGAAAATATTTGTTCCAAAGTATTTATATTTAATTAAGCACAGGATAATAATATATTTGTAATTTAAAAAAGATAGTCGCAAAAAAAAATCCTCGCAAATTTAAAATTCACATATTTGAATAAAATTGATAATTTTTAAATAAAAAAAAGAGGCTCTTTATTTTTAGCGCTAGGATGCACCATTTTCTAGAAAATTGAATAATTCACCAAATTGCTAAACTCAATCACATGTGAAAGTATTTATTTATTGATACTTGTATTATTAGAAAATGAATTTGTTTTGATTTGTATGAAAACTAAAAGAAGATAAGAAATGGTTTTCAATTTAAATTTAATTTTAAAAAAATGAAACATAAATAATTGTAATTCACGTGGTAGAACCATACCGTAGACAGTAGTTTTTCATTTCAGTTAAAAATATAAAAGAGAGGACAATAATTATTTAAAATTATTTAAATGTGGATATGAACGCGGATTGTGCTATTGTAAACAAAAAAGCATTAAACGTAATTTAAGTTAGCTGATGTTTGCAATAAAAATCTTTGTATCTTATCTCATTTACATACAAAATTGAAAAATGTGTATTTTTCTTTTCCGAGCATAACATCAAAATGTTTGTAAGACTGTATCACTTTCTAGATTTTGTTGTCTAATTAATCTACATAATATAAGTGTTTTCCTTCATTAATTTACAGCATCACATCAGTTGTTCCCATATTTAAAACACCCAAAAGTAAATTAAACCTTAATTCTTATTAATGGTTGTGTAAGAGGTTAGACTGTTTTCGGTTTTTAACATAATAAGATTATATGCTTAGTTGGATTATTATTCTAAACTCACTAAAATCGTAAAAGACGAACTTGCGATACAAATCTGCAAAACATATAATAAGATGTGTTTCAGGATTAAATTGCTATTACCATGGAATAATAGGGGGTCTAGTTTGGCTTGTATCTATTTATCTATCGGACAGTAACTCAATCTTGTTTACAAATTTAGTTATTCGAATTTTTTGCGTGGTTTACGAAAAACTAAAATTTTAACCCTTGATCCCGGAAGCTGCGACACTAACCAAACATAATTAATAGTTTCTATTGATTGTACATTTCGCATTAATAATAATTTTGAAATTGCATAGATATTAAAAATATTTAATAGATGAACATTTAATAACAATTTAATTTAGGTAAATTTTCGGAATATAATATTATTAACATAACTTGTTTAGAGCAAATAATGAATTTAAACTAAATAAAAAACTTACTGCTAATTTGAATAATAATTTTAATTACATTTTTAATTGAATAATAATTATGTATGATTAATATAATAATTAGTACTAGTAATTAATTATCTTAAATCATTCGGATATACGTCATAATATGTATGATACCTAGTATAGAATATATATTTGTATATTTTGAATTTGTACCAAAAAATACAATAAGAATTCTGAATTTTTTGATACAAACATAATCAATTTAACAAGATTGGAATATAATATATAAAATATATATAAAACTAACCTCAATTTTTCTATATATAAATCCTAGAACTTTTTAAACTGTTATAATTTTTTTACTATTGTTTTAGATGCGGTATTACTTTTCATGGTTCACAAGAAAATGACATCCTAATATTATTGTAATTAATTCTTAATCACTGAATAACTTATGTATGAGTTGTACGATGCGATTATATTCATATTAAACAAAATTGTTATAAAAATGTCAAATTGTATGTGCACTTAGCAAAACCCTTTTATATGTGCAAACAATAGAGCAGCATCTGAGCGCAAAATACATTTTGATAGAAGCATATGTCATAGTCACATAGTCACCAACAAGTTTTGTCCTTTTGTTTTCTACAAACTTGTAACTTCAGGTTAAAATTGTAATTTAATTTGTGGTAGCAATATGTATAAATAAAATGTATGCTGTGGTGGTTAACACTGGTATTTAATTGGCAATATCAATGCAGTATGAGTCCTCAGTTCAGTGTTCAAATAATTTTAGTGCTCATGAAATTGCAATGCTCAAATGAAAAATTATAATAGACGATCATGTAGAATAGTAAAGCTCGTTTAGTTTTTTAGATCATCATAGTTACTTGTTGGTAATGTATAAAATGATAAATTCACTATTCTAACAATGCTGTATTTGTCTGAATTAATTCAAATATCTGTTACGTATTTCGCTTCGCATTCTATTGTTTTATGTACGTACCTAGTTAGTTACTATAATAAGTGAAACTAGAATTAAACTTGCATATAGCAGCATATTAATCGAACATAAAGATATTTATCATGCGTGAATATTCCGAATCGTTCAATGACTATTAACTCCGTAGCAAAGTTGGAACTAAATTTAAGTCTCAATTGTTTCAAAAATGTTGATAGGTACTTACAATAGGTATTGTTGTAGAAATTTTCTATGGAGATAATCAGCATTCTGTGAAAATCTATATTGCAAGCAACTTACCCTTTCTGTTATTGAGTTTTATCGTTCCGAAATATATTTAAAAGTTAATTTTCGAGAAAAAATAAAAATTATAACATCCGTCATCAGAAATAATGAATCTAGTTGATAGTGTTTTCTCCCGTTTTCATTTTTGTCTATGGGAATATAAGAAAGATAAATTTTTGGCTTGTCATAAATCGTAAAGTCCTGTTAAATAAAAAGTAATATTTTTTATTTATAGTTATCATTACACTTGCCTTAAAGGGCAATAAATAAAACTCACTTAGTAGAAGAATAACTATTTATTTTCGTTTACACGAAGATCTGGAGTTGCCTTCTTGGCTGTATGTAAGATTTACGATAAACATCGATAAATAATTATTATTATTATTACACATACTACACTATATCCAAACCCCCTGATGGTAAAGTTGTAAAGAGGAATTATGTTTCCCGTATCGGGTCAAAACTATATCAATAGTAAATTATATGGATTCCAGCAAAATACATTATGCAGAATTAGAATTTTCCCAAAACACGAAAGAATAGTAAAGAATTTTTTATACAGTTGTAGCTGTTGATTTAATATAAAATGGTATAAGTTACTCGAGCAGATCAAATTAAGAAAATCAATTAGTTGCAATCCTTAAGGGTTTCAAACACAAATTTTGCGATGACAAATTGAGATTTTTACTAGCATTTTATGCTGTCACTATTAATATTAAAAATTATTAGCAACATGCTAAGGATATATTTTAATCCTTCAAAAAATCGTTGTGACCTACTGTTTTTCAATATATATATGGAAGATTAATTGATTATTGTAAGCCTGTGTGTGCACTTATTTGATCAGTAACTATCTAATGAAACAACCTAAGTCGTCTATTTATACATTGCTTTACTTTATTTACTTTCAGATCATTTAAGTAAATATATTGGAAAACTTTATTCGTATCAATAATACACATATATTTTATAAAAGAATGTTTTCCACACAAAACGTACGTAATACTCTAGAAGTTGATGTTATTTTTGTAGTTTCTGATATTTTTGCTATACAAAAATACATACAACAGTTTTATATTACAATTTTGTATACAGGGTGGTCCAACGAAAAGTTTGCACCTAGCTTTTCTCTTTTTTTTGTAGTCGAATGCGAAAATGCTCGGACACGTCGATTTTGCTTTTGAGGGGGACACATTTTAAACATATTTTTCGATCTGCGCCTTTAAGCCCCTAGCGGGGGTGAGTAACAACCCTAAAATTTTAAATGGAAAGAGGGGTCTAATGACATATCATTTGAAAGGACACAAAATTGTCTTTCTAATGATACCCTATTTGTCGAATTTTACTAAAACAGTTAATACGAAAACGACTTTAAAGACATTAAGCCGATAATTTTGGTATTAATGAGAAATACAAATAAGTTTTAATTATTGCGAGTGAAAACACCTGCAATCGTTAGTACATTCCAATGTTTGTTAGTTTTAACATTGCTTTGTAAAAAAAGTAAACAAGCTGTTAAATTGATTTATTAAAACGTTACATTAACAAATGTTGAAAATGTGACCCATTTGATTCCATACAATAATACAGATTTTGTTCAAATCTATTTCTAACATTTTGTAGCATATCAGGTGTTATGTTTCTGCACTCTTCTGTAATGCGTTGGCGAAGATCTTCTATGGACTCGGGCTTCGTGGCAAAACATTTATTTTTTAAGTGCCCCCAAAGAAAAAAGTCTAAAGGCGATAAATCCGGTGACCTGGCAGGCCATTCAATTGGGCCCCTCCTTCCAATCCACCGTCCAGGGAACCGGTCATCTAAGAACTGTCTTACAGGAGCCACATAGTGCGGAGGTGCTCCATCTTGCTGGAAATAAAGCCGATCAGCAGTATGATTTTGGTCATCTTCTATTATTTGTGTTATTAAAGGATCAATTGTGTCTTCAAGCATGTTTAGGTACACTTCACCAGTTAAATTTCCAGGAATAAAAAGTGGTCCTATAATATGATTTCCTAATATGCCACACCAGACGTTTATTTTTTGAGGATACTGGGTATGAACCTCACGGAATAAATGTGGGTTACTGTCATCCCAGTAACGGCAATTGTGCCTATTTACAGCTCCATTCAAATAAAATGTGCATTCGTCGGAAAAACAAATGTTAAATAATAATTGCGGATCTTCAATTAAACGCTGGCTCATTGCTTCACAAAATTGCAGCCTTCTATCAGGATCATCCTCATTTAGTTCCTGTACTAATTTGATTTTGTACGGATGAAATTTGTACGCTTTTAAAATTCGTATTATGGACGAACGGGAGACACCTGAGGCTTCAGCTAGTTGACGGGTACTTTGACTATGATCCATTTCAACATGCCCTAAAACAGCGACTTCCACAGCTTCATTTCTGATCGGTTTCTGCGGCTGGTGTTTTACATTACAGACAGATCCGGTATCTACAAACTTTTTAACTAACTTGCCAACGTACACATCATTCACATTTTTATCGGGATGTCTCTCATTAAATAAGCGAGCCGTAAGTCTAGCACTACTATTATTTTGAAAATAAAGTTTAACAATTTCAACTCGTTCTAGAATGGAATAAATTATTTTGTACGGTAAAAGTAAAATAACTTGAGAAGCAACCAAACTGAATCAATGAAAAGACTAAAATAAACGGTGTAAATTCTTTTCCTACACGTATCTGCAGTTTTTATTTCAACAAAAAACGCAAACGATTAGTGAGGAATTTAGTTCTGATAAATAAGATAGTGTTTTTGAAATCCCGTTTTTCTTCAAAGTAAATAATTTAGAAATGATTGTAGTTGTTTTCAGTCGTAATAATTAAAACTTATTTGTATTTCTCATTAATACCAAAATTATCGGCTTAATGTCTTTAAAGTCGTTTTCGTATTAACTGTTTTAGTAAAATTCGACAAATAGGGTATCATTAGAAAGACAATTTTGTGTCCTTTCAAATGATATGTCATTAGACCCCTCTTTCCATTTAAAATTTTAGGGTTGTTACTCACCCCCGCTAGGGGGTTAAAGGCGCAGATCGAAAAATATGTTTAAAATGTGTCCCCCTCAAAAGCAAAATCGACGTGTCCGAGCATTTTCGCATTCGACTACAAAAAAAAGAGAAAAGCTAGGTGCAAACTTTTCGTTGGACCACCCTGTATATTGAATTTACTTATCACAGTAAAAGCAGCTGTAAAGTAATAATAATTGGAATTTATTTTAAATTTAAACAGAAAAATATTTTATGCCTTGCACTCCATCCTTAGAAAAACTCTTTGTAAATGAATGTAAAACTGAAAATATTCAAACTAATGAAAGTACTGAAATCATCAAAGTTTAGCTGTATTATTCTGACTACTAAAAGATTTAACCCTTGATTTCTTATATTATGCAAGAAATGAATTACTACTTATTTAACATAATACTTGCATGCATGCATGGAATTTGAGCCATTCCTGTGGAGGCAACATCTTTGTTAGTAATGCCAAGTTCTTTATTTACCAAACTGTTATTTGATATATGAGTCGTCAGTAAATAGACTGAAATTTTGTAATTCAATTTATTTTAGGTTCCTGATAATTTTTTGTAAAAAAATGCAGCTTTTATATATTTATTTAGCTAGTTCGAATTGATATACCAGTGTAATTAGACTATATATAAATGTAGAAAGGAGCATTTTTCTAAATGTTAAAAAACAAATTGGATATAGCTACGTAATTTTCTTGGTTTGCTTTAACGTCATGAAAGCGAAATATTGCCACATTTGCTCTTACGTGTTTTCAGATCTATGTTGGCGCCACGTTTTCATATCCAGTGGTAAAGCGTGATTTTCAGCATCAACAGCGTCTCGATGTCTATTATAAAGAGTTTTACATCAATTTAGTTCTTAAAAAGTCTTAAGTATTTTTACACAAAATTGTTAGAGAAAAATATATTTTCAGTTTTTCAGATTAGGTTGTTTGCGAAAAATATTAAATCTTTTTTTAAATTTGAATTGTTTGGCTGAATTTCCAAATGATATTTTTACAATATCTTGCAGAGTTGCTTAATTAACTTGTTTAATTAACTAATAACTACACATTTTTTTAATGTGTGTATTACATTTAATTCACGACTAGTTTGTAGACAAGGTTCAAAACAATTAAACTTATTTACCGAATCACGAAACTACACTAAATCTATCTATGCTATTACATACAACTCGATATTTATCATCAGCCGTTGAATATTGTATTGCTATATTTGTTTACAATCAGTGAGCCTCAAATGCCCAGACAGTTTTAATCGCTATAAAGATATTTTAACAAAAATGTCAAAAATATAAAATCGATGATGATGACCGATATCAGTTGATAGAGAACAGGTATTTTTTGGAAAAACTATACAGTTTCTTAAACTTAGAAGACCATACGAAACTTAAATATTGTAAATAAAATAGCAATATCTGTTAAGCAATACTCCAAAAGGAGGTTGGTTTGCCGTGATACAGGAAATCAAGTTTAAATTGGTTATCTGTTCGACCGATACGACGGGCCGTTCTTATTAAAAATTTGCGGGTATCTATAAAGCGCTTAGTCAGTACGTCTATTCCTATTCTGTTTCATTTTCATCGAATTCTTTTACCAATTTATAAGGCTAGATCCTAAAGAAACGTTTTTATATAACTAAAATATAGAAACTATAAGATTCTCTATTTTTGCCTTTTTATATAAATATTTGGAAACCTTTTTACATATACCTAGTAGTTCTAAAATCAGTATGAAATGGTCTAAGTAGGACCTTTTTCCCTTATGAAAAAAATGGGTCTGTTTTGTCCTGAAAATTGCCTGTAATTAGTACGACTATGAAGACTTGTTTGATCTTTCGATTTCGGAGCCTAAAAATGAACTGAAGTTGCGAGATAGTTTGTATGGGTCTCCGAACTTCTCTGGAACTTTGATATTCGAAAATGCATTGTCAAATGTAAATAAGCAGAAGACCACCTTCTCGTCTGAAACCAATATTTACGTTTTTCTGGGATCTTTTTAACTCTTAACAACTCGTCTTCTTCTTGTTAAATTTTATAGATACCTACAAATAATTAAATTGTGGAACCCCTGTATATTAGTATATTCTTCCGGTAGTTATATATTTAGTACTCAACAAATTATTTTTTTTTATATATAAATCTCAATAAAGGAAATCCTATTTTTAACTATATTCGAAAGCAAATGGGCAATTTTCTTAATTAATTGCTATTTTTAGAGTCTAAAATAAAATAACTTACGGTTTTGTTTCCCAAATTCCGCACTCTGCAACTGAGATAAGCTGATTTTCCAACCAATGCGGTTACATTTCGTGGCGTTGTTGCATCGAAGTAGGGTTCAAATCGGCTTGGTGGTACACCAGGTGCTCCCATGGGCATTGGCGATACTGTCCCACTTTCAGGCAGTGCATTGAGACCGTTTGCGGAATTGGACATGTCGCCAATCACGTATAGATTTTCTAAAAAAAAGAGGAACATTCTTTATCTCGGTAACTTATAACAATATCGGATTTTATTTTTCGCATTGAAATTCATAAAAAACGGCTAACATTGTAAATTATTCAAACAGCGTGCCAGATGCCAAGATGATCTATTTAATAAAGTTCAATTACACAAAAATAAAAGTAAAATTCAAGTATTAAAATCTGCTGTAAACATGAATATTATTGGATAACTGTCAAGCAAAAACATCCTAATTGTTATTGAACCAACATACCTATAAATATAAGTCCATAATTTTTAATTATGCGTTATATTTTACATTCTGTGCGAGCATTTGTAAAAATTACGTGTCGTTTGGGGCTCTGCTATTATTCTTTTAAAATGAAATAAAATATTTCACCATGATTTAAAGCTACATTAGCAAATTGGTTTATCGATTTTTTTATTTCTATTATTCTATTTGGTGTTGTACTGAATGAAAATATGTTAGTTTTATCTCCCAAAATGAAAAATAATTTTTCAATAATAAAATGCCCATATTTTATTCCTCCGTGCATAACGGCAAACAAAATAAAAACCGAAAATAGTCTACACGTGGATACAACGTTGGAGTTAAATCCCAATGAAATATGTTTCCAGGTATTTCGTTTTTATTCATTTAGCCTCCAATATCTCTCTTACTGGGACTATGGGATTTTTATTAGACTTATATTCATCAAGGTGATTTTATTATTACGATATTTGAGGGTTATTTGTTATAGAAAAGTCATATTATGAAGTATGTTAGTTTCAAAATAATTAATAAGTTGGTATTATATCAAACTTTTTTAACGCCGCCGCCGCGGCTATGATTTTATACAAAATATTTTTGAAACATTTTCTCTTTAGCACATTTTTAATTTTGCTATGGAGAATGGCATATATTCTGCAAGGGTACATACGAATAGCACTATTGCTTCATTGTTATTACATCCTCCTAAAAAGAGACTCTGATCAATCCAAGATATTTTTAATAGATGAATTAGAGATGCCAATCTACATATTATGCCAATCGTCATTTCTGCGGAATATTTTAGCACAAAAAAAACGGGTAAATTTTAATTTTCCCAATAAATAACAGTTGAAAATTTATTTTACGCAGATATATTTCAGACAGGGAGTGGTAGCGTTGCGATGCCGTTTCCTTTCAAAATTTCTATTGAAAATCGTGTTTCTCCATTTAAACACACCAAAGGCAAATGAAATGAATATTAGGGAAGACAAATAAGTCAATTTATTTTAACTTAGACTCTGTGACATTTTAATTGAATGTGAATAATTCTTCATTAATATTCGATGATTATTGTGGGTGTTTTATATTTATATATATATATTTGCAGTTTGAATGCTTCTATAAAATTCCAGAAAGTAAATGAAAAACTAATTTCCATAATTTTTTTAATGATGCAGTCATTTTCATATAAATGAAAATTTTAAATAAAATTTCTCAAATACGTTACACGACAAATTTGTTTATCCAAACTGTCTTACGATTTTGTTTATTTAATATCACAAATGAGTGTCTCTCTAAGCTTACAACAAGCTCCCGTTAAGTTGTGCTAACAGCAGACAGGACCTTAACTTTAGGGTTGACATTAAACCTTTCTGACGCAAGGAAACCATCTGGTTATATTTTAGCGAAAAACAAAATAACATTAGCATAATTACTGTTGGTTTAGGTAGGTGCCTCATTTTATATAACCAGATCATGTATAAGAACAATTTTACAGACATATTATATTTTTCATCTCACGAAGCATAAAAAATGTTTAATTATGAGTTGCATTAAATACAAAATCAATGTTTCCCCCTTTTCCAGTATGATGAGAAGGTGCCCCTTGCTACTATTTGTGAAAGGATAAGAGTGGCTCTTGTGAACTCATACTAAGCTGTGAAGTAAACAAAACAAGTCAGGTGCTTTCATTAATCGTTATTTGTTTGTGACACATTAAACCAGTGTTGTAGTAAAGAAAAAAATATACATATATTATGTATATTTAATATAGAATTACACAAAATATATATTTACTTAAATAAGGTTGGTTGATTTTTTAAACAAACAAGCCGGTCGTTTAAAAATTTGGAAATTTGCATTGAAACACAAAACGAGTATTATGAGCACATTTTAAAATAAGGACTGAGTAGCAGCTGATGGACATAAACTGAAATGACTCAAAAAATAGCATGAGTTGCAGGAAAACAGTGAATTTTTAATGAGTTTTTTTACAAACTTGGTAAGGAATATTAAATAATATAAGTGTGACATCTTTATTATTCAAGGCCTTTGTTGCAAAAATCGGAAATAAAAAATAGAGCAAACTGATATGACTCGAGGAAGATCTAATTTTTAAGATAAAGTTGTTTATATTCCGAGTAGGTAGCACTTTTAAGAAAAAACCTTTCTGTTTTCCAAACATACGTGAACGTCGTTAACAGGTTTCTAAGGAATAACGGGTCTTTTAATACAATAAAATAGGTGTTGCACAAAAAAAGTTTCCCTTGCAACGTTTGTAAAGAGTAACGTACGTTGAATTAAATGAAAAAGCACTATATGCATGCTAAAATTTAACGCTTTTTTAATTTGTTTGCGATTAAAGGTACGTAATCATGAGCATTGCACTAATAAGGGAATTGAATTTATTTTTTCTCAAAATCTGCAACAGATATGAAAAAATATTTACTAAACGTCTTGAGTTAAAGTGTTGCCATTGGTAATTAATTGTCTGTGGTATTTTAAAATAAAATAAAACCCTAATTTCCAACATTATCCACAACTTCGTCTTGAAGATTTTAGGGCTTTTGTTTGTTTCAATTTATTTATACTTGAACAATTCTTGAACTTCTGATATTATCTTTTTGTTTCATCTTCACTCCAGTTATTAAATTATTTTCTTAAGCAAACAGAAAAAATCCCAAAAGGGATATAAGCGAAATATGTTTTCACTTCCATACCAAAAATTTGTACATTTATTTGTTTGAAACAATGAAAGTATAAAAATAAAAAGGTTTTTCCATGGGCAAAATTTAAAACTCAATGCCAATATGTATAAGTACATATAGGTATATACTATATTTTATTCAATTTGTGGTTTGAATTGAAAACAACTACTTTTAATGGTGAGTCCAAATTTTTAAGGCGTAAACTACTACTAACTAACTAGGAATAAGTTTAAGATTAAGCTACATTTATGGTAAATTATTATTTTTTTCAAGTTTACTTATATCTATCTAAATTCTTATTGATTCCACTGGAAATTCAAATAAAGAAAAATAATAAATTGTCCCATAATTTAAAATTATAATGGCTTGAAATACATATTTTCCAATGTAAAAGATATTCATAACGAAAGCAACTTCTGTTCGTTTTATGCTACTTTTTAAAAATAAAAATGAAATATCATTTGAAAGAAAACGGAAACGATTTTCTACTATCCAAAGAAAACGTAAACATATTTCTCCAGAGAACATTTTGTTTTCATATATTACGTGTAGATATCGTAAAGTCTATAGATATAACGATTTGTCATTTAAGATTCATACTATTAATAAAGACGAAGAGTTTTTAAATAAATTGTCCCTTCAAAATCCCTCAAATAAACAATAAAAAATTCGACTTTATGTTTGACGTGGGCGGCAGTTGAGGAAAGCACTTGATAAAGCCAAAGAAATCGTATATATAGTGCATACACTGGTTTTTCCAGTAATATTTCTCTTTAAATTTTTAATATTTTAAAAATTCTAACTATAAGTTGTTACATCCGGAGTACATAACTTCTAAGACATTTAATGTAGCGCTTAAATATAGGTTCGTTTTAAAGATAGTTATAAAATTCAGCAAAATATGACTTATATAAACATGCATATAGTTACTTTGAAGATAAAAATTCCTCATGATGCACATATAGCTTGTATGTATGTAACCATGTTAACATTTTTATATATTTTTACGTTAGTCTACTACTAACTTCACTATATCTATAATACATATCTTAAAATTGTAATATATGTTGTTGTCAACATTTGCAATATGCAAATCATCAGGACTAATTTCTGTTATGTTGTTTTTTTGTTATCCTTTAGAGCTTAAGATCGACCAGTAACGCTTGGAAACCACCCGATGGGTTTATCAAATTATCACAGTTATTATATAGGGCGAATGGTATTGTTGATAATAATTGACGCTGTTTTAAATTAAAAATCATTCAGTTAGGTAGTGTTTGAAAGAAATTTGGGATCAGCATCCAGTAGATTATTACGCTCATATGTTTAGAAAAAATAATATTAAAAAAAACTGTAAGTATAAGAATATTTGGAGAGTTGTAAACCATGAAATAGGCAAAAAATTATCATGAAACTTTTCCTGCAATATAAAGATATATAAAATACTTCTCTAGTGAATAAATCGGGTCAAAGCAATAAAACAAGAACATGTAAGGGGGCATGAGGTTAACAAACCGAGTCTGATGTGATATTTTTGTTTTGTAGGTATATAATATTAATAATTGATGTGTTTAACTTATTTTTCAAACAAAACCTAAAGTCTGTAAATCTTGGTCACCGCGTATAAATCGAGATATCTGCTATGAATGTATTCACTTTTTATGTTGTTATTACTGTGCCTTGGAATGCTTTATAATTTCCAAAACAATACATCTTGTTCTAATATTTCTATTCTCAAAAATCTATTGTAAACCTCTAGACACCTTGTACATATACACATAAAAATTTATTTAGATACCTTTGTATTTCAATGGGATGTGTAAGTGCTCAACAAATATGCAAATTGAAAAAGAAAGTCTACACAAAAGTACATTTGGTATGCAAACTCAGTTAGATCATGAATTCATCGAGAAAAGGGGTGGCTTATTTTTATGCCCAGCTGAATTAATATACATTTTTCTATAACTAATATTTGTTAAAAAACTGGGTTCAGAAATTGCGTGCTTCGGAAAAATACTGGTTCATTTAAATGAAATACGTGACTGTGAGAAAGATTTGCTATTTTCGTCGTAAGCAATTTTTAGTTAATATAAAGTAACGAGATAGATAGATTTAAACATATTACATTTAAATACCGAATTTATTTTGCAAGCTTCTATTTATAAAAAAGCACATTCTATAAGCAAAAATGCTTACGTACTAAATTGCTTTCATTATCATTAAGTAACGTAAGAAATTGGGGATTAGTTTCTAAGCGGACGAAAATTAATATTAAAAACAATGATGCCGCAAAATTAGCAAAAACAGCAGGTGTATTTAACCCCTGCAGCAAAATTGACGCAATTTAACGGCACTAAAATAAAAAACCCATGTAAACATTTTTATAACGCTTACACTAAAATGACCAGTTTCGCAATACGAAGTGTAAGATTGTGAAGTATTCAAACGGTAAACGCTTGTCTTCAAAATCTGTTTAAACCTAAACCTACTCCATATTAAACGTTAAACAAACTAAATATCTAGTGAACAGTTTGTACTAAAAGTTACAACACGAAACTATGCAATGCACTACTATTTAGTAGTTTAATTACACCTGGTGTTCGTAATACCTTTATTTAAATTGTTTTCATGAGAGAACTATATTGCTACCAATAATATTCATAACGTACTGTAAATAGAACTCAATTATCACTCCATGTAAAGTTTCAGGTGCGAATTAAAAATTACAGGAATTTACTGTCACATACATACTTAATAGCTTTTAAAAAATAAAACAATAAATTATTCTTAAACACACCTTTCCAACCTGATATTCTGTTCTTTCCTAATTAAATATCTGAAACTAATTCCAGAAAAAGTATATAGGAAGACCTTTTAGCTGTAATTTGTAGATGTATTGATTTGTGCTGAAGTTGTCGGCTGATTTGTCACAAGTAGGTATATTTGAGGATTTTAGTCCCTTCATCAGTCCCTTATGCCCTTATGTATCTTAATCGAGTTAAAATGTGATTCCAGAACTGTAGGGAATATAAAGATATATATAGCTATATACACATAATATATTTTATTCCATGTTAAATTAACTGTTGGTTTTATAGATTTTCTTGTGCGACAGGTAGAAGCTTAGAAGAAAATTTAATTAATTTCGCATCTGTGTAAGTTTAATTCTTGTTTTGGTGATATATAACAAATCTGTTTAAAACATTTAATTATAAATCTGCATCTTTGGTTAGTCATAAAAATGTGGCAAATGAATAAGAACAAAAGGAACAGAGTATATCAAAAATTATTTGTACCGTCATAAAAAGCCACTGGAATCCTCAAGTACCTACCGTATAGGGATTTAGCCATAGTAAATAAAATAGAAGGAGTTTTCATGTTGAACTTTTGGGTACAGAAAAGGTCAAGCGAATATTTATGTTTAGCGACCCAATGATTTACTACTGGTTACTCCAGATACACAAAAAATGAGAATTATAATACGAATAATTTCTTTATTGCAGTTAATAATACCTATCCAATGTACTGTCTTGCAATAACAGCTGCTATTATGCTTTTAAAAATATTTTTCTTATGATAATTAAAAATATGATTGATTACAAATGACAAGCAATTAATCCAATATCTCATTTAAATTACATGAAGATGCTACCCAGTTATTGAAAAGTTCAGTATTAGATACTTGTTGGATGTACTCTATAAATATATCTCGAAAATTTGATGAAAAAATAATCACGTATTTGATAGAGAAACACTAGGAATATTATTAGATATCTACCTATCTATTAGTAAAAAGTCTCTGTCTAAGATCTAACAATGTAAGTAATTTTGTGCGCAGTTGTACTTAAATATAATTTTCTTATTTAGAAGTTGTGTGCATGTGATACATTCCAATTAAATTATATCGCTGACATGGAAAGTTTGTTGTTTTGCACACTCTATGCCTGGATGATCAATTACACATTCAAATTGGTTAAGTAAGTTCAAGTTATTCATGAGTGTACCAAAGTCTACTTGTTCTATAGTAATAATGTACAACGTTCATGATTGTTTTTGTTTTGGTACATTAAGTTAATAGAATCGCAACAATAACCAAGAAACATTCGAACATAACTCACTAAAAGAAGAAGTATTAAGTATAGCTACCTACTCGTATAATTCTCCCGGATAGATGAACAGACACATTCATTTTTCCATATTCAAAAAGTAAAATATTTTCTGCCATCCAATTACAGTTGCAAATGGATACAACGTAATTTTAAAAATCATCATCTTTCATAAAAAGTCATCTTAACCAGATTCAAATCATTTACAATTAAATTTTCAACAGGCTAAAACGTTCAAATGTAAAATAAGATTTGCATTGTACCCTTTATTTGCAAAAACTTTCGTAACATGTAAAAATAGAGAAGCAGACGCTAAGAGTCGCTTTATACATACACGAAATTAGAGGACGAAAAGAGCTCAAATGATCACAAAGCTTCTTATATTCAGGATGACTGGGTAAAAGGAATGTGATTACATTTTGCATGTTTTAAAGTTTCGTTTGCCACTGTCCATTTTGGAATTGTTAGTCGGTATACCTATAATTTAGTTTTATAAATAAATAAAACCACTAAATTTTATCAATTCGCTTTGGTTTAAATTTACTTGTTGTTTTGCTTTACGATGAAAAAACACATAAATGTCGCACGGGTTATCTTATCGCGTGCCATAAAATTGCGATATTCATATTACTTTACGAAATTAATTACCGGCTGTTAAACAGTTTTTTTATTAGTAGCAACTATTCTTTTAAACACAACACGGAAATACTATTTAACGTATTTTATGGTCAATTTTATGCGTTTAACGACACGGTGGTTTAAAACGTTTAAAAGTTTTTTTGTAACTGAGTCAGTTTTCTTCCGATAAAAATTTTAGGATTGTAATTAGATATAATAATGTGCAACATTAGAAATGAGTGAAGACTATGTTTTAATCTAGACGCAGAATGTATTGTTTATAATAGATCCCCATCCTTATAGCTAAATAAAAGTTTAGATCATAGAATTGTAGTACTGAGAGTGGTGTTTCTATTGGCGTCTTTAAAGAGTTCGTGTTTTCTTGGAGAGGTTTCAATAATTTAACTATTTCTGCCTCAAAAAACGGTTTCTATATAATTATACGAAAGGAACACAAGGATACCTCGTAGTTCGAAAATGGTTTATTAGATAAACCATCCATATGTAATTAAAATTGAACACTATAGCATTTGGATATACATATAATATATAAACTTTATAAGCTGCAACTACCTATTAACAGTGTGCTAACTGCAAATGTTTCATAAAGAAAAGCCTTGCAATACTAATTTATAGTTTTCCAACTTTTAGGAAGTTTTACAATTTAAATTAAAATAGGCATATATAGTCTAACTATTAGCAAAAGTTATAATTTTAAAGATAAAGAGCGTTAGTTATTAACGAAATGTTTTTAAGATTAAATATATGTATATATATATATATATATATTTAACATTTGATTTGAATAGTTATATCTATAATTCGGTTAAATATGGATTCCCATATGAGCAAAACTAATCACAACATTTTCTTAAATATCTACAATTCTTTCCTTCCTTATAGTATGGTATACATTATAGCATTTAGCTTTGCCGAAATAGATGAACTATCTCAGTAAACCCCATTGTGTAGTTTAAAATCATTTTCAAACCGCAGTAAATGGATGCAGTGTGTACTATTGTTATTCTTTGACCTTTACTTGAATGTGTGATTTTTTTAAAAATCATTCCACCCTTTTCTTGCAGTGTCATTACCGACGAAAGTATAAAAAACATAGGTACTCAGGCTGTTTTGAAACAGGGAGAAAATTTGGGACATCTTACTAACAAAGGGATAATTAGGGTTTATGGTCGTATAATATATAAAAAACATAGGTACTCAGGCTGTTTTGAAACAGGGAGAAAATTTGGGACATCTTACTAACAAAGGGATAATTAGGGTTTATGATCGTATAATGTAAACACCACTATACCACTGACTTTCAAAAATATTACAAGCAATAGTACCTATGTTTAAGTTTATTTGTTATATCGTAGAGTCGTTACTTACGTTTCAATATTAACATTTGGTTGCAGCATTTAATCCAGTGGAAATCTATTATCCTTCAAATTTCCTATCACATTTGATTCGAATTTCACGTTGAAATGCCCGGAACTCATAATTGCTTACCACACGCTAAGCAACACATCAGCAAAATGACAAATGATCAGTTTAATTTTTAATAAATTTATTTAATGAAGTTTTTTTCAACATCATGCTGCTTAAATAATTCAATAAACATTATTTTTTTAAAATTTATATAGTATTTCATACAATAGATTATCTTTTATATTTTGTTTACGTGCAGTCAGCAAAGCATAATGTACGAAGGTGTAATTTAAGCTGTAAATAACAGTTTTCTTACTCTTACGATGAATGTGCTGATATTGGATTGTGCAAGTTTAGACATTTGCAAGGAAAACTTCTAATTTATTAGTTCCTTTAACTGAAACGATAAAATCGTACAACCATGAAGGGTTTCATGGAAATTTTCTGTGAACCGCACTTTATATCTACCGTTATAAACAATCGAAAATTTCCAGGTAACATTCAATAGTAATTAGATGTAGTAGGTACGAGAAGAAAAAATTATCATGTACGTAAAACTATAAAAATTTTCTGTCTAATTTTATTGAAACATTGTGAAAACATATTATAGGTACGCAATGTGTGTCGGCCTTTCTACATAAATTTTGGCAAATCCTGACCGTAACGGTTAACGTCACTGGAGCACTGGACATGAAGTATTGTAGCCTGAAATATTTCCCTACTTCATTACATCACATTAAATATTAAATTTGAATTATGAGTTATGGATATTAGAGATTGTTCAGTTCAGCAGCCGATTGTTATCGGCTTATATTTATGAAATATTACGAAGGCAAAAGCGCAAAGTTATTTTGTCAAGATTCTGGAAAATTTATTATTTGATACCTACGCTGAAAGGAATTTCAAGCTATATCATAAACACCAGCTAAATAAATTGGTATTTCGCTTATTTCATTTAAGTTTTAGATTTTAAAGTTTATGAGTTTACGACAGTTCCTAATTACTCGTATCCAAACTCCAAACATATGCTTCATTCAAATTTTGGTACAGTTTATGACATGGACGTCTTAATTTCATTTGCAGATGCACCCTATGTTTTTCCAAACGTTTGAATACAAGTTTACAAATTGAAAAAAATGTTATTTTCATTCATCATTTACTGATAACTGAAATTATTTTATACGACGTTGTCACTAAAACAAGTAAAATGAAATAAATACATTATAATTTTATTTATGTTAGAATTTTGGGCAAAATATATGAGCGAATCCGCAAACCTATGTAATAGGGCTAGTGGTGAGTAACAGGTCGGTAAAACAGAATTTTATATCGAGTGCCAAAGGGTGAACATGAGCTGTTGCTCTGGCTTTGGATCCCTAGACGCCTGTCTCACCGCTGCCGCTGGTTGAAGGCAGGAAAAAATTCCGTTCAAATTACAAAAGTTTTACATTTTTCCTGTTGTTTTACGTGGTGTCTATGTTTCGTCGTTTTTAGGTTCATAAATATTTAAAAATCGACAATAGGATCAAAAACACTTAAATCAAACATTTCTCATAAAATATACAGGAAACTTGTTTTTACATTAGATTTTAATGGCAAAATGTATAAATCTTGATCTTCTGGAATGCACTGTGTGCATGTATGCTACATAAGCATAACTTTTTTTTTGATATTTAAGTTAATTTAATTGTTTTAAACTTGTAATTGCGTATGCCTCTGGTATGATAATTACTGAGTTTGTGTAGAATTTTACCTAAATATTACACGCTAAATTCTAGCTAGTTATTTGTTATTTTCACTGAAATGTAATAAATGATGTTCTTCTAAAATATAGGGAATAATAGTTACTAAAGATTTGTGCGGTGAATAATTTATAAAGTACTGGAATAAAATACATTTCATAACAGCTAAAGTTCACTTGAAGTATGCGCTCTTCACTTAATAAAGTTAGCTACTAATAACAAGTAGATATGTATATATTTTAACCTGTTGTTATAATTTAAGCAGTCTCAATGAATAGGTACATCTTCATGGATTCTTATGGCATACGAGTACGTAAACCATCAAAACATCTAAGAGCGAAAATGTAACACTTTTATGTTGCAAATAATATTCCTTACGACACAGTATTTGCTCTAAATCAATGTATCAAATAACCGCAGTCAAAATCCTTATTACCTTTATGCGTGATATTTGAAAGCCAATATCGTTACTTGTTAAAGTCAGATCCTTGAATTATATTTCCTGGATGTAACTTATTTCTCGTTGGACAAAACTGGAATGAAAATAAATCTTAATTTTTTCTATCAGATAAGCTCCAATATTACAAAGTAATATTAAATAAAATATTGTTCGTGATTTATCCTTCCATGTCAGCTCTAATCAAGCGAACAATAAAGGACAAGGCCTCAAAAAAGAATAAACCTTTTTGTGAACAGTATTTTCACTACGTAAAAAAATAGTTTATAGATAATGAAGTTCAGCATCTTTGGCATCTATCTTAGAGCATACAAAATGGTCTCTAGTAAATTCTTTTTTGTCACAATGGATATAAAAATTTTATACATTAAATAGACAGTACCCAACTTAGGAGATTACTGTACAGGGAACGTTTTTGGAGTAATTTAAACCAGGTAATAAGTTTTATATTTTTAGTCAGAAATATTTTACACAAGAGCTTAATTATGCACTTTCAAAATAGTTTTTTAGCTTTAGGAATCATCTAAAAAGTAACTGGTAGAATATAGGAACAAAAATTCTTACGCCAGTTCTGCTTTGAATTGATCTTTTTCCTGCCATTGTGCTAAGTAGTCAGTTCGAACACTAATGAGCTCCAATTGATATAGGAATGATTTTACTTATAGAAATGTCCTAGAAGATACCCTACTATAACAGAAGCTGAACAATATCCTTTTCATCACAAAATCTTTTAGCTTTTAGAATTTCTGCGATAAATGTATCTATAGTTGAGTAGAAAGTTTTTTGAAACTAAATATAAGAGTCGAATAATTTCGAATAATTAAACGTCTTAAATTTAAAATAATATTGTGACGTTTTTAGTATTACAAATTTAGCTATTTCACAAAAAAATAAACTCGTAGCGGTAGATAGATAAAACCATATAGGGATGAAGGTAGACAAGTTGTAAAATAAAATTTTCATTAGTCAATTTAACTTCCATGGCATGTCACTGGCAGCAGTCAATTTGAAACTAAAATTTTCTAGTTAAAGTCAGTGTGCCCTTTGTAACCTAAGACGTCGCGAGCAGAAATAATTTTTCGTAAATGACATTAAAAGATAGTTAGATTATGACTTGAGACAAAAACGAGAGAGTCTGCGGTAATAATAATAGAAGAAATACAAATATGCGTTGACAAATGATCCGCATTCGTTTAGATTTATTGTTCTGTTATTAGCATGTGTCAGAGTTGAACGCCATTTTTGGTAGTAGGTACCAATATGATTTTAATTTATACCTCTTTATATTATTTGAAATCGATTCCTACGACTTCATTTCGGTATAACGTTTATCAATAAAAAGTCTGACACTGAAATACTCGTAATATGAATATGGAATTTTGCTGCGGTTAAACTACACTCGACCAAACCTATATGTCAATGGCTAAGAGCTAAGAGCCCTTGCATAAAACGTCAGGAATCGTAATGGTGAAATTAAACAAGTATGGGTGATGTAAAACCAGTCAAGTGTCTCGATATATACGTCTATGAATTTCTGTGTATACATTTTTTTAAAATGAAACAATAGCTATGAGTTATGATCTATTAGCTAGTGTAACTGTCGTTCAACAAATAAATTTCAACAAACATGATATCTACCGATAAATTATTCAACTTGTTATCCTGGGTAAGTAAGCTTCAAAATGAAAGCAAATTCTAACAAATTTATGACAAACTAAACCTCCGTTGCCTACGAAAGTTTGTTGAGATAAATTAACTCATGTAGAAACTGTCTGCTAACTATATGTTATCTACCTAGTGCAAAACTTTAAATTACTCTCCAATTAACATATTTCAATTATTAACCCATATATTAAAATGTACAAATCATCAACTACTGATAATTACAACTTATAATTAGAAATAGACATTTATCAAAGTATTGTAATTAGTAGAAAATTAACAATTAATTATTATAGACATAGGTAACCAAGGAAATTTTAATAATCATCAAATAAATGTATTGCTTTGACTACTATCTATCAACTAATAATTGACAATTACAATAATTAAAAACCTTTAATATTTGCCGTTGTGAGAATATCTACTCGTATTATACAGGGAAATTATAATATGTTGGTTTCTATTGTATTTCTTGATTTGGTTGGTATTCCGCCCGAGATAAAATTCGGGGTATTGATCTCGCTAAGCTTGATACAATACATACATTTTCAGAATTACTGTATTTAGCAGAATCAAAAATTATAAAAATTATCAATTTTTCACTACTAGAGAGTGTCAATGTACATAATATTTTTATTTAAGGATATTTTCACCTCGGAAAGTATGGCCATAGCGTGTCTTTATTTTTCTGAATTTCGAAATAAAATGTTTCCTACCAAAATACTGAAGATCAAACTTACCTACGCCAACGTTATTTCCAAAACTATTTTTTTCAAAGGACTTATAATGCACTTTTTGAATATTTTTGATTTAAAATTACTATTATAATTTATTTAAATAATCATTCATTGTACAACTTTTTGATTATATTTCATTTTTGTTTGTTACCTGTTATGTTAGCTGTTTGCGAACGGTACCTACAGCACCTCTACCGAGTTGTGAACCGTGACTGTGACCGTCTAAAGATATTCCAAATCTTTTGGCGGTGGTAATATCAACCAACATGAAGCGTTTAATTTAGATGATTCCAAAGGTATATCATTTTATTTGTTTCTCTTTTTATTCGTTATCATTTTAATGTCGGTGTTTTGAAGAGGCCTGTACACTGTGTATGGACATTGCTAAAGATAAATGGTTTTGTTATAAACATAACTAACTGTTCTGTGTCGTTTTGTATCATGCACTATAGGGTCAATAATTTTCGCAGTAATTATACATATAAATGCTTGTGTATGTGTGTGTGTATTTCATAGAACAAGCAAGTGCTTTCAAATGCATATACCTAGGCAAATAATGTAAAGTTGACTAAATCTGCATGGTAAATTTATTGTGTGCTATGTTACTCTAATTCGATAATTTATAGATCTGTCGTCCCTGACCGTGGAAATACAACTAGAGTTTCATCTGACAAAATCAGCAGTTTTAATGTTACCTAAAATTATGTAGTTAAAAGAGCGCAAACACAATCTCGTTTTAATTTTATAGAACAACTACATTTTAGAGCAGAATTACAATTTACGTCCAATTAATGAATGTTGAAGAATTACTTTACTTCTTTGTATGTCATGTTGTATTCTTCTGTAATTTCTTTCAAAATTACTGAGAAGCTCTAAAACAAGTATAAATCCTATAATAAATCTAAAAATCTTAATGGTTTCACGTTCCTTCATATAAATCTAGCTTACTATCTTATAACTAACCTTATGTGTATCTTCCACAAATATATTATTGATGTAAAAACTACTATAAGAAAACGTTCGCATTTTTAAGACAATTTTTATAATTGTCATATTTATTCAGTATCATGTATTGATCAAATTTTTAAAATCATATCACCCTACAAAATACCCTACTGAAATTGAATTAAATGAATTTAGCTTATCTCCTGTTTCTCACATTTACAGTTGAATTGTGGTTTGCTCGAAAACAATTAATGCAAAGCTGTTCATAGTGTTTATTCCATTTACAAGACCGACAGATCATTAATACCAATCGTTTAATATTGAGAATTTGGACGTACCAAACATATAAGCATTTCAGGTGATATGTACTGAAGACATTAGGCAATCTAAATGTAGCCTTAATTTATATAAATGTATGGATAAAAATAAACCTAAATACACTTAGAAAAAATCTTGTTTTTAGCAATATTTTAGCCGTGTTTTAATTCCCGAGTTCACTCCCAGAATTTGTTATAAATAATGTATCTATCTTTGCATGAAATATTTGCAATATTCATTTCATTTGGAAAACCACCCCTTAGGTATGAATAAATGGATTTAGTTTTAGCAATTATTCATTTGTGTGTGCATGAAATTTATAAAAATTAATGCGCTGTGTTCGTGACTTTAGTTAGGCATCGCTTTATTTAATTGTGAGGCATCACGAAGGGCTCAAATGAACTACAATATTTTTTTTTTTTGAATCCGTATTACAATAAATAGACTCGAATGAAATTGCTTTATACAACAAAAGCGAATTTTTATATGCATTATGATTATATCTAGAGAAAGCGTGAAATTTTATTTAAATGATATTTTTTCATCATTTCAATATAAACATTTTCAATAATATTAATGCATTTTAGATGGTAAATTTTTGTACAAAAAAGCATAATACCACACAGACGACGATACAGTATGTTCTAGTAAAATGTCTGGTACTGAAGCAAAATTCTTACTACTAGGTATACCTAAATGAAGTAAATTTTTGAAAATACCATACGTATAAACAACTAGATAACTTAGGGTTTCTGCCTGATGCAACAAGAGCTTTCAACGGGATATCCATTAAGTGATGTGGACTGAGTTAACGCTTTGCACTTGATATTATTATTACCTGGCAGCATTTCTCTGTCCGTATACATATAGCACACAGTGGCGTCTTGCACATGTTTTACTAATCAAATGAAAACGATTATTGACATTCTGCGAGTTGCGATTGATCTTGTCATATATAAAACACCAGGAAACCCATTGATATAGCAACAAAATATATGAACAAGTCGTAAAAATGAGCGCATCAAAGTCAGCTGTTTAGCTGGTACAAAAACTAGAGCAGGGATGTCTAATCTTAGATTCACAAATCGAGAGATTTGGATTGACCGCACAAATAAGCAAAGCAATATTCAGAAAATCTGGCAGCTTTGAATTTTTCGTAGCATAATTTTAAGGATCTAATCTTGAAGAAAATACAATGTAGGCAACACTGTAATATATTAAAAAGCTTTCTGCAAATGCCTCCTGCGGTTACCTAATGTAGTGTTAAATCTCATACATAGATGCATACATAATCTTACATAAAATCGAAGAAAGAAACATTATTTATTTATATTTTGTTGCAAAATCAGTTTATAAACAGCCAAAACCTCACAAGAAAATAACATTGGAAAAGATTTGGTTTCTAGGTGTGTTTTCGTTAGTAAAACATCAATATTATTTTATCTCAGTCACGACGTTCCGTTGGGGCTTATTTTCTCTTAGAAATATAGAGAATTTAACTGTGTGTGTGTTGAAAATATTTTCCTTTTGAATGCTTCTTAAATACGAATTTATCTTTCAGATAAACTTTTATTAAAATCAATGTTGTTAATATAATATATTTTAAGTGAATTATTAAAATTGATAGACCGCAATAATGAGTTACATGTAAGTCATAATATGTGTGACAAGCCAACCAACCAACAACCAGAAACAAACATTTACAACCCTCACCAAACAAAAAAGCTTATTCTGTTTATTTATTACAAAAACATTTTCTAGAATTAAATGACAAAAAAATGTAATAAATGTCTATTTTTCCGATATTCCAGTTTTGTAGCACAGTAATGAAGATAATATTGGATGACGCTGGTTAAATCCTTTGGCAATTAATGTTTAACTTTGTTAAATCTAATGACGAAATTTAGATACTACAAACTTATGCTTTTATCGGAAGATGATAATCAGTTGTTGAGTAATTGCAATATTGAATATAGCAATCAAACCGATAATACGTCAGGAGGAGATGTGAAGTTAGGGACTTCATATCAAAACAACAGTCTAACTTTATTGCCACTGATGTAGATATTGATCTCTAAATATATACATAACATTTTCGACAGCGGGGATAGATTAGTCTCACTAAATTTCTATATATAAATATACTTATATAAGATTATATTATTTCATTTGCATCAGAAACACTTCAATTGTATCCGAAATAATGTTTAAACGGAATTCCTATTTCAATAAATGAATGAGTGACGATTTCCAGATCATCTCAGCAAAGTTTTCCAAATTGTATATTATATGAAATTATTCAGGACTTTGGACAGAAAAACTGTTTTATTATTAATAATTAATGCTAAAGAGCTACATAATGAAATATAGATGTACCAGTTGAAATAAAGTAGTGTTAGAAAATACTGACAGAAAACGGCAGCTATCGCACGGCGCGACGTGTAGAGTATGACAGACATATATTCGAAAATATAGATATATGTCTTTCAAATGATTTCAAGTATTCGGGACTTTGATATCGACATACACATACCAAATTTAATTTTGTAAAGTATTGCTGAGATTTACAATCTATACCTATAACTGAATAGATATTTATAATTCTTCGTATGTGAATCGTTTTATATTTTCTATATTTCGCGAGAAAAGAGATTCATTTCAACATTCCATTCTAAGAAATATAATACAATTACAGTACATATTGGTTTTCTGTATACGGTCGCTCCCTATAGTTCCATAAAATTATATACTATTTGACGGAAATGAGAGTGTTTGTAAATAAATATAACCATATGATCTATGGAAAAATTCCTATTTTGACCTAAACCACGGACATGTGCTTTTGTCTCATCTATTCCTAAAGTAATTGTGACGTTATCAATTTAATTGTGAAGCACTCTGTAATTTATGATAGTTCTTGTCTCATAAGTGTGAATTATTAAAAAGGATTTTCGATATTGAGTTAGGTATTTATTGGTGGCAGCTGATTCAATAGTATGCTTTTGACACGATTTTGTGTTTGCTAAATGTGTGTAGAATGACGCTTAAAGCTCTAACGCCGTTTCGATCACGATTCCACCATTTATATGCAAATTATATTCTGATACGTAGCAGCTCTCAACTTACTTATATATATTTTTTTAACCTAAAAAATGCGCTAGGAAATTTGTCATATTTAAGTAATGCCACAAAAAAAAGCGTTGTCACTACCAAAATCCACTTCGCTACGTGTAGATGCTTGTAAGGCCGCTAACTAATTTGGAATACCTATCCAAAACCATGATAATTATTTGTTCATATTTCTTTTTAATTTAGTAGGCAGATATTTAAATCAGATAAATGTATTTATAACTTATTAATTGCATTGTTTGCTCTATTTATTAAACAAGTTGGTGACACATTGACACCCAAAACCCACAGGTTAAAACAATATAAATTGGAGATGTTATATCGCTTTAACGAAACTGTTACTTAGCTGTAAAATTATAATTTAATACTAATTTTCCTAGGAACTCGTTTTTATCAGGAATAATAAACGATATAGGAGTTCATGCAAATTATGACTATCCATTTCACAGATGCATAAAGTGAAAATATAACAAATCATTATTGTATGTCAAAGTTAAATCGAAATCTGAATCTGGGAACAAAAACAAATTTGCAACCGTGTTGAATTTGAAGTGTTATCATTGAAATCCATCGATGGCTGATATTTCTAGTTGTTTGTTTGGAAATGCAAAATATAAAATACAATTTACAAAAAAGGATTTTTTCCTTGTTCAGTCATTTTTGTGAAACTGAGTGACAACCATTGTTTGATAATGATATTTGTTTTTCCAGCGATGCTATTTCGAATATTATGTCCAAAGCTATTCTAATAAAAAACTAAAAGGCTGTTTAACAATTTTTTGTGTAACTAAGCTATTTAATTGATATGAGATCGTTTATATTAAAATCAGTTAAGTAGTTAAAAAGTGATTATATTTTTCAAACAATAGAAAATGATGAAGTGATAAAATAGATACGAAATATATTTACTTAAAATCGCAATTCCGTCTTAATTGTTTCCAATTAAAAATGTCTTAATTAAATTTGAATTTCTTACTTTTCAATTTGAATAATGCAATCTAACTTTTCATTTATTTTCACAAGGCGCGGATTTTCTTGTTTCACGTTCCTACTAATAATTAAACTTTCCATTTTTTATCCCCTAAACATAATTATCTTTTTATTTGGAACACATAGGTAGCAAATAATACAGAATGTTTATAAATCATTATTTGGCAACAAATTTTACATTTGAAAATATTAGTTGCAACTATAATTTCCACAGTTGTATTGGAAAATCTCCTATTAAGGATTTTCTCTGACAAAAAAAATCTTATAAAATGCGTACTTTTAGTAGTTATAACTGTAACTTTTATAATTAAAAAAAAAATATTATGTAGAAATGGGACAGTCCATTTATGAACAAGTGCAACAAAGGATTTTTGTTCTAGCAATTTTTGAGGCTGTATTATATTTTACTTAAATTAATTTTTGGAGATTAATATTGCTTTCACTTTCTACAAACTTAGAACAAAGCAGCTATTTTCAATGTTAATGTTACTACTTTTAATAAAATGTGTAATGAGTCCCACTGTAACAGTTTAAACATCTAATTTAACCCAACATTAAATACACAAATAGAACATTAATTGGGGCAGTGAACGAACGTCTGTGTTTTCCTACTGCTTTTAATGCAAAAATTATTTGTCCATTAGCTATGAGGCAGTAAGGAATGTCGTGGCTATTGTGCTTTTGCCAACAATCAATTTGTATTTCTTTTCTAGATTTAATGCCCACAGTCCTCCAATTAACAGCTTTTGTTCAGTTTATATGTCTTGGGACTTGGGAACACTTAGTTTTCAAAGCGTGTACAGAAAAGTCACACTTTCTTTTTGATTTTATTCTTTCTCTTATTGTCGTTATACATTCACTTCAAAGAACACCATATCAATAAATTGTTATATCACAAACGGTTTTCTGCTTAAATCGTTTTTCCAAAAAATAATTTCCACTTTTAGTTCTTTTAGGTTTAAGTTTTTTAATCAAAAGCGACTATATACACCTGGGAATTTATAGTGTATTATATTTTTTGAAGCAAAATTTTTAACTAAGAATCAGCAAATTTAAATTTTAAAATTATAGTAATGTATTTAATAAAAATGTTGCAGGTCCAACTACGAAAATACCTCTAATAAAGGTTAGTTTTCACTTGTTTTATCATGACAATTCAGGACTGGAGATTTCTTTGAATTAAGACGAGACAAGTCAACAATCTTAAAAATAGCGTGAGGGTCTCAGAGCACTCCCACCTAGGAAACCACAAAAAATATGCAAAGCGGTGCAGTGACTTTTTTGTAATTCATTATTTAGGATCCATAGCTACCTACAGATGAAAAATACAGGTTTCTTTTTATTTTTGGTTGATAAGAAAAAAATATCAATACCCAGTAAGGGTTGTTTTTATTTAATTATTTTAATTCACTGGAGCAAAAATGAAAGCAAACAAAAAAAAAACTATGATTATTATTTTATATAATGTTGTGTTACAAAAACAACAGCTGCTTCTCCATTTTATATAGGTATCCAGATACTTACTTAGCTTTCAATTCTTTTGTCCTATTTGAACAACTGAGTTTTCTTATTCATTTAAGCTTTCCAGAGATTTGGTTTTGCTGGTTGAGATCCATTGTATTTTTTACTAACAAATCTCCCTGTTGGCTACATGTATTTGAATTTAAAATAATATTACGTGTAGCAAAAATGTTGCTGTTGTCCACGTAACCTACATAACATAATGTCATTTGGATTTTTATTATCTACAACACTAATAACAGCTTATTTAAAGGATTTGGAATTATTTATAATTTTATTAGTGGATTTACAGCTAATCTTAGCAAATCCTTAAAATGTCTAATAATTATATATTAGTATAACTTTGAAATTTTATTCAAATAGCAAAATAAACTAAATAGCAGTTTTGTTGAATCAAAAAGGTGAATGAAAATTTCCTTATACGGATTAAAGGAAATATAAATGGGTTTTCTATTCCTTTACAGCGTATATAAATTATTTAACATTGACGGGAATAGATGATGTGAATTATTAAAATGTCATAACCGTAAACTCCTTCTTTTAGGAGAGGCAAGAATATATGTTTGCATATTATTTTCAGGCAACCTATTGATATTTATATGATTTATTTGTGTTTCTGACGTAGATTGCTTACAATTTTCTCGTTCAAAAACACCTGATAAAATTATTATTAAATACCTATGTGTCTAAAAAAAAGTTCTGAACTTTTGTCTACAGATGCGTAAGTAAGAAATATATAGTCGTATGAGCCTATTTGTGTTTAATAGTTCTATAATCGAGACATTATTTTTGATCACTTGATATGTAGGAAAAAAATCGTAAATCAAAGCCCAATAGGGGTTTATGCAAGCAAAGGTAATTAATATTGATTTGTGTTTGATGTTGTGATGCCCTAGGAAGCAGTAAAATTTGTGCCTTTACGTAATACGCTGCGCTGTTCAAAAACTGTTCAAAAACACCATTGAATACATAAAATATTACTTACTGACCTGTATTTTTACCAAAACACTTTCAATTTACCTTATGCATTTAAATTTTGTATAAACATATACCTACTTACTTTATAGAAAAACAAAATCACATGATGTACCTATCCTCCATTTGTGGTCACACGTTGAAAACAAGATATCACCGCACAAGAAAAATAATTTAAATGACGAATGTAGTTAAAAAAAAGTTAATTGCTTGTAGATATATGCAATTGGATGATCATTATCAAATAATAAAATTTGCACAAGTATACGAATACTCGTATAATAATGAAGTCAATAGGTAATATTGACCGTCGCGTCTCGTTGCGTCACGTCGATATTAAATAATATGTAGGGAGGAATGTTTGAATGAGCTAAATTGTAAATTTGATGAAAATTCAGCCATATAATATACATACATAAAATATACATCATATTATATACATATACAGTCTCTATAACAGGTATATCTATAGGTACATCAGTTAAATCAAATCCAATAACAATAGTAATTTTGTTTGCAACAATCAGGATTGTTGTAGAAAACCCGCAACGCGCATATTATATTTTGAAACAACAATATTTTCATTTATGTTATTTGAGGAAGTGATCCTCCTGCACCCTTTATCTGGCTATGTGAGTGCTTTCGGAAATAGTACCTACCTGTTTTCTATTTTAT
Source organism: Apoderus coryli (assembly GCA_911728435.2). Lineage (NCBI taxonomy): Eukaryota > Metazoa > Arthropoda > Insecta > Coleoptera > Attelabidae > Apoderus > Apoderus coryli. The sequence goes on from OU452210.1 coordinate 10,785,564, forward strand.
CTTTGACGTACCCATCTATCCCATTGCATTAGGGTGAGTTGACATGTAGTAAGTATTCCACAGCATCAGTTTTTTTAAATGGAATATCTCGTATTTTTATTCAAATACTTCAACATGAAAATTAGCTTTCTTCCTTATTGCTATTTTATAGCGCTTCAGATAAGTGTTTTCTTAGAATATGTTGCATGTGCACAAATAGGTATAGTGAGATAGTAAGGTATAACGTGAGACAACATATGGGCGTTGTTACTAAATTCATTGCTCTGTGCTGTGATTAGATTAGCAAACAACAAACAATGGATTTAAATTATAGCTAAACACGTTCCACGTTAATTACTATCAACATAGTAACAATTTGGGCCATTTTTTTGTAATATCATGAAATTAATAGATACATTAATATTATAGAGACACATTTTTTTAATATTTAGATTGCTAAAATGTTTACATTTCAATAAATTTAAACACGCGAATACATTCATAAAAATTCTGGGTTCGGCGCTACAACCCTTGATATATTAACATACATGGCCTGATATTTTGTTTGAAACGACCCCCCGTATTCCCAGTTTTTTGGATTATAATTTTTAAATAAAGTAGTGAGTTTGGTAGGTTAGTTTATTGGAAATAATAAAAATAATAGAATAATTATTACGCATGTCATATTTAAGAGTATAGTATCTTTTGTCGGGAAAGTTTTGGGGCGACACAACCGATTTTTATATTTCTACTATCAAGGCTGTTAAAAAAATACAAAGAGGAAAGACAGTAAATATCACTATAAATAGAATTTAGTGTACTTGTACAAAACGTCAGTTCTTGAGCGACTTTGTTTTATTTGAAACCTTCACGCGATGTAGGTGTTTGAAAGTTTTATCAATAAAAATACGATGATAATATGTAACGTGAGCTAAACAAAATATCTCTTTAACTTAAAAATTTATATACTATTTCAATGCATTTCATATGGGATATACCTAGCACTTGATAATGGTATATGTAGAGAACCTTCATATTCTTCATATTTCATCAACACCTCCGGTAAAAACCGATGTTTTCGCATCACTCCGTATACATTTAAATTAACAAGTTTTATTTTAAACTCGTATTGGTTTCACGGTTACAATAATATGTATTAATTCACTATTTTTAATGGTTTTATTTGACCATATCGCCACTATGCTCAGTGCTTAGTTAGATATTATGAAGATAATATTGACTTTAAAAATCCCGTATTATGCTTGAGATAAAGAATATAATAAAATTTGGACCGTATATTCACCGTATGTTGGTCCTAGTAACACCTGCGAAAATTTTATGGTCTTGTGGAAAACCATTCCTAAGGAAAATTTATATAAAGTAAATACACCGTAAAATTGGATATTTTTCAGTAGGTGTAAATCTAATGTGTCCCGCAAGTAGAGGAAAAAGACGTTGAGAAAAAAGTTTGTTGTGAACTACTTGTGAATATATCATATAAGAGTTTCAAACGCTTCTGCACTTTTGTTTTAATGCTTTTCGTATTTCTTATGCTCATGAGAAAGCTTTTTTACTGCCGCTTATAATAAACATCATTTCTTACTCCAATAAACTGGAACATTTAGGAAACAAAACTTATGGCGACTATTTTAGTGGCTTTAGAAGAATTATGTGTGTATGAGAATGTGAAATAATACCTGTAGCTACCTATCTCAAATTCATTGCACCTAGTGTCACTACCACCAAGTGAAATGTGCCACGACAAATTTGCAGCTTCTGCTCTCGCTACAATTTGACTTACAGGATATGGACAAAAAAAAAACTTATCATCGCTTTTGAGTCACCAGATTCTATTGGCAAACAAATGCATTAAAAATTTGTTAAAAGCTAAATTCCGAATATTTTCAGTGTACCTATATGCAGATTATGCTTATTGATCGCCTCTCACTGATTCATTCTTCTTAATACAATTTCCCGAAAGTTTAACTTTCCGATGAAGTTTTTGTTAAAATATCTAATCAAAGTACTTTCCGATGGCTTTTTAATTCTGATGGTTTCCAATCAATCCTTACAAATGAAGTTGAAAGTTGAATCGAACGTTGGTAAGTTAAAATCAAATATGAATTTATTAAATCTGCAACTCTTTGACAAATAAAGCATAATTAATCTTACCATTTGCGAATATTTTTACGTAAGACAAAACAGAGAATTCGGTGTTTAAAGTTTCAAAAAGTTGCCTTGAAAACAGCTTAATAGCTAAAGTTCGCTCCAAAATATTTCACACTTTACCATGTTTCCTACACACTTGACTTACTCTTTAGTAATTATCGTTATATTTCGTTGTTATCCCCCATAAATTTTGATTGTTCATGGTATCTAATATTTCCTGTTGTTCTACTTACTTCTTACTTAATTTGCATCTGAATAGTTGTAAAACTGTTACACTTATTATTATTAAATGCAATTCATTTAGTCAAATGTATTGCCCTATGATATTATTATACCTATATCCTAAAGCTTATATGCATGTAATGTATAGTACCTATTAATATATATGAGTCTCAAACTACTGCATGTGTAGGAAGTTCATTTGGTCTTATTAAATTTAATATTATTGTTGAATACGAGGTCTGTTTTACTGATATCCAATTTGACTCTCATCAGTGCTTCCCCATTCTGAAGCATTTCTTGATGTCAGTATTTGCTTCAATTGTCTCTATGTTGGGGAATCGATGTTCTTTCACAATAGAGCAACATGCCAGAGGTTGATCCTCCATTTTTTGGATCCAGAGAGTTACAAGTTAACCGAAGTTGTATACTATTAACCCAAGTACGTACCTATGGCGCAATTGGTTCTTTTGAGATAAAATATACTATACGATATGCGGTATATAAGCAAAGATAAAATGTTTACAAGCATCTGCATAAAATAAATTCCTTACGATAAATTTATTTTACTATTATAGAACCACATCAAATACCCGTAGATATATGGTGGGTTTTACCTAAAATTATACTAGTTGTTGGGAAAAGTAGGCCAAGATTTTCATAACTAACATCTAGTCATAGTGTACCTTTCGTGAAGTTTCTTGTTCAAAAGGAAAGCGTGTGGATTTTAATTAAAGAAAAACAGTAGTATAGAGAGCCAGCAACTTTTACGTATATTATGGGAAAACTTTGAAAGCTACTTTTATTCTGTTGTAAAACACGTATGTACTATTTTTAAATCATTATATTTGTGTAGGGATACATCCAAAACCTAACGCTAGCTAGCTATAAAGAATTTATTCAATTTTGTTTTCCTGTTTTCAATAAAGTTTAAAGTGGATTTACTGGAGAGCTGAATGCGCATTTTTCCTTTAGTTGACGTTAGAATTCAAGCTACCCCAGTAAGCATTTAAGCACGATCGAAAATGGCAAATATTTCTGCTTTATAACACATAATTAATAAACAGTGTAAACCATGAACTCTGACTAAAACTTTCCATGTTATTTTGTGTTCAGTTTAAAATACTGAGGTACAGTATAGTTTGGCCATCGATAATTGAGCATAGACAATTCGTACCTGAAATACATCATATTATTTTGAATTAAAATTGATAATATTTGATTTGATGCGGCATACAATTTATACATCATTGTCTTTTGGAGATTTGTTCTTTATTGTGTACCTTTTCACGAGTTTAGAAAATTATTATATTATATTATATTATTATATCAAGAATATTCGAGAAAATGCGTATGAGAATGTGACAAAAATAAAGAATCAATACAATAGAAAATAACCTTAATAAGTTATATATTTATGGGGCCCTATTTTTAGGGCTGCCGTGAAACTGGTAAATTCGCATCATTATTTACAAGAGTATAGATATTGCCATTTCAATAATAAGTTTAGTTATTCGTACATCTTTTTTGTATAAAGATATACTTTTCTTAAAACATCGGCATCGTGTAGGGAGACAAATTAAATACTTGACAGAGTTTCTTAGGCAGTTTTAATAAGGCTTTTTGAAATTTTAATGAGTGCTCTAAATGAGAACGTTCCTGGTAGTTAAAATTTACATATTTTTGAAAAGGGAGAAAAAAAATATTTTATTTAAAACAACGAAGGATGTAAATTTAAGATTCTAATTTAGTTAATTGCGAAAATTGGGACGTCAAACAAATAATTCTTTAGGACCGAATTAACCTTCAAAGTAATAAGTAAATATACATACCTAAAGGATCTAATTCCTCTCCTTATATGTGGTGTGATTTAAAGAGCTATGTGGTTCATATAGTATTAGGTATAGATACTAATAGAAAGTAAGTAATAATTATCAAACATTCGCCTCGTGGAGCTTTTACCCTTCGACTGATGCGGGCACGGGATATTTGATGAGAAACGGCACTATTCAGTGCCGGAGCGAAATTACATTGCAATCGAACTAGCAAAATCAAATATCAGTATTTCTTACAAATATCCCATTACGTGCAGCAAACAGTAAATGGGAATAAAAATATGATTGTAAACCATTTCTCTATAATATTAAAAAAATACTATTTTATTTGAAAGAAATCCATATTAGAATTTTATAACAGGTTAAGTTTTTGCACTACTACATACTTAATTGTTCAATGATGATGAAAGACTTTAATGTTCGTGTAAACAAAAGCTAAGATAAACGTCAGTATGCGCCACTGTTGGTTAGTTTAGATCCGGAAATTCTAAAGAAGTTCGTAATGAAGTTGCGGATATTGCGACATGTGGTCGAAATGGACCATCAGAGAAATACACAATTACTAAAGCCTAAGCTCTCTGTTCTACTATAGAGAAAATTTCCAACGAAGTAAAAGTCTTTTATACAGGGACAGATACAAGAATTGTACGTATTGTAACTTTAATAGGCACCTACTAATGCTCTTTTTGAATAAATGTTGATGTGTAGCGATTATACGTATATGTAGATAAGTTAGTAAAGGATGTTATTAGTTTGTATGAAAATAGGAATATAGTTGCAATCCTCGATCATTAAAAATGTTTCAATGTTAATGGGTTACTCAATTTTTACATTCTAGAAGTTTTAATTTTGAAAACATGTTTTTTATCCAACACATATTAAATATATAAATATGTACGTATGTGCTACACTGTTCCACAGTACATTTTTAATACAAATATAAAGTTTCTACCAAACGATATGACATCGCAATCTACGTGATAGCTATGGGAAATATTTTTTTATAAATAATCCAGAAACAATGAAAATACTCAAATAAAGTGTTTAAATTATCGTGTGATAATTATAATTTAATTTTTCATAATTAATATTGTTAAATATTGATATATATAAATTTGTATAATAAAATAACACATTTAATATTCAATTTAATAAACACAAACATTACAAGTATTTTAGAGATAATTGAAATGTTGTTACGGTATGACTGAATTTTAAAATTCTTGGAGCTTCCAGATATGCAAATAAGTTGTAAATAAATCTCATTCTAAATATAATCCTGTGGACGAGAGGAGAATGAAGTTTTTAATTTACTGGAAGATATTTTATTTCAATAGAGCAACACTGATGTTGCTGGTTTTGTTGTGCGAAAGTGCTCAAATAAAATCTATGGTTTGTTTTGAATAGAACCAAAAGTTGTCTTGAGCCTAAGAATATTTGCCCATATGCGCACAGATAAGTAGACCAAACTAGAGGATGACTCAAGTGAGAATTTTTTTTTCCATTAACGCTGTGAACTAGAGTTATTTATAAAATAACATGGTGTTGCAAAGCCAGTTGTATTCAATCGATATCAAAATGGTGGAGGGCCATCTTATTAACTACAGCAATTAAAATATCATTAGTAAACTTCGATATACGTCATGGCGAAGCGAAACTTCCGAATACTCAATTGCATTTAGGGAATCAAATTATTTGTATTATATCATGCCTGTGCACCACGCACTGATTAACATTCGACCACAAATATATTGGGAATTTGTCTGTAGTTACTTGGGAAATTAGTAAGAAAATAAGGGAGATTAGAATCAGCTCAAATTTAGTAGAAATATGCTCGCTCCTGCAAGGATTAATCACTTCTATTTGGAAAATATATTTCTACAAAGTCACTAAGGAAAAGAACTAACTGCTGAATTTTTATTACCAATAAACATTTAGATATTTGAATTTGATAAGTTTTGGCAATCGAAAACATCACCTAAAACTTCAAGTGCTCCTCTGGAACTCTAAAAATACAGCAATATACTATTTCTATACAAATAAAAAGTATAATCTCTAGATACTTACGAAGTAGAAGTAGAACTTTTACTGCAAATAGAAGCAAATAAATTATTGTTTGGAGAACAGAAAGGCCGTTTTCGGCTGTCTCACATGTAATAAATTGTCACTTTATTTTCAAGTAGATTCCGCCTTTCTAAAATTCGTAGAATACCCTAAACAGTTTCTCATCTCATATAAAAATCTTAAATATCTGTGTTCATTTTGTTTTAAACACAATTTTGTGAGCAGAGTACTAAAATATAACAAATGCATATTTAATATAATAGGTCGAAGAAAAATTCTCTATTTATGAGAAAAAAAAAAACGGACAAAATTGGCTAAAATCGTTGTTAACGCGAAGTTATAACTATAGCGGATATATTTGGAAAACTAGACACGCAACAAGAGCTGTTGGAAAAAAAGAAACAAAATACCAATATCTGGATCAAATAAACGAAAGCCCTATATGTATAATATATATAACAGCTTCATTATAATACGCTATAATTTAGAAAAAACTTCTTTCTACTAATGGTCAAATAAGGGTCACTATAGATAGATTAGAAACTTGAACAAGCAAAGTTAGAAAATTTAAATAATGGATTGATATTTAAATAATTTTGAATGAAAACACCGTTTTTCGAGTTCATTAAAATGCTGTCTTTAATGGTCAAGGCAAAGATCAGATAATTGGTATTTTTAATTCAGATTATTTATATTAATTTGAATTTTAATTGAATTGAATGAATATTTAAATTAATTTTGAAATTATTATTAGTATAAATAAAAAATGCACAATACTTTTTTAGTTGCCTCATTTCATAGCTATAGGTTATATAGCATAATCTGTATAGCATTATTTAATTAAATTAATTTAATTGTACCTATAAGTACGTTTTCTATATCTTTCTTCTTATTTGTTATGACGGGATAATATACCTTAAAAGCTAGACCTATATAGTGATTCGTTATTCTATAGAATGCAAAACCTCTAAGCGTATACAAGGTGCATTGTAACTCCTATTGCGAAAGGTTTTCACAGCAGCTAGTAGCAATTGTTTGAACCACAAAACACACTGTAGAGAGCTGAGAACCCCATCAGGAATAAAACCGCTTTTGGCCCCCAACGCAACGTTAGGTTTTAAACAATAAAAACAGTGCTGCGCTACAGATTGCCGTAGAGTTGCTTTTGTTCTTCTAGATAAAAAGCACCATGACTTGCGTAACTTTATAAAAGAAACGAATTTGAATTTCCGATTTTATGGAACAAAAAGATTTCTTTGTTTTCTCCATGAAAGTGATTGACGTACGTACAGTATTCTTTTAGATTCTCTCTTTTCTTGCATTATTGCATTAAGGATAAATAATAAGCTACAAATAAATCAAAACAAGATGCACATTTTGGTTTATTTATTTTTGCACGTAGGTATACCTACGCGTCAAAGCTAAGTTGATATACCTAAATATCTGTTTCCTTAATTACCTACTTACATTCGGCTATTAACTGAATGGGCTTATCTGTAGCATGAATCTAAATTTATTTCTTTTTGCTTTCAACTAGATTGTCCAAAATGGTTGGTATAAAAGCATCGGATTTCAAACCCACTGTTTTTATTCAAATATTTCCAAGTAACTAAAAGGATGGGCAAAATTAACCATAACCAATTTCGCAGCGTTGCCAATTGTAGAAAGGATGAAATTATCATTTTTGTTAATCATTATTATAATACCTGATAAATAAGTCCATGATTTACAAAAAAAGATTTTCTAATTTAAAACAAATTTTTTGAAGGGCAATTTGTTATATCTTATTTTTCTCTACCTCCAGTTAGTTACTAAGTGATAGTTCACCCTGTATATTTAAAAATGCCGCAAAACTTTTTGAGATACGGAAGTCACAAAAGTTAAGTTACAGTATTATCCTTATTTCCTCACTGGTGTGTTGAAACCAAAAGTAAATTCAAAGTTGATGGTGCATTTAAATTTTACTGCGCTATTGTAGAAATGTTTCTAGACACTAAATAAAGTGAAAACATTCAAACTTCCTTAAACGCTGAAATATTTTAAAATATTTGGTTACTAAGGGCAAAACTTGGAAACTTAATTAAAGCAACAACCGAATTCCCTTTAGAAGAACATTCGTATGAAAAAGAGATTATGCAGCTTAGAATAATTATTTTTGGGTATTTAGGTTTTTGTTTCTTTTGAATATTCACGAAATCTGTTCACCTTAACTAGTAATAATTACTTTTTTTATATCTACCTTTATATATAGTTTTTAAGCGGTATAATTTGCAAGAGTTAATTTTTTATGATATTAAATGCAACTCCAACTTGCCTCGATATTTTAATGAAAAAAATAAATTTTAGAATATTCAGATTTCTTGCAAAAAACTGATCTGCCAACATAATATAGATCCCATTCAGCCGGATCATGTAATTTAACTTACATGTAGTGCAGCACGTGCACAACTCTCATAAACTTCGAATTTTAAGACAATGGAAACCTGTTGTTGTTGAGACAACAGCAACATAAACTAGTTTAATTAAAGCGAAACTCTTAAAAATGTTAAATTACGAACAGTATTTGCTAAGCAACACATTTATATATATATCTTTAGGACTGCCTCAAGTTGCATTAGAAATGATGATTTAGCATAAGTTTTACAAAATTACTTTATGAAAATACATGTACTTAAACTATTTGAGACAATCCAATAATATCCTAAATAGTTTAATATATTGATCTGCTGTATAATATAACAATAGCAAAATTAAAATGGTAACATCTGTTTTCCAAAATTAGCACGTTAAATTGAATGAAAACTTCGAAATGCAATTATTGTTTTGGAAAGTTTCATTCCTTATTTACGTAACTTCAATTTATTGCTTTTGCCAGTTTCAGAAACTTTTCATAGACAGATGGATTGGTATCGGCAGTATTCTATTAACCATAGAAAAATAATATTTTCCAAAGAGTAGAAAAATTTAAACTTTTCTCCACACAACTTTATTGAGTGCAAGAATTGTGCTACCTAGTTGTTTTACATTAATAATAATACATTTTTCCTTATACTTGTGATGCTTAACTAGGTACCCTTTATTAGCTAAATTAAAAGATGTAATATATATCTGCAATAAAAACTCTAATATGAAGGAGAATATTAATATTACCACTAACGCGTCGGATGGATTAAGTATTATGAATATAGCAGTATGCTCTAAGGGAGAATATATTTGTTAAAAAATCCCTATGGATCGTAAATCACGCCCAAAGCTAGTTAAGTATTTAATAAACATCCGCCACACACAAAATTCGCAAAAAAAATCTTCTCTGCATGTACATACCAAACGAGAGTAGGTGTAAGTTCAATTATATGCTAAATTTTTAAACAAGCATAGCCCAGAAAAATGAGGATAAAACTTACTAAAGTTCAAAGGAGGGTGTTAAATATTTAATAAATTGCAGAGACCTTTTTTTCCAGCTGACTGGAATGATTAATTTTGGAACTTTTCTGATGTAACTTTTTATTACTTGCTTCTTTTGGTACGATTTGATTAAGTTTACTTTTTTCAATAATACGTGGTATTGGAGATCCCAAACAAAATGTTCTAAAAAATTAAATAAACGAGAAAATAAGGCAGTCTTTCAGTGATTCTATTTCTGCAAAAAAAGTTCTCTAATTTCGAAGTTGAGAAACCCTAGAGAAACTGGAAAATTGTTAAATGGTATTTCAGAATTTAAGCAGCATTTCAACAAAATTGGGTTTTTAAGGCATATTGATCATTAAAATAGTAAACATACAGCGTTCAATATTTTATTACTCATAATATAGAAGATTTACATCCAGTCGAATCGAGTTAGTTAAAGAAAAATGAGGGATGCAGCCATTTGGAACTATATTTACACAAAATTGTTAATAAGATATGTTGGGACCCCTCCTTCCTTTTTTTAGTTTAGTTTAGAAACTTTTTGTGCTTCCTGCACCGTCAATCGTCTGCAGCTTAACATTTAAAAATGTAGAGTCGTTATTTTCTCTAGATTGAAAAATACATTAAATTTTGATTATGTCATGAAGGGGCTTTCTTTGGAGAGTCTTAACTTACACGTTTTGGCGAAAGTTCTATTGGCAACAGAAGAAAAATTTCTTTACGCTAGTAAGTTTCTATACGCGTTTTACTGCATGGCATGGTCGACTGCCTGATATGTCCAAAATTTTACTTTTGTTTTGCGATAATATTACCCCAATAAATTAGAAACAGTTACAGAAACTTCAACAGCGCTGTTGAATTATAAAAATGAAGTTCACCTGTATTAAAAATAGAGTAATGCTCGTAAAAATAAATTGATTTTCCTACCCTCATACCCCTAGTTTCACATTTTTCTTAATATTGATCTTACTAGCTCACAAAAATAGGTTGTTGTATCCTTACTGTTTCTTACGCAGTTGGTTTCTGTTATTGTAATGGTGAAAACAAACTTTTATGGGAAATAAGTAGGAGTTACGATAGGTTATATTATGATAGGCTGGTTATTATAAGCACAGAATTCTATTTGGATCAAAGTAAGTATCATTGTATTGTTGAGTAATCGACAACAAGAATTCTTGGACAGTCCTTTCCAAAACTAGAGATGCTGTTTCCTCAATGCACGACCCATAAGTGCTATAGACTTGAGTATAAAAATCCCCACAATATCCAATATGAGTATCTGTTACTACTTACTATTTATTGCTGATTACGATGTTTGAAATAAGGAAATGAAGCTAAATAAATTCCAATAAAAGAAACAGCTGCGTTTAATATCACACCACGAAATCCAAAGCAATTACATAACCAAATGGGTGGAATATCTCACCGCTATTTAGCTCAACAGAGTGGACAGTTTTCGTGATTAGCTATGCTGATTTAGCTAATCTCGCCTATTTATTGAATCATAATGCAATTGTTGCTGCATACGTTATAATGGAAATAGCTGGGAATATGCACGCGTTAATTAGTGACATAGACAAATTTTTTCGAATTAATTTGCATTACATATTATCTAGATAGAGGTGTAAGGTACCTAAAATAATTATTATTAAGTTTATGCATGATAATTCTCTCTAAAAATGATTCCACTAAAATGACAGCTGCAGTGGTTTGATGGATATACCTACATGTTATAACTGTATAAAATACAACACTTATACGTTCATGTTTCGGGGTTCATATAATAAAATTTGTTAGATATTCGTTTTAAAAAAGTTTTCTGCAGATTTGTGCTATATTTTAAGCGTACTCAGCAGATAGGTGTGTGTTAATTTACTGTGATTTCTTAGAATTTGTCCTTTGGGTGTAATGTGAACAAATTTCATTCCAGTTTAAAATGTTATCTATCTGTCCCACAGGGTAACGTGTCTCGATACTTTTAAAACAAACCGGGAAATGTGCACCTAAGAAAATACTCAGTTTAATTTTCACAATAAAAGATAAATTTGAACATATCGCATTTGTTATGGTTTAAGGGATATGATAAGCTCATTTTGCTTGATTTTATCTTCAAAGTTATTATGCGTGCGTGATTGATTGACACTCTAAACAAAGATTCCAATGCTTCAAGAAATTGTTGAATAGTTGTAGCAGTACATGTTGTACAAGAAGTAAAAACAGATTTTGCAGTTTACATCGTATATAGTAATGAGAGTAATCTATCTGAATGATTGAACAAATGGTTTAGTGAAATGCAAATAATTTAATCGTAATTTCGTAATGTAGATAATTTCCATGTTGGCCATTATTGCTAAAGGGATAGCTATAATTGGGGAAATTTAAGCAATTATTTTTCCTGTGCCAATTTTGGGCCCTAAAAGAGAGGGACGTCCAGGTATATTATGTTATAATGCAAGTCAAAGATCTAGACCGGATTTGTAGAAGACATGTAACAAAAAAATACAATTTTTGGAGGGACACATAAAAACAAAACGTGTATACTAACAAACGTATGTATATGTCGTGATGAAAACTAAAAAAAAAAAATACATACGTTCGAATTTAAATGTATCTAAGACTATCGTGGTGAAAACGTTATTTTAAGTAAATCGTATTTCCAGACCACATAAAGCTCCAAGCATGTCAAGCGTCGCGTCGCGTCGCGTCGTGAAAGCACCTAAATTTATGGTAAAAGATTTTTGTAAAACTTCTTGAATATCAATTGACATTATCGGTGGTTGCGTTTCAATAATATTTAATTGAACACCTGAATGTAAAACATTTATTTAATTTGCATTTCTCATTTCAAATTTATGAGCCTGCCGCAGTTTGCTAATAAACTCTTTGCCTAATTAAAAACGATTGATATTAATTATTAATTCCATTAATATGCGTTTGTCATCCAGAACCAACATTTCGAACACTTTTTATTTTATACGCGATACATACCTACGGTTACCTATTTACGCAAGTAAAAAACCTTCGTGCTGCATGCATTTCAAGAAAATTCATCATCAATTAATTAAATCCGGACACAACCTGTATATGAATTATACTTAGTCCGTTCACATGAATTCATATACGGCTTTTATACTACTGTCCTTCAAAATTCAGTTATGTTCCCTCAACAGTTTAATCTAATGCGAGTTGAATATTGGCTTTCGTTATGCGAACCCTTTGTATCAAAACATTATGGTAATACATATTTAGGAAATAGTTAAAATTCAATATTGTAGTCGCTACAACTTTTATGAACTTTTGTTCCTATTTACATAAATTAGAAGCGCTGTTCTTGCCATTATATCGTTAATTTATATGTTGTATTACTGTTCATATAACATGCTGGTTACAAAGCAATCACAAGAATAATTGTAAAATAAATTAGATTGTTGTTGAATACTGTTTAAAAATGTTTATTCATATTGCGATTACTTTTAAAAACTATAATGCTTTCAATGATGTGATCACGAGTAACACGACTGAGGCGCAACTCCTTAAAGAAAACAAAGCATCAGTTTGTTCGTAGCTATAACATTTTGTAAGTATATGAACTTTCAGGTTTCTCTTATGTAATAAACACCACTTTAACTGTAAGATCAATATTGAAAACAGAAATATACTAAATATATCTGTTAAGTTGGTAATTTCTTCGTACACACACTGTATTAGTGTATAGCTTGCTACCTCCAAATATGAATCAAGAATATTTCATGCGTCCCTTTCTCTGTTTGTCTCAATAAAATTATTGGACCATATCCAACGGATTTTTGAGGGAGCTTGCAGCAATAGCGAAAAATATTTCGGTACATTTGTATCTTATACATATAAAAAAGGTTCTTTAGATTCTAAAACTTTACCCCTGCAAGAAGACTGGTTCAAATTATTAAGTTATATAAGGTAACAAATTTGTTGGTATCGACGAAATCGTTTGGTTGAGCTTTGTTCTTGGGAATGACTTCTGTTACAATAATATATTAGTAAGTAAAGTAACTTTAAATAAGAAATAGTTGCGTTATTTTCGTTGGAAAAAATTTCCAATAGTCAAACTCATTTAATATATTAAGTAGCACCTTTCAAAACTATTAAAGCGTGAGATAAAAGTAGAAACTCGAAAATCTTTCCTAAAGTTTTAATCAGAAACAAAATATAATAAACTCATTCTTATTTCAGCATAAAACATTCTTTTGAGGTATAAGCCTTATTTAGTTGTCAAACGTGTCATAACAAAAATCAATACAAACGTAACATGAGAAAACTTTCAACCCCAACCCAGCTTGTATGTAAAAAAAGTCTGCAATGTTAGTTCATAATATAAATATGATTTGAATTTTCGGAATAATGTCACTAAAAGTAAGTCAGGTAGACATTTAGCTATATAGTTATACTTTTTGAAGTTAAAAACCATTCCTATAGAAATCAAGAGAAATAGGTACATATAACTTTTGTTTCATTATAAACAATAGAACAAACAACTTAGAACTTAATTACACTCTCAATCACTGGCAATGGAAAGCTTAGTTAGTGCTTTTTATTGACAATGCAAATATGGCGTAAGTAAAATTTAAGTTAGTAAGTATAATTAATAGATATAGCAAAACAATATAAAAGATATTGTCTTAAAGTAATGAAACAGAATGCAACTCGGTTTTGTTTAAATAGATGTCATTTTGTCATTGAATTATATTTTACTTTAATATTTGTATGAACTTAAAACTTTTCTTAAAACACCCCTGACAAAATATGCACCCTTTATTCTTTACACCAACACAGAAAATAAAGTGTATATTTTAATTTTCCACTGTAAACTGAGATTTGCGAACATTTATGTTAAAAAATACCTCTAAGGCATAAACGTGTTATTAGATTTTCAGTTGTGCTGTAAATCTTAAACGAAAATTTCAAGCCATCGAGGTCAACCAAGCTTGTAACCTAAAGCAAACTAAAACTTTCAAGTTGAAAGTTGCCGCTGTAAAATGTCTACTATATAATTCATATCATAGCTAAGATTTATTTAGGGAAACTTCTTTAAATATTATATAAATTTAAAATTGTTTGCGAAAAACTATTATATAGAGTATATGTGTCAACGCAACGACGTTCTATATTTCACATAATGCTTATTAATATTACTTTTAAACTGTTAATATTTAAAACTTCCAACACATCATGAGTGCAAGGGATGTAGGTGACTTCATGGCCTTTAATGTGAAAACTCATAGTCAAACACAGATAGGTATATGTCCATAAAATCAATCAGTACTTGCGTATGTGACTGTCTCAATGCCGGCAAAAATCTCTTTGAATTGATGTGCTTTATATTTGTATTAATCAGAAAATCCTCCAGACGAGTGTTGGACGAATAGCATGCAATAATATTAATTATCTGCATTCATATTCAGCCATAAACTTTGTTTCAGGATATTTCCCATAATTTATAGAACTAAAGAATAATCGAATCGTAAAGAAGAAGAAACAGAGAATTTTAATTTTCTAAAAGTTGAAATTGAAAATCATCATCTAAAACTTTGTTCATGTTATCCTCATCTATGTATAATAGCAATAAAAAGCAACAGGAATTTTATTTAATTTGTGTTTTCCAATAATTCCTAAAAAGGATGCAGTAACCTTGTCACTTATCGTTTTCTTTAGCTGGGTGTATTTAATATGACGGCCCAAAAAATGATAAATTATTTTTTTCTTCTCGAAAAAATTGGACAAAGCGTTTTCAAGTCCTATACCATATCCTGTTCAAGACAGGGGGATAATGGTATTATGATATATGAGTTCTTTGTTATTTCTATAAATAATTATTCAAATCATTCTAGCTAGATAATATGAAGCGATTAATAATAGACACAATCACTTTGATATTAACCGAGAAAATAGTAGGTATATTGTAGTAACAAGTAACATCCCTAAAACCAATGACGCTTTTTATATTTTTGTAAAGCAAAATACCAAAATACGTACCTGCAATTATACGTAGTATCTATAATTCAGACATTATCTTAGGAGTTGTAATTCTCTCAAAAGAAAACAGCAGTACTGAAGTTCTACGTCCAAACAATGACATGCCTAAATATAACGATATCTCTGAAAACAACTCCAGCCAGTGTAGAATGCGAGGAAAACAGACAGTGATGTGAAGAAGTGTAGTCCCAAGGCGGCTACTATACTATATAATAATATGAATAACAAGAACTTGTCGCTGCAGCAGGTTTCTGATAATTTTTAGTGAACTGTTATAATAAATAAGTGATTAGTGCAAATTAATTTTACATTTCAAATTATAAAAACTAAACGTTTTAGGCAGAAAGAACAACAGTAAATATTATATAAAGAGGGTGTTACGTATAGAAAGTTTTGGTGCTCGGATGTGCTGATTCCCATGGGAATGTTGTGGGTGTATACACATTCTATGTTGGTTGATATCCTTAAGATAACACTCATGCCTTAATTCGACTATTGGTGTTTTATTAAGGGATACCAGGTCTCCCTAACAATTAATTATGTTTTAGTAAATTTAGATATGAGTTTCTTCGCAGTGGTATGTTAACAAACAGCTTTGAACTCAAATACGGGTACATATTATGTATAGCGAATTACCTTTAAATATCCTTAAGGCAAATATAAATAAAACGATACCCATTTAGTTGTGTTATTAATTTATATGTAGGTATACGAGTATTTGATGTCCCGATCTTGAAACAGCGAAAGCTGGTATTTTTTAAAGCTCCATATTTATTATCTTATTCAACAAAATTTTGGAGCAATTATCCATTTGCTTAATTTTAAATCATTCATTAATAATTGTAGTTAAGTGATTTGTATCCATTTTCCTGCACAGAGTCTATCAACTTTTTAACTTTTTTATTGTTATAGTTTTAAATCCGAAATCAATAACACAAAAATTAGCCTTATTTTCAATACCCTCTAAACTTTATATTGCTTGGTATAGTTGACTGTATGTTTGAAGATTGGCAATCTCTTAAGGACCACCTCAAACATTATACCTGCTCATTTTAAATGTAGGTATGCGATTCAAGAGCGAATCTCTACAGTTCATTTACTAAAACCTTATTTTTTATTATTTTTATTCGCTTTGTCCCACAAATATTTTTCAACATGAAAAGGAACATCATATCCCTTCTAAAAAATTGTAGTAATTAGTACAGAAAAACTACGTATATATGTAAATTGTATATAGAATCTTTCGCTTTGGCTGGTTGAAACGCCATTATCTTTTTGTTTCTATTTGATATGGAAATTGTGATAAAAAATTTATTTGACAAAACCACGTATGGCTTGGTTGCTTGGAAAAATTCAAAAGATATAATTTTAGTTTAATTGGGCGTTAAAATGTAAACTGCATGTATAAATTAATAAAAAGGGAAAACGTACATTATCCAAAGATTTTTATCTATTCGAAGAGTAGGTACGTGAATATTGTGTAGTTTTTGGAATATCATGAAGGAAAATAATGACGGGAATATTGAGAAAAAAGACACAACCATAAATATATCCCTTTAACTATAGCAACTATGTAGAAGACTTCAGTGATATGTTGCAAAACTAGATCTACGTTTTCTTTTCTTATTACTTTTAAGTCTCTCTAAGCTATTAGATTTATTATAGTATCTATGGTCAGAACATTGTATATGCTTTTGAAAACAATATTTTTGGCAATATTTTAATGGTACTCAATTATTTGTAGCAATACTCTAATAAAATTAAAGCAAATTAATTATATATGTTAAATAAAATATTGTATCAAAGCATTAGATAGGTATTTTAATATAGATATTCCTTGCAACATCCAGTTTGCATATAATTTTTTGTTTAGTATACCTACCTAGTAACACGATTAATAAAATAACAACAATGAATCTCCATATTTTAATGCAGGAAATAGCTTGGTTAATATTTTAACACATTTATTATAAATAGAGTATATTCGCAACGAACGGTATACCTACCTATAATGAATGCCGTAATTCATATTTTCACCTATACCTTTTGTTTTATTACATTAATAATTATGAATACCTTGGTTTATATAGATAGTATGGAAAACATTGTCTGTACGTTATCTCTCATTTTAACAGAGTTGTTGTAACTACAGCAATGTAGTCAAAATTAAACTAGACAATGATTAGAAATTCTGCGAAGTATGCTTCTATTTATTTGCAATCACGAGTATCATAATGTAATTATTATGCCTTTTATGGGTTAAGTTGTTTATGTTTTGATTAGTGGAACATATAGATATAATCATATCTCTAGATGTTGAGATAGACAATACATTCAAAGGATCCACCGTAATGAAATTTGGTGGTGTCATGACAGGCACGGGTACTTTAACTAATTCTCAGGTCATACTGCTTGACATAATACAGATTAAATCTTTCAATAATGCCTGTACAAACAGTTCGTATACTTGGTGAATGCTGTGTAAATTAATCATTTTGAGTCAAATGTCAAATAACCTTCCTATAGCTTAAGCAATTTCACAGCAACTAATTTTCCAATATTCATTCTCTTATTTAGAGTAGAAGGACATTTCAAAGAAATGGTATGTCTGTTATATCATTCAAAAAACGCTTCACTCGATTCTACTACAACTGCAGGAACTAGTGTTTCGTTCGATTTCGATTAGTACTATAGATATTGAATCTAAAAAAAAACATAATTAAATGCACATTTTGTAAAGGAGCTTTCATCCACAATGCATTAAATAACGTGAGAACATTATAACTTATAAGTTATTATTATTTGTTTACGATCCGTTGGTCAGTCTATAAATCTACAAAATATAACACCTACTTTTGTTTTTGTATTTGCATGGGAAATGACATTCAATTATTAATTTGTTTGTGTACACCATCGCTATACAATGGAATTTTTGATATAATAAAAGTCAACACAAGTGTCCTCTACTGCAAATTAAATGTTTCAGTTAAATGAACATGACGGATTAAAATAAACACTTTAATAGTAAAATAATAACTACCTAAGCCTGTATTATATAAATATAGATACTTCTGTAACGATTAGATATTCATGGGACATCGAGTAGAACAGAAATAATAAACCTAGCCACAAGGCCATATATGTTTGTTATTAAATTTATTGTGTATTGCAACGTTAGACACGAAACTTTTCTCAACAAAATGATAAAAAAGCTTTCTATATGATTAGACCGCCACCATCGGAAACTGTAATTTTAGTTTTCTGATATTAACGCAACCACATGTGCCTCAACTTTTACAATGAATGTTTGTTTTAGTGCTTATGAATAAAGTTAGGTTCAAAAATAATCTAGAAAATAATTAAAATATATTGAATCATGTCTTATCATAGCTTTAAGCACTATTGAAAATAGAGCGGGTAAAAAAGTTAACGAGTTTTATTTAATTACCGTTGAAAAAATAAGTTTTAGCACACTAAACTCATTTGGTATCTACATGACCAATAGAATTGCCAATAAGTGAGAAAACATTTGTTCTTGTGAGTTCGTAACGCCTGCGGTGGCTTTCTATTTATCCCTTTCAGCACCCTAACAGGGAGTAGGTACCTAACTAAACACTAATATATTCGGTACACTAAATAATTATTGAAGTTGATGTACCTACCTATTTTTGTTTATTTATTTATAGAACAAATCACACTGTCTAATATGCATGAAAACATATTTTAGTGTATGATAGATAATTTACAGTCACATACCATCCTTAAATATATATAAGAATATGCACTTCAATTAAGTAAATGAATGACTGCAAATAAAGTTAATCGTCAGCTATTATCAACGTTATGCCATTTATTCTCAAATTTTGTTTGCGAAACATTCAGTTGTTGGTGCTACAGTGATAAATAGGAGTATCAAAATCGATATATGTATAACAAAAATAACACTTTTTGTTTCAAAGCGATGCGATGGATTGACGTGTTGCGCTAGTCGATACACACTGTACAAAAATAGAAACGATATTGGAAATGGACAAGGAACATAAATTTCCTACTTGTTTTATTGCGTACCAACCAAATAGTGATGTATACATACAATACATACAATTTCCAATGCAACTGTCTTTCAAGATATTTCTTAAATAATACTGTCATTCAGTTGGAAATAAAATTGTGCAATTTTGGGAAAAAATCAATGCCGATGTCACTTACAACATGTTTTGAATACAAAAATGATAAATACACTCTGTATTCGTGTTGACCAATTTCTTGAAGAAATATTTTCAGGAACATATTTTAGAATAGAAAGTCACTTAACCCTTAACTGAAATAAATATAAAAATGGTTCCAAAAAAATTCTATTAAAGCGGCGATTTTTTTTTTGAGTATCGAAACATTTTTCGTTCTCAACTATTTTTTAATAATATGTAACGTGACGGTAAACATATATATAATTATGTGTAAACGCTGCTCACAACAGAAAATGGGTCAACTAATAACAACCCCTTTTACTTATGGGCTTCATGTCAATTGAGTTATTATCTATAGTCTATTTCAAATTGAATAGTAATAAAGATTTTGTACGAAATTAAGTTTGACAAGATTTCTTCACTACAGAAATTGAAAAGTAGTTATATACAGACGCAAAGTCATAGATGTTAACTTCGGAAATCCAGCAAATATAGAAAGCAATCAATTTATAAAACTAAACAGCTACTCGACCCAGATATCTATGATTGTCGTTTGTGTATAAGCTATTAATACGGGGTGAGATAAGTTTTTCCAAATTTATCATTAACATGGTTTAATATTCAAATATTAAGAGCAACGGGTTTACAACAGCAAAAGGTTGTACCACAAATGCGTTTTTTTCTTGTTTTAACTATATTTTAGTATGTTGACTAGTTTCACAGAAATTTATTTTATCCATGCGTAACGCCTAGGCCGGACCTGATAAATTATATCTTTAAATCAAATTGTTCAGCATGACATCGATAGAGGCTGTAAGCTAACAGGTTTCAATTTTAAATTAGATTTAAACCCTTTGGGATATTTCCGTAAAAACTCAATTACAATTGCAACACATTGGGTACAAAACGAAATACGAGAAAACACTAAAATATTTTAAAGCTATTCAAAATAAAAATTCTTTCAGTTTTAGTTACCTACACATAATATATACCTAATATTTGTATTTATGTAATTTATGTTGTTTTGTTCAACAAGTTCATCGATATTTTAACTAGGTACTAAACTATAGTTGTCTTCTCGTTAGTAATGCATTGAATTTGTAATACTACGGAAAAGTATCCATTAAAGGTTTCAATAATACATTAAAAAATATGTAATTATCTCTAAATAATGTACAGTTGGGACTCTTAGCGTCATAGTAATAATTTTTGCTTGTCCAGTGTTCAGAAACAAGAAGACTGTCCACCTAAAACTAGAAATAAATCCTCAATGACCAACGTGTTTTCTTGCAAAACTTTACTACAGAGAGCCAGTTCCATCCAAACTATAGCTATATATCTTTTGAAACAACATGAGAATTTAATGATGTGTGTGTTATAATATGGCTTGGAAATTTCTTGTTTACAAAAAATAACAAATATATTCCTTCTTACAATATATAAGCAATATTCACAAAAAAATTATATTACATGGCAAATTTATAATGACGTTTGAGAATCAATCGTTTTGATTCTAGATTTGCTAATTTTTGTGATACTTTTGAAAATTAAATGTTAAAGAATGTATCATTTCTAGTGGCTTGTGAGACTTTTCGTACAACAAAAAATCGCTAGTGAAAAGTTTGTTTTCGCTTCATAACAAGCTGTCAATTCCTTATAGAACAAGACAGTTATAATGAAAACTATAGAAGTAAAATGGAAGTAGCTTTAGGGAAGTGATGAGATATATTGTTTTAAAGAGATACAATTTTTTTTTTAAAAAAATGGTTAAAACATTTTTTATA
Organism: Apoderus coryli; assembly: GCA_911728435.2. NCBI lineage: Eukaryota > Metazoa > Arthropoda > Insecta > Coleoptera > Attelabidae > Apoderus > Apoderus coryli. The sequence continues at coordinate 10,807,218 of OU452210.1, forward strand.
TACCGCAGATACGTGAGTACGCCGATTGAAAATCAATTGTAGCAAAATAGGTCACATCCCAGCACAAACTGTATCCATATGAAAAATACTGTTGTCTAAAGATCTTGCGGCTTTTCAAATATTCCACATATTTTCTTATTTTGTCAAGGACCATAATATCTGCTATTGCGCGACATTGATTTCGTGAGAAACGTTCCACTAAATTTCTTATTCCAAGGGACAAGAGAAAAAATCTTCAATAAATATTTCATATTGTACAGAACAAGGAAAAATAATCCAGGCTAAAATGGTTTTAGTATACCTACAGATAATTTAAAATAGAATTGTGAGCCCATGTTTCTATATATGTGCTAACATAAAGTGAGACTGACTGACACTGATATATGGAATATTATCGAGATTTTATTTTGATTTCATAACTACAAATATTGTTGTGCATCTGAATAGTATTGAAATTGAACCGAGTTAGCTTCCAGTTACTACCATCCATGGTGACATGTCTTATTTCTTTATAGAATAAATATAGTTAGATCGAATTTCTCTTGCGCTGAATAAGCTCTATTCTGCATTTATTTAGCAAAAGAATTGAACGTTTAACCACTAAATCAATATATGTATTATATTTCGAACAAATATAGAAATTGCTTCGCGCGAGGTATATCAAATTCAAATAAAATGTATTTAAATTGGATCCGAATGAATATTTATTGATACAAATTTTATCAGTGGATTCCTGCAAATTTACAATAATGATATATATAACAGAATAGTTTAATACTTTTTTGAAGAACGATTTGCTTACAATAATTTATAAAATGAATTGGTAGGTATTAATTTAGAATATGAACGCATGATTATACCTAATTAGTAAACGAAAAAGTTACCTATCAAAATCATGTATGTCTTAGGGTTGATTCCGTGGTTTAACATATTTTCCCAGGAAACTGTATAGAATTATATACGATCGTATATAAAGTAGGTAAGTAAAAGTTCTGTCATATTATAACTAGCAGGATTGTAGCAAATAATAGTGCAAAGAACTATACTCAACATAGGTAGGTATATAATATTATAGAACAGACCCCCAAAGCGAACACGGTCTTGTATATATTTCGTGACAGAACTTTTTTACACAATAATAGGAAACAATGACAATACACCGTGGTTCTATATTGTCGCTTTTGACAATAGACTGCAGCTTCTTATATAATACATAATAACCCGGTGATTTATAGAGGAAGTCATGTATAGAAGTAGAATATACATTTTCCTGGCCAGTTTTATTGAAATTGTTACAAAAAAAATCGGCAATTCATCTTATTATTAACGACAATTTTATATTAAATCAAAAACCAATTTCATCTTGATAGTGTCTATTTTGTTGCATTTGATTTGCGCATGCCAGTTTCAGAAACATGTAATACTCCTATATCGAAGCAGCTAATATTGCTTTAGATATTCAAAAAATTATAGTCATATGACATACGGGTGGTCTCAAAACAACAAAACAATAGTAGTAGTACAATTATTGCATTAAAATACAGTTTTTCGAGGAAACTTTTCAGCCACGACAATCTTGATGAACCTAATACAACAAAAAATTACAATGGGATATATTCTGGGCAATTTAGTATTTTGAAAAGCGAATATGAACTTTTTAAAACATAGCTTTTATTTCTAGCCCGTAAAACAATGTAAGGTAATTCGTTTTATCTATGTAACAAGCATATATCAATATTTACATTTTTCGTGTTCATTTAAATTTAAAATCAAAAACAGTTTGCAATTTTCTCGCGTAATAGGAATATTCCAGGGATTTAAATGCCCTTGTGACATGTTATAATCACATTGCGTGTGATACAGTATTATACATATACCTACGTGTACGTATTGTTTTCCTGTAATTAAAATGACGCTAACAGAGACTCTTCAATGATATTATGTAAGGATCATATGTTTAATATACTGCTAAAAGGCAACACTAAAAAGGAAATAGCAGTCTGAAGTCTGTCACATTTTTTATTAAATTAGACTAGGCGATGACTTAGGGTTTACGGGTTAACTGCAGTGACTTTGTGACACCCAATTATTATTTCTTTAGATTTTGGGTTGACAACCATTGCGACTTGCGAAACCCAAAATGTTGTAAACTATGTTAAATTATAATTTATATATAATCCCTCCATTGCGACCACCGGGCGATTTATTATGTTAGATATTCCTTTTTCCGAAACATCTAGTTGCAGTTTCTATGATTATTACATTGCGTATATTATATTTTTTCAATTTTAAATATATTTAGTCTATTAAAACGAGAAGTAGATCTGGTCTTTGGAGAAATGATTTTGTATTAAATAAATTGTTTAAAAATAGTGCGTGTTTTATATAGTTCTGCATTCAGCAAAACTTTCATAGCGGAAGCAGCTTTATCTAGCAGGTTAATAATGAAATATTGCATTTTAAATCAAGTCCTCACTGGAACTTTCCAGTTTTCCTTTATCAGATTTTATGCAAAGTAAGTGAATTCCACTGTAATCAACAACTTAAATTGTCATAGCTCTTGTAAACCACTAAGCGGATTTGGGTTAAATGCCTTTACCGAATACACGAATTAAATGTTTTATTAATTTATACTGCTCAAATTCCAATTTATATTTTGAAACAAAGTTGTTGTCAGTAGTCAGTAGTCAGTACTACCAAATTATTTACAACAAAGAGAGTTTTAGGTTAACATAAATTGTGTTTAAAACTCTTCTTGTACTTCTAAGTGTTTTGCCTAAGTATGGATGATATTATATTCGGCAAAGCTCTTTGTCGCGATCATTGAAATATAGTTTTTTAGTCTCGGAACAGGAACTTATTTTGCATCATACATACACATGAAATCTTTTCAGGAATATCTTAAAATGAATCGAAATTCTTTGGAATAGGTCCCTTAATTATCATCAATTTAATTTCAGACTCTAATTAAATGCCTTCGCAGGATGTAGGGAATAATATGCTGCAGCATCGGCATTGCCTAAATATCACTAAAAGCACATTCCAACGGATATGTATCGTGTTCACATGTCCTGACAAACTAGCGATCGATAGAACTGCATATACTACTTCTAGAATGCTCAGTTTAATTCTGTGATACAAAAACAATGTGAATAAAAATATTTTTCGATCACAGAGAAAACAGAAATGTATGATACGTTTTTGTTAATGGCATAGAGTTCACTTGCCGCAGCATCATCTAAAAGTATCACGGATGTGGAAAATTTAAAAAATTTTAAAATGTTAGGTTTCAAGGTATAACTGTCGCAAAAATTCCGAATAAATAGTAAAAAGTTTTGAGACCGAAACTCCTAACAATAGTCTGCAAATTCTTGGTAAATAGAGTGGAAATCCTAGCCAATAGTTGGTCTTTAATACTTACTATTTTAGAGTTAACGAATCATGTTGTTATTGTAATATGAAAAACGAACATCCAATGTGCATTTAATTAAAAAAAAAAAACAGAAAAACAGTTTTTTATATTTTGTAATTATAATAACCGCGGTATAAATTTCAAGCCGGTTTTTGCTATACTAATACCGAAAGGGCAAATAAGGACAGATCTCTTCCCCTATCGTTTGATGTTATTTTTAGATTGGCGAAGTAATATCTAAAAATTCTGTTTTCAAATGTATGTGTCCGCTATCCGCTATCCTAATAAACTTAGGTATACATCAAAGAATTATAAAATTGTAAATTATTTTTTGTCCTCTCAAAGATTATATAGAAATACCTAAATATCTAAATTAAATGTAAAATTTGTTAATTCATCATTATGTTTATAATTATTGTTCTCATATAAATAGTTTGAAAATTCGTTTTGTCCATTTCGTGTTTTGTTCGGGAATAAAACAAGTTGTGTGCAAAGTTAGAGAGATATTAATGTTGAAAGCAAATTGAGTATATACGAGGAACGTTCAAATTTAACCCTGAATTTTACTTTTTTGAAAACAAAATGACCGATTGCCGCATTATTATACGCGAGATTGCGACAAAAAATATTAGCGAAGTGGGATCCACATCTGCTTACTGAGGCACAAAAGAATGTATGGAAAGGCAAATCTCAACGATTGTTGGCGAGGGTTTCTTTATTTCAAAATTTTAGGTAAAAAATCAACTATCAAAGCAACCTCTTGATATTTTTCCTAAAGGGTGACTTCTAATGCAATTTTATCGAAATTTTAATGATAACTAGATGCTGCATTAAAGTACCGTATATACAGAATTAATTATGGAAATTTAAATTAGGTATGTGTAGTAATATAAAGAAAATTTTTTGCTTCGAAAAACACGCTAATTAATTTATGTAGCAAAGTTATATAATATCTAAAAAACTTAATGAATAACTAGAAGAACGTCTAATATTACTCCAACGTTACTTTAAAATACGAAATCTTAATTAAATGGAATGAATACATTTCTATACCTATAAGTAAAAAAAAGAGGCGACTCAAATTTAAATGAAAGAAAACAAAAAAATAAGGATCAAACAGGTAGGTATCCGTATATCCATTCCATTTTATATTGTAATTTGAAAGAAAATACGGTCTACTCTGCCAAAGAGTATCTGTGAAAACCCAATGGTGATTTTCCATCTGTTTACAACCGGTGACAGAGTCGTACACAAAGACAGTAAGAAATAACACAGCCATTTGTATTAAACCAGATATTGCGACAGCTCTCTGGTTGTCTAGTTCTTGTTTAAATTGGTACCTAACCTATTAACGGCAAGTTGAAATGAGGAGAGTTTTGGGATGGCATGTGCAAATTAAGCGAGAATACATTAAGCATCTTAAAAAATAATGCACTGTTAAATATCTAATACCCATTAACTTAATTAGTTATATTAATATAGACTAGAATAGTTAAATTATTCAACGAAATCTTTGGTTTGCAATGCTATGTAATTAAACATAACGTTATATGCAATATATTTCCAACAACCGGGCGGAACCAATATTTATATAAGCCTATAAATTGCTGATTGTTAAATACTATCCAAAATAGACTTTGCTTCAACCAAAAATGTAATATGTATAAAGTTTTCTATGTTATATATATATATACATTCTTTCATTTTTTTTCTAATATTCATCTTCCTCAGAAATAATTTGAGCCTAGTGAGACTGCCTGACACCTTCTGGGTTACGAGCTATAACCCTTGATATATTAACATACATGGCCTGATATTTTGTTTGAAACGACCCCCGTATCCCGCTTTTTGGCTTCTTTCATTTTTTGTATATATAATTCTTAAGATTCTTGGCCTTCTGTTGTAATAATAATAATATTATAAGTTATTTTAAATGTACTTGTATTTTTCAAAAAAATTGTTTCTGAACTGAAAAACCAAAACAAGTTTTATACAATATTTCATTTGACACTCTGTATGACTATATTATATATACCTAATAAAGGTATGACTGAATATTAATGGTATTACGGTGAAAGCTGAAACTAATCGAAGTGTAATTATTAAGCAAATTTTGCAGGTTGTAAAGGTCTATTATGTTAAAAACAGTTAGTAGTGATCTCACGTATCTTATGCGTAAGCGAAGATCATATCAACTAGGATTATTCCTCGAGTCTTATCAATATTCCGTACATCGAGTGTTGAACAGCAACATGGATTAGTCCTTTTATATCCTCTAAAACTTACTACATAAAACCACAGAATCAAATGTGAGCAGTTCGAAAATCATACGGTGACGGGTGTTATTTCTTTATTCAAATTCCTTAGTCTAAAAAAGGTTGTGGAAGAAAGATCAATTTTCTTATTTGTTTTTTTTTTTATAAATATTGCTCATAAAACTTCCAGTAGATTAAGATATTGTTGGGAAAACGTAAAATAATTCTAGAAGGAATGCCAATGTAATCGAAGAAACGAAGCTGTAATGTATACATATATCTAAATCAATCACATATTCTCTCCCAGATTCAAAAGGCAATTATTTCCACATATGTATTCTGTACCTAGGTATGTAGATGCCAGGTAACTACTTGGATTCACAATAGAACCAACCATCAATATTAGACCCTGGAGTTGTTTACAACTAACGCTAGTGTCGCATGTAGTGGTAACACTGTGTGAGAAATCAGCATACAAATACTATTATTCTCCATTAGTGTCCCCAACGGTTGATTTGTAACTAGCAACATTCGCACAGCTACAAAAACAACACTAAAACTTACCGCTTTCTACTGTGTAGAGTTCTGACGATCCAATGTTTTACATTAATTTTATTTTCGACAAAACGATTAGGATTTTAATGAAATCAATTTTTGTTTTGTATATGAAACACCATGCATTATCAATGTTTTGCAAAGGTTGCTTACGCACTGATATGAAGCAAAACCATTTCAATTTGCAATGTTTATTGAGTGTGTCTAAAATAGTAAGTAGAGGAATTAGGATTATTGTATTGTTACTCTACCGTATTACAATAAAACTATAATTGGTAAAGTTAGTCCAATCAAAGGCAATTTAGGACACCTTTTCCATAAAGCACATAGCTTGGTCAAAGTATTTGGTATGTTTATTATATCTCTAAATTAATTACTTTTCCGTAATTCTATCTCTATTTAGCTAACCCTTATCAATAATAGCTGAACTAAAATTATTAAGTTCAGCCAGTGTAACAGATTTGGTATAATATGTAGGTATATATATGTTCAACACACTTATACTAGGCTACGAAATCCGTGTCAATTTATTACGAAATTATCGACATTAGCTCTAGTTCCGCTCATGCATAATAGGTAATTTTCAATTTGTACGACTATTTTAAATCTTATGAGCAAACAAAACTCATGTTATAGTAAATAAAAGAAAATATGTATTCTTATAAAGAAAATTTGTTAGATAACGCGACCGACGCTTTTATAATTTAGTGGAACGTTTTAACTTAATTTTCAATTTTGCAATTGCCGCCGTCTTTAACCCTGGATTTAGAGTATATTGGATCATTGCCAAAGTGTAAATTTCGACTGAAAACTTCTTGTACATTTTCTAGCTTCAGCAAACTAAAACCTTTCCGATAATGACTGTTCGTTTTCCAAACTTAATTCTTATTATACCTGCTACGACGAGAGGCGACGAAACAAATTATAGAATAGCGTTTTAAACATTTTTCAAGCGATAATTTTTAATCTTTACTTAACTTTCCCTGAAACTTTGATATTTTCGAAGGTTGTCTAAATGCTTACAAAACTTGTTTAAAAATTTCAGATGCTGAAAGATTATATTTTGCTTCAGAGAGTTATGCTACTCTATTATAAATAGAAAACTATTGAGAATTCTGGATTATATAATTTATTTTCATATTTGTAATTGCAGCAATCGAAAACTTTTCCTGTTTTCCTAAACAATACTTGATCCTCGTTCCGCATTATTACCAGATAATTCAACTACAATTAAAATGAAAACAAAACAGCTATAGTTAAAATTGTATCGATTGTTTTAAATTGAGCGATGCAGTCAAAATAAAATAGACCAGTAGATGCAGAGTCACAAATGTAGAACTCTCTTCTTCTTATGGTGCCTATCCGTTACGGATGTTGGACACTAACATGGTTATTCTTACTTTGTTGACTGCTGCCCTGAAAAGTCCGGTAGTGGTTAAGTTAAACCATTTTCGCAGGTTATGCAGCCAGGATATTCTTCTTCGTCCTGGACCTCTTTTCCCATGCACTTTACCCTGAAGTATTGTCCGAAGCAGGTCATACCGTTGTTCATTACGCATTATATGGCCCAGGTATTCCAGTTTGCGACGTTTTATGGTTACGACTAGTTCGCGCTCTTTACCCATTCTATGTAGAACTTCTTCGTTGGTGACTCTGTCTGTCCAGGAAATCCTCAACATGCGTCTATAGCACCACATTTCGAATGCCTCGAGTCTTCCCAGTGACGCTTCAGTTAAGGTCCATGTCTCCACGCCATATAAAAGAACGGAGAACACGTAGCATTCTAGTAAACGAACTTTTATTTCCAGTTTTATATCGTGGCTGTTAAAGATTTTTTTCATTTTGACGAAAGCTGATCTTGCCTTCTCGATCCTTATCTTAATTTCCGTCGATTGGTCCCACTGTTCATCAGTAGAACTCTATAAGTTGTTTTATCTACAAATTTGGAAAATGCATAACTGTCAAGATACACATTTCTAAAACGATTTGCTAAAGCGAACAGCTGATTGTTTATTAATTGATGTTCAGTATTTGAAATGCATTTATTCCAGTAATACGAAAAGAGTTAAATTATTCTTTTCGGTTAGAATCAGTTTTGTTTCATAATAAAATTTAATGATATACATTAAAGTCGTCATTAGTTATGCCAGCAATCATTAACTGTTCGAACTTTACAATGCTTTGCCCAAACTAAATATTATAACTGGGATAATATTCAACCATGTTTCCAAAGTAGCACTACAAATTGATTTTGGATAATGTACTATTTGTAATCCGAAACTGGTAGTTCTGCCACTCTCGAAATTTAATTATTGTAGTTGTTGTTTTAGAATTAAATAGTTTTTGTTTCAATGTAATTTGATTAATTAAGTTTATCAATTTTTTTGTTATTCTGCACAGATCTGCAGTGCATTTTTGTTTTGACTTGTGACTAACCAAGCGATTAGAAACAGACTACAGCAATCTGGATTCAACACGGGAGACTTCTAAGTGCCCTGTTGGCACCAAATGAAAATTGACTGAGCCCTTATTTTGTTCATTGAGAAGTTTATGATTATTTAGAAATTTAAAATTAAAATAGGTATTTTGTTATATTGTTGTTTTTAAACTTTATAATTTATTAAGTGTGACCATTCAATGTGAAACCAAGAATTATTTGTTGGGATAAGAAGCGAAGCACGCAAGTTGCATTATTCAATAATATGCAAAACAGCACTTAGTTAAAGGTAAGTGAAAATTTGCAACATAACGGATATAGTGACGACAGGGTATATCCTACATTGTGAAATTAATTAACATTTACCAGGGATTACCCTTGGAAGAGCGGCTTACTAACTATATGCTAAAATTATTATTGTATGGAACTGATCCGACTGAATAAATTCTAATTCTATCAAACATATATTATTATTGTTTTATCATAAGGGAGGGTGGGCAAGGTAAAATATGTCTTTTTGTATGTATATTAATTGTTGTAATTGTTAATATGAAGCGTTATTACTCTACCACTATAGGTTTGTTTTAGGCAAAAAAATATGATAATCAAGAATTTTCGAATTACTAACAAAATTTATAAATAAGAATCTGTTTCGTATGATTCTTCTTTATCCCGTTCTACCAAAAACAGTTTTCATGAATGCCCCAGTTTAAAGAATTCCGGAGGTAAACTACTCTCTTATTGGAATATTTGGAGGATAAACAGGAAGATTTGCATCGAATCCTGGAATTGTTTTTCTCGACGTATTAATGCAGTGCATAATATATTTTTGTGTTTGAAGAATTGTATTACCTGAATAGTAATGTAACCACTGATCTCTTCACTCAACTGTTAGTTGAAAAAATAAAAAAAATCTACTAATTTATTTTCAATACCTATCAGATAAAATAGATTTTCATGTATAATTTGGTACATACATACAGGGTGTCCTATGGTGGCAACCCATTAGATTATTTCAGAAACTACTTCGAATTGGATTTTGAAATTTTCAGTGTCTATATTGTCAAATATGCTCTACTCAAATAATATAGTAGCAACGGCATAGCACTTCCGGTTATACCGGAAGTTGATGGCAACTTTGTTATTTTAAATGGAACACCCTATATATTATTACATTTTTGGATTCTAAAGAAGATTTCAGACATATTTCATGTATCATGCCTTATACCTAACGTCAGTCGTTTTTGCCTTCTATCAAGATATATGTCAAAATTGACAATTTAGGGCTCCATAAGAAATCCGTTTTTTCCTTGTAAATCAGTATTTAATAATTATTTTGCAGGTATTTTCTTATCAGGTGGAATCTTCTTTTTCGAATTGACAAGACATTTTCTGATTAGTTTATACAGGGTGGTCAAAAAATTATATTAAAAACGGTTCAAGAAAAACAGTTGAAAGTCAATTTTTTCAAATGGAATGGGTATATTATTATTATTTTATCTTCCTTAGCATTAAAAAATATTGCCATTTTGTAATAAGTTATCATTTTCTAAAATGCATAGTTTTCGAAATATCGTCATTTTAAATTTTTGTAAATTGTACTCGATTTGCATGACACTGCCCCCACAGTATTTGATTTCTCAAAATTCTTCTTAATTTTTCTGTAGTCATTGTTGGCAAATGCGGGTTTCTCTCGTTAAATACTCTACAGGTTCTATTAATCACTTTGTTACATTCTCCATGGATTAATAATACATTTACAATATTAGCATATGAATAAATATTTTCCATTTTGTAATAGTTATTGTAAAATATAATGGTCACAAATATTGATAAATAACGACTGGTTGGATAGCAACAACTAATTTCATATTTAGTTTGACGTTTATACTAATTCAGAGAAATGTCATTATTTTCATGGCTAACTAAATTAATTAGCTAGCTTCCAGAGTGACAACAGTAGGCGCTGCAGAAAAAATTAAAATGACGATATTTCGAAAACTATGCATTTTAGAAAATGATAACCTATTACAAAATTGCATTATTTTTTAATTCTAAGGAAGATAAAATAATAATAATATGCCCATTCCATTTGAAAAAATTGACTTTCAACTGTTTTTCTTGAACCGTTTTCAATATAATTTTTTGGCCCCCCTTTATAAACTAATCAGAAAATGTCTTGTCAATTCGAAAAAGAAGATCCCACCTGATAAGAAAATACCTGCAAAATAATTATTAAATACTGATTTACAAGGAAAAAACGGAATTCTTATGGAGCCCTAAATTGTCAATTTTGACATAAATCTTGATATAAGTCAAAAACGACTGACGTTACGTATAGGGCATGGATACATGAAATATGTCTGAAATCTTATTTAGAATCCAAAAATGTAATAATATATAGGGTGTTCCGTTTAAAATAACAAAGTTGCCATCAACTTCCGGTATAACCGGAAGTGCTATGCCGTTGCTATTATATTATTTCAGTAGAGCATATTTGACAATATAGACACTGAAATTTTCAAAATTCAATTCGAAGTAGTTTCTGAAATAATTTAATGGGTTGCCACCGTAGGACACCCTGTATATTGATCAATATTAGGTCTCATCAACATAATGATTATTTGAAAATACCGGTGGATTAATTTATTTTGTTATGAAAGAAATCATAAATTACACGCAAATATGTCATTAATTTTAAAAATAAATATCAACTTGTTGCTATAAATATAACTAAATTAAGTATATTATGTAATGGCTATTTACCATAATATCTTAACTAAAAATAGTAATCATTAGATTAGTTTCGTAAAGCAATAACAAAATAAAAACACACATTCATAAAAGTTTTGATATATTTCAATTTAGATTTTACTGTGAATATGGTATTCTATATTCCACAAGCGTTTCCAATCGCTGTCAAAGAGTCAAAGTTCTGAAAGTTAAAAAGAAAAGTTTTTATTTGATTAACTATTTTTGGTTGGTGTTTCCTACTATAACAACACAGTCATCTTAATATTTTAGCGACTACTAAATTGTATATATAGTGCAAATTTTCGCTTTTTTTAAATTGATTTCGAATTAAAAATGGAAATCCGTAGGTACAGAACACTTGAATTATAGAGTAAATTTTACACGAATTACAATGAAATAAAGTCTAATATCTTAAACTAAATCGATATGTGAAAATAATTGTCCCATGTCTCAAAAACAAGACAAGAAACATTCTGTACTTCTGTTACCTACTTTAGTAACATATCATTGTATTCTTTATAAATCTGAAATAATTCTACCACTATCCAAGACAGGTCACATACTATATTCTAAAATTTCTTATTTGTCATGTAGATTGTATTACATTTATTGTACACTAGGGATATCTGCTAGCTGCTAAAATATAGATACACGTAAGAAGTTTTACCCTATGAAGAAAAGGGTTACACAGTAGATATATACCTTATATTATGTAGGTTCACCCCTGATACAATGCGTAATTTACATTTATTATTTAAAGGCAATGTAAATATAATACTTATTTTATGGGCACCTACTGAAGCTACATTAGTATAGCTGATAAATTAGTATTCAAGACTAAACATATCACTATATTTGTTATTTAAGCTCAACAACTCTGGAGAGATACAGAGATATTAGACTATAGACTATAATAATATGGAGGTTAGTCTAACATACACCAGATTACGTATAATGAGTTGGAAAACAACTTTAAAATGAGTTATTTATTTGCAAAGCTCGTAGACTATCGAAGAATGTAATATGGTAATCTCAAAAAATATATAACTAGAAAACAACAGTCATGTTTTAATTTTATCCAATTGATCAAGTCGATTTATAGTAAACATTAGATCTAAGTATTGCAGGTTTTTCAACCTGAAAATAAGGTTGGTAGGTATATTATCTCTGAGCTATTAAATTTGTTGCTATCTAATAATGAATTCTTATAAGTGACATGAAGACTTAAGAAAATACGGTATAGAGTTACAAGTTACTAGGAAAATTTGTAATATTACCTTGTCTTGTAGAATAAAATAAAACATCACCGACTGATGGTGTGAAAATAATGTCTGTACAGACAAACACAAAGGGATTAAGGTTACACATAAACTGCTACACAATTTTAGGAATATGAAGAAATTTTGGATATTGTTTAAGGCTAACGATCTCTAAATGTTTTTAAACGACAGTAGATTTCGTGAGGTGCCCAGTACGCTGACTAGGTACATTTGTTAAAACCTTTAATATTGAATAAATCCGTATTATCCAGAATTTTAATCTGTCTTAATTTATCTCTAGAAAAGTAGTGATGGATTTATAAAACAATCGGCATCGATTTACGGTCTAAAGGATATTAATTAAGTAGCTGAATTTGAAAAATAAATTTTTCGTCACCACCACCACACCACTGGAGATTTAGTTTTTTGAATTAAATTTCGTGCTTTTCTGCCATTTTTTATGTGATAAAAATGGTAGCCGCCTTCTATACTGATTTACTTTGAAACCATCTACCTATGGCTTTATCTAGTGTTTCACATAACTGACAGAATTTCCTCTCCATATACAATTATATTAGTATGCCTTCAGAAATAGGGATTACTATTAGTGGTAATTGGTTAACCACTGTATCTACAACTTAGCACTATGTATATTCTAAGTACATATTTGAGTAGGAAACCAATAATTTTACTCTGAGTATCTACGGGAATATTCCAATGAGGAATATTTTATGGCGAAATATGTTTATACCCATCCTGTATGTGCATGTAGCATAAGAAGTAAAAATGCAGCAATACTGAAATATTCACTAGGCATCACAAGGATAACAGACATCCAGAGTATTTGCACAAGGTAAAGTGCATCTTTGGCATTTAAATTTACAAGCCTTACTGTACTACACTATACATACAGTGCTTTCATTTTAAAACTTGTCATCCAGCATAACTCGTTATCTAAAGTTGACACGATTTTCGGAAAAAATCCTTAGATCTTGTTTTTTCACCCCCAGCAACCCCAGTTTTATAATTTTTTGTATCATCCTGTCTTATGACGCATCATTTTAAGAAGCTTAAAATGTTTTATCTGTACACCAAGAAACAATTAAATTGATCGATCCGTTTATGAGATAAAGGCATAAAAAGCAAAATAAACAATAATATAAAATACCAACAAAATATGAACAGCAAAAAATAAGTATAAAACGCTGGTACATACTTTATCATAAAATGCTTAGTATTGTTTTATTAACACAACAGTAAAGTGTTCTTGAAAAATGGTTTATACGTTGGCAGAGAGAACAACAATCCATTTACGGAAGTGAAAATCGTTGTGGTCGTAGGACCCGCTTTAAAACTACAAGCAACCAATCTGTACTTGATTTAGTAAGAAAATTTGAGAGGACTGGTTCGGTGTGTCAACCAAGGATTCTGGACGCGACAGACAATGGCTGGATGAAACATTTCCTCAGGAATGGAGATTTAACGCCACTGGACTTCTTTCTTTGGGGATACTTATAAACTAAAATTTATAGAACTCAACCAAAAGACATTGGTGGCCTCAAAATTAGGATAACTCCAGCTTGTAAAAAGATATCTCCGGAAACATTACGAAAAGTCCGGCAAGATTTGGAAATAGGCTGAATTATTGTGTAGAGAATAATGGAGCATTTCATAACTAAAATAATTTTCCGTTTTTTAAAATGATATGTCACAAGACAGGGGGTTACATTTAAAATTATTAAGTTGGGATGGCTGGGGGGAAGAACACACTGTTCAACCAAGAGTGGTTTTGAAGGTCCCCTTCACATGCACAAGTGGTGTGTTTTTGTTTTAAAATGAAAGCACTGTACAGTGTACAGCCACAATAAGAAAACTTAAATGTTGTTGTTTATTATGCTAAATAAGACTTGCACTTTAAACATAATCTAAAACCAGAGGTGTCTTAGTATAAAGCTAAACCAAATGCTTACAAATTATGATAAATACCAATGGATCTAAATAAAGATATTCAGACACCGAATTTCTTACAACATCTAATGTATCAAGTAATTCAATAATTCTTTAAGAAAAATAAAAAACAATATCTTGCAGTCTGTATCTTAATTCAACGTACTCGCGGAGCAACCTCTACCTAAGACATTTTCATTGAAAATATTATTTCATACTGCAGAGATTGGACTATAAATCGGAATACTTGAATTTATCCATGAGAGTTAATAATAAATTACCCAATTCGTAAGGTCTAATTTAAATTTTGTTTTTGATAATACCTGCATAACCAATTTGTTCGTATTTCTCAGGAAGAAACTATATTTCGAATGTCGACAAAGAAAAATATTTTAAAGAATGTAGTATTTTGTTTTTTCATCCAATGCAGTAAATATATTGATGGTCAGAATATCAGCTAAAATGATAAATTTGTTTTGTAGCTTTTGACAAGTCGGTCAATATTTAACATCTATATCTGAAAAGGATGATGCTTTATGTATAAGAAAACATCTAAGTGCTACATCAAATTTGAGACATAATCGATGAGGGATAAATTTACAGTTAAATATCGTGGGAAAATTGTATAGGGTGTTTGTTACTTCGATCATATTAACCATAATAATATATTCAGGTGCACAAATAATCTGCCGTCTAAAAGGTACAAAAAATAATTGATCTAAAATAACTCTTTCATTTTTTATCTGGTTTTGATGATGACAAGTAGAAGAAAAGACATTCAATATTCAGATTGCTGAATAAAGTGGGATTTATACATATTATACGAGGGAAAACAAAATTATGGCTCTTTAAGATACACGGTGGCGAAATGCTGCTTTTAGATATCATCTAGAACCGTCTTGTATGCAAGCTGGCTTCATTCTCTACAAATAAATTGTTAATTCACTTTGATATCTCAATTAGTTTCAAATTTATGAATTAGGTATTGACTAAAACAATGCATTTTCTTTTTTTTTTTCTCTTCTTTAATTTTGACAATGATTGGCAGTCACGACGAGCCTTAACATATATAAAAATCAAAATCAAGTTCGCAAAGTTTAATATGTGATATGCCAGAAAATGTATTAATGAGCAATACATAAGTCATATATTAAATGGACTTATTTTAATAGAATAATCTTTATTTCATTAAAAATTACAGCAGAACAAGTTAGTAAATATTTCCTTCAAACAGTTCTTTCAGCAACTGTATATCACATACTTTATTAACATTTCTCAAAAAAGTTTTAGTTACAAATGTAATTAAATGTGTTGTTTTCCAGAAAATGCAGATGAAACTTTTATTGAAACCAGCATCTTTTGTGTTTATTCGTGAAATTTAGCAAATACATTAGTTTGTGTTATTAATTCACCAGTGAATAATAAACTCTCCGTTTCAATAATATGTATTGTGAGCATTTTGTGTTTATTTTCAAAAGCAAATAAACAACAATTAAAATTTAGTCAGCTATAACATAAAACAAATATTAGTGATATTTTGGATATTATGAAATAACAATATTTTGCAGAACATTTCAACAGGCTGCCCCATTTCTAAAAAAATTGCGACTGAAATCAACGTCCGTTCTTATAATAGCTCTAACTACTAGTGAAATAAACAAATCGAAAGTAAACAGTGTCAAATTATAAGACACGATCATTTATAATTATTGTGTTTGTAATATTGGAATAAATCATTTTGTGCCCAATTCCTACCTTCGCCCATGAATAGCTTACAAACTAATACGAGTATTTGACTCAGTAGTTTAATTTGGCCATACGAGGATAACTATTATCTTATGATAAATATTTGAATCTTTATCATTATGTATATGTACGCGAAAGTAAATAATTTTGCGATATATAATAAAAACCTTAAGGATCAACACTAAAGTTGGTTATTTCGTATTGTCCTTAATCCACAACAGTGTCCTTAGGGCACTGTTCAGAAAAATAAAATATATTTCCACAGGAGTTAAATATAAAAAACGACTCCTAATACTTGAACAAAAAACTAACAGAATATAACCTGAATAAAAGATGAGTGTATTTTAGATTGTGATCCGAATGGATTCGTTTTGAGATAACAAGTCTTAAAATACGTTCCAACCTAAATATCGTAATTTCTTTCCATACTTTTTTGGTCTTATAAAATTTAGCAATAAACAAGTCATTTCTCAAAATTTTAAATCCATACGCTTTGCACTTTATTTTTATAACTGAAATAATTATAATACCCAGTTTGGTATGTTTTATTTTTATTTTATCGTAAACTTAACAAGTAAAATATAAAACGATGGACAGAATATGTTAGTTCACTTTGAGCAAATGTACTCTACGTACATTTACAGTATTACCTTTTACGTAAATAAATACCGATTTCAAGTGAATTTTGCTGGAGAAACTCCAACCCAATGCAATTTTCGTCTACATCTTCTTCTGTTCCACGTAATTGTTTATTTCAGCTTCATGTTGGAATATTTATACAGAACTGTTTGTAAGGAATTTCTCCAATTTTACGTTTTGAATTTTATTACACTGGCAAGATGCATTGTAGTTATTTTGAAAATCCAAACGCTCATATGAGTTGCTGTCCATTTAGCTACTTTTATGCCAAACCAATAATATAGCTGTTAGCTAATTATTTTTCTACGTGAGAATATAAGGACTAATACGATATTATTATTAATACTAATCTATTACATTCTAGCAAACTATAGAGTTGAAAATAAAAAGGTGATAGAGTGAGTATTTAAAAATTATTTCACTAGTTTTTCAAAAAAAATTAAGTTGCAGCTTGTGATATGGGAACACTAGGAAATTCAAAGAGCAATTTGTAGAATTACCCTTCTTGTAATTGTATAAAAAATGTTTCGAGCATCCTGTAAGTATAAAAGTGTTGAATAAAAATAGAGCTACTTTTCACAGCATATTTTCAATAGAACGAACGAAATATTAAAAATGCAGTTGGCTCCTGTACGAGATAGAGGAGAATAATTCGATATTCCGATACTATTCTAGTCACATTTTGTGTCGATAAGTGGATGACGAACAAATGAGTAAACGCTGTTTGAAACCCATCTAAAGTCATTATAGGCTATAGAAATTGTACCCTGGATGAGAATTCTAAGACCTCTGTCGTGTCCAAGCTGATTTAATTGATTTGTGATTGTAGTTTCAAATTGTGTTTTCAGAGAAATTTCCAAGTTTCAATTATTGATTGTGGTATAGAAATTCTGTTTGTTTTAACAATTTGATTCAAATTCTTAGCATATATATAATCACTACTTGAATATTTCAACGTGTATGTGGTTGGTTGTATAAGTTTGCGAATGCGAGTGTTTACGGGAAAGTGATATATTATAAACGAGTATTTCAGAATTTTAAACTTGTCCGAAACTTAAAATTTATTGGATTAAATCTCTAGATAAAACTTTCTATTAAGATGTGTAAAAGTAAGTGAAATACATTTAAACATTTTAAATTGTTATAAGTAAGAAAAGTAAGATTTCCAGTTTAGATTCGCTTCGACTTTGTCGCACTATAGATACTTTTATGCAAATTTCTATTTAAAAACTACGTAGTTCGTATTTTTACTTGAAACACATCAAGATAGAATAATATCATATACATATATATATAAAAACTTCTTTTAAAATGTTATAATCACTTTTTAAAATATTCTAAGGTGTGTTAAATATTTGATAGGATATCTGTTATGGAATGAAATTATGCAGTCATGTATAGAAAATGAAATGAAATGTCTGAAAATGCTATGGACTTTCGAATAACTATATTAGAATACATCGAAGAAACAACGAGCGTTATCTCTATCCGCTGAATTAGGCAAATAGTGCAAGATTACCCAACCAAAACAACTGACTATAAAATTTATGCAAATCACGCTTCCACAGCAAGCTGTGAAATTTTGTAACAGAGCAACTAAAATCCTTAAGCGCTTTAGTTTGATTTTCAGTGAAATACAACTAGAACGAGCCGTGTGATAGCCTGCGTCGCTCCTGTGCTAGCTGTGGAACGAACTGTATATTAAGGATCAAGTGGAAGGCTACAAAATGGTTCCATTAACATATAGGTCATCTTCTCTTTAATATCCCAATGTCGTCTTTGTCACTGTTATTAACAATAATATTTCAAATACACTAATTTTTTATTGTATAAGAAATACGATAGATAATAAAGCCTATATATACGATACGTTTTTGTCAGTTGTAGTTTGATCATAAAACATAGTTCTACTTTTCCTCAACAACTATCGTAAAACATATTTCCCAAAAGTAATATTCTCATATTTATCCATTCGAAATAGAAGAGAGCATAGAGCAGCAATACGAGTACTTATCGTATTATTCTTTGAAACTCTAACAGCGTTGTTATTACTGTTTATTATTTAAAAAAACATTCTGTAAAGGTTTTTCCAATATCATTTAACTTAATTTTCCTTTTGTAAGGACAAACAACTTGAAAACGAATAAAAATTTGTAATGTATAAATATGTTCATATCCTTCAACCAACAAATAGATTAACAGAGATTAAGCATGAATAGCGTTGTTTTGTTTTAACGAAATCCTTTGTTATTTTTAGAGCAACAACAACAAGGCGCTTTATTCCAGATGTTGTTTATCAAATAACGGACCTCAACCAGATTACTGTTTATTAAATTACGACTCATTAATGGCACTCAGTTGGTGTTTCAGTTCTAGAATTTCAATAATAATCAAATATATTATTCACAGCTAAAAGCTAATCAAATCATCCCGGTAGCAAACATTCTTGACATTTTATCTTGCAGTGCGGCTTCAGGTCATCCACAAAGACCTTTAGGATTCTATAGCTACGCTGCTGATGCTAATATAATATAATAGACGATGCAAACCTCCTACTATGAATCAACATTACAGCACATATGCCCTAATTAACAGCGTCTGTTATATGTTTAAGTAATGCAAATCAACTGGCTGCATTGTCGTATACCGAAAGCCTTTTGTTTTATGTGGTAAAACATAAGCGAATCAAACTTGACCTAACACCATTATTTATTTTCACTATAACAACTAACTCTACCAAGGATCCCACTGAACAAAGAAGCTCATACCAATACATTTGTATTTTATTAATAGTAGATTACAAAACACAAATTTAAAGATCAACAATTGCTCAAAACGTATGTTTTACAATTGTTGCCAGCATACTTATTTTGTTATTACAAGTTTATAGACTTTTGTGACAACCTAATGTTATTCAAACAATATGAAGAAAGCAGACATAAACCTGCGTCAGTAAAACTTCTCGTAGCTTAACTATAATTTTTTTGGGAGTGTGTTTTTTGTGAATACTGGATTATGTAAGTATAAATATAATATAGGCGTCGCTAGCCCTCAAGCACTTATTAATTAGTATGACGTACTTGTTTTATGAGTAAAATTGAATTATTAGTGAGACTCTTATTTGTCTGTTCCTCTTATCATTCTGGAAGAAATATCAAATAGCAAAAAACCAAGCCCCAGTGCCAACTGCAACGGGAAAAATGTCAAAAAATCCTTTTATATTACCAAATTTTCTGCCAACGTGAAACACGTGTACCTATACTAAAAGAATGATATTGAAAGCTTTTAAAACGAACCATATTCCCAAATTGGTATGGTAACGTAAATCACGATTAAAAATATACTAAATTCCACGTGCAACTGCAATAAATCACACTTTGTATTATTAAAATAACACTCTTATCCCAAACTAATGGAGTTTTCCCTTGTTTAGCTGCTTAACTCTAATAGGCACAGGACACAGGGTGTTTTCTCCGCCAATTCTAGACCTAGGAACATTTTATAAACTGTTCCATTGAACAAAATATAAAGAGCAAAATAACACACCTTTTTGTCTAATTATATTACATAGAGGCTCTTCTAATCTTGTTTAGATCATTTATTTTTATCCTTTGAATTATTAAACAGTTTTCATTTTTCTTTATATGCGCTGAATGAATAAAAACCTATTTCAATTTAAACTGCGCCGCAATTGGGTAAAAATCATACTCTGAGTTTTCTAAAAAGACTTAAATATCAGAATTTATTCAGTCAGAAATATTGTAGATTTCATTCAGTGATGCATGTTATACTACATTATAGGCATTTGAAATATTACCGTGTGAATATAAATTAATGATGTCGCTGATGTGTTTGTTAATAGATTTGTAGAAAAGTAAACAGTTTTTCATTTGTTCGTTTTCTGTAAATAATTATGGTCATATTTCAATCAGTCTTTGATGTAGATATACGTTTATTTTAGTTTAAATGAAAGATTTTCCAATAAATTACCTATATATTCCAGCTGCATATTTGTCACCAAGGCTAATCATTCTTTTAAATGCAATAATTTGAGAAAAGTTTGCATTTTCTATCATCTATTGCGTTGTAAAGTAAGAAGTAATTTCAACACACCATAGACAGTTCCCAATACAAAAATGAAAATTTTATAAATGGTATACAGGGTGAAGTTATGGCATACACTCTATTACATACTAGACTCTATTGCATGTTGACAAACTAACTATACGAGAAATGGATTGGCTACCCCGTTGGCAGGAAATGTGATTTTGTCATTGTAATGTTCTACTCCGAACGGGTTAAAAGGCCCGCGAAAATTATCAAAGACTAGCTGCAAAGAGGGCGGTCCTCAATTTTGGTGTGCTGTGTAAAAAACCTCCACTGTCACCACTAAGTTTATAAAAGTGTTAAATTCATTAAATAAAGAACAATAAATAGGCAGACATAAAATTATTCAGTCTTCTTATGCCGTATACACACCAAAAAGAGTAGATAAGCATACTTATTCTTCAATTGTATTAAATTATCTTTTTGCTAAAGTAGAATATATAAAGCTGGGCTGATTCTAAATCATCTAATTATTAGAAAGAATAAAAGTACTCAGTAGCTGTATAATAATTTTAAATGTAATATCATGTAAGTTGAGTTTCTACACAAATGTTTGCTTTGTGTTAAGCTAATATCTCTCTGGAACACGTCCGGTTTTAATTATTCAGCTCTTTATGAAGTTATTGATTTTACTTTCCATATAAATGCAAAGTAAAAAGAAAATATACCTACTATACATCTTTGGGATGGAATATTGGTTAGTAATAGAATTTTGCTTATTTATTTAAGCTTAAATTATTTGCACATACAGATGTGTTATGAAACCGTTAATTTGATGAGGAAATATCTATCGAAAGCTATAGGTATTTCCTCATCAAATTAACGGTTACATAATACAGGTTTACAGGTGGAACTCAATAATTCTTCGCAAAACTTTTTCTTGGCCTTTTGTATCTTTTTCCTAAACAGCTTTTGGTTTTTTTTTGAATTAAACTAAAAATATTATTTCGGCAATCGGTTTTTAAAGAATTTTCTTCCTATCACAAGTAGTTATATACACTTTGTAAAAGGTCTAAACCATTATTATAAATAACCTGTCGAGAGTACTACCAGGCTAATATGTACCTACTCTTTAATATCATGAATTTTTGTTTATTACTTCCATATTTTGTCAATAACTGTTCATTTGCTTTGTGGTTAGTTTGTAATCATTTTTAAAATGATATATCCACAGATGATTACGCTTCTCATAATAATTAAATTTAATGAATTGCTATAAAATTTGGATAGTGTACTCGTATTTATATTCGGCTCTTTAGCTTCTGAAATTTCCAATATGGTTAAAGCAACAAACCCTTTTATTTAATTTTTATAGTGGCATAATATGTAAAGTGATCGTATTTCAAAGTAGCCTTTGGCTAAAAACACAAACAATATTTGCATATCGTAAATAGAATAATTGCTAACAGCTTTTAATAATAACACTAAACAGAATATATAAATATGCGGTTATGTTCTATTTTTATTTTGGTTTAACTAGTTTGCGTGTCATAAAGTTATTCAAATTTATTGTAAAGATTTAGAATTTCATATAAATATGTATGCATTTTTACAATGCAGATAACAGGGGTTGATTTAGGCAGAAATAAAATGATTATCTACTCTATTGCAACTTTTCTAGATATGATATACAAGTTTATTACAATTATTATTTTATCCAAGTACACAAATTAAAAAGCCTACATTAAATGCTAATATTTCTATAATCAAATTTAACTTCATTTTTTTGTACGCTGGTGTAACAAACTGTAGATCAGTTCTTTCTAATTCGAGTTAGTTTAAAACTTTGAATTTTTATTATACCACTTTTGTAAGGTCATCACTAAGTCTTGCATAGCTGGAAGATATAATGTTCAACTTTTTTAATTGTGTAAATTCTGTGTACCTGTACAATCATTAAATGCTGCGGGAAATTCGTCGTAAAAGACAATAACGTTCTATAATTTTTGATATATATATATATATCCTATAGAGAATACAGAAGATAATTTTTCACGGTGGTGGTTGTTTTGTTAGGGCTTAACGCTTGTAATTAGCTTGGATATTTATAAAACTATACGCGGAAAACAAAAAAATACAAAAGTATATTTCTGAACCAACATCCAGAGATGCTATGAATAGTAAATAACATCGTAATGTAGACGGCACAGTAATTAGTAAAATATTTATAGAATTTCAAATTCATATACACAACACACATGTGATCGAGATAATATAAATATTTTTCTAAAACTACAATATAATGTACTTTTTTAACTAAAATCTACTTAGGAGTATTTACCGACAATATATGATTCAGAACGTAAAATATTGTTTGGCTCTTAATGGTAAAAAATTATGTAGTTAATTTTCTAAAAAAATTACAAACATTTGTATGCAAATGTTCCGTACCGGTTGTCTAGGCTTTTAAATTCATGCAACCGCTAAATTTATAAACGTATTTTTTGTTATTTCGTTATTATAAATAAATAAATTAAAGTTACTATCTCATCGATTATATCATCGATTAAATTAAAGTTTAGTTTACGATTTAAAATATTCCTATAATCAGGTATTTATTCACATAGAAGCAGTAACCACTCAGAAATAAACTGAACCAACTATTCCGAAAATCCTTTTGCAATATTAGGCGAAGTAAGTCTTTCGCCAGCCAATCTTAAAGTAAAATTAAAATTATTTTAATTTTGGTTACCTACGAATAAAAGTAAACTGGCAACGATCTTTCGTCTGCTTCATGAGAGAGATTATAGTTGCAAAGAATATTTATGGGGATTTTTAATGTATATTATGCACGTTAGGTGCTGCCTCAGTTTCGTTTTGTTTTGATCATTTATTTTACGGAACAGTTGGCAAGTGTATCATTTTAATGTATATTAACGGTTATGTTCATTTGTTGTATTTTGTGTATATATAGATACATGCATTTTCTAGTCGAATAATGCTTGACAAATATTTCACAATAAAAATAAATGCTTTTTACTAACTAAATACCAATTAACTGAAGAATTTTAGTGGAAAATAAAGGATACTCAAAAATCTCACAAATGAAAATAAATCTCAAAATTTTACTGGAGGTTTTAATTTCTTGTATATTTTCAGATAGTAAACAAAACATAGAAAACGTTTTATGTTGTTTTGTTTTAGACTATAATAAAATTTGAATGACATATGGTGTAGGAGAACATGAGCGTAGCTACAACAATATCAGAATCCCTATTGTACAGACCTACGGAGACATATTAAGTTAAAAATTGGATAAATGAATACATAACTTCCTAACGCGTTATTTTACTGAGTGATGCCTTGAGGATATCTATGTACGCGCAAAACGAGACAGATGATTTCAAATGATCCCTATCCAGATGATGACTTTGTGCAACCTGACTTGCTTCTTCTTATTTCTTGAACAGCAACGTACTTATAGGGTTTGCTACGGTTTTCCTAAGATAAAAACACTGTTATTATAACACATGTGCTGCACCATCTAGTGCTGACGATCAAAGTTTTTCACTGAAGAGAATCCCAGCATATTTTACACTTTAAAAAAATTTTTGATACTGATTATTACTAAATTTACCATGTACCATTAACATTTATTGATTTATTATTAAGTTTCACTAATTATTCTATTCAAGTTGTGCTAATACTGATAACACATTTCCGGTTATCAAGGAATGTTGTGGAAAATGCCCAGTGTAATTAACAAATAATTTTGATTATTTATTTTCCATTGTAATATATCACAATCGCTTTATAATATTTTTTTGTCGATTTTAGCGATTCGTTTAATGTTTAATTTATTTAATTATTGAATTGAACAAATCTAGTTGAATCACTAAAACCTGAAAATGAAATTACCAGTCATATAGGTAGATATCGATACATTTAAATAATAGAGTTTTGTTATTTTAAAAATAATTTATTATCCTTTTACTTTTCCAGTTTTATTTATTTTGGCGTTACAAATGCATGTACAATAATAAATATATTTAAAACGTAAACATAATTTAGTTCAATTTAAAAATCTTAGTTCCACCTAATTCCGTTCTTAATGAGGACATAGATAACCCATTATAACGGATTAAAATAGTTTTTATACAAAAATACTTTTAAAAAAATGACATAACACATAACTCTTGAAGCACTTTACCTGAGAGTGTAAATTAAAATATTACGTGAAAATGGGTTACAGTGAAATTATGGAAATTAGTTTTTCCTCTTCAACTTTCAAACAGTTTCAAATTTAAACTTGAAACTTTACACATTAGAATAATAATGTGTTTAAAGATAAATTTGGGTAGTCTCCCAAGTGCTCCTCAATCGGCTTATATAGTCGTACCTTGTTCTCTCAAACATTTGTAATCATAATTATTAAAAATTACATTTTTTAAATAAAATGGCGTCATCTAGGAGATAAAATTATAAAACGTAGTTGTAGAGATTAAAAATGCTGTATTAACCCATATATCACCCATACATACGCGTATACCTAAAGCTGTGAAAGTTTGATTACAATGTAAATTAGCGATAATCACTAAATTTTAAAATTATACTTACATACGACTGCAGAAATTTACAAGCTTAAAGACTCCTATATATTCACATTATATACTAACTTTACATGCAAGTTCTGTGTTAAGTTGTCATAACCAACGTGAAATATGACGTGAGCAGCTTATACTTTCATAATATAGTTTTGCCTATATGTGCCGTGTAAAGAAATTTCTTTGTTTGTAAAAATGACCTCTAAGTATATTATTTTTAGTTACACTTTATGAGTATGAATTAATGAAGGTAAATTTGCATTATTCCACCGGCTAGAAGAGCGTTGTACACTGTTGATAGCTTGAAACCTAAATTTGAAAAAGTTTTTGTAATTACAATTGAAAATAAAATGAATAAAATTATATTTTAAAATTCCTTTCTTATAGTTGTCTCTATGTTTAAGTATTTGTCCTAAATAAATCCTCGGTCTCTATTTCTTTATTTTTATGCACTATTGAATAAATAAAACAATCGGAAGAAACGCTGAATTTCATATTTAAGTAAAGCAACCAAATTCACTTAGACTCTATAACTTTACTGTAGAAACTTCGATCGAGTAAATACACACAACTTGTATTTGAAAAACATTTATACACGAGGAAAAGATAATGAACCAAACATAGTGATAGTCCACGCCTTCTCTTCACTGTACTAGAATTATTGCAAAACTTTAAATAGAATCAATTTGCAGAAGCAAACAAAACGACTTTCAGAGATTACACCCAAAATATCATTTTAGCATTTTGATCGGGAAATGTAAAAAACTTAATTTGTTAATTGCGAGGAGTTTCGGTATTAATATTAACCAGTCCAAAAATTGGTCTAGTGATAAATAGATATAATTTTTCAAAATGAAGTACGGCTATGAATGAATGTAACTAACACTATATGTTAATGAATAATAATACATAATACCTTTTTCATTTCAAAACTAGGTAACAAATTAGCACTGACAATTAGCTCTAGTCACTGACTTTCAAGAGAAACTGTGAATTATCACAGCTTCTGAAAATACATCCGCACGTAATTAATTAAAGAGCAAGAAAACTGTTTCTTTAAACTTTAAGATACATTTGATGAAATAAATGAAAATACAAAGAGTTTTCAGTTGAAATATGAATGTTTGAAATGTTGTTTTCTAAATGTACATGTAAATCAAGTTGTGTTTGATGGTAGGATACAGCTTGGAGATATAATAATATTTTTATATGCTTCCCAAAATCCTCTCCCTCTTTCTAGTTAGTATTTTGCAATTATTTTCTTTTAAACAATGTCATGAGATACCCAAGAACTCAGCCAACACAAAACAATTTAATTTCTATTGACTTGTTATTACATTTCTGGAAGTTTGTTTAGAAGATGTCATTGAAACTAAAAACTAGGTATTTCTTTGTGATTTGAAACTTTTTTTAGATTCCTCAAATAATTGCACATTACAGAAAGGTTTAGAGAGGCGTATAGTTTTTTTTATTAAATATACATATATATCTATGAAAGTGAAAGTGTATTTTTTATTATTTATGTTGCAATATACACAATTTACAGGGAGACAATGTCGGCTATGCCAAATGTGTACACAACCAGAAAACGTGCCAACTAGAACACAAAACTAATTAAAAACGTTTTTAACAAAAAGTGTGTGGCTTGGCATAAACATTGAAACTTACTGCTTGCTTTAATTTTATTATAAAAATTAATATTTGTATGTATGTACCTATTATTACAAAGGACGATAGAAAATTAAAAAAACTTGTTATTTTGGATCCAACAAACTACGACCTGCTGCCCTATCCAGCTTGTAAATTCACTAAATTTGTTTAGAGGATGTATCAGAAGTAATAGAGCACAATTTCATAATGGCAATTAACGATAATTTGATTAATAAATGTTTTATTTATTTAGTTTTTGCCCGGCGGTATAGAATTCCAGCAGATTCGCTACGCTGCCGCTCGGGACGCTTCCGTGAAGTGAGCACACTGCCCTGTCAAATTAACTATTGTAAAAAGTTTCGTGCCTTATGCTCTAGTGAGCGACAACTTTAAATAAGGAGTTTATTCTAAAAAAACAAACGGTACCTGTATTTTAGACATTGAGGAACGGAAGAAATATTATAACAGATCATTTATCTATCATTACAACATTAATATAAATAATAATAATCTTTATTCTGCCATCACAAATACATTACATTTCCACAATTAATTAAAATTCAAAAATGGATTGACTATACAATGTTTTAATATGTTTCTAATAAAAATGTTAGTTTTCGAACAAAAAATTTAATACAGCTTAGATATGGAAGTTTATAAAACACATAATTAGGTTCAAATTTTAAAACTAGTATTCACCGCCTGTTTTGGTGTAACTTTATATTTTCACAAATAATGATTTATTGTTAATGCAAAATCCGTAAAAATCCTCTTTTTTAACCTAACGTGCTTCAACTGTTTCACCGAGCATTTTTCTTTATAAAACATAAATTGGTGCACATTAATTTTATTGCGATATGCAGGGTGCTTTACGGTTTTGAAAGAAAACATTTTACTTCATCATAAATTTTTATCCATTAGTTTAAGCGGATGATCCTTATGGTACAATTTTTGATAGCGTAGTGCTCTTTTCAAATCATAAATATAAATAATAAAAAAAAACATGTCTTGTAATCAATATCTGCTTGAAAATAATTGACGAACTGAAAAGATGGATTTATCTTGACATTTTTGATATGATTGCAAATTTAAAATGTATAAATATATTTTTGAGGATATTTCAACAACTATATTCAATATTATTCAATTAATTCGGATAATTATTCTTGTTATTTGGGAAAAATACAAAAACTGGAAATAACTACTGTTCGCAGAATATCGTAAATCTTTCTATTAGTGAAGGAATTGCTGTTTGTGACGTCACATATTTTTAAAGTTCGAGTAAAATATTGTTTACTTCAATAATGAACGCGTCTATGTTGTTGTGTTTTGTAGCTACAATTAAATAACTAATGGGTTTATCCAGTTCAGGGATTAGGAAAGTCTAGTTTTATTTTTGGTATCCATATTGGGTATACAAATAAGTTATTATTGGCTTTATATTCTCCAGTGAGCTTAACTGATTTTTGGACAGTTGTTAGCTAAGAGCCAGTCTAGCTAGGATCAGATTTATTATTAGCATTATGAGCATTTACAATTATTTATAATTATAATTTGTATAAATACAATTATATATATAATATATATATATGTAATAATTATCAGCAGTGGTTCCAAAACTAATAATATAGGTGTTGAAATGAAATTTCTAGTTTGATATTGGCATTAATATAAATATTAAAACTAATTATATTTAACCAAATGTTCATTAATAAAATTATATTTATAGGCTGAAAGGGTAATTTAAATGTGTGAACCACTGCGTCAGATTTTATTGCAAGAGCAGAATTATCAAAATTTAAAATTCAACTTATTATTATTTGTTAGAATTTGTAATAATTGCATTATCGCATTACCACAGTTAGGATCGACCTTTGGTGTAGAAGATCACAAAATATCAAATGTTATTTGCATATACTTTATTCCATAGTAAGATATATCACCGTTCGAATCATGATTTCGCCTTCATATCAAATTTAAATCATCTTTTGATAACGAAAGTTAATTAACTTTTACTATCTCTGCGTATATATTAAATAGACAGAACAAGAAAAATATACCAAGTTAGAACTCCCAACGTTGTTCAAAACATACATAATACAACGTATAAGGGATATATTATGATATAATATATATTGGTTATATATAATAGTTAAAATATCTGGAATATATTTGATATTTTAACAACAGCACTCTAGTGCAGTTTACAAAATAGGTCTAATATCTAACATAATCAATTACACATTTTTAGCAGCCTTTATTTGAGATTATTATGAGTTCATTGTTAGGTACTAAATATTGAATCCAATAGTACTATAAAATGAATGATGATTTTTATCGCAACTTACAATAATAAATTGTGCCTATACAGTATGTCAAGGTTTTAAATATTCGTGTATATACCTATATTTGTTCTAAAAATAACTTAGAAAAACCTCCCCTACCCTAAAGCTGTTAAAATATTCATATCAGATTAGTTAGTACTAAGTGTATAATTAAAAACTTTAGCATTCACGAAACGATTAGTTTCGGGAAATTTATAAACTTCCTGCTGTATTTATATAACCCGTCAAAAAGTTTTTTTTTAAGTTTATAAAAATAAATTTGCTTTACTAAATATAATAAACTTTAATTTGACGGCGTATTTTTCATTATAACCGGTGGGTAGGTAATTGAAATTCTCGTAATTTTAAGTTAAGTTGAGCCATCTCATCTCATCTCATCATCTCTTAAGCCTAGTCAAATTGTTTTGCCCTAAAATCAAAATATACATATATAATCAAATATATATCCGTGTAGTTATAAAAATATCTGTACATTATTTGATTAATACATGTACGATCCGGAAAACAAATATTATTCCCCACTAAAATTTTGATTAAATTGATCATTCAGCCTAATGTTCACAGAAGCGTAATGAGTCCCTGAACTGTCCAATAATAACAGAGTTATTGCATACATTGTATTTCGTGTTGTCAATACTATTCGTAATATAGATTGTTGTTAGTTGTTAGGTATTAACGGGAAAATTATTATTAAAACTTAAATTACTCGTCTGAACTGTCGATAAATAATCAACAAAAAAAAATACTTCGTATCGTGGATTTCCTGCAAAAACTGTGACTTGAATTTCACACGTATACATACCTACATAGATATTGTGAAATAAAAATCTCGGTGGTGTAATGCAAATGTAAATGAATTTAAATTAAAAATTAGATCTAATTGTACAAGAATTTTTGCAAAATCTAAATCCTTTCAAGTACCTCAAAAGGGTTGCTAGTGTATTAATTAAAAACAAATAGTAATAAGTTCTTTGTTTTCAACATAATTTGTATATTATAAGATCAATCAAAGTTGTGCGAAACGTTACCTAGTAGAAATTAACGCAGGATTTATCCCGAAGCATTGTTTCTAAATGTCTGTGGAAGTTTTCTGTCAAAACAAAATAATCATATTTTGCCACGAATACTTTTCAATCAAAACTTTAGCATCAAAGTATATGACATTAAAGAGAATTTTATGGAACCATGGACTTTTCTCACAGTTTTGTCATGAAACACTGAATTTAAATTAGAGATTCAATTATGATGATTGATAGATACATTTTCTTCTCTTTTTATTTATATTTATGATTTTCTTTCGAAATACCTCATAAAGAATATTATTTATACCTACTCGTCTCCTATATCAGAGTAGAGAATAAATTTTTGTTTTTATTACCATTATCTGTCTTACGTTATACTCAGCACTTCCATTAATCATAATCAGTTTTAATTAACAGAAATATCATAGTGAAGTTATCTTTGGGATATCAGTTTCACTGCATATTAAAGGAAAATTGTAGACGAACCATAGGGTCAGTATTTTGGACAGACTTAATCCATCAACTTTGGGCAGCAAACAATATAATCTCCTAAAGCTCAAACCATGCGTTAAGACCTCGTCTTGTTAAATGGGAAAATTCTCGTGTAAGCGAATTTTTATTTTTCAGTAAGTTTTTTGTTGAATTTAATTATACCTTTTAAGTGTCAAACATTTAATCAATATTTAGTTTATTCAAATTCAACAAATTCCCGGAGTGTAAGTTGACTTTGACACAATGCAAACGAAAAATTTGATTAAGTGTATTGAATATCATAATCTGCGGTTATCATGCTGTTAATACTGTATAACAAACAAGATTTTGGTTAGGTAAAACCTATTTCATCACATTCAAAGCACGCTCTGGCATAGTTTTTAAGTTAGATAATTAAATTCCACAATTTGGAGATTTCATGAGTCAGTAGTTCATTTAGCTTGGAGATACTCTATAGTAAATCATATTTGGTTTTCTGAACACTTGACTCAATATTTCCACATATTGTGTTCTTGTTTACGTTCTTGATTCTTAATAAGTTGAGTGTTGTTCTGTTTTCATTATGAATGTTGATGGACAATATCAGTTTAATATTTCTAACCTGAAATAATGGAATATATATTTAAAAGTTTCATTAATTGGATGGAACTGATCATTAATTATAAAATTCCGGTCGGCAGTTATTTCTCATGTGTAGATAACACGAACAATCAAAATAATCATATTAAAGCGCGTTCACATTAACATGAAAATTTAATTCATCAATTAGTTAATGGTTAATAAAATTTACATAATGTGATAGTCCCTAACTGAGGTGTGCATCGTCGCAGCGCAGCGTTTTGATTTATAATTTTGTTTACTTAAAACTTTATGACTGATATTGAAATTAAATCATCTGTTTATTTTACCTGGTTTTGAAGAGAGTATTGCAATTGCAAGAATAGTCTTGGCAAATAATCGTGAACACATTTTTGTAATTACCACCAATTTACATTAGCACAGTTTGATAACACCAAATTAAAATCGACGAATTGTGATATCACAACACTACTAACGAAAACAGTTGTCTGTCTGAAAAGTCGCGTGTACTTTCAACGGATACAATTATTTCTATAAAATTGGAGTTTCCGTAGCGAGAGGCCTCGTGACACTAAAACAGGCGTCGACGTTGAACGTCGAGACGCACAGAGCAAAAGTGGATATGGATTGGCGCCCTCTAGTATTTCAAGCCTTTACCATTGATATTATATATTTTATATCGACTTTCATTAAAAAATATACTTAAAATTGTATCACTCACTTTAATAGCGATGAAGTTTTTCGTTAATATTGGTTTTAAGATCATTAATAGTTTTTTGATTTTAGGTCAATAAATTAAACTTGTTACTTTATTTCTCTCCGTTTTAATTAATTAATGACCTAAAATCAAGAAAATGTTCACGATATTTATACAGACAAAAAAAAAAGGTCAAAGAAAAACTTTTTTAAATCTAATAATATATACATTTTTAAACAAACAACAAACACTTTTCTAGTTGTATTATTCTTTTGATACTTGAGGTGGTACATTTCATCAAAACGAAATCTACAATCAATTTCAGGAGCTGTTTGGATCGTACAGTCCACATTTAAGTAAATAGAACTTACAGCCCAATTCGACATTGTCAACAGAACTTTATTTACTTATACTTATTGAGAAAGACGCGATCATTGTAATGTTAGTTTTTCTTTTATACAAATAGGTTTTCATTACACTCGAGCTACTTTTTCAATTGGCAACTATAGGGCAAATTTTATATTTTTACTGCAATATTTTCAAAAATAATTCAGAAAATTAATTCATCTAATAATCAAAAAGAAGCGGACTTGTTCATTGCAACATGAGCTATACACAACAACCGCAATACTTGAATCAGGTCTAAAAAACAGCGTGCTCAAGTATAGTAGTTTTGATATACGAGTATCTACCGCCAACTGCTCTAGAAATGTGGCCAACCTTAAGGTTAGATTTCCCTCAATTGGGCTAAGGCTCTAACGTAAGATGCACAAGAAGTTTGATAGAGGCTTGACTTAATGATTATTATTTTAAAAATTGAAGATCTAAAATAAAGCTAGCTAGCTTCAATTGATTGATAACTGAGAGTATATTGTATTAAAGCTATTTAAAATTATAAATATTAATCAATCCAAAGAATCCTTTCGGATTAATATTAAAAAAACCACTGCATATCAATTATTATTGTTTTGAGTTTTGGAATATTAACATTTGCCAACTAATCAATTTGACTTTTGTCATATATTGATATTGATTATACACTTGGTGCGATTGTAAATATACAATGTTCAACCAAAGTCTGCGTCAATATCTATAGAAAACTCTGAGAGGCATTGCTGTTCGCCCTTTATTATTCTGATACTTTCTTTTAATATCGTTTTTGTGGAGTTAGATTCGTATTCCAGAATTTCGACATTGTCCTTTATAATTCTATGACCTGTTTGATACGCATGTTCGGCTATGTTAGATTTTTGAAATTTCCTTCTCCTAATGTAGTCTTGGTGTACTTTTACTCTAACGTTCAATGGGCTACCTGTTTCTCCAATATAATATCTATTAGAATCACATATTTTCATTATCAGGTTTAGTTATTGTTAAAAATGAACACAGAGTATTTTCAGTTTTGAAAACCGTTCGAATCCTTTTTATTCTTCATTTTATCAGTTTGTAATCGTTGTGTTCTATGCTGATTAAAGATTATATTCTTACCTACCAACATAAAGGATTTATTTATTAAGTATGGGGATAAATGTCTAAGTCGTGGTCCTTATAGGAACAGGGACTTTCCATAGCTAGAATATCTAAGTGAAATGGACAATAGAAATATCTGTAATTGCATAGCGCTTGTTCTAAATTGGTTATGTTGTTCCTAAGTTTCGCACATAAATCATTCTACAAGCCGAAATTGCCTATTTCAACGCTTTTGTTATTGCATGTTTATCCCAGTCTCATTCTATATACGACATTATTACAAAATTAATATGACAAATTCGAATTATTACTTTAAAAAGTTTAAAAAAAATATGCATAAGAATATTTTATTTGACGAAGATTATAAACGTGATGCACATTCGAAAATTTAATTTATCAAAAACATAACATATTATATACGGATGAACAGATGAATGTCAGACAGTTTTAAAACCAAAGAAAACTAAAATATCGATATTTAATATAATATGGAAGCTTTATTTGATAGTCTGTTCACAGTATCATATAAAATAATATGGATGGATTATATTAAATTGGGGTATTTTCATACTTACATAGTCAGCATGAGAAGAGTTAAATACTGGTTTTGGGGCCACAGTGTTTTGTTTGTTAAGTTAAATTTTTAAATTCTCAAAGAAATACATTGAATAATATAATTTAATATCATTATTATTGTTTATGTCTTGATATATGGTTTTGTCAAAAATGGAAATGCTACGGAAAATCTAACAATAATTGTTACAGTTATTTTATTTTAAATTCAATGGATTAGTGGCAAACAAATATTAATATTTTGTTTCAGAAATTTCTATTTTAATTTGAAATTTCTGAAACACTAACATTTTTAGAGTGAATAAAGAATTCAATCACCATTGTAGTATACATATTATACTCATATTTACTCCATTTATGTTAGCAGAGCGTGGTTGAACAACCTTATGAAGTAAAATAATATATTAACTTTTAACAACTCTTATACGTTTTTTTTATATTCTGACAACTATCACTATTTTTACTATATACAATATGATGCAATATAACAACTTCCAACACCCCCACTTGTTATGTTGCTGCAAGACCCATCTTTCTACAGATTTCTTTTAGTTTTTCGTTAGATATCCCTTTTGTGAGTGCATCTGCTACCATATCTTTTGTAGAAATACTCTGAACTTGAATTTCACCACGGTTTTGCATCTCCCGTACAAAATGGTGTTTTATATCGATGTGCTTGCTTCTTGGTCTGTATCCTGCATTTTTACTTAAATCAATCGCTCCTTTATTATCGCAGTATATTTTTATGAAATTCAAACTATCTGGTATGATTTCATTAATAAGATTCTTTAAAAATATAGCTTCCTGGGTAGCGAAACTTAAAGCCATATATTCGGCTTCTGTCGTTGATAGTGCGACTGTAGTTTGTTTCTTTGACGCCCAACTGACGGCACCTCCACCAAGCAGGAAAACATATGCCGCTGTAGACTTCCTATCATCTTGATCACCGGCCCAATCAGAGTCACAATAACCACAAATATCTTCTAAACATTGATTAAATTGTAACTTGAAATTTACGGTGTTTTTTAAATAACGGAAGATTCGTTTGACTGCTGCCCAATGAACTTTGCCAGGATTTTGATTGAATCGTGAAAGCACCCCCACTGAATAAGCTATGTCTGGGCGAGTACATTGTGCTGCGTACATAATGCATCCGATTGCCTCTTGATAGGGAAACTTTGACATTTCTTTCTTTTCAGCATTTGTCTTAGGTTGTCCATCTTTGGTAAATGCTTGGTTTATATCCAAAGGAGTGGATATTCCATTACAATTTGACATGTTGAAACGGGTAAGAATATCCGTAATATATTTTTCTTGGTCAAGAGTAATGGTCTTTTTTCTTCTATCTCGAGTGATTCTCATACCAAGGCAATAATGTGCTTCTCCAAAATCTTTCATCTTAAAACGTTTCATTAACATCATTTTAAGATTATTTTTTTCATATATATCATTTGAAAATATTAAAATGTCATCTACGTATATTGCTAAAACTATATCTTTACCATTTTTTCTTCTAGAATAAACACATGGGTCGTACATTGATTGCTTAAAACCTAGTTCTTTTATGGCTGAGTCCAGTTCTTTGTTCCACATCCGACTTGACTGCTTTAGGCCATAAAGAGTTTTTAATAATCTACAAATTCTTCCATCAGGTAGTTCCATATATATTTCTTCATCAAGCTTTGGGTGTAGAAAAGCGGTGACAACGTCCATCTGATCGATTTCCCAATCGTATTTGGCGGCTAGTGCGAGAAGAAGTCTGATGGAACTGTACCTAATTACCGGAGAATATGTTTCTTCGTAATCAATGCCTGAAACTTGTGAATAACCTTTTGCTACCAATCGTGCTTTATAGCGATCTATTTCACCAGTTTTTGTAAATTTGGTTTTAAAAGTCCATTTACTTTTTACAGGTTTCTTGCCGGAAGGAAGTTCACAGATTTCCCAAGTGTTATTCCTTTTATGTGCTTCCATTTCCTCG
Source organism: Apoderus coryli (assembly GCA_911728435.2). Taxonomy (NCBI): domain Eukaryota; kingdom Metazoa; phylum Arthropoda; class Insecta; order Coleoptera; family Attelabidae; genus Apoderus; species Apoderus coryli. The sequence continues at coordinate 10,843,682 of OU452210.1, forward strand.
TTCATTGCTTTATGCCATTCACTTGCATTTGTCCCCAATAAAGCTTCATCCATCGTATTTGGATCGAGCGAGAATGATTCGAACGCAGCTTGACATATAAAATCTGAGTTAAAAATATTTTTGTTTGGCACATGAACACGATTTGATTTTCTGATCTGGTTTTCTTGATTTTCATCTCTTTCGTTTTCTTTTAAAATATCCTCAACTTCGCCTAATTCGTTCGATGTTTCTTCAAAAACTTCTTCCACAGGTTCAATAATTATTTTTTTTGTTTCAAATTCTGTAGGCAATTCCTCCCCCACTTCAACAACAGTTTCTGTGATTTCTAACTGCTGTTGATGGTCATTGCACTGATTTTCAGACATTGGAACCGGAAATATATTATTGTAATATTCTTCATTAGTATTTTTATTTAATGATTGGTTTTCGAAGAATTCAGCATCACGTGATATCAGAATTTTGCGTGTAATTGGATGTATAAAACGAAATCCTTTTGTATGTTCTGTATAACCGACAAATATATATTCCTCAGCTTTTCTATCTAATTTTCTTCTTTTTTCTTTGGGAATGTGTACCAAGGCTTTGCATCCAAAAATGTGTAGATGTGATAAATTTGGTTTCTCACCTGTCCACGCTTCCTCTGGAGTGCAATTTGCAAGAGCTTTTGTTGGGGATCGATTTTTTAGGTAAACTGCTGTGGATATAGCTTCAGCCCAAAAACAGTTTCCAAGCTCTGCATCTATTAACATGCTTCTTGCAGTTTCCATTAGGGTACGATTTAGCCTTTCTGCTACACCATTCTGTTGTGGAGTATATGCCATAGTTTTTTGATGTTTTATTCCAGCTTTTTTAAGTATACCCAATAACTGACTGTTGACATATTCAGTACCATTATCGGTATGTAGGCATCTTATTTTCTTTTTGGTTTCATTTTCAACGTATGCTTTATACTCCATAAACTTTTCAGTTACTTCGTTTTTTGTTTGAAGAAAATAAACTTCAGTTTTTCTGGTAAAATCGTCAGTAAACGTCAAGAAGTACTTGGCTCCACCGATTGACTGAGCTTGCAAGGGACCGCAGACATCAGAATGTACCAATTCTAGTGGTTCTTTTGCGCGTTGGCAACTAGCTTTATTAAATGGTTTTCGATGTATTTTACCCTTAATGCATGCTTCACATTTGGAAAAATCGTCGTTATTGAAACTAATTCCAGTTGCTAATTTATTCTTCAGTAGCTTCATGGATACATTGTTCAAATGACCTAAGCGACGATGCCAAATTTCTTGAGATTTTAAAGTCCTTACTGTATTTACTAATAATTCTGCTACATCCAGTTTGTACATACCATTTGTTTCAGTGGCAGTGCAAATGATATTCTCTGTATCTAACTTAATTTTCTTATTTGTAATGCGACATCCAAATTCTGAATCGAAAATAACAGTTCGACCATTTTTGGTTATTTTACTTACAGACAAAAGATTCATTGCCAAGCCTGGTGCATGTGTAACATTTTTGATGGTTATGAAATTTTCATTTTTCAGCTGAATTTCAATATTACCATATCCAGTACAATGCATTTTCGTTCCATTAGCAATTCCGATTTCCTGATTTTTACATTCTTCAAAATGATCTAATATGTCTTTTGATCCTGTAAAATGTGAAGTTGCTCCTGAATCTATGTACCAGCCTTGATTCTCAGTGAATTCATTGCATGTTAACGCTTGATTTGATCGTTTGGTTTTGTCGTTACCTCGTATTGGTTTCTTAGGTTTCTGACATTCGTTGGCCTTGTGATTATATCCATTACAATTGTAACATCTAGGTCCAGATTTATTAAATTTTTGATATTTCTTACTTGCGAAAGCAATTTCAGTAGTATTTTTGCTACTTAAACCTTTTACATTTTCTTGCAGTAAAAGATTTTTAACAAAATCGGTACTAGTCGTCTGCTTTGAGCCTTGAATTCCTAATATCAAAGGTTTGTATTCATCTGGAAGACCACCAAGAATAATACCACCAACAACATTGTCTTTAAACGGTTCACCAATATTTTCCAGTTGTTCAGCAATATGAATAATTTTATCAATATATTCTTGCATTGAGGAACAGGAATCAAAATTAGTTTTGAAAAGACTTGAATATAAACTAACTAAACGTACTATACCACTATTTTCGTAAGCTTTTTTCAGATTATCCCATGCTTCTTTGGCTGTTTTGGCTTTTTTTGTTTCTGCAGCTGCACACGGCTTTAACGATAAGTTAATTTTTGCTAAAGTTCGTTGATCTACATCTTCATCAATGTTTTGTCCGACTTTAGGTTCAATACAGTGCCATAAACCTGCGTCTATTAAGTAGTTCTTCATCCAAAACTTCCAATCATTGTAATTTGTACCATCCAGGTGTTTATTTTCAGATAAACCTCCTACAGCGGTTGAGATAATTGTTGTGGATTTTCGTTTATCGAGTTCCTTTCTTAAAATATCAATCTGAGCCTCCAATTCTTCGTTAGTAGACATTATTTAATATTTTTTTTTTTTTAACTTTTTTGATATATGTCAAATACTGTCAGATTTTTTCTTAAATTCAGAATTTCGGAAAAATTTACAGTTTTTGTGGATTAATTAACTTCCAATTCTTCTACTCACACTTCTAATACAGTTGCGGACCCATAACCTGTTAGCAGAGCGTGGTTGAACAACCTTATGAAGTAAAATAATATATTAACTTTTAACAACTCTTATACGTTTTTTTTATATTCTGACAACTATCACTATTTTTACTATATACAATATGATGCAATATAACAACTTCCAACAATTTATTATTTAATTTATTGTTCACTAATAGATATTGCATTATAAACTCTATATTATACCTATGCAAATTTTCGTATTCATATATATTATATATATATGTATTATAAGCACAACAAATGTAAATGGAAATTGCGTATTATTAGAAAAATGAGACTAAGAAATATTGATGAGGAAGTTGCATGTCTGTAAACAACTTTTCTTGCATAAGCTTTAGTGCAAATGCTTTTGTAAAGTAGCCCAAAAATGTGCAATTATAAAACCGATTTCTTAGAGCAAAAGGTAAATTATCAATTAAAACTGGCACACCAAAATATGAGAGTTACTTCGTACACAATCATGCAAGCCCTTTCAAGTTGGATTGGTGTAGTACAAGTAGCAACACTTTATAATGAAATGATTATTATTTTTGCAATATAGTCAAAAGTTCATTCAAAATGCACGTAATATTGAAAACAACATTTTAGAATATATTTGAACAGCGTTATTTACAAAACTCATAAGCAAGTAACCACAAAAATGTAGCTCAAAAAATGTAAATGAGAAAATGATTAGGTTTGTCATACTATACAACTTTGCTAAAAATAAAAAATATACTTTTGAGTATTTTCGCAGTGCTTTTAATTGCTCTTCTTAGAATATTGCAAACATTTTTCTGCTTAAAGTTATAGATATTCATCTTTAATAATAATACAATTAAAATACCATAAGTCGTGACCGCACGTATCGCTGATAATGGTGAGATTTACCAAAAAAGCTGTTGCTGAAATTTTAATGAGATATTGTGTAAACTTTTGTTAGTAGAATATTCTATATTGTGATAGAGGCTAATTTATGGATGCTAATTTGAAAAGTGTCTCTAAAATTCAAAATGGGAAAATGTAATTAACTTATTTTGGTGTTGTGTAAAACACAACGTATATGGAGGCATACCTGTCTGTGTAGAAAAAAATTAATTACATCGACGGTATACCTCACACTGCTGATGTCTATGCAGTGGATATTTTTTTTAATTCAAACAAGTGCTATTATTCAGCTATATAGTTTTGTTTGTATTCGTATCTATAATTGGATCACTAATCAGATATTCGTGTTATTTGAATATATCAAATGCAGATGAGTTTTTTAAGTCAAAATTTTATTTCTTATTGGGTGAAATCTTGGTGGCAGACATTCCATAAATATTATGTATGGTATAGGCACGTATGTTTAAGCTGTAGCTAAGTAACTAGTTCTGAATCCAAAAACTGAAACATAATAGTAGTTGTCATGTGTGTGTTTAAGGTTAATTAAAGTTTAGTATGACAGCCAATATAATTATATCGGTACTTACGCTAAAGCTGTACTTTGCACCTGATATGAGATACCTAATGGTTATACTAATTTAAATGCCAGTTTTTATGAGACCTAACACTATCTAAGCCTAAATTATTAGATGTTTTAAAATCCACCATTACGTTATATCTATTATCATTATAATGTGGGGCTCTTCTGTTAAAAGAGATCCTGGCTCTAAGCCTAGTATGAAAGTGCGAATGTCAATATCAAATAAAACAATATTTTCCAATGTTCCACAAATACTACTATTTTATTTAATTGTTGCCGACGGTAAATGACATTATCAGCACATTTTCCGCAAGAGAAGTTGATTAGCATAAAATAACAGGATTAAGATCATGTAATTTAACCCAGTAATGGAATAGCTAAACAGATTGACAATAACGTTTTCGTCAAGAAAATAATGTATGTTTACATGAATTACGTAATCTAATCCTCTATTGTACCGTATATTCAGGCCCGTAATGTCAATATGTACCAAATATCAATATATAAATTGGCACAACAAATTAAAAAAATGTGAAATGCTCAGCGTTGAAGTTGTACCATAATTCTATTAGCAACAGGGGTATTTTCAAAAAATCTTTGCAAACTTAGAACATCACGTAGAGAGAAATACAAAAGACTGTAATATTCAGCACATGCAATATCGTCAGAAGCATTTTAAACTGAATTGCCCAATATTTCGATACGTGTATCATTCACGATTCCAAAGGTCGGAATAACAAACAGAAGGTGATTTTGAAAATATTATACCTCAATTTCCTTCAATGTTTTTTTTTTCATTTTAAAATATGATACAGAAACCCGAAATAAAAAAATAATAATCTGTAAACACACCAAAATATGTACATAAATATTGCTTTAGCTTTATTCCAAGCTAAATTTATTTTTTCCAATATTTCACTGTTGGTAAAATCTGGAAGTTATACGCTATGGCATATGTTTTATTTTTTTTTCTCGTTTCTTATTTTCACTTGATTTGGTAAATTTGTTTTACCTCTAGCGACAAACAAATAACAGAGGCAATGCAAAATACATTTGAAGAAAACGATTTTCTAAAAATTTATTTCGTAAAGTATATGTCGTTTGTATAAAGTTTCTAAGAAGACTACAAATAAGCTGCTTTTTCCATTTTGCCTAGAGTTGTCATTGTCCAGCCATTATTCAAATATAAGCAAAATTCAACCGAACTGAAATAAGAAATTTAATTATTTAAGTGGACGTTTAACTCACAACTGCAGTAATTTCTATTTTAAAGAAAATATTTTATTTTCAAATTCATTTATTGTTTTAACTACATTTTCAATTCATTAACATGTTTAGAGCAAATATAAAAAATATTTATTTTTGCTAAGCACAAAAATAAACTGTTATTGCTAGTATTTCGTGCATAAATAAATATTTAATAAATCATCAGTCTCGCCCCATCAATGCTTTGGTATTCAATTGATTGCGGAAAATCCACAGGGTTTTTGGTATATAAAATACTTTTTTTTTTTAATTAAGAGGTTTCATTGGTAACTTCTATAAAAGCAAGCCAGCAGAACAGACATGGTTACTATCGGAAAATGTTTTCATTCTGATTAGTTAAAGATCAAAAATAAAATGTTTGACTGAACTGAATAAATAGCGTAGAAAACCGCATAATTTTAAATTTCATCCATTAGAAATGGATTGGACTACTTAATGACCCTGCCTCCGCATATGTCGTTTGGAATGCAAATAGCCCTTCATAATATCATTGACCTGTCTAAATTTCACAACCCTTCAGGCAAGGAAAAAATTTCAATTTTTTGTTGCTTTTGCTCGGTATAGGACTATAGAACGCTATCATTAACAAACAATATTTAATACATAATATGTACATACATACTCTTATTAGAGCTAGATGAAATTCACATCTATATAATCCCAGGGGAAATCAAGACTTCAATGTTACTATGCAAGAAAGCATATAGTACACAAATGATACATATATGATAGAATCTGAATATCCAGATATTTATCAATTAGGTATTATAAGCGCTACCAGAACTAAACTTTGCTAAATATTAAGCATTAGGTATATAGTAATTGGCAAAAGAGGTATTACGAACCTAAATATAAATTTTTCATACAAAATTGCAACGTTCACAAAGGAAAATAGTATTTTTAATAGAATATGTAAGACAAAGTAGTTAGTTTTCTTACTATATTCTGATAGCAGTGGTGACATATTATATCACACATATTTACGATATGAGTTTTCTAGAGTTTCATTAGATCGATTATCTCCTGAGACACATATCATACGCTTTCAGTAGCATTATAATCATAATATACTTATGAAAAAAGAAAATTTCAACAAATTTAATATTGAAAGGTATATGTTACATAATATCTAGAGATTTTAACGTCGAAGAAAATAAACCAATCTATCGATAAACAGAGGAGAGAGAATTCAAGCTTTCGTATAACAGAAGAATAATCCCACCCCCTGAATTTTATTAGACTGGTATCTGGTCCGACACCATCGAAAATGTCAGTGTTACATTATTTTACTAAAGCATTGCTAATTTCAGGCTTCAGAGGTCTTGATAAATAAAATAAATATTTCGATGGCAAATAATTATTATTTTGAAATAAAACAACTGATAAAATGTTTTCTTTTTATATTAAAAATCCCAAGAACATGACTAAAATAACGTCTATATTTTTTAAACAAGAGCATAATAATTATTATTATAGGGGATAGGATAATATGGTAAAATACATTCACTTAAAATTAATGTTGTAAAAATTCATCTCAACCTCTTTTCATTCTAAGGGTACTTCAAGAGAGTTCCAGAGCATTAAATGGACATTATTACATTCTACGGAATGTAATGACTGGAAAGTATTTTCTGAAATGAAAAGGAAACTTGTTTAATACTCGTACAATATTAATCTCAAGTGAGTCTATTATAAAAAAAATGTTGATTCATGAGCAACAACCATATTTTGCAAAAAATATTCAAAACAATTATTGTAAGCAGCACTACCAAAATGCAAAACATTAGGTATATTGATTTTCATTGATTTGGCATTTAACAAAGCGATTAAATTTTAACAATATGAAATAAGTAGAATATCTTTGTTGTTATTTTTACATAAACTTGTTAACACAATGTGATTTATCACTGGTTGTGGATCACAGATACTTGTAGTAGTATTGAAAACATAAAGTCGAATCCATGCTAGAATATTTAATACTGAAAGAGGTATAATATCAAATACATAATATTAGTTAATAAAATTCTTATTCTAAAACTAATTTACAACATCCTGCCTGAGGTAAAATACTGATGAGTTTATTTATTATATTTATTAAAATACATATAGATTCAAATTTCGTTTTAAAAAGTGTTTAATAAGTGTGGTATTAACTTACTTAAAGAATTTTAACATGAAATATTGTAAATTCTGATTGATTTTAGGTTTTTTTGACACTTAAATATCACAATATAATTATTAGATTAGTAATTATAAAGTTATTCTATATCTAATGATGTAAAAATTCTAACAATTATTAAGATTTGCAGTTATATTTGGTGACCACTGAAATTAATGTGACCCCAGAAAATTCCAAGTGTAGTTTATTGATTTGATAATTCATAATATGAATATTTTAATAATAAGTTTTATTAAGTGAATATTGCATTATTTGAAATGTCTGCATCGTAGTATTTGTGACTTAGCATCCGAGATAAGACTTTCTAGAACTTCACTTAATTATTTCTTTTAGTGATCACCAAATAATATTTTTGTAATTTTTTTTTAATGATATGCGATTTATATCTTGTTTAAAATATACTTAGATATATACTTATGTAAGAAAATAATATTGTATCGTCTAAAAGATGACAAATATTTTGAATATGCTAAAACAAATATATTTTGTAAACTATGCATATTGTACTGGCTCGATATGATAACGACATAAACCAATAAATATTTATAATAATAAACTATTAAATACACGAAAATGTACTTGATAGTTTTAATATTGTCATATTTAATAATTTTTTTATAATTTCTAAATTAGGTATAGCTATATGTATTTATAACTTAGCAGCAACATTACTACAACACTACAGTGCAGTACATTTTTAAAATTAAATATAAAATCACAGATAGTTGACGTTTGTTGAATTTATTTACAAAAGAATAAAATAATTTATGTGGGAATTCGTACAAATCTCATAAAGATATAGTGGTCATTCCACAATATGGAATAGAAGAAGAAACGGTTATCCCAGCACAAGAGGAGTCAGCGCTCCTGAGGTGAACGTGGTGGACGTCTTGAAATTTGCTCGAGAGACGAGTTTGTTCGGTTCGATGGGGATGTAAGAAAACTTAAGCATGGTAACAATGGGTTGAAATCCCTTAATTGTCTGTGTTTGTAAAATAGTTTTGGTAAAACAAACTACGGCCTATTGTAGGAGATATGTGCCATCTGATCACATATTATTAATCTATATCTAATGAATTGATTTTTTGTATACAGTGCTAGTCAAAAGTCCCCTCCCGCCTCGTATCTTTTGAACGGTTGTGTTTAAAATAATGAAATTTGGAGGGTGAAAATAAACGGATGTAGACTTCTTAACTAGTCGTATCAGGTGATGTAATAGATAAGAAATATCGTGGTAGATGGATTGGGCGACGAGGTTCCGTAGCCTGGCCAGTAATTAATTTAATTTATCCATCAAAATCAGCCTAAACCCAAAAAAAGTATGGCTGTATGGCCTATTTGAAAATGTTGGTCGCAGTGGCCCTGTATCGTCATCTATTACAATTACGTCACCTGTTATGACTAGTTGAGAAGCTTACATCCGTTTATTTTCACACTCCAAATTTCAATATTTTAAATATAACCGTTCAAAAGATACGAGGGACTGACTAGCACTATATATTTTATATTAAAAACGTTTTATATAACAATTCATAGTAATTATTCTAGTCTAGTTGTTTGCATTGTTTTCACTAACCTAACGACATGTTTTAGATATTTATGTAATTTGAACACATTATATGTTTAAATTTTAATTTGATTTAAACAGGTGTGCAAAATCGTATTTTTTAGTGTTATCTACTAATATTTAAAATTTTTGGTTTATACCTATAGTATTGTCACGAGACGTGATTAGATTATTCAAATAATAAACAATTTTGTTTTTACCCTCAAATGAAAATGAATTCTTTAAACTTTAAAAACTTAATAGATTTTCTAACTACGAGTACTTATATTTTTGTTTGAAAGCAAAAGTTGCAGTAAGTCTCATGGTACGGTACTGGAAGTAGATTCCAAAGTTTCTTGTACTTATATATTGCTTAGAAACAGTAACATTTGAATTGGAACGCAATGCATTACTAACTTCCGTTTGACTTATCTTATGAATTAGACGAATATACGAAAAATAAATACAATGTTGAAACAAATCTCTCGACAACACTATTTTTAGTAAATAATGTAATAAATATCAAATATTTTGTTTATTTTAACAATTGTTTTTATAATCTGTTTATTATTAACATTTTATACAGTTCTGTTTCAATCATATTATTGAGAAGCTCAGTTCCTTATTTAACAAATGAATAACAATTATCTCAATAGGAGTTAAAAATATCTAACATTTAGAACAACAACAAGAAATAGAAAATATTTTACAGCAGTCTATTTAGAGTATTTTAATGATGTACGAGTAGTATCTACCTAAGTAATATCAATTTGTTGTGAGAAATAATTAAAACAAATTGTAATGGGCTTTAAAAATAAATGTGCGATTGTCTTAAAAATTAGTTAATTATTAAGTTTGGATGCTCTGATAACGCTATCGCCTAACCAAATATACCGGATGGTCCAATTAAAATTGTCCACCTCGAATATTTTTTAAGAATTTTTTTTCTGGATCATTGATATACCTATATGGTCATAAAAAAAACCGCGGCCGATATTCGTAGTGGATACTTTTAGTGGAGCCGCCTGGTATGTGGGCTGCTATCAATGTTAATTGCTTTAAAAAAGTAACCCATGTTGAGATTTGTTATGACTCTGATCTAATGTTGATTGAAAATGATAAAATAAATGATTAATTAAGCCACCCTGTATATCCATTAGGTATAGTGTTTTTTTTATACTTAATTGGAACATCAATAGTTAGTCAATCAATAGTTGTAAAACCTTCAGAAAGTTAATGATACCTAAATATCAGAGATATTTGCAAATCACCAACGGGCCAACATAATGGCTAAATTATGGATTGTCTTTTACATAAGATATGTTGATAAATATATTTAACTATTTTAATAACAATTTGGCTCAATAAAAAAATATTTTTAATATTTCGTCAGACTTGATTGTGGTACGAGACGTGCAGAACGAGGTTCCAACATTAACGAGGTGTTATAAAGCTCTTCGTCGTCCATTAGAAGTGAAGTGTCTAACAGATAGTTTGCTACACGTGTTATCAAATCAATTTTGTATGGGGTTTGTTGAAAATGACGAATTTCTCGAATCACATGAGCAATCTGAAAAATTAGCCGTAATTTATATGCTTGTAGTCTGAAAAATAAATTGCAATATCATTATTTTAATTAATGACCTTACCATCCGCATTTTAGAAAAATTAAGAAGTCCTTCTTCGGTAAAATTAGGAGTACCTTCTTCAATAAATGACAGGTCAGTTAAATATACACCAAGGTATGGTATGCCGGGTGGATCACATCTGTGTAAAGCATCTCGTAGAGATCTAAATCTGCCGTCAGACGAAACAATTGATTGCAGCTTTTCTATAGTGTGTTTCGTCTGCAAAAATATTTAACAAAATCACTTTATGTTATGTGTTTCAAAATAGTACGTACAGTTTTCGAGACTTTTTCCCAAGTCTTTTTGAGTCGAAATATAGATGTATTGGTAAATGCTGAACAAATTTGTAAAACTCCATTGAAGTTATGTAAACATCGTGCTATATCTGCAACAGCTGTCCATTTCTCTATTGTCGTTACTCTGTTAATTACAGACTGCCTTCTTAATATTTCAGATGCTACTAATCTCGACACATGATTAAACCTTTTGGTCATCATTAGTATATGTGGAGCTCGTTTTTCTTTGTCTGCTTTCATCCACGCTTGTCCCAAGAATTCCCTATTAATAAAACCATTAGAACCAATCAAATAGTTGTTGGTTTTAATAGATACCTAGGTATAAAGCACTAAATAAAAAACAGTAGACATTTCCGTCAAACACTAGACATAAATCATGAATGCATCAGTGATAGCTAGTACAGAATTTGACAGAAACGACTCTTTTCGTGCTGCACTAATTTGCAATGTTAACTGAATTAATGGTAGTTTTAACAAATAATTTACTTACTCGCTAGATATTGCTTTAAATATTTGATGATCTATAAAGGTCAGTTGTTCAGCAATTTCAAGAGCAGACAGTGTTTCTATATTTTCTTTGCTGCTTCCCTTAAAATTATAAAAGTAATGACTTAAATTCTGAAAGATTTGTTCAGCCTAGTGTTTTATTTAAACATGAAAAAACATTACTTATTTATTATAAAGATTTTTCTATTTATATTCACTTTACTACAGACATGAGCAATATGTCTGGCTATGTAAAGTCAATACAAAATAGCTTTTGTTGAGTCAAGACAAGACATAGAGATATTCATATTATTTATTTTCAAAGCTAATTAGTTTGATTACATCGTATATTGTGAAGTTTGATTATTGATATTTACCGTAGGTGGGACAAGTAATTTTTGCAAGTCAAGCATTATATTTTCCAAATCTTCTTTCGCCAAAAGACGAAGAAGCTGTGCTGCTGCTTTATGTTCTGCGGGTAACAAATGTGGACTGTAGACGATATCTTCCAGAAATTCAATTGTCATTTGCTTTAAACGTGCGTCACCTTCAAAGTCCTGGCTATGTTTTGATATCCAATGCCTTAAAACATTTAATACACGCATGGTAGCAGCTGTAGAAATTACGGCTTCTTTCTGACGTGCACGTTCGGCTTGCTCATTCCGTTCTTTTACTGTTGGCTCAATGTCGCGAGGATTACTGGAGCCTGAAGTAGCTATTGCAAAAGCAGTGGCTGAAGTTGAGGTGCTACTTCTTCGTTTTGATTGTCTAAAAGAAGTGATAACAACACCGATTTTACTTGGTTTGCTTGGTGATTCGTGTTGAAAGCTAGACCGAGCTGTGGATGATTCGCCGTCTTGAACCGATCTTCTAGAAGTATAATAACTCTGAAAAAAATACTAAAGGAAAACAAGTAATCATTTTGTTCATTCAATTAGTAAATGTTAAATTAAATCACCTGTAATACTGCACTAGTAGTAGATGTTGTTATACTCGCCGACCTTGAAGAACCACATGAAGATCTGTGTGTATATCCATATGGATAACTGGGTTTTTCATCTTGTTGATCATCTGATTCTAAAGAGAAACTCCGCTCAACTTGAAGTTTAGATTTTTTCTCCGGTTTTGGTGATGTACCTCTACCAGATAGACGCTTCTTTTTCTCTTCAGATCTAATTTCTATCACAGGCTGTTTTATTTCGTCCGTAGATTTTTTATCATCAGTCTTTTTTGATTTACTCTCGCCGATCTGTGTTCGTGGTTCTTTTGTTGGCGACGCCGATTTTGAGCGGGGCTTAGATTTGGGAGAACTAATTTGTATGTTATCTGATTGGGATGAACCCACCAACGTGACTGAACTTAAATTGCTTGGCGAACATGCAGCACTGATGACGGTTACATCTAGAATTATTTAATCAATATATATGACTAATTTGGCGCTGTTTTTTTTGCAATACAATAACATATTATTGAGCTGAATATACACACAAACCCACACATATGTATATATAATATCTCTTATAACCATCCTAATCCAATAGTACTTCTAGTTTACTAGGAACAGCATTATTGATTAAAATGATGCTTCAAATCTAATCCGCAAGATGTCTCTTTAGCAGTAAACTTCTTTAGAGGCAGTTTCTTCCAGATTAATTTACTGGATCGTTTCTATATAGGTTCGACGTGTTAAAAAATCATAAACATATTATAATACGGTAAATTATAAATAAACAAACTGATACTTAAATTATAATAATTAATGACGCTTTTACAATAACAAAAAAAAAATCGATCCATACCCGTTAATGTTTCACTGCTGCTTGATGCATGAACTTTTGGTATTGTCAAATGACTTGAAGATTTTTTAGGTTGAGCGGTTTTAAAAAGTTTCGTAGAAGTTGGTGACGTCTTCTCAGGAGACTTTGATTTTGGTGAAGATGCTTTAGTATTTTTTGTTGTGGTTGGGGCTTCCATTGCTTCTTCTTCATCTGAAAATATGTCGCTTTTGTTAATAGTTTTGAATTAATACTAGATTAAATATAGGCAAATAATATATAATACTTTATAGATTCAACACGTTTAGAAGGTTGTTCGAGATATAAAGTGTATAGTAGTAGTTTTAATTAACTTTCACACAAAAGGTCTCAATGAATTTTGTAACTTCTAAAATTTCAAAGATCACTTATTACTACGAATAAATGAAATAATTCCGTGAAATTATGTTAGACATTAATTTTCAAATCTTAATTCCTTACATTTTTGTAAAGTTGCTTTCCACTGTCTATGACCTTGCGAATCGTAACTGTGGGAACGATCTCTGTCACTAACTTCCGAGCAATATCCTGATACGGAGCTGGCACCGCTGGTTCTTCTCGGTGTGAAACTACTTCTTCTTCTGCCATCGTCAAAAAGGTGAAAAGCATGTTCATCTTTGGCATGTAATGCTTCCAGAGACATTATTGATCCCTGTTGTTCTTGATCTGTGCTGCTATAAAAAACCTTTTTAAGTGCTTCTAACACCGTTACTCCATCGGTAAACACCCTGTAGGTTAGTAGGAAAGTGTTGAGAAAGTCTATAGATAGGAACCTTAAATCTGAAAAAGCCCGATTGTTTTATTATTTTTTAATCCAAATGTGTATTGTTACAAATTGGTATACCTGAATGTTTAGTAGAGTAGTATGTTGATCAGGATAGAACATGACATGCATTAGAATGTGGTAAACATAAAAGAACACATCCAAAATGTATTGAGAACGTGATGGGTGAACACAAAGTTATAAAGTTCGAATTGTTCATTTACCAGTTAGTCTTTGAAGAAGCCTTTCAGGTGTTGCATAACGGATCTGTGGTACTTTACATGAATTTAGCGTACGACAAAATCGAATGTCCGCCTCATCCTTAAATAGTCTTGGATCATTTTTTATTGATTGTGGCAAACTTATTGAACTACTGTCAGTCATTTGAGGCCTTATCAAATCGCTAAACTGTACGTTTTCTAAACAGTGACTGATATCGGATACCCAGGCCGCTTTTTCTTGGACAGTAGATGCCACGAGGTGAACGATAACCTAAAATAAATTGAGTTAATTAATTTTCACTAAATTGAATGTAACGATGAAATATTAAAATTTTCAAAAAATTACCTGTGTTGGTTGTGTTGTCGATTTTGTTTCAACAATTATTTTAAAATCGCGACTACGAAAACTGCTTGGTGCTGAAGTTTCACTAACTGTTGAATGGCTTTCTCCCGAACCTGCATAGAAATATCCATATTACATTCAAATTATGAGCTATTAATGAACTTTTAGTTTTACAAGTACTCTATAATGCAGGCACACATTAGGTGGGTTTTATAACCAGTATGTTCACATAGTAGAGGTTAGGTAATAATTAAAATTATAAATATTATCACAGAATTTCGAAATTAAATATTCCTGAATGAATTTTAACTTGTATGAAATGAAAGAGAACCAAAAATTTGTTGCATGTTATAATAAGGATAGTTTTACACAAGTAGGTACCTTCATCATCTTGTTCGCTCGGATCTTCAATTAGGAAAGCATCCGCTAGTGTGATTTTCCCAATATCTTGTACCAGGTGTAACTTGCCATTTGAAGCCCTGCAATTCGTGTTTTTATCTTATAAATCTACGAATTTTATATTTACAAATTTATATTACCTTGTTGCTATTATAAGATGGTTTGAAAATAAGAAACATTGCCGTAAAGATTCTTTCTCACTTTTAAATCCTAGTTTAGATTTCGGTTTGTTCGATTTATCAGTCGGCAGTTGAATTAAACTGCCTTGTCTAACAAATACTTGATTAACGTCTAACAAAATATCACAGCCTTCGATTATCATCCTTTCGACGGCAAGATTTTTTCTAAGATTTTCTGTTTCAGAAACCTCGTCGTGCATTTGTCGTGAAAGATCTTCAAGTTGTTGTCTAGCATTTTGCAAACTCTTTCTTTCAACGTGATCATGTGGTGTATGTGCTAATAGTTCATGTAAGGTTATTATGTAACGAGGTACCTAAAATTTATAAATTAAATATATATTACCTATTCTTAAGATGTTCACTTTTTTCGATGGAAGCACTATTACCCAGTAAATTACTCACCTGATGCATTGGATATGTAAGAAACGTCTCTAATGATCTTCCATTACAAGCCGGTTTGGTTTCCAATCTCTTCAGTAAAGCCGAAAAAGCTGTCGATTGCTTACATTCAGTTAATACTTGTAATGAATAGTGATGATTTCTAACATACTCTTGATAAATATTTAACATTGGTAACAACATTGAAAATAAATCACCTACAATTAAAAAAAATATCTATTGAGAACTGGGCAACTATCTTCTTCATATTATCATAAAAGCTTCAATGTTTTAAGTTGCCTAATTAATCACACGAATACAGAGCCAGGTAAATTGTTTAGATGTAAAAAAATCAGTTTACCCAATGTCTAATCAAGTTGTGTTTCTATTATTTATCGTTTAATGTGAAATAAAATGCATTTTTGTATTTCAAAGCCTGTCTAAATTTAAACGTAATTTTTATGTATCTGAAATGGTGCATTTCTGCTAGATGTTTCTTTTAATATTTTGTTTGAAATGACACTGTATTGCCGCCACTTACCTAAAACTAGAGTAGGCCAGCTTTCTAACCGCGATGTCAGTCCTTTAAGAAATATCTGATGTAAAAATAAAACAGTTTCGCTATTTAAAAATATAGAATTCACGTCTTCATGTGTACATGGTGGTTTTTTCGAGGACGCAGCCATTTTAAATGGTCTTAAAAAGCATGTTACCAATACTTCCATTTGTTCCATATATTCCTCTTCAGACTCTACCATACGAAATACTAAACTATTCCGTTTTCTCATACTTTCTGCATGTGGACTTTTAATATATTGATCCACAATTTGTTTCCATCGTCTTCTGCATAACCACCCACGAAAAAAACTTTGTACTTTTTTTATTTTCTTCAACTCCAAGGAATCTTGATCTAAATTTACAAATTGACCACAAAGTCCACTTCCAACTGACGACCCTTGACACGAGTGTATGCTACCTGAAGACTGATGATGCGATATAGACCGACGCTCTTTTTTTATCGCAAATAGCTAGAAACAAAAAAAACGCATACATAATTAATTTATTCGTTGTTCATCTCACCTGCCAATCATTAATATTTGTTAATTTGTGTTTCAAGTGCACAGAACTGGTAATTTCCCATGGGCGTGAAAAATCTCCAAGGGGAAATTAAACTTATTACGCACGAACTGTATTGCAATAGGCAACGGTGTCGCAATATTGCGAAAACTACGATATAGATCGGTATTTTTACTCACATCTTCTTTTCTGAAATGTGTAGCTTATTTTCACGATGTATTAGAGAGATTAGTTACCGAAGTTTTATTTTCTACTTTGTGCTTCATAAGCACCTCAAACCCTTAATCTAAAGATTTCAATAGCAACCCTTATAATAAATTACAAATATAAGAAGTAAATATTATATATACTCGCTATATTCATACAGATGAAATTACAGTACGTGTTTAATGAAATAATCCTATACATACTTCTGTACGTAATTTTTTAATTTCAGATGCCATTTCCTCACATTGTTGCGAGTATTGCCATTTGGCCGTTTTCTCTGATTCCACAACTTGCAGCAAATGTAAATGTTTTTGTTCTAATTCCTCCTTTTGTAGAAGCAACTTGTTGAAACTGAAAATTGTTGTTCATTTAGAGTACGACAAAAGCTATTAGTTTTGTTTGTATTGTGTTTGTTTTATATGCTTCGCTATGCATTCCATTTATTTCCGGGAATGTTTATTATGTGCAGTGCTCTGCAGGCTTAAAGCAGCTGCTTTGTTAAATTCCTTATTAAAATGTAACAAAAATTCTAAGAGAGAGAGAGAGAGATTTATAAATAAATTACTTTGGAAAAGTTTTCAATTTTTTCCATCCGAATTGTACTTAAATTCTCCGACTGAAGCGAATGTAATAAAATCGAACCTCTCGTACAACGAACTTTTACACGTCCCTAATTTAACTAAGTTGATATTTGATAAAATTCTAAATCAATGAACATTATTAAATTCCAAAAGTCTCACCTGGCCATTCTAATGGATTCAATCCAATTTTTGCAATCTGTTTCACTGGGAGCACATAACTCATATTGACGTATATTTTCTTTTCTATACGATATTGCAAAACAATACTGGAACAAAGACTACTGTAAATTCAATACAAACAAACAGCAACAACAATCATTTGGAACGTTCATAGTAAAAATCTAAAACCGCACCGGAAAAGTTTTAACTAGTTGTATTTAAAACTAAACTATTATTTATTACAATACATATAGCTACGTAATAATGATATATCAATTAAGTTAAGTGCCTGTTTTAGACCGATACTATGTATAGATCAGAGTTTCAATGTCCCACCAAGTTTCTGGATTATTATGACACATTAATTTCTAAAGCATGTTTTGTCTTGCTCACACAACTTTAAAGCAGTTTGAAACTTTCATACAATACCATATCACACTGTATAGATATTGAATACGATACGGTGCTATTAGACAAGACGCAAAATTAATTTGGCTGTTTCTAAATTTTCACACACTTAAAAAAAAACTCAAATATAATATTCTTACCTGTTTGTCAAACTTTTCTTTGGATTTTGTTACACTGTCTGTTGTAATAAGTCTCTCACAATAGCACCCTTCGAGAAGAATAACGCCTAAAGGTCTTGCTGAATTTTCAGAGTCGTAGTAAAATAACAGATTCTGAAAAGAAGCATTATTCAATATCTAGTTATTTACCGTATTGTCTTAATCGCGAAAGGGCCACAGTTTTTGGTTGAAATTGCATGGCAATATTTTTTTTAATTTAATTAGTTAGTTTATTGGAAATAATGAAAATCATACAATTATAATAATCATATATATTAAAATTCTGTTTCGTTACGCAGGTCATATATTTTTGATTATATTATATCATGTCGGGAAAGTTTTGGGGCGACACAACAGATTTTTTTTTAATTCGAAAAGAAAAGAAAAAACACACCCACGAAAAGAAAAACAACACCCACAACGTTCTATGAGCAGAACAAAATTAAATAAATAAATTTAACATTATCAACATAATATTAAACGAAAATTCCAGTCGAGAATTCCAAAAAAACTTTTTCCTCAAGAATTTGAATAATTGAACCAATTTTTTTTTTACTCTTTCCAGTTGTTTTCTTCTTCATTTTGTGAAAATATATTCGGAAAATGGATGTTTGTTTCAATAAATCATTATTTTTACTAAGGATATACCTACTTGGGCTTGCTGTTCAAAAAATTGTGATAGAGAAAAATATTTACAATTTCAAAGAAGAATTTTGCAAATTCATGTAAGTAGTTATCATTACTTATCTCTATCTGTAACATTAATTATAACAATTCCCATTTAGTTTATACTCTACAACCTAACTTATACTACATTTAGGGTATTTTACGTTAAAAACTATTATTTAAAATATATATATAAACAGATCCAATATTTGAAGATATGTCATATTGTTGAAAAAAGGTAAGCATTTTCGTAATCCAGTAAAAACCCTTTTCGAATCGCCTTATTTCTTCTACGTCTTATATTACAGGACTTTTATCCGATCTCAAAATTCAAAAAAATCCCATTAAATTGTGTTATTCACAAGGGCTATATCCAGACATGTTGGTTATACGATGTGTCCAAAAGTTTGGTCAAATATCGAGGTGTAATAGTATATTGTGCAACGAACATGAGCCGCAGTGTTGCAAATCATACGAGTAGGAAATGGTCATTTATTGTGAGTTTCACACTATACTTTTTCTACGACTGTTTTAATGCTATAGAATAAATTAAACATAATTTTTAGGAAAATATTTGTTTTTCGAAACTATACTCGTTCTGTTGGCGTAAGTCTAAATACGATGAGGTTAAAGTATTAAATTGACTAGGTGGTGTTAAACTATATTAATATTCACTATGCCTATTTTTCAGTATATAATTAGCTTTGAAACCTTCGAAATTAGGGAAATAATTTAAACTGTTAATTTGGCTTATGTAATTGTATTGTCGGCGGTGCTACGGTGATTTTTCATAAGCGATGTTACTTTTGTCATTACCAGAAAATTTACCCGTGCATTTTTAAAAATGCAAAACAGCATTACAATATATTACATTTTCAAATTCTGATTGAACATATAATAAAGGCATTTAAAGACAGTCGTATTGTTTATTTGGCTCAAGTAATAAACATATAACATCATGAAACGTTTGTGCCTGACCAAGCCAACAAAATATTATTAAAATTCAAATTAAAAAATCATTTTCTTACTTGATACAGTACAAACCATCTTAGATGCCATTTCGTACTATCTCCTGATCTTTTATATAAATAACCAGCCTGTGAGTGGTCGTAATGTGCCCGTTCTGATAACATGAGAAATTGATTTTCATTAACTCTGACTGTTCTTTGCATTTTGGGGCTCAACATTGTATCGTAAGTGTTGATTGTCGTATATTTCTGTAACAAATCAAAACAAGCAGTAAGTTAATACAACTGGTTTGATTGGTTATAATGCAATGGTTTCTTTTTTAAAAAGTACCTACTAGCAAATGATATTTTCGGGTTATACCTATAACTTGAATGTTAAGATCGTAGTACTCTTACCTTTGATATGTAAAGGTGAGTTAGAATAATGTTAAAACTGACATCTTTTATATTGTATTATATTAAAACAACCAAAATCATTCCTAAAAAGTAAGTAATACGTTAAGCAGAAACGTGGTGCCCATTCCAAGATCTAATCTACAATTCATTCAAGATTTGTAAAAACTTATATAGTAATTGGAAAATTTTATTCTGTCGCATTATCAGGTGTGATCGAGGTAAACAAACCAATATTTTGCGAAATATCCGGCCTACACAGGATGTTGTTTGCGGATGGTTAGAGAAGGATTAAATTGAAATGTTGTCGAGCAATTTCTAGGAAATCTCAACGAGTATAGCTCAAAGAAGTAGAAGCCACATTTGCTCATTGTAAGACTTGCTATTTGCACCTACACAAACAACTCAAATCAAATAATAGCATCCACCCCCGTGTGGAGAGGGCAGACATGAGGGGTTTTGACACTGCTTTATGGAAAAAGCAAACCCCCATCGTTAGGTAGTCTAGTCCCCACAATTACAAAATTACAATTACAGATCATGGAAGCTAACTGCGAGTAGCACTGCTCGGTCTTCGTACGTGCGTCGTATGCAACGTAAATTATATATAAAATCTTCTTTTCGTTTGAAATCTTCTTTTTGTTTTTCAACCGTACAGATAAATTAAGAGGAAACAATATTTGGTATGCGGTTTGTGAAAAAGTAAACTCAATTTCTTTGATGCTCAATTTTTCACCAATGGGCTTCTTCAGGAGCAAAAAGGTTAGAGTTTTTTTTCCTTTTAGGTGTCAAAATTTCATTACAATTTTAAAACCTAATCTAAAATGGAAAAACCTCTGCCGTGAAATATTAAGTAACTAAGAAATTCAGTTTAATTATTTAGAAACTCGATATTGTTTTCTCTTAATTTATATACATATATATATTATATTTAGTTTTTTTTTGTGAAATCTCCTCCAATTTTGGAATAAATATAGTGAATGGAATATAATCGGTTCTCTTGATCATTGCATTTTTTAAGGAATGGGCATATAAATTACGTTCAGTTCATTTACCCTACAACCTGTTGTTGATTAAATTTAATAGATGATCGACTTTTAAATATGATTTATTTTTGTATTGAATAATTTAATTGCTCTTATCAAATTAAAAACAAAATTTTGTGTTGTGCCTTTTTATTGTCGAGTAAAAGTTAAACCCATTATTAATGTTGGATCAATACCGGTTTAAATTAAATACGTTATTTATTTTTTGTTTGCGACGCCGACGTTCACTTAAAAGAAAATAGCCAAACATCTATTTTATTATGAGTTCAAAGATATTATCTATGTAAATATATGCCACCAAACATTAGCCTCATACGCAAGACATTCGTTAAAATTTGATGTTTATCAGTGTAGACAACTAAAACTAAATACAAATTGTGAAAATACGATCCTACATACGTAAATGATGTTTGTTGTCGATTCTATGTTCAGATTAGAGCCGTTAAGAATGTGTCACTCTATATTTTTATTTTAAACTAACATGCAAGATATTTAGTTAAGTCCTTTAATACTCATTTTTATTCGTATTTAAAATTATAAAGTATAAAGTTAAGTAAAAAATAGGAGAATCAAGATATTACTTATAATAGATAGGTAGGTAAGTAATATCAAACAACTTGTACAACAATATTATAATGCTTACCCCCAAAATGAATGTAAACAAAATGTGTACACTACTCACAGTCAACTCCATACATGCCTGAACAGGGAAATTGTTCGCGATAAACGGGAAAACTCAAGTTTCCACTGAGCATGCGCACTTGTTGCTTCAGAAAATTTATGAAATTTAAATCGATAATTACTGGTCTATATATACAGATTGATATTAGTTATTATCAAATAGTAACTAGGTGAGGTATAAATAGACCTTGATATGGTCTCACTGGATGGTCTGTATAAACCCACTCACGTTAAGAAACGCCTGTTAACCGCAGTCAGATTAAAAATATATATTATTCTCATTACCTTCTGTGATATGTATGCTTGTTATCTAGGCAACTTTGTACCTAGTTCTGGAAGGGAATAATGTCAGTAAATAACAGAATGTGTAGGCGGAGAGGTTTACTAGGTTCTTCTGTGAACTACCAAATCAAATGATGTCAAAAGTATTTATTCATAAAGTTTCGAGTCTTTATGCAGATTGTAGTTGTTCCTATTTAAAGAACAATTATCTATTGCTAAATATTTTAAGGTGAGCAAAATAGTAAATATAAAAATAACGAAATGCTGCTACCTAACGAAGTAGTTATTAGTTATGAGCATTTCAATTAACACGCTGAGTAGAACACTTCAACAGATGGACACAATTATTGATTACCTACCCCATAATTAAATTTATATATAGGTACATATCTATTTACTAGATAACTGTATTTCGCATCTGCTTAACTTCATAATCCATAACGACTATTAAATCAATAAATACATTCTGTATAACTTATTGAAAGCCCGGTGTATGATTCTTTCCCAAATACGACATCTTCCGTCTTAGTAGATGAACGAAAAAATGGATCAATACCTGCAAAATTGTGAAGGGATCTAAAATTTACTTTAGAACCTTCGGGATTGATTTAAAGTTTTTTTAAATAAATAGATTATTGCATCTCTGTCAACCAGAAGGCGATAATTTACACAATTTCGAGTAG
The DNA here is from genome assembly GCA_911728435.2 of Apoderus coryli. Taxonomy (NCBI): domain Eukaryota; kingdom Metazoa; phylum Arthropoda; class Insecta; order Coleoptera; family Attelabidae; genus Apoderus; species Apoderus coryli. Next base: position 10,866,628 of record OU452210.1, read on the forward strand.
TTTATTACGTATCTACAATACCTAATTACTTCTATTAAATATATAATCAACTTTGATAATAGGTTTTGCGTTGCACATTTTGAACTCGTAGTATACACTGTAGGTGGTATAACTTGGAGTTGAATAATGAATAATGTAACCAAGGGTCTGCATATTATTGGCTCTAGTTGCTTCATATATACACTCTACATAAGACCAAACGCTCTACAGATCGATGAGGCAAACATATTCAAATTACTTTGTAAATCACCATTTCAGAAATGCACTGGCTACTTTTGTTATGGCCCGCGGCTTTCTGATAGACGCCAAGTCCAGTTTTACGATAACTGAATATATTTGCCCGCACCATATCACAATTTTTTGTTATAAATGTGATTTTACGGAAGTTATACTCAATGGCTGTATAATCAATTGAATATTTAGACGAAAATATCAAAATGAAAATATCTTCCACTCTTTATTTGTTTAGAAGTACGAACAAATGCACATATTTATAACTTGTTTAAAGCCATTCTATTGGCATTGATTCAAAATTCCGTTATACAAGACTTTGCAGTTAACTTACATGGCAAAAATTTCAAATACACTGCATTCCATTCGTAAGAAAATTTAAGAAAAAATATAAAACAAACAACTCATTAAGATTCTAAAACCAGCTAGCAAGGATCTTTAAAAAAACTTAATATTTCATTAGAATATACATAATGGTTTCTAAAATAATTATTTAAATAACTTGGGTTTAGTTAGTGTTTACTACTAAATGTTCATTCTCGCCTTGTTTCGCGAGAAACAGCAAGAAACATGTAGGTAAATTTACTTTTTAAAGATTAGACTACACAAAGCACGAGCTGAAATAGCACATAAAATGCAAACTTTGTTTCTCAACTCTTTTGTTTAAAACTTATCAGGAAATATTTTTATTTCTGCAAAGAATTTTATACTAGGTACAACAAATGAAAATAATTATGTAATCTTCAAAAACAAAGGATAATCATTACTGGAAGGAATAACCAAAAGACCAAAATATATAATAGCAAAATTAATAGTAAGGTTTCATTTTAATATTTATGATACCTCAGAATAAATTGATTCTAGAGAATTTCATTTGATATAATATACAGATCGAATATGTGTACTTATGTATCTAAAAGGACTTTGGTAATACAAAACTGATTCAAATAATAATACTTTGTAGATTGTAGAGAATGCGGAATACATTTGTTCAATATTTCAATTTATATTGCATTTGTAACCAAATCCAACGCAAAAGAATCAGATCTGGTATAATATATTTCATTCAAACAGAAGCAGGTATTTGCCGATAGCTTTTTTAAATTTTCTTTTAAAATATCCACAGTTGCATTAAATTAAAGAATTAAATACCTTTAATTCGAATGAATATAGTTGATTACTCAATGTGGCTTGCTATCTCAAATAAACATTATTATATCTATATTCATTGCAAAATAATTCTCAATTGTATTTATGTTATAGAAGATATTATGTATTTATTAGTAACTATATTATTGCAATTATTTAGTTTGCTTTACTTAACTCAATATAGCAGTAAACTATTTAAAATGTACATGAAAAAATAGTTCATTAAATGGAACATAGAAATGCTTGAATTTAAATTTAATTAAAAAAATATGTTGGATCAATTGCATACTACATTATTCCTATGCTTCGGTCGTCTCATTAAATCACATTTACACTATTTTAAATTTAAATCTACATGTTCTCTGTAGGCGATTATTTTTTCCATACGGAACATTTGTTTCGTTCATTGAACATTGAGTAATGCATTTCACGGTATTTTCTTCGTTCATTTTATTTTTTTTACAATGCAATTACGAATAGGGAAACTGATATTTTTTATAAGTATAGTTTTAACTAAAACATGCAGAAAAAATTAAGGTTTTATAAGTTTTATAGTTCAATTGAACTAACCATATTAAAGCATAGAAATATACTACTGGGTCAGCACCAGAATGCCACAATTCACTAGTGGATGCAGCCTACGGACACAGAAACTCTACTTAAAGGGCATGCACATTGCAAGATTTCCGCTTGAACGAATATATACTTAAAATAAATTGTGAGATTTAAACCAAACTTAAGGAGAAGCTATTAATCTATGTTTTCATTATTATCCTTGCATTCAATATATATTAATCCTTCACTAAACCAACACAGTCTCCCAATACACGGAAATAAATTTGACATATATTTATTTCACTCCATTAAATTGTCCATATTAATGTAATTAATTCGCAGTTTTGATAGATATTCAATTTATGACCAAAGTTACAACTCGGTCAATATTTCAAATGCAACGTTTATTTTTATGAGCAATTTTTGTGGAAAAAACTATTATTTTGCTAGATTTCACACATGTAAACAAAATTTATAATATATTTTTCGCCATATATTTGACTCGTACAAATTAAACTAATTTATTAAAAAAAAACTTTGTATAGTTATAAATATTTGAATAACTTATTGTTTTGTGTAATAATGTACAATTATTCGAATTATATTTATGTATTTTTATATGCAATTAGAATACATATTGAAATAAATAAAAAAAAATTGTAATAAAGTTAAGAAGACTTTGTTAACTTGTCTTTGTTACCATAACTACGAATTAAACAAAATTGATTTAGTTAAAGAAAACCCGTAAATCATTAGTTACGACGTAATTCATTCACAACAAAACAATGAATAAATGTATATTTTTACGCTCAATTGTGATAATATGCTGAAAAGTGTAAACAAAAGCGGAATGTATAATTTAAGTCAGGCTCTACTTTGAATTAAACAAAATTCTATGTTTAATCGGAGTCAGGTACCTACTTATTGTAATTTTTAATATTAGTAAAGACTTTCTATTTATTTTTTGAACTCGACAATCTGTAGTCATTCATATTTATAGTATTCCTTAGGGTGTTTTATAAGGAAAATACCAGTCCACATAAATATTTATTTATTATACCAAAACAAGTTACTACGTAAGCTAAGACTTATCAGTATAATAATCATCGTGTTACCCCTTTATACCACAATTTCACGATTTTTTTAAAATAAACCCATCTTAACGTGAGCTTTTACAAATTCTTGGACAAAGCATTATAATGGAACGTTCTCCATATGATAAGGAACATAAAAGACGATAATAGTATTGTACGAGTATGTGTGTCTGTTTCTTCTCACGCATTCCGCTTATCATAAAACACTTTATCATTTTCTTACCCAGCGCACCCAGCGGTCTTCTCTGTTCTTGCAATTTATATTATACGTTATATAATACACAGTTACAAGGAGGATACAAACAAGGAGACACAATGTAAATCTAAGGCTATTAGGGACCATCGTATTTTTGAGCTCGAGCTTTAGCTCAAAGACATGCACGACATATCTCTGTCAAATAATATTTATTTAAAACCTTACTTATTACTACTATCTTATTATTATTATTATTAGTATTTATGCAACACAATTTCTGATATCCATTGTTTTATTGGCCTCTAAAGGTGAAATACAATTTTACTTATAATGCTTATTTTTAGCAGGTGTTTTAAATTATGTTTATAAAACAATGAAACCAAAGATGAAACAAAGCAAATGTTAAATTTAAAAAAGTATAAAATCCTTAGCAACAATAGCCCGCTAAGCGTTAATTGCCATAATTCATTTCAGGCGAAATGGGCTCGATTCCCACAGCATCAGCACCAGATTTATTTTTATTTTACGTTTGCATTCTGCAAATACGTTTATTAAATCTGTTCCTATTCATACTGGAGAAACAAACCCATAGTCATCATTCCAGTGGCTGTGGCTGTACACTCAGCGCGTAATAAAAGGGAAAATCAATTTAGGCTAATTATAGTAATCTCATGTTAACTTATATAAAATAATCTTCTCAGGTACAGGTACAAAAATATATGCAAATTAGAGTCTATTAGCTTCTGCTTTATGATAACTATAGTCGTTGAATATTATTTTTGATGCATAGCAACAAAATATAAGTATTTTTTTACATTCCGGTGAAAATATGTTGGAATTAAACAGTGCGTTACTGAAATGTATTTCCTTTTATGTATTTCTCGGTACGTGTCTTTGATATTACCTTCTCCTGAATATAAGAAAGAACATGGCAAGTTGTCAAATTTTAATATTAAATATGTTTCAACAAAATATTTCTTTGTATTTTCCATAGTGATTTGCATACAGTTGTTAAGCTCTATGGGAAAGGCAAAATTGTGAAATGTAATATTATCTGCTACATGGACTAAGGACTACGTTGTGAATATTACTTATTTCATGATTAGATATAATAATAATAACGCGGATGATATTATGTGTCAATTAATTTATTTTCCACTTCATCCATCCCAGCTCTCCAAAAATTCATGATTACAGCTCAATCAACACAGCAAATATATAATATTGTTTGAAATATAGTTTAAAATTAGTTAAAATATAATTACCAAATAAACTTTTTAAACACGACACTGTTTTAATAAAGCAACCCTTTTAAAACATTTAATAATGTTAAAATTTAATTAAAAACTTCCCATTGTCTCAGCCAAAAGTTCCAGTAATTAAAAATAGAATAGAATAGAATCAGTTTACGTTTTAAGAGTCAGTACCTACTTATCACACAATGCTTCAAACCAATTGTGTTATTTAGGTCATGGAAAATTCCGTTACCAGCCTGGAAGCTACTAGAATTACAAACACAGCATCCAGACACAATCGGTTTTCAACGGTACAAGCAAAAACGAATCAACTATCTACATCTCAGGCGCTGTTTCTCTAACACCTTTTGATGGGCAGCTGACCCTCTCTGACATTAAACTAAGCGAAACCATCCCCAGAGGTGAATCTGAGAATTTCTAACACCCTAACAGTGAACTATTTGCTGACATGATGAACGAATTTACTTTGAGATTTTCTTTTAAAGATGGTTTTGTCTGGGAATTATGTCCTCATGATGATACATAAATGTGGGTTTTAAACTTCAGGAGAGATGACCATATTCGTTTTGGATCATGTAGGGTATGAAATTGTTGTAACAAGAAATTGTCCTAGAACATATTGTATAGTTATTGGAGCAAAAGAATCGACTTTGCTATTAGAGAAAACCAAGGATTTAGCCATTTGCGCCAATTACGGCAAATTGCAGTATACGCCAATTTTGAAATTCCCAACGGTAAGACTAGCATAAAATTGTATTAAGACGCGCCATTTTCCCATTTCAAATACAATATCCAAACGAAATAAATGTTTCGGGATTTTATAAGAACGCACTGACAGATAAATACTGTAACTGGAAAAGTTATGAAAATCTAATTTAGCGAAATAACATCCAAGATGCCACTAAATGTGCGCTTAATTTTCACAACGTGTTCTACATCGAATAATTCCTAGTAAAAATGCGGTGAAATGGAGTTAGAGTTCCTGAAAATCATTTTTATTATTGCAACGAAATAAAGTTTTAAATATACTATTGCTTGTCAAAACTTTTAAAATTCATCTCAACACCTTTTGGAATAATTGCCAATAAACCTGAACTTAATTTGTACTGTACATAGGATACCCCCATACCCCAAACACCTCCTGTTGGTTGTAGGTACTGAAAAATAGGAATTACAATAACTGTTTATGATGGTACGAATTCCAAAGCTTTATACAAGATTTTTAGTTACCTATTGGTAGTTCTGTTTGCTTTTACTAATTGTGTAGTTACATGAATAATAATCAGATGAAACGGTTCAATTTAAAGCAATTAATGAAAATATTTGATTGAGTTGTAATAAAATTAATAAAACCAGATACTATTTGTTTTTGTTTGGAACTAGAATGGTATGCATATTTAAAATTAACAAAAACAAATTAGTTGTATAAATAAGATATTCATGTTAAAGCATGAATGGTTTTAATCATTTTATAAATATGCATTGTATAAAATTGGACCCAGAAAAATAATTATTATAATTTTTAGAATATTTATTGAAATCATTTACATGGCAACATTTTTACTTGAACCGTTTTCCAATGAAGCTTCAGGTGCACTAACAACATTCGTTCAAAAATTGATTTTGGAGGAAGACGGAGAAGCAGAAATTTATGACGACAATAATTGAAGTAAGTATCCGGCGTTGCTTTAAGTTATGATCATCTTGTTGCTAATATGCCGACAACTTATGATATAAAAATAGCAAGAAATTTTATAACGGAATTGTGTAAATTGAGTAAACATGATTTTCAGATCGAATATACTGATTTGTTTAACAAATTTGCTAAAGCCTTAGGGCCATTTTCGTATCCAGCAGTCTCTGGGCTACACCGACATGCTCTAGTGGGGTGTGTACCTACCAACGGAAGATAAAGAAAATGTTTTACTATGATTTTATTTTTGTATACATAAAATATTTATTTGTCGTATTGGGATTTGTTACTTTTTTGTTGAAGAACTACATAATATTCTATACCTTCCAAGTTTTCTCTGTTTCTTAAATAATTATTGTAATTATTTTGTTTATGAACTATTTCTGAAAAATTACATTAAAAAAGTTTATTTCATTCTTATTAATATATTTGCGAAGTTTTAAAGATTAATAGGACTTTTATGAGTAATTTCAAGTGTAATAAAAATTTTCCCGTTGAATATGAAGGAAAAAGCAAATTCATATTTTTCTAGCCAGATTATAAAAAGTTTCTTACTTTAAGCCACTACTCTTGGTTTTATTAAACCCCCTTTTTAGAATTATAAACATCGAAGAATGTATAATTAATAATATTTATGTAATGTATAAAAGTTTTAGCTGAAATTATTCTAGCAAATTTACAATGAGGTTATTAAAAAGTTAAGTAAAAAGGCAGCAAGGTTCATTTTAAATCAAAATTTTTGGAAGTAAAAGCAAACAAACAAAACTTTCTCTCTGCTCAGGATTAGAAATGCGAATAAAATACATCTAAAAATCACTATATTATAAGAGTTTTTACCGTCATAATTTACTTGTAGAACATTGTAGTAGGTATGTATCTTGTAGCTTGATACTTTACTTGTTGTAAACACTGCAGGTAGTCCTTTATCCTGGAGTGCCATGAACCATGTAAAATTTATAGCATCTCCTTATAAAAGAACGTATCAAACCACAAATTAAAACTTATCGAGAAACACATTGAACACTTACCCATATTTTTATAATCACATTAACTTCAATAACATGTAAGTTTTGCAATCAAAGGAAATAATTAAATGAAAATTTGCAGCAGACTTCAAGACAAAAAGCTCATCACGATAATGTAAGTAGGTATAGACATTTTACAATGTTATAATGTATCCTATATACAGTATGTTTCAAAATAATTGATTAAGTATTGGTGTAGGAATTGAAATGGATTTCTTTCAATTGTGCTTACGTTCATACATTAAAATTGATAGTAGGTATCTATAGTTTTTGAAATAAAACAATACAAAACCAAAATATATTAAAACAACATTATTATTTTTCAATTAACTAATATAAAACCATTTCCGATGGCATCCAATATACCTTTATGTACCTACTAAATATGAAACACTGTGATGTAGAAAAGAGCGTTTTATATTTGAATAGGCGTTTTACATAACATTCGTGTTTCTTTATTCCAATTTTATATTTGAATAGTACAATAAGCGTCATAAAAAATATGTTAAACATGAAAAATGCTTCATGGGCATATCGAAACAATAATATGCTTCTAAAATAATAAATGATTACTTGTCAAGGATTATGAATTTTTGAACATTTGTTTAACTTATTTAGCCTAGAATCAAATAAGAATGTTCAGTGCATTATCAAAGCTATCCGTTATTTTTTATCACATAAACATATATCCGGAAATAGTTCCTTCGGGGCTCTAACCCGTCTCAGGATTTATAAACAATGCATTTGTTTCAACTTAACAAAATTGGTAGCACTATTGTTGTTTATGTTTATGCGAAGAAAGTCTTAATTTGACCTCGAACAAAAACTGTTGATTGACTGCAAATTATCTATTAAAGTAATTTGAATTGCATTTGAAAGCACCTGTATCAAGTCATAAATGTAAAGTACCTACCACCTACATATATCCATTCATGTCTTTTTCTACAAATAACGTATACATCGAACTATTCACCATACAGTCAAATGTGAAATGATATATTATGTTCCTTTGTAGACCAGCATTGCACTTAAAGAGATAGGTATCAACCATTGGATTGATGTCCGAAAATATTCAAGAGTAACTATTTAAAGTTATTCAGGATTCTAATATGGTTGTTGGAATAAGAGCCATTGTAGTAGAAACTTTTCGTAGAACTGCTTGTGACGAGAGACGAAATTATTTTGAACATATATATAAACCAAGATGAAAAACGGAAATTCGCATTGCCGCATACCTTCATAATATGATGAGATGCCCGAATTATTTACTTGTAAGAACTGTACTGGTAAAGAAGAACAAATAAAACAAGATAAAGTATTTGGAATTAGAGGTTAAAAGAATCCATATACCCATCTCTAAGTAGAGTGCATTTTTAAAAATGTAGTATTTATCTTGTGATTATTATATCACTTTTAGTTGGCGCTTTTGTATAGGGTCTAACTTAAATATCTTAATAACATCAAGAAATTCGAGCAACGTTGAAATACAGAACTTGATATCAAAGCAGGATTTTGTAAATACCTAAATTTAAAATAGAGGCAAAATTTGAGGGAAGTTTAATGAAAATATATATATAAATTATAAGTTTCATTTCGCTGCAGCACATATAGTTTAGAAAACATTTAATCCAATAAACTATATGACCATCAGAACGTCCGCGCCCTATGTTATCCCATGAATTTTCTATGACCAGTTTGCCTATGGTAGAGAGCATCCTAATACATTTTGCCTAGACTAAAAGAAAAACTTTTAATGTAGAATTAGTGTTTTAATAACAAATAACAAAAAACTACGTTTATATCCATTAGCTTTTCCCTTCACTTCACTTAATTAGATAAAATTAAAATAATTGTTACATTTTACAAAATCTTAAAGGTGTTCGATATCGATATAGTAAATTCTACCCTATTGTCTTAATAAGTTTCTTACTTTGCGTCCAAGTTGTGGTCAAAGTCTTTGGCAATATATAAACTATGTAAACATATCAGGAAATAAGAGAAAGAACTATCCATCGGCATCCAAATCCCTACTTTAGAAATTTATACAAAAAGCAAAAGTTTCATCAGAATTTCTAAACTAACTATGAAACATGTCTGTCAGTTTGAAAATAGAATATACATAGCACTCTGTATAGTCATAGATGGTCTACGTTTCTTCATTTTGCAAGTTTTCGCTTAGGATTCTTAACAAAAATTTAGCATATTTTTCTGCTTACTTTACGTAAGCAAAATTATCTGCGTGTCGAGCGTTTTTGTATATCTCTGTATTTGGCTAAACTACAAGCAGCGTGAGTCCTTTTACAAGATAAAAAGTGAGGGTGCGGATATAAAGTTCTATTTTGTTGTTTTTATTAAATTGTTTGTCTACACTACACTATGGGATACCACTTTTAATTACTTTCTCCCTAGGAAATCAATTATATAACAAAGCTGCTATGTTTATGCATACCAGTTATGTTGTACTCAGTGGTGAAAGTTTAAGTTTACCACTGTCTTTAGTAATATCAGGAACAAGATCAATTAATTTAAAATTATAGGTTTCCCTTAAACCAGCAGCAGTCAATAAAGGAATCTGATTTTACTACTGGTGAAATGGCACTTGATGCAGTTTATGTTAGTACAGAAATTAAATTCAAAACCAATGTGATATTAAACTGAAAGAAACAACATTGTTAACGGAAAATTTAGTTTACCCTAGCACTCCTGAATATTTGGATCGAGGTATGTTATATCATTAAAGTTTACAGGTTTATTCGATGAAGAACCCCATTTGTTCATACTACCGGACACTTAACTAAACATCTCATAACTTTTTCGTTCTTATTCGTAGTCCTAATAAGATATTACAAGTTCATCGTATTATTGTAGATTATTTAATGAACGAGAACTGATTTCAGTTTTAAGAGACATAACTCTAATTGTCTAGTTGATTTAAATTAGGCCAAATTTGTGGAATTATTGGGTTTGTAAAAAACTTTGTTTGGAAAACAAACATTATGCTGCTGGTGCCACTCGAAATTAAACCCATTTTTTCTGTTTGTGCCCTATCGATATCCGATATCCGAAGCATATCTGTACGTCTTTTCTATTCACGAAAATCACGAAAAATGAACATTATAGTAAGTTCTATTACAATCATTTTTATATTTCATTTCAGCTAGAGTGGAAAAAGCGTAGGATCAATCAAATAACATTTTCTGTAGAATTCATTTTATAAAATGAATTTTGTGAAATCTAAATTTAATTAAAGTTGTTTGTGTTCGAACTCCACGTATTTTTAAAAATATCAGAAACACTGGTCCGCTATCTAGTAATAATTATATCATTTTCTAACCTAAAGGCTATATAAATTCTACAATGCATATAATGTTGAGAAAATTAAGCGATTTTAATTTTTGTTTCCGGAGAACATTCTGAATTCGTATTAGGTATTTAAATATTTAAAGGTTGTTATTAAATTGAAACGCATTGTTGTGCCGTATTTAAATAACCAACAGCATCAAGGTAACTGTTTAACATTGTTTTTAGATTTTGATTAGGATAGCTATGCAGATTACAAACATTATTGTTACAAGCTTTTATAATTATAAGTGTTAGCAGAGTACTTTATGTTTAGACAATTTTAACAACAAGTTCTCATAAATATTTCCATCCATTCACTATTTTAAAAAACCTTATAGAGTTTATGTGATTGTTTTAAACCGACAAAATCATTCAACTTAAACAATTATTGAGCGTGATGTAAATGATATTGTGGATTTATAAATCTATTTTTACAATCATTTTGTGCATGTATTTCTCTTTTAGGTCTGAATTGTTGGTTAAACAAAACGAAATGGATCAACCTCAAAGCAGAATTGGAGGTAACGACCGATTCAATCAATACGACATATCAGATGCTATTTGCTCTTGGCCAGTTGTGGAAAAAACAATCGGTTTAACGCACGGCATGGAATATGGTTTCACGAACACCACAAAAATTGACAGAGTTCCATATTTTATGCTTTCAGAACCAACATACTATCAATTGTATATTAATGGATCAGATCCGTCAGCTAACACCAATTTATTTGCATATAAATCGGCACACTTGAAAGATTTCAGCATAATTTCACTCCCGTTTGACATGCCACGGCCGGTTATAAAAAGAGAACTCAATGCAAATTTGACAACTGATAGACAAGGACAGAATCTCATACTGTTTCGGGAGTCACTATATGAACTTTATTCGCTACGGGTTTACATCTAGATTATACTTTGTATACGCTAAAAACTTAGATTGTCACTAAAATTTAATATAGCATATTGCTATAATTATTGGCAGTTGCAATTTCAAATATACAGTACCTATACGTTAAAAGGATTTCATGTCCGTAAATATAATAAATGAAAATAATTTCGTGGCAAAGCGGACGAAAATGTTGGTTTTACATACACAAGGAATTTTGTTTAATTTAGCAGGGCCCCAGTCTAATTCAATAGAAACCAGACCGAGGAATGGGTCGACAGATACTGACGAATTCGTTTCGCTCTTGTTATGAGCTCGTCAGAGTACCATAGTCGTTGCCCATCTACAAATATCGGCCTGCATTTAAGCACAATAGGATACACAACAGTAGACACATGTAAACACGTATCATCTACATGTACATAGTAATGCATATCCTATACCATGCAGAGGCCGAACAAACTCAATGTATAGGTAAAACCAGTCGTATAAATAGAAATAAATATAAAAAAGAGTATGAACACAAAACGCTAGCAGGAGACCATTTTATCCTTCTGCCAGTATCTCCCAAATATTTGGGTTTCAGCAATGCTCGGACGGTGGTCTCCAAGCGTTCTGCCGTCGTTGTTTAATGCCAAAAAATTAAAAATTAAAAGGATTTCATGTCCGTAAATATAATAAATGAAAATAATTTCGTGGCAAAGCGGACTAAAATGTTGGTTTTACCTACGCAATTTTAGTCCTCTCTGCCATTTGGCATTAAACATCGACGGCAGAACGCTTGGAGACCACCGTCCGAGCATTGCTGAAACCCAAATATTTGGGAGATGCTGGCAGAAGGATAAAATGGTCTCCTGCTAGCGTTTTGTGTTCATACTATTTTTATTTATATTTATTTCTATTTATACGACTGGTTTTACCTATACATTGAGTTTGTTCGGCCTCTGCATGGTATAGGATATGCGTTACTATCTACGTGTAGGTGATACGTGTTTACATGTGTCTACTGTTGTGTATCCTATTGTGCTTAAATGCATGCCGATATTTGTAGATGGACAACGTCTATGGTACTCTGACGAGCTCATAACAAGAGCGAAACGAATTCGTCAGTATCTGTCGACCCATGCCTCGGTCTGATTTCAATTGAATTAGACTGGGGCCCTGCTAAATTAAACAAAATTCCTTGTGTAGGTAAAACCAACATTTTAGTCCGCTTTGCCACGAAATTATTTTCATTTAGTACCTATAAGTTTGACTTTTCAGGTGTTTAATATTGTTTAACAATTTATTATTTTTACTTAAAAAAATGAAATTTCTGAGAATTGGGAATAGAAAACGCACAATTCAAGCAATAGGCGGAATGAGAAGAAAATCTAGTACCTACATATATAATTTAGATCTAAAAGGAGAAACCGGTTGGAAATCATTAATTCTGTCATAAACGTAAAATGCATTGTAAATTACGAAATTAATAAACAGGGACTTATAACAATAGTCTGGTCACATCCGTGAACAACATTCGAACAGCTTAAAGCAAATATTAATGAACCATTCCATCATTTTCACCGATGGTTTTCAAAGTTGAAGTTAGAGAAACACAAAATAGAGACTATAGAGTAAGTTTAAATTGTGTTTACCTACTTGTTCGAATGGATACAGGATTAATAATTCTAATTAAGGATAACATTAATTTATTTCAAATTTGTATACACGTATTTCGAGGCCTTAGATAAAGTAGATAAGTACCGACTATGAAAATCAGCAGACATAAATAATAATAATGACCAACAGAATCCAACTTATTAAATCATTTAAAAGTTTTTATTAAATCTGCAAATTTTAAATACATTTGGTCGGATATTCAGTTTTAACGACAATAAAATATTGAAGACAGATCTTAAGGTAAGTCACAGAAGCAAAATAATCCCAGCAACCAAACATCTCTGCAAACTTTCAGGCGTTAGTATTAATTATAGTTGACATATTCTAATTATTGTTGTTGTCTCCAAAGGTAACACGACATTAAGTTAATTATTGTATTATCTTATACACGTTTACAACCTAAAGCCATTGTTACAATGCAGTGACTTTAATTTATTTTATTGTTTTCTATTGGATAGCTATGTCATAAGCATTGTCATATACAAGATGAAAATAATTTGAGTTAATGTAATCAACGAAAGAAAATATTCATTAACTCCTATACCAGCGTAAATATATAGGTACGATGCCTATATTTACGCTTACGCTATGGACATTTATTTATTGGAACAACGATGACGATGATTTTGATGGTCATTTTCCGAATGAAGTTAATATTCAATTGCCTCGATATGGGTCAGTATTGCATTGCTATTAAAACAACTGTGGGTTAGGTGATAGTATGTATCATAATACCTATATTTTATTTTGGTATGGGCTAACCGATCATTATGACAAATAATACTGTATACTCGTACCTACCTAATTGAGAACACTAAATACAGATACTAAAATTTTGTTAGATCTATTTTTGCAATTAAAATATCAGCAAATTGGAATATATAACAAAAAGGTAACAAATTAATAACAGAAATTATAAATGTCAGTTTGAAAATTTGAAAACATAAGACATTTCTATCAAATAAACCAACAACCTTTAGGATAAAATGAATTTGATCTTATAAAATTTACTATTATTTTTGTTTTTTTCAGTATATGTTCTAGAATTACACGTATAAAAAATGTCTAATCAATTTATATTTGTTATAGGTTCGATCGCAAGGGAAACAAATATAGGTTGAATGGGAAATTGTCATGGGATATTAAAGAGAAAGTTTCACTATCCCTTTTCGGGGATTACACGTCAACAGGTTCATATTTTACGTGTAAATATAGTTGTTCTATAATAACGAGCTCACTCGATCGTATACCAAATATTAACACCACAATACAATATAGTCAAAATGAAACAACATTTTCTGCAATATATATTTAATGGTACGGGTAATTATTTAAAATATTATTAGCGAAATAATTTGTATATAACATTGTGTGTGACATTTCCGTTTTCATATAAAATCAAACTAGATGATGGTTAGAGTTAATTCTATATGTTGAATATCATTCGTTAAACAATGTACTAATTTTCAGGTTTATGAATCAGACATTATTATTAATAGTTAAATTTGATGTATCTAATTTTTGCCTTGTAAATTAATATATTTATATTAAAAGAGGAATACAATTCGCTACAAAATATATAAGAAAATGTACAACGTTGGAAAGCGACCCTCTACAGACAGGTATATTTGTGTGAACATTTGTTTAAATAAAGTCGTGTTTGGAATTCCAGCATAACCCCGAATTCGTAATCTATCTGGATACTAACTGGAAAATCGAAACAAGCAACAACTTCACTAATTTAACCGGGACTATTCATTCGAAAAGTCCATTTAAAGGCTTAGAAACTGGTCTCGTAATTAGCAAAATATACTTTGCCAACTCCAAATATCTAAGAGGAGTTGCATAATATGTTGATTTGGACCATAATGTTGGTTAACACAGAAGGCAAATTACAAAAACTTGGATGGATAGTATGATGCTAGTGATAAATGTTCGTATACCTGAGGAACAATATGAAATATTAAAAACATTTTGTTGCATTGATTTCATATCCGAGCGGAAATTTTGGAACAGAGATTTCCTTGAATCTTAACAAATTAATTATTAATAAAACGAAATTTCTAATATATCTTGTGAGAAATTAATAATTAATTCATTAAATTGAATGATTGATACACTTTATGATTCTCTTTACAGTTTCTACCAATTAAAGCTCCTGTATGAAACATTAATATCTTAATTAAAATCCAAAGTAAAATCTCCAATAAGATTATAATGAGATAAATAAACTTTCAAGTCAATGTTTCTACTTTATATAGTTCCAATTACCATTCTTAAAATATACAAGCATGTTTTCCAATTAGGTGCTGATGCCAATTACATTGGCAAAACTGTATTCATTTATATACCAATTTCTTTTTAGAAATGTTGATTTTCGGACAGTTTTTACTAGTTAGTTGAGTAAGTTGTCTTATTGACGTTACTATCAAGTCTAAAATAACTACCGTGGTAGGCAATATTTTACGCATATACATATGTACTAATATGTAATTTCCGAATAATCGTCTCAATTTCAAAATGCACACCCAACATAAATTTTTAACAAAAGCTTAATCGTATTCACTTAATATGGTATTATCTCCGAAAGTAATGCCATTTCACGTTTAAGCTTTATTCGCATACATTTTCCATATATTTGACCTAAAATATTTTAACACTACTTATCTATCTATCAAATAGACTTTGTAAATATCAACTTTATCTAGGTCTCAATTAGTAAGCTGTCACCCGAAAATTTTATTCAAGGGATTAAAATTAATGGTGGTGAAGAAACCTAAGTTGGGTATTAATATTAAAGATTTCTATCACCAGCGAGAAATAACCAATGATAATTCGCTGAGTTGGCAAAGATTTGTAGAATTGGATATTTGACCTATTTATTATGCACTTAAATCACAAGTGGCGTTTACACAACAAAATTAAATGCTTTCAGTACATACCAAACAACAAAGTGCGAAAAATACGCCAATCCACGGTATGTGTTGCGTTGGGCGTTGTGTTCTAACTTAGATCTAAGTGCCGTATTACAACTTATAACATATTCAACAAAGTGTTTGTTGAATCTGCAAAGTCTCACACCATTCCTTTGATTTTGAACAAAGTGGAGTACAAAAGTGTTATAGTCACCTTCAAATTCAAACTAAATATTGTTGATAACAGAGTATATTTGTTTGAAATCTATCAGCAATCTAAATTACAAATTGTCTATAGAAAATCGATTGCCTTTTAATTTACCAAAGTGCAAAACTATGACTTATCACTACATAAAAACACCAATACAGTTCGCATACAACAATAAAATACTTGTTAAAACGGTTTCAATTAAAGACATGGGGGTGTGTTTTGACAAAAAACTGACATATTAACCAAATAACAAACACATCCTACAGAAATCTTAGGTTTTTGTTAAGAAACAGTAAGGATTTTAAAAATAAGAGCACTTTGGTTTTTCTTTATAAGGCGTTTGTACGATCAAAACTAGAGTACTGTGTTGTTGTTTGGTCACCAATGTACACAAAATATATCTTAATACTCGAAAGGGTGCAAAAGAAGTTTATAAGACAGGCGGATTTTCTGCTGTGTAATCAACATACATCTGATTATAATATGAATATAAATAATTGCAATTTAATGTCGCTCTGTAGTAGAAGAAATTTGTCTGTTTTTTGTTGTTGTTAATATTATATTGTAAACACACTTTTTAATTGGGTCATATGACCTGTTTAAGGTTTCGCAATAAATAATAAGAAAAACATAACAAATGGTGGCACATCTAAAAATTTAATACATTGTTTGTAACAACGTGTAACAACTACACTCAAACTTAAAAGATATAAATGCTTTAGTTGATAAGAATCCTATGTAGACAGGAGTTTTTCGGAATATCACGTAGACAGAGCCCTCGACGAAGTGGAAAAAATATACAAGGTAACTGTGGAAGTTAATACCCTATTTAAAGCTTTTCCAAAGTTGAATTTGTTTGGAGCTTTTGAGACTGAGGAGAATTTTTATCACAACGAGCTATTATTCAACACAAATAGTCGTGATATATCACTGGACGCAACTACAGAGGTAAATATGTTTGCAAGAAAATACAAATTTAAAATAGCTGCTACTTTCCTACACTAAGATTAATTTCCACAATGCAAAGCATAGAAACAACAATAAGAAAACCAGTTTTATTTTTTGTTTTATTACACATTCTCTGAGAAAAATTTTAAAAATTGCTATAATCTCTCGGGAAAATGAAAATTGTGTTAGCGATTCACAATGTTACAAATGATACCTATATTTGTATTATGTATACAACTTTGATAAAAAAGATTAGAAAAAATTAAACGTTAGGTACCTACATGCAACCAACATTCTAGACTTTTACATTTTTTCTTGAATAATAAGTCAGATTAACAAATTAAGTATATTTTTTTCATTTATATATGGTACTTTAAAACCTATCAAAGAAATAAAGTTACAATAATTGCAGTAGAAAACGACAATTTTACATATGTAGGTATGTGTATATCATCTTCTAGCCGATAAATATAAAAAGCAAAACGTATTAAATAACCAATTTGGAGCTTCAAAATTTGATATGATATTGATTGAAGTATTTTTTTATAAAAAATGTTTTTTACACTGTTCTTTATCTCATTTCTCAGGCAGATCTCTTCTTAAATTATCTTATAAATGAAATCTATTTTAATCCAAGTATTGAAGCATTTTTATTTCTTTACTTTACCACTGTATCTATTCCTAAATGAAATATGTTATATAAAGATGGGTTTTTAGTTGAGAGTTGACAAATATGTAAGTTCCTTTTAAAATTTGTATAAATTTGTCAGGTGTAGATTTTTCGTTAAAATTTATGGCAAAACAACACCATTCACGTTCAAGAAGTATGCTTTTCAATTTCAATTCGGACAAGGCAATTTTTGTTAGAGCACTTGTGTCGAACGTATTTTATTGCCTTCACTGTGTCTAGTTATCACAGTAGTAGGGACAGCAGGGTAATCTTCAATAGAGATAACAGTAACGGACTTCACGTGAACCAAAGGAAAAATAAATTTTCCAATTCTAATGCTAAAGAGTAAAAATAACTACTTTGCTCAATAATTCTTTTCAAAAAGAATGTTGTAATGGTAAATGGTTAAAGGTACAATTTGAATTTATCTGATTTTGTAAATTTTATCGAAAATATATTGATCCCAGAAAACTACACATTATTGGTGTCCGTAAACAATTACAAGATTATATAATATAGTGGTATTTGAGACAAATTTATTGACTTTATCTAAACAAATTATTCCGTTTCCTTGTCAGAAACACTTATTCCAGAAATGCTGTATCTCTGGTCCAGTAGACAACTAAGATAATTCAGCAGAGTCTATATTTTTGTTCCGAATTCTGAAAAAAAAGTCGCTTGTGTCACCCCAAAACTTTCCCGGCAAGATATAATATATTTAATCTAAAATATATGACCTGAGCAACTAAACAGAAACTGGAAATGGTCTCAGGGAACTTCTAAATTGTTATATCCATTCATCTTTATATCTCAATTTTTTTTTTTTCTAGTCGGGTATAGTAACTATAAAAACCTTGAGTACTATACTGTTTTTATTATTATTTGTACCTCTATACTTACAGGTTCTCCATTCCATTGGATAGCTTTTATTGATAGCGTTCGTTATATCCCATCGCATCCCATCCCATTAGTACTACAGAAATAATTTATTTTAATAGAAACATTTGAAAAACCAGGAAAAATAAATATACTTATTTAGGGACATATTGATATACCTTTTTACTTTCCCGCACAGGGGCGCTAAAAGAAATTAAGATAAAGACGGATATAACCATTTTTTAAATAAAGTAGTTAGTTTGTTACATTAGTTTATTGGAAATAATGAAAATAACACAATTATAATAATTATTATTATTAAAATTCTGTAATCAAAAATTATACATCTTTGCCATAATAAATGTACGGAATTGAGAAGAAATTTCAATTATTTTCGCAAATCAATTTAATAAAATGTTCTGACCTGTTATAGAGAGGATTTAATTCGTCAACTTAATATTAAAAATCTATAAATTATTATCTAGTATTTATGATTTTATTTATATGTATTTACCTATCGTAGATATTTTTACGGACTTCTTGGCTAGTGAAATCTGCATGATATAAAGCATATTTGAATCTTGAAACACCTTTTGTTGGCATGGAAAATACTACAGTCGGTTTGAATACACATATTTGTCAAGAGAGAAGTAAACCATGTGGTTGTTCGCTCAAGTACATACCATGGAAATTGAAGCAAATTCCACTTTGCAAGATGATTTTTTTAACCGTTCCGCTTCTACAATTCAGTGGCAAACAGTAAGTGCATGAGTGTATGAGTGAAAATACATTTCTGTTGAATGGGCTTAACAGCTAACTTGGTATGTAGGTATATTATACGTTAAACAAAAAGAAAGACTCGAATGAAATCAGTAATATATATTCATATTTATTTACTATTAATAATAACACCCATGATGACACTAATATTTCTTTTGAATCTACTTTCTAACCTAATTAAAAAACTTGACATTTCACTTAAAAAATAATTTACCACAAATAAACTAAACAAAATATTTTTGAATAAACATGTCAGTGTCAATTACAAAAAATTCAATTAACTTAAAAATGTTAAATTTTAATCATTATTTTACAAAGTTGACAAAAAAGTTTGCATTAATGTTCTTTAATTTACAATTTTTATTATTTTTACCAATGTAAAACTTGCCGCGTATACTAAGGTAAACATATTTTTAAATTTTATATATATTTATACTTAGCTTACTCTTATATTTGTAGCCCCGAGGAAGATATAAAAATATATCGAAAGCTTGGCATAACGTAAAATAGTTTTATTCAAAAAGATTTGCTGATCAACCCAAGACACAAAGTTATCTATTAACTAGTCAGCAAAGACTACCACTCAACTTATATTATTATAGGTATATATAATGCATATATACATCATATTGTACGCATTTTTTCTCAATTGCTAATCAGGTCATCAATATTATATAATTATAGACTGGTTCCACTTTAATGAAGGAAGATAAATTAAAGAACTCTAGTAAGTTTTTCTTACAAACATTCCTAACAAATATCTGCACCTACCTACATACGCTTAAGAAAATATTTCGATTTTTGAAGTAAGCGGTCAAATAATTCATTACATCCAAAAATGTATTTTATTGTGGGACAAATGGTATACTAATCTAACCATACACCTAACATAAGCAAGCACTTTATGTACCCACATTTTTCCCAGATTTATAACATATTAAATTTTTCAGACCTTTTATATATGAAATGTGAGACTTAAATATATATAAAAGTTCATTGATATTCGATGTGAGATATTCGGAAAATAATGTATAGAACAATTTCCAGTATAGTGTAATTTGATCGTAATTTAATACTTAAAGATAAATAATAATTTAATTTTAGTGCAAATAGATACCTTCTGATCTATATGAAAGTAGAGAAAGGCAGCAGAAAATGTACGTGGACATATGTTTCATACGTTAGTGTTAGCCTTTGTTTCAGATATTCGGATAAATCCACTGAACACAATACAAAATTTATGCAAAAGCAGACTCAGTTGGAAATACAGCAACATTGAAAGTCAGCAGCACTCGGATGCCAAAATTAGAAAATTCGAATGTGGCATAATATACAGGTAATGGCAGAAAATTTATTATTGAAGCTGTTTAGCAGCAAATAAACAAAAGCTCAAGCTTGTTAATTTAATATGTGTTAAACATAAATTTACACATAAAGGTGCCACGCATTCTCACCAGTCTCAAATTATTTCTCAGAGAGAAGACTATTAGAAACAAAAATGAAAGAATCCAAAAAACAGTATACGGGGGGTCGTTGTAAACAAAATATCAGGCCATGTATGTTAAAATTTCAAGGGTTATACCTCGTAATCCAGAAGGTGTCACGTTGTTTTAAATATTAAAAGTAAGATGTTTCTATTAACATAAATAGCAGAATTCAAAAAAAAAAGTTCCAAATAAATATTCAGGTTATTATGAAAATCAACGTAATCATGTCCGTGAGCGTCGCATTACAATGAGACTGAAAGCAATACAACAATTATGGCAACTTAAGAAAATTCGACGAAACACTTAGCGTGCGGTATAAATTGAAAACTCTAAAGTTTCTCAACAAACACCTTTTTGTGACAGATATTAATTACATATAATTAAGAAATCACCATAATCTTACGTAAGCGCAAGCACCTTCTTCGCAGTTTAACCAAGATTAGAATTATTATATAGTTAATTAGTTCGTTGTGCTCAAATTAAATTCATACAAAACAATTTAAATGAAATGTTATAAACTATTTAATTAATATTTTATTTACAACAAATAATTTTATGTTTAAAAAATTGTACGTATATATTTTTACCTACATATCATTTTTAATCACAATCTTTCCTTGCCTAAAAAATTTAAGAGTTCTGCAATGACGACCGCACAAGAGATTTTCTTTATTTTCCATTTTCATTATAAAAATAATTTTTATAATGCATACCTTTACCTTTATTATATGAGTTTTCGTTTTTTTAGTTGTCAAATATTTTCCTGTGAAAATAAAACAGTTTTGTTTTCTACTGAAGATATGTTAAATATTTTCAGTAAAACATAAAGCAACTAATTACACTGAAGTATATTTTAAAACCAATGAATAAACGTTGTATTTAATATTTTGAGTTATACATTTGAATAACTCACAAAAGTAGCAATTTTAAAATTATAATATTCACAATATTGGCAGAACATTCATTAAATGAAATTCTTGAATATTGTTAAAATTTGAACATTTATAATCGATATGTTAAATTAATTGGTGATAATGATACGGCAATTCTGGATAGTAAGTGCGACATTAAGGTCGGTAGAAGTCTATTAAAGAGGAACACCAAGGGGAAATTAATTGTTGAGTTGCCTTTAGCAACACGCCATATTGCTATTGCCGACTATACGGAGATGATGTACAAACACAAATAATTTCATTTCAATGATTCTGTTATACGGTACTTTCATTTTAAAACTTGTCACCCAGAACAATTCGTCCTCTGAAATAAATACTATTTTCTACAAAAACACGTCGATGTTGTTTTTGAGGGGAAATTCAAAACCATCGTTGGTTGCATTTTGTTTTATCACTTCACCAAAACACTATATTCAGATCTCGACGAGCGTTTCGCTTCGATACAATTAATTTATAGAAACTCTATTGTTTATCTATAGATTAAAATTAATTCAACGCTAAAATGTCAGTATGCGCATTTGATGAGAATCAAACTGTTCTTTGTAGTTTGTCCACCAAAAATTCAGAGGTGTGTAGTGTGTATCAATGATCAATGTCATTAATAAATACATACAAGATAGCTAAACAATTTATCGAAAATAAATAATAATTTTCGATGAAACTCATTTTTCATATTAGATAAATATATTAATCAATAAAATCAATGATTACATGGTATAGGAATGAAAATAACGGTATATTATATTGTGCTGTTGAAAATTTCCAATGAAGCAACTTCAAATCAGAAAATGTACTTTGGAATTCGTTTAAAAAAGTGAACTCACGCAAGCCAGGTAGAATGGTAGGTATACGAGTAGGTATTTTTGCTTGCCTCTCCTATACCGAAATAGCGTTTCGAGGTAGATGCAAGTAATAAATCAGCTTCTCCTATAAAATCCTTCGTAATGTATTACTTCCTCACTATTTCTAAGTGCAGGTTTTACTCTCACTATTTCTTATTGCACTTATCGGTGCGGTCACATATTTACCACCTATTCGAAATTTGTTTTCTACTATCGGCCACTCTAAGTCTAATTCATGTTATGACCGAGAGGTTGTGATCAACAGAAAAACATCCACTTATTTGTACATTAGGCGCTTTGAAATATAAAGTAACGAAAACCTTCTTATATAGAAACAAAGTTCATAAGAAATCAATTATAAGCAAATTAGTTACTTAAAAATGTTTAACCTACCACAAATCTAATCAAGCCCTGAACGTAATAATGAAGTTCCAAAAGTTGACATTGACATAGATAAGACAAACAATTTTGGTGGAACATTCAAAGGTTTTTATAATTACTGTCCTTATTTTTGAAAAGCCTTCCAGAGGTAATTTTTATGGTTAAAAACAACGTCTTACTTTCCCACCAAACCATTCTGGAGAATGCAAGGAATTTAATTTTTTATGTCTGAGATAATGTTATGCTTTCGTTCCAGTATACTGATTTCAGATTTCTTTATAATCATACTTTTCGCTTTGTAGCTCTATATCGGTAAAAGCGGTCGTTTTTCCTTTGTAAGTATCTATTTCCGCATTATCGCAGTAGGAAATTTCAAACTTATTCTTAGACTCGCAAAATTCGTCTCTGTTTTTAGAATAATTACTTTTTGATCGTATTTAAATACAATGTACAAAACAACACAATACATTCACGGTAGCATTGATTGATTAGTTGGGATATATAGGATTGATCAAAATTTATAAGTATTATAATAGTTAACGGAACATGTAAGTTCATCTTTAATATGCCAAAATGATTTGGTCTTAAAAAAATACATTTCTATATTTAGTTTTCAACTAGAAGTATCAGGACAACTGCCCACCCCAGTGGCATCATTCTCATTTTCTCCGAATTTCACAAGGTAAAAAATTTATTCAATTTGAATAATTAAATAATAATAGAATATCTACCACTTAAGTAAGTTAAGTTTAGAAATTATTTTGCACACTTTTAAATATATTCTGTAATAATTTAAATAAGACAATAACTTATGTTCTTCGTACGCTAAAAGGCATCCAGATAAATTTCCTTCAAAAATACGTTCTCGTTAGGTTTGGTAATTAGTAGATATTCTTTGTCTCCGTAATTTTAAAAGTTTTCAACTTTTAATCGCTTAAAAAACTTACTAGATAAAAATTAAATTATTTTACTGTTACAAATTCTGTGTGACTCGTTTGTAATCATTTTTATAAGGTTTTTGTGAAACTACACACGTACAAATAATGATGATAATACATTTTCTATTTGGCTTCACGTAAAATGTTGATTTATTTTAAATAAATGCTATTGTCTCGATGTTGGTTTAGTGGTCGCTGGTGATTTTAATTTAAAAAATGAAATAGTAAATCATCATTTTTATAGCGGACCGTTATGTATTGTGGACGTACCTCTAATTGGTCATTAATAGTTTGTGAATTTGGGACGGTTTGTTAAGCGATTAGTTTCCCCGTCTAGTTATTTATAAACGAATTCGGTTTTGCTGACATGTCTGATCATTTTATCAGGATATAACGGTGTGTAATGATATATTTATCTCAGTGCATATACATGAACCTCTCTATTGATTTAAACTTTGGTATATCCCCAGTGATGAATGTTTGTGCCTTACTGGCCTACCCATTCGTCGATTTTGAAATATAGTGGACCAAAAACAAACCGCTCAATTCATCATGAACCTATTTTATCCATTGTCTTACATGTATATTCATTACCCATTATAGACAATAAATAAATAATGAAATAAAATGAATTAAAAAAAAAGGGCATATATAATCCAAATTTGAAAATTTTCAGATCTTCTTCAGGGAGGAATTTTATTTATATATGTTAGCTTGAAAAATCCGACATTATACAGTTTTCTAATGCGATTAATTTTATAAGCATTTATTTCTGCACACAATACTGGTCTGACATTTTATGAAATGAATAGGAACCAGACAAAAAGGGGTATAATAGAAAAAAGTTGGAATTGGTGATAATTTATATTACCGAATGGAATACAAACAAATTACAATCTGTCATTGAGTAAATAGTGCTTATGACCAATGTCCAACATGACGTACATAATTTTCTAGAAATTAATCTTACTCTATATAGAGTAAACGACAATTTAGTATAGTATATAATTAAATATCTATATTTTTATTATTTTTAACCTAAAATAAAAGGTGTGGATATAAAAATACCTTTATTTAATATTAAACTTCATACAGAATATGAATCCATAATATTTTATTCAGGATGAAAAATCACACAAAATTTTAATGTAACTGTTGAACTTGCGTCTGGAAAACACGAATAATGGTCAATAATATCTATTGACAGCTGACAGCAACTCATTCCAACCGAACTGTTAAATTTTGGATTGATTACAATTTATTAATAGAACAATATAACCATCAATATGGATTGTGCCTATACAACAATAATAATGGGAATAAAACACAGGTAAGAGTATTTTTTAATATTTTATATAATTTTGCATATTTTTCAATTAATAAAATATAATGAGATCCACCAGTTGTAACCACACAAAGAGTAACAAAGATCTGTTTAATACCTATAACATAATCAAGTATGTGAGCTCTTAAAATTAGTTAATATTACTTTTGTTGGACTTGCAAGCCAAATTGAGTATGTGATGTATATCAGTAAAGAGAAAGCAATATAACACATTTTCTTTCTCTCAACAAACTTGATTGCCTGAGTTGAAATATGGGAAACAATTTGATGGTGGTGTTCATGTAGGTTGTTCAGTTTCATGTACTAATTTAAAATTTTGGAAGATATTATACACTTATTAACTGGGAGAACAATATAATCACCCTTATTGTCTGAACCTTCTCAGCTGAGCAGCAATTCTTTACTTTGTACTGTACTAATTTCTGAAGAGTTTATTGTGGAGACTGACATTGACGTTTGTCAAAATAGCTTTCAGCAGCTAAACTTTGGTCAGCTTCTACTCAGAGTATGATATTTCTTAATTCATTAAAAATAAATAAATATATTCTAGAAAACATACTTTAAACCTCGTATATATTAAATTTATATCTCAATTCCCAAGATGCGAAGTTTTCGATGCTCAACTGATTTTGATTAAAGTGTCTTATCCAAGGCAAAACTTCACAGCTGAAGGTTTCTACAACATAAATGATTTAATTGTTGTGAGTGATGTATCGCTTGTGTGGGACAAAGATAACAAAACAGTTAGAGCTGCGTTGCATTGGAAACGTGTTTCATTTCATAGAGAGCTATTACAATTTATATTGAAGCAACCCACGTTTGAGCGGGCAAGTACTAAATAATAGGGCTGCCTTTACGAATATAATAAACTTTAAATAATTATTACAAGATATAATATGCCTAACCGATTATGTTTACGATAACAACTCAATAGATGGACAACTTAAAGTTGCAGGCTGTAGGAGACAGAACACTTTAACAACAATAATACTTACAACATTTGGGCTGAACACAATGCTACAAATTTATATCTAAATTCTTTCGGTGACATTTTCTAGAATTCTAGAAAATGTGAAACTGAACACATTACAGACTATAAAAGGTCATACATGTCATTGTCCCGATCCCGAACCAAACTTAATTTTGACCAAAATGAAATTGAACTGAAGGTAACGTAAACGTAATTGAAATGCGGAAGTACATTGGTACAAGATATCTGATTAACAAAGACAAGTCAATAAAATGTTTACGGCATTGGCGTCACTAAATATCACTTTTCACATCACTATAGGAAAAATGAAGTCTTACAAACTCATATAGATATTTAAGGCGGAAATAAACATCTCTATTAAATTCCAACTATTGTTTACCCACCCATATTTTCAATTAGAAAATGTTTTTAATGTTCTATTTAGTGATTTAACCGTTATTGCAGAGAACATACAAATGTTAAAAGTCTTTCTAAACAAGACTTACAATGGGAATGAGTTTTATATAATAGATAGTATAGCTGCAACATTTTTAGCTATGTTCGATGAGCTCAAATACATATTTCTTCCTGTTTTAGGAAAAGAGAGGCACAAATCAAATTGATTTTTTCGCATTTCAAGGCATCCTTTTAATGAAACTGCGTGATTCGCGTGAATTAGTCTTATAGTTGTTAACAAACCTGTTAAATATATAAATTTAGGTTTATTCATCTATAGATAGAACTTCTAAAGAATAGTGTTCTAGTTGAAATAAATAAAATATTTTATTTTTCAATGCGAATCAATATTTCAATAGATCTAAAACGCAATGCTTCCTTACTTAGACTTATAAACTGTCACATTAGCTAACAGCAATTGCCGATGCAAATTGGTATTTGGAAGCTGATATTTTAAAAGCAGAAAGTTCTTCCGATTTATTCTAGAATTCAATATGAAATTTCATATATTATGTGTGTTTGAAATGTGAGGTGTCAGGTAAATATCTTTAAAAATATATTTCGTTTGAAAACCGACATATATGAGAATTATTTCCAAAATATGCTTTAATAAATTTGGTAAAAGGTTTTTGCCTATTTATTATTGTTATCAGCCGCAGAATCAGAATTTAAAATATTTTGCAATTTATTTACCAATGTATTCGCTAATACATCAACTTTATGTCCACCCGGCTTAAAAGAAAGACCAAAACATTCACAAATTTATCCACCGAGTACGTGTCGAATGCTAACAATCATTTGCCCCAGAGCAATACAATTGGCACATTGGATTTCTTTTCCTATTTTCTGGTTGTAAATTTTCATCATGGAATCTAACAATTCGTTCTAAATAGGTTTTGAGACACCTTTCAACACTTTTCGATTTATTGATGTAGTCAAATTCTATATTGTCATTCAAAATCTTTTAAAACGCAAATATCTAAGTCGATTTTAATTAAAGTTTTATTTTGTTAAAGATGAAACCTGCCAAATCGAACAAAAGTTCGTAGGTGACTTTAGCGATTACAACGGAGTTCTATGCCCCAAAAAGCAGATATAGTTTTATTGTTGAAGCTAAAGCTTGTTATAAAAACTTCAAGTACGGTTAAGTTTTGGTCGACTTAATAAACGCAGAATTGGTTGAAGCTATAACATGCCAGTAATCTTTAGGTATAATTTCAGATACTCATATTACAACTTAATCACAACTCATATTCAAAAAGAATTTCAAATCTACAATTTGTATACTGTCACACTTTCCCTTTCTTGTGAACAATTGATTCATTTAAATACATTGTCATGGAGCATCACCCTTCATACATAGAAGCATATAACATATAAATAGATTACCCTTATACTACGGCCTATTCCCTATTACGTTCGAAGTAAGGGTAAATACCGCACAAAAGAGATTAAGACTGGCAATTGATTATGCAGATTTTACTTACGTTAGGGGTTTCTGAATTATACTAAGGTAACTTAATGCTAATTGAACTGCTTTATAATTGTAATAATTCAATTATTTTCTTTAATTTTTGTACGGTTATTCAATATTATTCCAACATCGAACATCATTTTCTTTACACATAACCTTGAATGATAAGTTCAGTTTGCAGGCAGGCAAAAACCATAATTTTGACTTAATTATCACTATGTAAAATATTCGATTACTTGGCCGAATTTATGTGATAATTTCAGCTTAAACAAATAAATAAATAAATTCTTTATTGGGTTGGGTGATTCAAAGGAACAAAAAGATATTGTTTGTTTGAAGACAAAATGTATCGTATATAAAAATTCAAATAAACTTCAATGATTTCAACTTTTTTGTATTGGTTGTTAAATAAAACATGCAAATAGATTCTATATGCTTATTTAAAATAATAAATAAATACATAAACGCATTTCATGCCGCACGTTGGTGCAACAATATTACATTTAGCAAACTTCATTTTCAACATAAAGGGAAGTTTAAAGTAGATATATCTTGTTAGTTGAACTACACAGTTATCTGTACATGATTTCATTTTGTTACACAGGCTTCCATATTTGATAGGAAGCTTATAGTGTTCGTTACACGAATAACCATATACAACACATACTTATACAAAACACATCAGCTATATGGGACTTTTACAACAAAATAATGTTCTTTATCATCTTCTCATGCAGAACAAAATTTTAATCTACTCATTAGAGATTTTATTCAAATAAACTGAACTTTATTTTTATTAAAATCATAACTTCGACAAGCCTTGCATTTTTCTAGATCGTTGTAGGTAAATTTCGAGGAAACAATTCAAAAATATTAATTTGAAAAATTGTTAGGTAATTATAGATGAGCATTTTAACAATTTAAACAGACACCTAGCTGTTTAGAAATATATATATACTAATCAATAAACAAATAAAGTCGCTGAGGCTGCACAAATGAGTTTCGAGGGTTGTTTTGTTTTATACTTTCGCCTTTCAGAAAAAAATCTAATATTTTAGTTACACAAAAAGGCCGTATTCTTTTTAATTTTCTCTACGTTATGAATGAAACTATCTAATTAATGTACATAAATAACATTCTTGTTTTGCGATTAATGAATAAACGTTTTGTTTTTGTAAAATCGATAGTTTTATATGTTATATGTACTTTGAACTCTCATACAAATAATGAAGCAATTTAAAACATAATTTTCTTGTTTCTGTTGCATATTCAATCATTTAACTTTTTATTAAAAATTACTTATAATGCCTCAAATTATATTTCATTAGTCCACTCAATGCTGATATTTTAAAATTTCCTTGATAATCTTATTTTAAAATTCCTACTTGGTGGAAGTTTCGTTTTCATTAATTACACAATAGCAACTGTACAAATCGCGAAAACTCCTCTAATTAATAATTTAAATCAGTTACATAATAAAAATGGCATGTTTTCAAAGAAAAATTATAAATTAGGCTTTGTTAGTACAGTTTGTAAAAAAGGTTGTTAGTCCTGTTTTTGCTCATTAAAATATAAGAACAATTTCTATATATTTATGACCAGTTAAAAATGCAAATTTTAAGAAACTCTAAAAGACGGGAGACCTTATAAAATTATATATATTATATGTTTTGATTTATCGCCAATCTAGAAAATTTATTTAATAAAGCAAGAAGAGCTTATAATGTTATATGTTTTATAAACGATACAATATTTACGCTGTCTATTGTTTACCGGCTAGGGGAATATATGAAACTCCAGTATAAAATAAAACAGTTTAGTTTAAATTCCAAAATTTTCAAGAATAGCATTTTTAGACATAACACACGGGAAAACTTATACTCACAAACGTATTGGTTGTTATGCAAAAGAATGTTCTGTTTACTCCCGAGAGGTTGACTTGCAACCTCTCAGAGGTTTGTCAGCAGGATAGCTTGTTGGCCAAAAATTCTCATATCATTTTAATATATTCTTTTCAATTGTAGAAGAAACTATTGCACTGATAGCGACTCCAGTATTTTTTTTTTTTGTTTCAGCTGTATATAGCAAATACTACGATGATATTATTTTGCGTGATCCTGGTTGCTTACGATAAACAGTTTCAATTAATTCGAGTCATGTCCCATTAGACACAAATATATAGTTTAAATGTAGTGTTGTCTCAAAACAAATTTGATAAAGTATGCTAAGAAGTTTAAGAGACTTAACGGGTTTATGTAATCAGGAAACAAGGGAGAAGAAAAAACTAAATCAAACCCATTTATGCTTAACGGGTCAAAAGGGCCTACCAGCTATGGAAGTTTGCCTATATTTATTAATAATTGTCAAAATGTGTAAAACATTAAACCTCTCTATGAAAGCAGTTCATTTAAAATATTTTCAAAAATAGGCATTCCGGATATAATGAAAAGAATGTCAATCGTTTGTTTTAAATACGAAATCCTATATTATATTATTTAATGCCAAAAGATAATTGTATTAAATGTTTTGATACAAAAGCTCTTTTTATGAAATTGAATTCACTTGGTTGTGAATGTCGAAGTATTATTTTGAAAACATTGTGGTAAAATTTGTCAATTTATTATAAGATACGGTATTCTTAATTCATATTCGAATAAAAGGTGTAAAAAAAGATAATAGAAAGATGTAAAGAAAATAAAGTCGGTATTTCTATAACATTAATTTTGTTATCTATCTCTTGGTAAACAATATACAGAGTTGGATTTTTTGATATGCCAGTAGCATAAAATTCTCTATGTAAATTCTGGTTTTAAGTTGGTTAAGCAAGAGAAAACAAATGGTTCTCTGGAGGTTTCATTTTAAGCACTCTTGAATGAGTTGAGTTTAGACGTGCTGTATTTCGACTTCTATAAACTTGACATTTGAATTGGTTTTCTATTACACGTAATGCTGTGTAGAAATACGACCAACGCTGTGTAAACTCGCGAAAACTTTATGAAGAACAGTTATGCCCTAAAGGAAATCGTTTACTTTTTGTTTGCTGTCAATATCAAAACTAAACATCCGTTTTCTGTTTTTGTGGTGATATTCAATGTTTATAATTTTTATTATTTATATTATAAAGTTCATTATTATCGAATCGTAGCCTGCAAAACCAAATTTAATTCAATTTTAGTTCAAGTCATGCATTTTCAGTTTTACATAAGCCTCCCTATTTCTTTCATATTAACACTTATTTTCGAATTTGCAGAGAACAATTTTTAGAGCAAAGTACTCATATTACATGTTACAACAAATTTAAAAAAACTAATTATTTTTTCGTGGCTAATAAATAAATCATCTAAAGCCATTAAAAATTATTTTTTCACGATTCATGTAGACCGATTAATTTAACATTTTTGAGACGGAGTGAAAATACTACGATACGGTGTAAAAATATTTGATTAGAACATAATCGCTAGCGTTATCTAAATCAAAATTCATTATCCCTCACCCTACACAAATGTCGTCTATTAAATGCTCTGCTGCCTCAATGTTTTATATTTTACATAATATATCGCTTTAACCATTTTATTTAAAATTCCTTCTTGCATGTATGGGCATTCCAGATTTTCCTATCTTTATTGTTCTCTCGTAACACTTTTATGGTACACATTTTCATTAATATTTTTTAATATCTACTTTTTATAAAATATAAGGTATTAGTAATATCATATTTTTTTTTCCTAAAAACAATGGCAAATGATATCTTCAAATCAAAATCAAATCTTATATTGTAAATTAATGTTTTAGGTATGAAACTTAACTAATAAATAATAAGAACAAAGCCATAATATGTTTAAGGAGATTTTTTTATGTTTTGAAAATTCAAATGTTGTTAAAGTTAAACTAGTGCAAATCAAAGTTTCTTAAATGAACTGGTACAAGCAACTAGTGAAAAACTATTTATTTAACCGAGCTTTTATTAATAATAAATGGAAAGAAGATTTGCAAACAACAAAATTACTTGAGAATGTCGACATGACGAAGGAAAATTATCGTTTTTAAATTATAGCCTCAAGGTCTACAGATATTTCTTCTATTAAAATCACGTCTCTTTAATACAACTCTACTAAAATATCTTCTAATAAACGATAAATAGGAGTTTTGTCAATTAAATTAAGAATATAATTATTCTATAGTATTACTAAAACATTGAGTTATAATTGATTTTATCCAAAAAAAAGTAAAAAACAAAGTACACTAATTTCGTGTAAACATATTAATTTATAAAAAACAACACCTGCTTCGTAAAATTTGTTTAATTGCAAAAAATCGTTATTGGGAACCCAATTAAGTAGGTATATCCTTATAGTGCAGGTATATACTATCTCTCTTTATCGTTTACCTAAAGTGTTTTCTCTATGACATCCTATTGGGTTTTCATTTGCTATAACAACTATAGGTTCTGTGTCACAA
Source organism: Apoderus coryli (assembly GCA_911728435.2). Taxonomy (NCBI): domain Eukaryota; kingdom Metazoa; phylum Arthropoda; class Insecta; order Coleoptera; family Attelabidae; genus Apoderus; species Apoderus coryli. The sequence continues at coordinate 10,899,421 of OU452210.1, forward strand.
ACTGCATGTTTTTCTAACGGTTTAACTTATTATTTCAACGACCACGACATCTGAAAGTTGAAACTTACATTTACACTAGAATAATATTGTAGGTATAAGCTGTAGGTATCGTATGTATATTTACATTTTCCGTTCTTAAATTTTTCATGTTCTCTTCTCTTAAAATATCGATAAATTCACTAGGAAAAATGAAATAGAGAAATAAACAGTTAAAAAGTTTCATTATATATATTTCCTACGAATAAACATTAAATTTCCTGGAAAAAAAATTGATATAAAGATTTGTGCTTTTTAATCAATCAATTTCTTGTTTTCTAAAAAATTGATATTTAACATCCAGTTGCACTAAAACATTACATTAACGATATTTATGAATCCTCCATTACAAGTCCAACCACCATCCAGGCTGGAAGCAGAGAATTACTACAATACTGATAGAGCCAGTTCTTTCAACATAATGGTGGACTCCATCACAATTGGCACTTACACAAAAAACATCCTCCCGAAACATATAAAAATCAGCTTGCCTCATATAGGTACTAGATACAACATTACACAAACATAAAATTCCGAGTTTGAAAAATCTTTTAATCGAGTGAAACATCTAATTCCACAAAAGTTATCCATTCATTTAATTCATCCCTTGAGTTAAAGAATGAAAATTCTATTCGAAAGGAAGGCGCCTCTCTCGAGGCAAAGTATACAGTAAACACGAATGAACAAACTGGGACCAATTATTGGACGTATCTTTTGTCATAAATCAATTTGATACATAATAACTTGGTGTGTAAAAATAAGATAAAAAAAATTACAGATATGTAAATACCTACATAAACCATGGATATATATTATATACATACATTTTGTAAATCTAAAAAATAGACCACGACGTGAAAAAAAACAATGAAACCGATTCCTATTTTTGTTAAATTTATAAAAAGATAAAATCTATCTTGATTCTAAGTTAGGTTTCTATCGGAAGAAATCCATGTAATGACCTTGTAATTTTGAGCCCCATGGGTATGTATTTTACTATCGAAAAATACTGTTTAGCCAAAGTTCTTTTTTGGGGACACGCTTGGGGGTTGGTGCGCGCGAACAGATGCACTAAAACCATAGGGAGTGTAAGGCGCAAGCCTGTTTTGCACTAGAAAGGTGAGCCACTGTTTAGGGGGTGGCGGAAACCCTCTGGCAATGTGATATAAGCCACCAACACTCAACACGAAGCGCTATTCAGTTCGCCACTTTCAGCGGAACATATTCTAAAGACAGTTAAAATTAACAACTTTCGGAGTGTGTCGACTGAATTTCCAGCGCTGTTAAACTTCAGAAGGTTACATATTAAAACAAATAAAGAGTTTATTTTGTGTTTTTAGATAAAACTTGTTTCTTATGAGTGATAGGTATATTATGTAGTGTTTCAAGTGCGTACAATAAAATAAAAAGAAAACTTTGGGAAATTATTGCAAGTTTTGTTTAAAAAAATGACTTTGTTTCCACTTCTTGGACTAATTGGGATTTTAGCAATAAAGTGGTGTCTTGCGGATGTTTTTGATGAAATGCCGGCTAGATATAAAGGTACTTGGCTAGATATCTTATTGAAACAAATGTTCTGTCTAGTAAACGTTTTTCGGGTACAAGAAGGAGCATTTATATTTTATTTTAGAATAAACCATAAAGTACTTTTTTCATAATATGATATAATAATAATTCAACCATAAATAAGAGATATATATATATATATATTCATTCATAGGCGTAATCAGAGGTTTTAGGGGTTAGAACACCCCAATTGGAGGAATTTTTTAAATATCTACTATACTATATTTCTTTTTGTTTTTAAAAATAATTAATTCCTTTCAGAGATGACCTACAAAGGCGTTTGAGGCTATATCTAACTATTTTATTTTAAAATCAAAACTTTTAGCAAATCCACGTGTGTGATCGAGCTTCCATTATACTAATTTTCAATATCTGTTTCAAAAACAAAAGATTTTTTATTGAAAAGAATCACAAAAATATTAAAATTTAAAATACTGTTCTTTCAGTTTTTAAATTGGAATTTATTAATAGATTAGATGGAAATTTCAACGAATGTTCATAGGGAGGAAACTGGTATTTATCGAACCAATGCTTATACTAATATGTAAAGAAAAACTCTAGAGCTTTATGTAAAAAAGTAATGAGCTTATACATCAAGTTTAAAGCTTACATATTATGTTTAAAGCGAGAAAGTGTCAAAATTGATCAATTTCCATGAGATTCTGTCACGAACACATTACTAATTTTACAGTACTGGAAAGTCAAACTTCCGTAGCAGGTTAACGAAAGCGAAACCTCTTAATTTTGTTCTGTAATTCGAGGTCTAAACTTAGATGATGATGATGATGATACAAGTAAGTGGACGAAATTGCCGTAATTCTGTTTCAGAAAAGATATTATGTTATCGTGAACAGTATCAAAGAATGATAAACAATTAATCAAATTGTAATTAAGTGGGAGCCTAATTTGGACGTACACACTACTACTAATATATTAATAATAGTTTAAAGTAGATATTTGAATATTAGAAAAGCTGAATTAAAATCTATACTACTTTACTTTAATAATCTTCGAATTTATCGCTTTGTATATTTTTCAACTTTACAAATATATTAATTGTTATAGAATCGCAATAAACTGGAATAATTAAAATCTACGGATTTAATAGAACGGCAAGAAAAAATGCATTTATTAAAAAAAAGGTGTATACAAGCTGTGTAACCTGTGGTTTCTGAACAGTTGTTCAGGATTCCTTTGTTCATTACATTGGTAAAGGCGATAATAATTTAAATACTTCTAGCTCGGCTTCGTATTCATTTTCAGAAAAATTACACAGGAGAAGAAAATAATGTTAACGTCATAATAATAACATAGATATCAAAACATAAATTTTTGTTTTGTTTCGCTACTGTTATAACCTCAAGTTATATAGCAATCATGGCCGTACCCTAGCGGAGAGATGTAAGATCTAACTTCTTCTAGATCACTACAAACAGATAAACCCGAATAGGTCACTACATTATTTATACTTTTAAAAATGTACGGATGCATACTCTTATAGTTTTGGTTAAAAATTGCGTATTTTATTGTTAAGTAAATAAAACTGTGGAGAACCAATACAAAGGGTTTCAAGAAGGAAACAAATCAGTGAGTCGGTCCATTCACAGAGCCTTTTAATGGTTACCCCAAGGTAAAATTTAATAAACACAATAATCGTTTTAGAATGTATATCATTTTTAATTAAACCAATTATTCTACAAAGGTTTTTAGACGAATTATTGTTTTTCAGTCTAAACATATAATCAGCAGGAATGAGTTTTCTATTGTTTTCAAAAATGTAATAAATACTAATGGTTCATCATCCCTCTTGTAACAATAATGATTTGCAGGCATTGAAAATTATATATATATATATAGTTACCTACCTAAGCGATGTTAAGAACATAATATTCCAAATATACGAAATTACATAACAAAACCTTATTATTCACTTTAAAGCAGTTTAGAACCATCAGGAAGATATATGTTTTAAATGTATAATAAGTGTACGTAACAGACATATCGGAAATTTGGTCTCAATTTCATTAATGTCATTTTGACTTGTAAATAAGGAAAATTGCGAAATTAATGTGTACTGCCTGGCATAATTCTTCACAGAGAAAGAAGCAACTTTTATTCGACTGAATTATATATTACACAAGTTATTTCGCAGCCCTTTATAAAAAAATTGTAAAATATATATATAGAGTGTATATTATTTCATGTAAAAAATCGATTTCAATAATAATGAGAATTGTGAAGATTTTCTCTCTCAGCATAACATTTAAATCTCCGTATTTCATATTAAGTTTGAAAAATAAATAAACTTGTGTGCACCCTAAAATCGTGGGTTAGCATCATTTTTCTTTTGTTTTGAAGTCGGAAAATGTCTTTTATTGAAACGCGTTATATTTGAAAAGAATTCTAATAATAAAATAGAAAGAGGGTGGAATTTAATTTTTCCCGTGATATTATTTTAAAAGGAACTGCTTCTAGTGAATGTTTTAACTGTGTAGTTCGCAAATTATTACTGTAGAGATAAAAACTTTTGTAGCAACGAACATTATATAACATCTTAGCCAAAGAAATTCAATTACCGTAACTGCGTTTCACTCATTTTATAGGAATACTTAATTTTAAACGTAAAGACGTTCAAAATTTTCGCTCGCCAAGTTCGTGATATTGAAAAGTTTCATTAATTTTTACCGACATCGTTTTTAGTCAAAATTACTATAATTGTGAGTTTCCTTTGATACGGTTGTTCATTTTAACAAACTCATACAGACTATGTATTCTAAAACAGGAATCAATATACCTACATCAATATAAGGCGGTTTAAAGTAAAGTTCATCAAACTTGAAAATCTAATTAAATATTTCCAACAGCTTGCTTAAAAGTTTATATCCAAATTGTTAAGACATAGTTCTAATGTATGCTCCACAGTAAATAAGTGGTATTGAACTATATTAAAGAAAATTATATGAGTTTTAAAACTTCGAAGCTATAATTTGTTATTAGAGCATTACTAAAATAAAAGTTTGTTAAATTTATGTTTAACATGATATATTTATACTCATGCTATCAGATATGTAAAGCAATCGAGATTATTATATATGTTTTTCTTTTATTTTTTTAAAGATTATAACTTATTAAAATTTCCAATATATTTGGACAAACAACAAAATCATCTTGGAATTGAATATATATGAAGTTCAATTCCTTTTTCTTCAGGTTTACCTAAAACATTTAACTGGCTTACTCGGCACCATAAAAGTTTACTGTTAGTGCACACACACACAAATCCACCAAATATTTATTAATGAGGATATTTCATTGATTTTTAATTTGTTTGTAGGATTTTTCATGAAATAACAAATTTCTACTATTAATAATTTTTCTGTAAAGTAAACATATATTTTCTGCATCCAAAATAATTTCAATATATCTGGAAAACTCAGTTTTGATAGAAAAAAAGAGGTAAAGAAAATAATTTCCCGCACATGTTACAAACATTTATAGCTAATAAAACTCTATTAATAGAACAAAGAGCAGTTACTCCAACAATGTTTCATTTCGTATCAAGTCCGGGTGGAAACAGTTACTAAGCCTGAATATAACTTATTTTTTGATATATTATTGTTGCATCACAAAAAAAAATCGTAAAGAAAAACCGATATGACAGCTTAGAAAATTGCTTCTAAATTGAATTTTGCATGATTATAAGTATATTAAAAAACAAAGTTTCCTTTGAAAATATAAAAGACATCAGGTTAAATGTCTTTGAAGGTAAGATACGAGTTTCGAATTAGCTTTCTCAAGAAAGATTTTAAATAAATATTATAACGTTAAGAAATTCGTGTGATAAATGAAACTGTTTTTATCCAAAAATACAATTATTTATAAAATTTTCTCTTAAAGCCTTAAGAATGTATTATGAATGGTAATAATTAATAAGCCTACATGCGATCTTTCAGCAACATATCATGTAATTTGATTATAGTTTCCTTATATTTGAGTTTCCTTTTCCATTTTACAAAAAACCACAATTGGTTGATAATGTAAACGTGATCGTTTCACGGATATCCGATACGAACAGCAACAAGAATACAATGCAGTCGTGCCAGATGGCATCCAAGTACCATCCTCGCAGAATAGTTGCATTCTAAAACAAAGAATCAACAATTGTTTACTATTTTCTGCCTCATATATTAGAATTAGGATCAATATGTAATATCAGAGTTTTTGGTTTACACACAAAATATTTCATGTTGCATTCTTATCAAAGAATTCTTCGAGATATCTAATTTAAATTTGTACTTATAACACTACTAATAAAACTACAGGGATATTACATATAGCTATTATATAAATATATTTAAGATGATTCATGTGAAACAAAAATTAATAAGTCAATTTCAATAAAAAATTAAGAATTTGTAGTGCCGTAATCGAAAACATTTACATTAATTAAGAAACGAATCATATAAACGTATTTTAGTAGTAATAAAGGAAATTGCACTAACACGCTATCGGGTAGCACACAAGCTAATTTTAACTAACATTTCCTAGAAATGTTTTACTTTAATCTCGACTATGACTAAAACTGATATCACAGTTGGCAACTAATGGCTAACTCATGTCTAATTATTTAATTTCCATCAAGAATATGAATATAACCGGAGATAACTTATATTGTGTACGTTGTACGAAAATTATGTAATGCAAGTGGAAATTTTGCGACTATTAAAAGTTGGAGAAAAGCTGTGAATTAAGCTTGTCGCCATGTATTTCGTTGCAAAAACTTCAGTTAGATTACTTTGTCATATTGCTATGTTTGTAGGAAGTAGGTAGGTATACAATTTAAAACACAGGTAATAGAAATCAACACTGATGCAGTTTATAAGTACGAGGTGTAACAGATTTGAACAAATACTACAACGGTACTGATAACAGAATATTTCGCAATGGATGTTTAAATGAAGCAATTAAGATTTCCAGTCCTTTTTGAATCAACGCCCGAAATATGCTAATGACACATTAATTAGGTGATTGGCCGCCGCGCCTATGCCTAAGACAATAGCTACTATGTAACGTATCAATTTTAAATAATGTTCATAATTTTGTTGTGTGTTCCTTTCCACTAAGTGATACTGATGATGACCTTAGCTAAGGTCGAAACATGTCTATAATTTTTAATTAAACAATTTGGTGGATATGACTGAGTTTTATTCCAAGAAATAATATTATTCTTAGAAATGTGACGTAGATTATTTATAAAAATACAAATTTTAATTTACTGAATTAGATTGTACTTCATATTGTCTATATTTTAAAGATATGAAAGCAAATCAAAAATTTCAAAGTCAAATATTCTGTATTGCTATAGCAGCTCCATTTCTTATTACAGTATTATATTGTTTCATTTCAAGGAACTCTCTGTAAAGGGAACATATGGAATCTTTATCACTACCTACATAAAAGGGATGAAAACTTTTTGTTCGTTTCGCTAGAATTATTCCATTTAACAAGTTAATTTAATGAACAAAACAGTGTTAGTATCTAGATATCAACTGTATAGTGTTTTGTCTGTATTTCATTATAAGTCTTCAGTTTAATTCGGTAATACATTACTCTGTCGTATTTCATTCAGTGTTTTAGTCCTTAAAAATCATCACAAACACACACACACAACTACATATTGTTTTCTCTTTTCTTTACAGATGTACAAATAAAGCATTTATTGTTTACAATTGGCGCCAATCAGAATTTTACACTGCCATGTCCAGGATCAGACGAAAGTACTTTGGTACAAAATCTCGAATGGTATTCTGAGACTGAACAAGAGAAGGTGTTAGAATTTGAAAAAGACGCCGGTGTTACTGTTTACAGTGATTGGAAAGATCGATTAACGTTAAACAGCGATTTCAGTCTAACGTTTTATCCAACAAAAGGTAGTGACAGTGGTGACTACATCTGTTTGGTCAACCATAGGCTCATGCCTGACGTAATAGTACGATTCAAGGTCATCGGTAAGTTAACACGCTGAAATATTTTTTAGTGCTAAAAAAACACCAGCCCATATGGTTTTAATACAAATTTTATTCAAATGAAGTTGAATGATTTTTCACACATTGTTATTCACATGATGCAATAAATTAACTCAATACAGACATAAAATTGTTCTTAATGAGTATGTGGCGACCATTACTCTTGCGCCACACTGTATATATTGTATTTTATTCTGTAGATTCTGTGGCAACCTTTTTATTGTGCCACACTGTATATATGTATTTTTAAATTTAGTTATTTCTTTGTAGAAATTTAGTCTAGTAGTTGTAAATAATATTTTCTAAATTGCACCAAATGTTCAAACATCTGGCACGAATATTTCTACTTTCTTTTTAATGTTTTTCATTTTCGGGAACAAAAGGTAGTCCGTACCTAGAAAAAGCAGTGGTTAGTGTTAAAGCTACGTACCGACCAGATGTCGTACTTTCTCAAGAGAAATGTTTTTTCTATAATTTTATAATTTTAGCCCAGTCAGTCTTCAACATCAAAACCCAAATTACCAAAAGTATATAGAGGTGAAAACGTTTTTTTAATTAATAGGAATTATGTATCAAAAGAATACTCAAAGCATTATTCTTAAACGTGAGATTTTGATTATTCCGATTTGTAAAAATATAGAATTAATATCAGGATTCGCTAGTCAAATAGAGAATGTGGCTCACAAAATTTATCCATAATCTCATCCGGTAACAAACAAACAACCAGTAGGTATGTATATACCAATTATGGGAAAACATCATTAGCATTTATGCAGTGACTTTATAGCACCTGTAGATACTTACATTTTCAATTAACGATTGAAATGGTTGCGAGAAACATACAATAAATGGCCTTAGTTGAAAGGGGCGGTTAATTCAATGTAAGGTACAAAGAGAAATAGGTTATTCACATCGATTAACGTCATACAGAAATTCCCATCAAAATTATTTTCGAATTATAATGTTACAAGGAGATTAAATTGACATTTTATAATACTCTATCTACCTATAGTTATATAAGTTATTACTGTTATGAGGAACATATTCCTCAATAAGTATAATATACTTACATATTATGTAAAACAATTCTATTATCACTATTTGAGCAGACTTCCTAAAGTGAGAAAACAGCTACCTAGAAAAAATGAGAGTATCTATAGAATGGCAAGTGGAGGTAAATTCAGTTCAGCGGATCATATAGCTTCTAGAATACTATGTTAGCAAGATGCTACAATTTTAATTATTGATCAACGAAAAATTGGCACTAAACACTTCTCTTGCCCGTACAAGTAAATAATTGTTTTTGTCACAGCTAATAACTCTAGAATCAGAATACATTACCATGTCTGTATAACTGACCAAAAAATTTCTCAATTGGTTCTCATACATTAAGTTTTTTGATAAAATACTGTATTGTGAATGGAATTTCATATCATTGCATTAAGACAATAAATAATTAATTATAGTGAATAGGGAACCACGATAAATTAGCATGGAATGGTATCCTGATGAATGTACCTCTATACTACCTATTGTCTACCTAACACAACAGAATTATCTACAAATAGCACATTATTCCAGTTCATATACGTAAAGTTCGATACAAGTTAAGAATTAATTAATTTATTATGATTCACAAAATCTTATCTACAAAAAAATCGAATCACTTATTTGAACCCTATTATTTCGGCATTTCACAAGATTTATCTGCTTGATCTAGGCTAACATTAACCATAAGCTTATTGTTCAACAAAATGTTAGAAATTTTGCGAATGTTTCACCCAACGGACATATGGCAAGTCAAATCCGTAATAATTTTATTTAAAGAGAAGATTATACACTGAATACGCAACTAATTCCAGTGTATTATTTCACCGTCAAAGATTTTGGGCTGAAATAATTAGTTTACGGAAGCGTATATACAACTCTACTCATTAATTTTAAGTTCGGATTCAAGAAAACCGACGAAGTTCAGGGCAGGATAGGCCCATGACTTGCATTTTGCTAACTTTGTAATTTGCCTTCTCAATATGTTCATCCACATTGCTGCAGTGCAGTGTAGGAAGAGAAATTTTTCAATTTAACAAAGTAGTCCTTTTATTTACAATTTTATTAAAAATAATTTTTCTAGTGGCAAATGAATGAAACAGATACATTCCATCAATTAACATCCCGCTCTGATATTTATATACTCATTTAATATAAAGTTACGGTAACCAAACACATAATTTGAGAAGAACAAAAGTAATTCAGCAAGGATTTACTATTTCCTTCAATCAAGCATTCATAAGTAATAAATTTGAATAAACATTGTATTAGCGAGTGAATTGGTTTTGTTGTTTGTTATGCTAATTAAAAAAAAAGAAATTTCGAAATAAAATTCGTAAATAGACGAAACGCTCAGCTATCATCACAAATGTAATAAATGAAAATCAATTACAGATTAGATCAGAGCATATTGTCCAATTACTGGTTGATTCTAAAGGCTATCCATAAGCGTTACCAATTATGTTTAAAATCGACAATGCTAATAATGGCTCTAATAACAATTAGTTACACTTTATCGAATTATTATGTGGTTTGCCCCATATCAAAGGATATAATGTAAATTATATTTCAATAGGTATTATAAAGTATGATTGAAATAAATATGTAAGTTTGTATCGTGCAAAATGTTTCAAATGATTGGATTAAAAAAATAATTTCATAAAAAAGTTTATTTTTCCTGCTAAAAACATGAACACTTATTTCGATAGTTAAGTAATCTGTGTATGATTGTACATGTACCTAATTATTTTAGTAATAGTCAGCAGTTTGCTCATTAGATAATTTATAATGCTCTCTAAATGCTAGTGCTACTATTACTATAAAGAGGAACATACAGGGTGGTCCAACGAAAAGTTTGCACCTAGCTTTTCTCTTTTTTTTGTAGTCGAATGCGAAAATGCTCGGACACGTCGATTTTGCTTTTGAGGGGGACACATTTTAAACATATTTTTCGATCTGCGCCTTTAACCCCCTAGCGGGGGTGAGTAACAACCCTAAAATTTTAAATGGAAAGAGGGGTCTAATGACATATCATTTGAAAGGACACAAAATTGTCTTTCTAATGATACCCTATTTGTCGAATTTTACTAAAACAGTTAATACGAAAACGACTTTAAAGACATTAAGCCGATAATTTTGGTATTAATGAGAAATACAAATAAGTTTTAATTATTGCGAGTGAAAACACCTGCAATCGTTAGTACATTCCAATGTTTGTTAGTTTTAACATTGCTTTGTAAAAAAAGTAAACAAGCTGTTAAATTGATTTATTAAAACGTTACATTAACAAATGTTGAAAATGTGACCCATTTGATTCCATACAATAATACAGATTTTGTTCAAATCTATTTCTAACATTTTGTAGCATATCAGGTGTTATGTTTCTGCACTCTTCTGTAATGCGTTGGCGAAGATCTTCTATGGACTCGGGCTTCGTGGCAAAACATTTATTTTTTAAGTGCCCCCAAAGAAAAAAGTCTAAAGGCGATAAATCCGGTGACCTGGCAGGCCATTCAATTGGACCCCTCCTTCCAATCCACCGTCCAGGGAACCGGTCATCTAAGAACTGTCTTACAGGAGCCACATAGTGCGGAGGTGCTCCATCTTGCTGGAAATAAAGCCGATCAGCAGTATGATTTTGGTCATCTTCTATTATTTGTGTTATTAAAGGATCAATTGTGTCTTCAAGCATGTTTAGGTACACTTCACCAGTTAAATTTCCAGGAATAAAAAGTGGTCCTATAATATGATTTCCTAATATGCCACACCAGACGTTTATTTTTTGAGGATACTGGGTATGAACCTCACGGAATAAATGTGGGTTACTGTCATCCCAGTAACGGCAATTGTGCCTATTTACAGCTCCATTCAAATAAAATGTGCATTCGTCGGAAAAACAAATGTTAAATAATAATTGCGGATCTTCAATTAAACGCTGGCTCATTGCTTCACAAAATTGCAGCCTTCTATCAGGATCATCCTCATTTAGTTCCTGTACTAATTTGATTTTGTACGGATGAAATTTGTACGCTTTTAAAATTCGTATTATGGACGAACGGGAGACACCTGAGGCTTCAGCTAGTTGACGGGTACTTTGACTATGATCCATTTCAACATGCCCTAAAACAGCGACTTCCACAGCTTCATTTCTGATCGGTTTCTGCGGCTGGTGTTTTACATTACAGACAGATCCGGTATCTACAAACTTTTTAACTAACTTGCCAACGTACACATCATTCACATTTTTATCGGGATGTCTCTCATTAAATAAGCGAGCCGTAAGTCTAGCACTACTATTATTTTGAAAATAAAGTTTAACAATTTCAACTCGTTCTAGAATGGAATAAATCATTTTGTACGGTAAAAGTAAAATAACTTGAGAAGCAACCAAACTGAATCAATGAAAAGACTAAAATAAACGGTGTAAATTCTTTTCCTACACGTATCTGCAGTTTTTATTTCAACAAAAAACGCAAACGATTAGTGAGGAATTTAGTTCTGATAAATAAGATAGTGTTTTTGAAATCCCGTTTTTCTTCAAAGTAAATAATTTAGAAATGATTGTAGTTGTTTTCAGTCGTAATAATTAAAACTTATTTGTATTTCTCATTAATACCAAAATTATCGGCTTAATGTCTTTAAAGTCGTTTTCGTATTAACTGTTTTAGTAAAATTCGACAAATAGGGTATCATTAGAAAGACAATTTTGTGTCCTTTCAAATGATATGTCATTAGACCCCTCTTTCCATTTAAAATTTTAGGGTTGTTACTCACCCCCGCTAGGGGGTTAAAGGCGCAGATCGAAAAATATGTTTAAAATGTGTCCCCCTCAAAAGCAAAATCGACGTGTCCGAGCATTTTCGCATTCGACTACAAAAAAAAGAGAAAAGCTAGGTGCAAACTTTTCGTTGGACCACCCTGTATAGTCAACTGCCATGAACAGTTTTTCAATTTTTGTGTAGCAAACTTAGTACGACGTTTTAATGTTTGCAAATTATATTAATAGTTTTATTCAAATAAAATGTTTTTATCCAAATAATAAGCTAAACAGACGTTATAATAGCTATTCCTCAAGTGTGTAGGTATGTCCCTTCCCATAAATTAAAATTTATTTTATTCACAAAATATTACGATCTCTGTTTCTCAACTTTTTCTTTATAAAAATAAGTGTTTTTTACAGACACTGTAAGTTACCTTACCTACGTAGCATTTTACCGCACTAAAACTTTTAAATTAAAATATCAATTTCTGATAATTCCAGAAGATACCAGAGTTATAATTCCGGACTGCATATCATTGTTTAATTGTAATGCAGTGTGCCGTACCTAAGCCAGTGCCGAGCGTTTCTTACAACTTGAAACTGAAAACAGAAATAAATTCTAAGGACATATTATGACACAGTTTTACATAAAGAGTGTATGCCAAGTTCAACGTGTTTGCAAAAATACCCTTTTAATATTCATAGTTTTTAGGGATGGCAACTAAATGACCTAAAATGCTAACAAAACCAAAATGTCCTTACATTTCAGTTATACATTACAAAACTTTATAATGTATGTCTTTTAGTGAATTTTAATGTTTATGTTATAAGTTAGACGGACAAACATAACCTTTCAAACTTTTATAATTTATCTACATTGTGTAATAACAGTTTTAAAGTGCTCGGAGCTTACATGATATGAATAATATTAAAATTAATATGTGTGTATAGATGCTGAATTATAATATGACACATAATTCTTTTATTACATAACTCTCAAATAGAACAGACTTATTTAGGGTTAGAGCATATATATATATTGTTAATTAAACCTCTCAATAATTCAAAAATATAAAAAAAATTGTATTTGTGCAATATATTTAAAAAATTGGTTGATTTGTAGGGTTGACGAGTACGACCGAAGGTACCTATGTTCACCAAGTTACCATGTATTCTAGTGCAGTTCATTAAAATTTGAATATTTGCAATAAATTAATACTTTTTTTATGTTAATAAAATTTACAAGATAAAATATAAACGTCAGATTATATGGCTTCGTACAATTTATCGTCGAAACCAAAATATATGTATTTCAATTTTTATATAGCGTGTTTAAAAGTATTCAAAGTTTGATAAAAGCACAACAAACCTAAAGAAAAGTTAATACACTTCTAAACGATAGCTTTTGTATATTTATATAGATATATTGTAAGTACTTTTCCTCATAAGTCAATTTTAAAACATATCATATGAATTGATTAAATAAAAGGTATATGATCAACGACTAACTTCGCATTATGAGGTATTTTCCAAAAACCAATTGTCCAAAAAGCCCAGTATTGGTAGTGAAGCATAGCATAGCTTTTATAATAATAAATATATAGCAGCTTTAAGAAACTTAGGAAACAAACTTTATTACTTCAATAATATTATTTAGATTTAGCAGAGACCAAGTTGTTTAATAAGATAAGAAAGGACAAACTTGCAAAATGAAGTCGTCAATTGACAACTTATTTTTTTTTTGTACTGAACACGGTAAAATTTTTGGTACGTGATTCATAAGAAACTTTAAATACTAGGTACTACTAAAAGCAAAACTGTTAACCGTTGGCATGGGACTTTTTAAATGAACTATTTGTGCTGTTAAATTTCTGTATTAGGTGAACACTAAATATGAATTAGATAAAATGTATAGTGATTTAAGTAAATCCAGAAAATCTCGTAAGCAAATTTTATACAATTTCCCAGTTGAAACCGTTTCTTGTCGCTTGTAGGTGTATTGGTATATTTTCATTATAAAGTCAAATGTGATGGGTTCCGTCTCCCTGAAACGTATACCGACCTATTCAGTTTATCCGCATTTGCGCTGCTTACAGCAATGTACTGCACCTAGTCATAATTTTAAGTTAATTTTTTTATGCTATACACTTATGTAGCATTCCTGAATGATATACGAACATTTCAGAGGTTTCGCAACTTGAAAATTAATAATAGTTTGTTTGCTTCTTATCTTCAACTTGAATAGTTTCAGAATATATTTTTAACCTGGCACAAATATTCTTAAACACAACATACGAGTACGTTTAATTTCAAATTACATCAATCTGTAACAATAAAGTACCTACTTGATTTACTAAATTAATCAGGAGCAGAAATCTAGTTGAGAACTGTCAATTTTATGTTACAAATAGTTTAGTTGTTAACAAGTAGGAAACATCGGCGGAAAAACGCAATATGCAGTGTTTTCAGAAATCCTTGAGGAAATGGGTCAGTCCTGTAATGATGGCCATTACACAATACAAAGAGAACAAGAAAAAGGACAGCGCTTTTGCTGCCGATGGCAACTCGAGTGTTCTTACATAGGTACAATTCATAGGAAAAGGTTTCATTCACAATATATACTGCTTCTGTTATTCGATGCCAAGATGCGATGCATGTCATAAACACCTTTATTTATCAGTATAATACCGATATCTATATTATAGCAAAATGTCTACGTAAGACATGTCCTTAACATTATTAAAATCATGTAGATTTTATATTAATAATACATAAAAATAACACATCAAATTTAGCTCATGTAGCACGATGCACAATAACGACGATATTTCCTTCTATTGCACCTACTTATGAAGTTATTTATTTTATTACGAGTTATGACTACATTAATAAAAGTATAAAATACTTATGTATTACTAATAATTACACAAGTTAAGTTAAAAAAGTTTTTTCAAGATTTTGTATGTACTTATATTACATAGTGACCGTAGGTCTTTCCAACTAAGCAGCCTTTCTCCAAAGCTTGTTCGTCGCTGGCAAATTACCAGCATCAGGTCGGGCAAAAGAGAATGGGAAAACATCTCAATAAATCTAAAATTCATATATGAACACTGATGAGATCGGTAAACGATATTGATCCTGGTAACTAAATGCAATTTTAAGAGTACAAAACTGTTTAAATGTTGTTCGTTTTACTTGTGCATATTTATGTTACACGTTATCACAAATATAACACAACTATAATAATAAATAGTTAAATTTGTTGAAGCATAAGTGCTTTTGTGTCAAAACTAACGTGTGTGCCATGACTTAATTAATTGTTTTTCAATTACGAATTATAACTACGTAGGTATTCTATTAACCTATTCATACGAATAGACAACGCAGAACTAGATTAGGTAATAATTTTACTGAAAGCACAAGACGTATGTATGGTCAAAGCAGCTTATATCAGGAAACTGGACAGTAGCAAATAGGTTTATTCACGGTTGCTGATTTCTCTCTATATAGACCCGTTTCACCGCTCATTAGTGTAATTATGGCGGGAACACAAACAAAACGGAATACCTCTGATGGTTTATAGTTTTTATAATCATTTTTTGCTAAGCAAAACTTGCCTAAATTTAAACAAAATTAAGATTTACTTTAAACAATCATTCGCATTATACGAAAATGCGAAAATACCAAAGGCAGAATGTATTATAATTTCGAATTTAAGTCGATATACAGGGTAGGGTGTTGTTGTTTTCTTATGCTAAACCTAGAGTTTTCTTATTTCTCATCGAAGTAACATTTTAACAGCCAATACTAAAATGCAGAAAATAACAAAATTATTAGGCATATACTTACTGTATGATTCATAAACTTCAATAAATAAAGAAAGGGCTAAAATAGATTATTAATAATCACTAATCTCTCTCCATAACTTACAGTGATGATACTTCCGCAAACACTTTTGTTCAAGCTGGCAGTTGGAAATTTATAATTGCACAGTAATTTGCCATTCTTTTGTAGTTTACTGCACTAATCATCTTATATTTGTATTTCAGATGTACCAGATCCACCTGGAAGACCTTTTGTAACATATTTTTCATCAAGAGTTGCAAACATATCATGGCCGCAACCACGGAGAACCAATTATGGCACAATAACACATTATACAATATTAATACGGTACGTTTAAAACCTAATTTAATGTATTCATTGTTTGTTATGGAAAGTAATTGGTACCAAAAGTCAATAAGACACCCCATTACCCTGAATTTCCAAGCAGCAGACCTATAAATTTCGATAGGGATTGATTAATTAAATTTTGATGGTATAAACTTTATCGTAATAAAAAGTAGCAAGTTAGTTTTAATATGTTCTTGGTATTTATGGCAATGGATTTAATTAATTTACATGCGATTTCGCAATAATATAATTGTAAAACCATAGTCCCCAAGCAAAAGAGCTTACTATTCCGCAAGCAAAATTTCATCAAATTTCCTAACTTAATTAAACCCCTATGTGTATATGTGAATTAAAATATAAAATGGAGTTATGCACCAAAAAAATCTTGGCAGAATATACCTATATTTAAAATTTAATTGTGTTCATTTTGAAGCAATGAAAGGGGATAGTGCGACTACTCAGTTTTAATGGCATGCTCGATGAAATAACTCTCGAAAAGATACTAGGTATTAATAGATAATGTGCATGTTGTGCTCTACGCGTTTTTAGATAGGAGACCTTGTAAATAACGAAACTAAGTATTTGGGAATATTTAAAGGCAATGTGCGATACATGGAGTGTTAAAAATTGATTTTATTGCGCGTTCAATTTCCTACCTTCCTATCCATATGTTTCCTTTTCATGCCTGATACAAAGAGCTTTTCGTACGTTGCGTTCACTATCAAAAAAAGCCCTAAGCAGGTCTAAAGGCAGAAAACGTTTCAATTTATAAAAATATGTTAGAGAAATAAGCTTTTATATAATATCCTCTTTCTTACTATTAAACTAAGTATATCCGGTAATACCAAGGGAGCTCACTACACTCGGTTGTGTTCCTTTGATCGCCGATTTCTTTTCGAGAATATTATGCATATTTTCGATTGAATATGGAAAACTGTTTTACAGGAATATTCTTCTAAAACCTTACTCAAGAAATTTAAACGTATTCACTTCGAAGAAAAAACAATATATGATTATCAGTTAAACTTTAAGAAATCCAGTATAGTACATAATATTGAAACAATTTGGAAGAATTCTGATATTTAGGTCTGATATCAAAATTCTAAGAACGTAGTGTCCTTCTTCACTCCATGCCAGAGGTTTCTTATCAAATTACTTTTCGTTGTACCCTGCCTCTCATCGTTAAAGTATAATATTACTAACGGTGGTGGTTAGATCATTTTATTTTTTCCTTAGTTTTAACAAGTTTCTTTCTTTTATTTCTTTAATACTGTTGATTTTTTATTTTTGAAAAAATGTTTTAATTACCTGCTAAAGTTATTATCATTTTATGAGCAGAGATAAATATTTTGAAACAAATTGCTTCAATAGAAAAGGGCATTATTGATTTTAAATTTGAATTTGATTGAATTACAAAATATAACTTGATGCAAACAATATAGGTACTCGTATAGTTATAGTTAATATTGAATCCAAATGGCAAAACAAACTGCTTTACTGGTATCCAATTGAATCAAATTATTGATCTAGAAATAACTATATTATATACCTTGTATCTATCCTATTAAATAATTTTCATAAAAACATATATTTAAGTATTATAGCTAAATATTGATTCTCAGTATTACATAAGAACTTGGAACTACTATTATTAGTAGCGTCTTTTTAGAAATCGACCTCAAAGGAAGAAATCGTTGAATAATACCAAATATGGTACGAAAATAGCATCCATAGGTACAGTTCAGTTTCTCAACTGACAAAGAAAAACCCAATTACTTTTCCTGTAAGTATCATCAAAAGGTTTACGATACCACCATCATTAGGTGGTTCCGCTAATGCAAACCCTTTTTCATATGAATTGTTTTTTGCGAAAGCTCATATTATGCAAAACTGCCTACTAACTAGTAACAGTAAATAGTATATTGTGCAACGAACATGAAATGACATATATTTCCTACGAGTATGATCGTTTGGTTTGGTCACCCACCACGCGACATTCATTCTACAACCTAGATGAGTCACCGCCAGATCCGTTTTTTAATAAACCCCCCAGACGGTCACCCATCCAACTTGTAGCCGCGCTCCACAGAGCTGCACTTCGACGGTCGTCACTATATGATCCCGTCTAGGCTACCCGGCCCGGCCACCAGCCAAGTTACTGGAGTTTTAGAGCTCTAGAACTTGATCTAGAGTTTTAACTTGAGACAGCGGGACACAACAGACCATCAGGTCGCAGGGTATCAGATACCCATAATCTTAATCTTATATTTTATTGCATCAGCGGTACAGTGCCAACATAGGAACTTATATGAAAACACTTAAAAAAACAATAATAGTCATATATGGAGTAGCTAACATTACCATTCATATTAATGTAGATCAATAATGCATTTTTTTTTCTAACATCTTCTTATGTTATGTTATTATATTTTCACTAAAATTAAGAAAAATATGTGAGGAAAACTCTGGTATTTCGATTTTCATTAAGTCAGTCAGCCATTTTTCATTTATTTTGTGTTTGTATATAAATATCATAATAACTTTTTCAACTAAGTAAGCAAGTTCTAATAAGTGTCAAAATTTCAATGTGGTTATACGACTTGTTTATATCACAATGATAAATCACTTTAATTTTATAGCGCCCTTTGACAGAGTAATATCGGTATGAAATTATTATACTTCATTACATTGTTCTGTTGGTTCCTATAAAAAAAAAATCAGAATCCTTATTTATTTAAAAAGCTCTAAATAAGTTTAAAATCAACATTGGTTCGTTTGATATAGAGTAGGTAAATGTAAACTATACCTTACCTATTTTGCCAGATGATGAAATGGAATCATTATATACCTACATATTACTTACTAGCCACAAAACACGTTCTGCTTACAACCCAATAAGACAGCGCGGCGCGGCGCGGCGCTGCGTTAACCGCTGGACCACGAACATTAGGTTTAATGGTCTTTTAAGCTATTATATCTGTTAAATATAAATAACGACGCCACTGGTAAATAGACTCCCAGTAGCCTGTCAAGTGGAATAACAGCTCATTCTAAAACTAATCTGTTCGAGTTAAAGTTATGTAACGAGATCTTATCATACAACGCTAAAGTTGCAACTCTCCAGCCCTCTCTTTGGTCAAGAAATTATACAGCGGAAAGTTATAAAGTTCGTAATTCCCATTATACACCTTATACCACTGAAGTTAAAGAATCAATCCCCTTCGAGGGAGTCAATTTTTAGGATACTTTTTTTATGTAGATATACTAATGAACTTCCAAAATTTTAGTGGAAGAATTTTCAATATGGTTAACATAATTAATACCAAGGTCAATATTTTAACCATGCTAACCGTATAGATGTTCCATACGCCCCCGTATATCGTTGAGCTGTTTACACAAAAAAAATAATACAATTCTAGCTGCATTTAAAAGAGATTCTGTTTCCGTGGTGAAATATATTATTCAAATTTTTGTTTTTTAACTTCCTACTTTTGCTATGCATACTTAATTTAATATTTACATATATACTATGAAGCATCTATACAGTGTGTAATCAAACTGTAAACTTTAAGTCATTTTGAACAGCAAGTTATATCACTTCAGCCAAATATTTTATTAACCGCTAACACTGTCAATTCATCCTCATACCCGAATTAAAACAGTAATAATATATACCACTAATTTTGTTCACTATTCGTCGATAGTAATGTAATAATATAGAAACTCCATGTTGTGTTTGATGTCAATCAAACAGCTTTATCCTTTATCATGATCAATCAAAGTAGACTATCTGTCAAAAAAACAGAATATTGGACCAGCTCAAAAATTTTGAAGAAATTGTTCAGGTTTAGTATCTACATTCGAAGAAGCTTAATAATCAACTGAAGTTAGGATCCAAGCGGCAGTTGTTGAACACGAGCGAGTCACATCTGAGATGTATAACAGGACTAAACACATTACGTCTTTAATCACAAGATCTACTGAAGATTGAAATGTTAGGTAATATACAAAGAAGTGTAAGTTATTATATACTCTGATATGGGCAAAGTGGAAGGTCTTTATAGATTCATTCAGTTTAAACCTACCTAATATGCAGTAGAAAATGTAAATGTTACTGCAATATTTTTGACTACATGTATACATACCTTTTTTGTACTACTCGTATAATCATCCTGTTGACATAAATATAGTCGTTATATGCTAAAGTTGAATAGCATAATACATGTAAACCTTTGAAAGATTTTCATATATCTGCAAAAATATTTTTTATTTCATTGTAATTTGAATTTTAAGTGCCAGAATATTTTAAACTATGTTTTTATACAGGGTGGTCCAACGAAAAGTTTGCACCTAGCTTTTCTCTTTTTTTTGTAGTCGAATGCGAAAATGCTCGGACACGTCGATTTTGCTTTTGAGGGGGACACATTTTAAACATATTTTTCGATCTGCGCCTTTAACCCCCTAGCGGGGGTGAGTAACAACCCTAAAATTTTAAATGGAAAGAGGGGTCTAATGACATATCATTTGAAAGGACACAAAATTGTCTTTTTAATGATACCCTATTTGTCGAATTTTACTAAAACAGTTAATACGAAAACGACTTTAAAGACATTAAGCCGATAATTTTGGTATTAATGAGAAATACAAATAAGTTTTAATTATTGCGAGTGAAAACACCTGCAATCGTTAGTACATTCCAATGTTTGTTAGTTTTAACATTGCTTTGTAAAAAAAGTAAACAAGCTGTTAAATTGATTTATTAAAACGTTACATTAACAAATGTTGAAAATGTGACCCATTTGATTCCATACAATAATACAGATTTTGTTCAAATCTATTTCTAACATTTTGTAGCATATCAGGTGTTATGTTTCTGCACTCTTCTGTAATGCGTTGGCGAAGATCTTCTATGGACTCGGGCTTCGTGGCAAAACATTTATTTTTTAAGTGCCCCCAAAGAAAAAAGTCTAAAGGCGATAAATCCGGTGACCTGGCAGGCCATTCAATTGGGCCCCTCCTTCCAATCCACCGTCCAGGGAACCGGTCATCTAAGAACTGTCTTACAGGAGCCACATAGTGCGGAGGTGCTCCATCTTGCTGGAAATAAAGCCGATCAGCAGTATGATTTTGGTCATCTTCTATTATTTGTGTTATTAAAGGATCAATTGTGTCTTCAAGCATGTTTAGGTACACTTCACCAGTTAAATTTCCAGGAATAAAAAGTGGTCCTATAATATGATTTCCTAATATGCCACACCAGACGTTTATTTTTTGAGGATACTGGGTATGAACCTCACGGAATAAATGTGGGTTACTGTCATCCCAGTAACGGCAATTGTGCCTATTTACAGCTCCATTCAAATAAAATGTGCATTCGTCGGAAAAACAAATGTTAAATAATAATTGCGGATCTTCAATTAAACGCTGGCTCATTGCTTCACAAAATTGCAGCCTTCTATCAGGATCATCCTCATTTAGTTCCTGTACTAATTTGATTTTGTACGGATGAAATTTGTACGCTTTTAAAATTCGTATTATGGACGAACGGGAGACACCTGAGGCTTCAGCTAGTTGACGGGTACTTTGACTATGATCCATTTCAACATGCCCTAAAACAGCGACTTCCACAGCTTCATTTCTGATCGGTTTCTGCGGCTGGTGTTTTACATTACAGACAGATCCGGTATCTACAAACTTTTTAACTAACTTGCCAACGTACACATCATTCACATTTTTATCGGGATGTCTCTCATTAAATAAGCGAGCCGTAAGTCTAGCACTACTATTATTTTGAAAATAAAGTTTAACAATTTCAACTCGTTCTAGAATGGAATAAATCATTTTGTACGGTAAAAGTAAAATAACTTGAGAAGCAACCAAACTGAATCAATGAAAAGACTAAAATAAACGGTGTAAATTCTTTTCCTACACGTATCTGCAGTTTTTATTTCAACAAAAAACGCAAACGATTAGTGAGGAATTTAGTTCTGATAAATAAGATAGTGTTTTTGAAATCCCGTTTTTCTTCAAAGTAAATAATTTAGAAATGATTGTAGTTGTTTTCAGTCGTAATAATTAAAACTTATTTGTATTTCTCATTAATACCAAAATTATCGGCTTAATGTCTTTAAAGTCGTTTTCGTATTAACTGTTTTAGTAAAATTCGACAAATAGGGTATCATTAGAAAGACAATTTTGTGTCCTTTCAAATGATATGTCATTAGACCCCTCTTTCCATTTAAAATTTTAGGGTTGTTACTCACCCCCGCTAGGGGGTTAAAGGCGCAGATCGAAAAATATGTTTAAAATGTGTCCCCCTCAAAAGCAAAATCGACGTGTCCGAGCATTTTCGCATTCGACTACAAAAAAAAGAGAAAAGCTAGGTGCAAACTTTTCGTTGGACCACCCTGTATGTTTAACAATACTTCTCCAGTCATAGTAGAATGCATTCTTTTTAAGAAGAATCAATAAATAATTATAAAAAGATACGTATTATCGTTGATTAGAGAGTAACAATACAAAAAAAAAACTGATTTTTGCTAAATTATAATTGTCAATCAACTGTTATTTATAATAATAATAATAGGTCTTTATTTTCTCAAAAATGCAATTTTACAATTTTCATATAACAGAGAAGGTCGTCGTCCACTTTCGTGCTCAATTTATTTATAATATATATAACCTCCTAATTTATTTGAATAGGTAAGTATGGTTTATATTTCGAATATGGTTTGACCTATGGTTTCATATTATCATTTAGAAATAAAGAAAAAGTCTCACAAACTTAACAAATACTTTTGAGATTTTAATTTCCGTAATAACAAAAATGAGGTAGGGAAATTGCAAAAAAGTATCCTCAAATTGGTATTGATGTATACAGGACATCTCTCAAACATTGAATTTGTAGAATATACGAGCTCGTTTGTGGAATTTCAAATAGTTTTAGTGAAAAGGTGTTTGTTTTAACACTGTGGCTACCCTCATTGTTGGTGATCTCAATTGAATTTGTGTGATCTCAATTGAATTTGTTTGATTTTGCTTCATTTTTTTCTTATTTTACAGAATTCGCTCTTTCCAAATTTCATCTGTTTTGTTACTGCTTTCTAATATTAAACAGTTAGTTACGTGCTCTTAAGAATATTTTCTTATGGAAAGCAGTACTACTAAACTTAAATTTTCATTTATGTAATTAAACTAACAACAAAGCCCTATTCTATTCTAAGAGTGGAATGATCGTTCGGTAAGTGTTGTAACTAATTCTTGAAAAAAAAAACTCTTGTTCTGTTTACATGCTAAGCTTTCTAAATATATTTAATTTCATTTTCAAATCTATGGAGAGTATAAAAACATACTCAAAATTTACATAAAATAGATATAAAACAAAGGCGGGACAATTTGCGGTGCAAAGTGAGTTAACAAAGTTTTTGAATCGTAGAACAATATATGTATAGATAACAAATTACATCACAAAATAAATAAGCATTGGATGTTAATATAATTTTTCTACGGTGATTTCGATTTATAAATAAAACCACCGAAAGATCTGAAAATTGAAATACCAAAACCAAATACATTTCTTAATTTGTTTTTTAGTTTTAGAGTTATATTGGGTGGCAAGTTTTAAAATGAACGCACAGTATATGGATCTGTATAAATACATATTATAAAAGAGTTTTATTGCAAATAAATATTCATAAGGGAGTTGTTATAAATTTTCAGCAAATGTAGAACAATAACAACAATAAAATTATTCATTAACATGATATTTTGTGGCCTCATAAATTTAATGTAAAACAGGTGTAAGCGCAACCGTTCAACGCAATTTAGTCGAATATTAAAAAGGCCCTAGTGGAATATATAGCTACACTCTATGAACAAGTCATTTAGCATTTAGGAGTATAAAGATTAAAGCGCAATAAGTCTATGTTAAGCTTTTAAGAGTTTGTTTCCAACACTCTCCTTTCAGGAGTTAAAATTGCCTTAGTATATGTACCTTTTATTTATATAGTACTACAATATTAATAATTAATATATTTACATTTTTTAAATTCTACTAAACTAACTCATTTTACAAAATAGTACAGAGTACAGTTTGAAAATCAGGTTTGAAATGATGAACAAAATTGTAAGACGCATATTAATTTATTTTTAATTTAGAGTCAAAACAGCAAATTGACTGCATTGACATCCCCGCACACCGGTACCGCTTAAGAAATAGTATATTTTAAAGTGAAAATAAACTTGTTCATTACACAAATAATTTTTTATATAATGTCCAAATACTGAATTATACATCCGCATATTTTAAGACCTTTTTCAACTATTAAGCGATTGAATCGTAAACATTCGTTAATGTTCCACTTTATAGCATCGAGCTATTTTTCGCCCTTTTAAAAGCCATATTGCCAAAAGCACTGTTGGGACCCCTACTCACGATACTTATTTCTGAGAACCCAAGTAACTTACTAGGCCACAACATGCTTTTGTTAATGGATTCAAAAGTCAAATTTGTATGTACAGATCACAGTTTAGGTTATGTATCACAGACTTCATTAGTTAATAAACACCAACACAAGCACACACAGATATTAACCTTTTAATGTATTAAATCCACTTATTAGTCGTGAAATTTATTAGAGCATAAATTTTGAAGAGTACTTTTGGGGTATCAACGAAATTATTCTATACAAGAGTTAGATCTGGATATCCCTCCCGCAACTTTATCTACATATTATCTAGAACTGAACCAGATTAGAATCGGACTCATGATTTCCGCATAGGTAAATATCGACAGTATTTATTTCGCAACTGTATTGTATGGTTTTATTCTATCAGAGCACTGTGTTCGATCCAGATTTAGTTCTTCCCAGAGATTGTGTAGACATTTTGAGTTGTCTCAAGAATTTTCATGACACTTTACCAAAACTTTTGACCCAATATGTCCCATAGTTAGTAATAGTCCTAAATAGTTGCTTGTTATTTTGTCTTTTATTCGAATATTAGAATATTCAGTGGAGTTAAACTTTGTTTGATACGATACGATTGGTGAGTTATCGTTGTCCTCTATAATGCCTTTGCATTTAAAACAGCTTCTCAAAGTACGCAAGATTCAAAAGAGCCAGAAACGCATCTTTTCATACAAAAATTTATAAAAATATCAGAATAAAATCTAAAACAAAATATTCGGAATAATATCGAGTCAAGTATTTCGTAATCTTTTTCTAGCGTTTGTAAACGCAACTGCTAATTTTAAAACAATAATTAAATTAATTTTACAATAATTGTTGTGTTTTATTCGGATATTAGAATATCCTAGTGGGGCTAAACTTTGTTTGATACGATATAACTTGCGAGACTACATTACATAAGTATATATATAATACAATACTACTTTTTACAAAGCTCCAACTTATACAAAAATGCAAAAATGATACGAGTTTTATCCAGTTTTTCAAATCCAAACAATACTTTAAAGAAATGTTATATAAACTTTTAACTTTTAGAAAGGAGCGCGTGTATATGACATTTTTAGAATCTCCTATTGAATTTCAGATTTCGAATCGATATTAACTATTTTTATCAATGTCATACACCTAAGTCTTTGTCAGCTAGAAGTAGTCATATTTAAAGAATATAGTCGAAGCACTTGAACTAAATTTTATATTTCTTGTTCTTATAATACTTATGCTTTGCAATATAACATAAACAAATTAACCTTTAATTTCAATTAGTTGTAAGCACGTGTTTTATCCGTTAAACGACACGCGGCTTTAATATCTTTAACAAACCTGAAATAAGACATCGATTGATTTGCTTATAAAAGATGTGAAAAGGAGATTAGCACTTTTCCTGGATGAAATAGTGTACAGAAATTCGGCTACTGCGGTGGGCGAACTAAGATTGAGAGAATATAGATAAATCAATAACAACAATAGAGATGGAGCTCAATTATGGAGTAGTAACTACCACGGAAACTTCTATTCCGAAAAGTATGTTCGTTGTAATCGTGTAACGAAATTAAATTAGACTAGGTAATATATCACCCAGGAAAGTGATTTATGCAACAACAAAGCAATTAGGTTATGTAATCATAAAACTTTGTAATAATTGAATTGCGTAGAAATAGACAATACGCAATTGTTGGACAAAAGATATCTAAATTTAAATAATGTTTAAAAGATTTAGGGATAAAGTTATTTAGATATTTGCACACACAATAAGAATATGTATTACGGTACCTAATATATTTCTAGATAACTACATATTTTATTGCCTTTTTAAATGTGTTGTTAAATTCTAAATTGAGTGTTAGGAATACAATTAGTCAGAAAAAAGCAGCTCTTGTAACAAAATCACCAAATTTTGTTAACTTCTGGTTAGACCTCAAATTATAAAATAAACTCCATAAAATCATTTTTAAAGAAGATTTTAATTGGATTCTACTTAAATAAGCAATGCTTTATAACTTTGTTAAGTACTTCTTTAAACGCAACTCTCGAAGTTTTTGTTTTAATGAATGCGAAGCTATATAAAATGTAAATACTGCATCAGGAACCTACGCGTTTAGTCAAAAGTTGGTTAAAAAGAAAGCTCCGGCGAGCAATAAATATAGAGAGAGGGCATAATTCGCTCTTTAATAATAATTCATTTTATGTAAATAAACAGTTAATGAAGTAGGATGAAATTTGTAAACTTTAGTATCCAAAACGGTTCCTGTTTTTACATGTTTCTATTTAAGAAGTGCTCATGTTTGCTAAAGTGAAAGTAAATTTTCACTTAGTCAACTAATTTCTACTATAAACATGGAACTTTAATTGAAATTTTTAAGAAACTTCAACTCCACTTTTAGGTTTATTATCGTAATTATTATTACTTAACCACTAAACGTAACGTTTTCAATAATAATAAATAATTGTTTTTTATTTATGTAAAAGTCCTATTCATTCATATACATTAGGATACCAAAAAACAAAACCTTTAGTCAAATAATATTATAATACTTTGCAAAAATATACTTGTTAGAATGCACCCAGTAGGTGTGTCTCCTATATTATATTAGACAATACATTTTTCGAAATTGACTAGGGATTCTGATTATTCCGCTGTTTGTAAAAACAAATTTCACGTAATCAGTGTGCCCAACTATTATTACAAACCCAAAAATAAAATGTAAAAAAAAAACAACCTACACAGTACTGAAAAAAAGAAGCGGTTGTGTTCTGTAAATAAATTGCTATTGGACAATAAAATACGATAGAAAAATTCAGTGGTGAATTTCGTAAAAGTAGGAAATGAATCTCGCGTTGGATTAATTAAATTTACATTTCATATACATTTGTCTTTTTTTTTTCAAACATAATATACGAAAAAACTATAAAATATTCCAGGAATGTGAAAACAGTGAAATTGTAGAAAAGGTTTTTAGATTTTACTATGCAATTTCATTAAAGTCATTGGTTTCACTTTAGTCTTTGCATGTTCAAAATTTAAGTGGAGCTATTACCTAAAGACCACCACACATTCGATTTAAAATCTTCCAATCTTCAGATTGGTTTCCAAAACTTAAAACTTAACTTCCTAATGTGTCGAAATTCAAATAAAATGATAGGTCAATGAACAACTAAAAGTCTAAAAAGAAACACATGAACGCGAAGGAAGAACTACAGGAATAGTTGCATTGAACTTCGGACTATCAATCAATTTTATGCCATCACAAATATATATTTTTTTAGCACGTTCCGAAAACTGGAAAGGGTAGGGTTGGAAGGTATTATATTATTATTTAAAGAGACAGATTGACGGCTTAATACGTTAACGATCCTCGAAACAGGTTTAGTACCATGGAAAACCCAAGTATAAATTCAGCTGCACATGAGCAGGTATAAAGCTTAGCGCTTGCTAAATCAAAACAGGGAATGGCCTATATAAAGCGGACTTACTTAAATTATTTTAAGAGTGTTTGGTTTTTAGAATGAAACCGTATAGATTTTATTATTATTTTATTTCTACCATATTACTCTTATTAGTACATAATTATCAAAAATAGTTAAGCAACAAAATTTTGAGTAGGTATATCAATAAAAAACATCATTTTAGGATACTTTTGTTGCACATGTCGTACAATTTGTTACAAAAGCCCTTTTAGGAACGCTGTTAAACTCTTATTAGTAGAGCAATTCAATCCTAAGAGGAAATGACATGAAGTAAGCTGTACGTGCTAAAGAGTGCTAAATTGAATATGCATTGTGTTTCAAACAGAATGATTCTTATAATCCAGAAAACGAGTGTTTTAAAATGCGATGTTTAAACTCCTTACACTAGAGAGAATTTTTGGAAGCGTAGCTAAAAAATTTTATTTATAACACAAATCATATTTCTCTTTCGATTTTAACCTGGATTGAAAAAAGGGTTTCTTTAACTGTCGTATTGAAATTATGTTACAATATTTCTGCAAAACTTCTGCTTAAGCTTTAAACAAGAAAATTGAATTCAATTAAAAATTTCATTGAACCGCTCAACATCAGCAACTCGATACTTGATCCTGACTGTACATCAAAAACTTCTCTTGGTCTCTGTGCAGGATTATAAATTAACTAATTAGTGATAATAACTTTTAAATGTATAGACAGTAGTGTTTCATTTTGATTTTAAAAATGACCTGATTTTAATTGAATGATGGACAAACATTTCTTTGATATAACATTTAATTGTTTCTGCTTCGCCTTATACCGTTGTATTCACTAATTCTGAAATACAGATTATTTTATCTATATGACAGCCACCATGCAAACTCACATTTTTTAGCCAAGCGCAAATTGAATAGGTATTATTTGAAAGAAAATGTTCACAGCATTCGATTATAAAATCAACGCCAACATATAAATTTAAAAACCCTTTTGTTCTACATTGGGGAACGTTAAAATTTATTATTTGCAGTATAAACTTATGTGTCAAAGCCATAACTGTACGTATTCTGCTTCATTTTTATGGATAGATTTTTGTATTCAGTAATTTTCATTTTGTTAAGTTTAATAAATAGGTAATTTGAAAATGAAAAGTAAAAAATAAGTTTTATATAAGAGAATAATGAAATTACACTCGATAATTCCCTCTATTAGTAGGTGCAGTAAAAAGGACTTTAAAATGGTTGTAATACGAATAAAATAGGTTATATTTATGTATATTATATACCGTTCAGCTCCAAAATGTGATATAGGTGGATAGATTAAAAGTTCAGGTCTCTTTAACAATTCTAGTTAATTTCTTTTCTCTTTGTGGAAATGAAAAAGTATTAGGTGGGTAGGTATACGTTCATGACATTCAAAATAAAATTCCAAAGTTTGTAACAAAGGATGTTTAAGTTACAACGTTCATTTAAAGCTGTGTAATTTCCCCTACATATTCTTCCTTTTTTACATTTTCTTTTTGTTTCAAATTAATGTGCACATTCCAAGAGCTAGTTTATTATTAATACGTGTACGTGTACATAGTATATACAGTGCTTTCATTTTAAAACTACCCACCTAAAATAAATAGTTGTGTGTCGTAGAGAATATTTATTATTTTAATTCAATTCAGCAATTACCGGCATTCCATCTGTAACACAAAAAAGAAAACTTAATTAGATATCTAAATCCAATTGGTTTAAAATAAATAATTGTGTGGCATAGAGAATAATTATTTTAATTCAATGCAGCGATTACTGCCCATCCGCTGTGTAACACAAAAAACAAAACTTAATTAGATATCTAAAAACAATTGTTTTAAAATACATACTTGAGTGGAATAGATAGTAATTATTTCTCAATTCCAGCAATTAGGTACTGCCATCCGATCTTTAACACAAAAAACAAAACCTAATTAGATATCTAAAATCAATTATTTCAAAATAAATAATTTAGTGGCATAGAGAATAATTATTTTAATTCAATTCAGCAGTTACTGGCTTTCGATCTGTAAAACAAACACAAAACCTAATTAGATATCTAAAAACAAATGTTTTAAAATAAATAATTTAATTCAATTCAGCAATTACTGCTATCCAATCTGTAACACAAAAAACAAAACCTAATTAGATATCTAAAATCACTTATTTCAAAATAAATAATTTAGTGGCATAGAGAATAATTATTTTAATTCAATTCAGCAGTTACTGGCTTTCGATCTGTAAAACAAAACCTAATTCGATATCTAAAAACAAATGTTTTAAAATAAATAATTTAATTCAATTCAGCGCAATTACTGGTATCCGATCTGTAACACAAAAAACAAAACCTAATTAGATATCTAAAATCAATTATTTCAAAATAAATAATTTAGTGGCATAGAGAATAATTATTTTAATTCAATTCAGCAGTTACTGGCTTTCGATCTGTAAAACAAACACAAAACCTAATTAGATATCTAAAAAC
This sequence comes from Apoderus coryli, assembly GCA_911728435.2. Taxonomy (NCBI): domain Eukaryota; kingdom Metazoa; phylum Arthropoda; class Insecta; order Coleoptera; family Attelabidae; genus Apoderus; species Apoderus coryli. The sequence continues at coordinate 10,930,440 of OU452210.1, forward strand.
AAATGTTTTAAAATAAATAATTTAATTCAATTCAGCAATTACTGCTATGCAATCTGTAACACAAAAAACAAAACCTAATTAGATATCTAAAATCACTTATTTCAAAATAAATAATTTAGTGGCATAGAGAATAATTATTTTAATTCAATTCAGCAGTTACTGGCTTTCGATCTGTAAAACAAAACCTAATTCGATATCTAAAAACAAATGTTTTAAAATAAATAATTTAATTCAATTCAGCGCAATTACTGGTATCCGATCTGTAACACAAAAAACAAAACCTAATTAGATATCTAAAAGCAATTATTTCAAAATAAATAATTTAGTGGCATAGAGAATAATTATTTTAATTCAATTCAGCAGTTACTGGCTTTCGATCTGTAAAACAAACACAAAACCTAATTAGATATCTAAAAACAAATGTTTTAAAATAAATAATTTAATTCAATTCAGCAATTACTGCTATGCAATCTGTAACACAAAAAACAAAACCTAATTAGATATCTAAAATCACTTATTTCAAAATAAATAATTTAGTGGCATAGAGAATAATTATTTTAATTCAATTCAGCAGTTACTGGCTTTCGATCTGTAACACAAAAACAAAACCTAATTAGATATCTAAAAACAAATGTTTTAAAATAAATAATTTAATTCAATTATAATTTAATTCAATTCAGCAATTACTGGTATCCGATCTGTAACACAAAAAACAAAACCTAATTAGATATCTAAAATCAATTATTTCAAAATAAATAATTTAGTGGCATAGAGAATAATTATTTTAATTCAATTCAGCAGTTACTGGCTTTCGATCTGTAAAACAAAACCTAATTCGATATCTAAAAACAAATGTTTTAAAATAAATAATTTAATTCAATTCAGCGCAATTACTGGTATCCGATCTGTAACACAAAAAACAAAACCTAATTAGATATCTAAAATCAATTATTTCAAAATAAATAATTTAGTGGCATAGAGAATAATTATTTTAATTCAATTCAGCAGTTACTGGCTTTCGATCTGTAAAACAAACACAAAACCTAATTAGATATCTAAAAACAAATGTTTTAAAATAAATAATTTAATTCAATTCAGCAATTACTGCTATGCAATCTGTAACACAAAAAACAAAACCTAATTAGATATCTAAAATCACTTATTTCAAAATAAATAATTTAGTGGCATAGAGAATAATTATTTTAATTCAATTCAGCAGTTACTGGCTTTCGATCTGTAAAACAAAACCTAATTCGATATCTAAAAACAAATGTTTTAAAATAAATAATTTAATTCAATTCAGCGCAATTACTGGTATCCGATCTGTAACACAAAAAACAAAACCTAATTAGATATCTAAAAGCAATTATTTCAAAATAAATAATTTAGTGGCATAGAGAATAATTATTTTAATTCAATTCAGCAGTTACTGGCTTTCGATCTGTAAAACAAACACAAAACCTAATTAGATATCTAAAAACAAATGTTTTAAAATAAATAATTTAATTCAATTCAGCAATTACTGCTATCCAATCTGTAACACAAAAAACAAAACCTAATTAGATATCTAAAATCACTTATTTCAAAATAAATAATTTAGTGGCATAGAGAATAATTATTTTAATTCAATTCAGCAGTTACTGGCTTTCGATCTGTAAAACAAAACCTAATTCGATATCTAAAAACAAATGTTTTAAAATAAATAATTTAATTCAATTCAGCGCAATTACTGGTATCCGATCTGTAACACAAAAAACAAAACCTAATTAGATATCTAAAAGCAATTATTTCAAAATAAATAATTTAGGGGCATAGAGAATAATTATTTTAATTCAATTCAGCAGTTACTGGCTTTCGATCTGTAAAACAAACACAAAACCTAATTAGATATCTAAAAACAAATGTTTTAAAATAAATAATTTAATTCAATTCAGCAATTACTGCTATCCAATCTGTAACACAAAAAACAAAACCTAATTAGATATCTAAAATCACTTATTTCAAAATAAATAATTTAGTGGCATAGAGAATAATTATTTTAATTCAATTCAGCAGTTACTGGCTTTCGATCTGTAAAACAAAACCTAATTCGATATCTAAAAACAAATGTTTTAAAATAAATAATTTAATTCAATTCAGCGCAATTACTGGTATCCGATCTGTAACACAAAAAACAAAACCTAATTAGATATCTAAAAGCAATTATTTCAAAATAAATAATTTAGTGGCATAGAGAATAATTATTTTAATTCAATTCAGCAGTTACTGGCTTTCGATCTGTAAAACAAACACAAAACCTAATTAGATATCTAAAAACAAATGTTTTAAAATAAATAATTTAATTCAATTCAGCAATTACTGGTATCCGATCTGTAACACAAAAAACAAAACCTAATTAGATATCTAAAATCAATTATTTCAAAATAAATAATTTAGTGGCATAGAGAATAATTATTTTAATTCAATTCAGCAGTTACTGGCTTTCGATCTGTAAAACAAAACCTAATTCGATATCTAAAAACAAATGTTTTAAAATAAATAATTTAATTCAATTCAGCGCAATTACTGGTATCCGATCTGTAACACAAAAAACAAAACCTAATTAGATATCTAAAATCAATTATTTCAAAATAAATAATTTAGTGGCATAGAGAATAATTATTTTAATTCAATTCAGCAGTTACTGGCTTTCGATCTGTAAAACAAACACAAAACCTAATTAGATATCTAAAAACAAATGTTTTAAAATAAATAATTTAATTCAATTCAGCAATTACTGCTATGCAATCTGTAACACAAAAAACAAAACCTAATTAGATATCTAAAATCACTTATTTCAAAATAAATAATTTAGTGGCATAGAGAATAATTATTTTAATTCAATTCAGCAGTTACTGGCTTTCGATCTGTAAAACAAAACCTAATTCGATATCTAAAAACAAATGTTTTAAAATAAATAATTTAATTCAATTCAGCGCAATTACTGGTATCCGATCTGTAACACAAAAAACAAAACCTAATTAGATATCTAAAAGCAATTATTTCAAAATAAATAATTTAGTGGCATAGAGAATAATTATTTTAATTCAATTCAGCAGTTACTGGCTTTCGATCTGTAAAACAAACACAAAACCTAATTAGATATCTAAAAACAAATGTTTTAAAATAAATAATTTAATTCAATTCAGCAATTACTGCTATCCAATCTGTAACACAAAAAACAAAACCTAATTAGATATCTAAAATCACTTATTTCAAAATAAATAATTTAGTGGCATAGAGAATAATTATTTTAATTCAATTCAGCAGTTACTGGCTTTCGATCTGTAAAACAAAACCTAATTCGATATCTAAAAACAAATGTTTTAAAATAAATAATTTAATTCAATTCAGCGCAATTACTGGTATCCGATCTGTAACACAAAAAACAAAACCTAATTAGATATCTAAAAGCAATTATTTCAAAATAAATAATTTAGTGGCATAGAGAATAATTATTTTAATTCAATTCAGCAGTTACTGGCTTTCGATCTGTAAAACAAACACAAAACCTAATTAGATATCTAAAAACAAATGTTTTAAAATAAATAATTTAATTCAATTCAGCAATTACTGCTATCCAATCTGTAACACAAAAAACAAAACCTAATTAGATATCTAAAATCACTTATTTCAAAATAAATAATTTAGTGGCATAGAGAATAATTATTTTAATTCAATTCAGCAGTTACTGGCTTTCGATCTGTAAAACAAAACCTAATTCGATATCTAAAAACAAATGTTTTAAAATAAATAATTTAATTCAATTCAGCGCAATTACTGGTATCCGATCTGTAACACAAAAAACAAAACCTAATTAGATATCTAAAATCAATTATTTCAAAATAAATAATTTAGTGGCATAGAGAATAATTATTTTAATTCAATTCAGCAGTTACTGGTTTTCGAGTTGTAACACAAAAATAAAACCTAATTAGATATCTAAAAACAAATGTTTTAAAATGAATAATTTAATTCAATTCAGAAATTACTGCTATCCGATCTGTAACACAAAAAACAAAGCCTAATTAGATATCTAAAAACTTACCTATAATTGTTTTAAAATAAATAATATTATAGCATAGCGGACAACAACAACACTATCATTATCTACGGGCTAGACAGTTTTTACATTATCGTACAGTTCTTTCTAATTTTATTGATTTTACCAAAGTAAATAAATACTTCTCACGATTATTATAATAAAATTTTATATAAAACAGCAATCAAAAAATGATTAAAAGATGGCCCCACGAAATCGAAAAATCTCTTCATAATTTATATGAGGTCAGATTTTAGAAAACTTAAAAGAATAGTAGCATTTTTAAATTGTCTCACATCTAAGAATTTAGAAGAAGATGAACGTAGATATCCACACTAAAATTATTATTTTTGTAGTTGGCTAATAGTTCAGACTTTTTGAACTCGTTTATATTAAGATAGTTGCACTTTTGTTTTGTTATACGAATAAAACTAATATGAGAACGTGATCGCTATAAGACCATTATCTTTACAAACATACCTCCCATGATGATCCATAAACGATGTTAAATGAGGTATGAGAAAATTTTTACAGATTTCATGTATCTCACACCTTCTATTCTGAATGGAATAGAACATTTTTCCGAATGTGAGAGTGTTTGCTAATGATATAGCGTGCAGTGTAATCGGAAGATATATAGAGATATCTAACATCTATTATATTTTATATTACTACTAGAAAACTAAAAAACAAAGTGTAGTATCTGAAATATATCGTTTTAATATCTGAAGGGCCCTGGTGAAGTAGGGATCCTTGTCTATGGCATTTTGAATTTTATTATTTAACTATAAAACCAAAAACCAAAGTGTAGTATCTGAAAAATATCATTTTAATATCTGAAGGGCCCTGGTGAAGTAGGGATCCATGTCTATGGCATTTTGAATTTTATTAATTAACTATAAAACCAAAAAACAAAGTGTAGTATCTGAAAAATATAATTTAAATATCTGAAGGGCCCTGGTGAAGTAGGGATCCATATCTATGGCATTTTGAATTTTATTATTTAACTATAAAACCAAAAACCAAACTGTAGTATCTGAAAAATACCATTTTAATATCTGAAGGGCCCCGGTGAAGTAGGGATCCTTGTCTATGGCATTTTGAATTTTATTATTTAACTATAAAACCAAAAACCAAAGTGTAGTATCTGAAAAATATATTTTTAATATCTGAAGGGCCCTGGTGAAGTAGGGATCCTTGTCTATGGCATTTTGAATTTTATTATTTAACTATGAAACCAAAAACCAAAGTGTAGTATCTGAAAAATATCATTTTAATATCTGAAGGGCCCTGGTGAAGTAGGGATCCATGTCTATGGCATTTTGAATTTTATTATTTAACTATAAAACCAAAAACCAAACTGTAATATCTGAAAAATACCATTTTAATATCTGAAGGGCCCCGGTGAAGTAGGGATCCTTGTGTATGGCATTTTGAATTTTATTATTTAACTATAAAACCAAAAACCAAAGTGTAGAATCTGAAAAATATATTTTTAATATCTGAAGGGCCCTGGTGAAGTAGGGATCCATATCTATGGCATTTTGAATTTTATTATTTAACTATAAAACCAAAAACCAAACTGTAGTATCTGAAAAATACCATTTTAATATCTGAAGGGCCCCGGTGAAGTAGGGATCCTTGTCTATGGCATTTTGAATTTTATTATTTAACTATAAAACCAAAAACCAAAGTGTAGTATCTGAAAAATATATTTTTAATATCTGAAGGGCCCTGGTGAAGTAGGGATCCTTGTCTATGGCATTTTGAATTTTATTATTTAACTATAAAACCAAAAACCAAAGTGTAGTATCTGAAAATATCATTTTAATATCTGAAGGGCCCTGGTGAAGTAGGGATCCATGTCTATGGCATTTTGAATTTTATTATTTAACTATAAAACCAAAAACCAAACTGTAATATCTGAAAAATACCATTTTAATATCTGAAGGGCCCCGGTGAAGTAGGGATCCTTGTGTATGGCATTTTGAATTTTATTATTTAACTATAAAACCAAAAACCAAAGTGTAGTATCTGAAAAATATCTTTTTAATATCTGAAGGGCCCTGGTGAAGTAGGGATCCTTGTCTATGTCATTTTGAATTTTATTATTTAACTATAAAACCAAAAAACAAAGTGTAGTATCTGAAAAAAATAATTTTAATATCTGAAGGGCCCTGGTGAAGTAGGGATCCATGTCTATGGCATTTTGAATTTTATTATTTAACTATAAAACCAAAAAACAAAGTGTAGTATCTGAAAAATATAATTTTAATATCTGAAGGGGCCTGGTGAAGTAGGGATCCATGTCTATGGCATTTTGAATTTTATTATTTAACTATAAAACCAAAAAGCAAACTGTAGTATCTGAAAAATAACATTTTAATATCTGAAGGGCTCTGATGAAGTAGGGATCCATGTCTATGGCATTTTGAATTTTATTATTTAACTATAAAACCAAAAACCAAAGTGTAGTATCTGAAAAATATCATTTTAATATCTGAAGGGCCCCGGTGAAGTAGGGATCCTTGTCTATGGCATTTGGAATTTTATTATTTAACTATAAAACCAAAAACCAAAGTGTAGTATCTGAAAAATATCATTTTAATATCTGAAGGGCCCTGGTGAAGTAGGGATCCATGTCTATGGCATTTTGAATTTTATTATTTAACTATAAAACCAAAAACCAAACTGTAATATCTGAAAAATACCATTTTAATATCTGAAGGGCCCCGGTGAAGTAGGGATCCTTGTGTATGGCATTTTGAATTTTATTATTTAACTATAAAACCAAAAACCAAAGTGTAGTATCTGAAAAATATATTTTTAATATCTGAAGGGCCCTGGTGAAGTAGGGATCCATATCTATGGCATTTTGAATTTTATTATTTAACTATAAAACCAAAAACCAAACTGTAGTATCTGAAAAATACCATTTTAATATCTGAAGGGCCCCGGTGAAGTAGGGATCCTTGTCTATGGCATTTTGAATTTTATTATTTAACTATAAAACCAAAAACCAAAGTGTAGTATCTGAAAAATATATTTTTAATATCTGAAGGGCCCTGGTGAAGTAGGGATCCTTGTCTATGGCATTTTGAATTTTATTATTTAACTATAAAACCAAAAACCAAAGTGTAGTATCTGAAAATATCATTTTAATATCTGAAGCGCCCTGGTGAAGTAGGGATCCATGTCTATGGCATTTTGAATTTTATTATTTAACTATAAAACCAAAAACCAAACTGTAATATCTGAAAAATACCATTTTAATATCTGAAGGGCCCCGGTGAAGTAGGGATCCTTGTGTATGGCATTTTGAATTTTATTATTTAACTATAAAACCAAAAACCAAAGTGTAGTATCTGAAAAATATCTTTTTAATATCTGAAGGGCCCTGGTGAAGTAGGGATCCTTGTCTATGTCATTTTGAATTTTATTATTTAACTATAAAACCAAAAAACAAAGTGTAGTATCTGAAAAAAATAATTTTAATATCTGAAGGGCCCTGGTGAAGTAGGGATCCATGTCTATGGCATTTTGAATTTTATTATTTAACTATAAAACCAAAAAACAAAGTGTAGTATTTGAAAAATATAATTTTAATATCTGAAGGGGCCTGGTGAAGTAGGGATCCATGTCTATGGCATTTTGAATTTTATTATTTAACTATAAAACCAAAAAGCAAACTGTAGTATCTGAAAAATAACATTTTAATATCTGAAGGGCTCTGATGAAGTAGGGATCCATGTCTATGGCATTTTGAATTTTATTATTTAACTATAAAACCAAAAACCAAAGTGTAGTATCTGAAAAATATCATTTTAATATCTGAAGGGCCCTGGTGAAGTAGGGATCCATGTCTATGGCATTTTGAATTTTATTATTTAACTATAAAACCAAAAAACAAAGTGTAGTATCTGAAAAATATAATTTTAATATCTGAAGGGGCCTGGTGAAGTAGGGATCCATGTCTATGGCATTTTGAATTTTATTATTTAACTATAAAACCAAAAAGCAAACTGTAGTATCTGAAAAATAACATTTTAATATCTGAAGGGCTCTGATGAAGTAGGGATCCATGTCTATGGCATTTTGAATTTTATTATTTAACTATAAAACCAAAAACCAAAGTGTAGTATCTGAAAAATATCATTTTAATATCTGAAGGGCCCCGGTGAAGTAGGGATCCTTGTCTATGGCATTTGGAATTTTATTATTTAACTATAAAACCAAAAACCAAAGTGTAGTATCTGAAAAATATCATTTTAATATCTGAAGGGCCCTGGTGAAGTAGGGATCCATGTCTATGGCATTTTGAATTTTATTATTTAACTATAAAACCAAAAACCAAACTGTAGTATCTGAAAAATATCATTTTAATATCTGAAGGGCCCCGGTGAAGTAGGGATCCTTGTCTATGGCATTTTGAATTTTATTATTTAACTATAAAACCAAAAACCAAAGTGTAGTATCTGAAAAATATCATTTTAATATCTGAAGGGCCCTGGTGAAGTAGGGATCCATGTCTATGGCATTTTGAATTTTATTATTTAACTATAAAACCAAAAACCAAACTGTAGTATCTGAAATATATCATTTTAATATCTGAAGGGACCTGGTGAAGTAAGGGATACTTGTTTATGGCATTTCCAATCTTATTAATTAAATATAAAACTAAAAAACAAAGTCTAGTATCTATGAGACTTACCCCAATTAGGTAGTAAAGATTATTACAATCACAAATTAATTAATATTCACCACAGAAAAATAAGGGTTAATTGGAATTTCTTCCATCTCTAATAATGAATGAAAGAATATTTCGATACAATTCTTGCATCTCTATTAGTGACAGAAAGTTGACATTTCTGGCATCCGCGTCAAATTAAATGTATCCGTTCGAGTAACAATATGTGTAGACGGGTTACAATTTCAATAATAATAAAAAAGTTTCAATGAACCAGTTTCCAACAATAATAAAAACAGTTCCATGAGCCTGTTTTGAACTCGCAACTGGCATCCGCGCATTTCTCATCTTTTCATGATTGTTGCCAGAATTTGAATGGAATGACATAAATAATATGGATTTTTTTCAATAACCAAATTATTTTAGCAAAAAGAAACTAAACTTGGGGAAATACTTGTTTAAATAATAGTTTAATTTCAAGTGATTCTTGTTTTTTATAATCCTATTATTTAAAATGCTAAATTAAATGAGATGGCAAGAAAGATAATTTTGCATTTGCTTTAAGCCGCTATCTGGTTAAGCTTAAACAAATTTCAACCTGAAAATAAAAATGTTGAGAGTGCGGAAACAGACAAGAAAAATCCACATTTAAGTTATATATAGCTATTCCTTTTGCAAACGTAGCAAGTTTTATAATTATATTATGATTTTCCCACTACAAAATTGAATCATTTGCCGAAATGTTACGTAAATAACGGTGAATCATCTGCATTACTTAGTTCTTTCTCTATGCGACTATTTTTTCTAAATACATATTCGGTAGGTATACTAAAAGATTAATATTCAACTAAGCATAAATCCCAAATTCATAATGATGAGTATAGCTAACGATTCTTATACAGAAGTAATCTATAACAAGGAATCGCAAATTACAGTTAAATTAATAGTAGTAAATATATATTTTCATTTTTGAATTAATTTTGTCACATTCCCTGTATAATATATACATGATGTTATTATAAGCAATTAGATATTATTCAAAAATATTTATACTTTAATTTTCAAGTATCTTTATCAGATTATAATTTGTGGTACAAAATTCGAATTTGAAAATTTCAACAATGCGAACTAACACAATTTTCACAGGTGTTTACGATGGCTTACGTAGCTTTCGTTTGCCCATTCTGTACAAAGCTTGAACGTTAAAACAAAACTCTAAACCATTCTAGAGTTTGTAAAGTTTCAGCTTATGCACCTGCAGCTGGGAAATTTATTAGCTTTAATCTGACGAATGGCATATAAAAAGGTCTTTCGAGGCCAAGCAGAAACCAACCATTAGGTAGGTATTTGTTCCTCTGAACAATTAATAAGAATTAAAACTGCTGCCAGATACAATACATCGACAATGAAGCTTTTCTCTCTTACTTTACTCTATTATCTACTTTCCACCATCAAATAGAACTTAATTAATGTCGCGAAAAGTTTTTGTTTTTACCTAATCAGCGGCGCGCTTGTACCATAAAATAATTTAGAAAAATAGTTTTAATTGCCTACTTAAAGTGGCCTATATTAAATGGTTTAAAATAAATTTTATCTGGCACTTATTTTAAGTAAGCAAAACTTATGCTTGATATTCCTGGAAAGTGACATTTCGTGCTTTTTCTTAAAGAATTAAACAACTAATATAAAAGGAATGTCAGAGAGAGCCAAGTTTTAGCTTGTTCTGTACAACAGAATGATGATATAATATATACAGGGTGTCCGGAAAAAGGAGGTCAATCCGTTAACCACAGATTCCTTGAGCAAAAATAATATGAGTTTTAAGATGTCATTTTTCATTTTAGCCCTCCATGTTCGATATATAGGGCGTCAAAGTTGAAAATTTAAAACCAATATTTTTAAATAATTCTAGTATTTATTGAGATATTGGATTCAAATTTAGTGTGTTGCTTCAGCATAAAGAGCTACTTCTTTCCAAAAAACGACACAAAAAACAATGTCTTAATAGCCAAAATACGGGATGTTCAGTACCTATTGACCCTCCCAAGTTTTTATTACGTACGCCAATGACTTTTAAACTAATTAGTTATAGGTTACTATGTATTTGTGATTATTTTTTAACTCTTATAAAATTTGGATAAAATCATTTGTTTTTGAGATATTTGGTAAAGTATTGGCTCTTGTTTGATGCCTCGGCGGCTCTGGTTATTCTTATAATGTTCAAATATCAAGCAACTCTGGTGTTACCTTGGATACCTACTTAAGCAATGTTTTATTGTTGTCAAATTAGTTATCACAATTTGACAGTAGTTTAAGGTTTAAAAGTTAATATTTTTAATTATCGGTAATTTTATAAGTAAACACAACGAAAATGGATCGTAGACGAAACAATTTTATATATTTTTCGGAAATGACGGATATGATTTTAATCATGGGTAAGATTTAAAGACATTTGATTGATTATAATCAGTTAAATTTTATTTTTGTTTATTTACTAGGAAAATGTAACTCTAACGCTAGTTTAGCCGCTAGGCGGTACGCAGAAAAGTTCCCTAATCGAATTCATCCAAGACGAAGGTATTTTTCAAATTTAGTTAGGCGACTAAGGCACAGTGGAAGTTTTAGGGAAGACCTTAAAGGGAACTGCCCCGTCTAATTCAACCGGAAAAGGAGGAGAGTATTTTAACAAGCATCGAGGAAACACCAAATATTAGTAGCAGAGTTCTTGCCCGACAGGTTGAAAATATTGGGAAATCTGAAGTACACCAGATTTTAAAAAGACAGCAGCTTTACCCGTACCACATTCAAGAAGTACAATCTGTGCTGCCTCAAGACCTTGAGATGAGATCTAGGCTATGTAGGTGGATATGCGAAATGCATGATAGAGATGTACACTTCATCAAAAATATTTTGTTTACGGACGAAGCTACCTTTACTAGAAACGGGGCCCAAATATTCATAATACACATATCTGGGCAGAAGAAAATCCTCATGCCGTAGTAGAGACACATCATCAAGTAAACTTTAAAGTCAACGTGTGGGTTGGTGTCGTGGATAATTTCTTTTTGGGTCCTGTAATTTTACCAGGGAATTTGACTGGTGATTCATTTTTAGCATTTCTTCAAAACATACTGCCCGATTTACTTGACGATTTGCCTCTCTTAATTAGACAAAATATTTGGTTTCAACTTGATGGTGCACCAGCGCATTTTTCTAGGAATGTAAGGAGATACTTACATGAAAACTTTCCCCAACGCTGGATTGGGCGAGGCCAAGATGCTCCTGTTAAATGGTCACCCCGATCTCCAGATCTTACTCCCTTGGACTATTCAGTCTGGGGTTGTATGAGAGATTTTGTTTATAAGGTTCCGATTTTGAGTGAAAATCATTTAATAGAGAGAATCTTACAAGCTGGGGAAGACTTTAGGTTGAAGCCTCATATTTTTCAAAGACTAAGATTTTCTTTACTAAAAAAAGCTCGCATATGCATTGAAAAGAATGGGGGTCATATCGAGCAATTTCTTTAGAATGGTAGTTTATCTAATGTTTATTTAGTTACTTTTTCATGTTTTTAAAATAATATGTTTAAATAATTAATATTTGACTATATGATGCTTCAAATTAAGTTAAAAATAATAAACAATTTCGTGTTCGTAGTGTTTAGTTTTATTACCTTTTCGAAAACTGTACTTAATTTGATGCACGGTAATGGTAGTTTGAGTTAAATATGCTTGATTTAGTAGTGAAAATACCGTGAGCCGCGTAGACAACAAGAGCCAATACTTTTCAAAATATCTCAAAAACAAATGATTTTATCCAAATTTTATAAGAGTTAAAAAATAATCAAAAATACATAGTAACCTATAAAAACTTAGTTCAAAAGTCATTGCCTTAGGTGATAAAAACTTGGGGGGGTCAATAGGTACTGATCATCCCGTATTTCGGCTATTAAGGAATTGTTTTTTGTGTTCTTTTTTGGAAAGAAGTACCCCTTTATGCTGAAGCAACAGACTAAATTTGAATCCAATATCTCAATAAATACTAGAATTATTTAAAAATATTTGTTTTAAATTTTCAACTTTGACGCCCTGTATATCGAACATGGAGGGCTAAAATGAAAAATGACATCTTAAAACTCATATTATTTTTGCCCAAGGAATATGTGGTTAATGGATTGACCTCCTTTTTCCGGACACCCTGTATATATATTTACTCTCGGAAAAAATTTTTTGGGGTATAAAACTTTTTCCGAGAGTTGTTATACAACAAAAAGGCTAAGAACAATTAAATTCATTTATATGTATTTATAAAGAAAATTGAAATAAACTCTACTCTATATTCAGCTCTAAAACCCGAGCGAAAATATCTATTAAAATTCCACACAGGGATATGATAAAAATTTAAATTTCTCGATAGATTATTGCAATCTTAATTGGTACCTCTAGTGATAAAAACTAAATTAGAAGTTACCAGACCGAATTTATTTGGATCAAATTTCAATATATTTAAGAATAATAATTGAATATTTTTTATTGTTGTAATATAGAAACTTATTTTTATTACTCGTAGTATAAAATTATTCTTTTATCGCATCGCAATAACCGTATTCAAACCTAAGCGAACAAAAAACTATTTGCTGAGAGCAATATGAAAGCTATTCCACTAAAGAAACTTATTGTCCTCAAGAGAGAATACCAGTGCTTTAGATAGGTATTTGATTTGAATTGTGCTATGTTGAAACTTATTTTAAAATCTACTTAAAAACGAACAAAAGACCAAAGTGAGTATGTATACAGATTGTACACAAATAAAATTTCTAGCTACTTAATATTAATGACTTTTAAGCGGTGGTACAAATATATAAAAACAAATTCAGAGTCAGTGCTGGAAAACTACAATCCTTCAGCTCAGTGAGGAAAATCCTTCCGGGTATTAAGGTCGCCTTTTTCAGTGCTTTAGGTTGGACGATCAACTGGGATGAGTGTGAACCAACGTTAACAAATACGAAACCCTCCAAATATTCAAAGTTCCTTATCAATCTTATTGTTCTCTACTTATGCCGGGTACCATATCTAAAATAATCTGTTGTCACGTGTGTAATTTAATGGTTTAATTATTCAAATTTCGTAGCGATCGCATTTTGTCTGTTTCATAGCTTAAAATACAGGCTACTATTTTATGTTGCTTTTTATGACATTTAATAAGTAACTTGTAACTCCCGAGATTGTTATTAGTATTGGTTTTATACCTATTGCAATAAAAACAATAATTTCGAAGTAGAAACCTCTGTTTTACTAGCCTAAAAAGACAAATGAAAGGCAAAGTAATGCCGTAGATTAAACTCGATTGTATTAGTGGAAAAAGGAGAAAAGGCGGCCCTGTGAAGTGGTCAAAGCAATTATACTTTCTATAGTTTATCCTTCTGGCAGGTTTGGCCCTTGAGTCTTCTAAAAATGTTCTCGACATTTTCAGTCAATCGTACTCTTTATAGAGATAGCTCATAAAAGTTGTAATCAGTTTAGGTGAGGTTCTCTTTTTGTTTTTTTTTTGTTTTGTTGAAATTTTGTTTTTATTGACTATCGAGTGTAGTCTCCAGGGTATGAGATTGAAGAATCCAATTTCAAAATGCGCAGTTTTGTTGAAATATAATTGACTTGCCTACAATTGACTCTGAAATATTTACTATGTTATGGTGAGTAACAAGATTGTGTTTTGGTTTCTTTCTGTAATTTCAGAACCATATATGAACTCTACTGTAAAAGATTTAGTTTAGAAAATATGCAATAGAGAAGAGATGGTTTTCCCAATACGACAATCGATTAGGATCTCTAAAGCCGATTTTCCTAATATTTATAGTTTGCATTAAAAAGAGAAAAGGTGTTTGAGAAAAATGGTTTACAAAAATTTTAGTCATTCGCTTTGATTTGTAAATAAATCCAATATTACAGCCTCACCCGCATTGAAAATACGTTATGAAGCAGATAATTTTATAATACGTAGGTATGTATATTGATTTAAATAAAAGTAAATTATGCCCTGGAACTTCAGTTTCAGAAATGAAATTGTGCTGCGAATACCTTTAGTTTTAATGTCATTTCAACTTCTTCTCCGATACGAGTATGAGATGTTCAAATTCGCGAAAACCATAAAATTGAAGACTTAGTAGCCAAAGCTTGTATTTCTAGATTAATTACATAATATAAAAGGTTTTTAAATTTGTTTGATACGAACAAAACCATATTCATATGAACGAGATTAATTGACGTATCCATACGTGGTATTATATAGATAGATATTGATGACAAAGGAAACCGCATTGATAATATCTACAGTCTAGGCAGGTTATTATGGTATCTGTTTTTGCGAAAATATTATGGAAACATGAAACGTGCATTACATCAGCTACACGTTTATAAAAATCATATTTATTATTTTATACGGTCGGTATCTGGAAACGTAAAATTTAAGGGATATGTCAAACCTAGTAAATTTCGTTATACCAACATATAATCTTGATGCAATTTAGATATGAAAATCAGATAGTCTAGTATATGATGGTATAGATATACTATTTAAAGAATTACGAGTAAATAAAGAAAAAACAACACACCACATTTTCAAGTCAACTTCAAAAATCCCATATTATCCACTACACTAAACTTGTCTTTTGATAGTGAAATTCGGATTTATGTATATAAATTTGTAATTTAGTTAGATTTTAATTAAAGTCTTATAATAATTTGTAGTTGTACATGCAAATGAGAACTAGTTGAATGGGTGTGTAATAAGCGTATACCATGTAGTTAGGTACATAAATATTATAATAGTGTACCATATTGTACGGTCCAAAAATAATCTATCAAAATGAATAGTACGTAAGTTACAAATAACATAAGATGTGGTTAATAAATAATAAATGTTTTGTTTCAATATTATGCTTAGATAAGCATTTGGATTATTTAATTCAATCTCCAAACGGAGTTAAGCTTCAGCAAATCTAAAACCTACCTACACTCCAGTTCTGACAAAACAAAGACAATATAATATAACCGTAAAGCGTTAATCAATACTAACGGAATATCGTTGTTTTTGTAAGGGAAACATCAGAGGCGGTACACAATCAATATGTCATATTGACACTTTAACAAATATTCTATATAGGTAAAAATTAATTTAACATCCCCGATCAAGTATACTAAATTATATTTTTTAGTATAATGATTGATTGACCGCAGAGCCCAGACTCCAATTCAGTCCAGTTCAGCCTAACTGCTAGGAACGAAGCACTATTTATCATAGGGCCGTTTCTTTTCTATTCATATTGTCTTTATAGTTATCGCTCTGTCTAGTTGTTACATAAAATAAACGTGGAATTAATTACAGTATACATACATACAATATTATTATTTTTCAATATCACACATTTTTGTGATGATGTGAATTTCGACAATATATTTTGAAAGTTATTTCAAACTTTATGACAAATTTCTGGTTCGTTAAAGCCTTCAATATTTGGTTACTTTTAAACATAGTCTAGCGTGAAATCAGAGCATTAAAAACAAGAATTTCCAATAGCAAATTATAACTAATTTGTTTTCCACTGAGATAGGAATTATAGTTGGAAAACAGGCATTCGATAATGCGCTAAATTATACGCCTAGGTAATTTTACAGATAAAGTTGGTAAGTTAAAAGGCATGTTTGATAAACTGTATCATTTTTCGGTGCAAATTTAAAACCAATGTTTGGTGTTTAATTGACACGAATGAATATAATTTTATTAATAATTTTTTGTATGCAAACATGAAAGTTTAAAAATCTAATTTTTGCAAACTCTAATATTCGTAAAAAATATAATAGCAAATTTAAAAATCAATTTACCTTATAGATAAAATTACCCTTAACCACATTTTGAGCAAAAAAACTTCATCATTCCTCATGAGAGAATAAAAGTATATAATTAATTTCAGCATGTCTTTATATTATAGTTTACAGCAAATTTAATAATAATTAATGGTGAATAGTTTTCATTATCTATATAGCTTAAAGAATATAGGGCTTATTCGCACATCTTTACAAAAAATTAAACTTGCCTTTTTTATAAATATATCGTTATGTACTTCTTACTTCTTTATGTTCCAACATTTTTTATCTTGATAATAAATATATATAATTTTTCGTGCAAACTAAGGTTTTAGCAAAATAATGTCGAAACATTAATAGAAGAGACCCAGCGAGGTTTCACTCCCTTAATTTTAAAAAGAGTCTGGAGAATTAAATAAATTTCATGCTGGTGTTTTATAGAAGCAATTTGCTGACATTATAAAATGATAAATAGGGGTAACAAAATATTTTGAGGCATTATAATATTTGGGCCGAGAAGCTCGTTTTTCCTCTAGATGCATTAAACGTAAAAAAATGAAGAATTACAGCAGCAAATAAAATAAGAAATTCTATGTGTATGCCTAAAATGCGTAACATGGATAGTTGCCTATCCTTTTGTATCTAATTAAAATTAACATAAATTGTGTCCTGTTTTTACTCCTATCGCAAAAATATGATAAAACACAGACTTGTTTTGGAGGAGCATCAGATTGGAAGAACCAATAAAGTAAGCTAGGTTAGTATTTTTAGCTCTCCATATCATATATGTAATATATGTATATATGGAGACTATTAGTTTCATGAAAAAAAATTTTTTTTTAATTTCACCGGAAATACTTGTTTTTGGTCATTTTACACATAAATAAGTAGTTTAAAAAAAATGTCTGCCTGTCTGTCTGTATGCACGAAAACGCAAAAACCACTTAACAGAGTTTAACCAAATTTGGTACAAAAATACTATAGGACATGGCAAGGAGCTGATTAGATTTTGGGAAACATTGAGCGTAGGCAAGGGGTTTAAAAGAGGGGTCAAAAATTTAAAAAATTCATAGTTCTTAAACTTATCCGAAATACTGCATATTTTTTTCCCATTTAATTGAATATAACATGAAATATTCAACATAAAATATTAGACCTCATTGGCGTTCGAAAATAGTGTAAAATGGGGTAAAAAATATTTAAAAAAAACGTACTTCTTAAACATAGCAGAAATATTAACTAATTATGTATTGCTTTAATTGAATATAACCTAAAAAATGTGTCATAAATAACTTACTTTCATAGGCGTTCGTAAATAGTGGAAAAGGGGTTAAAACATAAAAAATATATATTTCCTAAACTAATTCGAAATATGGAATAATTTTTCATAGTTGTGATAGAATATAACCTAAAAAATGTTACATAAAAGAATTGGTTCACACAGGCGTTCGAAAATAGTCTAAAAAAGAGTCAAAAACGAAAAAAAAATGTTTCCCAAATATTCCAGTAAAATTGGCTAATTATATATATAGCTTTGATATAAGATAACCTGAAAAATGCAGCTAGAATTTTTATTTACATAGGCGTTCGTAAATAGTAAAATAGAGGTAAAACAAAAAAAATTAAAATGTAAAAAATTTTATATTTAACTATATAGTTGAATTGGTGTTCAAAATACACAACAAAAATTAATGTACCATAGAAGTCCATGAAAATTCTATAAAAGGGTCAGAAAAAATTTGTATCCATGATAACTCAAAAACCACTTAGTTAAGTGGTTAAAATCAGTTGATTTTAACCACATTTGGTACGAAAATACTACAGGATAGGTGGTGATTATCATTGAGCGTAGGCAAGGGGTTTAAAAGAGGGTTCAAAAATTTAAAAAATCATAGTTCTTAAACTTATCCGAAATATTGAATAATTTTTTGTGCGTTTAATTAAACATAACCTAAAATATTTATCCTAAACAATTAGACCACATTGACATTCGAAAAAAGTGTAAAATGGGGTAAAAAGGTTAGAAAAAACGAATTTTTTAAACATAGCAGAAATATTGACTAGTTATTTATAGCTTTAATAGGATATAACCTATAAAATGTGTTATAAATAACTTGTTTTCATAGGCGTTCGTAAATAGTGTAAAAAAGGTCAAAATAAAAACATATATACTTCCTAAACTTATTCGGAATACGGAATAGTTTTTCGTAGTTGTGATAGAATATAACCTAAAAAATGTTACATAAATGAACTGGTTCACACAGGCGTTCGAAAAAGGGTCAAAAACGAAAAAAAAAAATGTTTTTCCAAATATAACAGAAAAATTGGCTGCTTATATATTGCTTTGATATAAAATAACCTACAACATGCAGCATAACAATTTTGTTTACATAGGGGTTCCTAAATAGTAGAAAAGGGGGCAAAATAAATTTTATAATAAAACTAAAAAAAAATTATTTTGCGTACAAGAACTTGGCCGATAAAATATGTACGTATAAAATTGGCTTATAGATAATAAAATTGAAATAAGCACCTAAATGGATATGGGGTGAAATCTGTGTCTAATAAAATCGGGAACGATTAGAATTCACTTTTCAGTTTAACTCATTTATTGCTTTTTTTTATTTGTTTCTTTTTGTTTTGTTTCGAGATATTTTTAATTTTGGGTTATAAAATGATATAGTTACACTTAACTAAAATGACTTCATGTGCACTTTTATCTGTTCTACCTTCATCTACAGTTGCAGACAAGTTTTAAACTTTGCAACACAGGATGACTTACAGAATATTTCACAGGAGTTTGATTAATATTTATTTCACATTAATTATAAGATATATTGTACCGACATTGTAATCCTTGTACTTACTGAAATAAATATTATTATTATTATTATTATAAATAGTGCCTCCAAAGAGAAGAAAAATGAACAAAACCTGATACTTAAAAAAAATAGCTGATGTCTAAATCAAAATAAAAATTTATTAAATTTAGATAAATGACAAAATTATTAGTTTTACACTTAAATATGGAGAGCTATTCGTGCCTCGAGGGCAACAGTTTATTAATCGTGTTGTCATAATGAAAATTGTTATTTAAATAACAACATGTGCGAGTTAAGTTTACAGTCCATTTAACAAGCCACTATTAAAATTATAAATTGAAAACTCACTTAAACAGCATTGTAACCACTGTAGTTTGATAAATTTTGATAAATATTTATTGGAATATTATATAATTCTTAAGATGTGATACACATATTTTAATTTAGGTTGGGTAATAAAAAAATAAAAATCACCAAAATTATCAAAGAAAAGTGCTCACAATGTTATGTGTTTTAAAATGTTCTTGCTAGTATATATTGCAAACTCTATTTCACCTTTGCAGTTACTGTTAGATAATTAACAAACTTTAATCGACTTTATCCTAGACATAGACATTTCTTCAACTTTTCCAATTTACTTACTATTTTACACACATCACACCCACATGTAGAAGTGGCGACATACCATGCATTTTACTGTTGGCGTTATGTATTTCAATAGAAACACTGCCTAAGGTTTTCATTATTTGAAACATTCATTTCTAAGGGTGGTCGTGGCGTACTGCGAGCTTACTGAAATTTTACCTACCTATCTCTCGATATAAATTTGTAAATTTCTTTTCCTCCAGAACTCTGTAAAGTTTTATTAGAATAATAATTATATATAACATTGTGCTGCAACTTTTCGAAAAAACTAAATTTTATATTCTTAATTTTCAACAAAACTGTTATAGGGACAACAAAAAAGTTTTATATAACAAAAACATGTTTTTAAATAGATTTGAAAACTTCAAAACTGTCGGAACAATATATCGCAAAATATCTAAGTAGGTATTTTAATCCTTAAACCCTTCTACTTTGCCTAGAAACTATAACATATATTTAAGCTAGCAAGAATATACCAGACTCCATATTAAGGACATAAATTACAAAACAGAAACTTTGGTTCGTAGACACTTTCAGCAGATTTAGGAGAATTTCTCCGATAAAAGTGAATTATCTAGTGTCTTTTACTTAGGTACCTATCTAGAGAGTATAGTCTGGTAATGGCAAAAAATATGTTTGGTATACAGGGTGTTAATTAAGTATCTGGCCAAACTTCAGGGGGTGATTCTTTGAGTGATATTAAGGTAAAAAGTTCATATAAACAGGTATCCGGAAATGCATAGTTTTCAAGATACAGGGTGTCAAAAAATTTTTTTTTTACATTTGTTTATTAATATCTCAAACACCTGTTGACCGATTTTGTTGAAATTTGGCAGTATTATGGACTATAATAAGACGCTAAGTTAGCATCAATTAATTGTTGATTATGACTTCCAGTGGCGTCGTAAAAGGCAGTTTCACGAATAGAAATAACAAAAAAAATGTGCGCCACTGACTTTTTAAAATAAAAAAAAAATTTTTGGATTAAGCCATTAAAAATACAACTTTTTTGTCTCTTGTTTTTTTTTTGTATCTTGCATCGTTTTCGAGAAAAAAAATTAAAACCACTTAAATGCATGTCCCTGAATAATTTTAAAAATCACTTTTACAGAATTATTGCGAATCTCGTTGCGAATTACGTTGTACCCAAATTCGTTGAGATTTGGCAGTATTTTTTATAATAGGAAAATGTTAATTGAATCTTATTTACTATTGCTAATATTGAAGGTCAGTGGTGGAAATAAATGCTTAAGACAAGACAAAGACGTATTATTAATTATACTTTGACAAAAAATACTTTTTTAATAAAAACGATTAAGAACTTAACAACATAACAACAAATAAAGATAAATTTATAATCGTTGTTGAAAATGTCCACCTTCAACTTCGATGCAAGCATTAGCTCGCCTTATCATCGATTGCCGAACACGCTGAAATATTCCAGGAGTATGTCTTATTTGATTGCATGAATCCCGTATGCGCTGACATAATTCGGCTTCAGTATTGACTGGAGTTTTATAAACCAGCGACTTTAAATGACCCCAAAGGAAATAATCCAATGGATTTAAATCTGGCGACCTGGGTGGCCATGACTGTGGACCCGCGCGACCAATCCACTGCCCTCCATAAGTTTGATCCAGGAATTTTTTTGACACCCTGTATCTTGAAAACTAGGCATTTCCGGACACCTGCTTATATGAACTTTTTACCTTAAAATCACTCAAAGAATCACCCCCTGAAGTTTGGCCAGATACTTAATTAACACCCTGTATATCGGTACATAAATATCTGAAAATTATATAAATTACTTAAAAATTTAAGTCACGTTTAAAATATTCCATCGAGAAAATATCAAAATTAAATTTCAAAACGAAATTTAAAAGCGGTTCGCAATAAAAACATTTTCATCTAAAAAGGGAAACACGTTCTACTATATTTATTTATTTGTATCTTTTAGGTTAATAGAACCATAAATTTTAAAACCAATTTAGAGTCTGCCATATGAATTTTATTTTCAGAATTAATCTGAAATACAACTTCCATATAATTTTTATATTTAATTCTATTTGTTTTGTGCGATTATAGATTAGAGTTTTTGGATTTATTTGAATATTATGATAAAATAAATATTATATTAAGTACCTATATACCTACAACCAAGTTCTTCTACAACTTGGTTCAAATTTGATGCATGGTATGCTCCGGTATAAGCATTGTAGTTAAAATGTTTTTTGGATATTTTTATTGCTCCTAAAAAAAGGCAATGCTAAAAAGCGATGGAGCATATAAAGATAAATTGAGGTAGTTATTGTACGAACAGCAGTGAAAAAGCACTCGTACCTCTATTTTAGATTTTGTCATTCTCATCAATACATTTATTTTAAAGAAACTACACTCTACAATTCCTTACAATTTATTTTATGTTTATTTCTCGATATACACAACTCCTTCTAGCTCTCTCCAACTCTGAAAGTTTATTTATTACATTTCGCATATAAGCAAATAGATTTGAGATGTTGAAAAGAACGCCCTTTAGATTCACCTACTTTTTCATATAATAAATGTATATCTAAAATTCAAAATAATGAAAAAGCCTCAAACAAATTCATTTAATTTATCAAATCTCAGAACTGCAAAAGGTATACAATAAATTAATAAATAATATAGTTTGAGCAGCATGGTTTCCCATCTATTTATTTCAGCTCAGCAATTTTAGCAACGTAATTTTGGATTAATTTATCATGTTCAAATTTACAATACTTGACATTAGCCACATGGAACAAAAAAAAATTAAGTAATTTGGAAAAAAAACTTAACAGGCTATTAGTGACGTTAAACTTAGTATAATTAATAATAATTGAAAAGTGTTCGTGACAAAAATGATGTATTACAGTCTTTAATATTTAATCCTAGTCTAAACTCTTTACTTAAACCAATTTGGTAACACTAGGTATTAATTACTCATGTTTTTAAAGGAATCATTATTATTTACCCAACACAAAAAAGCACTGGAATATTTTAAATGTATTTTGTATCATTTTCTTCGCGCAAAATCATTTAACAAGAATGAGCTCCTGCCTGTGCATTGTATCTATGAAAAAAACATTAAGTACGTTACGAAATTGTTAATATTGCAATTTAATGTCTTTTGTGATTCCAAATACATACTACCTACTAGTCGCCTATAGATGTAAATTTGGTTGGTCAATGGATATTAACTTTGAGACATCCTTTAGGTGATAAAGCTTGCGATTTATCACCTAAAGGATGTCTCAAAGTTAATATCCATTGACCAACCAAATTTTCATCTATAGGCGACTAGTAGGTAGTATGTATTTGGAATCCGCATTTTGCTGGTTCCTGAATTATAAAACTCAACCTTTTGGCCTTTATGATAATCACTAATTATACGATACTGAATCAAATAAACGTTTACACGTTTAAAATATGAAAATTTTATTAAATTTAAAAGCAGGTTTAATCAATACGTTTTCGTAAAGTTTTTGAAGCATATAGACATCGATCGGTGGAAAAACCTATTTGAAAACTTAACAACACAACAATAAAACTTCCTGCCAAGTTCTCATTTTCAAAGTTGTCTATATAATAAAAAGAACACGTTTATAAAAGGAAAGAACTAACTTTTGTACGAAATTTCAGAATTTCATTAACATTTTGCTTCAATAGGTGTCGATAAACCTGAAGCGTATTTTATGTGGCTTAGAAACAAAATTTTACATTTTCAAAAATAAAGTTTTGTTAACTAAGTAAATCATATTTAATAGTTTACCTGATCTCAGAACGAGAGAATCTCAAAATATTTTTCCGGCTTGGGAAAAAATATCATTCAATTAGATAAATAGATTTTAGTTTCTTACTTGGAAGAATGAATAGGTAGATGAAATTTAGTTATATTAGTTTCTTTTAAAGAAATTCACTAACTATGTATTTATAGGTGTACCTAATTAACTGAAGAATAAACAATGTATATAAAATAAGTGACGGTGTAAGAGCAAAATTCGTTGAATCCAAATTTCTGGTTATTAACAAACTTGTGTTTGATATACTGCAATGAAATTTTGTAGAGGGTTATAAAGCGTATTTTATAGAACAGACAGGGTAGAATTGTGGATGTGCATCAAGCTGTAACAAATTTATGCGAGAATTCAGGAATATCTGCCTACTAACAAACTGAATTTATGACTCCCAATTTGACTATTGTTATACGCTTAAGTCGTTACAGCCAGAAATTTCACTGCCAATTATTTCTGTTTCTTTTGCCGTCTCTCAAAAACAAAAAAAAAATATCCTATATTTAGTTATATGTATGTAAAAAGTATTCTTCTTTTATTTTTAAATTATTTAATAAAAGTCTAAAAACCACACCCAAAATCATTTATTAATTGTCATCACATAAAACAACGTATTTCTAACATCTCTTATTAACATCTGTCTTCTATTATATCATGTTATCTTCTAATACTCTCATTACTCGTTCGGCCTTGTTATATCGTAAACAAAAACCTGTTTGTCCCGTGTGACGTAGGCGAACCACGTCGGAATGTACTTTACAGGGGATGATTGCTAACATGTATATAAATTCCTATTATGTAGGTATAGGTCGTAGCCATATTGTAATTTTCGCCGTTTTATAAAATGACTACTCACTTTATAAAACGCGGCCACATTGTAAAATAATTCTTTATATCGCATTATTTTTTATTTCTATTTTTACGGCTGGTGTTACCGATACATTGGATTTGTTCGGCCTCTGTATGGTGTATTTCGGTGATGGAGGCTATAATTTGTTCGCTACCGACAAACGTCTCAATATTTGACAAGATCAACGAAGTGAGCTCCCCCTCGTATTGTGATGTGATTCAAAATTACTTGTATTAAATGTTCAGTTTTTTGATTTTACTCTTCTATTTAATTAACGCAGCTTTTAATTTATAAAAATGAACTACGTAAAATATAAATTAATACTGATTTTATTTCTCGCCGTTTAATTTTAGGTCTAATTAGTTAATGACTCATTTGTATTCTGATTAAAGTTGGGTTTCTTTCATGTGAAATTAGAGTTAACTTCCTTCTCTTTACTTAACCTGAATTTATTCGTGTACTTTATTTATTATTGCCCTTGAGAATTGCGGGGAACTATAATGTGTGACTAGTTGGATCGTTCTGCGGATAGTTTATATTGATTTTATATTGATTTTGGAACGAGTTGTATATTGCTGTATGATTATTATTACTATTATTATTTTGACGTGTGTATATTACACTTTTTTGTACATTATTCTGTAAATGGTTATTATACTGTAGAACAATAAAGCAATTATTATTATTATTATTATTATTATCATATCTCAGCTTTATCCACTGGTTTATTTCTTATCCACCCGGGAAACTATCCGGTTTCCAAAGGGTGGTTGGTTTTATGATAATATTTATTTTTATTATTATTATTATTATTATTATTATTATTATTATAATGTGTTTTTTTTTTTCAGGAATCATTTGCAACGCCCAGGACCAGAAAATGAAGGGTGAGATTTCCTCCCAAAATGCCAATATTTGTCTCTATAAAAGTTCAAGCCCTACACGGTTATCCGTAAAATCTTAACATCCTGTATAATATATGCTTGTAATTTATTGTGTTATTTTAGACAGAAAAGTTTCACAGCCAACTAAACTTATATAAACAATACTTCTGGATAAATCCTGCGTCAAATTTATACTAGCTAACGTTTCGCTGATCATCCTGTCAGCTTCTTCAGGCAATTTATTTAATTTAACAGCTGACAGAATGATCAGCGAAACGACGCAGGATTTATCCAGAAGTATTGTTTCTATAAGTTATTGTGTTATTTTTTGCACTAGCAGAGCCGGAGGAGATTCTTTGGAAGATGAAATGTAAGTATAAAAGAAATATAAAATTTATGTTATTTATTTGTTATGAAATTTTTTGATTAAAACAATGTATTATAAATCTTATAGAAAATATAGGACTGTTCCAATATTTTAGTCTGTTGATAATAAAAGCGATAAAATGTTCTTATATTGGTTCTTAAATTACTCCTATAATGAATTTCATAAAATAAATGTCTGATGAGATACATTGACGACATTTTTTACCGGTCTTATTTTCATCGATTTTCTTTTATAACATTGTGAGCAGACAAAATTATATTATTTTATTTTCATTTTATGTTATTGTTTTCACTAGCATGGGAAAAAATGTGTACGTGACCAGGATGTGTCAGCCACAGCAGCAGATTTATTATAACAAAATATATTATCAAACAGGTTCCGTTCATATTTGTATTTACCAGATTAGAACTACACAAAGGCTGTAACTTTGGAAAACTAAATATATCTATTCAGGACATTCAGTTAACAAAAAATGTCTATTTTGTTTAGTTTTGTCGATTTCGACGCATTTGCATATAGAAATTTTTGGAAAATAAATAAAAAAAAACACTTATAAAATTAATAATATTTGAGGAATATTCGTTTTGTATGTAATATGCGCCGCGCCCTATATTATTTCTTCGGTTTACGCACTCTGCATATAAAGAAAACTAAAGTTTTGACAAAGGTAGGGAGTTAGAAATTCGGTTATCGTTATGTTAATAATTCCTAGTTCGAAATGTTCCAATCTTATTCTAGCAATATTATTTATTGTCATTATTATCTTAATCAGAGTGAATAGTGAAATTAAATTACATTCACTAAAATTATCTTGAAAATAAAAGACATACTCGGAGTGAGTACCTCTCAATTCACTTGTATAAATTTCAGTTGAAATTAGCAATTGAAGTCATTTAAAATTTAAATGGTTCTGTCGCATTTTAGATGAATTATTTTCCTGTTGTCATAAGTTGAAAAGGCTCTTATTTAATTGCTCAAATCGTGATAAATTTAAATAGAATTGCTAAATGTAATGTAATATAATGTATGAAGTATGAAGAAGCTAAAGATTTGTCATTTATTTTTGGTCTCTGCTCTTTAATAACATAATTTTGGATTTTAAATTTATTTAAATTGAGGAAGTAGTCATATTTATTTATCGATTGGATTTAAGATTTGACAGAATTTAAAAGACTGATGTTAAAATTGCCAGGAAAACCTCAATGGGTATTTGTAACAGTATTTAGGAAATATGAATATCGGCATAATTTATGGTGCTAAAATTTGTAAGCGCTAAACTTTTAAAAACTGCACAATAACAGGGTAGGTAATTAGGAAAACTGTAAAATGAAAATTTTATTGACAACTATATTAACGAAATTGCTGCTGGCTTGTATATTATACATTATCGAATCACGTTATTCATTTAAATATTGGTTTCATATAATATTAAAACTTGATTAAATGTAAACTAGAGGTCGAAAAGCAATTTTTACAGCGTATAACAAACATTTTCCTATTTTGCTTTGTTTCAAGAAAAAGTTCTCGTTTCTAGTAGAGCGATTTTGTATCAGATTTGTAGAGCTTACACTTAATCACAGCACATAACACTTTATAAACAAGCGGGTTTGATAAATTTTATATATTATGCTGCTCGCGTACATGGATCCCATCTAACACAAACTTTCAACAGATCCACAACTCCAAAAGTGATTTTCTTCATTTTTGTGTGTCTGGATAATGTTTTATTAAAATATTTAAAAAAACTCAAAATATTTACTAAGTATTGCAATGAGAATTTACCTTATACGTGTTGAAAGGAATGGTGCAAATCTTCGGTTTAATTTAGTGACACAAACATCAATATAAGCCCAACATTGTGCACTTAGTCTGAACCAGTTTTACTTTCTGCAGTTATGTAGGTATAATGTAGATAAAACACATCAATACGTTCATGTACGCATCAATTGCATATCCAATGTCCATCCATTATGAATATTCATATTATGTAGGGAAATACCGGCCACGGCATCGGCAGCACTAGTCGCTAGGAAGTGGTGAGTAACAGGCGTTAGCATTGGCGAGTCAAACCGCCAACCACCAATGAGAGACATTAAGCTAAACCTTAATTATAGAATTGTAACTATTCGTTGAACATGCACAGAGGCACTGAAGTTGCTAATTACACGAAAATTGCATCATAAACTCACCAAGCATTCATAATTTTATGATTATCATTCTGTTGATATTGTGTAATCGGTATTATAACATACATCTCAATAAGACGTCTAAACACCTTCCAAAGAGTGTAGAGGGGTCATCAGTCGTATGTATAAGGCATATTTGCCATCAATCTGCGCTGCCTGGTGGAACTATACACTGGTCACTGCCGTTTTGGAAAATTCCGAATACCGATTATGCCTGGAGGAGGATGAGGCGGCGGAACATATATTGTGTTCTTGCCCAGCTGTATAGCTGGAACTAGATTCGCAACATTCAGTGAAGTAGCCCTTCTACCAAGAATCCAAAAAAACAGGATACGGGGGTCATGTCAAACAAAATATCAGGCCATGTATGTTAAGATTTCAAGGAGCTTGTAACCCAGAAGGTGTCAGGCATTCTCACTAGGCTCATAATAACATTTTATTGTTTATTATTCAATGCTTCCCAGTGTGTGATATCTTTTCCAAAACAAACGTGATAGCTCACTTAAAAAAACTAGAAAGGACTTGTGAAAAATCAATCAGTAGCAAATTAAAATACCTAATACTGTTAGATTTTTACAGATTCTGTTGATTGCATCAACATTTAAAACAATTTAGGGCGTTATTCAAATCAAACCAATTTTAATTAAAATTCCAAATACTGAATTTAAATTCAGTTAAACCAACGCAATGAAGTTTAAAGCAGTATATGAAATGTAGAGTGCCTAAAACTAATGGGAAATTGTATCACCTACACCTCCACATTTTTAGTGTTTCAGCTGTCATCTGGTATACCTGTCTAAATGAAAAGGAAAGCAAGCAATTTTGAAATATATTTTGCTGATGGATCTTTTGCCTAAATATTTATTTTTTTAAATTCGTGCTCATAAACACAACAAAACAATGATTTATGAATAAATTTATATTAAAAATTTCTCTTAAATATGAACCTAATATATGTACCTATATGTATGTAAATATCAAAAATACCATTCCACACCCGCGCTAGTGCCCCAATAGTAGGTAAAAAAACAAAACCAGCTCTGTAATTCACCACAGCGAATACAGAACCCCAGAAGTGGCCATGGTAACTCCCGAAGATGCATACCAATCGTGTTAGCAAAATGACACAATGAAACTTTACAAGTGAAT
Source organism: Apoderus coryli (assembly GCA_911728435.2). Taxonomy (NCBI): domain Eukaryota; kingdom Metazoa; phylum Arthropoda; class Insecta; order Coleoptera; family Attelabidae; genus Apoderus; species Apoderus coryli. Next base: position 10,959,806 of record OU452210.1, read on the forward strand.
AACAACACGACGCCGACGATACGACGCGACGGTATAACAACAGAGAGACTATACTCATATTAAATAAGAGAAATAAATTATTTCCTTTTGGATTTTTAATTAGATTAAATTAAATACGAGGGTCACCTTTTATGTTTTTACAAAATCTGGGAAGAAAACAAAACTAGGACAAGTATTGATTGAAACAATCTGTACATTCAATTTAAGAATTCACGTTATTTTATTTCCAATTTCCTATATTAAAATAATAGTTGTATTTATTTTACATACATAATACATTTACCTGTTTAGATGTCCTTTCCTCAATTTAAAATAATTAAAATAGGAAAAATTCTGTGTAATAGTTCATAAAAAAGTTGAGAAATAGTCATACAGATTTGTAGCATACCCAAATAACCTCGGCATTTTAATTAAATTTTTACCGCTGTACTGAAAAATTTAATTAAATGAAATTGGAAAAATATGTTTCACAGCAAAATTTGTATATCCTCTTTTTTCCTTTAATAAAAATACTATTAAAATGCAACAATTAGTAGCAGCAAGTAAAGAAATTGACATAATTTTGTTTAACAGAATTATGTTATGTAAAAAAATTACAACAATTTTATCCAGCCCGGTTACAAATTAAACCAGATCAATTTCTTTAAACTAATCTGACTTACAAATGAGGAGATTAAAATTCGCAAAAATAAACCTTATAGGATTAATATTTCGCAGACAAATTACTCCTTTAGAAGGAAAACCGCCAGGCGGTTAGACAGGGTTTTCCATTTCTCCCAGTTGAATAATGTTCGTTGGCAAATTCAACACTTTTTATTTTATATTTAACATCGTGGATTATGTATATTGTCGTAGACTCTTTTTGCAAGTCGTTATTTTTGTAAAAATATAATTATTTTTTATTTTTTTGGTACAAGATCACCTGTTTTCGAATATTTTTGTTACCTACCAAACAATGTTGATGCATCTTTAAAGCGAAATAAATGATAATTACTACTTACTTCCATATGCTTGACTAACTTCTGGCATGAATTCCAAAAAATCTGTGTTCTAAAGGTTTTGATTCATAGACTGCTAAGCATACTCGTATGCGCAGCAGCATACACTCGTACTTTCGATTTTGGACAGAGTGATTTTGTTGTATGTATGGTGTGCTTATGGGCTTCCAATTTCAGAGATATGAGCCACAGCAGTAGTAGTTGTTCAAAGAGGAATGCTGCTTTAGATATGTTGCCTTTACTTTGTCTACTAGCGTACAGCATCTCCCTTCACATTATATGTTTTAAGATATTTAATACATATTTGATAATAATTTTTCAGTTTTATCTTCATACCATTTTCCCATATCTTAATAAATGTATTCGCATTTACGTAAAGTGTAGATCAGTGATAAACGAAAATCTCTTCAAAGCCAATTACATTCAGTACATCTGAAAATTGTCAACTTTGGACACTTTGTTAAGTCAATGGTTAAAGTTCTTGTTGCGAAATGTTAATAATTAGAAACTTTATCAATGAAACCGCACTAATTTAACTTAACGGCATAGAATATTAACATCCTTTGCCGTTGCAAGTTAAGTCTGAGGGTAATCCTTAGTTAAGAGTGTCACAAGTTCACTAGTAATGGATAGGAGTATACATACCTTAACACACTTGCATGATGTGGAAGTTATGTCCAAACTTTTGTACAGGTCAAATTATTACTGTATTAGCTTGCATAATGATTTAGCAACTTTCTAATTTTATTGAAAAATATCTAAAAGAAGAAATATGTAAATTTTTTTAAAATTAAAAAAGTGTTCTTCAGATAAATAGTACCTATTTGTTTAGACCATTCTTATTTTTGTAGTTTATTTTTTGTGTAATTCTAATCTTGTATCACTTGTAATTTTAAAACGTTATACATCTATGTTAATTTTATTATTTTGTATTGTACCTGCTCTGTAATTGGATTTGTTTCTGCTTGGGTAGATGTAATCCAAATAAACAAATTTGCAAAATAAATTCCTAGTAAAACCTTACAATTTTTTGATTTGTACATCTTTTCCGTATGACAGTATACAGGGAACTAATGAAAAAGTGAATGAATTCACTTTGCATACAAAGTGGAAATGAATGATATTGATAAATGAATAGGGGGCGATTGCTGATAATTGTTTTGTTATTTTCATTGGACATTTTCAACATTAAATTTCAATACACTCCGTGTTGTTTAGTATGCAAATTTATGTAGACTTAAAAATATTGTACAGAACTATGTGTTTATTCGAAATGCTGTTGACGGGATTGTAAAATTGCAACCCGCTAATTTATTATAATAATTTGCGGATTTGAAATTACAATTTTTTACAGACATAAAACGTGACATACATGCAAAAGAATTGCCTAAATTATATAAATATGTTTACATTAAGTAATAAGTATGTTTATAACATAAAAATGACTCTCGTTACTTATGTTCAGTTTTGAAAGTTGGCTATTTGGATATCTCAGTAAATGAGATGAATATTTTCATTTACCCTAATACAGGAAATATTATTAATATCTTATATTATGATCTAATTAATATCTCTACTATTCAACAGGAATTTGAATAGTACGAATGGGCAATCTACATACCTAACAAGGTACATTATTTCAATGTTCGAATAGTCTTCATTAACATATATGAAGACTAGCCATTAGCGTCCATGTGATGTTAAGGGGGAGCCAAATTAAATCTAGTGTTAATAGTACAAAAGAAATCAGTAGGGGTAGAAGACAAATATTTGTATGTTCGGAGTTCGACGAGTTTTGTTTTTAAATTTATAATTGCTTCAATCATGGTATAAAAATTGGTATTTATTTAATTCTAGTTAACTACCTAATAAATTTCTATATTTCTATTTCAACCGACACATATATTTTTCGAATTCAAATTTAATATTTTTTTCGTTTAATATAATGAATGCCGACGTAGTGCCTATAGAAGGAGAGATACTTACATCAAATTTTATATCGCTTTCCTTATAAAAATGTCACCTATTAAGAAATATATATTCTAAAGTAAGAAACTCTCCCGTATTTAGTTTTTATTTCGCCACTTAGCGAAATTACAAGTTTCCTTATATTTGACACAGCTTTCAAGTATTGTGAGAGTAACACGCTGAATCTTCGGTATATGTTTGATTTGAGCTTTTGCCAACAAAAATATTAAGTTTTTGTAGGAAGTCATATACAAAATGAAATGAAAAAACGATATATAGCTATATATATATTTATAAATAATATATTTACAAATTTATTACAGCTTTATTTTTTGGTTAATTAGATTTTTTACATAACAGTTTAAGGAACGAGCCATAAGTTTTTCATTATTTTTTAATGTTTAAAGCGAGAACTATAGAACGCTGACGTTACGAATTGCGCTGATACAAATTCAATATACGAGTAGTGAGGTAGTAGTCTATGTTGGGCGGTATTCAAAATTTAACGAACATTGTATTTGTACCTGTCTATTAAAATCCACTTTTCTTTACAACCAACTCTGACATAAATTGAATTACTTGTTCAATTTTCTTTTATTAAAAATGTATAATATGTTTATTAGAATATCATTCTACACCACTGAATTTCACGCTTTCGAAAACTCCAGCCCTAGTTCATTCAATGAATTGCGATTATCTCTGTTCAATTAAATAATTTAATTTTGTTTCAGACGTTTATTTAAAAATTACACGGTGGAACGCGTTAATACAACAAACAACGAAACGAATTTCTATATCAACAATTTGAAGCCGTTTACCATTTACAGCTTCGGTGTATTAGCATGGAATAAAATAGGTCCAAGTGCACCTAGTAAAGGATCCTATTTACTAATCACAGGCCCAGAATGTAAGTACATGAAACGCACAACTCACAACAACTTTATTTTAATTAATATTAAACATCTGAATTTGCAGCATTATATTTTTGGTAGGTAATTTCATTTCATTGTAATGTAATTATATTATTATAGAATAATTATTTGAAAGTACACAGGTATGCTTTTATAAATATCTTGTTACGTTAGCTTAGTTTAATAGCTCAATCAGCTAAGCTATCCTCAGTAGCTTCGCGTATATAAATAATATTAAATAATAATTAATGCTGCTTTTTGGAATTTTTATTAGAATTACTACAAAGAACAACGTACCTACTTATATGTACTTAAGAATTGACAACATATTTTTCTTACTTACGTTTAGAATACCACATCCCTAATTTAATCTTACTCAGCCTTATACAATTTATCATATTCACCATTGTAAATAATTCTTCCGTGCAAATTAAATTTATTGTTGTAAACCTTCTGGTCCTTTTTTCTTCGAAAGTCGTTCAAAATAAACATATAGAAAAATATCTCAATGCAATCTACATAAATAAAAGTTTTGCTGATATCAATAGAGCAACATGTTCTTGTCCTCAAACGTCTCTCAACTCGATTCATGTTACCTGCTCAATAAACGTAAAATATAAAAATTCAGTTACCAAATTGCTCTACCGACAATTCTTTCAAATAGGAAAACGCAAATCTAATAATGTAATTTCGAAACAATGTTTGCTTGAATTCGTTGGGAATACAATATACCAATGGTGTAGATAAAAATGTATGTCATTGTGATTTTTATATATTTTTTTCAATTCGAACTGCTGAAATTAAGTTCTATGCATATCTGAGAAAATGTTGTATCTTCAAGAAACAAACCAAAATTCTTAATAGATCTTTTAAAATATTTGTATTTTATCTTTTGTTGGTAAGGTGCTTCAACGCGCAGCTTAAATAGCTAAAAGGGTTTGATGAAGACAAGTTTGTGTAATGGCTATAAGCAGTTTGCGAAAGCAGCGGCAATCGTTAACCCGACTTTTGGGTTATAAAGTAACAATTTAAAAACATTTTTAATGCTCATTATGTACATCCATATATATGTATCCACATTAAACACAATCGAAAAATTCTACGTTTACTACTACTACTATATTTAAATACTAAAATGTTTTTAATTTGTTACACCCTCTATTTGAGAATAATTGTGGGCCAATATTAAATTTTTTATTCCTATATTACCAAGCTAAAAAATTATTTTAGGCTTAGAAAAGTAGTTCGTTAACTTATCGGGACTATATGGTATTAAATATGTATGTATTACAAAACTTATTCAAAGTTGCTAGATAATAGAGAAAAAATAATTGCTTAATATATCGAACGAAATGGAATAAGTCAAATCAAAGTTAAAATATGGTGATGTAATAAAACGCCGATTAAACCCTGGAATAATATGGCCAAAAACCGACCGACCAGATGATATTAACAATAAAACGCTACTAAATTATTTCACAAACACTCTACTTATAAGAAAAATGTCGGTTTATTGTATCTTAACGCTGCTATAATAACCTAAAAAAAAGTATGCTACAGCTAGCTAGCAGTAAAATTAGAGGCATTAAAAAATTTGCTTCATTTTACAAAATGAAAAGCACATCATACCCATACTACATAGGATATTATCGTATTGTGTTAATGCTTTTATAATTGTGTTCATTTGTCTGAATAAACATGGATAAAACATAAAACAGTAGCAAATCACTGAATGAGATTAATTTTTTAAATTTTAATTAAAAATAAATTAGTTATTTATAGTATTTTAAATGAATATTATGTACAATTTGAGTACTTACTCCTAATAATTTAAGTTGCATAAAAAACTCCCACTTGGAAATAATAGAACATTTCAGGATAAATTCTGTGTTATTAGTTCATATTTCGTTGATCATGAATGCAAATATCAAAGAGTGAAAATGGCTTTGATAGAATAATGTACAATATCAAAAATATTTAATTTCAATTCATTTGGATATATAATACAACAATTTGTGGCATCATCAAAAAACCATGTCAGTAAGTGGGTACCAATTTGTATCGAAATCCGTTGAAAAATTTTCTTAAATGGAAACTGTATTAGTTTTTGAATAAAGTAGATAGTTTGTTACGTTAGTTTATTGGAAATAATGAAAATAATACAATAATTATAATAATGATTATTATTAAAATTCTGTTTCGTTACGCAGGGCATATATTTTTGATTATATTATAACTTGTTGGGGTGATACAACCGATTTTTTTTAGGATACAAAACCCCTCATAAAACATATATAATTGATTCGAATATGTACATACCTATGAAGGTAAACGGTAAACCGAGTGACAACATGAAATATTCAACTTTTAAAATGTTTAATGTCGACATTTCAAACTGGCAGAATATAAATTAAATGATAATTCATTTTAGACGCTAATGATGTTTATTATAGATCACTTTCTGTTTATCTGAAAATGTCATAAACCTTTTTGTTTAAAATAACACACTCACAGCATTTTTTAACATTTTCCAATTTACTGACGTAAAATTTTTACAAATTTTTGTACAAATTCGCAAAATAAAATTATTAAAGGTAGGTAGTAGAATAACATGCTCTAATTGCAGCATTAATTGTGTTATTGAAGTTTTAATTATTGAAACGTGAAATCAAGTAGTTTTTCAATTGTTGCATTATGATTTTTTTGTAAGCCACTTATTATTTCAAATTCATATAAGTATACTTGGTATACCTAGGTATAACGAGTAAAACTTACAGTACGGATGAAAGGATTGTATTGTGACAAAACCACCCATCAATCTCCGGTATCATAAATATATGTATCTATTCATTTACACTAAACTTCAAACTCATTGTTTCGTTTGTTATTTAGTTACACGTGTTTCGACCTTAGCTAAAGTCATCTTCAGATACATTCATTATAAATCACATTGGAACCAATGGCATAGAAAAAAAATTATAGATACAAATTTTAAAAAGAAATAAATATTCATACACGAAATGAATTAAATTGAAATAGGTAATTTGAAACACGCCTATCTCAAAATTGTCTAACAATTAGGTACATTTATCAAATAACAGTTTGGATCGAAACAGGTTCATGCGTAGTCTACAATATACAGGGTGATTCATTATGGTTGCAACCAACGAAAACTGGAGATTCCTGAAAACAATTCAAGCATTTTTTGCCATTGAGCCCATGTCCGCAAATGCTTCGTCCAAATTTAGTGGTCAAATTAACTTTTTTGTTAATTTCTCAAAAACTAGCTAACCGATTTTGACAAAATTTTACATGCATTTGAGGACAGATAACCTAAAATATTCTGAATTATTTTGGCTTTCATTAACTGTTCATTGGCGTAGATATAGAGGGCATTTTGATAAATTTTACACATAAATTAGTTAAACACAGCTTTGACAAACTTCATTATTTTAAATCATTATTTTTTTAAAAAGAGCAACTTATAAGCTACAAAAAAGTTAATTACGTCGATGTTGTGGTTTCTACCAGTTTTACGGAAACCGATAAATTGCAAATTAATGGTAGGTATAAATGAAAATAACGTTTACCAGAAATCAAAATGAAAAGTTGCCGTGGAAAACGATTTAATAATAACAAATTACTTAACAACAAATTTTAAGGCCTATCAGTACAATTAAAAATTTAGCAATAAAAAAACTAAACTCGATATTAAAATAAGAAAATTAATAACAACTGTTCAAACTGCCCTCCATTGACAGTAATGCACATTTTACATCTTTCAACTAATGAATTTGTAGCTCTAATAAGGATATTATGATTGTTTCGTATTTTCCTAGCAGCTTCATGAACTATCTCCAGTAGTTGGTTTTCATTTATAATTGGTACACTGCAATTGTTTCATGTACCCCCATAAAAAGAAGTCGAGCGGATTGAGATCCTGTGATCTTGGAGTCCACTCAATGGAACCTCCCAAACCAATCAAATTGTTTCCAAACAGTTGATTTAAAACTTTAGTTACTTGTCTACCACGGTGCGCAGGGGCTCCGTCATGTTGATACCACATGTTTTGAACAATATTCAGAGGTACATCCTCAATAAATTTGGGCAGGCGGTTGTGTAAGAAAAGACTGTATTGATGTGAGTTTAAATGCCCATTAATTACGAACAACGGCAATAATTTATTTTTAAACATGGCACCCCAAACATTGATACTAAAACGTTATTGAAAATTTCGCGGCCTAATAGCACGAGGGTTGTTTAAAGACTATACATGTTCATTATGGTTTGTATTTATGCCATCTCTAGTAAAAGTTGCTTCATCTGACGAGAGCACTTTCTCTAAAAATCTTTCATCTTCTTGATGCTTACCAAGAACCCAATTACAAAATAGTAGGCGCCTGTCACGGTCTCCAGGATGTAGGACCTGGGCATCTTGATGATGATAGACATAGAGCATTTCTCGATTTAATAGTCTTCAAACAATTGTTCGAGGTAATGCCAATTGAGTTGGTATTCTTCCAGTGCTTATTTTCGGATCGTCTAAAACTAAATCCACTTTGTTTTCTTCAGTTTGAATTTGAATTTAGGAAAAAACATTCGCAATATTAAAAACAACTACGAAATAATAAAACAATTTTAACTAATTTAAATTTGTTGCCGTCAGTTTTTTTTATTGTTGCGGCATTCGTTTTCCATGGCAACTTTGATTTTTCATTTGGTTTTCTGGTAAACGTTATTTTGATTTAAATCTACCATTAATTTGCAATTTATCGGTTTCCATAAAAATGGTAGAAATCACAACATCGACGTAATCAACTTTTTTTGTAGCTTATAAGTTGCTCTTTTTAAAAAACTAATAATTTAATATAATGAAGCTTGTCAAAACTGTCTTTAATTAATGTATGTGTAAAATTTATCCAAATGCCCCTTATATCTACGCCAATGAACAGTTAATGAAAGCCAAAATAATGCAGATTATTTTAGGTTATCGGTCCCCAAATGCATGTGAAATTTTGTCGAAATCGGTTAGCTAGTTTTTGAGAAATGAACAAGAAAGTTAATTTGACTACTTAATTTGGACTCCCTGTATCTCGATAACGAAGCATTTGCGAACATGGGTTCAATGGCAAAAATTGCTTAAATCACTTTCAGCAATCTCCAGTTTTCGTTTGTTGCAACCATAATGAATCACCCTGTATAACAAAACTTCTTATAGCTACACTAATAAACAATAATTAACGATCGGTATTCTTACTGATCTCCCTCCGGTAACTAAGTCTGTTTTACTAGTCGGTGTCGTGATTTTCTACTTATCAGATTTGTCATTTTAAATGGAAAACTTTTATGCAACTAAACTTATAGAAACTATTCTTCCACTTAATAATCCTGTATTTTTATTCCAGTACCAAGTGCAAGAATACCATTTAGTGTAAAGAATCATACCCAAGGTTCGTTGCTTATGAACTGGAAAAAACCAAACTTGGAAGAAATTAACGGTTACTTTCTGGGATACCGAATTACTTGGCTCATGCATGGTCTTCCTGACACAACAGAAGAGAAGTTTATAAGAAACTCTAGCGTTACGGTAATTTATAACTTATTAATTATTTCGATACCAATCTAACTATTAATCTTGCATCAATTCGATACCGATATATACATAACAATGTTTATAGCATTGCTCTCCATTTCACTTATAATATTGTAGCTTAACTAATCAATAGTTCAAGTCACCACTCTCCATAACCTTTATCACACCTACTCCCTACTCATAGGTATATCTTTTTAACTCTAAATATTTTTATCTTATAACTTAAAATGCCAGCAAATGAACATTATTTATGATGGCATTCCTTGTGGACCACTCGACCACTACGGTTAAAGCAAATTACTAGTGGGTACATACGAGTATACGTGTTTGTCGATGTTCAGGTTCACTATCAAGGGAACAATTTGCCAGCAAAACGTCTTAGAGAGAAAATCGTATGGTTTCATAATCTTAAACTGAACACAAATGCTAGATTAGAACTAAACGAACATAATTAAATGTTAAACTTCAAAGCAGAACAGCAAATTTTATCGTAAACATTCATTTAGCAATTTAAAATACACTTAGTAGATAGGTATGTACCTACCACTTTTGAGAATAGATATACGTAATGAAGAAATGGTTAACTACGGTTAGTTCTTAAATCTGAATTTAACAGTGTTTTGTTAATTGAAATATAATTATTAACATCATTTGACTAACATTTTTGATGAACCTGCTAGGTTTTTGAAGTAATCTTCGTATTTTGAGCGAAAATGAAACAATTTGAGTGCTGAAAACCCTTAACCAAATTCATGCAGAATTAAAATCTACATTTGGTAGACAGAAATTTACAGGGTGCTCCATTTAAATGGCGATAAATGTGTCATTGTTAAGTTTGCATCAATAAGGTAACATAAAAGCTTTTTATCACTAGCCTGAATAATTTTTCTTCAAATTTGCTCTAGCAAATTGGATACATTCTTAAATAGGGAATAAATATTGCATGTAAGTGCAGAACTGGCAGTACCAGTCCAAATAGACAGGGTGAAAATTTACTCAAATTGTTAGTATTCACTATTAAATCACCTTTTTGCATGAATTACCTACCCATTTGTTAATGTTTATTTCCAGAGGCATATAATCAACAATTTGCAACCTCACAGTCCATATCTAATATCGCTCAGTGTATTTAATCCTGAAGGACATGGTCCTGAATCAACATTGCTAGTCTGGACAGATGAAGGACGTAAGTAATTTACGAAATATCAAATTAATTCGTAGATACTATTATTATTCTTCTAAATTAAACTAATTTTATACCAACTTTCGAGCTATTAACATACATGGCCAGATATTTTGTTTGAAACGACCCCCGTATCCCCTGTTTTTTTGGATTCTCTCAGGTTTTTTTCTAATAGTCCTCTTCCTGAGAAATAATTTGAGCCGAGTGAGAATGTGTCACACCTTCTGCCTGCTATTTTGTTTTCAATATAATTATCAATTTATTTTACTAAATAAACTATTTTTTATAAAGCCAGTATATTTAAACAATCCTTAAAAACTCCCTTTTTATCTTAATATTATCCATAATGTGAGATAAACCCGATATAATTCATGCCCAATGCTTTACATGGTCCACTGTAAAAAAGTAAATCTGAAATAAAAGTAAATTTAAATAGGTATATGATGCTAAATTCCACTAAATATAAAATCATCCATTCAGTAGGTACCAAGTTACCATGCAGTTATTATAACATACCTGCCATACTATAATAATATTTTTGCCCTGTAGATCACAAATCTTTGGCAATTGCTAAAATTAAGGGTTGTTATAATATGTAAATGCGCCGAAAATTATTTCATATAGGTAGGTCCCTATGTAACACGAAATCACAAATTCATTTAATTACCCTTGAGAATGAACTGAAAAGACATACCTATATCCTATATAGTAATTCGCATTTAAATTTATTCCATTAGTATCCAATCCAAACTATAGTAGCGTTCAATTGTAATAATTTAGAAACAGTACACCAGCCGCTGCTGTTTTACACTTAGTAGGTAAGTGACACTTCCCTTGGGTCTAGTAAAGTTGAATTTCGCAAAAATTGTTTTGTTAGTTAAAAGCTCTATTGCAACAGAGCAGTTTAAAATAAAAAATCTTTGGATAAAGCACTTTTGAAAGAAAAAATGGTTCTAAAAATTGACTAAAACAAGACGTTCGCACAAGGCAGTAGTAAAAATACGCTAATAACTTACTGTGTTGCCCAGTTGTTTCATTTTCAGTGAGTTTTAAATTTAGTGCACTAAATTATTGTTTAAACGTTTTTGAAAAACTTTTTTTCCAACATTAAAAATATGGACATATCAAACAAGCTCGTCTTTTACTGTTTTCCTATAAATTTTTGAACTTCGAGAATTCTTTTTCCCTGTATTATTGGCATCTTGTCATGGAATTGACATCCAGCAAGCGTAAGTATGGACCTACAGTTTAGCGTGGGTTCCGAACCACGGTCCTCGACTGCCATCTGCCAACACCCACGACTATGTCCCAGATAAACTCTTTAGTCATTGTTTAAAATGAAACAATGAATTTGAAAAGCTTTGAAATAATCCTGGTATATATAGGTAGGTATCACAACCATATTTCATGAAATATGATTGTTCAAAATGCTGAGATCTCACTTTTTAAATAAAACATGCAGATTTAAGAGTAACTAGTAGTAGAGTATTTAAAATTATAATACATTTTATGTTATTTTCAATTTTATACCAATAGGATGAATGATTAAATATTAAATTCAATTTTGGAAATATTATTTAGCCCTTAATGCATACACTCCATATGTTTAAAATGTAAATACAATTCAAATAATTTTTAGTTTAATTGTTGAACAAATAATATTGACGAACATCGAGAATTTGGTTTATAATCCAATAATTTTACTAAAATTTACTTTATTTTTACTTTTATTATTAACTTAGATTTCAAAATGCATTATAAAACAAACAATTGAGTACCTAGTTCCAATTGATGATAAGGGTACTATACACACACTATGTTTAATTATTAATTTGTCGTCAACAAAATAGGTTTGAAATTAAAAGGAATATTCCTAATTGTTAGCATTACTTTATACTCAAACGAAAAGGCAAAAGGAATAAACCCGGAAAAACTATTATAATAATGGCGTCAAGGTCACGAGATTTAGGACACAAACATCAAAGAAATTCCGCCGGCCGTCGTATCTGATACTTACTTTATCTGGGACTATGTAGTCAATAACTACTTGGCATTGGCAAGTCTACCAACTCGGCCGGAAGTTCCGTCTACCCATCCAATCACTCTCAGCGCTATCAAGTACTGGACTACTGTGATCGCACCGAGAGGTGTTTGAATATGTGGGCATCTCTCGCCCCAAAATTTAGAGATTTGTATGTATTTTGACAGATTATAAATTCAAATTTTTTGTGCCTTGAATTACATGAAAAATTACTGGAAACATAACGTATAGTAATTGGTACATTGTACATTAATCTTTGGTAATAGTAAAAATATAGACACAGCTAACATACACATGTGTATGATATAAGAAAATAACTTATATTTACCATTGTCTTTATAAACTTGATAGCTTCATATATAATACATGCGTAGGAGAATTGGCGTAAGCCTAAGTTCCGAAATTAATCTGTAAACATATTCATATTGTTGAGAGAGAGAGAGAGAGAGAGCAAATTTGAGAAACTTAATATATTTATTTTATATTGTGTATCTTATATCTTATTTTTCTGTGTTCTGTTAGTTCTTATTGTTCTGTTAGTTCTCGTAAGTTTACTAAATTAAATGCCTAAAACAAAAATTAAATCTTACACCTGCTACTTCCTATGTAAGTTTATGATGTTCGTTCAATAAATAAATTAAACAGACACCCTTATACCACAGTATCTATAGTTATTATTCTATGCTTATACGGCATAAACGAATAAGTGAATAGCAGGTTCTTGAATTTGTCACCTCTCTTGTGCTTGTGAAGGATGCAAACTTCCACCTAATCGATCGACTATACTGAAGCTAGGAGCTGGGGCAAGCGCTGTCCAATGTGCTGAAATGAAGAAGAGGAAATTCGTTTCATTGACCTTAAGCGCCAGTATATATTTTTCTCGAAATTTGTATGTGTTTTGTTATTAAATTGATATCATATGAATATAATGTACAATGTAACATTGTATGATATATTGTATTAATTATTATATATTAATTGCAGAACAACAGGTTTTTTTTGTGAATGCTTATTTTTAATAATCAAAACTACATGAGGACGCTACACTTCTCTTTTATCGACCGTCGCCATCATTAACTTGGACAAGAAAAACGTAACTTCTGGCAACCTAGCATAGCATAACGTATATGAAGCATGTTCTAGCTGCGACCAGGGTTGCCACTAGGTTCTATTTTTCGGAACATTATTGCAAAGTCTATATACGTATATTTATTATGACACCTGGTTGAATGTGCGATATTAACAAAATTACCTTATACGTTATTAATTTAAGAAAATCATAGTAGATTCACTCTTTCGTTGTCATCTCGACTAGCTCCTAAATTAAATGAATTAGTCAAAAAACAGCATTTTTGTTATATTAAAGTTTTCATATTAACCAAATTTTCGAATAATTATACAATATCTGCGTACCTATACCTGAATTATACGATAGAGTAAGTACACAGTGAACAGTGAGTGTCTCCTCACTGCGGCAACATTGCTACGACTGATTGACACTATTGACAGTTAAGTTATAGTTTGTGCAGTTCGTTGTGGTCTCCATGCTTCGTCCCACCAACCACTCCCCTAGCGTGATAACAAAAGTTGGGTGGTTCTTGTTTTCATAAATAATAAATGTTTACCCTTATATTATAAACTATTTGGACCACTCTTGTGTTTACAATTTTTACAAGATTGTAAATAATAAACAAATTAGTTAACCTCTAATATGTGTAATATACCTGTGTAAGAATTAATTTAAAATTCCGTTTCGGTATTGGAAGTGCTAGAATGGACCATGCTTTTGTTTACGCATTGGTCACATTATTATTCAGTGTCTGTATAAACAACGCACAAGATAATGCAGGAGAAGTTGATTATCCAAACATAAATGTCACACCAACTACTTTAGCAATTAGACCAATTCCAATTAGTGAACAAAGCGGAACAGTTGTTAGTACAACTCCTATTTCGAATGTTTCAGCACCTTCACCACCTAGAGATCTTACCGTTCTCGGTGTTGATGACAAATCAATTTCGTTAAGATGGAATGAACCGGGGAAGAAAAATGGTGAAATTTTGGGTTATAGGATATATTTTACATTCAATAATTATACAGATCAAGTTACTGATAAAACCAGTGCTGGCCATAACGTCATATACTTCAATTTAACTAATTTAAGTAAGTAAATTCTAATTATATATTATATTAAATGTTTTTTATTCAATATTGTATATTATTATTCTACGCACAATATTGCATTTATGGTAAAATAATATTCATATAAATATAGAGTTAGTTGTTAAGGATAGCTCCCAGTTTTAGGTGTTTATAACAACACTACAGTGAATATTTTACACGCATGTAGGTAAGTTTTTACAAATCCACTCAGTTTTGAGTGAACCATACTACCTAGTTAGCGATTTGTTTGAAAAGTATCAAGTATAGATATGTACATATAATATGTATTTGGAATTGTAAATAATAGACAGTTGCTTTATTTGGGTTCGACACAAACTCTTCTAGAACTGCCAGCAGTCTGTTTCATTTAAATTTACATGTTCGGATTTTGTTGAACTAATTTACAGAACAGTTCTAGAATCAGTGGTTTGGTGTTCGAGTTTAAATAATTGCTAATAAATGGTTCTAAAACTATCAAAATCTATCCTTGTGTTGAGTTGTACTGATTCGGACTGTTTTTGGATTATTTCCAACATTTACGCATACATTTGGGTACATACTGAAAATAAAGATAATTTCAACTATGGATTTGATATAAATGCTAGAATCATTCAGGGAAGTTGTTCATAGTTCAGTCGCAGAACAATCATACCTACTACAGTAATCACTATTAATTGTGATTATTATACAAAATGTAATAAAACTAGGATTGACTTCAAATGTTCGACGCTGGATACGCGTCTCTTTCATAATAGAACTGCTGTGGCGGTAAATAGTAACAACTACAAAAATTTGAGAGAAATTTCGTTTTTTAATTATGCTGAGATTTTTTTTTAATAATGATTTTGCCATTTAGTAATATAATATATTCCATCAATTATCTTACCGAAATTATTCTAAAATCAATTCCTGTTATATAATTTAAGTAATTAATTTAATATCAAATGAGTATTTTTATTTTTTACAGAACCAAACACAGAATACAAAATTGCCGTGAAAGCATTTACATTGAAACATGAAGGGGAACTCAGCACTCCAATAATAAATACCACAGATATATCGGGTCCGCCAATACCAACAGTACGCAATATTTCCTGCGATTACAATGGCACCCTGGTTGTTGATTTCGGCAAACCAGATATAGTTTTACAACGTCAACGTATTGAATTTTATCATGTTCAAGTATTTTTGAAAGGCATTCCATTCGATCATATTAGATTATCAACGAAAAGATTTCCACTTAGCTCGAATGTAAGCAAGCATTAATTAATTTATTTATTCGGGGATTTACTATTGTACTCGATCTTCTAACTAACTGGTACTAACTTCGACTCCTATTTTGTTTTAAGAGTTCGTTATCTTCTTTATGTTTTTTATTTATTTTTATTTTATAGCCAAACCTACAATTTACTTTTCAAAACATGAGCCTGAATACGGAATACGAGGTTCAAGTCTACGCTGAATCTCGAAGCAATCGTACATTAAGATTACTACAGGGTGAAAAATCTAACATATATAGGGTGATAATAACAGAAGATTGCAAACCATTGGGGAGTAACGAAACTGAGTTGTGGATCGGTGTTATTGCTGGAATTTTATGTGTTTTTGCATTGTTTTTATGTAGCGGGGCTGGATATCTCCTATATAAGTAAGTTATTTGTTTTGAATATTCTTTGCAGTTTCAGTCAGAACATTGCAAGTATAAATATCTTCATGCCTGTATGTGTATTTAATCTAAAAAATCATTGAATTGATTTAATTGGAAACAATAAATTTGATTAATAATTTTTGTTGATTAAAAACCAACCGGTGTGTATTTAAATGTTGATTAACTCTGTTTTCGTGGCAAAAAATGAATGATAATTGTTTCCAATTGGATATGTTCTAACGATATAGATCTGTTACTATTTTATCCTTGGCTCATCAACAATGACTAGGTACTAAAGATATCAAAAATTTTAATTTATGTTCTTCTTTTTTTGAACAACAGGGCTGTACACAGATCCCGTGCTATACCTACTCAATATACAGGGCGCTCAGTCAATAATACCTCTAATCAAAATGGGAATATTGCTGAGACAAATGTAAATGATATTAAAGATGTTTAAAATAAATAGAAGTAAATTTGTACGTGTTCCACTATTAAATAGGTATATATAGTATTTATAAAATGTTTTATTTTCTAAATTTCTAATAGTCAACAGCAAATAGAAGATGACTATAAATGTATTTTACACACTATATAAATAAATGTTCTGTACCAATTTTTGTTAGTAAGAATGTGTATACCACTGTCGATATTAATCCTTGAAAACAAAAGACTGACTAATGAATTTTAGAATTTACCTATAGATAGATTAAACAAATGTATAAAATATGTATTGAGTGAGGGTCTTGTATATAAGATAGGTTTTAATATTGGAAACGGAAACACCCTGTTTGGGTAGGTATATACATACATAACATAATAATTAGTAAATAAAAATAAAATGTTCTTTTTTTGTTGTCTACATAATATTTCGCCTACATACATACAGATTATAACACAATTCTCAACACATTCTTGCAGATTAACTGAATATACAGGATATTATGTTTTCCATGTGGTGGACCATTTTAGCTATTTCATTTAACAATAATATTGCCATTTTGTATAACCAACCACCTGTATATTTGGTAGTTTAGTTACACCAAAATAATCTATTAGTTTTGTTAAGTTTGTATTTGACATTATTTTATACTGAAATATTATATCATACCTATCTATATGTTTAAATGTAACTAAATGTTGGATTCAAAATGACACAATACCAATACACAAACTGTACAACAGTTATTCATGCATCATAATTTAATTATTTTGATTTCGTTAATAAGTATATCGAATGGGTTTGAAATTCTTTACAGGAAATATATCCAAGCGCCCTATTACTACTTGGACAATACACAATGTACACCCGCGTCTCTTGATTGGAATATTCTTCCATCGGAGCCAAACAAGGAGGAATATAGAGGTCCTATACCAATTGAACAATTTTCGGAACATGTCGCACAACTTCATAGCGATAGCGATATTGGTTTTAGTAAAGAATACGAAGCTATACAAAACGATCCTGTCAATGAGGTGAACAGTTCAGAAAATTCGCAACATCCTGATAATAAACCGAAAAACCGTTACCTCAATATTATTGCTTGTAAGTGTTCGTTATTTATAATAAGAAATATATTTCTAAGCCAGACCTTCTAGATGATCATTCAAGAGTTCAGTTACTGCCAATGCCTAGTCAGAAAATCTCAACGTACATTAATGCAAATTATATTGATGGTTTTCAAGTAAATAAAGCATACATTGGTACTCAGGGACCTTTACCATCAACATTTGATTGTTTTTGGAGAATGATTTGGGAACAAAGAGTTACAATAATCGTTATGATTACGAATTTAGTGGAACGTGGACGGGTAATATTTAGATTTGAAGTTTCGAAAGTAAACCATTATCTATCATCAATTACATCAATATCATTTTGCAGCGAAAATGCGATATGTATTGGCCTAAAGAAGGTGCAGAAGATTATGGTGTTATACAAGTTAAACTTGTTAAAGAAGATGTTATGGCTACTTATACTGTTAGAACATTACAAATACGCCATACTAGAGTTAATGTAAATTATGATTCTGTAATAGTATTGCAAATAATATTTATCGAATTTCGCTTATTTTTAGGTTAAAAATAAAAAAGATGCATCGATGTCAGAGAAAACGGTATATCAATATCACTATACAAATTGGCCTGACCATGGTACACCAGATCATCCATTGCCTGTTATAAGTTTTGTCAAAAAATCAGCTTCTGCGAATCCCCCAGATAGTGGGCCAATTGTAGTACATTGCAGGTAAATTTCTGTTATAAATTGTGTGTGAGCGACTGCGTGTCTATTTTCATGTTGTATGTATGTATATTTCAGTGCTGGGGTCGGCCGTACTGGCACTTACATTGTACTCGACGCTATGTTGAAACAAATTGCAGCCAGAGCCGAAGTAAATATATTTGGTTTTTTAAAACACATACGAGCTCAAAGAAATTTCTTAGTTCAAACTGAAGAGCAATACATTTTTATTCACGATGCACTTGTTGAGGCTATACAAGCTGGGGAAACTGATATTGATGTTCAAGAATATTCCATGTATTTTAATGCATTGAAATCTAAAACTATCTCAGCAGCTCATTCTAAGTGGAAACCTATTGAAGTACAATATCAGGTAATCGGTAATGTCCATGATAGAAATAATGATTTAATTGTTCACGATTCAGTTTAAATGAGACAGTAGAAGTTAAGTAGGGTAAAATAACAATTCTGAATATAAATCACTGTCCATTTTAACACTCGAATTTTAATATGTCAAATCGTTTATTTCCTTGTTATATTACGATACACAATGGTTTCGTCAGCGTCCTCGAATCAATCCTGAACAGATTCGATTCGACTGTCATTTTAGTGAGAGATATAACATTGTGCTTACCACCACAGAAAAATAAGCATGGTTAGTCTTGTTCGTGTTTAGATAGATTAGTTTAAATAATTGACAATAATCTAATTGGACAACTTTTTAATTTAACCGACTTGACATTGTAACTTTACAATTTACAAAATTCCGAAGAATGGTGAGCAATTAAGTTCTGGCCATCCTATATTTCAGTTCTTATTACCAGCTTAAAACACAGCGGATATTTGTAAGATTTTACCCTATTTAATGAAATGTGATGTTATTTTCAGCAAGTTACAAACTTTAAGCCACGTGATTTCGATTTGGTATCGGCTTTAAAGCCTGTAAATCAAGCGAAAAATCGTTGTGCCGCCTTATTACCCGTGGAAAAAGCTCGCGTCCATTTAACGCCAAAGCCTGGAGAAGATGGATCAGACTATATAAATGCATCGTGGTTACCTGGTTTTTCATCGTTAAGAGAATTTATTATTACACAACATCCGTTTAATAAAGAGGATTTTTGGAAAATGGCTTGGGATCATGCTGTTCAATTAGTTGTTATGTTAAGTATTATTGATAATGGCGAATTCGAAAGATTCTGGCCTGAAAATGATGAAATTTACGAAACAGATGTATACACAATTAAAGAAACCAACGCGCATAATAATGGCGAATATGGTATAAGAGAATTTGTTATGAAATCTGTCCAAGATGACTATGAAATTGTTGTAAAGTTTGTTGAAGGAATGACATGGCCACATAGCGTTGTATCCAACATAAAAGATTTGTTAAATTTACCCAACTTTGTGAGCGGTTTACAAAAGAATTGCCAAGGGCCACTGTGTGTTGTTGATAGGTGAGCTGCTGTTTATTTACTTACAATAATTTTGCAGTCCTATTATGGTTTATAATTTATTTCCCAAAGAACATAAGCATACATACAATAATATTGAACAACCTTTCCTTTAGGGAACCACCGAATGTTTTGATTGGGACTATGAACGGTATTCGGTATACTACTTTATGATTTCAAGTTGATAACATTTTGGGAAACATAATGCTAGTAGTAGGTAGGCTTCTAGAGCAAATAGACCACTGCAATTTGTTGGAACCATGGCTTGTATCTTTTTATGATGATGTTATTAAAAAACTTGTTCCAAGCTATTGGAAAAAAACGCACAACACAATAGGGATATTGTTTGAAGGATTTCATAAAATGTTGTTAAATTTATGTAAAATCATAATCAATTTTTAGGTTTGGAGGTGTTGAGGCTGCCACATTCTGTGCATTAGTAACATTGAAAAAACACGTACAATATGAACAGAAAGCCGATGTATACATGTACAGCAAGTTGTATTACAATAAGCGTCCAGGTATATGGTTAACCATCGATGATTATATGCGTTTACACGTTGCTATACATGCTCAATGTTGTTCTTCTGTTTCCAAATGTGACCTTAATTTTGACATGATGCCATTGATAATGGCTAATGGTCTAAATGGGAAACCAAAGTCACCTGTTACTGATTTTCCTTGCCCCTTGAATGAATCTAGGTAAATTTTTACATACCTATATCTATAAAATTTTATTAATTTAATCTCCACTCTGGCTATTTTAAATTTTATTTTCAAATTTCCAATCTCCTAGCTCAAAACAAAAACGTTGTTTTTGTATAATTGCCCTTTGTTGCGAAAATTTTATTAACAACTAATACAAATGTAAAATTGCCAGTATAAAAAATAATTTGCTTATATTTTGTTGCTTTTGAGTGTCCATTTTTTATTTAGATCTCCTGATGGCATTCCCTCCTCAGATGTGACAATTGAATGCGAGCCATCCACATCAAAAATAGTGAATGAAGTAAATATTGAAGAGAGATGTTTACTCTCGCATGAAAATGATGCAACAATGAATGCCGAATGTGTCAGAATACCACCAGAAGGTATGGAAGCTGAAAGGGCATCTCTCTAAAAAGCTTATATGCACATTTTAGTGTTTTAATTTATTGGGTGTTATTTTTGGTTTTAATAACAACTATGTGATAATGTGTGTGAGGGTCGATTCGTAATCATACATAACTGCATATTGTAGAGTTTGATTTTGTTTCCGATTCTATAAAATGTGGAGGCGACTATCATTTAAGCACCGAATTCGATAAAATAATCAAATCAAGGTTTTTAATGACATACATATGCCTCAATTACAACCTTCGACTACAAATAAATGTGAAATATATTTCTTACTAAGTTGGCGTATATGCATCTTTTAGTGTAGTACATTTTATAAATGATATTCGCATGTTAACGATTCTCAAATTAGAGGCAGTATATTTCTGTTGCCTGGATAAATAATTATTTGATTGATTGGGATTAATTTAATAATAAAGACCTACAAGTATAGCTTTACTTGAAAATATTTCTTTTTAGTAAAGACGCCAAATGACAAGACGAAACAGTGTTCAGCATTCTCCTCTGTGATTTTTGTTTTGTTAGTATATCGGTAGTAGTGCCATCTTGGCGATTAATGGCCTAACAAAATTTGTTTGTGATATAACCCCAAATGAACCTACTGACTTAAAAAACATTTAGATTTTGTTAAAGAGTTGTCAATAAATAAATTTACTTCCAGAATATTTGTAGAAATGTATGTTTATCAGTATTACATACTAATAATGAAATGATATTACACGTTTATTAATTTGCACATAAGTAAACCACAACACCTAGCCTTTATAATAACAGAATCTATAAGAAGTGATTTTCATTCGTATCATTTTATTCCGTTTATAATGAAATGACTTTGATACCTACTAGTCATCTTAATATGTAAAGTACATATTAGAGTTATATTAAACAGATGATTTCTTGTTTTGTTTACATACGCAAGAAGAAACAAACACCAAGGGCTACAAGGCTCACATAAATATTCATATCTTAATAAATTTAAATTACTATGAGTTTGAATGCGGAATAAAATTTTACCATGAAGATACCAACTTCCTTCACTCATTGTGTGTTTTTTTTTTTTGCTTTTCTAGAAGTCCTAATTGGATAATATTTTTGTTTATTGTTATGCAAACATATTCTTGGCTTTATTTGTTTTTCTCATACTATCGATATAACTTCGGGTTCTTGATAAATATATATAGTTGAACGTCCAGGCTCGGATTATCAAATTTTGCGGCTAAATTCCGATGTACATATTATACCGTTAGTTGCCTGAACGAATATAATCGGATATGTTCTTTTCAACTGCTCGTTTCTTTGCTGCCAGAGTGCGGTTTTGTTTCACTACTAAGAATCTCTTTCTGTTAGAATCGAGCTGTTGAAATGCGTATGCATAGATATTGACAACATTTATAATTTCATGATCATCATATATTTGATATTCATCTAATTTCTGATCACATTCGACCTTCTCATAACATCTGGTTCCTCGAATTCATGTATGCTTTCGCATGGACTTCACTTTTTTATCCCATCGTCTTTATAATTTAATAATAATAGTCTTTATTGGTTAGAGCCAAAATTATGTACAACTACAATCATTGCGTTCTGAACCAAAAGGCGAAGTCTAGCATTCAATGCTATCCTATACTACTATATATTATCCATCAATTTTTTTAATTATCCATACTCAAATCATGCGAAGGCCACAGCGGTTTTGTTCACTTATCTGTTTGTTATGGGGTCGGATTACTAGAGTTCCGATTATGGACGCTCTACTGTACATTATTCATCATTCATACGGTTATTGCTAAATTTAAAACCATCGCTTTCCTATCCTGTCCTATATAGTATTCCTAAACGTGAATGTCATTCTCTGATTATGTTTATAATAAAAAACTAAATTGTATTAAAGGTTTCCGAAATGTAGTTGTTATAATGCTTTAGCTTTGTTTTGTATGTTACAATTTGTATTATATTTATATAAATCAATTATTTTTTGTTTGCATAGTATTTTATTTACTTTACAGAAACTCCACTTATTCCACGGAATTTTAACAGAATTGATGTATAACTTCATTTCAGTATCAGTTGCACCAATTTTATATATTGCTTTTAGTACTGTAGATTTAATTCGTTTCTTCCTCCACAACGTCTTTAGAAATGAATTTCGCTCCATTTAAATTAAAAGTATTTACCCGAATGAAAGCACAGTATAATTTATTAATTACTTTTAGCCTTAAATTAAAATGTCCTGATTGCATTGTGATATTATGTAAAAATAGGTTGCTATTATTTTATATTATGTTATTTTAGTATAAGTACCTATTCTATAAGTAAAATCTTTATTAAAACATTTTTATATTAAATATTTTAAAATATAATTATTAAGATCGAGTTTTTTTCACAGTTGACTGAATATGATTAGCTTTTTTACCGCATTCTGCGTCCATAAGTTGTATTTTATCAGAAATCGCACGATTTTGGTATATATTCAGGGTTGCGTCTATGTTCTTACCCTGCATTACTGTTGATCATTCCAAGATCATTCGTAGTTTGTTTTGCATAGGGATTAACTAATCTCAAAATGTTTTATGTACGACTATCAAATATTTTTAGAGATAAAAAGCTAGACAATTTGGTAATTGCTATGCCACTCATGAGATATCTTTAAGTGAATAATTAGACTATAATATAGGAAAGGTGAGGCGGAATGAATTATCACTCCAGAATATTATGAAACCCAAAAGCGATACAGTTAAATATTTAAGACTTTTATTTGGAAAGTTGAAATATTTTTTCAATCAAGCCCCGATTCAACTGCGTCCTTCCATACTTGCGCGTGCCAGATTTAATTAAAGTTTTGTTATGCAATGTATGCTTAGTTTTTGGCAATTTATGAATTGCTTGTTACATAAAGTAACAAGACTTTTAGTTATGTAGGAAATTTATTTCACACTACCATGTTTTCACCAGACGGGCCGTTTCGTTGATCAACTCATCAGTGGCTTACACTAGTACGAGTGGTTAATTCACACTGCCTGCCGATCACCACTGATCGAGTTGTGGATCAAAGAAACGGCCCGCCTGGTGAAAGCATGGTAGTATGAAACAAATTTCCAACATAACTAAAAGTCTTGTTACTTCATGTAACAAGCAATTCATAACTAAAGCCTCCCGCCAGGGAATTTGGGCGTATCTAGTGTTGGCAATAGGATTTAATGGAGTTGTTACTTCTTGTCCGGCTATCGTTTGTGAACTTTGTTTGACAGGACATATTGCCTGCGCACACTAGATGTCGCCAAAAACAGCTTGTTGTCATTAATCGTTAATTTCCAACAAATTTATAAATTCCAGTACCTGTTAAGAGTAAATGAATTTTTAATTAACTTAATTTCTTTGCATTTACTATGTAAACCTTAAAACTTACTATAGGTGGAAAGGAGCAGGAACCATAACTATATTCTTGTATACTATTGTTTGGCAACATTGTATAATTGACCATGGCATACAGACAATGCTTCGACACATCATGTCCATAGTGTAAAAAGTAATCGTAATGAATATGTGGAAAAAATAATATCCAGAATAGGTTAAATTATCCGGGGATCTGATACATTAACATTAGTAATAATAATTATTTTAGTTAGTTTGTTATTGTTAAGGGGCAAATATAAAGTAATAAAAATAGAACCAAAGTAACATAGAACATTAAGAGAACAAACTTTTCGAAGGCGCCTGCTTAACAATGCAAAAATAAAAGAGTTGCTCACGTGAGTCTAATTTTTACACTATGCATAAGCGTCTACAATAAGTCATGTGTAATAAATGTAATAATAATAGATCTTTGCAAAATCATCTTTAGTTATTATAGTAATTCTAGAATAACTCGCATAAATATTATCTGTTATCTCATTATATAAATAGTAAGAGGATAGATCTTTAGATATAAACGTTAAAAGAAAAACAAGATGGCACTGTGTTTCTTCCCAGCAACTCTATATACTCTTGTATAAATAAAAACTAACATTAATATATATTAAATTTCTGTTGTAGTTAGATTAGATCGAAATAATGTTATAGACATATACCGGGTGATCTAATTGAAGAAAAACAAAACCCCGGCACACGTCAATTTTGTGTCCAATGAGGACTTTTTGTAAACATAGATTAATGGATATAATATAGTCATCTCCCTACACGACCGCGACGTGTCAATTCCTTCCAGCACCTTAAACGACTTGGGGTGAAGTGGCACATTGTTTTAAAGATTTCGATTCTCTTTACAAACATGCATACATCCATATAATAATAAAATCTTTGTTTGACATTTTCCCGATCAATCTGAAAGAGCGATACTTCACCACATTACCACTATTCGGTAAAGAAAATCTTCTAGACAGGTAGATTTAGTTTTATATATAAACGGCCCTACAAAAAAAAAGTCTAATGGTGTTAAATCTAGGAGGCCACTTTTACCAGTGTTCGGGAAAATATTGATTGAACGAGGCACGCATCTGTGCTGGATAGTGTAGCGGTGCACCATGGTATCGAAAAAATACGTCTTTGACTGAGATCAATTATTTCCACAATTTGACGGTAGATGCAGTCTTCAAATATGAGGTTCCCGTCATGATATCATCTAGGAAAAATGGGCCGACAATATGATTTTCCTAGATTCCAGCCCATACATCAAACTCTTATGGATGTTGAAAATTTTGCCCTCTAATATTTACAGGATTCGAATCACTCCAATATCTTTAATTATGTACATTGACGGGTAAAAAATTGCACTCGTCAGAAAACCATGCACCTCCTTATCTTATTCGATTTTATTTTATTGTCATGTTCGACATTTTTTTCATATTAATTTCACAACGGAACAGAAAATGTTTAGCATGTTTATAATGAGAATCGAATTTCCTTTAAATCAGTGTGCCAATTAAAATTCTTGAAAAGGTTGCCACGTTGTATGCGATGATGATCTTATCAATTAATCTAGGTATCTCGTTGTTGAATAGAAATTCGACGTGACTTTTAATTGGGCCACCCAGTATGAAAGAAATACTGTAAATGTGTAATATTAATAATAATAATTGTTATTAGAATCCATGTTAAAATATACAACACTTATGGTTTCAGTTGATATTTGATTACCATGTTCTTACTGATTTTGTGATTATAATGCTAAATTCAAGGGAAGTATTGAAGGTCTAAAAAGATACAAATTTTCTCTATATTTTTTTTCTTTCTCTTAATATAATTTTTTATTCTTTCAATTGCTTAAGGATTCTAGTCATTTTATTTTATATTATGTACTAATATATTTACATAAATATATATATAGTGTGTCCATTTAACATTCCCGTCTTCGACTGCAGCTTTGTGGTTAATTCAATAAAAACGTTATGTTAATGGGTTTAAAGGAACTACATTCTGGAAACCATTTGGCTTACACACAGTGTTCCAAACATATAGAAAGATATGACACTAATTTCAATAACAATAAGTAGGTCATTCAATTAAAAAAATATATATGTGCCATACTTGTTTAGAACACTCTGTGCAACCCCAATTGTTTTTAGAATGTAGTCACTTTATACTCATTAGCATACCGTTAAGCAAAACTTTTATTGAATTAACCATAAAGCTGCAATCGAAGACCGAGTATTAAATGGACAACCTGTATATAACTGTGAAACCTATTTTTAATGACAACTGGGCTGGAACTGGAACCAAGCACCTCTACCTAGTCAGGTTCGAGTTCTGACCAACGGAACTACAGAGGACTAATTCAATTCACAAATACGAGTACCATCCTATTGCACAAATTTTAGTAGCTAAATCTTTCATTACATACCATAAACTAACCGAACGGTATTTGAACAAATATATACAGGGATATCCACGCAACCCGTTCAATAAAAGTTTATGGACAAGTCTTTTGTTTAGAAATTTGTTATTTGGAACTTATGGGTTAGACAGAATACAGTTCAATGTAGAACTTAATTCTGCAGTAAATTATGTACTAAAATACAGCATAAGCATGTAATCGTTGTTTAAAAGCCTTTTGAATAAGACCCTATTCCTTGCCCACCCTGTATAATATTTTTACAATTTTGAATTACACTCTCATTGTTTATTTTAACGTCAAGTATCTTAAAAACGATCCCTGCTACAGTTTTCGAAGTTAATCATATTTTTCTTCTTTGGGATGTAAAATTTTAATTCATAACAAAAAATATATCATTAAGTATAGGAACGTTTCACATCTTTGCTTTATTTTTCGTTCATTCAGAATTTAATTAAAATTCCTGTTTTCAATAATTTGAGTATTACTTAAATGTTTACCAGAGTAGTTATGGTCATAAGTATGAAATCAAATTAAGTAATAAATACCTAGTTATTTTGTTGATACCTACTGCTAGTTTCTTAACTGTTATTTTTGCAAGAGACAGAAAAAAGTAAATTTTATGAAAAATTATTGGTACGCGCCCAAGCAAGAAATCCACGGAAAGGTTTTCTCATGTTTTAAAACCGAGTTTCTGATTTTGGTTTAAGCTTTTAACTATCGCAATGAGAGTCTGGTGAAAATAGGTAATGAAATAAGCATGTTTATGTTTGAAATTTATTATGTAAACCGTAGGTGTGCTAATATTACAGCACAGCAATTATTGAAGGGAAGTTTATTATATTTATTAGTCATGGTGAACTGTGTATGAGATCTTTCATTGTCGGCTATATAACTAAATTTTCAACATGGCTCTTTTAAGGAGTATATATTTACCTATTTATTTTTTAATTTATTAAATTAAATTCATGTTCTATTCACGAAAGATCGGACCAAAAAAAATATATATACATATATCTATATACTACTTTGTTTTGCATAAGTAGGTAGGTATACAATGAGGCAAATCAAATATGGCTTTTTGTAATAAGTGTTTGTATATATTATCTTATTTATTCAAGAATTTAAAATTTTCTAGCTACTAATACCATGTTCACCCACATTTCTAATTTTGTTCAGAATATGAAGTCGCAAATCATACTCAGTTAAGTAGTTGTGTATAATTAGCTCCGTCCACAAGGTGTTGATTTTGTATTTTTTTTAGTCTACAAATTCCTTAATATTTGACATTTTTGCTTAATAATATGAAATTTATCCTTGTTAAGGCCAAATGATAACATTAAGGAAATATATAAATAAATATCCCTTTTGTAATAAAATTAAAATCTGTTTAAGATCACATAAAGTGTATTTGTACATATAGAAATTAATGTATCACTTTGTGGATGTTATAAAAGTCAAATAAAATCATAAAATTTTAACAAAATATTTTATTTCATCATTATTTTACCCATGGTTTTATCAAAATATACTTCATGCATACTATTAATACACAATCTAGTAATTTGGATAAAACAGTTTACACAATTCGACAATGATTTTATGTTTTACCTTTAATAATTATGGTCAATAATTAAATAATGTGATATAATCGCCAAACGAATATTATTAAAATGTATATTTGAACAAAATAACATATTATAAAAATTATGTAAATAAAATTGCTAATAAACTAAATAATAACAACAATTCTTCTATCAATATTTTATTTTTAAGCAGTCGAATTTAGTTTTTACCATTCGGCATCACCATTAGCCTTTTGAAACACATAATCTTCACCATTTAAATTCATGATTCCATCCTTTAGATGGAATTTCCATCGATTACGTGCCCTAGTTATCTAGAAAATATATTTTTTCAGATGTTTACAGATTTTTGAACCTAATATGAATTAAAATGTACCTTATCATATTGACACACAATAACATTGTCTGTTTCAAATGAATCCTCAGTTCCATCAGCATCTGATACATCATCACCAGAATTTAGCGGTTCTTCTTCCATGGCTTCATGGGTGTCTTCTTCTAATTCATCATCATCTTTATAATCATCCTGTTGATAATCGTCCTCGTCGTCATCAAGATCATCATCATCTGAAGAATCCCCTGGAGCATCTCCTTGTGGTACAGTGAATCCAAGTTTTTTTCGATCTAAAAGATATATTCATTACTGCAATATTAATCAATTTGTAGAATTTCTAGTATTGGGGAAATTTCGAGAAGAACGTTTACGGAACGAGAGGCCTAATACCCGAGAAATTAAAGTCTTACCTCTTTTAGTATATTTGCTTGAGTGAAAGCAATCACTGCTTCCATCAGTTTGTAGAATTGCGGGATTTATGTCCATATTCACATTAATAAAATTTGTGGATTGCTGATGTTTCAAAAACGCATTATTAACATGATCTTGTAAAAATGTTGATGCTGCCATCAGTGGCAAGTTCATAGTAGCACTGATTATTGGGCCTGTCAATATTGATTTTAAATGATGACCTAACAAAATAAATAATACTAAATTACATACACTCAAAGAAATAATGGTATGGATACTCAACATCTACCCTTAATTACATTTAGCCTAAATAAAATACAATAATTTTATGTACGTTTTTTTTTTTTCGCTAAACATACCCACCTTGAAGAAACACTTCTGGAACTTCAATACCTAGAATTCGTTGATCTTCGCCAGAACCAGGTGGCGCTGGTATTGTGAGACGCACTGGTACACGTTTCCATTCTGGAAATGGAATACCTTGCGGCACATGATTGTTTGGTGGCACTTGGCCAATAACTTGTTTGTTTTCACCCAGACCCTGATTGTTGTTAATTACGCTTTCCACACTTTGCTGTTGGTGTTGCTGTTTCGCTGTAGCTTTAGTGTTTGTAACTAGAGAGCAGAAAATATATTTATAGTGCTTAAAGTGTTGACACCAGATTGACATGGACGAATTTAAGGTCAAATTCAGACCTATATTCGGTTGGTTCTTTTTAAAAACCACAGGTGAACCTTAAAGTCGATATCCTTCAAAATCAACTTTAGGCTCAAGTTAGTGGAGTTCCGCCAGAATATTTATATAAATGAAATAAAACTCCAGCAAATGTAGGTAGGCAGATAAAAATTCAAAAATACAATTTGTGTGTATAAAAAATTAATTTTTCAAGTTGTGTATGAACGTTTCAAACATGTATACTTCTGTATACCTACGAAATATAAAATCATATTCTACCCTTAATTTGACATGATTTCTCATTAGTTGGTTTTTCTACTTCTTTGGTTTCTTCAACAGCTTTAGTTGCGGCTAATTTGGTCTCCCAAAGGGACTTAAGTTCTTGTAGTACATTCTCATCAACGCCATCTTCCAGAAATTGATCACGAACATTTGATATGACATCTGATATTACATCGTGATAAGCTTTGTACTAAAACATAATTTATTATTTACACAAAATATTTCTGTTCGCCAACACTAGGAAAGAAGGTACCTAGAATTTTTTAAACAAAGATGTGGTTAACAGTCGCCGGTTCATTTAATTTCACAGTTTCTGCAGTCATCTGTCTTTGCAAACAAGAGTCAAGTAGACATGAATGAAATGGCATTTGTGTGTCATTATCAACTCATGCGAATGGATTATGTATCTCTAGGTTGTTTCGGTGCAGGTTATAGATAAGAGTATGATGTGTTCACTTAAGGTGAATCAAAACACCGTAACGTAACACTGTCGCGTATTTGACGCATGCAGTCTGGACGGTACTCCCTGACTGCTGACTGTGACGCGTATTATCGTTCCGTTCACTCCGTGATATCGATGCGTGATGCGTTCCAAAGCTTGTCGATTTTCACCTCGCATCAAAAGAATGACATATGCCATGTTGTTTAATAAGTTGTCAGTAAGCAAAATGATGGCGACGTTGTCACTGTTAGGGATTTTTTCACAAATGCGAGCACACACTTAAAGTGTAATTGTTATACTTATTGTGTATTCAAATTGTGTTTTATTGGAATTTTTAAATTACTTGAAGTGTATCTCTTTTTATAATTGTGTAACGTTTCTATATAGGTACTGTGTTGTATGATTGAAACAAATAAAAATGATTATTATAATAAACATAATTAGCCATCTGATTTTTTTCTGTATAAAATATTTTAAATCTTTATACCTACTTGTCATAATAATTAATTACAGATCTAGAATGAATCTCGGAATCAGTTTAACTTCAATTCACCACTATTAGGTAAACGAGCGAAGCCCACTCCACTCAACATTGTAATGGTATCAGCGCTAGTACGCTATTTATTCCCGACCGTGAATTAAGTTATTGTACCTGTCCTACACTGTGCAATCTCGGGCCCACCAAGGTGTAAGTAGTCAACGCGTACCTAATATTGAATAATATTTCTATGGTACTGATAATATACGTGCATATTAACATTCAGACACATCCACAATATATTTCGCATATAACTTGTATTAAAAATAAATATCAATTATTTTCTAGGCTTCTATGTTAACTAAGAAAATAGGTATCCGATATAGTTAATTTAAAATGTATAATGCGGTAAGTAAGTATATATAAATATTAGAAGGTCAGGTGAGGTAAGTTTGTTGTTTTTTAAATCTTCTCGTATAGGTAATTAAGTACCATTTCAAATAGTCAAACCGGTAAAGCCTATTTGCTTCTAGAGGTACCTACCTACCTACCTATTTATTATCTAGATTGATTAAAATAAAAATAACAACAATAAGTACTTACAACTGCTGATTTGCAAAGTGAATTATTAGACATGGTGTATATAAAGTAATATCGTACGGCTTTGAACTTTCTAGTAGGTACCTAGGTAGTAACTTTCCATTTGTATTTGTTTTTGGCCACAACAAAATGATTAAAATCAACAAATAATGCCAACTTCACGAAATCGAAATCTTTACAAACAACCAACACAAAACATACCAACTAACGACTGAACCAGTCTCACTCACTCAGCCAGTAACCAAAAACACTACTTAACTAACTATAATAGGTAGGTATATGGTATGGTTAGTATTGGTATAGGTAGTATGTTTAAGAGTTGAGTGCTAACATTAAATTTGCTTTGCTTTCTGTTTTCGTTGAGCGAAATAGCGTTACCTACACGTTCCAAACAGGTAGTCAGTCTCTGTCATTCGTCTATGCACAATTTTATTAAGCAAATGTTCAACCTCTGCCTGCATTATTCATTTACCTACTACTAATTTAATCAATGTTCACAATCACTCATGTAACTACCTGATTAACAGGCATTAAAATGTTTGATAAATCGTCCATTTAAGTTAGGAAGTTGTAAATTTATTTTTGAGAACCATTAAAAACCAGATCGTGTCGAACTTTTAATTTTTGACAGATAAGTAATTAACTGCTAGAATATAAATATGTTCATAGTTCGAAAATTGAATATAAAGTATCAAAGTAGGTACCTACAACAGACATATTAGGTACATGAAATATATTCTCAAAATCATAATTTATTATAAGTGGAATGTATGTATTATATAATAATATCGAATATCGATCACTTACAAGCTAAAGTAGGTACGAATAGGGAGTTCATTCTAGGCATATTAATGTAGGTATTACTAGGTAGGTATATACATTTTTATTGATGTTGAGTAGCTACCTATTTTAGTTCGTAATATTTCTAAACTGTATGCAATCTGAAACATGAAACTAGGCAATTAATTGTAAGCAACACGAAACAACGTTGGTTTACGACAACTAGACTCTGAATTAAAGATTAATAATGGTAGCAGTAAAATCTCATGTGGGTTACCTACCTATTTCTCATTGTTTTCAAAAATGAATATACTTACACTCAACCTAACGTAAACATTTCTGAGATCTACCAAAAGAAAGGATGCCCTAAAGTAATTGAATTAAAAACTCATTATATTTTCTATCAAGGTCCAAAAAAGTTTCTCAAATACCTAGTCATATTTTATTATATTTTTTGGTTTTATCTATTTGAAGGATATTTCAAAACACACAAGAGCTAAAAAAGAGGGTGACTGGGGGTTTGCCTTATGGTCTTCTTTTGAATGCAAAAATAGAAAATTATCTTATTACTTTTCTCGCGGATGCGTAGATACATGTATTTTTATGACAAGTGCGAACATGGCAATTTTCTAATTCGTAATACCTACCTTCTATTTCACGCTTAGGGCACCAATCAATAATGTCTCCTATGGACATCCTGTATCAAGAGTAAAGTTTTGTACTGTTTGTATTGCAAAAAAGTTGTATCGAGATTCACATATATCGATATCTGACACTGACAAATAATAATGGTGTTCTAAAACTTTGAACAATTAATAAAGATTGAATTCAATGTTGTGTATTTAGTTTACGACTATGAAGGTAGGCAACTGTCATGGCATCATCAATACAATATTTCCATCATACCTAATATGACAATGGATATAAATAATATTATACTTAGTTGATATCTACTTACCCATGAAATAAATATAATATGAAATATGATGATTGTTAATGACGAACTAGCGAAAAGTCGATTATAGTATACGTACTCTTATTCTTATTTTCTTTTCTCTAGCTCTAGAGGAACGGTATAC
Organism: Apoderus coryli; assembly: GCA_911728435.2. Classification (NCBI taxonomy): domain Eukaryota; kingdom Metazoa; phylum Arthropoda; class Insecta; order Coleoptera; family Attelabidae; genus Apoderus; species Apoderus coryli. The sequence continues at coordinate 10,993,616 of OU452210.1, forward strand.
CAAAAAAGCAATACATCAGGTGAATTCGATAGATATTTCCCTGTCTTTTAATCGAATGTATGAATGAATCGTACGACTGCTAGAGAATAAATTATTATTCTTAGCTTTGGAAGTATGTTTAGGCAAATATGATTACTGGATAATGTATGAAGGGTTGTCTAGCAATATAATTTTCATAATAATTTTATGAATGTTTCAATAGTTTCACCGCAAATTTGCCTAACAATATTAAATTATAAAAGTTTTTTTTACTTACTATAATTTATTATTGTTAGGTATATAATTAATGATAATAGTATTATTGCAGGTACTACTATTATTCATATAAATTACAATGACAAATGTTTTTTAAATATTTTAATAATACCTAATAAATATGCTCTTTTACATTAACAATAATTATGTAGGTATTTTTCTGTTTGATTATTATTAGCTTAAGTCATGAAAACAAATTGCAAACAAAAAATAATTTAGTGGCCACTGCAAGTGCCAATGCTAAGAAAAACACGTGTTAATGTTGATCGATTCTGGAGTTTGCGCGTCCTTTAAAAAATTTTTAGTTTTACTTTGGGCGGCGGCTAATGTGCAAGTGTATCGCTCATAGCTCTAGGTATTGGAAAACGTGGCCCTAGCGTAAAACTCGACGTGATTATTATACCTATCGCCATCGTGTTTTGGATTTAATGTTTTGCGATGGCTGGTAGAAGATCCAGCTCAATCGGATGCAAGTCGCTGATTGGTCGCAGGGTCTCAGTTTATGTTAATTCCAATTCATATGATGCCATAAAGGTAGGTAACCAATAACAACAATCATGTACTCATGAATCTGACCCAAACTCAAACAAAAATACCTACGTAGGTAACTATACTATCAATATAATACCTATCTAACTTAGTAAACATAAAATGTAGCAAACTAAAACTAGGTATTTGAATTAGGTTCCAATAAAAAATTTACTACAACTCTTTTAAACTCAATGTGAATAGGTTTTTTTCAGAATAGATTGATATTTTACGGATATTTTGAATAACTTAAAACGTAAATAAATCTTTTAAAATAAACATTCTCATACTATACTTACCTACCTAGCATCTCATAAACAAAGGATATCCCTGAAATTCAACAATACCTATATCCTAGGGTCCTTCTGTAGGCCTTCCAACTCCTTAAATATCTTATGGGCGTTTGCACCAACAGTTTTAGGAAGCACCTAACATTAGGGAAAGAATAAACCTTGGATTTTGTTTGCACTTATTTTTTCCCTAACTTTAGGTGCTGTCTCAAATTGTTGGTATAAACGGCCATATTAGACTTTGAAACAAATAACTAACGCATTTTTTTAATACAAGTACAATCCACACAATATATAGGTACATACATAATAGGTATCTAGGCTAACTATGTTATATTTAATTGAATTTACTATCATTACATTACAATCACAGATCTAGAAAGTTTCTAAATCTGTGATTACAATAGCCTGTATTGTAATCACAGATTTAGAAACTTTCTAGATCTGTGATTGTAATGTAATGATAGTAAATTCAATTAAATATAATATAGTTAGCCTACGTAAATTGCTCAACCTTGGAATAACGACACCCTGGATAAGTTGGAGAGTTATTATTTCGCTAAGTACTACAATAATCATTGGACATATTGTAGAATAATAATTTATGTATTATGAATGGTGATACTATAATAATTATATAGATACTTATAAATCCTAGTACCTATTAATTTTACATTTTTGTACAAATGTCGTGATAGGTACCTAATACCTATAATTTGAAGAGATTTAAGGGGTTGGCGGTGGTTGGTGAAAAATTATTTTCAATGTCCATTTGTAGGTAGTATATATTTTTTGAGAAAAAGATAGATGTAAACTTATTTGAAGAATGAAAGATGTTTTCAACATTTTGTCAACAATCTTAGGTAGATAAGCCAAAACTATTTAAAATGCGAAACTAGGTCATCTATTCAGCTAAGGTATCTTTATATTTCTTTATAGAAATCTGGGTAGGTACGAAGCGCGTCTGAAAAAAGGAAAATAAAAAAGAGAATATTGTATCAGATGGGCGTATAAACGAATACGTGAATATTTTAATATCTACCTATTCATTAGGGACTTGTTTTGTAAAATGTAAACTTCGCTAGTATACTACAATTTCCAATTAATATTATTCTGATTGACCAAAATGTTTGAGAGTTTGAGCTATTTCAAAGAGTGTTGTTTTATTGTAGATTGTAGGTTTTGCCAAAAAGGGTTTTGTAATAAATATCCACATGCTTTGTTGGATATTATGCAACTGTTGTTCAAGGTACACAACTACTCGATAAACAATAATCAGTTTATATTCAAGTATAGTCTGTTTTAATTAAAGAGTCGCTCTATCGCTCACATGGAACTGTACCTACCTCCCACCACCTACTACATTCAAAGTCAGTTAGTATAGAAATAATACACAAATATTCTACATATCCTGTCTATTTAGGTATATCTAGGTATGAAAATGATACCCTTTTTGATGTTATGTGGACAAAGGACGACTAATATTATTTTGAATCTTGGCGCCTGTATACCTACAGTGCTTCAAAGCTTACATTATAGGTCATTATTAAATAGGTTGGTATTAAATGTCCAACAGTTAAAATTTACGATTTGTCAAGTAGGTACCTATTGTTTGTTAACATTGGTTATGATGTGTCAACAAAACAATTTACCTAATAGGTAGATATTATATTTATTGCATATATTTATGATTATATTAATATTATTGTAAGCTACGTAGATAGGTACCTATATAATATGATACCTACCTATAAAGGTATTGATTGCATAAGTACAATTCCTGTAACTTGAAAAAAATTAATAATTGCAGTGAATTAAAAAAATAAGATTACTTCATTATTTCACATATTTATCAAGTGTGTACATTTATACTCTGGATATATATCTTTGTGCCGGTTATCCTCCTATTGACACAAACTAAAAAAAATGCTACTTGGTAAAAAGTCTTGCTCACCACGCTGAGACGTAAACACATGATCTCCAATTTCTAAGGAAGGACGAATATTTTCGGTATAAGTTTATTAATGACAACATTTTTTTAAATTTATAGAATATAGGTATATTTATTTAACTAATCATTAATTCATCATTCATTTGCAGTTATAATTCAGATTTATTCTCGGTAAACTAAATTAGCCCTTAACTATATGAGATTGTTTCAGCTTTAGACTTTTCTGTTTCAGTAGAATAAGCTGAGAAAACGTATGACCCTCATTCAACTGGACTATAGCAAAATGTCAGTGTATGTGAGTGCTAGTCGGTGTTTTAATGTTTTATGTTGCTTTGTTTAATATTGACTAATTATTGTATACCTAGTTTTTTTAAACACACACACACACACACACCATTAGTATTATGCAAGGAAGCCTCAAGACTCAGTCCATAGCGGGATTGATACAGAGCGGCTGCATCCATTCTTTTTATGCCAATATGACATATAATTAAGACCTAAGTGTTTTGGTTTTTTAGAGACAAGTGCATTTATGAAATACTAAAATATATTGTTCAATATTATGAACTTATATGATTTCTTCCAGTGGTGTGGTGTGTTTTATAAATTTTTATATTATAACCACTGGTTTCCCCAAATTTGTACCTATCTAATTATAATAACTTAAGAATATGCATCTACACTTGTAATTCATGGTGGTTGTATGGTGTGCTGTCTGCTCTGTTGCTGTTGGTCAATTTATTTATCAGTGTCATAGGTAGGTATGTCTTACAAAAGCATGTCAAATGAAATACAAATTTAATTACTTAGGTATTTCAAAATCAACTATCCATCCTGTATGCACGCTTTGCAAGCTTAAACTATCACCGTAGACCGTATAATAATGTACCTACTAATGTGTCTAGATATATTATGTTATTCGCAATAGCGGAAATCGGGCACTGCCGGAATGTTTTGTCCACAACGGGTTTTGGGTATAGCAATAATATACCCATCCCATGATACGTGTAGAAGCTCTTTTTTCGAACAGTGACTAAAGCTAATTAATCAGAACGCGTTGTGCGGTTGTGTGTACATTATAATGCTCAAAACGCGAAATAAATGATGGCGCGCTTTTGTTTTGCTTTATGGGGCATTTTTTGGCGCACGTCGCGTTGTGGCTATTGTGCTTTATACAGAACGCGTTTCAGATTTAAAAAAAAGTGATACAAAAAATAGATCATTTAATTTTACTTAACATAAATTACATATTATTATATGCAAAATTAAACGAAAACTTAAAAAAATTACTTGTTTTTACAAGAGCTGCTCTTATGACATTTTGAATTGCATGCACATGCATTTGTTTGGCATCCTTTGAAGCAATTACATGGAGTAAATCTTTGCTTGAATGCAGAAGACAAGATGGTCACTTGACGCACGTTGACAGAAGAACCTGCAGCGATCTCGGATAACGATAAAAATACTGAAGGCGATAATTGAAACTCATTTCGACTGTATAATCTTTGCAATTTTCCATTTTTTGTTCCGAGAATGTACAAACTTTAGTCCGTAATTTCCATGATCACTGCTAACACATTTATATATATTATATTAAATTACCTAGGTAGTACCTATATTAAAACAAAATTAGATAAACATTTCAATCAGTGTCACCAAAAAAATACTTAATCAAAAACATCAAATTGTTAATCCATATTTTATCTTTAATTTTAATTGCTTTTATATTTACGGACTATAATTAAAACCTAATTTACATATCAAGGTAATATCAAATTTTATATAAATTTTTTATTATATTTCAAATTTATAAATGTTCCATATTGTAACCCTGATGAAGATATCAATAAATATGGAAAGCTTGGCATAGTAAGAAAAAGTTTTATTTCAAGCATCAAAGACTGATCATCGCAAGAAATTTTATAAACTAATATAGTCAATCAAGACTAATAGGAATCAACATATGATTATTATTTATACATATAAATCAGTATCATACAAATATCACAACAAATATTGCAATGTAACGATTGAAATTTATATTTATTTTAAAAAAATCTACTCTAAATAATGCAGTTAGGTATACCTAAGTACAACATGCAAAATTTTTATGATTATTTCACTAATTAGGCCAGGCATAAATGACCTATAACATAGCATGTTTAATTGCTACCACCGTATGTATGTAGGTTCACCTATGTTGTATGGAAATATATTAGATCGACAACTATGCCTGGTAGGTATATAAATTTTAATTTACACGAATACGCGCCTGTTTTTATAAACAATGTAATTCAATGAAAAGGCAATTGGGTTAGTTTGGGATAGGTACATCATACTTGTCCACAAGATTGGTATGTCTCCAGCATTTATGTAGGTACATTTCGAGATTAAGTGCAGTTTACGTATTTTCACAAGGGATATGTAAGTTTTTGGAGGCAATTATTATTACTCCATATCCATACACTTCGTACCAACTATGAGTATAGGGCACCTCTATTTAGAGCATTACAAGAGTGCAATGCGCGAGGGATCAGCAGTGAGGTCGATTACTTTGACCAAACACTGCGTGGGTTTAGGGCCCAGTTGTCTCGCCTCCTATATCGCTCCGAAGATTAGCTTACTGTGAGATCTTATTTATTATATACGCATACTCTTTTCCTAAATTAATTTCGATGTCGTTAGTTTTAACTCAATAATGTTTGTTTGCTATCTTAGTATTGGTAACAATTTTTAGTGTTATTGTTTCTTGGATAATGTAAAGTAATTTCCTAAATATGTACAATATTTTTAAGAGTTTGCCTTGTAATTGGGTGTTAAACCTGTTAGGCAAGTTTAAATAAATAAATAAATAAATAAATTACTACCTAAATCAGTTTAAAGATAAGTTGAAAAAATTAAGAATTTTTGTTTATAAACATAATTATCAATTCAGTATTTCTAAATTAATTCTTTACCAAGTGTTTATGTGAGAAAGCTGACAATAGGATCAGATTCACTGGTGACAATTGGTGACAATTGGTTTATGGACTTGATTATGGTTAGGCGTATAATCCTAGTGAGGTTAATGTTTACTAAGCATAAACCGCATTCAAGAAAAAGTTACAAAAATATAATGGCTTTACAAATTACAATAGTTTTAATACTTTAAGTGGGAGAGGTCTATATATCTATTAATGACATACCTACCTACTAGGGTTGCCAGATATATTTATTTCAAAAATAGGTTAGCCCATATACAATTATATGAGACTGAATATATGAGAATTTTAATGTACTGCAAAATACCTACATTTTTGAATGAACACAAATTAATTAAAATAAACTCTTTATTCTATTTTTAGGTAGATATAATTAAATTAAACATTAATTTCATTAAATATTAGCACATAACTACAAATTAAAGAAAAAATACAACCACTGCGGACTGCGGCATTATTGCAATTTTACATGAATCATGTACCTAAACTTAGAAACATGTATCTACACAAAATAATGTGCCTATTAAACCAAACAGAAATCTTGAATTATGTAATACAAAGAAATGATGAGATAGGAAGACAGTTAAAAACCTTTTAACAATAAATTTGTTTTTTCGTATTTCAAAGAACTGCGGCAATCTGATAATAATTTCTCTGTCTGTTAAAACGTAATCATAAAAGTCATTCAAGCAGGAAATATCAAAATTTAGTGTTACGCTAAGTTCCCTTTTGATCAGCTCAATAGATGCTTGATTTCTTGCCTGATATAGAAAAAATCCTTTCTACATATGCGGAAATGCAAGGACTATTGAGAACAAAAAAAAAAATTTTTAAAATGTTAGGCAAAGTCAACTCAGACGTTTTTTTTTAAAATATGCACCCCCTTTGCGATTTCTGATAAAGCCACAAAGTTATTATCTTGTATGGATAAGTTATACATTTTATTTAATAAAGTTAATTCATCAAAAACTTCAACCAGGTTCACAGAATCTGTAAAAAGTTTATTTTATAATAATTTAAAAATAGCAAGTAAATTTCCGGAATTTCATTTTCAGGAGTACTTACCTTCATATTTATTATTGTTTATAAACATCAGTTTTTTTATTAGAGTTGGGCAGTCATTCATTCTTCGAAAATATGATAATAGTGGTTTCCGCTACTTCAAAATTCTGGCATGGCTGGCACGGGCGTATCTATTAATGAAAATATATGAGATATAGTCTCATATTAGGCGTGTTAATAGGAGCTATGAGAAAGAGTTAAAATATATGAGTCTCATATTAAAAATAGGAGGTCTGGTAACCCTACTACCTACAAAAAACTACTAATATGGGTGAATTGAAGGTCCATTATAGGATTAGGTGGCATTATATTATATTTGTAAAGCAAACGCCGCACCGCGCCGTCCGGCAAGTGGGAGATATGGGATTCGAATCATGTTGCTAGCACAAATTAATTCCAATGCATTTAATTCAGTATTGCTCTATTTCTACACATTTCTCAACTTTGGTAATATTTGTACGTATACAATATTAGGAATCATTGCACGATTATTCTGTTACTAAGTATTATACTAACAAATTTCAAAATGTGTACCTACTTATATACGAAAATATAGTTATACAAAATGAAATAGGTAACTAGTAAGTCTACATGTTGCTGTGTCCATACTAAGACTGCGATTGATTATCCGCTACTTAAAGTTGACTGATTATAAGCGTCTCTAAAAATTCAAAAACGACTAGATACCTACGGATTATAGATAGAATGTTAGTAGAATAAGATTAACTCAATAGCAATGTAAGGCGCAAAAATAATAAATACCTACTCTGTACATTGTGCAACTTGTATTGGTGCGCAATTTTAATGTCATGTTTTAAGTATTTTGTTCTTGGGCTATGACTACCCCAAACCCCAACTACTAGAACCATACCTACATCTACAGACAGAAAACAGTTGATAACAATATAAACCGCGTGAAAGTGCATACCAAATATTGAAGTAAAAGCAAACCAACAAGGGTAAGCTTGCCGCAACGAGACAGATCTTGTGAAGATGCGCAACTATCACTTCTCAGAACGTAAAAGAAGCATTTCTAATGTATGTATTTTTTTTTATTTTTGGTAAAATTTAAATGTGGACGTTTCACTTCACTTAAAATGTTTTAAGCATTTTATTTTCACACTAATGAAAATTGCACTAGAAAATTAATTTTAAACATACACAAAACGCAGAAAGCCGCTATGTTTATTACATATTTGTTTGACATAGAATTAATTAATTTCACTTCTGGGGTATTTTTTATGTAAAAAATAACATATTCTCAAATCCTCTAAATAAGTAGGTATATATAGGTACCTACAATAAGTAGCGCACTGAGTCGTTCCCTAAACCCACACTTAAAACTATACTTTTCATATCCTATAGGTATAGGTAATATGAATCCCGTAGTACAAAAATGTAACCAAAAGTGTAGAGCTGTCCATAATGCGCATGATCACCAGTATCTTATTTTTCAACAGGACCGCCTTTGATTAAATGTAATATTACTGTTATGTTATAGGTATATTTAAAATTAAATTTTACGATTTGGTACCATTCAAATAAAAAAATGGAATAAAGGAATTTGAGAAATAAAAAATTACATTAAATATCTAAATACTTTATTGTCTAACAGGTACAACCCAATAATAATAAATCTAAGCAGAAACGAGAAATAAGTAAAAATTCTAATACTGGAAAATATCTTAAGGACATGAGCATTCTAATTATTTATTTTATTATTATATAATATTTGTTTGTTTATACAACCACCTTAGGCGTCTTACCTCTCTACAGCCTTCAAAGAAGGGGTGCAAGAAACAGTGACTTCACAAATATTTTCCGTGTCCATGTAAACCACTTCCATATCATCCGTACTACTCGCAATAGTATTTTGTGACAAAACATGGTTGGTAGAACTTGTATTCTGAGCAATTTCATGGAGGATTTTATAATTAAGTATATCCCAGTTTAACAACAGAATTCAAACGAACTTTGTATACCTACACAACGCAGAAAATATATTCTTGACATACATATCATGCATTTTTGACAGACTGCTTTTAAGTAACCAGTGTCTTGTGTCTTGATATCAAACGATTAAGAATTTAACTTCCACTCTCATTTACATAATCTCTTCTTTTCAACAAAAGTTTGGGAACTGCATCGGGTACGAGGGTGATCCTCTTGCCGTCTTCTCTACAAATGATATTTTCTGCAGCGAAATGCTTACTGCATATGACATTCCCATCACATAAATTTTCTGTACTAGGATCCCAATGCCCGCATCCAAACATCATGTCTTTTGTTTGTCAAGCTAAAAATGAGTATCATGTCAATGGTATCATATTGACTCAAACTCAGACTGTTAGAAACCCGAAACAATAACTTACTGAAAATATTTAATACCAGGAATGAGACTTTCATTTTTACACCACAACACTATACACCTCATTGTTTGTTAAATAAACGAACTAAAACCAAAATATCAAATATTAAAAACAATTTTAATCACAAATAGGTATATCTATCAACAATTAAAATATACCACGAATAAAACCATAACTCAATTATAAAACCTATCTGAATTGTTGTGAAGCCGACTCTGACAGATATTCCCACTACGAGAAACGTCATTTGCGAAAACAGACGCTGGTGCGAAATCTCCTAAATTTAATAAGATTTGGAAAAAAATGTTTCGTTCATATTGCTGAAAACTAATCAGTATGCAATTTTACCGATAAAATTTAATTATTTGATTTTGTCAAGCAGTTTCGTATGACGCAACATATGGATTTATTTATAAAACAGATATGTGGCATAAATTCTGTAAGACGAACAACAAAATAGTTTTAAATATGGCAGCTCTGTACTGAAAATAAGATACTGAGGAGCATGCGTAGATCGTGAAAACTCTGCATACCGGTTACACTTTTTGGTATTCGGCTGGATTTAATTAGCATTCTAGAGTACATATATAATATAAGATTTCTATGAGTAAAACCCACTATAGAAATTTCCCGGATACTATCACAGTAAGATATATTATTAGCTATACAAGACCTACCCAAAATTTCATACTTTTTCTGCATTTGTTGAAGAAGGGCCAATATTCATTGAAACACCAGATTCACAAAATATCTTAAATACAAAGGAGTATTATACAACATTTTCATTTAGCAATATCACTTGTTCTGTAATTTTGGATGAGCAAGATTTCAAAAAATTTATGTTTCATGTGGGAAATCCTCATCAACAAATTGCATACATAGTGTACGTAACGCAAGTTTGCTAGTTCTAATATTCAGTTTGGGTCGCATAAATTCAATTCTTCGGCACAGTAGGTAGTGGTTACACAGCTCAATAATTTTACATCTTTTTGAATCTGGATTTTAAAGAGTTGTTTTAGGTTTTCCAGAGTTTTATCGAATGTTCAGAAAATTTCTTTGGCTGTGTGAAGACATATTTGATTAGACGGTAGCCTTCAAGGTTAAACATTTTTAATTGAATATTCTATACTGACCTCGATTATGCTAGAAATGAAAAAATTTACACTCGGATACCCAAAGCCTAAAAAAGATTTGACTTCTAAATCTCACCTGATTCGCATATCAGCAGGACGACTATAACGTGACAGAAGGGAATCTTAAAAAGCAAGGTAAAGGGTGCTTCTCTTTATTAACGAACTATTTAAACATAAATTTGATATTACTCCAATTACATTGAGGAAAATTACGGTTCCGAAATTTTCAGATATTAATTTTTACAACTTTCGTCATCATTTAATGTTTGGCATGTATATCACTTTGATTTCAGATGGTTTTAGATATAAACGGTCAGATAGCTTTGTTCAGAGATCTGTTAATCGGCATTGGACAACCTAGAGATTGCCCGGAACATAGAGAGAGAATAAGAAAATTAAGAAGAAACTGCGTAGATGCATGTAAATATACCAGCCAAATGATTTTGCCTCATTTACGCAGGTAATTTATAATTATTTTATACAATGGCCACTTACCTTCCTGTTTGCTACCAATTTGTAACCCTACAGTGTGTTATACTAGAATCCAATATACGAGGCATGTTTTTTAAGTAAGTACCGTTTTGGAATTAAAAAAAGACGTGCAAAGATATCGCAATAATTTTATTTTTACAGGAAAGCCTGTACCTTAATCTACTTTCCTACCTAATTTCCGTGAATATTGAGGCACTTGTCATAACGTGGCACCAGTTTTTGAATACCCTCCTCATAAAATTTTGCCGCCTGACTTGTTAACCACTGTATCACAAATGTTTTGACTTCGTTATCGTCTTGAAGACGCTGACCACCCAGGTGTTTCTTCAAGTGCAGGAACAAATGGTAGTCGCTGGGCGCCAGATCACCTTCATTGTGGTACCGCTCAAGGAAAGTCAATGCACTGCCTAAACGTTGGGTTTTGTGCAAATCCGTCAACATTTTTGGAACCCAACGTGAACACAATTTCCGGTAATTCAAGTTCTCGGTCACAATGCAATACAAAACACTACGAGAATATTGAGGAAAGCAGTCGCACATTGATGAAATTGTAAAGCATCTGTTTTCTCTCACCTTTTCCTCCACTTTCTGCACCAAATCTTCATTAACGACCGAAGGACGCCCACTCCGTTCTTCATCATGCACATTTGTGCGGCCATCTTTAAATGCTCTCACCCATTTCCTTACCATTCCATCACTCATAATGTTTTGTCCGTAAACATCACAGATCTCACGATGAATATCGATCGGTTTTACGCCTTTAGCACTAAGAAATCGTATAACAGCCCGTACTTCACAATCGGCGGTACTCACGATTGTCGGAGGCATCTTAAACACTCAGTAAACAACGTATACAATGAGGAATCAGACTGTAATGGCGTCAGTGCGTAGACAAGAGATGTAGGTATGCGCGGAACGCCGATCGTAGCGCTGCGGCGGCGGAATCGCAAAACCGTACTTACTAAAAAAACGTGCCTCGTAATACTAAAACTTTCTTCGAATTCTGTATAAGAATAATACGTTGGCTCAGAAACTGTATTTAAGCGATAATGATTTTCCAAATATAGGTAAAAACTGAAATTTTATTTAGTTTTATTATTCATTTTCCAGTTTTCTTGTAAACATCCCCTAATATAGTCACATTGCCTGCTCTAAAAATACACCTGGTTCGCCGTAGGTGAATTCTAGCATTGTCTTTATAAGACAATGATTACAGTTTCAAAACAACGATATACACTAGAGAAAGCATAGACGTTAGACATGCTTTTGCCTAATTAACGTAATGAGTAATGCTCCGTGACATAGGTTTTAATCTTGAGCAGCTGATTACAAAATGTACATATATCATTTGTGAATTTTATTAAGTATAATTACTGAGTAGAACCTTTGGTATAGAATAATATTGGAAGACACGTTTTACCACTTCACCAAAACACTTTTTTTAGAAACTTCGATGCGCGTTTCTCAAAAATCATTTCGAATTCGTTCTAATTTGTTTCAATCATTGGAGTTCAAATAAATACACAATTTTGCTAAATTTAATTGACTCCTCTAACTTTAACAGTTTTTGAGAACTCAATGATTTTTTTCGAGTTTGAAACACCCTATGTATTCGATTTCAACCTTACACTTCTTTGGGAAAATATACTTAGTTTTCTTTTTAAGAAATACGAAAACTTGACCTATTTTTCTAATGAGATTTTTTTCTATTTTTCATAAAAAAGCTTGTTATCACTGACACATAATATACCTACATACAAAACATGTAGAGGTAGATAAGTACCTATAGAGGACCCGAGGAAATAATATTAATTTCTAAATATTAATAATATATAAATTAAAAAAATAATAATTTGCGTAAAGGAATTATTCTGACATTTCTTTTTAGCAATTTGATGTAGGTTCCGTGCACCGTACCTATGTTTCGAATACGTAAAAATATGTTAGGAGTTCCGAAGATGTTATTAAAACTCTTTCATTATAGATGCAAATCTTTGGTTTCAGTATTGTAATCAGCGGCAAGAAGCTTTTGCCAAATTTCTTATAATTTAACCGACTTCGTAGCTTTAATACTAATTGAAAGCATTTTTGCGCAAACACCCAATCGTTTTATTTAAATACCTAGTAACACGAATATTTTTATTTCAGTTCTATCGATGAAGGAATACCAGCTGACAACCAGAACCTAGTTATGCTCTATTTCATGGCTCAACTATTTCATAGAGAACTTTGCAAATCACATCGTCTTGTACAAATTATTCCAATGGATATGTCTGGATATTATGGTAAAAAATTGGTACTTATATATTGCTTACTTGCTTGGTTGAACGACGGAATTAAGTTTATAATAATTGTTGTTTTGATACCACTTTTTGAATTATGACCCAAACTTGTGGTTTTCTAATTCGTTAACCACATGTACGGGGTACCATATTTTTTATTTTTTTGAGAAATGGCAAGTTGTCCTAACGAAGTCAATTCTAGTATTTTGACCTACTTTACACGCTGGTATTGTACTAAACAAATACGCGTCTGGCCCCTTCGACCTTGGATCGGACTATACCTTGTTCTGGTTCAGCCACATAGCGAGATCGCCTGATTTGAACCCCTTAGACATCTCAAAAACGGTGTTTACCTAAATAGGCTACAGAATTTCGATGAATCAAAACGAGATGCAATTGATCACTCCCGAGATCATAGAAAACGTGCAACGGTCGTTTGTGGAAAGGCTAGCCCATTGCCAAACGGTTAACGGTGCCCACTTAGAGCAACTGCTCTAGATAGTACTCCCAAAAACAAAATTAATTAGGTATTTTCGTTATTTAATTAATCACAAAGCGAAACACCTGCATTTTCTCAAAAATAACAACAATAAAAGCCGGACACCGGGTACGCACTTATTAATATCAGAAATTTACAAAAAAATAATGTGTACCTTCTATTTATAAAATATAAATAAATAAATTATAGATTCCTTCCTTTAAATTTTTCTCAGACAACAGAGCTGGTCCTTCAAACTTGGGCAACGTTATAAGTCAGATATTGCTGTGTAAGCAGATTACACCTGATTTTAATCAAGAAGAATTATGTAGCATCACAAAGGATACACAAGAAATAGCGAATATTCTCAAAGATATCGGTGAATTTATGCCTAAACAGGAAAATAATTTAGGTAAGAAAATCGATTTGATGTGGTTGTACCTACCTTTATATCATAATTTTTAATTTGGATTTTATAGAAAAATCATCGGCCTTAAACGAAGACATAGGAAACAAATGGACCAAAAAACGAAAACATTCTTTATATAGCCACATGGGACTTTTGTGTTGTGTGGGCCGTCCAAATTATCTTTGACATTAAAGCCATAGAAACTTAAGTAAATATTATTTTTAAAATAATCTTACAAATATGATGAATGATTAATGTCAAAAACTACATATTTTCTATTTTACAAATCTTGTCATCCGTAATTTTAAGTAGGTAAAGGCACGCAATAAATCTAGCAATTTCCTAATAGGTATAAGAAGAGAACATAGGTACACAACACGCATGCCACAAATTTCATTAATATTTTTTAAATAAATGTCTAGGTACATGTCATCCAATATTATAGGAGGTGAAGAAAAACAAAACAAATGTTCCTCTGAACAAAAATCCAATCCCAAATTAGTTAATATAAAATAAACATTAATTTGATAACAGTTGTAAAGATAGTTTGAAAGCAATATCTGCGCCTTTAGGGTACGGCCAGATTCCATCGGTAGGTATTAGAGTTATACCACCATCGTTACTATAATCTTACACCATAAATATAGGTATAAAATGATTCAATTTGGCAAAGTTAAGTAATGTCATTAACAAACAAATGCCTTAAAAAGAATTCAAATATAGGTATTTTACGAAATACAATTTTTTTTTTGAAAATAAATGAAATTTTGCAGATTACATACAACACCATCTCGATTTTATTTAAATATAAGGTCCTATCACAAAACAAAATGTACATTCTCAAAGAAATTTTTTATTCACAACGTGAAAGTGGTGACAAATACCTTCACACATTAGGTATCCATAAAAAGCGCCATAATATTAGTTCTACCACCAGTCGTAGATAGTACCTTATTTTTACAAATAGGTACCTACAACTATTATTATATATATATATCTACTCTAGAATGATAATCCCGTAGTACAAAAATTTAACCAAAAGTGTAGAGCTGTCCATAATGCGCATGATCACCAGTATCTTATTTTTCAACAGGACCGGCTTTGATTAAATGTAATATTACTGTTATGTTATAGGTATATTTAAAATTAAATTTTACCATTTGGTAACATTCAAATAAAAAAATGGAATAAAGGATTTTAAGAAACAAAAAATTACATTAAATATCTAAATACTTTATTGTCTAACAGGTACAACCCAATAATAATAAATCTAAGCAGAAACGAGAAATAAGTAAAAATTCTAATACTGGAAAATATCTTAAGGACATGAGCATTCTAATTATTTATTTTATTATTATATAATATTTGTTTGTTTATACAACCACCTTAGGCGTCTTACCTCTCTACAGCCTTCAAAGAAGGGGTGCAAGAAACAGTGACTTCACAAATATTTTCCGTGTCCATGTAAACCACTTCCATATCATCCGTACTACTCGCAATAGTATTTTGTGACAAAACATGGTTGGTAGAACTTGTATTCTCAGCAATTTCATGGAGGATTCTATAATTAAGTATATTCCAGTTTAACAACAGAATTCCAACGAACTTTGTATACCTACACAACGTAGGAAATATATTCTTGACATACATATCATGCATTTTTGACAGACTGCTTTTAAGTAACCAGTGTCTTGATATCAAACGATTAAGAATTTAACTTCCACTCTCATTTACATAATCTCTTCTTTTCAACAAAAGTTTGGGAACTGCATCGGGTACGAGGGTGATCCTCTTGCCGTCTTCTCTACAAATGATATCTTCTGCAGCGAAATGCTTACTGCATATGACATTCCCATAACATAAATTTTCTGTACTAGGATCCCAATGCCCGCATCCAAACATCATGTCTTTTTTTTGTCAAGCTAAAAATGAGTATCATATTGACTCAAACTCAGACTGTTGGAAACCCGAAACAATAACTTACTGAAAATATTTAATACCAGGAATGAGACCTTCATTTTTACACCACAACACTATACACCTCATTGTTTGTTAAATAAACTTACTAAAACCAAAATAACAAATATTTAAAAAAAAAATTAATCACAAATATCTATCAACAATTAAAATATACCACGAATAAACCCATAACTCAATTATAAAACCTATCTGAATTGTTGTGAAGCCGACTCTGACAGATATTTCCACTACGAGAAACGTCATTTGCGAAAACAGACGCTGTTGCGAAATCTCCTAAATTTAATAAGATTTGGAAAAAAATGTTTCGTTCATATTGCTGAAAACTAAACAGTATGCAATTTTACCGATAACATTAAATTATTTGATTTTGTCAAGCAGTTTCGTATGACGCAACATATGGATTTATTTATAAAACAGATATGTCGCATAAATTCTGTAAAGCGAACGACAAAATAGTTTTAAATATGGCAGCTCTGTACTGAAAATAAGATACTGAGGAGCATGCGTAGATCGTGAAAACTCTGCATACCGGTTACACTTTTTGGTATTCGGCTGGATTTAATTAGCATTCTAGAGTACATATATAATATAAGATTTCTATGAGTAAAACCCACTATAGAAATTTCCCGGATACTATCACAGTAAGATATATTATTAGCTATACAAGACCTACCCAAAATTTCATACTTTTTCTGCATTTGTTGAAGAAGGGCCAATATTCATTGAAACACCAGATTCACAAAATATCTTAAATACAAAGGAGTATTATACAACATTTTCATTTAGCAATATGCGTAGATCGTGAAAACTCTGCATACCCGTTACACTTTTTGGTATTCGGCTGGATTTAATTAGCATTCTAGAGTACATATTATATAATATAAGATTTCTATGATTATTACAGATATCTGGAAAATGTGTACCTACATCTTCATCATATTCATTATTAGAAATTAGGTATATTCTGCCAAAAACTAAATGTTTATGTCATGTACCTAAATAAATTCAATAAAAATGCGTCATGAAGATAGTTTTCGGAAGACCCACAAAAATTAATAAACCTGCACCACTTGCAATTTGACCGAAAAATGAGTGATGGGTCTACTTAGAGTCTTTAGAGTTTTTGATTTGTTGTAAACTGTTGTTTTGTTTAAAATTTAACTACTTGCAAGAGACGACGTCGACGCCTTTAGTACCTTGGCCTCGCTGTGCGACCCTAGACATATAGATAGCGCGTACCTACCTAACATAATTTGCAACTGTGAAAGTAAAAGAAGCAATATTACGTGATACCTAATAATATGGAGACAAAAAGTTAAAAAGTTTACATACAAAAATTTACTATGTTCCACTAAATATTATACCTATAGGTACCTAATTAAGATAAAAATTAGTCAATTTAAAAATTATTTATCTGTATTATAATATAATTACCTATGTACTAATTACCTACAATATTTTGTAGTATTTTTGTGTAAGTTATTTACTGAAAAATGTTTAAAAAGTTAATTTATGTATAAAAATAGCTGTTTAAATATTACACCCTTACCTACCCATATATTTAATAATCCAGGATCCACTTAAAAATCATTCAATCCCAAACGCCAGTGGACATGCTGTCGTTAGTGTCATGTGTCATAAGTCAATAACTACCAGCGTTGCCTGATTGCAACTGATTTCAAGAAAACTACTATGCTTAAATATATGAATGTATTTTATTTACCTAGGTACTACAATAAAAATAAAATAGAGTAAACGTCAGTATAATAAATTAACTAATACAGAAGGTATCGTTTTAAATGTAGATGGCCAGTATACTTTATCTCCAATAAAAATAATATTAGATACCAAAAACTAGTGTCAGAGTGAAGGTATTTTTTTTCATACGCAAATTGTTACGGAGCTGGTTATTGACTTTATCTTAAAGCATTTAAAGATATAACCCACATATTTATGTGATACAAAATGTTAAATAACCAACCTAAGCGTCATGCACAAGGCACAAGAAGAGGCGGGAGATGCATAGATGGCCTACATGTTCAAACATCTGTCGGTGCAATCACGGTAGTCAAGTACCAAGTACCTGATGGCGCGGCGAATGGTTTAAATGTGGGTGCTTACGTCCGAGTCGGTAGACTACATCGTGGGCACTGGCAGTCGATGACCGTGGTTCGGATTCCGCGCTAAACTGTAGGTCCAAATAAAAAGCAAATAATATACTAACGCTGGCTGTGTCATCAGGATAAAAAGACAAGATACCAAAAAAAATTCCCTGTAAATAAAACAGGATGTAATAGTCTCTAAATAAACACAGCTGTGTTCTAACGAATCGTTTTGTTGTAACGTCCAGTTTTGGCAATATTATTGTAAAATAAGCTTTAAATCAAAACTCAAGCCACAAAAAACAACTTTTTGTTCTACCGAATAGTGATCTGTGATCTTTTGACATGCGTGAAACACAATAATAGGCATTAACTGTCAAACGAACGTACGTTTATGAAACTAAGTAGTTTAGTCAAACCAATTAGAAACGTCTTGTGTAATGTCCAGAGCAATGGCAAATATTGCAGAATTTTCCAAGATATGTAAGGTATGTATAAAATGTGCTGCGCAATTCTATTCAAAATTTTGACACAAATTCTGGGAAAAGCATAACTTGAAAGCTGGCATCACTGTAATCAAGATCAAGAAACTGATAGCCCACATCACAACATCCAAACTAAAACTAAGTGTATTGTTTATTCTTTATCCTCTGGCCTATCGCCCAACTTAACCTAAAATATAATTGATGTCCAATTACTACGAAATTTTTACTTAGCTATTAAAAAAAAGTAAACAAATTTGTAATCATTATTATTGATAAAAATGGATATCAGTATCTTTTGTAATGTAAGTTAATTTATTAACGTTCATAGCAATTTTTATATTTGTATTTTATAGAATAATTACGAAACCAATCTACTAGTCTAATCTATTTTATAATATTGGAAATACTGGTTATTTCAATCATCTCAGCCTTTAATATTATATATTATACAACGCAATCAGTACATGAACCTCAACATGCGACTTTTAAAGTACCTAAATATTTACCATAATATATCAATAAAGGAATTATCGATATAGGACAAAAAAACTAAGCAACCTAACTTGTGTTGTACCTATATTAATAAATTTCGTGAGAATTCTTTGAATTATAGACTTGTTTTTTACCAGTTACTTAATGTTTTCTTATGACACAAACAGTTGGAATATTATACATAATTATGTTGTATTCTGTTAGTGACTAACTGAAGTTTTAGCTATGAATATAATATGTTGTTCCATAGTGTAACAATAATCATTTGTTATAATTGCAATGCAATATTGTATGTGTATTTTTAGGAAAATTTTACAGTTGATCAATGTTTATCACGATACACCCAAAAATCTGATTTAGAATCTTTAAGAAAAAGTTTAAAACAATGCGGGCATGAATTACAGAACCAAATGACTAATATTTTGAAAAACGAAACTGAAGCTATTGTCAATTTAGCAGAATATTTAACAAATTTAAAATTAAAAATTAGTAATCTTTCGGTACCCGTAAGCCAATTACGAGAAGAAATCAGGGTAAGAGACTATTTATTTACTACTTATACCTACATATTTTATTTAAATATTGAGTATAATATAATGCAAATTAAAATATGAGTCAATTTTATTTATTTCCATAGACATTATTTGACCTCATAAACACTGCAGAAAATTGTTACCAAACATTTTTGGAAGAGATTAAGGATAATAGTAATAAATCGAATCAAATACACTTGAAACTAGAAATTCTCAAGTGTTCCGTATACACGGAATGTATGATCGAGAATATAGAAACTGCTTCCTATAAAGACATATTATCTCTTGAACATTTAATTGACACATATTCTTACCAAAAGATACTCTTAGATGAGTTAAATTTAATGAGCCAAGAGGTCCAAGATGCTGTAAAACATGTTGAAAGTAAATTGATTGAAATGATCAATAATATTTTTTTAAATGAATTTCGTAACTCCTCTAAAGCAAGCAAAAAAACGGTGTTATCTTGTTTACGAATGTATGATAACCTGAGAAAACATGATGTCGCCCACGCAATTTTCCAGAAAAATGTTGTACAACCGTATTTGCAACAATATTTGAATAAAAACTACTTGGAGAAATGTGGGTACAATTTGGAAATTATTTACGAGCGCGTGATTGCTTTTTTAAATAAAGACATGGAATGTATCGAAAGAATTGTGAAAGAAAATCCACATCTTAAACTATTTAATTTTGTTCTAAACAGCTTTTGGATAGAATTTCACAAGCAATCGTGCGAAGGATTACCTTATATTACAGCACCAGGAAATCCAGAATTATTTCAACAAAGATTTACTTCAACCTGCAGATTGTTGGAAATAATTTGTGAAAAAAGTGGTGATAAAAATTTAATTAAAAATAACGATTCATTTCAAGAATATTTAAAACGATTTAATTTGCCAGTTTATTTTGAAATAAAATATCAGCAGATAGCCGGTAATTTTGAAAATGAAGTTTTTTATATAAATTTAAATAATATATACGACATTAATAATGAGAGTCGGGATGATCAATGTACATTCAAAATGAGACCTTCCACCATATTATGGAATACTACTAAAGAATGTTTTGACAAACACGTTTATATTGATCAATTGGCTGATCAGTTTATAAAATTATCAATGATGTTAATTTCGAGATATGTTAAATTTATAGACAACATGCTAACAGTAAGTTCTGCCTATTATTTTTTATAATGTATTGTTTATAGCAATTCAAATGCTTTTTAGGTTGGTACTTCATTTGAGGAGACTAAAGTTGAATTTATCGTAAGCTGTTTATCGGATTTTTCTCAATTATTGCAACTTTTAGCTCCAGATTTCGTACAAATTGACAATACAATTTATAAAATCATTCATTTAAGTATGCGACCTGTCCTAAGAAAGCTATTTCTTATAAATAGAAGATCATTGGACGATATGAAAACAAATTTAAAGAATCAATTAATTGAAATGAATGTAAAAAATTCTTCTTTGTCGTTAGAAAATGTGGCCTCTATACCAAGATTATACAGACGAACTAATAAATCGCCTCCAAAAGAAGCCAGCCTTTATATGATAAACGCCATAAAACCAATTTTGACATTTAATGAAAGACATAACAATTTGTTGATGTCTCTTGAAGGCAAATATATATTGGATTCTATTATTGGAAATCTTACGAAACAGTGAGTTATACTGACCTACTTATACAATTATTTTTGACGTTATTCACTTCTAACTCTTTTCTGTAGGTACATACATTTGGTGGATGAGGTATTAAGTTCGGTATGTAAAACAGAAGAGTCTTTGAGACGGTTGAAAAGTAGAAATACCAATTTAAATGAGGAAATAAATAGTCCACCTTCAGATTCGACATCTGACGAAAACAAAATTAAGCAACAGATTAAATATGACGTGCAATACTTTTTGGATAATGTTTGTAAAAAATAATATAATTATTAATGATGTCCGTCCTTCACAACTAACTACATAAATACTTATACTTAATTTATTTCAGTTATATCCATTGGGACTGCAACCTTCTAAACAGCTAATGGATTCATTGAGAAACAAAATATATTAATTTGTATGTTGATTAAATAATCATTTTATTGTAGTATTAGTTGTTACAATAACAAGTACAATACAATGTTCCTTTTCCTTACAATTCTATTTGTCTATTATGTCGCTCGACTTCAAATTAAAAGAAAATTACAGACTATGGATTTTACAACGAATAAAATTGTGTGGCAGTTGACGATTGCAATTCTATTTGGCCCATTTTAAATTGTAACCGTTGTAACCATCTCAATAACATCGGATTGTTTAAATTTGTGATTTTTACTTTTTCTTGAGATATTTCCTGATATATAATAGGCATGCAGTTTCTGCAGTTTTGCAACCGAACTTGCAAGTGACCTGGAAGCTGAAGAATATCGATATTTATTTTGATTTTACATATTATGTCATATTTACTTGTATATATGTTGAACACAATACTGGAGTCCACAAAGGCAGCAATTTCACAATAATAGTTGATTGGCATTCTATTAAAGCCTCTAACATACTTAGAAAATGAAGACTCACAATTTCACTTAGCTGAAAAATAATAGTAATTTGTTATATTAAATATATATATATATATATTTCCATATCGAAAGAGTTACCATTTTTGATTGTTGTACCAATTGTAATATGCAAGGAGTAGCTTTAGCCCAAAAATCAAATAAAATATTCATTGTTGTATTGTAAGCTTCGCTTGTTGGTGCATGGTGATTTAATATTTGTTCCAAATAGACTGTCCATAGCTAAAGAATAATGAAATATAATTTCAATACATAATATTATATAAAATATTTACTGTACTCGTACTTGACATAATATGAACGTATGAAATAATGAGGACATATGAAGAACAGATGCTTTTGGTTGTTCTGCAAACTCAACCATAATAACTTGAATATGATCAGCAATTTGACATGAGGCTTCTTGTGGTATAGGTTGACAAAAATTTAGTGAAGTGGAACAACCCATTAATGATGTATGTGTTAAAGATCCGAGTAATAGCCAGGATAAAAGTCGTATGTGTCCTACACATTCGATAAAATCTCTTGGACTACAAGATAAAATTTGACCATCATCAACCAATAAGATGCTCTTGTTTTAGAATCCTACATACCTCTGTTGATTTCCTGTTGTACTGTAAAGCCAGGGAAAATATTTGGTGACACCCCTGTTATCTCGGCCATTTCCCTTTGTAATCTCCAATGCTAAATATTGCGCTATACTACATTTAATTATACCTCCCAAAGTATCATCATTAAGCCCGACTGATGTGCCTTTGCAGTAGCTCTACAACATTACGAGTTGGCGTAATTAAAAAAATATATAATACATTTTTTGTTACCTTAATTTTAGAAATTGTGTGAAAGTCTGTTAAGAATTCCAATATATCTGTTAAATGTACTTTCATGCATTCAGCAATACCGGTTTGGTATATGGATGAATATTCCGAACATACTGAATGATATTCTTTTGTAATTACATTTGATGGGATACCACCTCCGATATCCTAAAATATGAGAATTGATTTGAAACACCTATTATAGTAATATTGCTCTAACATAGGTACCTGCAAAATTAGGCTAATAATCATAATTAAATTGACATCAGGTACATTTGTTTTAAATTTTAATACTTGCACAAGTTCATATGTTACCATGCGACTTAGAATTAATTTATCCCTTTCCTAAAAGAGATAGAGATATAAAATATACAAGTTCTTGAAATTGGTACATTTACTGCTAAGAAAATAGACGCGTAGGTCATTATACGCACCTTTATAAACGCCCTATAACACAAATAACAAACTTCAGCTAATAAATTATATCTCAAAGCATTTGTTTGTATTGCATAACTTAAAACTTTGGAGAATGGTTCTAAAATACCCTGAAAGATATAAGGATATTTTAAATAACAAGTTTTTCTAGACCGTTAAGCCGATATTGATAATACATACCTTAAATTGAGAAATTAGTGGCACTTTGAATAAACAAGCCATTATATTCAACAATGGATCAACATCAACAAGAACATTTAATAAAAATAACAACTTTCTGAAGAATATCTCAAATTGTTGCAAAACAGTACTCCACATCGGCGTATATGGTCCTATAGTCGCTTCTTGAGGCAAGCAGTTGAGATACGATGCGACATTTTCCAATATTATCGGCAAGATATCAACAGGCAATGACTTTTTTGAATTTAATGTCTGAAACATTAACACACACTTCATACTAGTATTTGTAGGTATACAGGGTGGTTTTTCAGAGTGTGAATTAGTGACATTATGAGTCTATTAACTGACCATAATTGAAATATAATAGAAATATAGGTACAATTTAAAATAACAGAGCTAATTTTCACTTCGTGTATAACACTGGCACTGAAATTGATAAAAGTTCTAATAGTTTACAAAAAGGAAGTAATTACCTCAAAAAGAAGTTGTAACGGAGCTACTGGATTTAATTCGTTAAAGTCTACTAAAGCTTGTATAACACTTTTGAAAAACTGAAGCCGAATTTTTTCTGAAAATTAATGAAAAATTAAAATGAACATTTTTATACTTTAGAAGAGCTTACCGCTGGCTTTGGTTTGAAACATTTGTATAAAGATGCCATTTGGTGCTAATTGATGTAAAACACAACGCAAAAACTGATGCGCTACACTCACAGCGCCCCCCGGCAAATGCACAGTGCTATCATATTGCCAAGGGTACGATGCATTATTAGCTATTCTAAAAATGTTTTACAAAAACGCAATAATGAATGATTAATTAATTAATTCCTGTCAGTATATCTTACTTAGATACTATACTAAGTATATCCGGCAATAACGGAGCAGCTAGACTTGGCTCCCGATGAATAAAAGTTCCCAGTGTTATAATACATAATCCAATTTCTTCATCACTATATTCTTGTTTGACTGTACCACATTCTGAACATCTTTCATTATTACATTCTTCACCTATTCGATAGGAGCTTTGTTTTGTTTCTGAATTTCCTATTAATGTAAAATGAGTAGTATAAACACAAAAATTCAGTTGATGGTTCTGAGTTATTTACCATCAATTTTAGGTGATATTTGTGGACTAATGAGCCAAGATCCAGGTTTTTTTGGATCTGGCGATTGATAGGAATTCATAGTAAATGGTCCAACTTTTCGTATCCGTTGTCTGGTGTTAAGCATTACGTCCCCTAATTAGTAAAATATATGTTTAACAAATATAAATTAGGCAATAAAACAACTAGGTACCAGCTTGGGTTATATTAAGTGTGTTTGCTACTCACGATGATGTATTTCTGTTTGAGTAATTTTATATTCATGTCCATTTTCATCACCTTCCTCAACATTGGGTGGGCTTTCCAACGCTACTTGTTTAATAAGCTTTCTAGGACTATGAGTTTGTGATGTACTTGGTTGTTCATGCGGCACTTGCGGTATTTTTTGGTAGTGTGTTCTACCAAATTGTGGATTGATACCTAACGCTTGTCGTACTCTATCCACTAGATGCGAAATGTCTTTAGAATGCGGCCCTATCGGTAATAATCGTTCTTGTGTAGGTATTTCTAACTGTGATCCCTTTGGCGAAAAGAAACTGTCTAAATTTATATCTGGAAATTCGGAAATGACTGTAAACGAATGTTTGGCATGAAATTTTAGAGATTCTAACTAACATAGTATATTATTTAAAATCTGAATCATATTTATTTTATACAAATTGCAAATGCCGGAAAGGCAATTTAGAAACATTTTAAGGTGTGCATGGGCATAATAGGCCGATAACAATTAAGAAAACAACAGCTATGGAGAATCAACACAAAAGTTAAACGGTGTAGACTATAAAAAGCCAACCTTTCGAAGTCTAACAATATTTAGGGTGTTTCAAATGTAAATAGAAGATAGTTCGTCATAAATATAAACGTTTGGAAAAAAATTAACCATTGAGAACATAATATAACGTCGTAAACTAAAATAAAAATGGTTATTTCAAACTACATTTGCTGAAATTGTGTGAAATAATTAATCACTATATTTTTTCCTAAAAAGGTTACTGCCTATTTCTAACCAACCAACCAACCACCCGAAGTAAATATTACCTGGTGATCTAATTGGTCCAATTGGCAATAGTCTTTCAATCGTTGGTGTTGGCAGGTTTTGAGTATTATTTTTTGAATTATCATCGGAATCTGATACTGGAGTACACATGGGTGTTGTCATAGGTTCAATAATTCGTTTGTATCTTCCAATAGGTGTTGGTTTTAACACGTGCCCTGTTGTTGTTTCAATCGTTGTAGATGAGAGTTCTCGATGCGATGGGTTGGTTACTGTTTTCGCTGTCTGCGATATCATAAGTGTTCCTTACAGAATAATACAAATTTAATGCTATAATTATACATTTAGCTTGACAATCGACAACAATACCATTTATATTAAGAGTATAGCTATTATGCAATTACCGTTAACAAGATTTGTAGTAGTTGTGGCTGTTGATGTTGGTTTTAAACGTGTAGCGTTTTCTGTATTGTCTTGACGTTGGTCATCGAGAAATTTAATTGAATCTTCTCCGCTTCCAATTATCCATGTAGGTCTATTTTTAGTTGTTATTTTTTTCATTTCCATTAGACTGCCCACAGCTACACTCTCTTTCCTAGATTTAATATCTGCTACTGTCTTTTCCATAAACTGTTTACTTGCAGCATTATTTGAGTTATCACTCATGCCTATAAAACATAAAACTATTTGTTATGAATATTTAAACTACTAACTAAAAACGTAGACGTAGACTCAGCAATTACCATCGTCAAAAGAACCTTGAACACTCCCATGTAATGTACTATCCGATACATCGCTTTCGGGTATAGCTATAAGTTCTGATTCTGTGTCGTCATCAATACTAATGTCTGTTATTTTTTTACATGACTTATTTTCCCATTTTTTCTCAGCAGGAACAGATTGTTGTAGTGCCTCTTCCCAATGGGTTTCCATACTGGTCACTGATGATGGTTTATTATAAGACACTTGAACTTTCCCGCCGCGGGAACTTAGTGACACTTGAATTGACTGACCATCTGATGAATACATTGGAGATAAAGGAGGTGTGGTCCGTTCTTGCTGTTCAAATTCGGAACCTACACATGTTAATTTAAATATTTTAGTAGAATTAAATTCCGTCATACTATTCATATTCTTGCCCATACCTCTAGATCGTGATGGCATTTGACCCATAATTATTGTTGCTGGAATTCTTCGACATACATGGTTCTGAGCATCAAGAGTATTCAAAACTATTTTTATTAAAGCAGTTACTTGCATACTATTGGGATGATGGCTATATTGATACTATAATGAAAGTTAGATCGGTTATACAAATTGTTATGACTTATTTTTGAATATAGTTTAGAGTCAGATGAACACTATTTTACCTTATATAATACAACAACTAATGCCATCAGCCAGTGACGCCTAGTGTGGGGTTCTAAATTCCATAAACTATATAGTGGTTCTTGAAATTCCATTGCATTTGGTATGTAATATGGCGATGGAGCATATTGTAATAAAATTAAACACGTTGGCAAAATAATTCGGCCGATTAAATGATTTTGGTCCATTAGCTGTGGTAAATTCGATAAAAAAACATTGAATACTGGTGAAGCACGCAATGTTTGTGGCGGCAAGTAAATTCCACGATCATTTGGACTATATCCTAAAAGATAGTATTCCCATTCATATTATGTAGATTATATTGCATAAATATTATTAAATTTCGCACCTAGTAAGAGCCACAAATGTTTCAAGACAATGGTTTGTGTCCGACTTAAATTTTTCTCTTCCGCAGGGTATGCTTGATCTGATCTAGATAAAAATTGTAACAAAAGGAAAACCAGCAAATGCATTGTCTCTTTATCGCCCTGTTCTAAGTCTATAATTTTTTGGAGATACAGAGTAAAGTTTTGGTCGTCAATGACATTGAGAGAGTGCATGTGACCATCTAAAAGAAATAATATATTCACAACTTATTATTAGGTAATTAAAGAATTTGTCGCTATAGTTTTTTCAAATTTTAAAGTATTTAGTTTATTGGGTGTGCATTACAACTACAAGTACCTACTACAGATAAACTTAACAAAATCATTACATACCTTTTACGTAAAATCTATTCTTTTAACTTAAACACTTCAGTCATTGGCTATATCATTTACCTTGATGATTGAATTCCTCCTAACGTACTTTCAAAATAATATAGGCAATGAACCAAGAAACTTTTGGAACTATTTTCATTCTAAAAATAATTCTCCGAGAATTCCGGGAGTACCTAATGATTTATAATGATAAAAAGGTTACTGATCCTCAAAATATAATAAATGCGTTTGTTAACTCCTTTGAGAGTGTATATATGGGTTCTTCTGGATATCAGCCTGGTTCGCATGTCTTGTCGTACGTCGACCCGGTCAGATTTGAGTCTGTTACACAGAATGATAAGATATTTATAATAATTTAGCAGTAAACACAAAGGTTTTTCCATCTCAGTGGAAGAAGTCTAAGATAGTGCCGGTATTTAAGTCGGTTGAGAAGTCGATTGTTGGTAACTACAGACCTATTTGAGAATTTAACAAATAAATTTCTAATAAAACATGCACTAATATTTTTATCACAACAGAAAAAATTCTATCTATTTATAAATGTTGTATATTATGATGTAGTGGGTAATTTAGCCAAGCTAAGCAATGTTGCTGCTACTTTATTTGCTATTAGTTTGTACTATTAAAGCATTACAGTAATACCTAATATTTTACAATGTGGAGTAAAGGATTTAATTATATTATTTTATGATATCGCTGGGAATGAATACAAATTGTGCCTACTGTGAAAAAACATGCTACATACAATTTGAAATTTCTCTCTTGAATGATGAAAAAAATGGGATTATCTCAATGTTATTACCCCATTTTAGTTCTTCTAGGTCACAAGATGACATCCTTTCTTTGGATCCTCCACTCCTTGCTTTGCATAATGTTCTCTTTTACTTTTCAAAAGTAAATTTGAAATGAAAAATTTTATGGATTTCTTACAGCACGGAAAATATAAATTTGTTTTTTAGTTTTCAATAGATAGGTATATTTACCAAAAGCGTATTTTTCCATAATTCAAATTGATAATAAATATACAATATTCCTAACTTCTTCCGGTGCACCACTATGTTAAATATCCAGTTGAATTAGTAAAGATCATCAAACGTGAGGTACCATGGTTGTTAGGCTGTCGAGAGGTAGGGCTTCTTTTCAAAGTTTTGCTGACATGACTGGTTGTATTCAGTGCACTATTGATGGCTAGACCCTGTTCAATTATAGGGCATATCGGGTAAATACGCGCCTAGTTGTGCGCTGAATGCTAATTCGTCCAGTTGCGCGTTGAATGCCAATTAGGTTGTAGGGGAGCCGAGCTATCAGTAGTAAAGTGTAAAAAACCACGATGACTCCTGAAGATGACAACCACTTCTGCCGGCAAAACTTTAAGAAGAATGTCTCACAACTGAATGTTAATATGAAAGAAGACACACATGCAGCCGTAAATCAGCAAGTCTACATCTAATTTCTACCTGGTATGCTGTTACTAGTGCCTAAAAACTGACCCAGTCCAAATCGTGAGCTTTTTCTTTTCAATATTGGTGCCGAATATTGACGACTATATACCTTTTCCTTTGTGTCGGATATGTAAACTAAAAATATGTTATAATATATAATAATTTTTTTTTCTTTGACCTCTTTTTTATAATTTGTTTTTTTTTTGATAGTATTTTCTTGATTTTAGGTCAATTTGCAAATAATACTGCTTTATGAAAGGCACATTGTATTTTATAAGAAATGTCGAATAAATCTTGACGTTTCGATCATTTTTTTGATCTTTCTCAAAATAGTCTAAAAGTAAACAACTAAAAACATTTAAGTGAATAAACAACCTGTATGGCATGAATATTGCTCAAGCCCAAATCAACAAACACATTATTACACAAAAACCCAACATATACAGGGTGGTCCAACGAAAAGTTTGCACCTAGCTTTTCTCTTTTTTTTGTAGTCGAATGCGAAAATGCTCGGACACGTCGATTTTGCTTTTGAGGGGGACACATTTTAAACATATTTTTCGATCTGCGCCTTTAACCCCCTAGCGGGGGTGAGTAACAACCCTAAAATTTTAAATGGAAAGAGGGGTCTAATGACATATCATTTGAAAGGACACAAAATTGTCTTTCTAATGATACCCTATTTGTCGAATTTTACTAAAACAGTTAATACGAAAACGACTTTAAAGACATTAAGCCGATAATTTTGGTATTAATGAGAAATACAAATAAGTTTTAATTATTGCGAGTGAAAACACCTGCAATCGTTAGTACATTCCAATGTTTGTTAGTTTTAACATTGCTTTGTAAAAAAAGTAAACAAGCTGTTAAATTGATTTATTAAAACGTTACATTAACAAATGTTGAAAATGAGACCCATTTGATTCCATACAATAATACAGATTTTGTTCAAATCTATTTCTAACATTTTGTAGCATATCAGGTGTTATGTTTCTGCACTCTTCTGTAATGCGTTGGCGAAGATCTTCTATGGACTCGGGCTTCGTGGCAAAACATTTATTTTTTAAGTGCCCCCAAAGAAAAAAGTCTAAAGGCGATAAATCCGGTGACCTGGCAGGCCATTCAATTGGGCCCCTCCTTCCAATCCACCGTCCAGGGAACCGGTCATCTAAGAACTGTCTTACAGGAGCCACATAGTGCGGAGGTGCTCCATCTTGCTGGAAATAAAGCCGATCAGCAGTATGATTTTGGTCATCTTCTATTATTTGTGTTATTAAAGGATCAATTGTGTCTTCAAGCATGTTTAGGTACACTTCACCAGTTAAATTTCCAGGAATAAAAAGTGGTCCTATAATATGATTTCCTAATATGCCACACCAGACGTTTATTTTTTGAGGATACTGGGTATGAACCTCACGGAATAAATGTGGGTTACTGTCTTCCCAGTAACGGCAATTGTGCCTATTTACAGCTCCATTCAAATAAAATGTGCATTCGTCGGAAAAACAAATGTTAAATAATAATTGCGGATCTTCAATTAAACGCTGGCTCATTGCTTCACAAAATTGCAGCCTTCTATCAGGATCATCCTCATTTAGTTCCTGTACTAATTTGATTTTGTACGGATGAAATTTGTACGCTTTTAAAATTCGTATTATGGACGAACGGGAGACACCTGAGGCTTCAGCTAGTTGACGGGTACTTTGACTATGATCCATTTCAACATGCCCTAAAACAGCGACTTCCACAGCTTCATTTCTGATCGGTTTCTGCGGCTGGTGTTTTACATTACAGACAGATCCGGTATCTACAAACTTTTTAACTAACTTGCCAACGTACACATCATTCACATTTTTATCGGGATGTCTCTCATTAAATAAGCGAGCCGTAAGTCTAGCACTACTATTATTTTGAAAATAAAGTTTAACAATTTCAACTCGTTCTAGAATGGAATAAATCATTTTGTACGGTAAAAGTAAAATAACTTGAGAAGCAACCAAACTGAATCAATGAAAAGACTAAAATAAACGGTGTAAATTCTTTTCCTACACGTATCTGCAGTTTTTATTTCAACAAAAAACGCAAACGATTAGTGAGGAATTTAGTTCTGATAAATAAGATAGTGTTTTTGAAATCCCGTTTTTCTTGAAAGTAAATAATTTAGAAATGATTGTAGTTGTTTTCAGTCGTAATAATTAAAACTTATTTGTATTTCTCATTAATACCAAAATTATCGGCTTAATGTTTTTAAAGTCGTTTTCGTATTAACTGTTTTAGTAAAATTCGACAAATAGGGTATCATTAGAAAGACAATTTTGTGTCCTTTCAAATGATATGTCATTAGACCCCTCTTTCCATTTAAAATTTTAGGGTTGTTACTCACCCCCGCTAGGGGGTTAAAGGCGCAGATCGAAAAATATGTTTAAAATGTGTCCCCCTCAAAAGCAAAATCGACGTGTCCGAGCATTTTCGCATTCGACTACAAAAAAAAGAGAAAAGCTAGGTGCAAACTTTTCGTTGGACCACCCTGTATATAATACTTAGATGAAAAAGTAGGTAGTTATAGTTTTCAAAAAAAAAAAAGATCTAAAACTTTGACACAGTGTATCTCGGAAATAATGCTCTCACCGGTACCTATATATTATGTTTGTATAAGATTAAATTACAGCAAACGTTTTATTTTAAAAACTTAAGGAAGAGAAAGATAAGACGTGTATCGAAACACCCACTCCATCATAAGAACACATCCGAAGAAATTCCGAAATAATAATAAAGTTCCTATTAGTTTGTCATACCTAAGTATACCTACTGTGCCACATTTTTTAATTAAGAATTTATTTTCTCATAACTGACGAGACTGATGAACGTAAAATAACTATTGTTATAGTAGTCGTATATAATAACTGTCGTGGTTAATTAAATCGTACCTGATTTGCCTTCCTGATGACGAATTATAGGTGCTGGTGCTGACATCGTCCGTTTATATGGCCATTTGGTTCCAAAGCTTGCACTCAATGTTTTTATAGAGCTTGCAATGCTGCCTTCGGAGAGGCCAGAAAGGGCATCATGAGCTCTTTGTATTTTTTTAGCGAATATATCACTATTTACATCAGTATTTTTTAAATCTATATCAATAAATTAATAAATACCTACTATAGCCTTTACTATTATAATTAAGTTACCTCGTAAATAAATAATATCACCAGATTTTTCTAATGCAATTTGTGCTTCTATGAATAATGTATCAAATCTGTTTAGAAAAAATTCCCAGTTTATTATTTTTCTTTCACTAAGTGAATTGTGAAGTTGATAAATAGATTGTAAAACCATAGGTCTATCCAATATAACTGTATCAAATTGTGTTTCTAGACACATTATTAATGACTGAAAAGTTTGTATAATCAATTACCAAACCTATACGTATTTAAATTATTAAATGTTCTTACTTTCACAGCTAAATCGTGTATTGTCCCCAGATACAGTGTAGATCTTTGTGCTACGTAAATATTATTGTCATCCATACTAGAAATTAAATAACAAAATGCATTTGCTAATGCGGCTTGTAATTGCATTTGGTTTCTTAATGGACATTCGGTCATAAATCTCGCCAAAACAGTGACACGTTCGACGGCTGTAAATCGCACACGCCAATCTTGATCGTGAAAATTGTCTTGAATTATTCTCCAAAAGACATCATTACCCGCTGGTAGTGTTATGCAGTGTAGGAGCAGAGGAACAGCTTCTTGACAAATATGTGAAAATTCCGAATTAAGGAGACACCATAAGCTAGTAATGAAAGTTTTCATTTTAATGGATAGATATTTTATTGTGTTTATTGTTGATCTAAGTAAGTATACATAGCCAAATAAATATATATTGTAAAGCAGTAGAAAGAAAGCTTTCCACAACATCCGATCGTTCAAAACGAACTCTAAGCGTTACGTGAATTGGAAATACTATGAAAATCATAAATCACTTTCCATACCTAGCGGTAGATAGGTACTTAATTATTTTTTTCTTGTATTTCTTGAACCTTGTTGACATTTTTAATATAGATATCTTGGCAAAAATTCAATTATACAAAGAACCTTATATCCCAAGAATATCTATATTAATTAACCTGCTCACAAAACTGTCTTTTCAAAATAAAGCAATGTTTACGAACAAAAGTATTAAATTACTTAACTTACTTTTTGATTATAAGATTTTCCTGACACCATATAAAATAACCTCTATGCTCTTTAGAAGCTTTCGTACAGGCATCACCGTTTAATATCAAAATATTTAAACTTTTTAACATATAATACAATATATCTGGCTTTTTAACCTTGGGAAGTTCCAACAGTAGTTGATGTATATATTGAATGGTTTCTGGTAAATTATCAACAGAAAATCTAAATTTTCCTAAAGACGTCTGCCAAAAATCAATATCATCTTCACCTGAATCCGTTTCAATTAGCTCATCTGTTTCACCAATTACTTGTGGTCTAGAGGCAATAGATGCAGTGGCTACTGCTGAAAGTATAAGGTACATAAACAAAGTTCTGTATTAGAGTAGGTACTTATATAGGTAGGTAACTTACCTAAATCTGTCTCTGATAATGTGATAGCCCTTGCAACAGCTGATACAGTTTTTTCTGCTGGTATTATAGCAGCTAAATCAAGCTGTTCGGAAACAGTTTCTACAGTTGCAGTCATAATCTAAAATCATCAATTATGCAATAGATAAGTAACAAACTGGTAGGGTATTTGGGCTAAAATGTATACACTTACAGAACACACGTGTGGCATATGAACTAACACTCCTCCCACAGAATGAACTTCTGGTATTGGCATATTCAACACTACATCAGATGACTTTGATTCTTTCTTGTCAGAGTCAGGTGAGTTTTTGTTACGATTTTGTGATGTTTCATCAGATACTTCAGATTCTAATGGAGGCTACAAATAATATCAAATCTAAAATGTCACCTACACTAAATAATTTTAGATATTATAAATCGTTTCGATTATAATTAGGTATTAGAGCGATATAGTGAAAACCATTTACATCTGGTGGATGTGCAAGCGTAACTGGTGACAAATAAATAATTAATTCAAATGCTAATTGGTGCCACATTGTACTTGATTCGCAGTAAGTGCACTCTGTATAAGAAGAACATATATGTGAACCAATCCAAGCTGCTGTGATCATACTTTTCAGTAACCAGCATACATTTTTACACAATGAACAGTTCAGTCCTGTGTGTTTATCAACTTCTTGTAATTCCATTTGTTTTAGGAGGATATCCAACATTATGATGCAACATGACAAGTTCATTTCAGTTTCATTTTCAATATTTGCTTTTGTTAGATCGATATCCTCATCTGATATTGACGTTTTTGTTGAATCGCATGGTTGTATTTCTTTAGCTACAAAGTTATATATTCTTAGTAGTATTTTCATAAACAGGGTGTTCGTTAATTAACGGAACGGCGAATATTTTCAAAATGGTACATTTTAAAAAGAAAAGTCGAGACCCGTCAGTTTTCATTTATGTTTAGCAATTTTGTAGCCTACGTATTTGAACCAAAATCTGCCGCATGGCGGCGACACCCCCATGTGGGGGGTAACAAGAGAATTTTTGAGAAATGGCAGGTTTTCTTAACGAAGTCAATTTTGTATTTTGACCTACGTTACTCGCTATAAATGCTGTCCCTTCTCTTCTTCTCTTGTTCAACTCTTTCCAAGACCCCAGCCACCTACTATTGATCCCCAGACTTGGTTCCAGCCAGATGGGACACCACCACATTTTGCTCGCGTACCTAGTATTAAATTATTTAAATACGGTTTTTCCCAATTGCTGGATAGGTCGGAGGGGTCAAATTGAGTAGCCAGCGAGATCGCTCGATTTGAACCCCTTCTATGTGGACCGTGTTCACCTAAATAGGCCACAGAATTTAGATGAATTAAGGCACCTCATTCAAAATGAGATGCAATTGATCGATCACTCCTGAGATCATAGCGAACGTGCAACGCCCGTTTGTGAAAGGGTTAACCCATTTCCAAACGGTTAACGGTGCACACTCTGAGCAACTGCTCTAGATAGTCCTCCAAAAAACAAAATTAATTAGGTATTTTCGTTATTTCATTAATGACAAAGCGAAACATCCAAAAGTGGATAAGGAGGCAGAAACCTGCAATTTTCTCAAAAATATTCTTGTTACCACCTTCATGTGGCACATCATTATACTCAGGACAAGAGCAGCATCTCAAAAGTGCCCAAAAAAAAAAGGGTTGCAATTTGAAACAAACATGACTTAGATAGAGTAGCCGCCATGCATTTCGTAGGCTACAAAATTGCTAAACATAAATGAAAACTGACGTGTCTCGGCTTTTCTTCTTAAAATGTACCATTTTGAAAATAATCGCCCCTACTTAATTATATAACTAGGTATAGAAATTACTTATAGAATCGCGCTTCTGAATAGGTACGTCAAATTGTTGAATTGTTTCACTAACATCGTTACCCGATTTCATGAATGATACACCGTCTCCAAATATTGAAAATAATAAATGTAATGGTATTATAATTTCCAGAGATGTTAATGTCTGAAATATATTCATTTTGAATTTTAATATGAAAATCACAAAACCAATATTGTCATACTTGTAACCATTTTAAAGCCTGTTGTTGTATTTTAGCATTTGTTTTTTGAAACCGCAATGCCACAAATTGAAACATCTTCTTCGCGTCAAATCCAAGTGGTCCATTTTCACAGTTAAGAATTTTACCCAATGTGCATTTTAATTCTGGAAGTGCTTTTTCTGGTACCCCGTTTACAATTGCTTCCATCCAATGAGGCATTTCATAATTCCATATGTCTTGTGTAATTACTCCATAAGACACGAGACAGAATATTCGGTCTAAACCTTCCTTTAGATGATTTGTCCGCGAAGCAAGAGTGTCCCTAAAAATAAAGACGATAAAATGCAATACGATGGTAGCTCTTTCTCGAAAACATCTATGTTCTCCGGTTCTTTACCACTAGATGTTTTAATATCCACCGATGACGAAAATAGTATTGCATTTGTATTTAATAAAATAAAAAATAATGTACTTATGTCTACTTGACGAGATGTAAGTAGATAATTGTTGTTGTTGGCTCATGTGTAAAATTTGAAGAAAAAAACATCGACTTTTAAATAAACACGATAGCGTATTAAGATAAGTTATTATAAGACTCATTGTTTTTGGACTAACCAATTTCCTCCTATTCGAGCATAATCTGGTGGATGGGGCAAAAGACATGAAATGAATAAATTATAATGACTTTTAATAATACATCTTAACCATTCGCATACATTTTCAGCCTTCAGCTTTTCTAATGTACCATCTTGAAGTCCTAAAAAAGACTCATAACATTAACAAATTTTGGAGGCATAGTTAGCTATAATATTTACTTACCATCCAATGAATTTGATGTGACATGAAACCAATGAAATATCATAGCCAAGAGTCGACCTAAAACTTCAGAGGGTGTTTTTCCATCGGGACTACATCTCCCTACAAGCAACCATACCCCATATCTTCCTAAATATGTTAAAATGAAATCTATTAGTTAGGTGGGTAAACCTAGATTGTTATAAAAACCTAAAGTTTTGCATTTAGGTATTTACCTAAAAGCTGTCTTTCCTCTATTGTCATATTTTCAGTAGCCAGAGATGACGATATCTTAGCTGTTTCTTTATTATCTTTTTTCTCATATTTATCGTCAAATTCTTTTTTATCAACTTCTTTTTGATTAGTTTCAGACATTTTCGCTTCCTTTAATAAGCTAAAATGTGGGAGAATTGCGATAAGATGCAATATTTAAATAATACAATTTAGAATTTTTAATAACAATATATTAAATTCTAACCTAACTACGGCTTCAACCATATAAGTTTGCATTTCAGGTTCCATATCCCAAGTTGGAGGCAGCGCTTTATGGATTATATGGTCTCCACCCCTTTTATTGTTATGTCTGTTTGAGTGACATAGTTCGCAATATCTTATTGGTCTATTACCATTATAAGATGCACATTCAATTGAAAAGCATATAGATATTGCAGATTTATCAGTAGACCGACAGTTCTATAATACATTCAATAGATGTTTATATAAAAAGGCAATCAAAATTTTGAGATCCATAGTTTACTTACTTTATTTTCACAAACCATCGATACTTGTTGCATATGATGTAAAACATCAAAGAACCTTTGGTTTGGATGTTCCCTATGAATTTCGTTAGCACATTCTATGCATAAATATAAGGGAGGAGGTATATCTGTAGAAAATGTTATAGCAATACAATGATCGTAGCAAACTTTTGCAGCCTCAGCATTTCCTGAATTTGGACATTCGTCTCTACGGCATATAAATGGCGCTGGATCTGTTATGACAAAGTAGATTATACATATAGCTACTTGCCTTATTGTAAATATAAAATAATTACCTGCAAATTTACAAATTAAATATTTTCGATCAAAAAGATTTGCATTAAAAGTTGGCCAATAATAGAACAGAAGTTTCGTTGCGGAAGCACGAGCATTTGATGTACCATATGCTATTGAACACAACATGTCTTTCAAAACATCTTGTTTCAATGCCATTAAACACTCAAGAAGTTGGCAATGATCAGCGGGATTTGAAGAATATTGAAATACCATCATCATTACTGCTGAGACTGAATGACAAACATCTGACTGCTTTGGATCGTGGCGAGCTTCAAGATTTATATATATATATATATATATATATATATATATATATATATATGTTTGGTATTAAAAATAATAATATACATTTTACTGGTACAACACCAATATATTGGACTAACAGAGTAGGTAGAATAACGTGATTTATTTATTTATTGTTAAGTACGGTACTGGTCTAGGTACAGTGGCGGATTTACCGTTACGCTAAGTATGCTGCAGTGTGGGGCCGCGGGCAGACTGGGGCCCCGAATTCTAATAAGAGTTGTAGGTTCCAACTACCTAACTGGTGAAATTTTAAACGCAATTTTATCGAGAATTATGGGGGCAAATATCAAAAGTAACATATCACTGTAAAGCAGATGTATCACTCGACCCCTACTGCTAATTGAAAATTTGGCGGTTGTGTCCACCCCTATCACAGGGCTAAAGCGATTCCAACCAAAAATTAATGACTTCACCCTAGGGCTCCCCCTAACTCATACATTTAGCTCCATTGGCTAAAGCGTTTACGCGCTATCGTGGGCGAATACATACACACACACACACACAGACAGACTTTCATCTGGAAATGGTCTTAATCGTCTCAAGGAACTTCAAAACGGTTATATCCGTCTTTTTCTCAATTTTTTTAGCGCGTTCACAATACTTTTCCTGTGCGGTAAAGTAAAAATTGGATAATTATACAGGGTGTTCGGAAGGTCGATAGAAAGTATTGAGTACGTGATAGGGCAGACCATTTAGAATCTTTTAAGCCAAACGCACCTTAGTACAAAGTCTTACGGATTTCGACTTATTGGAGATTTTCGATTTTTAGTATGAAAATATGTTTTTTTTTTCCTGTTGTCACTAAAAGAACAACAGGCTATATGAAATAGTTTTTAAATAGGTACCTAAAAGTTTAGACGTAAAACAATGTTTGGATGTTATTTTTCCAAATAGCTGGATAGGCAGAGATGGACCAATTTGTGGCCTGCTAGATCCCGGAATTGACACCATTGGATTTTATGTTTGGGGGTGGGCTAAAGAATTACTTTATACTGAAGAAATCGTAATAAGAAACCATTTAATAAGAAAAATTCGAGAAGCTTTTCAAGTAATGCAGCCAGACAGGTTATATGACATACAACAACTACCGAAGTAAGACGTAGAGCTCGAGCATGTGTTAGAAACAATGGTTTTCACTTTGAACACCAATAAAGAATGTTTCAATAGTTTATTTTGTTTCATTTACAAATTTATGATTTGAATTTCAAAATCCGAATATCTCAAAAGCCGTAAAACTTTGTAGTAAGGTATGTTTGGCTTAAAAGATTCTACATGATTTGCCCTATCACCTCCCCAAGACTTTCTATCGACCTTCCAAACACCCTGTATATTAAAAAATAAAAATTAGAGGGTAGGGGGTCTAAAAATTATATAGCGTAGGGTCCCATAAATCGTAAATCCGCCACTGTCTAGGTACCTACTTGTAGGTAAGACAGTAAGACATAAGAACTACTTACCTACCTATTTAGATTTCCCCTACATCATATCTATATATCTGTTTAGTTATAGGTATCATTGAGTAACAGTATATAGTTACTTAGGTACCTATATCTACTGAATTCACAAAAAATAAAAATGTTCAATAAAATGTAAAATAAATCTGATTTAATTATACGATGGTTATTTTTACTGTAATTAAGGACGGCTACTTAATTTGATTTTAATACTTACGAATAGTGAATGGTAAAATGTAATAGCATAAAGTGTTTATA
The DNA here is from genome assembly GCA_911728435.2 of Apoderus coryli. NCBI lineage: Eukaryota > Metazoa > Arthropoda > Insecta > Coleoptera > Attelabidae > Apoderus > Apoderus coryli. The sequence continues at coordinate 11,033,559 of OU452210.1, forward strand.
ATCTCTTGATGTAAATTGTTGGGAAAAACAGATATAGTGGATGCCGTTATGTAAGGCAAATTATCTATTAAATCATGTTCAAGAAATGGCAAAAGGCATCCTAAACATTGCAATACTGAATGACCAAACACTAAAAACATATATTTTTATCTTTATGCCAACAATAAAATACAAACAATATACCTACCATTAAGTCCATTGGTTATAAGTGGTGCAACTTCGATCAGAGGAATAATGGAATTATATAATCCTTTATAATCTAAACTGGGAAATAAAGCCATACGTGTATTATCCATATCAGGATTTTTGATTAAATCAAATGGTGAATTTGGAACATCCTTAAGTACACCTAGAATTGTATGTGAAAATATTACAGAATTATTTTTCTAATTGATTTGGGTATCTACAATGAATGAATAATACAACAACATCAAAAACTATTGATTTTAGGTAGGTAGGTACCTACTTAAAAGAGTTTGGGAGAAGTATTTTATTGTATTTGCTATGTCCACTCCCGATGGAGGTGGTAATATTCCCTGCATAAGACGGAGTTGGTAGTCATAGAGGCTGCGAATCTTAGCTGTAACTGATAAAATTTAAATTAACATGTATCTATTTTGATTTGGATTAGCCTAAATAAGTATTTGTAAGTATGAATGTAATTTACAGTAATTCTATAATGTGTAATAAAATATGTACATAAGGTTAAGGAGATACAGCTACGAGTATTTAACAAAACAATGTAGGTTCGAATCATAAGTACACGCAAAGTCTATCTATATACTGGCACAGTATACAGGGTGGTCCAACGAAAAGTTTGCACCTAGCTTTTCTCTTTTTTTTGTAGTCGAATGCGAAAATGCTCGGACACGTCGATTTTGCTTTTGAGGGGGACACATTTTAAACATATTTTTCGATCTGCGCCTTTAACCCCCTAGCGGGGGTGAGTAACAACCCTAAAATTTTAAATGGAAAGAGGGGTCTAATGACATATCATTTGAAAGGACACAAAATTGTCTTTCTAATGATACCCTATTTGTCGAATTTTACTAAAACAGTTAATACGAAAACGACTTTAAAGACATTAAGCCGATAATTTTGGTATTAATGAGAAATACAAATAAGTTTTAATTATTGCGAGTGAAAACACCTGCAATCGTTAGTACATTCCAATGTTTGTTAGTTTTAACATTGCTTTGTAAAAAAAGTAAACAAGCTGTTAAATTGATTTATTAAAACGTTACATTAACAAATGTTGAAAATGTGACCCATTTGATTCCATACAATAATACAGATTTTGTTCAAATCTATTTCTAACATTTTGTAGCATATCAGGTGTTATGTTTCTGCACTCTTCTGTAATGCGTTGGCGAAGATCTTCTATGGACTCGGGCTTCGTGGCAAAACATTTATTTTTTAAGTGCCCCCAAAGAAAAAAGTCTAAAGGCGATAAATCCGGTGACCTGGCAGGCCATTCAATTGGGCCCCTCCTTCCAATCCACCGTCCAGGAAACCGGTCATCTAAGAACTGTCTTACAGGAGCCACATAGTGCGGAGGTGCTCCATCTTGCTGGAAATAAAGCCGATCAGCAGTATGATTTTGGTCATCTTCTATTATTTGTGTTATTAAAGGATCAATTGTGTCTTCAAGCATGTTTAGGTACACTTCACCAGTTAAATTTCCAGGAATAAAAAGTGGTCCTATAATATGATTTCCTAATATGCCACACCAGACGTTTATTTTTTGAGGATACTGGGTATGAACCTCACGGAATAAATGTGGGTTACTGTCATCCCAGTAACGGCAATTGTGCCTATTTACAGCTCCATTCAAATAAAATGTGCATTCGTCGGAAAAACAAATGTTAAATAATAATTGCGGATCTTCAATTAAACGCTGGCTCATTGCTTCACAAAATTGCAGCCTTCTATCAGGATCATCCTCATTTAGTTCCTGTACTAATTTGATTTTGTACGGATGAAATTTGTACGCTTTTAAAATTCGTATTATGGACGAACGGGAGACACCTGAGGCTTCAGCTAGTTGACGGGTACTTTGACTATGATCCATTTCAACATGCCCTAAAACAGCGACTTCCACAGCTTCATTTCTGATCGGTTTCTGCGGCTGGTGTTTTACATTACAGACAGATCCGGTATCTACAAACTTTTTAACTAACTTGCCAACGTACACATCATTCACATTTTTATCGGGATGTCTCTCATTAAATAAGCGAGCCGTAAGTCTAGCACTACTATTATTTTGAAAATAAAGTTTAACAATTTCAACTCGTTCTAGAATGGAATAAATCATTTTGTACGGTAAAAGTAAAATAACTTGAGAAGCAACCAAACTGAATCAATGAAAAGACTAAAATAAACGGTGTAAATTCTTTTCCTACACGTATCTGCAGTTTTTATTTCAACAAAAAACGCAAACGATTAGTGAGGAATTTAGTTCTGATAAATAAGATAGTGTTTTTGAAATCCCGTTTTTCTTCAAAGTAAATAATTTAGAAATGATTGTAGTTGTTTTCAGTCGTAATAATTAAAACTTATTTGTATTTCTCATTAATACCAAAATTATCGGCTTAATGTCTTTAAAGTCGTTTTCGTATTAACTGTTTTAGTAAAATTCGACAAATAGGGTATCATTAGAAAGACAATTTTGTGTCCTTTCAAATGATATGTCATTAGACCCCTCTTTCCATTTAAAATTTTAGGGTTGTTACTCACCCCCGCTAGGGGGTTAAAGGCGCAGATCGAAAAATATGTTTAAAATGTGTCCCCCTCAAAAGCAAAATCGACGTGTCCGAGCATTTTCGCATTCGACTACAAAAAAAAGAGAAAAGCTAGGTGCAAACTTTTCGTTGGACCACCCTGTATATAATATCCCTTATATATACTGTGATACTGAATACCTATTCTTTGGTATAGGTATACATACATACTCAGACGGAACACTTTTTTTTTAAATCGTTTACAAACAAACAATAAGGTTTGAATATAAGTAGACAAAGTATGTATGTTTATACTGCTATAAACTATTTCTGGTTTATCTCTTTATATCTCAATTTTATTGAATGATATAAAGAGAAAAACAGAAATAAACTATTTGTGAATGAACAAATCTGTTACCGGTGAGACTCCAAACCGCTCTATAACTTACCGAGCGCGGCCGATGGTTCTGGCCAATTTCATAGATCATGCTGGTTCTTAGATTAGGTCGAAGTCATGGTTCTTATTTCGTGTTTATATTTTATAGATCGGCGACAGTGACAAACCTGTATTAGTATAATATGTAGGTATTCCATCTGAACATACACGGGAAAATATACATGGTATTTCAAAATTGGAACAAACTTTTTGGTTAAAATAAACCTTTTTGTACATATTTTATTGTTTTTTTTTTGCAAAAAATTACATCAAACAAATGCTAAATAACCGATGATCTTATATTTAGTCTTAAATTTGTAACATTTACATTTAGCATGTAGATAAACACAAATTTGTACAACATTTATAAGTACATACCTAATAGATATAAAATAAAAAAATAATATTGTCATCGCTTTTATTTTGCTAAAATAAAACGAGATGTTAAATAATTGTGTCATTTTTTAAAATTACCAATAGTTATATGATAGGTAAAGTAATGACAATATTAGTTAAGTATAAAGAACCAACATCCAATCAGCAATAAACTGTTATACTACATAATATGAGTTGTTTATTGATAATCAGGTATGAAGTAGGAAGAATTATAAAGTTGCTTACATGCAGCAGCACGAGTACCCATGTTGACAATGCAGTCGCAATAGTCAAAGGCTAGGGAAACACTGAGGTCACATTGTCTAAAACGTGCGGGAATCTTCAACATGGGGGCAGCTTCTTTTTATCCCATTACAAATCAATAATGATGAAAAATAGAGTAGTATATTTGAAAGGTTCTACAAGAACAGACGGATACATAGTTCCGTTAGATTTGATTAAGTAGTCAAATAAAAATGGTGTCCAAAAAATGCTTGTTTCTTGTTTACTTATATTTATTTTATTGTGTCAACGACATGAAAGAAAAATTTCATATTAATACATTTATTTCAATCCATTCATACCGCTCTAAACTAGGTAGAAGATATATCTACATGTGTGGATAGATTTATTATTTCGGACATAGGAGTACCTATACAGGGTGGTCCAACGAAAAGTTTGCACCTAGCTTTTCTCTTTTTTTTGTAGTCGAATGCGAAAATGCTCGGACACGTCGATTTTGCTTTTGAGGGGGACACATTTTAAACATATTTTTCGATCTGCGCCTTTAACCCCCTAGCGGGGGTGAGTAACAACCCTAAAATTTTAAATGGAAAGAGGGGTCTAATGACATATCATTTGAAAGGACACAAAATTGTCTTTCTAATGATACCCTATTTGTCGAATTTTACTAAAACAGTTAATACGAAAACGACTTTAAAGACATTAAGCCGATAATTTTGGTATTAATGAGAAATACAAATAAGTTTTAATTATTACGACTGAAAACAACTACAATCATTTCTAAATTATTTACTTTGAAGAAAAACGGGATTTCAAAAACACTATCTTATTTATCAGAACTAAATTCCTCACTAATCGTTTGCGTTTTTTGTTGAAATAAAAACTGCAGATACGTGTAGGAAAAGAATTTACACCGTTTATTTTAGTCTTTTCATTGATTCAGTTTGGTTGCTTCTCAAGTTATTTTACTTTTACCGTACAAAATGATTTATTCCATTCTAGAACGAGTTGAAATTGTTAAACTTTATTTTCAAAATAATAGTAGTGCTAGACTTACGGCTCGCTTATTTAATGAGAGACATCCCGATAAAAATGTGAATGATGTGTACGTTGGCAAGTTAGTTAAAAAGTTTGTAGATACCGGATCTGTCTGTAATGTAAAACACCAGCCGCAGAAACCGATCAGAAATGAAGCTGTGGAAGTCGCTGTTTTAGGGCATGTTGAAATGGATCATAGTCAAAGTACCCGTCAACTAGCTGAAGCCTCAGGTGTCTCCCGTTCGTCCATAATACGAATTTTAAAAGCGTACAAATGTTAAAACTAACAAACATTGGAATGTACTAACGATTGCAGGTGTTTTCACTCGCAATAATTAAAACTTATTTGTATTTCTCATTAATACCAAAATTATCGGCTTAATGTCTTTAAAGTCGTTTTCGTATTAACTGTTTTAGTAAAATTCGACAAATAGGGTATCATTAGAAAGACAATTTTGTGTCCTTTCAAATGATATGTCATTAGACCCCTCTTTCCATTTAAAATTTTAGGGTTGTTACTCACCCCCGCTAGGGGGTTAAAGGCGCAGATCGAAAAATATGTTTAAAATGTGTCCCCCTCAAAAGCAAAATCGACGTGTCCGAGCATTTTCGCATTCGACTACAAAAAAAAGAGAAAAGCTAGGTGCAAACTTTTCGTTGGACCACCCTGTATATCAGTGGTGGCTGCTGCCAGGGGGCACACTCCATTATGCAAACGAAAAAAGAAATATTTGTAATTCTTATTATGCGGATAAAAACATAAAGTTTGATCGTTTGCTCCTCCCGAGTCGCAGTTACGCATGTAATTTAATCATATCGACTTGTTCAAAGTTTTGAAAGTAGAAATATAAATTCTCTCCTTTGAAAAAAAAGTATAAATTAAAAAGTTAGGTCGTCCAACACGCGATTTACTATTATTAAAATATAATAATTTAAAAGGAGGTTTTTCTGAAATTTATCAACTTTTGAAATTTATTTTTACTACTCCGATGACAACATGTGAGTGTGAAAGATGTTTCTCAACCCTAAAAAGAATTAAGTGCTTTTTAAAAAGCACGATGGATCAGGATAGGCTAAATTCCCTCGCTATGCTCTCAATAGAAAAAACTTATAGGTACAGGATATTTCAGATTTTGACAATAAAGTTATTGAATTGTTTGCTAATAGGAGAATTGATTTAAAAATCATATGCTGTAGTTTTTGTTAGCATCTTTTTTCTGTTAGCCCTCCTCGTTTTTGCCACTGTGAGGCGCACACTTGTCCTAATTGTGTTTTGAGTAGATACCATTGTATTGAATTTTAACTTTCATGTCTACTTGTATGTAATTAAATATCTTGAATTTATGCCAATATCATACAGTGTGTCTGGGTGTCCCTTCTGAAACGTTATAGATTTATACATATTTTATGTCCAAGTACACTTCACTGTATTAAGTCGGTATTAAGCAAATCATGTAAAATCCAATAAAACGTGAACGTCTCTGAAATATATTAGAAATATAAGCTATAGAAATAGTATCTAAGTATCTACTGACTGAATCTGAATGTTTGATATTCGTGGAGTTTTGTACAATATATAGGGCATCCGTCAGTTGCTTGCGAATTAATAATACGTTTTATACTTTTCATATATATGTATAAGGAAACTAAGAAAGTTTCGAAAATCAACAAAAACGTTACTAAGAACTTCACATTTAGCTTTGCCATAATATTATTTAATGAGGTCAAAATTATGCAAAATTTAATTACTATGTTAATTGCTATATACTCATGTAATATTTTCTGTATAGTATTTTCTTTCGACTTTTAAGACTGTCAAACATAATGGACGAAATGTTTACTTTTAATGATCCAAATCTAACGAAACTAGCAAATTAACATGTGTGTCTAAGACTTATCAGCGTCCGTGCAGCATCTTCCTGGTGATCGATTAACAGATCTTATTCAACAAATAAATAACACTCGCGCGCGATCTATTTTATACCTAGTATAGTTTCATTGTTATAAAAAAAAACACTTACATCGTATATTCGTAAAAGTACATATGTTTAACGTGGTCAACGGCATAATTATGCTTTTATAGATTGAACTCAAAATACATCCACAACTCATACCCCATATAGGTAAATATACCGTATACTTATTATTTATTGTCAATCAATATCACGTCATCGTCATTGTCCGTAGAAATGCTAAAGCCGATATTCTACACGATACTATCCTTCTTTATAGACGCGGAAAAAGTATATCAACATTTAACATCAAATATTTAATAGAAACACTACGGAACAACGGAACATCAAACACTTTTAGCTAAAAATGATTACAACAAACACATTTATTCAATAAAATAGAATGGAGACACTTTTTTAGGAAACAACAACTGGTGCAATATTTAAACATCTATCATAAATTGTATCACTTACAGCAAAAGCGGTTTAAAAATTCTGAAATAATTTTGATAGATTTATCACTCAACTAGTATGGAGAAAATTTAATGCATCTCATGTTAAATGCTAGCCCAATTAGTTACCCCTAGCCCGATAATCTAATATTATTTATTTATGTGTGCGCACTCCACACCGCACATTCGCACATATTTTCACAACTCCCAGGATTTTTCTGGTGTATGTTACCAGTTTCCTCTTCCTCAATTCTGGACCAGTTTTAGTTTTTCCCTTAAAATCAATACTCACACCACACAAGTTCACATCATGAACAATAAACATACCGTACATAACAGATAAACTGTGTTGTAAAATTTGAGTGATCTACCCCCAATTCTTATACACTGCATTTGTATAGTTTCATAATACTAGGTACTTATTGCATTTATCAATATTCACAATGGAAACAGGTAAGTTTTAATGATTTCCAAATGTGATACGTTGCTGTGTTGGGAACTATTTTACACACTTTAAAACATTTCACTATTTTTTTAAATGTCTAACTATTTTTTGATTTAATATGTCTGTGAGTTAACTACTAATTATAAATGAAATTTATATACCTACGTGCTACTAAGTAGCAGCAATGACAATTTCAAAAGAATCTGTTTATTATTTTTCATTATACTATCTTGAATAATTAGAATGCAGATATGTTTTTGGCTTTTTAAAAAGTTTAAAAATGTTTTTGAAATGTTTAATCACCTTCCAACAGTTCATGTTCATGTAGCAAAATCGGCTAATATTATAAGTCCTCAAATTTGTGAATTGTTACTAGTTTCACTGTTTTATATATTATGTACTACTCCACCTTAACACCGTTTATATTTCAACGCGCGTTTCGCTGCTAACATTGCTAGCATCCTCAGGAGAGAATTAAAACTAATGGTTTTTGTACAAATTTTCTAGGATTCGTTTTTTGTTTATACGGTATCAATTATAATAAAATGTACCTATTGGCTTTTAAGAAAATCAAAACAGAGAATTTATTTTTAATTTAAAATCTTTTATTTGTCAAGGCATTAGTCAGATTTGTCTTGTTCCCTACAGATTAATTTTCAATGTTTCCTATTGTCTATAATATCTAGTAGTTTCATTACCCATTTACATGGCTTGGTTTAATTTTATGTTTCTTGTTTCTTGAAATTATAGGCTCGAATGAATCAGTGGATGAATTACGACAAAGATTAGATAATATGAAAAGGATGATGAATAACAGACAAAAATCTGGTAGCAGTTTTTCATCGAAAAACAAGCGAACAAGTTCTGATATCATTGATGGCAGCTTTCTCAGTGTAGTGTTTGGGGCTGTATTAGTTGTCATACTAACAGTCAGTGTATATGCATTTTATAATTTATATGATGCGGTATTAAAGAAAATGCCTAGATCACATGAAGAGTTGTAATATATTTAGATCTAGAAAATGACAATTATTTATAATTAATAAGTAGCTAGATCCATCCATAATTACAGTAATATGTAATTATAACTATAAAATCAGTGTTAAATATATATTTAGGGTGAGCAATCTCTACTTTGTACTTAATCAGTTGCAATGAAATAAAGAAAAGTAAAATTAGATAATCGTAACCTCATTCTTGTTTAAAAAATTTGTTAAGATGACGTTCCAGTTACATATCTCATCTGAATTCGACCATTGTACTTATAGCTTTGCCACTAGATTATAATAATTATCCCACACCACTTTAATTGATTGATATTCAAAAATATTGATCGAAGGTGATGAATTGGTTACATTAATTAACCTAACCTCGAACTCCAAGGCATAAAGTTTAATTTGATTATAAAATTATTTCTACCTATTTGAAATTATTATAAACTTCACTTCTGTACACAAAATATCGATATAAATTGTAGTAAATTTAATCCCAAATTAAACTTTTAAAGATTTGTAACAGTTTTAATACCTAAGGTATCTTCGATAGATACACAGTTGTTTTCAGCAAGATTCCAAGATCTTTCGGCGTATCAACAGAGAACCATTTATATTTGTAACTATAAATAAGTAGATTTTCGAATAATTTGGGTATAGCAATTACGAGAGAGGCAGTTTGGTAGATGAAAACATGACACTTATCGGCTTTTTTAAGAGGTGGTACTATTAGTTCGATGTCCAAAGATTCAAAGATCAATTATCTTTGAAACGGACTAAAAATGATTTAAGATTACAATAATATTGATAAAAGTATAAAGAACTTATATATTCGACACATTTCCAGGATAATTCTTTATATATAAAACAGTATATTGTAGAGATCAGACAGATGAGGCGTACTACAAAACTACAAGGCCTGAACAAACTGGGCTTTAGCTTAACAGCACGTATATGAACTTCCACGAACAGTGTTCTAGAATTGACAAATTGAAATTTATATTATGTAGTTTGAAATATTGATGCGACTACTATAAATCACCAGAATTATTGTATCAAACGTGACGATAGGAACAGATGGACGTGAATTAGTCCAACTCAAAGGCCATAACCGTTGATGATTGTTACAGAACTTCTCGGAAGAAAGGCTGTTACTTACATTGCTTTTACTATAGACACGACTTCAAAAATCCCTCGGGTTGTGTAAAACAATTTCAGTTGCAGTACCGAATACATTATAACATTCTCTCTCTAGAATATAGCATACATGCAGGAAGCAATCCACAGTTCCTTAATTATGTCTCCTTCCAAAATAAGAATATTAACATGCATCGAAAATGAAACAATTCAATTCATATTTTACTGGTTTATACAAATATGTTAGACAATAATTAAAATGAAATTGGTAAAATGGCTAAAAAATTTAAGAAGTTATTTGATCAATAGGTATATTTGTTATTCAGATTTTTTATCCAGGTACCTACATAGGTAGATTATCTAAATAATAATTATTAATGTAATGGCATGTATGTATGTGTATTTAAAATGCTTGGTAAGCTTAAAAATATCAGCTTATATTTAAGAATTACACGTTTCTTAAAATTGATAAACTAAAATATTATATTTATGTCCCATCGAATAAAGTAGCCAAGGGTGGGGACATATTATGTTGTTAGCAAATGAAAACTCACGTACAATTTTATACTATTCCGTGACTTACGTACCTTCCAATATCATATTAAGTGTAGCTTATAAAGTGAACAAATATGAGGATTTGGGACAACGAAGAGAAAAAGCTCTTTGGAAAATCACTGGTAAGTGTTTCAATTCGTGTCATAATAGTAAACTATTCGTGTTTTTTCCTGAAAGCGTAATTATATTTCGATTTCCGAATTTATGGTCATGTTTAATGAATCAATCACACCATACGACAGTCGTGCAAATCGTTTTCTGTGTTGCTGTTAGACTTGTTTCCTCCCTCAGTTTATTAATATCTTATTTAAAGCATTGAGAGTTGTAAAAATTAACAATCCTTTATTTTACCGTATTATTTTATATCCTTGTACGTTATATAAATATACTTAGTAGAGATTTAAATTTGAATTCCAGGTATCCTGGTTGTCGTGTGCCCTAGCAACTTTTGTTATATTTTTAATAATTGTCCTCTTCCTATACCTGTTAACAATCTGTGAAGAGCAAAATTATAAACAGAAACATGCAAACAATAAATTAGTAACAACTGTAATCCGCAATAGCAGAGCAAAAAGATCAATTTCCGAAGAACACAGAGTAACAACTTTGAATCCTCATCTACCTATTAAAAAAAAACTACAAACCATCATTGGTACATATTCTGTAGCTACTGGGGTTTCTGATGAAGATAACAAATACCCATCGGAACATATCAAAGAATTTGAGATTCTAGTGATGAATGAAACTTTTGTTGAAAATTCCACACGTTTTATCACCTTGCCAAAAGATGATTCACACTATGACACAACAGATTATGATAATGACAATAATTATGCAGGACGTTTAAAAGAAACTAAAATGGGGAATAAGGAAATTATCCGGACTCCAGAATATATATTGAATAATGACAAACATGAAAACGGCAGAAGAGTAAAAAGGATTTAGTCGTTTAATTATTATTAGCATTAGATTTAAATTTAACCAGCTACTTAACCTATGCCAATAATTTCTCCCTTTAATGTCTTTAAAACAGACAATAAAATCGTTACCTTGTAGTTGAGATCACATCACAGCGATGGTACGTACCTACTAATCAAACCAAATATTTGAGTATAAATAATATTTTAATTGTATTGTAAAATACTTGTATTGTACTTCCATGTGTTCGTTTGATTCTCCCATGATGATAATGAGCATGGTCGATGGAATAACTAGGAAACTTATGTAGTTATGCTTAACCGTTTATATTAATCTGATCAAAAAAAAAAGTATTTATATAACAAAAACAAATCTAAAAATTAACGAACACTATATATTTTGTAATAGGTATTTGTTGTTGAAATTCTGTCCTTGGTCCAAATGATTTTGATGACATAGGCAAGTATGTTCATCCGCTTAACTTGCCGGAATTAATTCAGTTTTCGATTCTTTTGTAATTAACTGCAGCAATGTACCACTTTTGGGCCTGTCAATACCATTTGTCCATTTCAAAAACAGTCTGAAACGTACATGCAAATACATATTTCTATAAATAGATAGGTACGACTAGGAATCAAAATATTTAAGGAAGATTTAGCCAACGGATAAGCATAACAATTTGTTTAGTGTATAACATTATTATAGCTATAATAATCAACTAGTTAAAATACGTTCTGTCTATTGGTAACGTTTAGGTTAGAAGTTGTACTCAAAACTCTAAATGTTCAATTATTTTAACTTTTTTTGAATGTGACTACAACGACTGTAAATATGCGCAGGTGTGTGATTGTTGTTTTTTGAATTGCAAGCTATAAAAAGTACTCGTACGTTTTTATTGCAACGTTTTTTTAACTATTTTTTTATGAAATACCGATAAAAAGTAACAGAAGGTTAGATCGTTAGAATAACATAAAAACAAATGATCTTATGACTTTTATATAATATGTTAGATAAACCATTCGCTTTGAACCCAATCCAACCAAACCCAAGAGAATCCAAACCATTTAATAACAACAGTAATGGTAGGTATGTAATCTTTGTTAACACAGCCTCCCTTAGACAGGCCATGAACAAGTAAATTTGGCAACGTGGAATCTAAGTCGATTGTGTGTGTTTACATTGGAACATTTGTAACACGCGGTCTAATGTGTGTCCAAACAAAAATAAATGAATTATATTTAATTTTAATTTTGGCGATGTCGCCTATGGGCCTTGTCTGCTTGGTGTTGATGAGCGCAGGATACAGCTTATGCAGAATTCTTGCATTCGTCTGATAGCTGGTATTCGAGGAAGAGAACGTGGTGTAAGTGCCAAGATTTCTGAGCTGGGATGGCTGAGAATGGATCAGAGGCGTCTGCTACATTTATTTGTTTTTTATAATAAAATAATACATAATAAAATTCCAACATATTTGTTTAATAAAATTGAATTCAGATCAAGTGCTCATCCTATAAATACCAGAAATGCTCATATTATTACTCCACCCCTACACTACACAGCATTATTTGAACGGTGATTTAGCTATAGTGTTTCGAGATTGTACAACGTACTCCCCGGCGATGTGTCCGGGTTGTCTGGCCACCGCTTCAAATCTATGGTTAGGAAATTAATAGTTAGCAACTCTCTTGCTTGTTAAAAGTTTTTGTGTTTATTTTTTTTTTTTGTCTTAAACCGGGTTACTCATATGTGTAAGCTTTCATTGAGGTCACATTTATTGTTTTTGTTTTTTTTATTGTCTTGTATATTTCTCTTGTGTATGTCTAGAATAAGTAATATATAAGGTTAAGCTAGGAGGCATGTGCCTCAACTTCGCCTTTTGTGTACCTACTATATCACAATAAAGTCATTATTATTATACATAAATGCTGATTTGATTCAAATTTTAGAAGATCTTCTTTTAAATTTAAGTAAAAATAATGTTTCTAATAACTGGGATACCTATTAAAACAAATTAAACTTTGGAATTTTATCTTACAAAATAGTTTACAAATATTTTTGTTCCGACCGCTCACCGGCTGTTCATAGCTTGTCTAAAGAAGGCTGTGGCATTATACCTACACTAAATTTGTGACAAAAATTAAACTAAAACTTATTCACTGTGATTTGTGTGTTCTACAAACACGTTGGCTAACTTGGCCTTTAGTAATAAAGTCACAAAACAACAAAACGAAAACCTAGTAGATAATTTTTCTTCAAATGAATAATGCCCTATTTAATAAGTAAATTAAATGCGAGTTACATTTAAAACAATAAATGATTTATTAAATATGACATTATTGAAAATTATGTAATGCCAAATTCAATACGTTGACAAATATGTCAAGGACGTACGTCCACATGATACAATGTAGCCAAAATCCTGTAGGTATATCTATTGGCTATCAATCTTATATGAACATATGTGTACAAAAATTAAATTTTAAAACGTACTCAGCCACAAATTCCAGTGGTGTCCATGAAGAAAAATCAGCATTTCCCATCCATTTACGATTCATCGGCGTATCCAATGTCACTGGAAGTATAGTTATTACCACAGCATTAGCCGGAAGACCACTATCTTTATGAGCGAGCGACTTCGTCAACTGATGAACTGCAGCTTTAGCTAAGCCATAACCAATCATGCCTGGTAAATAAATAATAATAACATGACGAATTGCTCATTTGCCTTCATAGAGGGTGTCCCGGAAGTCTACGATCAAACTCTAAGGGCGGGAAGGGGGAGGTCACTTGGAATCAAATAACCGTACTTATATGTGGTTATCCAATGGTTGACGGTTAAGAAGTTATTTTAGTGTATGTATTTTTCAAATAAATTGCATATTGAGTTCACTTTTAAAGCTATAAAAAATAATTGCGGATATTTTATTTTTGGTTTTCTGATTCTTATTTATAATATATAATCAATAAAACATTTTTTGAAACCCTGTTACCTGTTAGCAATCCAAAAAGTGGTCTTAATAATTTATGTTTAAAAACAAATTTTAGTTAATTTTTCTAATAATAATCTCCTTATTGTCTAACAGGTATAACTACCCAATTACAAGACAAATACATATTATATCATGGCATAAGTAATTGAAAATAAGACTAGTAACAAAGGTATAAAATGGTTACCTAAATAATATCAATCTCATTAGCTTGTATGTACCCACCCCACGCAGGTCACGCTTAAATTAATTGAGTGATGCATTAAAGTAATTAATAAGATGCTGACACAATGAAAATGTAAACTTAATGAGGATTATAGTTATTAATAAAAAAATGAGATGTGTTCTAACCAATTTTTTGTAAACAGTAATTGTTATTAAGACTATTTTTTCTTTGCTATAAGATAACAGGGTTTTAGAAAATATTTTATTAATTAATAAGGCACCCTTGCGTCGACTTATGGGACACATATCTATCTATACAGGGTGGTCCAACGAAAAGTTTGCACCTAGCTTTTCTCTTTTTTTTGTAGTCGAATGCGAAAATGCTCGGACACGTCGATTTTGCTTTTGAGGGGGACACATTTTAAACATATTTTTCGATCTGCGCCTTTAACCCCCTAGCGGGGGTGAGTAACAACCCTAAAATTTTAAATGGAAAGAGGGGTCTAATGACATATCATTTGAAAGGACACAAAATTGTCTTTCTAATGATACCCTATTTGTCGAATTTTACTAAAACAGTTAATACGAAAACGACTTTAAAGACATTAAGCCGATAATTTTGGTATTAATGAGAAATACAAATAAGTTTTAATTATTACGACTGAAAACAACTACAATCATTTCTAAATTATTTACTTTGAAGAAAAACGGGATTTCAAAAACACTATCTTATTTATCAGAACTAAATTCCTCACTAATCGTTTGCGTTTTTTGTTGAAATAAAAACTGCAGATACGTGTAGGAAAAGAATTTACACCGTTTATTTTAGTCTTTTCATTGATTCAGTTTGGTTGCTTCTCAAGTTATTTTACTTTTACCGTACAAAATGATTTATTCCATTCTAGAACGAGTTGAAATTGTTAAACTTTATTTTCAAAATAATAGTAGTGCTAGACTTACGGCTCGCTTATTTAATGAGAGACATCCCGATAAAAATGTGAATGATGTGTACGTTGGCAAGTTAGTTAAAAAGTTTGTAGATACCGGATCTGTCTGTAATGTAAAACACCAGCCGCAGAAACCGATCAGAAATGAAGCTGTGGAAGTCGCTGTTTTAGGGCATGTTGAAATGGATCATAGTCAAAGTACCCGTCAACTAGCTGAAGCCTCAGGTGTCTCCCGTTCGTCCATAATACCAATTTTAAAAGCGTACAAATTTCATCCGTACAAAATCAAATTAGTACAGGAACTAAATGAGGATGATCCTGATAGAAGGCTGCAATTTTGTGAAGCAATGAGCCAGCGTTTAATTGAAGATCCGCAATTATTATTTAACATTTGTTTTTCCGACGAATGCACATTTTATTTGAATGGAGCTGTAAATAGGCACAATTGCCGTTACTGGGATGACAGTAACCCACATTTATTCCGTGAGGTTTATACCCAGTATCCTCAAAAAATAAACGTCTGGTGTGGCATATTAGGAAATCATATTATAGGACCACTTTTTATTCCTGGAAATTTAACTGGTGAAGTGTACCTAAACATGCTTGAAGACACAATTGATCCTTTAATAACACAAATAATAGAAGATGACCAAAATCATACTGCTGATCGGCTTTATTTCCAGCAAGATGGAGCACCTCCGCACTATGTGGCTCCTGTAAGACAGTTCTTAGATGACCGGTTCCCTGGACGGTGGATTGGAAGGAGGGGCCCAATTGAATGGCCTGCCAGGTCACCGGATTTATCGCCTTTAGACTTTTTTCTTTGGGGGCACTTAAAAAATAAATGTTTTGCCACGAAGCCCGAGTCCATAGAAGATCTTCGCCAACGCATTACAGAAGAGTGCAGAAACATAACACCTGATATGCTACAAAATGTTAGAAATAGATTTGAACAAAATCTGTATTATTGTATGGAATCAAATGGGTCACATTTTCAACATTTGTTAATGTAACGTTTTAATAAATCAATTTAACAGCTTGTTTACTTTTTTTACAAAGCAATGTTAAAACTAACAAACATTGGAATGTACTAACGATTGCAGGTGTTTTCACTCGCAATAATTAAAACTTATTTGTATTTCTCATTAATACCAAAATTATCGGCTTAATGTCTTTAAAGTCGTTTTCGTATTAACTGTTTTAGTAAAATTCGACAAATAGGGTATCATTAGAAAGACAATTTTGTGTCCTTTCAAATGATATGTCATTAGACCCCTCTTTCCATTTAAAATTTTAGGGTTGTTACTCACCCCCGCTAGGGGGTTAAAGGCGCAGATCGAAAAATATGTTTAAAATGTGTCCCCCTCAAAAGCAAAATCGACGTGTCCGAGCATTTTCGCATTCGACTACAAAAAAAAGAGAAAAGCTAGGTGCAAACTTTTCGTTGGACCACCCTGTATATTGAGAATTAAGGCGGGTTTAGCCAACTAATAATGGATAGTGCATAATTCATAAAGAATAATGCTCAATACATAGTGCATAATCGATAATTCACAACAAAATATAGGTGTTTATCCAACTCATAACTTTTATGCATAAAGCGAAAAGTGACAATTGACTAGACAGCAGGTTAACCTATTACCATTGTCTTTAAAGATAATGCTTTTACTTTGTGTTGGACTTATTTATGTTTTAATAGCTTTCAAATTAAAAATTCTGTTAATTATCACTTTTTCAATTATTATTTAGTTTATTTTGTAAATTGAGGTTATGTAAGTGTTTATAATTTATTTGCGGCGCATGCGTAGTGATATTTTTTGCATAATTTAGTGCATAAAGTTGAAAGTTCCCAACCTTATGCATTATGCATTATGAACGAAAATTATGAATTATACACTATTCGTTGTATAAACAGGTACATGTAAATGCCATGTTTTAAAAATTATCCATTATGCACTAAAATTATGCATTATGCATTATTAGTTGGCTAAACCCGCCTTTATTAATTATGCACCTGGTGTTCCTTCTAGTGCTGCCTTTGCGCCTGTCAATTGAATTACAGCTCCTTCTTTGAGATAATGTGCTCCAAGGGATGCGCTTATCAAAGAACTGCATACACTTTGATTCCACATAAGTTCAGAATTTTTTGCTAGATCTAAAATGTAGGTACTTATATAGTGAAACAAATGCACTTAAAGAATCTTTTCTCATTTACCTTTTTTAGTATTTCCACCAGCCCAACCACCTGCCACGCAAAATATTCCATCAAGCTTATTCCCTTCTAACACGTTATCCACAGCAGATAATATAGAAGATTCCTAAAAAATAATTTTGTCTTGGAAATAATTTTAAAATTCTACCTGAATCTGCCTAAATAAATAAGTAACCATGTTCCATCACCCACACCATCAAAATGATGGCGCAAAACGTTTCGCTGCTCCGAAATAACGAATTAGTGTAATTTTTACGTTTACCAGGAAGAAAACCGAAGGGCCACAACCGTAAGGATTCATTTTCATGTTCCCTTCAATTAAAACAATCTATATCAAACATACCTGTTGCACAAAACTTTCATCCTTTTTAACAATAATGTTACAATCTGCTTCTATGTTTTCTGCTAAATCTATACTGCCAACCCACTAAAATATAATAAAAATTGTTAATTTGCATTAACGAAATTATAGGCCATTCTTACAAAATTATTGGCTTTAAAATGTGAAACACATTTAGCCCCGAGTGCTCCTCTGCCTCCATAAACTAATACACGTCCCGCAACTGCCATTATGATTATGGATGCAAAATGAATAAAATGTGTAAAACGTACCACGTAACTAACTTTCTCTTAAACAGAATAAAGAATAAACTCTTAAAATTGTTATAGGTTGCTAGTTGCTACCTATTTTATTATGGTTCAGCAAGAATTAACGATAAACTCTATACCTATATGATATAATGCAATATAAAATAAATGAACAGAAACTGTGAACCAGAACTAAGATCGATTTTCTTTTACTTGCAAAACATGTTTTGTTTTTCCATTCCAACACGCGGACAGAGACGGAGTAATAATAGAGGCGTAATTT
The DNA here is from genome assembly GCA_911728435.2 of Apoderus coryli. Taxonomy (NCBI): domain Eukaryota; kingdom Metazoa; phylum Arthropoda; class Insecta; order Coleoptera; family Attelabidae; genus Apoderus; species Apoderus coryli. The sequence goes on from OU452210.1 coordinate 11,052,004, forward strand.
ACAATAATTATTATCTTAGTTTACACCACAGTTTAATATAGTTATTATTCTATGGTTTATACCAGAGAATAGTATTTATTCTTTGGTTTATACTTTTATTTTTTGTCTCTTACTTTTTACTGCCGGTGAATTCTTGCCATCCTTCTCTCCGGCCTGAGACCTGAGACTCACAATTCTAGCTTAATAAAAAAATCTTTATCTCTGTTATATGTCAGTTGTTCTGTTGTTCATTTCGCACTCGCTCTCGCTAGCTAATAAGCTAATCGATTTAGTTTTGAAAAAAAATTACTTGTCAATAGTATATTGTGCAACGAACATGAAATGACATATATTTCCTACGAGTATGATCGTTTGCAGCATGAACCGCAGGCGAGTGCTGCAAATCATGTAGGAAATGGTCATTTCATGTGAGTTTCACACTATACTTTTTCTACAACTGTTTTAATGCTTTTGAATAAATTTAACATAATTTTTAGGAAAATATTTGTTTTTCGAAACTTATCCCTGTTAACGTATAAGCCTAAATACGATAAATTAGAAGTATTAAATTGACTAGGTGGTGTTAAACTATATTCACTATCACTGTTTATGTGTTTTGAAATTAGCGAAATACTTAATTATAATTATTATTAATTATAAATACCAAAACTGTCAATTTGGTGTTTGTATTTTCGGCGTTGCTATGGTGATTTTTCATGGCCGACGCTACTTTTGTCATTACCAGGAAATTTATTACTTATTACGCACGGGTAAATGAAAAACAGCATTACAATGTACAACATTTTCAAATCATGATTGAACATATAATAAAGGCATTTAAAGACAGTCGTAGAAAAAATAAAAAACTTTATACATTTTTCTACTAAATATCATTGTCTTTATAAGATATTAGAATATTAGATATTCCAAATCAGTTAGCTTCAACATGGCTTCCTATAATATGCTCTGTAGTGCTTTAATCTTTGACAGGCATCGCTAATTGAGCAGCGCAAGCGCAAGAGATCAAAAAAACAGTCGTTTTATTTTTTAGGTTTGTGAACAGAAGAACAGAAAACAGAGAGCTGCATATCAAATCTTAGTCGTTTTTAAAAAAAGTCGATACCAATAAAATAAAACATCGTCGTTTGTATTTATGTCATGTGCGCTAGATCCTACATCTAAACACAGTTTAATAGGTTAGAACTGTGATCTAAATGTTTGGCTTGTCTCTTGTTTTCCTTTTGTTGTCATATATCTTTCTTTCTTTCTTTTCTAGTGAAATATCTGTGACGGGTTTCCGATAATATGTGCTTTCTTTCGCTACTGCCAAACGCGTTTGGATTCACTGATTATGTTCTTTGGCTAAAAACGCATTTTCTGATTCATCCCCACTTTAGCGTCCACCGTGATCCGGATCCGTAATCCCCTTGCCTCTCCTGAATTTAAAAAATATGATTCGTTTCATTCGAACATAAAATTCTAACCTCTGAACCTTTCTAAAATGTCAAATTTATAAACAAACAACAACAACAACAATTGGCTGCATCACCGTAAGGTGGAGGCCACACCGAGGAAGAAGAAGAAGATAAACAAACACGTTATAGAAAAAGAAAAGTTCTAGTCTAAAGAGGTTATGCCTCTTTATGCCCGTTTGCACCACATACCGTTTAAGTCACGATTTGTTCTAAGAGGCGCTTAGCATCTATTTTTTATTGCACCGCGTTAAAACGTCACTTTAAATTTGCCTAAGTGTCACTTAAGTGAAGTGTTGAAGAATATTTTAAGTCACGATTTGTTCTAAGAGTCGCTTAGCATCTATTTTTTATTGCACCACGTTAAAACGTCACTTTAAATTTGCCTAAGTGTTCCTTAAGTTAAGACTCGAAAATTCTCTTCTTAAATGGAATTCTAACCTCAATATTGCTTTTATATTTTTCATTATTGGGTTGTTTACATTGTGTGGCGATTAAAAATATGGGATTATTGGATGATCTTGATGTTTTCGAATTAATTGAACATGGATTTCCAAGGAGGGTGTATGAAAGGCCGAATTATTTTTAAGATATGGAAAGTTTTTTTCAAAGATTTCGACTGACGAAGCCTACGATTCGGCCTATCCTAGACCAAATTGAGCATTTTTACTAGAATTTGATGAGATATGACAGCTTTCATTAGAAGATAAAGACCAGAAAGGGTCTTTGTGCTTAACATACCTATTACTATTATATAGAGGTATAAATTATTGAGCTAGGGTATCAACAACAATAAATTAAAACCATAACAACTATTCGCAACTATACTTATAAATTATTATTTTATATGTAGCAATAAAAATTATTGCTGTTATAAACGAGTTTGTTTTTGCTTTTTATCTAGTAACAGATTCAGTTGTTTATACTATTCAGAGCACTAGCTTATGGCGCCAAAATATTCAAACAGCAAAAACAAACACACGGAAACACGACCCAAGGGCGAACATTCCCATTGGCTCGGTATAAAAGGAAATTAACGTATGCTTACCTACTGCCTGACCAAAAACTCTTCTTCATTGTCGGCTACCTTAAATTTGCTATGTTGACAAATTTACCCGATACTTAACTAAGTGCTATCTACTCATGATTCGGTGCAATCAATTCCGTTCTTAAAATTTAGGTGACCCTTAACTATTCTCTACTTAAACTGTATGTGGTGCCAACGGGCATAAGTTAAGACTCGAGAAATCTCTTCTTAAATGGAATTCTAACCTCAATATTGCTTTTATATTTTTCATTATTGGGTTGTTTACTGTGTGTGGCGATTAAAAAATTAAAAATATGGAATTATTTGATGAGGATCTTGATGTTTTCGAATTAATTGAACATGGATTTGCAAGGAGGGTTTATGAAAGGCCGAATTATTTTTAGATATGGACAATTTAAATTTTTTTCAAAGATTTCGACTGACGAAGACTACGATTCGGCCTATCCTAGACCAAATTGAGCATTTTTACTAGAATTTGATGAGCTATGACAGCTTTCAATAGAAGATATTTTAGTAGGAAAGACCGAAAAGCGTCTTTGTGCTTAACATACCTATTATATCTATATATATAGAGGTACTGAGGAAATAGTCGATATTAAAAAATAATAATAGAGGTATATACCTATGTATTAAAACCATAACAACTTCACGTTTACAGTTTATTTAATTATTAATCCACAAAAGAATAAATAAGCTAACAACTCTACTTATGTTCCCAGGTAAATAATAAACTAAAACTATTTTTGAATATAAATCATAAAATATGTAAGTAGTAGTAGCACTCATCTAGCTAAATCTTATAATAGAAACAGATCAAATACTATGTATATGTAATAAATACATTTCAAATATATAACAATAAGAATAGATAAATTTAACAATGGAAAATAATAACAAAAAGTTAATTTTATTAATTTGAATGATGCCACAATAACTATGATCCAACACTATCGATAGAAGAACTTCTTTCTCGTTGGAAGTGTAGTTTGGAGGTCTTCTCTTTTTTTATGTATCACTAACTTCCATCGTATTATATGTTATATTAAAAAAATGTATTAAATAATAAAATGAAAATAATTTTGTGGCATAGCGGACAAAATGACTGGTTTTTCCTACACAAGGGACTTTTGTGTAATTTAGCAGGGCCTCAGTCTAAACAAAGTCCCTTGTGTAGGTAAACCCAGTCATTTTGTCCGCTATGCCACAAAATAATTTTGTTTCTATTATATTTACGGACACAATTTAACTCTAGTATTTAATAATTTTCGTTCACATTCACAATCAAAATTAATGTTTACATTATGAATTATTATGAAAACAAAACTGAAGAGGTTAAAAGTTAAAATATTACCTACTGCCCGACCAAAAAACTCCTCTTCATTGTCGGCTACCTTAAATTTGCTATGTTGACAAATTTACCCGATACTTAACTAAGTGCTATCTACTCATGATTCGGTGCAATCAATTCCGTTCTTAAAATTTAGATGACCCTTAACTATTCTCTACTTAAAGTGTATGTGGTGCAAACGGGCATTAGACTCGAACTTTTTGGTTAAACTTATCGAGCGTTCTTTCTTTTCTTATCGCAATGAAAAGAATCACGATTCAGAATCCAACAAATCATGAATAATAAATCCGGATCAAGAAAACTAGCTAAATAAAGCAGCTATTTATCAGAGATATGAACTATCTCTGGATATTTTTAATATAAGATTGTTATGAGGATTGTTCCCACAACCGTCAGACACAGTCTGGATTCTGAGCATAACGTTGTTGACGTGCGGTTTAATTGGTTTGCGCAGAATCCTGACTGATTCTGACGCTTGTGAAAACAAACTTATAATGTATTTCTATTTGTTACATTTCTATTACTTTTTAAACATAAATCTATTACGTTTATTACAATTACACACCATTTTCTATTACTAAAAATTTTTTGCCAGCAACAACACTGACACTGGGTAGTGGGTAGCGGTGGTAGTGGTAGTTGTTAGGTTAGGGCAAAATTTTAAAATGAATGGCAGATGGAACTAAATAATAATAATTGTACTTTAGTTCCAAGCTTTTAAGTACATTACATATATCTAACTTTAATTAAGAAGATGTTGAAAAACATAGAAACATTACTTAACATTCTGAATTTTGTATAGCAACAATATTAGAATGAAGTTTATAATTTTATTAATTTCAACACTTTTATCTGTGATATGTGTATTACTCGCTTTACTTCAACATTATTATTTTATAACAAAAATATATAGAAAGTCTTCATTGAATTATGAAAATATAGTTGTATTTGAAGATTTAATACCTTCCGGAGAAGATTCAAACCTTCATGAACTTGATTTCCCGATACGAAATCTTAACGAAGATGATAATATATTAAATGATTTGACATCAATATTAACACTCCCAAAGAAAGATAATGAGATCTTAAAAGTGATACCGCAAAAAACGAAAAATACAGGTACTGACTCTGAAGTGTATAATACACTACAAGCTGCAATAGCATTTAAATTAGCTGGTAAATATACGAAAGCTACCAAGCTTTTTGAACATGCTTGTGCTATTGCTCCAGAAAATGCGGATGTTTTAAATTGGTATGGTGAGTTTTTAGAACAAGAACATCACGATATTGTTACTGCAGATGAGCTGTATTTTAAAGTAATGGAAATTCAAGAATTCAATACAAAATACTTAATAATTTAGATTTATTTATGTTTTAGGCATTAACATATTCACCTAATCATGAAGCTGCTTTAATTAATAGAAGACGAACAGCCCCAGTTGTTGAAAATTTAGATTATGAACTGTTTAAAAGCATTGACTCTAAAAACGAATACTTAAAGGAGAGAATGAAATTACATTCTTTTGAAAATATGAAAAGACAGGCTTATTATCTTCATATATATCATACGGTTATCATTACTTTTATGTTACCTCTGCTGCTCCTAAGTGGGTTACTGAGCATTCACGAGTAGATCTCGAATGTTTAACAACAAGCTATACTTAGTTAAAAGTAGTGTACTTGGAAATTTTCTGTCGAAATTCTAAAATTTGCTCAAATTAATGAGTAAATGATCACATCTTATATGATTGTTGTATAAGTGTTAACTGTCAATATTAGTTCGTTATGCCAATTATCTAATGTTATTAGCAGAGCTAATACACACATGTATAGTATAGAAGTAGGATTTATTCTTCCTAAAATGTTTATTTCTATATCATCATATTTTTAACAAAACAGCACAAATTTGATTAACTGTGATAGCATATCTGATTCAATAAAAATAAACATGTTTAACAGCTTAGCCTTAAATAATGAACAACTTCAACGTAGGTAATACGAGTATGTGTGTTTTAAACTTGACTACTAGGTACTACTTACATCACAGAATAATTTCAAACTTATTTTCTGGTCCTACTTTAACTTTGATTGGCATTAACTTCGTTTTTATCATCTTAATTTAGTCAAGTACATTTTTTATTGGGTTTTAGGTAGGAATTGAAGGAAATACGATGACCGTAGAGCAGTTGAGATATGTGTTAAATACTGGTCAAGTTGTTAGTGGAAAAAGTTTATTAGAGCATAATGAAGTCTTGGGACTAGAAAAGGCTTTGCAATATATTAAATTGTTAGTTAGATACGATTTTATTGGTATTAAAGAAGTACTCGCCATTCATAGACGTGTTATGGGGCACGTCGATCCTATTAAATCGGGTGTATTTAGAAAAGAAAAGGTATGCATCTGTTCTGTGAACCTGTAGACGTGATGCACGATGTACATCAATATCTAGTACAATAATTATAGGTGTTTATTGGTAATCATGTACCCCCACCCCACACACATATAACAAATTTAATGGAAAATTATGTGGAATGGCTGAATTCGGAAGAAGCGCAGAGTATGCATCCAGTAAGGTATGCGGCATTGGCTCATTACAAATTGGTCGATATCCATCCATTTGTAGATGGTAATGGACGCACAAGTCGACTTATAATGAATCTTATTCTTTTAAAAGCTGGTTATCCTCCTGTGATGATCCTCAAAGAGCAAAGGTATGTACAAATATTAATACTAGCTTAATCACGTGTAGATTGTATTGTGTTGTTTTCCTGTAATAAGTCCAGAACTCTACTCAACTAAGCATTTAATTTACATTATATTTCTTCCTGCGTATACAATATAAGTTATTTGCAGGGAAAAATACTATGAGACATTAAATACTGCCAATCTAGGTGATGTGAGGCCGTTTGTACGATTTATTGCACAATGTACATTGCAGATATTGGATATGTACATCTATGGTACAAAATTATTATCATTGAATGAAATTACAGACGATTTGGACGGAAAAAGTGAAATTATACATTTATAATAGACGTACAATAAATACATATTGTACATAATCAAATATGTATGTAGGTAGGTACTTATTTATTTTTGTTACATTAAATATTGTGTTAATTAAAATTGCCTAATTTATAGCATATTTATTTTTACTTATACTAGGTACTAAGTAAATCACAAAACTACTACTCCTAGACTTAATATTAAATAAGCCTTCAAACAATTAATTCAAATACCAATATAAATTAAGTACTTACAAATCTATAACGTCTTTTCACTTTCAGAATATAAGTGTATGGTGTAATGTAATTACATTACATTGTAGTCTTGCTTCGTTAAACAAGCCTCTAACTTATATAGACGTCCCCTCCGACAGGGAGTATCAGCGCCTCTATGTGTACAGTCGATATAGAGGACTTCTGTTCACTCGGCACATTACCAGCGTATCTAGATGTCGCCAAACAAATTCTTTTGAAAATCGTAAACCCAGCAGTCAATGTTTAAACTAAGACTACCAATAACGTTAATCAAAAGAAAATATATTGTGCTTCCTCGCAAATAAATTAATATCTGTATGATAATGGTTACAAACAAAAATCAGTAAGATATACATAAATTTATATATTATTGGATATATCTCTAATAAGGCACATTATAATCATTTATTAATAGTTGATCGAAGATTACCATCCCAAGCATCCATTTCGTTTTTCCTAGCAATCTTTTTTAGTTCTCTTGCAGCTCGAAGGTCTTCTTTTTCTTTGGCAGACTGTTCTTTACTAATTGTACTTTTTCGTCCTAAATGACTTGTTATAAGACGTCTAGCAGTTTGCAGATTGGTTTGTGGACGTTTCATTGCAGGTTTGAAATGAAATTTGTTTGCTTTCGCCATTGCTAAGCTACTAGCAGCTGTCATTGGGCGAACCTTAATAAGTGGATTCGACACTTCCATCGCTCTTTTAGCTGAAATTTACAAAGATTTATTGAATGAAATCTTAATTCAGAATTATATAAAAAAAAAGTATTTAAACTTATTATTCATTAAAATTTCTATCTTCAATCCTCAATAAATAAAAATAAAGTTAGATTACTTTTATGAAGTGCCTAAAGGATTTTTTTATCATTATCGATATGCCTGTGGAAAACATCTTATCATCCTTACCTTGAGTAAGTGAACCTAAAACAAGAAGAGCATGAGTCTCATCTACCCATTTCACATACATGCAATCACTGTTTAATTCACTAAAAGCAGCTATTATATCTTGAGTTTCAAATGAAGGTGGAAAACCATATAATTCAACCATGTGTTCCAACTCTTCAATATTTTTAGCTGGAATTGATGAATAATCCTCTGATTGCTTAACAATTTTTAAACTGGAACCAACATTTTGGATAATCTTAAATAAAGATTCACATGTATGGGGGTTAATAATTGTTCATCCCTAATGCTATTTTAAGTTTTATTTACTTTACCTCCGTAAAAACTTCATCGTGCAATTTTCCTTCTGTATCAAAAAGATCTTCCCAACTATTGACATTTACAGGCTGATCAATGGCTAACATGGTATCTTCATATTCATATCTAATTATAGGTCTCGATTTTCTATTCATATTTTCTTTAGCTTTCCTCATAATTTCTTTTTCTTCCTCATGATTGCTACTTTTCTTAAGATATTTATTAGAGTTTTGAAACGAAACATTAAATTCGTCCGGAGGATTGTACGTACAATTTTTAATATTTTTATTTTTTACTTTCAAATTGTGTTCTTTTAAAAGTACAGTTTTATCTTTTAATAGTGATCCATCTACATTATATTCACTCTCTAATTCTTGTTGCGGGATTTGTAGTTTAGATAATTTATCTTCTTTTAACAGTTCGCTTTTTTTCTTGTGATACTGAAAAGCGAAAATTAAAAATACCAAAACATATTATAACAGTTAGTTAATTACATTAAAATATAGAAATCATTAGAATCTTTCATGGGATCTAGTTGCGAATTTATTTAATAAGTGTTTTCCAATGTTTCTGAAATGATATTCAAAAATAATGTTTGTTTGATGGACATTCTCCTGCAAACAGATGCTTTGAGAATTTCCACAGTACCTACCTAAGTATATAGGTATATTACGCTAAATATAAATCCGAAAAATATGCGGCAAAATCCTATTTTAATTATTTTTTAAATTCACTAATGGCTACTACGTATACGAGTACTTACACATTCAATTGTGTTATGATTCTCCACACAATGAATAAAGCAATATTCATCATTCAATACAGCAAACAAAAAACAATGACCATTTCCGAATTTCTGAAGATCAATAATTTCTTTGTGTTTGTAGGAATAATCACATTGTATTTTGAAAATTCTAAAATCCTGATGTTTCATAACATGTTGATTACAATAATTCTGTTGAGAATATGTAGGTACTAACAATGAAATCCTTGGAAAAATCATATCATTCTGGAAATTAGAAGAAACATATTTAGCTTTTAATAATGAAGGTACCTAATAATAAATCAATTTATTTGCAGTTCAGTAAAACCAATCAATAAATACGTCTTATATCTTATGAACCAATTAGGTAATTTAGAATTATAAAAAAGGTTAAAAAGAGCGCCGAAACAAAAAACTTTTTACTTTTTGAAACTTTGTAAATTATGATATGTTTGTTTATTGTTTTGGAAGTAATGTAGGTACCTACATTGTACTTAAATATAAAAGGTCAAAGAGAGCTCCCAGCAATCCGTACAAACATATCTGTCATCTATTTTTTCTGGTAAAAATTTTACCTTGAGCCGGCCCTGTATGTACATCATGTGAAACTTAACTTAGTATTGGCCACATTAGGTTGAGATGAGAGTTTTTCGTGAATTACCTACGGTATCGGTAGGACGTTGTTGTCTTACAATGTAATAATACCGTTGGAGTTGACAAGTAACGATTCCTGATTTTATTACGTATAACAAATACCTACATACGGATTGCTACAGGTCTAATAACACATAGTACTTATACCTAGTAAATTATTACTTACGGTCTGAATATGTTCCAGCTCCAGATTAACAATAGGAAATGTTTTTGATTGTGCATTAGTTGAAGCAATGCTAGAATAACAGAAATTGATTTTTGGTTGCCAACAAAAATAATTTGAATCTAAAATATATAAAATGTGATTTTGATTTTTCCTATTTCTGCTAAATATTTTTATTTGGTATGGTAACTTATCACAATTTATAAAAAACGGTTGTCTGTAAAAAAACACAGGAGAACTATCACTTGTTTTCAGACAGTAGTTCCAAAAATAATATCTAAAATATAAATTCTGCATAACGTAGACGTCTTTGGAATAAAACACACATTTATCGAATAAAGTTGACTCAAATTTCTTATCATTTTTTTTATCGGGCACTGATTTCAGTTCCTTATGAGAAGAAGAATCATTCTTAAAAATATTTTGCTTTCTTTGTGCAGGAGGTATATACAGTTGTCGCTCCGGTCTTTTCTTTTTTAAATTGCCGCTGTTACCACTAAGATCAGCATCCACAGCATTAGACATGGTGATTTCGTTACGTACATCAAAATCTTGCCTAAAATAGGTAGTAGGTATTATATAATTAAATATTCTATTAAATAAATTATCACTTACACTGACTACTTTTTCTGACAGACTTAGTATCCTGATTCTAAATTTCCACAAATCACTGTCAAATTCTGGTATTTTGTTTGAATACGAACGACCTTCAGAAAAATCCGACCGAGAATAGGATACACAAGAACACTGAAAGTAAATGTAATGAAAGTAAAATTAAAATCTTGTGTTTTACGTAACTGTAAAGTTACAACACGAATTTGTGTATAACTTTCACCATCACAATCGAAATTCCCTTTCCGCAGTCTTTCATACAACCAAAGATTAAATCTTTGATGAACATATATATTAGGTAGCCTATAATATGTGTAGTTAGGTACTATACCTATTTGCTACCTCCACCTATCTGCAGCTAGCTACTCACTATTATTAATTATTGTAATTGGTACCTACCTATCTGAATATTCCAAAATAAATGAGGTAATATTAGGTATACTACCAACCTCTACCACAGCTTACTACATACCTATAACTATATATAATATATTATTAAAGTTGAGGAAGTGTTGTGTACATCTCGATTGAGGTTATTTCTTCTTTTTTTATATATATTGGCCTTCAGGATCTTGGCCATCATAAATTGAATTAATATTGTTTAGTATGGACCTGCAGTTTAGCGTGGAATCTGAACCACTGTCATCGACTAGGGTTATTCTTTCGTAGTGATTGATCTGAACAAGTGAATGTGATTATACATTATACTGAACTGAAGATATGGCGAAACCCAAAGATCATCTTTTTGTCATTCTTTCACTCGAAAACTTGTGAATACAACCAAATCTACTGGAAAATTATTTCTTCCATGATATTATTATTCATGTTTTAAACTTTTACAATTTATTGATTTGATTTGAAATCATATTCCAATTATTATCTCTCAATATTCAATACTTTTAGAGGTTAACTGAACAATCCATCCGGTACCTACGAGGCCAAAAGCACAACAAAAAAAAACGGTACCTAGAGGTTGATCAGTAAGCGGCAAGGGGGGTAGGAATTTTATTAATCAGTTTGGCAGAAGTGACCGATCTCGAAAGAATACGCACGATCATGAATGAACTGACAATTTTCAGATTGTTCACCTAGTTCAGTACGAAAGAATAACCCTTATATTTATAGTTCATATATTAAACAAGTTCTAGTTGATAGCATATATAGGCAGTCTACCGACTCGGCCGGAAACACCGTTCACCCACGTGATCATGGTATTAAAGTAACTGGTCGCGTGGATAGTGGTTGGATGGGTGGACAGTGCTCCCGGCCGAGTCGGTAGACTTGCCAATGCCATGTAGTCATGGAACATAGTCGTAGGGGCTGGCATCTGGCAGTCGATGACCGTGGTTCGGATTCCACGCTAAACTGTAAGTCCAAATTCACTCAATTAAATCAACTAACATAAAATGGCTAAATTACCTTAGTTGTCATTGAGATATAAGGAGCCGCTATAAGCATTATTTTACATTGTACACAAACGGGTGCATTGGGTGGGGCGTAACCGCATACCAATATGGCGGATTCTCCAGAGCCGCACTGGCTATTTTTGTTGACGTTTTTGTTTTTTAATGTGCAGCTTGGGTTTATACTTTAATTTGAAATGTTCAGCAGTGTACAAAACACTTGAAATATAGGTAATTATTGTTATTTGATACCAAAATACAGGAATAAAAGACGTTAATACTTTATAAATTATATATTAATACCCCTTGAACAAACCAATTTTATTTAAATGTTGCCGTTTGCTAAGTGACTTATCTACTTAATTTTTACGTAAATAATACATCCTGGTATTAACGTATTTAGTCGCCTACATATAAACCCTGAGTACGTCCCTGTACAATGTTTACAATATTTAATACATAGCTATGCAACGTTATTTCTGATATTTTCTTGTCGATTTCACTTCTACTACTGCAACTACGCAGAGCACAGGACACCATTATAGTATATTGTTAAATAACCGTCCAAAAAACAACGAAAAACTTAAGAAAACTTGTAAAATTCTTGTAAATAACACCATCATTTTGAAAGCACGTCAAAACACAGAGGTCGCATACCAATATGGCCTACCTGCACCCGCTTTTGATAACATATAGCGTCTCCTCCCACCTCAATGTTAGTTGTAGAGGCCAATAATAAAAGAGAGAGAGAGAGTGTAAGGACCAGTGTTCCCAACACTTGAAACCGAAAATATCCCCGAATGAGTATCAAAATACACCACTTTACACACAACATTGTTGCCATATTTTACAATGATTACGTAGATATAATTTTCCATGTAGACTGACTTTATGAATTTTAGAAAATATAACTCATGCTCACTAATACTAAAAAAGAAAAATACGATAAATAATATATTGCCTCTATAGCAGTAGCAGGTAGGAAGCCATACTAGAAGAAGAGTGGTCACAGTAGGCACGCAGACTGGCGGACATATCGCAAAAAAAAAAAAAAGAAGCAAAAAACATTTTGACAAATGAAAAAATCACTAATGCTAATCTGATTAGCAGGGGGCCATATAGTTAGAAGAAGAAGAAGAATCGTATAAATATTACGTTGCTAGCTTTAAAATAGTAGCCCTTTGATTTTTGATTGCATGCAAATTATAAGTTGTCTGCATTATTCAGTTAAACATAGTCGGCAAATTATACCAAATTATACCAAATAATTTGTTGTTAGCAGCATAATTTAGATCATAGCCATTGGCAACACTGTTTTTACTAGCAGTAGATATCAGTTTCAGGTTTCAAGCAAGCACCGAGCACCGCCATTTTGTTATATTGATTCACGCTTGTTGATGTACATGTATCAGAAATAACGATCTGACTACGATTTCTATCATTACTGATTTCTTGTTTGATGATTATTTTATTATATCTGTTTGTATATGTTCGTGTAAAATTCACCTTGCCATATTTAAAAATTTGGTGTAGAAAATCGTGCTTTAACAAACGTACGCTCTAGTAATTTGGAAAGTTGAAATACCTACGCTACGTGAGCAATTTTTGGGAACATGTCTGATAATGACAGTAAGAAACTACTAGATCTTCGTGTAGTGGATTTGCGCTCAGAATTGGAAAAAAGGGGATTGGACAAAAATGGTGTTAAACAAGTTCTAGTTGATCGCCTAAAGGAGGTACGTCTGACTCTTATATGTATTATGTGGAGCGTGAGCCACTTGTAGTAGACAAAGTATAAGTCATAATTATTAATAATAATATAATTTATTCAGTAATAGCAGATATACATTCTATGAAACAATATACAAACGAAATTCGAAAAGAACGAAGTGCAGCTAACAAATAAATTTGTGAAGCTGAGCCCTTACATACAATTCATTGTGATTTTATTTAAAACACCTGCATCTTTCCGTGCCGAAATAATATACGATTCACTCGTATTTCTTGTATGAATATCGATATTTGTAATAGACGGTTTTGTAGTTGTAATTGTCCAGGTACCTAATCAATGTATTATTACGAGATAATTCGATGAACATGTTTTAGCTTTTCACTAAATCAAATCTCATGTGGCGTACCTTTGCGACATTAAATCATTTAAAGTTCATTTTTGCGTTCTGCTGCTCAGCATTTCTTTTGTTTTTATTGTAGGCCATTGCGAGTGAAGGTCATGATCCAGAAACATTTTTGTTTGATGTTAAAGACAAAAAAAGAAATTCTATTAGTAAGTTAACGCATTGTAAGTACCTAATGTAAATTGTTCATTAATTTTTGAAATATTTCTTTTAGCTGAAGATAAATCATTTGATAATTTAAATGATTCTACTTCCAAAACGGAAGATATCTCAGATGAGTTAAATGACGAAACTAAAAATAATGAAGTTCAAGATGATAAAAATAATGTACTCGCAGAAGGGAGTGGAGACAAAAATGTAATATCTGTTATGGATGAATCTAAAGAAGACAATAAGGTACATATTTAAATATATTAAATGTTCGAACATTTTGAGGACTTTCAATATCCAGACCAGATTTATCGGGTAATCATCAACACCTTAGATATATCTTGATTATATTTTGTTACCATGTCATGTGAGGCTTGGACATTTTTTGGCTATTCTGCGTTCTGTTCGGTTCTGAATTGGTATCACCACAAAATATTCAAATGTTCATATCAATCAGCAATTATGTTGAACCCAACAGTTTAGATTACATAAGTTAATGTAAATATATCGTTTTAGTCCTGTCGAGAATTAAACTTGAGTGAAACTTCTGATGGTAACTTGTCCTTTGTTGAAAAGAAAACTAGTTCAAATCCCGAAAAAGTTGATGAAGAAGAAGAAGAAGAAAACGATGGTCATGAGTCACCAATTCGATTAACTTTAGAAGATGATGAAGAAACTTTACATGACGACGAAGTAAGTAGTTTGTTCTAAATTGAATTAAAATTAATACATTTCTCTCTTTCAGATTGAAATTGTTGAAAAGCCAACTCACGACGACGACTTAAGTAAAGGTAAGCGTTCAGCTACATCTTGGCAACATTAATTTTACATGCATTGCAATAGAAAGAACGTAAAATACCAGGCATTTATATTTCTTGGTAAGACTTAAGATTTTGTGAAGCTAATTGCATATAACAAAAAATAATCATCCTGATTCATCATACAATATTAACCGACCAACTAACCAACCAACAAATGAAAAATGTATTGAAGATCAAATATTCCAATCAGCCAAACAATTTGTGGGAGATGAATGGTTTTTGAACATACCAAAGAAGAATTACTGCCGAACTCCAAAATTCAGCAATAAAGGCGAAGTGTACAATATTGAAGAAGATGGCTGTTGTCTTGTCAAACAATGACGAATACAGATACAACAAAAACAGAAGATCTCCAGATTTATATGCAATTAGTTTCACTTACTACAAAATCCAAGATTTTAGTTACAAGTTTCCAGTGTAATAAGTGAAGTGTTACTTTTCACGTTTCTTTACTTGTGCTCACATAGAATCGATGTGGAATTGCTTTATACAATTTTATGTAAATGACAACGATTTCATTTCTATAGATAAAGCCGAGAAGAATGGCGATGATCAAGCAGAAAAACAGAAGAAATCCAACGAGGAAAATACTTCAGGAAAGGAATCAACGAAAAATGGCGACGAATCTTATAGGTTTGTTTTTAGAAACACATTATATTACATTCAATTCATAATGCTGCAAAACACCCTCAAAAGACTCACAAATTGCATACGGGCGAATTGGATGCAGACATTTTATGGTTTTCGGACGACAAAATAGGCGGAATAACAAATGGTTGAGTTACATGGATAAGATTTGGTATTGTCGCTTGAAGCTTATTAATTTGAAATAAAAAACTTGATTAATTCAATAGTGATCAACACTGATGTACAATAAATTGGAAGGACGCACACGACTACTACACAGGACTCTGGTCTTCATATAGTGGATTGAGGGGTAGCATTATGAAAAAAAAACATTAAAATGAATTGGCACCTCAATTGGAATAAAAAATACATTTACGTTGAGGCATTGGACAAATGATTCAAGTGGGAAGGTTTTTCATTTACCGTTATTATTAGCATAGGTCATTTTCTTATGTAATATACAACATTATATCAAATTAATTATAAAATTATTAGAAATCGGAACTTTATACATGAGGCAAGATAAGCTTTAAAGTACTTAATAAAAAATAGTTAACTTTTACATTTTCCGTGAACAACAAACATAAAACCTAATTAAATTCACCGAATTAACTAACATTAACATATTATATTTATATAGGCGACGCTCTGGTGAGAAGCTTCAGAAGAAAGTTGGAGCTAAATCTAATCCAAAAGTGGTTTGGGTTAGTAATGTTGCACAAAACACCAGGGCTTACGAATTGAAAGCAGCGCTGTCGGCATGCGGCAAAGTGACTAGCGCTAAGGTTGTTGTCAACGCAAGATATCCTGGCTCAAATTGTTTTGGTTATGTTACGATGGGTTCTGTTGATGACGTTGAAGCTGTTATTGCTAAGTTAAACAATACTGAATTAAATGGACAAATTATTAAAATTGAAAGAGTATGTCAGATCTAATCAATCGTTCAAAGAAATCATTTTTCATTCGAGTTATTTTATTTTTAGTTCGACGAAGTAAGATCCGATCAAATGAAGCAATTGAATCTTAGTAAAACGCCGAGTAAAACTGAGGGTAAATCAGACACAGAAGGAAAAGAATCTGATAAAAATGATGACAAGCACTCCAGCTCAACAACTTTAAAGAAAGAGGAAAATGAAAAACTTGAAAGTAGGAAAACAGAAGAGGAGAATAAGGATAAGAAAGAAAAGACTGGAGATGCAGTAGAAAAAAAGAAACATTCTAGAGACAGAAAGGATTCTCGGGAACATAAAGATCGGAAAACTTCAGCTGATAGATCGCATAAAGCAAGCAATGACAGAATCGTGAGTATTTTTGTTAACAACTTATTATTGAAAAACAATTATTTGTGCCTGTAAATAATTCATCTGAATAAAAAATGATGTTTAACTGTTAAAGTTCAGTTAAATTGAGGCCTGTGCATGAATAAATAAATATACACGGATACATTTTGCTCTCGTTATCATCATAGCAATACCCAAATAAAACTGATCTGCCTTATACACTAATAAACTATTCACCCAAGGTGAAATTCCGTAGAATGCACAGGCACTAGTGTTACTATCGCCAATCCTAATGTACCTATATGTACAGCCAACAGTTAAGATACTGAAATTAAATCGGTTACTTAGATACGTCAGTAAGTTTGTCCGAAATTATTCCTACTTTTAATATTTACTTACACAATCGTTTTTGTTATATTTTGGCAACATTTATTTATTTAATTCAAGACCCAAGACCTAACGCATCGTGTCCACAGTTTGTTGCTCATCCCCGTGTATAATGTATATATAAGGGGTGTTGGAAAACATATGCTAAAAACTTTAAGGGGTGATGCCTGATTGAAATTAAAAGGTAGTTTGTCTTATAAATGTCAGGTCGCAACTTCACCCTTGCGGAGTTATCGGATCGCAAAAATGGCGTAAAATTTCAGTTTTAATTTTTTTTACTTACGAAAAACGAGAGAATGCTACAGTTTTGAGGAAGT
Source organism: Apoderus coryli (assembly GCA_911728435.2). NCBI lineage: Eukaryota > Metazoa > Arthropoda > Insecta > Coleoptera > Attelabidae > Apoderus > Apoderus coryli. Next base: position 11,069,623 of record OU452210.1, read on the forward strand.
ATTACTGGTATACGTGTTTCATATACTTCTTTTTACGTTTAAAAGTTAGGTAGGTTTACAGTTATTTAAAACAGCGTAACAAATTAACAACAGTCAATTCAAAATATCGTTAAACTGACAGCGGCCAACTAGAGTTTTTATTCTAATAAATAATGCAGTAAACCGACATGCACACTTTAAATTTTTTTTATTAGAGAACGATTGGTTTTTTGGAACGAGTCTTAGAGCTGAAAAAGTCTCTAAATGAATTGGGCAATCTATGTACAGTTACTTTCAAACAATACAAAACATAAGAGACATATCCGATACCAAATAGCATTTATTTTTTAGGGACTATCCAAATACACCCTTAAATACAGGGTGTTCTATTAAAAAACATAACTTTGATATGTTCCTTGTTTTGGGCCACCCTGTATACTTGCAATGTTTTGCAAAATGTGTCCGTATGAGTTCTACTATGACCTCTTCGAAGAAAAAATTTGCTAGTTTTCATACGGTAAACCGACGCGTCTTGCTAGGCTCATCCTGTCTATGAATCATGGGTCTTGCTAGTTGGAATATGCAATGGTCTGCTAGCGTTTTGATGATTATTTATATTATTGCGTAAGGAAACTTACTATTAGTATACAAAGCAGATGCAACTTCTCTTTCGATATGGCTATAGACTGACAAGATTTAAAAGCTGTAATGAATAACGAATACCCACCATGACCACATATAAGTAGTAAATCCCAAATAGACTGATAAAATTTGAATTTTATATGTATAGAGGTACTATATTCGGTGGTCCCAGAATCGAGCCGAGAACACGATACTATATTTTTGTTTTTATTTTAGAAAAGACCTGGATCGGATAAAGATAGAAGAAGTCGATCTCGCGATAAAAGAGAACCACGGTCTAGGTCTGGTGGTAGACCTGTGTTAACATTTGATAGAATTAAGGTAACGTAAGAATATTATTTCCCATATCCATTATATTCACAATGCTTAAAGTCCATTTGTTTATTGTGCTATTTCTTTCTTATTTAGGAAGAACGGGAGAGACAGAGGCTTAGGGAACGCGAGCGAATGCTTAGAGAAGAGTCTAGACGACGGCGCGAAGAATCTATGCGTCAACGAGAAACAGAAAGGCGACAGAGAAGTGAAGCAGCGCGACTTGAGCGAGAAAAAGAAAGACTTCGAATTGAAAAGGAAAAAATTGAAAGAGAAAAAGCTGAATTAGTCAGAATGGAACGTGAGCGACAAAGATTGGAAAGAGAAAAATTAGCAATAGAAAAAATGGAACTAGAACGTACTCTTATAAGACTAGAAGAGGATCGACGGGCTGCTAAAAGATCAGCCCCTTATAGAGGCAGGGATGATGTGTATGATGACAGAAAACGGTCAGCTCCATCCGATCGTCACTTTGAAGCTCCTCCACCTCCAAGATTTGAGCCGCCAAGGTATGTCATCGCATGAGTTATCATTTCATTATTCTAATGTAATATATATGGCGATATAATATGTTATGTTGTTGAATACAATGGATCTAAGCCAACAACAACAATAATATTCTTTAAACATTTTACATCGGTTATATCTATACTTTGTGAGACATAGGCCTGAGAGAGACTGAATCAATAATGTTCAATCCAGACGAATACCGATTTCTTCGGATATTCATGTCTGTCATTAGCATGGACTAAATTAGTATAATACTCGTACTTTGTCTCTTAGTTAATTTGACTAGTTCTAGAAATATATAGTCTATGAGACTTCCGGTTTTTGTGATATTCGAGAACCCAGCTTCTCTGAAATGTAATCTCAAATTGATTTACGAGATAGTCTGATCGCTATTAGCAGATGGATCAAAGCAATAAATTAGTTGCTTATCCCCACACGATTTGCAAATAACAAAACAACAGGATTCAAAGTAGATCCTTGTGGCAATTCATATGCCTCTTACCTTTGACACCTCCCAATTTACTCTCACAAACTATGTGTGTGGTAATTAACCCAGATATGCCTATTGCCCTTTTATAAGTACATTGGTACAATCAGCTGTATATGACATTTTATTCAGTGTTTAACTACTTATTCATAGATGGCGGTTCATATTATGTTGTTTTAATGTCATGTGAATAGATTTATATAGATAAAATCAGTTTGCATTGAAACAGTAACAAGTAAACAGGGAGCAAAATTGTACAGCTTTACAACATGGACACACCAATCGGCCTTAGATTGGTTGGGTAATCATTAAGAAATTATTTTGATTATTTTTGAGTTACCTTGTGGTAAATATTACTTATAATTGTTGTGTTTTTTGATTCTGACACAAAAGGATTAATTAAAATACAATACGGGCTATCGGGGGGCCCTTTTAGAGTGGCATCCTTTTAAAAGGCCAATAGGAATATATACGTCTTACGTTCAGAAGCAGATTATTCGTATCACCTTTTTTTTGACAACTTTTTTACGACCATTCCACTTCTAGAAGCATTATCCCAAAAAGGAATCCGTGCCACAGGAACTCTTCGTGAAAGTCGAGCAGCCGATTGTCCAATGATCAAGAAACATGACATGAAAAAGAAAGCAAGAGGTTCTTACGAGTTTCAAAAAATGAAAAACACGAATATTGTTTTAGCAAAGTGGCATGACAATAACGTTGTCACAATAGCTTCAAAGGCCATTCCAATCAACCCAGTGCAAAGCGTTCTAAGGTATAGCAGAGAAGATAAGAAAAAACTGAGCGTAAAACAACCTTACAATATTCATATATATAATAAAAACATGGGCGGCGTTGACAGATGCGACCAAAACATAAGCCTATATAGAACAAAGATACGAGGTAAAAAATGGTATTTTTGTCTTATTGCATTTTGCCTAGATTTGATGGTACAAAATTCTTGGCAGTTACACAGGCTGCAAGGAGGAAACCTCGATCACCTTACTTTTAGAAGGATTACAATTTCCTTGTTGGAAAGGTCAGAAAGCAAAAAAGAGGAAGGCCTTCTACGCTAGAGAATATTGATACACGTTTTGACCGATTGGATCATTTAGTTGGACAGCAGGAGAAACAAACAAGATGCAGAGTGTGTCATAATAAAGTTAAAACCATATGTACCAAATGCAAAGTGGCTCTTCATATTGGATGTTTTGCTCCATACAACACAAAATAATGCATTTTCAATTATGTTGTACTAATTTTTGTTTCTACTTTTGTGTTGCTTAAATTTTTGGTTAATTTAAATATTTTTGATATAGCTTAATATTTCAAAGTTTCTATGGATAAGTTCCTATTGTACTTTTAAAAGGACACCAAAAATAAAATACTTTTAAAAGTATCGAAATTTTATTTACTATTTTTTCCCGTTATTTATGGTCTTTGTATTATACTTACACCAAAAAATCCTAAATATCTTACAAAAAATAATTCAGGCATATCTGGGTTAATATAACGAAATGTTTACACATTTACGTGCAAATGAATGACATACAGAGCCGCCCAGTGCACAGCATGTTTAAATCGGAGCGAATGGAACATGATTTGCAGATCGAAGAATTATTAAAAGTTTCATTTTGAGAATACAAAAATGCAAATTATAGCACCATCACCAGCTTTGTAATATCTTTTAAACAAAAAAATTATCTTAAATATTTATAAATTCGATATTTTAATAATTTTTATTTATTAGTATAACTAATTTATAATTTTGTTTTCTTTCATTAGCTCCAAGACTCATGAAATAAGTACTAAAAAATACGGAAATTCATCAAAAGATGTGTACAAATCTAGAAATAGAGATTATGAATCACAATCTATGACTAGACCAAGTTCTAGTGGTCCGGGCAGATCGTACGATAACAGAAATATTAGAAACGATCCAAGAAATCGAGATGGTCACTCAACCCAGAGAGCAAAAGATACAAGATACAATGAACGAGATAACGAACGCGGAGAATTTAGAAATTCAGTAAGGGATGAAAGACGTGCAGCAATTAATGAAAATAAATCTGACATTCCATTATCATCGAGAAGCGAGAATAGATATGACAATTCGAATGGTAATATTATTAAGTCAGTATAGGTGGTATATATTTAATTTGGTTATTGGTTTGATTTATGTTTAGAACAGAGAAATTTCGATAGGGGCAACAATGGAACATGGGTTAATTCACAAAAGACATTTTCCCCCGGAAATACTTCAAAACTGTGGATAAAAGATGATTGGCGTAGTACAGCTTCGTCAGCAGACAGGTGAAAATGTTTAATTTTTTCTACGTTCCTAGTTAAAATTTTCATATCAACGTAAATCAACAGACCATACGGAAGGATTTCTAAACAAATACTTACTCCCATTTTCAGATGGAATCAAGCTTCTCAGTCTGGCATAAGTCGAACATTTTCCAACACCACCAATCCAAATATGACACCGATTTGTCCACCACCTCCTGGTATCAACAGTTATCAAGACGGTAGATTTGATTATAACAAATCAATGAATTCATCAATGAGAAAATATTAATAATTATTACATATTCTATTGAATAATATAGAAAAAAGTAAATGTGTATTTCGTATTATAAAACTTATTCCGTACGTAATTTTGTGTTTTGTGTAGTTCTATAAATCAATTCAAATCATTAAAACACTAGTTTGATTTTTAATGAAGACTAGGTGATGATAAAATATATTAAAAACCAACATATATAATATAGAATTTTATTATTATCATTTCAAATAATGATTACCTCATAAAATGTACAATAAAACGATTAACAGATGGATTAGAAACAAATTAATGAACAATAGCACATTATTTACCCATTTTTTAATTTACGTTAACTAAATTTGTTCTTAGGGTAAAAATTATTGATAATTGTGTGAAACATCCGTTGCATAATGGACAAAGCAAGTCCAACACTTAATCTATTTTATGGCAATTTACAAATCCAAAATAGCGTATTATTCAGTGTACATGTTAGTAGATATGTAGGATGTATATTTTTCTAAATATAGCAAATTAAATGCATTCATCCAATCATTTATGTAACTCTGTCTGTCTGTCAGTTAAAAAAACTACCTTCTTACTCTAGTCAGGGTTTATTTACTTGATACCTTTCATTCAATCATGTATTGAAAATCACTTTACAATGTATGATGAAATGACTGGTGCTCGCTATATAGAAAACTAAAGTTTATAGAATTGGTTACATAATGTTATGGGAATTTTTATTGGTTACAGAATACGGGAGCAAATTTCAAAAAGTTGTCCACTAGTTAACATTTGAGATATTTAAAATCTGTTGTACTTCAAATTTAAGAAGTTTTTGTTTCCTTTTATCGTAAAATCAATATTTGTAGAGAACGAATGAATTAAAATGAAACATTTCACAGGAACCTAAAATGAAGTATGCATCTTCAGGCGCACATTTCATTTTGAATGTCAGAAATTGTAGAAATCTCAAAGAAAATCAAGATTTTTGTTCAGCCTTTCAAGTGTTCTAGCGTGAATCAAAACAAAAATTCTCAAAACACTGTCCATTCACATCATCATCATCAGTTTTAGTGGTGGTAAACTTGTTTTCTAATTTATATTTGTCCCTTATAAAATAATATTTTCGTCTAGTTTCCATCAATTTTGTGTGAGTAAGATGAACCATAAAAATGAAGGTGCATGTTAACACAAATAATTCGAAAAGCTGGATAATAGTAACTGAAATAATTATTGCGATTTATTTTCTAAATACTAATATCAATCATGTTACTTTCTATCAAATAGAAGAATTTTTCAACACTTATTGCACAATATACTATTGATGTTTCAACACAACACCAACAAAGAAATGAAGCAACTTATTAATTGCAGTCCTTAACAATGAATATAAAAATATACACCCTATTTTGTGATTTTGACATAGGAAATTGGTTTATGTGTGTGTGTATGTATGTATGCATGTATGTACAGGTACTTACTACATAGTAGTTAGAGTTACTGATTGAGACATTCACGATTCACGCACAGATCAGACTAATAAATTTCTTTAATTCAATAATGTTGTTCTATACATTAAACAAAATATACACAATATCATTCAACAGTATCAATCAGCATCACCATTATTGCCAGATTATTAGTTAGTAATAATTTGTAAGTGGTAAAAATTTATAAATACAAAATGTTTCACAAGCAATTAATATTGTTATATTTTAAAATTTTTGGATAATGAAATGAAACTGGTTCAAATCTGACTAGTCCATATTCGGTTAGATTAGGTAATTTATAGATGTCTACGCAACCTGATAGATGCAAATGGATTTCGTTTGCATGCTTGTCAAGTGTTAAAAATGTAATATTAAATAATTGTGAAACAGACTGTAAACTGTAAATAGTTATACTTAATTTAAATGAACAATTAAAAAAAAAAACAAAAAATATGAAATTCACACATTTAGCAACATTAGCAGCAGCAGCACCATCATATTGTTTTGCTATTTCGGATTAAAGTAAGGGGGTTGTTGCATATGGGGTGGTTGAGAGGGAGGTGGTGGGCCCGGACCAGCTCCCATTTGACTTCTTGTATTTGTAGCATACAACTGCTGCTGGAAATTATGAAATTGTTGTGCATAATTCGGGTCATTTGTTGAAGGTCCAACAAAAGTGTTGTTTTTAAAATTATTATTTTGACCCATTGAAGGAGGAAGCGGTTGTGTAGCATCAGGGGCAGACATTCCCATAGGACTGCCTTTAGGTCCACTAACAAACATTTGGGCATTTGGGTTTGTCATATTATTCGTATGTGGTGGTCCTGGATTAAACATTCCGGCCTCTGGACCAGCTGGAGGACCATTAAATCCCATTTGTGGCATTCTCATCATTGGTCTCATTCCTCCTGGACCACCTCTCATAATAGGCATCATGCCCATCATTGGACTTGTCCCATTGCCCATATGGCCATGACCACCCATTGGACCCATGTGCGCCATGGGTCCATCTTGAACCATACCAGGTCCACCATCCATGTGTCCCATATGAGGTGGTCCTTGCATCGGTCCATTATTTGGACCACAATTCGCAAAATATTGCATATTCTGATTAGACATTTTTCCTTCCATCATATTTATAGGTGTTGCTAATCGTGAAAGGAAGTCCAAACTTGGTGGCCCCCTTGGGCCTGGAGCAGTTCCAACTTGTGATTTGGCCGGTAAATACTGAATTGTGTTTGGGGCATTTGGTTTCACCTGAACATTAGCTCCATTATAGGGATTTGGCCCTGGAGGACGTCCCATCATTCGCGGCATTGGCATATGATTAGGAAAGGCACCTGACAATTTCGGGGAAAGTGAGCGAATCGGACCCATTGGTGAATTTGGATGAAATCCTTGCATGGGCATACCCATCATATTTCCACTTTGATCCATATCTCCCATCCCATGGCATGCGCCCATGTCCATCATATGCATTGAAGGCGAACCAAAATTCATCATGGGAGGTGGTCCTTGATTACCTTGTCCGTTTAGTGAATTTGGAACACTGTTTGTTAGTTGCTGGCTCATTTGTGCTAAAGATTGTATTGGATCGAAATGAGATACTTTGTTAGGCGCAGGAAACATATCGTTTTTTAATGGATCAGAAGCGGGCCCAGACACAGCTTGTGGGCTCATACCAGGACCAATTGAGGATGAACCGGATAATCGTTGAGGTTTATCTGTAAAATTATTTTAACATGTTACACTAGATACCAGAGCAGGAAACAAACAATTTACCAGAGACAGTATTTGGTGTGTGAGGACTGGCTATTTGAAAGCGACATCCATCTGAAGAAACTCCAGATGTGGGAGGAAATCTAGAACCAACATCCATTGAAGTAGGTGTATTTGGACCAGACACTCTTGAAGATATTATGTCTGAAGTATTACCAGAAAAACCACTGTCCATGCTTGTAGGCAAAACTCTGCAAAATGTGCATATCATCTATCGATACTACTAACATCTCACATCAGTAAATTTAATAATGTGTTATTGATTACAGGAAATTTGTTCGAGCAATACAACTAATATTAATTAAAATAATATCTACAATTACTGAATCTTGTCATAAATATTGATAAATGCACACTCAAAAATTATTCATTCTGTCCATAATATTTTTACATTCTATCAAAACCTTTTATACACAGGGTGGGTCATCGTAATGGACGAACCGCATTATCTGTTGGTAACTCAAACACAAAAAAAAAAGTGCAGACAAAACTTCCCAGGATAATGGGGGTTACACCCGTTCGTACATCCGTCCTTCAATTTTGATGGTCAGTATTTTAAAATGAAAACCCCTATTACAATGAAAAAACTTACGTCGTCTCCACCAATTTATTAGAAAAACTTGTTTTTAATTACAGGGACATACATGTGAGTGTCAACTCCGTCATCAGCATTATTAAAAATATCACATTGTTGTGAAGGCAGATATCAAAACTACAAATCCTAACAAAAATTTTGTTAGGATCTCTGCCTGCACAACAACGTGATATTTTTAATAATATCCCCGTAATTAAAAACCAGTTTTTTTTAATAAATTGGTCGAGACGACGTTTTTTCATAGTAATTGATATTATACTCCATGGCCTCCTATGGATTAGGTACTTTTATAATTTGAAAACTCCTATTTTTGACACTGGATTCGGAAAAAGCGGTCGAAATTAGAATTTATTGTAGTGAAAGGAAAACACCGTAAACACAGCTTCCTAAAAGTTTCTTCACTTTCAATGATGATTACATTTCTGTCTTGAAACTTTACAACACGGTAAACAAGCATCCCAAAGGAGACAGTTTACTACGTCCACGTCGTTGTTTCTGGCTAACGATGAAAGTAAGATTTTCTTGAAAGGTGATCCAAAACATTTATTTCCAGTAAAAATTTAAAAAAATAAATCATGAAACCAATAGCTTGACTATAATATATGCATGTATGGGGAGCTAAAAACTAAGTTACCTGACAGTTTTCTAATCTAAAGCTACCATCCCACGGCCTGCTTTGATAGGCTCTATCGCGCCTAGTCAGACCAACGAGCGGTGCAAACAGTTGCATCGGTCGAGGCCTGCGATGGTCTGTCATCCCCCGTCCCATCTATCGGTAAGTCAGTAAGTTCACAATCGCGTTACAGCGTAGCGTGTGGGGTCCCGTTGTGGCCTGTAATGGCCCGTTGGTATAGGGTCTTCTGTTGTGTCTCATTTCACTTGCGACCGTAATAGTGCAAACATCATGGTGTGGACGAACGACATAACGTTCGAATTTTTAAGTTTAGCAAACGGTCCTTTCAGGTGCTGGTACTGTTAATGTTACCAACCTCTACGAGCGTCGTTTCTACTGCATTATTTTTGCTTGGATTATCAAATGTAGACCACTGAATAATACCACAATGGCCACAGCCATCGGCTTCGTATCCTTGACATGATGGAATGTCGGCCAGCAAACAACAGGCCGCACTAGATCTACACACGCCATGCGAATTGCCCGGCCCGTCAACAACCGCGCGTTGACAGGCCACGGCACTTGTGACTTAAGCGACCGTGGGACCGCAGCATTACACTATTACTAATATATATATATATATATATATATACGAGGCATGTTTTTTAAGTAAGTACCGTTTTGGAATTAAAAAAAGACGTGCAAAGATATCGCAATAATTTTATTTTTACATGAAAGCCTGTACCTTAATCTACTTTTCTACATAATTTCCTTGAATATTGAGGCACTTGTCATAACGTGGCACCAGTTTTTGAATACCCTCCTCATAAAATTCTGCCGCCTGACTTGTTAACCACTGTATCACAAATGTTTTGACTTCGTTATCGTCTTGAAGACGCTGACCACCCAGGTGTTTCTTCAAGTGCAGGAACAAATGGTAGTCGCTGGGCGCCAGATCAGGGCTGTATGGAGGATGATCTAGAGTTTCCCATTTAAAAGATTTGATGAGATCTTTGGTCCGATTAGCCACATGTGGACGGGCATTGTCATGCAGCAAAACGATACCCTTACTCAACTTGCCACGTCTTTTGTTCTGGATTGCACGACGCAGATTGTTCAATGTCTCACAATAAGACGCTGCATTGATTGTCTCATTACGAGGCAGAAACTCCACTAGCAATACTCCTTTTCTGTCCCAAAAAACTGTGCACATGATTTTCCGGGCAGAAATTGTTTGCTTAAACTTCACTCTTTTGGGTGATGATGAATGTCGCCATAAACTTCACAGATCTCACGATGAATATCGATCGGTTTTACGCCTTTAGCACTAAGAAATCGTATAACAGCCCGTACTTCACAATCGGCGGGACGCACGATTGTCGGAGGCATCTTAAACATTCAGTAAACAACGTATACAATGAGGAATCAGACTGTAATGGCGTCAGTGCGTAGACAAGAGATGTAGGTAACCAGCGCGCATGCGCGGAACGCCGACCGTAGCGCTGCGGCGGGGGAATCGCAAAACGGTACTTACTAAAAAAAACGTGCCTCGTATATAATTATTTGAAGATGTTGAAATAAGCAGTAATCTACCATAGGATTTAACTACATACACTATTATAATTTTAATAATAAAATATTCTACCGATCAAAAACTTCAATTCAAATATTTTCCGTAAGTATCGAAAATGTAGAAAATCGATATTATTATTTATTCCTCTAAACGACTATTTAATCTACGTATACACAAACGAAATTCAAATAAACATAAAAATACGAAAAATGAATATTCATTTCTTATGCTTTTGGACCAAAAAACTTAGTTGCAACAAAAACCTTTTCTATTTGTGATAAATATAACGTACAGGTTATGGTAGCCTTTAAGGCTTTTTTTACTTTGTTACCGGTTTCGCTCCAAAGACCATCGTCAGACAAAATACAAAAGTCAGTGAGGAAATTATAATTCAAATTTCCTTTGCTTAACTTAGCTTACCTTTAAAAATTCTAATTGACCAATGTCATAATTAGGTACGGTACGACTATTTTCATTTTTGTGTACTTAATTTGAATGTTTTATTTTACATTACTACATTTTACATTTGTTTTTAAATTTTATTTATAATTTTAGCAACTCACTTTTGTATTTTGTCTGATGATGGTCTTTGGACTCTTGATTGGAAAATTATGAATAGCCACTTGAGAGTAAATACTCTTAAATAAATATTTGCGCGAGATTTAGAAAGATAATATTGTTTTCGACTCGAGGTCTTTTCGGTATCACCATCAATTTGGTCAGTCGATGCTTCTAAATGTCTGTGCATTATTTAGACAATAGTATTTATAAGGAATTCTATGTAAGGTATTGTATGACGGTTAGGGTGGTCTAGTGGCTAAGCGCGCTAGATCAGAGGCAGGTCGTGCCGGTGTGTAGTAGTGGGTTCGAACCCCGGACCTAGCTATACATAATATTCTACTCCACTACTCAAGGATTTTATTGTGAAATACTGATAAATATAAAAAACTGAGCTAGCTGTATGCTACAAACAGTAGCTAGCAAACGGCCATAAAGTATTTGTTGTAATCTGAATAAAAGAAACAAACACAGTTGTTGCCTAATGCTTGGCGTATTCCATTAAAGAATAATAGACACCAGTAAAACAACAAAATTCACGTGTAACGCACATAATAAGTTACATCAATCACAGGGCATTCATCATGTCTAAACATGTATTTTACCGTTTTACGCATATTGCGATTCTAGCTTACCGCTACTAAGTATACCATTAGCATGAATGAGAAATGCTTTACCTATTTCGCACAATAATTTAGAAGAGACAACAGAATGAACTAATCAATATTAACAAAATAGGTAGGTAGGTACGTATCTAATATTAATGCAGGAATAATGAAATTGGGAAAATGAGTTTTAAGTAGGTAATTACTTGAATTACAATTAATTAATTATAGCACTTACGGAGGAGATATAATGTTGCCATCCTTGAGACTAGTGTTTGGCTGCTTCTGGATAATCAATTCTTGTCCTTCAAATGTGTTAAGATATTGAATTTGTTGAGGTGATGGTACTGGCATAAGATTAGGTTCCTTACCACTCCCAGGTGTTGATGATAAAGTTGTTGAGCAAGATGTTGACGTTGTACATAGTTGTTGCTTTTGCTGTGCCATTGATTGTAAAGTTCTGCCAAACATTCCTCCATCCACTAAAACGATATTAAGTATTGACAATTATCTGCGTATTTAGATGTTGATTTCAGTACCTGTTGATTGATGTGTTGATATAGGTTCAGTATTGGTATTAATATTGTTATTGCTACTAGTTACGCTAGGCGACAGATGATGTGCTGATAATGGTGTACTTGGATTACTGTGATGAAGTCTGGTTGGTGCTGATGGTGAATCTTGTGAAGTTGGACTTTGTCCTGTGCTCATATGCCTTGAAAGTCCAAACTGTCGAGTAGGATCAGCGGCGGGCGAATTTAATGCCGACGATGCTCTTGGCGATGGAAGAGAGAGATTCGATGTGGGATTGTTGGGAGATGTAGGATTAGGACTTTGTAAAGCAATTGGAACACTAGCTGATCTGGGCGTTTGATGGTAGGGAGGTGGTGGACCTTGTAATCTGGGACCTAATCCGGGCAATGCAGCTCTATTGGTTCCACTAGTTGGTACCTGAGATGGTCCACTACCGCTACTTACAGGACCAACCGGAACCAATCCTCCTTGCCCTTGGCCAGCTTTTATTTTAGTTCTATCTTCGTAAAACTGATGTTGTAATTTTTGCCACTCAACTTGTGCTGATACAGGAAGCTGTTGCTGACCTGATGGTAAATTTGGGTTAGAAGGATCAGAAACAACACCGTCCACACCACCACCACTTTGACTACTTTCCGGAAATAGCATTTGTTGTAATTTCCTCATTGTAGCTAGCTGTTCTTCTCTATGCTGTCTCTGTTGAGGAGTAAGATTTTCATCAGGCACTTGAACACCCTGTAACTTGGGCTGTACATTTGTCAAAGACGGACTGCATGATTCCATGTCAGGACCAACTTCAGGTAAACCATTTGTGACCGCACTGTCTAATCCATCTAAATGATGATTGTTTTTTTGATCCCAAGGTGCATCTCCATCTCCAAGACCAACCATATCGTCTAAACCATCGGGACCCAAAAAATTGTCTAAAGAAGGAGGCGGTTTTGGTCCCAGTCCAGGACTACGTGTACATCCTTTATTTTTTACCATCGATATGTTATTCAGCCATTGTGCGGGATGTTGTCTGTTAAATTGTGTAATTTTCAATGGATTTTTTTCCAAATACTTTTTAGTACCTGGTTGGGCACAATGATAAGCAATAATTGAAGGATATCTGCCTTGTAGTACTTCATCTGCCCCTGTGTTTGCCAACATTGTTGAAAATACAAATATTTGACTTTGTTGTTGCATATATTGTACTTCCACAGAGTTGGCATGTTGTTTATTGACAACATTACTAGCCAGAGGTTGAACCCCTTCAGGTGGTGGTGCATTACCATTTCCACTTCCTAAACCTAAACCAAGTCCAAATGCATCCCCCAATCCATCACTTTCTATACCCTCTTCTTGTTTTAATGGCACTGGCAGTGATATTTCCGTGTTTGAGCTATTTACAGAATCATCATTCTCTATTTTTCGATCGGTTATTGTTGACTGCAATGAACCAGTGTTTGTTGAACCTACTATACCACCATTCTTAACAGTAATTTGTCCTGTAGCAGGTTCTTTTTTCACATTCACATTAATATCGTCTTCATTTTTCACTCGAACCTCTGTACTGGCTGTATGTGTATGGGTATCTTTATCAGAACTAGCAGCTTCCTCCGATTTTGTACTATCTGAGCTTTTTTCGTGCTTCTCTTTAATCATTGCGATAAATAATTAACTTGTTAAAGATCACTTTTAATTAACATAACATGCCCTATTATTTAGATTAACTTATTCTTTATTGTTCAGTTCACCACAACTACTTGAAAAGGTATTTACCTATTTATATTCACTAAATAACATGTCTATATCATTCTAGGCTGTAAGTATACCTTCAAAAAGGTAAATACTTTGTATTAAGATGACTTCAAATTCTTAAATTACTATTAAATTTTATTTCACATCACATATGCTCTAATGTTTTTATTTGCATTCCATCATTTTTTATTTCCATCTCTTAACCAAATTTGAAGAGACGCACTGATGTTGACCCGGTGCTTTTCTTCATTGCAAACTAATTCATGTAAAAGATATTCTTTTTCAGTGTCTTTAAATATTCAGACAACATTAATTTATTTATCAAAATTTCTCTATTATTGCTCTAATAAAAACTTGAACAAAATATCTCACATCACAAAATGCCAAACTGTAAACTGTCCACAAGCGTTGCTACCAACTTCTCGCTATTTACACACTAAACATAAATGTCAAAAGTCATTTTAATAAAACAAAAATAAATAGCGCCGTTTTTAAAAACTGTCTTATTATTATTTATTATGTTAATGCACATTTTCCTACATTATTTTGAAGAACCAATTCTCGATTCTCATTCCAAAATGTCTAGATTGGATGTATATTTATGTATTATTATAAATACAAAGACATCTTACATATTTATATACTCTAATCTATGTAGGATATGATTACTAAGGATACTGGGTAAATTCTTTGTTCAACAATTAATTTTACCATAGGATATTTAATTGTATGGGCAGCTAAGTAGTAGGTATACATTGCATATAGCAAATATGTAAATAGTAATTGAAATTTTCAGATATTATGTTAGAGATTTGCATAGTCTCTGAGAAAAACCATTTTCCAAAAGACTTAACCTAACACGTGTACAATAAATATAGGAAGTTTATAATGGAAACAGATATGCGCGTTTGGATTGCGCCCCATGGTGAAGAAATCTTCAGTTTGAAGTTCAGACCTATTTTCTCTAGGCACAGCTCCTACCGTATGTATGTGCTATAGGTATGCGAGAAGTTGTTTATTGACATTCGTTAGTTACACCCACATTCTACATTAAATATAGTTGTTATATTAATGTGTAATGAGTGCAAATATTTCAGATATGCATTCCTGATTCCTCCCATGACTAAATACCTAATAGTTATTTGTTCATGAACTCTACAAATGTTTGTCGATTGATGAGAGTACAATCGCAGACGTTTTTATGGCTGTGAAAGTCGGGAAACTCATGTAGTGTTGAGAATTGGGAACTAAAAATAAATACAGTTTCCATTTTCTGTTCTTAATTTAAATATGCTTACTTTTAGCTACTGTTATTATAAGTTGAATGACCTAGGTATTAGAGATGATACATAATAAAATGGACCTTATCCATATAGGTACCTAGGTCAGTTTTAGATTGATATTTTAAAGCGTGTTAGATACCTAAAATATACAAAATCTAGGTACCTAAATACCTACTCTCTATATAAAATTACAATACTTATATATATATTTCTTTCCAATCCAATCTTTCCAACGAACGTGTCGATGGATAGAACGATCGAGAAACGGGGCACAGCCTACTGAATTAGCACAGCGCTGCCTCACTTCTTTCAGACGGTTTTCTCTCTGGAATTACCCTCTGCAGGGGTTCTTTGTATGCTAAGTTGCTGCTGTATTTACTCAATTATACTTTATCCCTCCATCCTTGTAATCGATATCTTTATTAGCAAATTGAGTCTAAAGAGAATATTTCAGATGAGTTCAACTGAGCGAAGTTATAAAAGGAAAACTTCAATTATATACAGCAATAATTAGCAATAGTTTTAGCACAGCTTAACTTGTGTTATAGTAACCTGTGGTTTTAGTTTTTTGTCCATTTTGTCTGTCTTAACTCTTAACAATTATTCACAATTATTCAGTATTGTGAAGGCTGTTTAATTAATGTTATTCACATTTACACAACAGGCAAGCTGAAAACGGGTTCAATATATAATACTGATTGTTTTGATTTTGATAGTGTAAGTAATTAGGTACTAGTGATATTTAAGAATAAATACAAATTTTAACCCATTCATATTTGGTTCTAGGGCATTTGACATTCCAATGCCAGATTCTTTTCTGTTTTAGGTTTGATATAGATGTACCTACCATATTCTATCTCTATACATACCTAGGTTTAGGTAATATGTATATGACATTTACTTGGAATTAAATTTGTTTTTCACATACTGAACCTACCTAATAAATACGATGGCTAGTTTTCACAAAGTTGAAGTAAGCAAAACTGTTTGGGAAGTTCCACAAAGATATCAAATGTTGTCTGCCGTAGGTTCAGGTGCATACGGACAAGTATGGTATGTTGTATTTGTTCAAAGTAACTTTTTTTCTTATCGATATTTAGATACATATTATATGGTAGATAGGTAGATTGAAAATTGTATTTTTAGCTCTGCAACTGACATCTTAACAAATAGAAAAGTAGCAATCAAAAAACTTGCTCGTCCTTTTCAAACTGCTGTTCATGCTAAAAGAACATACAGAGAATTGAAATTATTGAAACATATGAGACATGAGAATGTTATAGGATTGTTAGATGTTTTTTATCCAAAACATGATAATAATGAGGTAAGTCATGGAGAATTAGGTTGCATACTGTATGGCAGTAGCAACAGCAACGCTTCATCCAGATAATCAGTAAAATGAATAATATTTAAGTACCTATTTGATTTTATTTTTTTGTGTAATTTTGTTTCTCCATATATTAAATTTAAACATAAATTAATTTATACAATTTTCAACCTGAGGTAAACCCAGCTTTACCATAAAACTGTAATTTTGTCTGAAGCAGGTTTGTGGTATATATATATATATATATTTAACTATCATCCATAATGTACCTATATTTCCCCCTTTTTTATTCTTGTAATACATTATTTATTTTGGTCTCTCTCTTCGTTGTGCACGTCACTTGACACCCTTGACTGTGCTTGTGTCCTCTGTCACACCAATAGTGCCTATTATCATACATGTTTTTATGCAGATGAAGCGTGCTTCAAAGCGTTTTCATCTATAATTCAGCAACAATGGCAACGCTGCCACTCCGGCATATACCCAATATACAACGGAATACAACTACCTAACGGCCGGCTGTCGCCCTTCATATAAACATAGTTGCCAGTGTTTAATTGCACTAGGCATAACATACAAATCTGGCCGTTTAAAAAACCACACAATAAATAAGAAGCGCGCTTCATATAGATGCAGCACAGGTTTAATGTAAAATAAGGGTACAATATGACAACGCTTGGCGAGTGTGTTTTGTACTTGTATGTAGATTATAATTATTATTATTTTGATTCTCTCTATCGCTATCACACAGTCGCAAATTTCTAGTGCTATGCTAATATTCTTTATTTAACTATTTACTTTTTGGGATGCTTAAAGCTTTGATATTTTGATTACAAATTAGTTCTTTTATTTAGTTACCTACATAATTTAATTTAAGTGTTAAAATCTAAAAAAGTAGTGAACAAGTTAAAAAATATATACAAACGGTCATTAATTAATACCTATTTTTAGCCAAAATAAATGGCTAGGTAGGTGGGTACTGTAAAATATTGTTTTTTTAATAATATCCAATAATATGGAAGAAGAAAGTGGAAGTAGTACATATATCAGGTAAGCGCAGGTATTATGGACAATGCTATAGGTACATAGTTTATCTTTTAACTATAGTTAAGTTTTTTAATCAACATTCCCCTGAAGAACAGAAAAATCTTGTTGAAAGTATACAGACAGACTTGTTCCAGATTTAAATAAATGTTTGATAAATATAAATAAAGGCAAACGGAGAGCTAGTATGAGACGTATTATGATTGGCCAACAGGCAGCATAAAGTTAAATTGATTGACAGTTTCATAAAATGTTTTTTATTTAGTATTATTAAGTAGGTAAATATAATCTAGATAATAATTAAATATAATTTAAATGTTTTAAGAAAACTATATTAACCTAAGGTACCTATAACCTATAGTATTTTATGCAGTTGACGAAGTAGAGATATCCCTATTAATTTTAGCTATACCTGTATAAGACTTTAATATTTGTTACGCTTTATCACAGTAAACTGCCACAAGCCGCCGCTGTTAGGTACCAATATTCTCATACATTGTAAGATGCTAGATAAGATCTGTCATTAAAAACAGATTTATCGGGTAAAATCTGCTGAGCTAAAATCTTTACCTTTTGCTTTTATTTTGGAGTTACAGAAAAGCAAATAAATTTAAATTAGGTAAATACCTATTTCATTTTTAAATAAAGTAATGAATTTTCCATATGTATTAGAATAGAGGATTAAAGCATCCTATATTATTGTTTGATATGTAATGTTTTTAGGGCATCTGTTCTTCTTTCTCCTCTAGTGTATGAAAGACGTTTTAGTCAGGATCAAAAACATGTCTGGCTGACGTGATTCAATTGGAATTAGACGTCTTTTATATTCTAAAAATACCTAATCATGATCAGATGACTAAATATTTTAGCACATTTAACTATGCATATTTCCAAAAAAATAGTTTTTGTTTTTCAGATTTATTTAGTAACACATTTGATGGGAGCAGACTTAAACAACATTATTCGCACGCAAAAATTAACAGATGATCATGTACAATTTTTAATTTATCAAATTTTAAGAGGACTAAAGTATATTCACTCAGCTGGAATTATCCATCGGGTATGATTTATTATATACAGTGCGGTTTTAATGATAGTAGATAAAACAATTAATATTAAACATTTAAATTAAAAAAAAAAAATAACATGTTTTTAGTTAGGTATTGATTTTAATAATTACCTAATTTCTTATAATAAATAGGTAGTTTTCTGAATATACGAAGTTCTCAAATGATTTTTGCGTTTGGCTGTGATCGGGAGCCTTGTACTAGACAATTGTTGCCGGTATATGAACAACCGGCACCGCGTAATTAGCACTGCTCGGTTTCGATTACCATAGAGATATATATTAAACCGTGTTTTAGGATTTAAAGCCGTCTAATATAGCAGTGAATGAAGACTGCGAATTGAAAATATTAGACTTTGGCTTAGCTCGACCTACAGAAACTGAAATGACTGGGTATGTGGCTACTAGATGGTATAGAGCTCCAGAAATTATGCTTAATTGGATGCATTATAATCAAACAGTAGACATTTGGTCAGTAGGATGTATTATGGCAGAATTACTTACAGGACGGACATTATTCCCAGGCACAGATCGTAAGTTTTATCTAAACATTTAATACAAAAGTATGTCATCATGACAGATCATGTCTGGTTCATTTCAGATATTCATCAATTAAATTTAATTATGGAAATTTTGGGAACCCCTCATGAAGAATTCATGAACAGAATCACATCAGAAAGTGTACGATTTTTTTTTTATTTTTCCCAATTCCGTATTTGCAAATTATACTCATATATACAGAGTGACTTTTGTAAACCGTACATCAGAAATTTTTTAACAATTAGAATATATGTAATTTTGTTTGAATTATATATACGAGGGTTGTCCCAAAAACAATACACCCAGCTTAATAATACTGATTCGGGATGCGTTTCCCGACATTGAAAGGGCTCCGAAGAAAAGTGACCCAACAGATTTGGAATGTTCCGCGTCGCGTCGGTGGCAAGCATCCATTGCTAAAGTAGGGGAATATTTTGAAGGCTTGTAATCACTTGTATATTTATCAATAAATATTTTTTATAGTTAAACTAAACAGTGCATTATTTCTGAGACAAACCTCGTATGTACATTTCGATTTATTTCATGTTTTGCTAAATTTTCTAAATAAAATGGAAGAGGTAAGGTTTGGAGACCAATTTAAGAGATAAAAATGTATTTATTTTTGCACACCTTAAAATGTAGCTCCTATACTTTTTTAAATTTAAGTGAGACTGCACGTTCTACAAAAATGTACCTGTATATGTGGGAAATCCCATCCTTCACCCAGGTTGTTACATAATAATAACTTAATTTCAGGCTAAAATATATATAAAATCATTACCAGTAATGCCTAAAAAAGATCTTCATAAATATTTCCTTGGTGCAAATCCTTTGGCAGTCGAATTGATAAATTTAATGTTAGAAATCGATAGTGACAAACGTATTACGGCAGAACAAGCTTTAGAACATCCCTATTTGGCTGCTTATGCCGATCCTAATGATGAACCTACATCTGCACCTTATGATCAAAGTATTGAAGATATGAATCTACCTGTAGAGAAATGGAGAGGTTAGTATTAATAATAATAATAATAATAATAATCTTTATTGTCTAACAGGTTAAAAAACCCAATTACAAGACAATCCGACTAAATACATAATATCGTGTAGTAAACAATAATTTAAATACTTAATTGCGAATTCAAAACAATTCTGAATCTTAAATCTATACCTAAACTAATTAAA
The DNA here is from genome assembly GCA_911728435.2 of Apoderus coryli. Taxonomy (NCBI): domain Eukaryota; kingdom Metazoa; phylum Arthropoda; class Insecta; order Coleoptera; family Attelabidae; genus Apoderus; species Apoderus coryli. The sequence continues at coordinate 11,090,036 of OU452210.1, forward strand.
CATTATAAACAAAAATAAAAATAAACAAAAATGGCGAACGGAGAAGAACACGATCGACCTCAAACGTCCCGACTGCGGAGGTAACCAATGACATTATTTTTAAAAGTAGATATTGGATCCCCAAAATAGTTGACCATAATATGAATGCTTTTGTCATTACACTGGTGACAGGCCTGATACAACGGAGCCTTGGTTTCATAATTAGTATGTATATGAGGTAGTCTGAATAATCGATGATGCCGAGCATAGTACTGGGGTAGATGGAAATTCAGTTGCTCAAGAAGAGCAGGACAGTCTATCATGTCATTTAACAACCTAAACACAAACGTTTGACCAACCAGAACTCTGCGCATAGCGAGTGAATCAATTTGAAATCTCGCCAATAAATAACGGTGATCAATCCCGCGAGCTGGAAACACACCCTCAGTTTTAAATAATAAAAATTTAAGGAATCTACGCTGGACGGACTCCAATTTACGCACATGGATGTCATAAATAGGGGACCAGATAAATGACGCATATTCGAGTTTAGACCGCACCAAGGTGTAATATAAATTTAACAAACAGTTCGTGTCACGAAAGTCCTTTCCCATGCGGAGAATAAATCCCAAACTTTTTAAAGCATTCTGAGTTATATGCTGAATATGATAATCAAATGACAAGTCACTATCAATGAACACTCCGAGATCCTTGATCACATCCCTTTTCTGTAGAGGTGTATTATTAATTCTATAATTAAAATTTAGTGGGCTATAACGCTTCGAAATTGTTAACTGTCCACATTTGTCAATGTTCACGGGCAGTCCATTCGCGACACACCATTGTTCCAGCTTAAATAGGTCGTTTTGAAGGTCATGACAATGGTCGTAATCATCAACAATTCCGTAGAGCTTCAAATCGTCCGCAAACAGTAGAGAGCGACTTTGCATGTCACTTATAATATCATTAATGTATATGGAGAAAATTAACGGGGCCAATATGCTACCCTGCGGTGCCCCGCTAGTCGCGGAAAATGTATGGGATTGGAATCCATTATATTCCACAAACTGACTTCGTCCCGAAAAGTAGGAGGCAAAAAACTCTACCAGATCCCAACGGAACCCTATATTTATCATCTTTTGTTTGGCAATTGAATGACTGATCCTATCGAATGCCTTTGACATATCAGTATAAATGACATCTACTTGGGAACCCTATATTTTGTATCGAATGATTAATTAAAGCTTCACTTAATTCTAACACTAGTGTAGGTATGTTATGCACTGAAATATTGGTTTTAATATTTATTTGTATTTTATTTGCAGAACTGGTGTTACAAGAAGTAAATTCATTTGTTTATATTCCAATGGCAAATGAGGATAACTAACAATTACATTTAATCTAACGAAATACCTAGTAATTTACTGAGCAATATACATATATATCTAGGATCTGTATAAAGTAAATATATAATAAATAATTTTCATTTTATCCGTAATTAGTACTAATTCATAACTAGAGATATATTTGTAAATAGGTACTTAACATATTAATTGTTTTTAATAATAGATAAGAACTTAATAAGGTAGACACTTTTGAACTAACTAAACTGTTGATTAATTTTAAACAAACAATAGATGATAGACGCTGTTAAACACTTTTTATATTACTAATTTAGACAAACATTACCACAAAATCCTAATGAAACAAATATATGGGTGTCGTTTTTGTTCAAAACTTTAAGAACAAAAGTATTTTTTAATAAATTATTTAATACCTAATCTTATTCAGTTTTCTTCAATAATTGTTAATGATAAAATAGGTTTTGTTTGAGTCAGTGGGTGCCTGTATTTATTGGTAGTTTGTTAAATTCTACCAATTTTATAATTTACTCCATCCAGATGCATTAAGATAGTGTTATTCTGCTTAGCTCATTTTTCATTGTACTCTGTTCTGCTGATATGACTGCTGAAATTAAATTTACCCAAAATAATTGTATAAAGAAATAAATCGTATACCTATGTATGTATGTGTTGTTTTTATTTTTTTCTCAGGGATTAGTGTTGTTTATTCACGATATTAGACAAGGAATATACTGGCTAAACTGTTGAATTTGATAAAAGCTTTTGTGAGTTATGAGTAAATAAATAAACTAACATGTGAAATCCCAAATACAAGACGACAGTACAAAATAAGTATACAATTAATATAATGTAGCGCATTGCCAAACACGAGGAATAAGTAATTTAAACAATTAAAAAATAAGAAGATACAAAGCACCGCAATCTGATATAATCAACATCCCGAAATTGCTTTTAAATATCAAATTTAACAGTAAATAAATTTATAAAACTGAAGAATAATTCATTATAAATAATAAATTTGTTATTGATTTCTAATAAATTGTAGCCAATACAAGCTGGCAAAATGGGTCTCTCGATAGTGAGTTCTAATAGGCTGTTTCAAGAAGTTTATGATCACTGAAATAAGAGTCAGGAACGTGGAAATTTATCTTTTGCAACAGGGTTCTAGAGATGACCATTGGCTAATTTAACAGGATTATTTGAGAAACAAAAATATGACAACAACAACAAAAATCAAGCCGCAGTTCTTCTTCTGAATACACGTGGTGGAAACTGGTCATCAATTTTGAAAGCAATATATTTTAAAATCTCTTTTCCACAATTCAATTTTGCTCAAATTACTATTATATATTGGTGACCAAACTATAGAAACATATTCAAGCTTATAGGCATTTCCAAAGAATAAAGAGCCAGCAGACAATAGCTATTGGAGAAATTACGCAAAATATAAATACCAGTATTTTTACTGCTTCACGTGCAATTTCTGAAATGTATAAATGGACTGAGCACGCTTCATATGTGTAAGTTGTACATTATATTTCAAATTATAACGCGCAAACAAAGCTTTAAAATTATACATACTCGTACATTAACGGCTATTGTTATTTTGCTAATAATAATCACACATCCAAACCTCACAGTTTTATTTAGTTTAGTTGCGACCGGATTACAACCATATAAATGTCCTCCTCAGGCACACAATTTTACGATATTTTTTTTTTGTGCCTGATGTGTTGATATATTATTCCCTGGTGTTGAATAAAATGAATTTTCCTTAAGCAGATCGTTCAGTTACCAAACAAATTGGTTAGTGTTACACAATAAATATTGATTAAACAAAAACAAATGCCCTTTCCTAACTCTGTTTATTTCTATTAAGTACGTATAAAATTACACTGAGGATAAATTTCACAGCTTTTAAATGATTATAAATATATTAATTACATCAAGTACTTATATAGAAATTTCATATAAAAGATCTCTTATTAGTTAATACCGAAAATAGATAAATAATAAACACTACAATATAAATAAATACTGTTATTGTTAACAAATACAAAACAAAAAATATCATTTAAATAATTTTTTTAAATTCGAGTTTAATCACAATAATTTTAAGTTTGATATCCGGCTCCAACGCTCTATAAGTAAAATATTATACAAAATACATAAATATAGACAGAATGATTATAAATGAGAAATGTTTATTAAACATTTAATTTAATCGTATAAATATAATTTTAAATTAAAATTCCCAATCGAAACAAAATGTGCCGAATAATTGAAACATAACATATTATGTAATGTTGATAGGTACTAATGTTGGTTACAAGGTTGTTCTCATAATAGGTAATAGGTAGGTTTTCCTTTCACCACTGAACTCAAGTCAGATATTCTGACTAAATATAACTGAATTTGCTGATGAATGCAAAGACGAATTGAGGTTTTTAAGGGGCACATAAAGTTAGATGATGAATAATTGAGAATTGATATATAACAAATGTGACTGGAATATGGACGTATAAAAAATTAATTCTAAAATATAAGCCTTGAAATCATTTTGTAGTACCTATGTATAAGTAATTAGGTATAATAATTACTGATGCTTAATAAAAGTTTATTTAAAAATTTCATTGAAATTGTTTAATGTTTTTAATTTCATTTTTTACATTTAGCAATGTCGTGCAATTTTTTCCACAAATCGTATTGTTCACTACTTTTAACCATGTGTATGCTAATTTCTTTCTGTATATTACAAGGTGTGAAAGACACACGCTTATTTAAAAATTCTGGTGCATGCATTCTTTTAATTTTAAGTCCATTTGCTACAATACCAGTTAGAAAAACATCTTCTAATTTAAAATATGTATAATTCAATGCTGCTAAATAAAGTTCTTTAGAAATTTTTGCAGGAAACAAATATGCCGGCCCTGTTGTAAAATCAGGAAATACTGCAGGTTTATATTGTTGCGGTGAAATATAATATTTGGATTTTTTATTGCGAATAGGTTTCCATTTTTTTGCTAATCGACCGTAAATAATCCGTTCCTCTGATTTGTGTTTAGCTATAAATGACAACAGTTTAGAAACATTTATGAACATATCATCATCAGTTTTAAGTACAAAATTCGCTTTAGGACAATAATTATCAACCCATTCTAAAATAGATATAGTTTTCAAAGTTAGATTGTCATAAGTATCAACAAATTTTCCTCGTATGATATCACCATATAATTGTTGTTCTTCTTCTAATTTATTTTTCATAATATCACTAGATATCGCTCCTAGCATAAATGCTATTGACACATCTTTTCGTATGGCAAAATGTCCCCATGTCTCACGTATAGCTAACCTTGCACTTTCATGGCTAGGAGCTGAAGTAATAGCAATCAACACCTTTAAATTTTTTCCCAAATCTGGACATATTTGGGAACTGACATCTACATGTCCAGCCTCATATATGGTTTCTGCAGGAACACCTTTGGTTAAATCTATTTGAGTATTATTTTGTTGTTGAATTTGGATATTATTATGTGATGTATGCGATTGTATCAACAGTGGCATATCTGACGATGTCATCACTAAGTTACTATTATTATTGTATTGCATAAAAATATTTCTTACTTCACCTTGGATAAGGTTGATGTTGTTATTGTCATCATTTTGTATCTTACTTTTGTTTGCATTTGTGTTCTTGTTCATATCTATTGAAGATGATACAACATAGGACCGTATAGGTGATGAAGGAGTGCTTCGCAATGTTGATCCACTAAGATAGGTAAAGCACAAAAACAATGGTATCATTGCTAGTGCAAATATCGCCAAGTGCATAAAACGCACTTGGGCTAGCCATGACACGCCCATACCTGAAATGATTTTTTTGATTATCTAGTCTAATTATATACGTCTTATAAAATTATAAAAACATCGCTATACCTATTATATTAAATTAGGTAACTACCAAATAAAACTAACTAAGGAACTCTACCTAAAATTGACATACATTAATTACTGACTTAAAATGAGTACTAAGTAGTACGTAGTAATAATTATTTTATATACTTGTATTTACCTAAGTTGTTAAAATAATAGTACCTATCTCAAAATTTGTTAACCCTTGTCAATACAAAGCATAATTCACATGTAGCGATAACGTAATTTGCAACACATACGTTTGCATTTATTTAATTTTCCCTAGTTATTAATTAAAACTGTAATAAGAAGCTTTTTCAGGCTGCCCAACTATGGTTTCAAATTTTCTACATCTATTAAAAAATATGCATTTTCTTTACTAGGTTCTATTTACTTATATGTGTTTATCCATTTACCTAGTTCCATCAGATAAAATATGATACGTCTTTCTGGTTCTATTATCTATATTATAATATAATGAAATGCTCTACAAGTCTTCAATCAAATCATACATGTTTCCTTTTTGCTTTGTTTAAAGGAATGTTAACTAGTCTGTGGTGGAATTGGGTGGTTTGAAGTTTTGTGTATTATTGTGTCTGTATGTGTTGGCTTATGAGAGATTGAAAAAGAGTGTCTGTTGTTGGATTTTGTGATACTTAAGTCTATAAAATTAATTGAATTGTCTATTTCTTTTTCCATTGTGAATTTTATGTTGGTAAGTAGGTTATTAATAAATTCAAAAAACTGAGAGAGTCGTCTTTCAGTTCCAACAAAACAGGCTATTATATCGTCTACATGTCTATATCGACCAGTACATGACCTGTTTAAAAATGTGGTGTTGTCTTATTTTATTTTCTGTGATCCATAAAAAATATCTGCTAACAGAGGACTAAGGGCGATTTCCAATTATTAGATTTGTGTGAGTTCTTTCGAAAGTTTATAAGAAGGGTAAGTGTACCCTCTTTATGAAGCTTAACCAATGAGTATAGTTTAGGAGTTCATGATATTTAATCTCCTTGAATCAAAATCATTAAACAAACTCTTGCAATTGTTATGTATTGATTGTATTTGTTTTTGAAACTTTAGAGTAGGACCTTTCTGAATGAGTTGATAGCGGTCTGGTTTTAAAAAAATCTTGTGTTTTTTCGATATAATCTTTCTTATCTATAGCTATTAGTGCATTTCCCTTATCTGCTTTTGTAAATATAATACATACTGTTTTTGTTGGTTTTTTTCTTTAAGTTATGCTTTCTTGTTTATTATAGTTATTTTGTTTAGTATGTACATTACGTATTCACTTGGCTGATTCATATTGAAGACTAGCGTTAGAAAGATTATAGTTAATTAAGATTGATTCTGTTTCAACACCCAACATTTCTGTAGATTTTTATGATTTGGTTTTTATTAGAATCTCGTTATGTTATACTTAAACCCTTTATTAAGTAATTTACATTCTTGTTTCTGAATAAGTCAAATGTACAAATCTCTTAAAAAAAATATGATCTGAGAAAGTTTAATTGTTTCTCTTGAGAATATTTAAACTTAAAAATTGTTTGATTTCTTAAGTGAAAATAATATAAATTCATTCCACTTCAATATGGACTAAGGACTTAAGTAATTCTTTAAAAAAATATAGGTATATATTATTTAATATATATATATTACTTATATTGTTTTGTTGACTTACCAATTTAAGTTGATAGATATAAATGAATTTTACATTTACAGCTTGGAAGATGTATTTTTAACGACATGACTTCAAACCTGAAACAAATTTCATAATTTCTATGAAAATTTCATTGTTTTTACTTTGTAGGTAGGTACCTATCTAGGTTGGCTTACTCTTACTAATCTTAATTCATTACCTATAAACCTATTACAACAGAATAGGTATGTGAAACTTTTATGTTCCCTATTGATTGAAAAGGTATTTATAGTGAATATGTACCTAACTGATTACTAATGTCATTGTTTAAAACCCTAAAAGGGTTTTTACCTCAGGAACAAAGAATTTAAGTACTTATAGGTACATTATCAAAAGTTGGAAAAATGTAAAAAATTGGATTAGGTTATTAACACAAGAACTTAATTGAAACGGGAAATCTCATTCAAAATTTAATATTTCTTTAATAGTCATTTTGGATGCTAAGTAGGTAAGTACCTAGTTATTATTAAATTTGTAAAAGAATAGGCGGTAAATATTTTTACTAGTAGTTGTCAATATGTTTGTATAATGGTAACATAGGTAGGTATAAAGTATCAATATCAGCAATACTTCTCTCTAAAAGTAGGTGTAACGTACAATGCCAATGCTAGGATTAGAAATCACTGTGAAAAATGATTGAAGCCACAGATTTTAATTAGCATTGATAAAATATCGGGTAAGCAGATTATCCACTTGGAAATAATTCCAAATTGGTTTGTTTTGGAGGCGAACCAACAGTGACATTTATTACCTCATCATGAAAAATATCGTGCCGTAAGAATTCCACTTACCTACAACAACTCGTAACTTTATATTTTTATTTTTTATGTATATATTTACATTTACACGATTATGCTATTATAACAATATTCAGGTTTTTACTCCTGAGGTTATTATAATAAAACTCAGTAAATTTAGCACTAATCAACCACGGATCCAAATCATATCCAAAATTTAAAGAAAAAAGCACATTAAAATTAAGTGTGGTCATTTATATTGTGTAATTTATAAGGATTAATAATATTGGTTTTTTGGTAATTTGGAACATACATATACATACATACAAATATTGTATATTCCATAGATGATTTCAACTTTCAACAATTCAGGAAATAGGAAATACAATATTATATTGTAGGTATGTGAGATGTGAGGTGTTGTCCTTTTACTACATCGCTCAATTGAACTGATTTGAGATTTTCTTCCGACTCACTTGTATTTGCTAAAGAAGGGACCGATGAATTGAGTTTGCACTTGCAATTTGCAATTTAGGATAAATGAGCATAATTGGATTACTAACTGGTGATTTATAAACTCTACGTTTGCGTTCTGCGCTGTCGTCCACAGTCCTATTTCACCATACGTATGTTGCGTACTTTTATTTATAAACTTCCGTTTACTGTTTGCGTCGCCTGCCGTTCAACATAATTTAAGTTTAACTTTTTCCGTCCGCCGTTGGCAACACAACCAATAGAAACGCAATAAATTGTCATGTGCCCAATTTGACAGAAATCAGATGATCCCGTAAATTAAAATTATTATTTACTCCAATTGTACTTGCTCCCTGCGCTCATTACATAAATCCATATTTGTATTTATGATATTAGATATTATTCATAAATAACAAAAACCAAGAACAAAAGTAAATAAAATAATTATAGGTTATGAGTTGAGACAACCGGTCAAAGTTTACAAATAACGATGTAGAACTGTAGCGGTGGTCGCAAACTCTCTTGTCTATCACGCAAGTTCCTTTTAAAAATTTGATTGACAGTTGACTATTTAAAAAAGTATATTTGTGATTAGGAATAAATTAGATATAGAAAAACTTTTTATCAGAAAGAATTGAAAAATTATCAAACGTCAAAATACTAAATAACAAAAATGTTTAAAAATCATATAAATAACTAAAATAATGGCAAACTAGTGAAACTGGCAAATACAAAATATGCTAATTAAGGATTTAAGTCGGTAATTCCCAAAGTTAATCGCTGGGATTTACGCCGGCGTCTAGCCAGTTTGCAGGGTTGCTTTACCATACGTCTCCAAAACAAGTGGCGACGTTGCCGAATGCCATCTGGTGGTACAGAAAAGATTTCAACACCTTTAGCAAATGAAATCAAAAGCTTTCGTTCTTATTTTCTTGTGCTGGGAAAATTGAGTTTATGATTACAACAGAGCTGCCAATGGCTATGATCTAAATTATGCGCACCGTCGTCCGTAATTATGCGATTTTATCCAACATTGTGCGATTTTTGAAAAATGCTCCTCTAAAACTCTAATGCATTTCTGTACATAGATGTTACGAGCAATGTGTGTAAACACCTAGGGGCTTCCTATTATGCGATTATAGTGAAAATATGCGCATTTATGCGATTTTCTTTGCACAGCAAAAACTATTACCTATCGTATCAAATTATGCGCAAATCGTATAATTATGCGCCAAACGGCAACACTGGATTACAACCTAGTTTTCTAGCATACATTAAAATGCCAACGTGCCGAGCCAATCATAGCATTTGGGGCGGGGCTTTCCTTGGCGCGCATTTGAGTTTGAATTTAACCGCTATTCAACTTATTTTATTATACCTAGCTGAAAAACCTTCATTTCGTATATCGGAAAAACGATACTCAAATATATTTATGTATAATTTGAAGATACCTATCTAATTTGAAAATCATTTTATGAATTACAGATAGGAAGTCAGGAAATAAAAAAGGCACATTATTCTCAATAGTTTATTTTTAGCTATATATATTAAATTATACACAATGATAATAAATAATAATTACAATGAACATACAAATTAATACAAATACACCACTACCATACATACATATACAGGGTGTCCTACGGTGGTAACCCATTAGATTATTTCAGAAACTATTTCAAATTGAATTTTGAAAATTTCAGTATCTATATTGTTAAATATGCTCTACTCAAATAATATAATAGCAACGGCATAGCACTTCCGGTTATACCGGAAGTTGATGGCAACTTTGTTATTTTAAATGAAGCACCCTATATATTAATACATTTTTGGATTCTAAATAAGATTTCAGACATATTTCATGTATCATGTCCTATACCTAACGTCAGTCATTTTTGACTTATATCAAGATTTATGTCAAAATTGACAGTTTAGGGCTCCATAAGAATTCCGTTTTTTCCTTGTAAATCAGTATTTAATAATTATTTTGCAGGTATTTTCTTATCAGGTGGGATCTTCTTTTTCGAATTGACAAGACATTTTCTGATTAGTTTATACAGGGTGGTCAAAAAATTATATTGAAAACGGTTCAAGAAAAACAGTTGAAAGTCAATTTTTTCCAATGGCATGGGTATATTATTATTATTTGATCTTCCGTAGCATTAAAAAATAATGCAATTTTGTAATAGGTTATCATTTTCTAAAATGTATAGTTTTCGAAATATCGTCATTTTAAATGGGGGTCATATCGAACAATTAAATTATTTTTGTATCGTTAGTTGATTAACTTTTTTTAGTTGAAAATTTATTTAGTTTAATCTTCTGTTCATTTCTGCTGTATTATTTTAAATTTTAGTCTTAGTTCGTTGTAATACTTGATTTGTATACCTCCCAACCTGCTCGAAATGATTTCTCAAAATTCTTCCTAATTTCTCTAGTCATCGTTAGCAAATGGGGGTTTCTCTCGTTTAATACTCTAGAGGTGATATTAATCACTTTATTTTATTATCCATGAATTAATAATAAATTTATAATATCAATAAGTATTTTTCATTTTTATTAATTTGACGTTTACTTTGACGTTAAAATGACCATAATTTCATGGCTAACTAAATTAATTAGCTAGCTTCCAGAGAGACAACGGTAGGCGCTGCAGAAAAATTTAAAATGACGATATTTCGAAAACTATGCATTTTAGAAAGTGATAACCGATTACAAAATTGCATTATTTGTTAATGTTAAGGAAGATAAAATAATAATAATATACCCATTCCATTTGAAAAAATTGACTTTCAACTGTTTTTCTTGAACCGTTTTGAATATAATTTTTTGACCACCCTGTATAAACTAATCAGAAAATGTCTTGTCAATTCGAAAAAGAAGATCCCACCTGATAAGAAAATACCTGCAAAATAATTTTATTAAATACTGATTTACAAAGAAAAACGGAATTCTTATGGAGCCCTAAACTGTCAATTTTGACATAAATCTTGATATAAGTCAAAAATGACTGACGTTAGGTATAGGACATGATACATGAAATATGTCTGAAATCTTATTTAGAATCCAAAAATGTAATAATATATAGGGTGTTTCATTTAAAATAACAAAGTTGCCATCATTTTCCGGTATAACCGGAAGTGCTATGCCGTTGCTATTATATTATTTGAGTAGAGCATATTTAACAATATAGACACTGAAATTTTCAAAATTCAATTCGAAGTAGTTTCTGAAATAATCTAATGGGTTACCACCGTAGGACACCCTGTATATGTATGTATGGTAGTGGTGTATTTGTATTAATTTGTATGTTCATTGTAATTATTATTTATTATCATTGTGTATAATTTAATATATATAGCTAAAAATAAACTATTGAGAATAATGTGCCTTTTTTATTTCCTGACTTCCTATCTGTAATGCATAAAATGATTTTCAAATTAGATAGGTATCTTCAAATTATACATAAATATATTTGAGTATCGTTTTTCCGATATACGAAATGAAGGTTTTTCAGCTAGGTATAATAAAATAAGTTGAATAGCGGTTAAATTCAAACTCAAATGCGCGCCAAGGAAAGTCCCGCCCCAAATGCTCTGATTGGCTCGGCACGTTGGCATTTTAATGTATGCTTAGTTTTCTTGTTTTGTTTTAACATTGAACATCGAAAGTAAACATCGATGTCTACATCGATATTTATGACCTCTAACATCGATGTCGAAAAAATCGAACATCGGAACAGAACATCGATGTTTAAAAACATCGCCTAGCACTATATAAAACACGTCACATCTCATGTCCGTCAGCCGTCAGTCAACCTCCTATATAACTTTGATCTTTTTATATCACATAAATATTATGTAATAAAAATATTTATATGGAGGCTTAGTTTCATTTTTTTTATTATTTTAGTTTGTACAAACCCACCAAGTTTCGTATTTATTATTTTCTGTTATTCTTAATGATTATTATTCTATGTTATTTCTTTTATTTCTCCGTATAAACTCACCATAACAGTAAAGAAATATCCTCATAGACAGTTTAACGCTCCTTATACAACAAAAATGCACGTGAGATGAGTGGCAAGTGAAATGATCATTACATACATCAGCTGACTAGAGTTGTTTGTATATTGTATAAAGATACGGCCTAGGGCCGAGGTACATGGTACATAATAGGTATATTATTTTCTGATTTTCGAATGTTTACCTTCATATTTGCATATATTTGTTAAGTTTTTAGAATGACTTTAAAAGTTACAGTGAGCAGATTGGATATTATCTATAGAAAATTATTATTAGCCAAATTCTTTAGGAGAGGTTGGGGTTTACCAGAACATTTAGGAAGGTGATAAATAATAAACTTTTAGGTTAAAAAATAAACTTTTAATTATCTATTCTACACATTTTTTACTTGTCTTCCACTACACGGTACTGGTTTTCAGATTGTTCAGTTTCCGAAAATTGATTTCAAATAGAGATACATGCTACAAACTGGTGCCAAAAAACTATCCTATAGAAATTACAAAAGTAAGTTATCTAAGGATAGGTATGTGTCCTTCCTAGTTGGTGATAGGTATTTGCAATTTATTTTTATATCTATATTGGTATGTTTGATAAAATTAAATAGATGCCTAGATATTTTCTAATTCATTTTTTAGCAAGAAGAGAAAGTGGATTATCGCATAATCGAAGGAAAATTTAGAAGTCCATTAGCAGTACATTTGCCAGGGCTTGTTTCACCCGAAATACATGATGCTTATTTTGAGATGATTCTTCCTTTGAAATGGACTCATAAAAATTATAAACCAATATGTATTCATCTAGCTGGAACTGGGGACCATGTAAACCATATACCTATATTACTTACGAAATTCGTAATCTTAATAAAGTAGAATGCATACCTAGTTACTTACATACTTATTTTAAAGCAAAGTTAGTTTAATAATTTTCAATTCCAGTATTTTTGGAGAAGGAGAAATATAATGGCCAAACCATTACTAAAGGCAGGCATTGGTGCTATTATATTAGAAAATCCATTTTATGGTTTGAGAAAACCTAAAGATCAACTTAGATCTAGTCTACATTATGTTTCTGATATATTTGTAATGGGTGGATGTTTAATTTTAGAATGTATTGCACTTTTAAATTGGTGTGAAGATCTTGGTTTTGGGCCATTAGGAGTTACTGGAATATCGATGGGTGGACATGTACGTAAGATGCATTTGTTTTCTGTTTCTTATTATTAAGCAAATAATTGTAAAAGTATTTGAGATTACATGTACTTATTGTATTTTCTTTTGTACGGATACTTTATATCACACACCAGATGGCTTCTCTCGCTGCAACCAACTGGCCAAAACCGTTAGTTCTAGTCCCTTGTTTGTCATGGTCAACTGCTTCGTCCGTTTTTACCGAGGTGGGTACCTAGTTATGTATTTACAAATTTACATTTCTTCTGTTTATTCTTGATTTTAGGGTGTTATGAGCGATTCAATTAATTGGGATTTGTTACAACAACAGTATTTTTCCAACGAACTATATTACAATCATTTGTCTAAATTATGTAAAGTTGTCGATGAACCGATTGCTTGCAGTTTAACACCGAAATTATCAGGTTCGCTTGGGATCTTCCAATTTGGACTCGTTATTGTATTTATAACGATTTTTTCAAAACTTTCAGATATCTCCATAGATGTTTTAGAAGAACTTGTAGATGAATTAAAGAAGAGTTACATAACCCCATATGAGATTTTAAATATAGTAAATGAAGCAACTAATAGTCATAATGTTGATTGCAAACAATTAAGAAATAGACCTCATGTCACAACTCATGAATTTTCTATATTAAATAACTTTATAATGGGAATGTTGAAAGAAAATCTGATTGGCGACAAAAATAAAACAAGTTAGCATTTATTTAGTAACTGTTCACTATTAACTGTTGTTCAGGGTGGATTTTAATATGGTGCTTATACCTAATGTAAAAATAGGAGCTTCATATAAGTATCTAAATGAAGTCACTGATACTATTCTGCAGTTATGCCCACCACGGAACGTGACAGTGATTTTATATTCAAGGGGGCATATTTTAAAGCTAGATTTTTTTATTAGAAATGAGTATTTGTATGCAAATTTATATAAAAATTATTTTTTTTAATACGATATGTAAATAGGTAAGTATATCCAACAAAATTTTTTTTACTGCAGGATAAAATCAGTGGAAATCGAGCTTAACTAACTATTATCTATTTAAGTTGGTCAAAAATGAGACCAACTTAAGAAAGAGCTATTTCTGTCTTAAGCGCTTCGTTTGATTTATATGAAAATAAAAATGGATTTAGTACTAGGTACGTAATGTTTATAATATGTCTTTAAGAAAAAGAATCGCTATGGTTTATGCGTGGTATGATGGACGAATGTACACACTTGAAAAATTTCTCCGTTCCGTATGATACTTCCTTAATAATATCAATTTGTGCCAAGGCTGATGGTTACGTACCTAGAAATGGAGTTTCAAATTTGGAAGAAATTTGGCCAGGAGCTACCGTTAAATATGTAGATTGTGGGCATGTTGGAGCATACATTTGGTATAGAAAGTTATTTCGGTAAGTTATTAACTGACATTTAGGGGGGGAAGGGGGGTTATTAACAAACATAACATTGAACTTAGAGAAATCCATGTTTTTGGCATTGCATAATAAGAGGCAAGAGGAGACGCTGTGGACGTTGACTTCCATGTACGATAATAAATGCACATCACATTACTGTGGACATATAAACATGTAGTAGAATAAATATAATATGTAACTTCCATTAATTCTGTTTTAGCGAGTCAATTATAGAAGCGTTTACCAAAGCTGCAAATTACCATACATCCTAACTCGTCATGGATTTTGAGTTGAAATTTTGTGTGCCTTCTGTATATCTACCTACTATTTTGTAAATATGTGCCAAAATAAAATTGATTTTGTTTTACATTGTTATATTTCTTTATTATGATAATTATTGTTCTAGAAATGCTGATTGATATTTTGCGTTGAAGCAATAACACCTCTACATGTTCTTATGTACTTTAGGTGTTATTGGTTGAAGACGTAACGTAAAGAATATTGCTTACGCTACGCAGTATGCAGTTATACTACGTTCTTTTTGCTTGGCAGTATTCGATATTTGATTCATTATACCCATACCACAGCATAGTTATATATATTATACTGTGGCCATAGCCCATACCATTGTCTTTTAAAGACAATGCCCATACCATTGGTCGCGTTATTCACAACATAGCGCTACCGCAGCGACCATCAATTTTCTGCTGTTTGAATAGGTATGTAGTTGGGTTAGTTTAGAATGTTATTATAATGTATAGTGTACTTTTTGAAGTGAATACTTCTTTGGCCGCATGAGAGTGATTTTTCAAGGTCGCGTCACGACACGATTTATAAAATTTTCGTCCCGCAAAAAAGATGAAGCATACAACAAATATGAGGGAGAGAGAGACAGAGGTATTTGTGGTGTATGCTACACACTATATCCTATACGATACACTTATATAGCGGCGTCTCTCTCTCCCTCTTGAAAGAAGTATTTACTTCTATCATGTGTACTGTGCTGCACGCGTATGTGAGTGAAGTGAGGTGAGTGAAATGAATAAATTGAGGTGAGTGAAATGAGCGAAGCGAGGTGAGTGAAATGTACGAAGTGAGGTGAGTGAAATGAACGAAGTGAGGTGAGCGTTGTGAAGTGAGGTCGCAGGTCACAGGTGGCAGGTTATAGGTCACAGGATACAAGTCGCAGGTCAGGTCATAGGTTACAGGCCGCAGGTCACAGGCCATAGATCATAAGTCATAGGTCGCAGGCAACAAGTCATAGGTCGCAAGTCACATATATTGGTTTCACTTCGGGCTCTTCTAAACGGTGTCCACTGCTCAGTATCTTCTCTTTGCGTTAAATCAATTACTGGTATATTACCGTACTGGTTATTTGACATTATTTTCGACACCTCAGTTTTAGTGGATATATGATGCGTGCAACTCGGTATCAATTGTTTATAAACCTACGGAAGATGGGTATTTAAAATATTATAAAATTTTCCATGGGAATTTCTTGATATTTAATACTATACTACTTACCGTATGATTTCTGATTTTATTCTGTGTTTTTCTTTTAAATTATTATTTGCAATTATAATTTGTTTATATTTACCTAGTATTTTATTGGGTCAAAAACCCCCGTGAGATAATAATGACTTTTGTCTATATCCTGCGGTATTTTGCACTAACTTTTAATTTGACAATTGAATTGAAAGAAGTTGTTGAACGGTTGTAATAATTTGGTTTCGACAGAGATTTTGAAAACGTGAGATTTTAGTGCGAATTTCGACTGAATGTTGTGATGTTTTGTCCTCAAACGTTGTGAAGCGTACAAGATTAGTATATTGTGATGTAACAGTCTGATTATTTGGTAAGAGCATTGTCTTTAAAAAGACAATGGTAAGAGATTTATGACGAATAGTATGCCCAGTTGTATAAACCCAGTCAGCCGCAGGCATGTCAACGAAACAGATGAAGAGAACGAAATCTAGTTGGGCGCTCGAAAAACAAAAGCGTCGTTGTTGTTTAAATATTTGAATTCGACAAGTGTCAGAAAAATATTTAATACATTTTTTGTTCTGTTAAATTGTTCTTGATTTGTCAACTATTTATAATACAACACAAATTTCGTAGATCTCGGGTGTTTTATTTCACGTAACGCAAAGTGTTAACGATTTATTAACATTTTTGGTGCCGAAAAGGGAGTGTTGTATTGTTGTAGAAAACTAGCGTAGTTATGGATCTAGCATTAAGAAAGTCGTACCGTGGACAATTAACAAAACTAATAAATAGCGTAGACGATGTTTTAAAGAACGATAGCGTGTGTTTAGATGATATTGCAGTGCTTAGTGATAGAATAAAAGCTTTAAGTTTGTTTCTAAAAGAAGTTAACGATAAATTAGCGCCAACATTCAAAGAGGAGCAGTTGGAAGAAGAGTGTCGAATGATAGTTGAATATGAAGACAGTGCTACCACGGCAGTGGCGCAACTACAGCGAAAAATAACGTCTGAAGTGCATATTCGTGAACAACTGCGTCATGAATTGGAGGAGGCAAGCCCAGAGGCTTCACAAGCTCAAAATCAGCGTGTTCAGGACCGATCGGGTAATCATTCAAAACAATCCGGAAAGTATGGTAAGATTACCTAGATTAGATTTATTATTTCACAACGTGTAGTTATAATGTCAAAAGCGAATTGACATTTTTCCTGGTTACAATTTGGTAATTTATGTATGCGCGTTGGTCTCATGCGCATGATAGAGATGGGGTTATGAGAAATAACTGCGGATTTTCGCTTGCGTATGTTTGTTATGTTGTAACCCAGATAAACATATAGGGAACTGAGGCAGTGGTGTAACAACGGATTTTGCACGTGCAAATAATAAAATTGTAATAATTATTATTAAAATTATGTTTCGTTACTCAGGTCATATATTTTTGATTATATTATGTCTTTTCGGGAAAGTTTTGGGACACAACCGATTTTTTTCAGTTAGAAACCAGAGGGGGTTGGGTTGGGTTTAAGCCATTGTTGAAATGTCTGAATGTTGCTATTATTGTAATTGTTGGATCTGATTTTCTTTTTTTACTTTAGTTGTTAGTGAATTATTAGTAATTGTAAAATCTGTAAGTATTTGTCCTGTAAAGGGTTCTGTACTGTACTGGGCAAATAAACGCTATTATTATTATAATTAATTAAAAATTTTTGAGTAACGGTTATAATAGTTTTGTGTTGATTTTTCGTCCGTATATAGGTATTATACTAATTAGAAAGATATATTTTCACACATAATTATTTGAAACGTTTGTTTGGTTAGTGGCAAAAGAAATAGATATTTAAAATCTTATAAAGACAAAGCTATCAGGCAGTTTTTAACGTTGTTAAGTATTTAATTTCGCTAAAACTACATGCCAACGTAGTTGCATGGTATCAAATATCTTTTCTCCTTCTCATAACACTATTTAATAGAATCGTAAAGAGGAATGTCAATTTAATAATTATTTATAATATATATAAGTAATCTATATTTTTACAAAATAAATAATTACATAAATATAGTCTGTTAATCTTCTTTTATCACATTTTGCAGATGTAAAAATTTTTGTTCTTTAGTTTCTTTTTGCGCCCATTTTAGCTTTGCAGTTAAATCAATACATATTTCCCTTTCTTCAATAATTTGCCTAACTAAATTGATTTTCTTTATTTGCAACATTTGATTTTCTTTTTCTAACAAATCTTTAATTTCTTGGAAATTCTCAGTACTTTTTATGGGTTTTCTTTTGTTAAGTTTTCTACTACTCAATGCAACTTTGTTCTTCATCTGCCCAATTTCACATTTTAATTGGCCAATTTCTTCTTTAAGACGATCAGCCAATTCTTTTAATAAACAATTTTTAAGTCGCAATGTGATTAGCCTTTCATCAAAATACAATTGTTCCTCCAGTATTTCACTATCAGTGGAAGTGTCTTCCGATTCCCAACTAAAATCTTCATCGTCTTCAACTTCAGAATTTTTCTTATTACTTTGTTTTGAAGTTCCCAGTTCATTTAAAACACTAGAATTATCAGCATTAGTATTTTCACATAAATTTACATCATCTGGCATTTGTTCGAAATCTGAGGTTTCTTCCATTGTAGTGCGTATATTTTCATGCACTATATTAGATTCAGATTCTTCAGACTTTTTGTTCGAAGGTTCTTCTGGTTGAATTTGTTCTCCATTAGCTGCTATTTCACACATTTGTGCTTGATGTACCTGGTCTCTTAATTTTTGGTAATTTTTGATTTTCCGCTGTAATCAAATTAAATATAATTTAAAATTATTTAAAAAATATTGAAAAACTCGTTTTACCACTTCACCAAAAACACTTTTTTTTTTAATCTCGACGCGCGTTTCTGCTAGCATCCTCAGGAGAGAAAAAAAAGTTTTAATTTAAAATATTATTTAAAAGTGGTAACGAGTTTTTCAATTCTACTTTACGCCAAAGGTTCTCATCCATTATACTAGTAACAATATTGTATGTACATAAATTTTACGATTTTTGCACAAACTAAAAATAGAGTATCGTTCAACACGCAGTTTAATTTCCATAAATCGTTCGGGAATACATTAAAAAAATCGGTTGTGTCGCCCCAAAACTTTCCCGACAAGATATAATATAATTTAAAATATATGACCTGCATAACATAACATTTCTGCTGATTATGAATTCATAATAGTTCCACATTCTAACATCGGTATTGTACTAGATATTGCATGTTCCGCTCAGATGAATTTCCCTTCAGTCCCGAATCTAATCAGGGGCTTTATTTCCTTGTAAACTGTGGACCGGGGGTTCCTAAGTCAGATTATTAGATTCATGAATATTTGACAGTCTGTGTTGATAATATTTTAATTGACTTACGGGAAAGTGCTCCTATTCAAGCAACTGTGCACACAAATCACTGATATTTTACGCTAATTAATAAACAAAATTATAAAATCATACCTTTAATTGTGTTATCATTCTCTGTACTTCCCATAATAATTCTTCTCTCTGTTTCGATATTCGACCAAAGTTCATTTCATTGTGTATTTGATTTAATAAAGATTCTTGCTTTTTCAATTCAATATCAATCAGATTTGGCTTATCAGGTAGCTGAGCTCCGGATTCTAGTGGTGGTATGTACGTGTAAATACAAATATCTGGAAATAATGCTTTGCAATGATAGAGTAGCGCATGTAATAGTCTTGATGAAATGTGGAATGTGTGACTTAATGCTGACGATATGTTTTGCTTATTCATTTTATTTAAATGTTCCTGTAAAAAAAATGCTTAAATAGAATATACAGGTCAGTATTCACAATTCATGTTTTACCTTTAGTGAGACATTATTTAAATGTACTATAAGCCAGGACAAAACTAATCTGTTGCAATACGGTAAACTATCAACCAAGTTCTTTAGATGTTTTTCTCTAGTGTTTAAATTTAATATAGCACCTGCTTCTTCGAATCTAATAATTAAATCATTTATGAAAATTGGTTCTGGCAAATCTCTAAAAAACAAATGGTATTAACATATTTAGCGAATAAATACAGTATTGGGAGTTTTTCAAACCCTTACTAATTTTCACATAATTAGCGTTTACGTTATTACTAAGCAGGCGCACAAGAAGAAACGTGAATAAAGGCGTAGACAGACAGCTTAGAAATGGTTTTAGAAGTAGCATGCAGCTCACGGCAAGTTATACGCGACTGCATACTTCTGTTCTAGCAAATTTACATTTTCGACACGCGTGAGAAGAATATTGCCCTTTTACACACCATTATCGAATTTTAACATAATTTTGTCATAGATTAGCTAGTAACATAAAACAGATTTGCTAATAAAATCGAGTTTGAGTAGAGAAAAATGATAAATTACCTTAAAATATTTTTTTTAGTAATTGTGTGAGTTAACATCATTTACCGGTTTAATCCTAACTACAACCATAATTAAATTAGTTTAAACAATGATATACAATATGCGTATCTATCTAATGTTGAGTTTTAGATAGATCACAGCTGATTGTCTTAACCCAAATTTTGTGTTTTGGATATTCTAATTTTTTACTTTACATTTACGACGCATTTTATAAACTCGGGCTTAGTCAAAATCGATCATTTTGGACTAGCGATCACATAATTTAAAACGGCAACACGGGGTCAGTCGAACAAAACATGTAATAAAAATGTTTGCCGACGTGATGACACGTGCCCTTACGTGACGTGATAATAGTCTGTCTTAACTCGATGATGTCCAAATAGTTTTTTGGGATCATTTCATGTGTTTTTAGTCAGCTGTTTAACAACATAACCTTACTTTTCCGTTGTACGTTTTTAATTGTTTCGTGTGTTTTGTTATAAAGCAATAATTATAATGGAATATAAACCTATTAGCATAGATAAACCAACATAGATGATCAACGCTTATAGCAATATTAATACTCAAAAACACCAGCAGTATCTCTACACAGACAGTGGAACCTCTAGTTCTCTAACAACCAATAGATGTAGCCACTCCACGCACCAGCATATATTCAATATTGCATAAACATTTGACTGTCAAAAAAATTTGTTCGCGTTGGATCCCACACAATTTATTAATCGCTCAAAAAAAGGCTCGTGTCTATTGGTCGAAAAAACTGCTCAAAAAATACGATCGCGGTGCTTCGAAACACATCTATGACATCGTGACAGGTGATGAATCGTGGATTTACGCGTATGAGCCCGAAAGTAAACAGCAGTCGACTATATGGGTGTTTCAAGATGAGCCAAATCCAACAAAAGTTGTTCACGCACGAAGCACTTCCAAGCAAATGGTCGCCTGTTTTTTCGGAAAGACTGGACATGTCGCAACCGTACCACTAGAACAACGCAGAACGGTCAATTCTGAGTGGTACACAACCATTTGTTTGCCAGTTGTCTTTCAAGAAATCAGGAAAACCAACCGCCGAAGACGGATCACTCTTCACCACGACAATGCGAGCTCTCACACATCGGCTCAAACAACTTTTTTTGAGCGCCCAAAACAGCGATTTGATGAGTCATCCGCCGTATAGTCCTGACTTGGCACCGAATGACTTTTTATTCCCGTACGGTGCCCATAGTGTATAAAGTCGCACGTTTAAAAAACTCATTGTGATTAAGCGATTACTTGATATATCTGACTGGTTGCATCGTTCGTCTCTCGGTGTTTTAGAAATATGTAGGGCACGCTCATCAAGTGACCGCTCAATAATAACATGCTATTAACATATGATATGCACTGCTTTTGATCAGTACCTGGTAGAAGCCCCATTTCCAACTGATAATATAATAACTATACCTACTGGGAACGTGAATATGTTTAGACCACAGCAAATTTTATTTCTCGTTCATAACAAACGTTGTGTGTTGAATGGTTATATCCCAGGTACGCCCAAAATAGAGAGTATGTTAAATAACTAAAGCATTATTTTTTTATTATACGGGGTGTTGTAAATAAACTTTTCGGTCGATTGATTCCAAAAATTAAGCTATTTATGTTCAGTTTAATCTAACTTACAAAGCTTGAAATCTATTGATATACACTGTGTCCAAGATAAGAATGGGATAGCATTGGAATCTTGGAAACGGTAGGAGTTCGAATGTCGGTTAAATTAGAGAAAAGTTGTACAATTTAAACACCTTTAAAATGGTGTTTCCAAATTAAACTAACTTCATATACATGATACTACAAGAGGTCAAGAACATAACATAACCTAATTTATCTGATATTAATTTTAGTCATCACAAAGGAAAATTAACGTTTAATATATTCATGACGACAGGCCATAGAGAATACCGGAAAATTGTTGTATCAAACTTGTTTATTTATTGCACTGGTTTGTTTTGTTTATGACAATGTTGAGAGTAATGACAGATTCGTAGCGTAGCATATTTCAAATAATGTGATGGCAAAAATGGCGCCGCTACCAAAGCGCTCACAACTGATCAGTTGACAAAACACGCGTTCAGCAGAAAATTGCTGATCACTCCGGTAGCGCTATGTTGTGATGAACGTGGCCAATATAACGTAACGTTATTATATTACACAAGTAACGTTATTGCAAACCATGTGCGCATGCTCATAATAACGTGAACGCTAGTTACCTGACAAATAACTGTTCCAAAAACTCCCTATTTGTGTTTATTTCCAAAACAGGGCAAATAAAAGTAAAGCATTACGGCAACATACGCATATTTTTAATGACTTTGAAAATTTCCCAGAGTGTGTTTAAATGAACTGCAATATTTGTCAAAACCAATTTCTCACTATTTTATTTATTTATTCCTAAATTTTATTTTTAAATTTTCAGTCGCCCAAATAATCGGGGTCTCACAAACAAATATTTTTATCTTAAACAGAGATATGCAGCGTGTTTCGCAATAATTGGGGCCCACAAAAAATAGGAAAAGTCTACGATAATAAATAATCTGTCCGATTACAACCCTTTTTCTCCGAAATAAAGTTCTTTAAAAAAATGCAAATTAAGTGAAATAGGCAAACCAAATTTCGGCTTAATAACTTCTTACTACTTATTAGTCCGAGTAAAATATCGATATTTAGTTTCCAGTTATAAATCAAATATTATCATCAAAATAGTTGTGCATATATGTACGACGAACGAACTACCCTTATTTGCCCATTTGCGTGATAACATATGATATAATATAACCTCAAAAATAGTTTTAATAGACTTGTAACTGTTGGAATATCGTAGTCATTCAATTTAACGTTCTCTCTATGATTATACATTTTTCTGATTTGCGAAACTCTAGTCTTTGTGCCGCTAATTTTGTAAACACCTTCAAAGCCAAGACCCATTGATTCAATAAAATCGATGCATTCTCTCAGCGGCAATGGTATATCAACTCCATCATGACACCTGCTTCTATCCACTGCCATATCCAAACTCACACCAAATATCGGTAGAGCCTCTGAAAAGTATTTATTTAATTAAATAAATACATACCATACGTTCTTAAATCGGATTCTACCAGTTTTAACAATGTTACTGTACATTGTATTATAAAATATAAACAAGAGCTTCATAAGTACCGGCTTTTCAGCTATTACAAAGGTATATTGAAACTAGCTGTTGCCCTCGAGGCACGAATAGCTCTCCATATTTAAGTGTAAAAGTAATAATTTTATGACCTTTTTGTCATTTATCTAAATTTAATAAATTTTTGTTTTGTTTTAGACATCAGCTATTTTTTTTTAAGTATCGGGTTTTGTGCCTTTTTCTTCTCTTTGGAGGCACTATTTATACGCAGATATTTTATATTTCAGATCTAGGAAAAGTTCTTGAATGCAAATTAATTGATTTTTTTTAGTTTTATTATAAAATTTATTTTGCCCCCTTTTCTACTATTTACGAACGCCTATGTAAACAAAATTGTTATGCTGCATGTTGTAGGGTATCCGTTAAGTGGTTTTTGAGTTATCACGGATACAATTTTTTCCTGACCCTTTTATAGAATTTTCACGGACGCCTATGGAACATTAATTTTTGTCGTGTATTTTTAACACCAATTGAACTAGTTAAATATAAAATTTTTTACATTTTAATTTTTTTTTTTATTTTACCCCTTTTTTTACTATTTACGAACGCCTATGTAAATAAAAATTTTATGCTGCATTTTTTAGGTTATCTTATATGAAAGCTATATATAATTAGCCAATTTTTCTGGTATATTTGGGTAACATTTTTTTTTCGTTTTTGACCCTTTTTTAAGACTATTTTCGAACGCCTGTGTGAACTAATTCTTTTATGTAACATTTTTTAGGTTATATTCTATCACAACTATAAAAAATTATTCAATATTTCGGATAAGTTTAAAAACTATGATATTTAAAAATTTTTAACCCTCTTTTAAACCCCTTGCCTACGCTCAATGTTAATCACCACCTATAAATATCCTGTAGTATTTTCGTACCAAATGTAATTAAAATCCGTTAAGTGGTTTTTGAGTTATCACGGATACAAATTTTTTCTGACCCTTTTATAGAATTTTCACGGACGCCTATGGTACATTAATTTTTGTCGTGTATTTTTAATACCAATTCATCTAGTTAAATATAAAAAATTTTACATTTTATTTTTTTTTTATTTTACCCCTTTTTCTACTATTTACGAACGCCTATGTAAATAAAAATTTTATGCTGCATTTTTTAGGTTATCTTATATCAAAGCTATATATAATTAGCCAATTTTTCTCGTATATTTGAGAAACATTTTTTTTTCGTTTTTGACCCTTTTTTTAAACTATTTTCGAACGCCTGTGTGAACCAATTCTTTTATGGAATATTTTTTAGCTTATGTTGTATCACAACTATGAAAAATTATTCCATATTTCGAATAAGTTTAGGAAATATATATTTTTTATGTTTTGACCCCTTTTCCACTATTTACGAACGCCTATGAAAGTAAGTTATTCATGACACATTTTATAGGTTATATTCTATCAAAACTATAAATAACTAGTTAATATTTCTGCTATTTTTAAGAAATACGTTTTTTTTTTAAACTTTTTTACCCTATTTTACACTATTTTCGAACGCCAATGTGGTCTAATATTTTATGTTCAATATTTTAGGTTATATTCAATTAAATGCGTAAAAAATTATGCAGTATGTCGGATAAGTTTAAGAACTATGAATTTTTTTAATTTTTGAACCCTCTTTTAAACCCTTTGCCTACGCTCAATGTTTCCCAAAATCTAATCAGTTCCTTGCCATGTCCAATAGTATTTTTGTACCAAATTTGGTTAAAATCTGTTAAGCGGTTTTTGCGTTTTCGTGGATACAGACAGACAGACAGACAGACAGACAGACATACAGACAGACAGACAGACAGACAGACAGACAGACAGACAGACATTTTTTTTAAACTACTTATTTATGTATAAAATGACCAAAAACAAGTATTTCCGGTGAAATTAAAAAAAATTTTTTTTTCATGAAACTAATAGTCTCCATATATACATATATTACATATATGATATGGAGAGCTAAAAATGTAGATATCAGATTAAACCGCATACTCGAATTAAAATAAAAATCAGCAAGCACTGTAAATGTTGTTAACTATACTAGTTTTGCACGCAGATAGCCCTGTTAGAATTACTTACTAAGAAAGATATTTGCACTTAATATAGGAAAAAATGATAAAGTTTATACTGTAAAACTATTAAAAACACAATGAGAAGACATACAATGAGAAATATTATTTAAAATGTTAGAAAATATATTAAACTTATAAAAATGTATCTCAGACAGTTAACTAAATTAATTGACAACTATTGACAATTCAATAATTAAAAAATAGATTATATAATATACAGGATAATATATATATATTAACACAATCTCTCGAGGTTAGGTCTCTAGGAAAATTCCGAGTGCCGATTGTGTCTGGAGGATGATGAAACGGCGGAACATGTACTGTGTTCTGGCCCAGCTGTAGCTAGAACCAGATTCGCAATATTTGGTGAAGTAACCCTTCTACCAGCGAGTTTAAAAGAAAGCTCACCCAGAAAAATAATCGACTTCATTAAGAAGATTGAGCTGCTGGGTGAAATATGAATAGGTATGAGCCACACTAGACCCGCGGTGGTCGCAGTGGAGGGTCCGGCGCAGACCCACTCATTTTGAACCTACCTACCTACCTACCTACCTATGTTAAACACAAGAACCACATAAGCCATACTACTTATTGAGCCCTAACAGGAGACTGAGACTGCTCTTCTGCCGGCAATAATTTATTTTCAAGGAAGATGCGCCTCCTCGAAGAGTTAAGTTGGTTGGAATAAACATTAATTCAAATTGTGGTGAAAATTTTTGTCTACTGATTACATATCGACTTCGTTAAACAGTACCTGATAAAAGCCAAGACAATACGATTTGTCAATCAGAATACACGTATTTTACACGTGCTATCAACTAATGTTCCCACAGTTCTTACAGATACCTTGAGAACCAATAAAGCAGCGTTAAGTTTCAAATCTATGTGTTAATATTGGAGAAATTCAAGATATACAACATAAAATATTTCAACAGAGTTATTAAAATCTAAAATATAGAACTCCTTAAATTTTGAAAAGTATGACAAATTCCAATGATTCATCAAATCGATTGGAATAGAAATTAAAAAAGGAAGAATTATAGGGTTTAATACTAATATTAAGAATGAGACTAGCACAAAGTAAATGTTATATAAATAATAAAATTTTGTAACGTCGATATTGAAAAAAAAAATACGAGAATTAACATTAAATGATTATCACGCTCTAATAATTACCAATTAATTAAAATAACCCAACAAAATATAGTTTATTTGCTATACCGAAAAATGATCAAATTTAATGAAGTACGAATAACACAAATTTGCAAATGTTCTAGGTATCAACTTTTGTGCTTTCATCATCATCATCATTGGCACAGTTAAAATAAGGAACAGTTAGTTCTCTTCGTGTAGGTACGTCTGATGTACATGGGTACAAAGCAATTCGCCGCGCGCCCTTTTCAGCGTCAAGTGGACCTTCTTGTCTATAATTAATATTCGATGCTATTGACGCAGTGATGGCAGCCGAAAATCAATTGGTTGCATATTTTAGACAGAGACGCGTTAGTATAATTAATTCATATGAAGAACGTTCTTCCTGTCGAACCAATAGTTGTGTTAGAAATTAGAATGTATATTCGATTTGGATAGGGTCGAAATATGGAAAACTATATACATGTTTTTCAGGTTTTCTATGTATGTATTAATTGAGTTGTATCCTTGTATCCTGTTTCATTCCACTTATACCCAATATTTGTAATTGGGACAAATTCAATTACTATTTTAGTATATTTAGTTTTTAGGGCTAACAGATTTTGTTTGGCACTACATTATTTAATTGAAACTGAAATATATCATTATAAAATAACAATAAAAATGGATAAATGTTAAAATAATATCTGTAATGTAAATATTTTAGGTTGCACCGCTAATCTTTGGTATCAAACAAGACATTCCAGCGTAACTATGTTATGTAGTCACTAGCTTTCCTTATTAAAGTATTACTTATGAACTGTTAATTTAAGTTACCTGGAGTTATTAACCCAGCAATTATATAATTCATAAAATTACATTTTTGAAAACCAGTAAGCACGAAAAATTCCTAATTCATACTTACCAGCGATATCCAAAGCATGTTTATGATCTTTTTTACTTTTTTCCTTCACCAATTTCTTCTCACTCTTTTTTGGTCCTTTTTCAATACTATCTTTCTCCCTTTTCTCTTTATCTTTTGATTTAGAAAACTTAAAGTGCTTAGATTTCTTCGATTTTGATGGACTGAAAATATACGTAAACACATTATCATATGTTGACATCAACCAGAAGACGAAATAACGATATTTCAGCAACCAAAATTCTAATGAAATATTTGTTTTTAATGTTCAAGAACCTCTCGGTGCGACCACGATACTCAAGTACCTGCGGTGGCACGGTCAGTTTGGGCAGTATTTAAAACGCATCCGCAAGGTGGAGGATGATGCGTGCGCGTATTGCGGAATGCAAGATAGTGTTTCCCACACATTGTTTGCAAGTTAAAACCCAAGATGACGGTAGGATCACATAATATTCCCGCATTCGTTGTGAGGGATTGTGCCTATGCTCTGGCGGAGCCTTTGTGTATATTGTTTAATAAATCAATCTCATCACATGTATTTCCTGACGCCTGGAAAATAGCGCGAATATGCCCTGTACATAAAGCGGGCGATAACGATAGAATAACAAACTATCGCCCAATTTCAATAATATCGAATTTTTCAAAGATTTCGAAACGTTATTGCAGAACAAATTATTTAATCAAGTTAAAAACCTCATATAGTGGGAACAACACGGGTTTTTTCAAAAGAGATCGACGGTATCTAACATCGCAGAATTTCTGGAAAAGGACTACAAATTGACGCCATATATACTGACTTTTCAAAAGCATTTGATAGGATGGATCATACAATAATGCAACTTAAAATGAAAAATGTCGGCTTCACCCATAATCTAATAAAGTTTTTCCAATCATATTTCTCCTATAATGCTGTAAATTTCTTTAATTCTATTCCACAGGATGTCAGAGACTGCTCCTCCCTAAATACATTTAAGAGAAAGGTCAAATTATTTTTAATTAGTAAGAGAAATTGTTTTTCTTATTGAACGTATAATATTGTAATGTATCTGAATGTATTTCTTTGTATGCAGGATTGTGGTTGGATAGAATAGCGCAAGCTAGATCCCGCCACGCTTTTGTTTATTATTTGTACATTGTATTTTTTTTGACTGAATAAAGACGATTATTATTATTATTTATGCTCACGCAGGCTGTATGTCGAATATAACGGGTTCAGATCACATGATTTCACTGCGACCAGCGGAGCGCCCCAGGGAAGTAATCTCGCGCCCTTATTGTTCGCCATATACATAAATGACATTACACAAAATATTGGGAGTGAATGTCTGTTGTTTGCCGATGACTTGAAGTTGTTTCGTGTTATTGAACACCGACTACAGACCGATTTGAACCGCCTCGTAATATGGTGTACAGAAAATAGAATTCCACTAAACATAGACAAATGTAAGTATGTGAGCTTTTGCAAGGGGAGGAATATTCTTGAGATGAATTATAGTGTGGATGGGGCGGCCTTGGGGAGATGCGCCTTCAAATGCTCTTATAAGCGACGTTTGCTGGGTGCCTAGCATGTTGAGTCATATTATATTAAAATATAATATATGATACAAGGAACAAATTTCTAATTTATCATTAAATTCCTAATGATTTAATGAGGTGTCTGATAGGAATAATAACTGGTTTTTAACATTTGTGAAGTTTTGGAAAAAATGCTTTTTCTACCTTGCTTCATACATTACGTATGCGGTTTGGGCATCGGGTCAAGCAACTGGTGAGTGTTTGGTCTCCAGAGAAGAGCAATAAGCAATCCAAGTATTGGAAGGCTTAAAATATACTCAAGACTGTAAACAGGTGATTGTAGACCATGTAATTTTATCATTTAAATCTTTATTTACCATTGTCTAAGCCAAAAATAATCTTAATGAGTTCAAATTTTCTTGATTCAGGATCTGCGCAGCTATAAGACAACATTTAATTGTTCGATATCAAAGCCTGAAAACATGTGAAACAGACCAAACTAATTGGGATATAATTAAACAGACTTCCTAACAATGTTAAATCGGTATTGGTAAAGTTATTCAAAACAAAAGTAAAAACAGCTGTTATCAAAAGCCTTCTTTAACATTAGTGAGTACTTGATGATATGTTTATAAATTGTTTTTAATATGGATAAATTAATAATTGATATTGACGCATGTAAGTCAACCTTATAAAGTTACTTACCTTGCTTCGTCAGAGCTTTCTCCTTCCAGAGCAGCATAGCCCTTTTCCTTGTCTTTTTTATCCTTTTTATCTTTTCTTTTACCTATCAACATATCTTTTTTACTTGATTTTTCATTCTCGTTATTATCTACAAGTAAATATCTTTTAATAATTTCAATAAGTAATTAGAACCGTAATATCTTTACAATCGCTAGAACTGAATTTCTTATTTATATCAGTTGAATACAAGCCTGGGAAGTCTTTCATTACATCTGGGCTATCAAAATCCATATTTAAAAAAAGGTAAATATAGTCGTTATTCTTATTATTATCTTTGACAAAAAATATGATGTGCTTTTATTAATAATTTAAAAACATCAACATTGACAAAAATCTAAAATGAAATCTATGTTTCATGGCTACCAACACCAACTGATGAACTGATACTAAATGATATCTTATAGGTCTGTTCCAACCCCGCCGACAGTTCAAAAACGGTAATTTTCTTGGGCAGTGGTCTTGTGAGTTTCGTAGTGCACTGATTTGGTGTTGGGAGTGGTAATAATATGACCGTTCTTCAATGGTTTTCGGTGGGGTTGGAACAGACCTTATATTAGAATGATCCGACACCGGCCATTCAGTACGGTTATTCTTTCGTACTGAACTAAGTGAACAATCTGAAAATTGTCAGTTCATTCACGATTGTGCGTATTCTTTCTACATCGGTCACTTCTACCGAACTGATTAAAGTTCCTACCCCCCTTGCCGCTTGCTGATCAACCTCTAGGTCCCGGTTAGTTCGTTCAGTTGACAGTTAACCTCTAAAAGTATTGAATATTGAGAGATAATAATTGAAATATGATTTCGAATCAAACCAATAAATTGTAAAAGTTTAAGTCATGGATAATAATATCATGGAAGAAATAATTTTCCAGTTTTCAGAGCAGATTTGATTGTTTTCACAATATTTCGAGTTTAAGTGAACGACAATCACAAAAAAGCTGATCTTTCGGTTTCGCCAAATATTCAGTTCAGTATAATCACATTCAGTTTAATCACATTCACTTGTTCAGATCAATCACTACGAAAGAATAACCCTATTATTATGCATCAACGATGCGGAAAACATTGGAAAGAGAGGTGTGAAAGAAAGATGGAGCTAAAGTGGGTAGAAAACGCAACAAGTGCATGGTACTTATATGGAGGAACATATTAATTTGCTTAAAAAAAATAGTTTTTATTAAAAATACCTGTGAATTATTACTAATTTCGAAAGATATGACATTAATTCGTCAAATTATCATAAAAATAACTTACCAATAATGAGAAATTTCTATAAAATTTAAAAATATTGGAAGGATATGCTCTAGAAAAAAAACACGCAAAATTTATGAAAATATTTATTTATTATTTAGTTTTGGTCGATTTATTGACTTTTATCAAATTAACATGAGAGAATATCAATGAATATAAAAATGCCTACATTAATGGTTTTAGACGATTGGATAATAGACAGGGTGAGTCATTAGTGGGTAAACCTTCGATATAATAATAATAAACGAACTTTATTTTAAACTCGGCGAAAATTAGCACATGCTGTTTGCTTAACCGAGCATATATACACAAATTACATAAAGTAGGTACTTACATTACATTATCTAAATAAACAAATTTAACTTCTCACAAAAAAAAATATTAAAAGAAAACCAAACAGAAAACGAAATATCATGACTACAAAATATCATTAGCAATAATTTTCAACAACAACAATAATCAAACAAACATTAATGTAACACATAAATGCAAAAACAGGTAGGATGAAACAGAGCATCAGCCATTGTTCTGCAGGTATTTTATTATACAAATGAGAAGCAACAGGAGGAGAACGAACGTTCAAATAAAGCAGATCTATGTTTTGGTATGCTGAGGAGGTGGCGGTATCGTGTATCTCTATCATGCACAATATGTCTGTTGCATAGTTTCTCTCTCAGGTATGACGGAGCCCCAGAGATTTCATAATTTTATGAATCAGACATGCCATATGTAACTCTCTACGCTTTTTCATAGGCAACTATTTTAACTCCGTAAGTCGTTCGCTAATGTGATCTCTTATGCTCAGTCCAAAAATAAAACGTACACAAGAGTTTTGAATTTTCTGAATTTTATATTGATATTGTACATCCAAACAGGAACCGTAAACCACATCGCAACAATTACAATGGCTCAAGACCAAGCTTTCGCATAATTTTTGTTTCATATGTCTACTTAAAACATACCTACTCCTATATAAATTTCGCCATGACATATTATCGTTAAAAATAAAAGTTAATAAACCTTGGGTTTATACAACACTAGCATAATTATTAAATTAGTTTAAACAATTCAAATGCGCGCCAAGGAAAGCCCCACCCCAAATGCTCTGATTGGCTCGGCACGTTGGCATTTTAATGTATGCTCATTTTCTTAACTACAACCACAGAATAAAGAACCGTAGCGTAGCTTCCTTATTCTATGCTATTACCACAGCTAATATTAGCTATAACAAACGGTAGAACCCAAGTAAATATAGACTTTGCTAGAATTAAACACAAAATATTAAATAACAAATGATGTCTGCATATCTACACAATGGAATTTCTGTTTAAAAGAAAACAAACTCGACACAGATAGAATATTAGCAATGAAAATTGCTCTTTTAAACAAAATAAACAATAATATGATTGGTATATGTGAGGAAAATTGAGCATAAATTTGCAAAATTATTTTCAATGTTTGTTTTTTTTTGGTATTGCGCCAAACAAACGAAAATAACATCAGGTGAATTCCCGCATGCGCAAAATATACAGATTTTGATTGGCTCGGCACGTTGGCATTTTAATAGCTTCGTTCGCGGCCACGATTCTGAATTGGTTCTAGTTCTCTACGCTTGCGCAGTTTCGATTTCGGCGTTCGCGGTGAAAGAATTATCGGACTACTAGTAATAGAATCAAACAGTTTGGCGTTCGCGGTGAAAAAAGAATCAGTTCATTACCGGTTCTGAATCGATTTTGCAGTTCTACGGACCGAGGAAGAACTGTTGGTTCTGACATGCGCAGTCTAGCTAACCAACAATTATACACTGGTTATATTTATTTTTTGTTTATGTTTTATCCTTGTAGGTATATAAGAGCATTGTTTTTATAAAGAAAATGATATGGGTTTTAGACAGTGTCAGTAACTGCAAAGAAGAAGACATCCTAGAAAGAGTAGAATAGGGGATGAAGGAATTTATTTTTTCAGGTAGATAGTATAGTATTATAAATACATGCAGAAATGTTTTGTGTCTGTTATTTTTGAAGTTTTACTTTTTATTTCTTATGAACTATTTAGTGACGTCTTGGAAAAAAACAACAAAAATAAAATAAGTTTTCAATTAAACAACGTTTCTTGTTTCCATTACTTTATTAAAATGTTATTAAAAATTAAAATGTGCTGCAAATCGCTGCGCAAGGTCTTTTGTCATTATTTAAATGTTCACGATATTCTTCTTCACTAAATTGCGGGAGAGTATCTTCATAATAGGGATAATATTTGAATGAACTGGACTGAACAGTGATTAAAGATTGAACACGTCAATATAAAAATCGAAAATATAACTCAAATTTCTTCAAATGTCTAACTTTTATTAACAACTGTTGAACGACGACAACAGAACATACAACGTAAAATTAAAATATTCCGGCATCCAGCTATGCGATTCTATTTTGGTTCTATTTTGCGTTCGCGGTGATTACAGTTCTGAACGCATTTCGAACCGCGCCTGCGCTTTAAAACCATTTCTGTGACGTCACGATTCAGTTCAGAATCAATTCAGAATCGTCACCGCGAACGAAGCTAATGTATGCTGCTCTAAAACCCCTGTATGAATTATGAATACGCGAAAAAGCGTAGAATTTTACAAAACTGCGATTTACAGATATGCAGATGAATCCCGTTGCGTGATTGTGTCGCACTCATACAAATGGGACATGTGACACAATACACAATGCTGTCCGTATTCGCGGCCATTCCAAATTCAAGTTTTCGCTTTCTTTATCTGTTGCCTCTGACAAACTTTTGTGAGATCCTATATCTCGACTACGTTCGGTTTTGTTCATGGTACAATAACTTTGTACCATGGGTTTTGTTTACATCGGATGCAGCATACAGTTCATTGCAGTTCAGTCTCTTAGCTTAGGTTTGGCAATTGTCATCTGCCATAAATCATTGCTGTCAATAGTAAATACCTAGTATGACATTTAGTTTTAGTTTTGGTTACATGTTACATTACAGTACATAGATTAGATAGAGAAGTTACCAAGAAATTTTTTAGATAAATGAAATTCTTTCTAGTTATGAACTTATAGCATTTTTAAGGTCCATCATATGAATTAAATATGAGTAGACACGAAGGTGAGTTTTATATTAAAATTGAATAACCACGATATAAACTTCCTTTGTTTACTTATATATATATATATATGCTCCAATAACCAGCAACTGATAGAATATTTCTAACATTATTGTAGGTGTTAGCTGTGATTCATGTCTTAAAGGGAATTTTAGAGGAAGAAGGTATAAATGTTTAATTTGTTATGACTATGATTTGTGTGCGGCTTGTTACGAAGCCGGTGCTACTAATTCCAGACACACTATTGATCACCCAATGCAATGCATTCTTACAAGATCTGATTTCGGTGAGTAAATATTGTAAATGAATCATAAGTATTACTTTTGGCATTTGCATTTATTTTCTGAACATTTTATGGCTAAGGTAATATACATTAGGACTTACGACTGTCCTTTCCAATTACACATATAATTCAGGAACATTGTCTAAACTACCGAATAAAAATGTGTTTCGCTTGTGCAATACAGAATATAAACGATCAGCTGTCTCCACACCGCTATAAAATTGTAAAGCTTGGTTTATTGATTCTCTAGTTTTGGGTATATTACATATTGTTACGTATTTTGGGTTCGCAGATAGAACTTCGGACTTCAAAATTCACACACTGTATATTCCGTCTTTTAACAATGCGACTATTAAAAATCATGTCAACAACTATTCTGGCGAGATTCTGGCCATTTATATACCCTTTTCATAGTTTTGAAATTATACAGAAAAATCTTGGATGTTAGGACTTAGGACAAATAATATAATCATCAAGAATAGTGAAACAAAAAAATTCTGGAAGAATCCGACAAAAATAAACAACACAAACAATTAATAACCTTAACAAATTTTACATATGGGACCCATTTTTGGGACTGTTTGAGACGTAGAACGTAAATTCGTTACAATATTAAACTTAATTAATATCAATAAGGATGTTCTGGGATGTGGTTTATATAGAAATTGATTATATTAGGGAGTATAATAAATTCAACATATGAAACTTATGTTAAAAAACATTCACTTAACTCAATTTCGTTGATCTCTTCCTGCATTTGTGGGTGTAGTTTGTTTGCATAAACTCAAATTCCACAAAAAGTCGATTGTTTATAGTACTGTCTATATTATATATCACCTATAGTTTCAATGTTCAAGACTCATTTATACCAATTTTTTTCAATTCGAGTAAACTGTATCTAATTTAAATTTTATTGGGCTATTAATTATTTCAATATCTTCATACTAACTTATCCTACTACTCATTTTGTGTTTAAAATAAATATATTGCTTTCTTCTTCGTTATTATCACTACCTACATTAACTTCTTGTATTATCATTTTCTTCAGTGTTATTGTACCAGCTTTTCTGTCTTCTTATTTGAACTTGCTTGCTTTGACTATTCTATTGACTTATAATATTCCTGCATATTAATAAGAGACATTTTAGATTCCCTGGCAAGCTTTTGTTGTAGTTTTTAATCAAAAATACCAAAAATTGACTGATTGTTTTTGATCATACTATCAGCAAACGATTTCTTAAACTTCAAGTTCTCCCACAAAAGTACAATTTATACATTCCTTTTTTAGGTCTGCCGTAAAATTATCAATAGATTAATCAGATATTAAAAAATAAAACAGTACATTAATTGCAAAATCACATTACACATATATATGCTCTAATTAGCCAGGAACAAATACACAAAAAGTAATACAAATCAGGATTATATTTCTTAGCCTATGCTTAAACATATTTAACGTTTAACGTCAAACCAAGCAAATCATTAGAGTCGTTAAGTAAGTTTGCGGTATATGCAAAACACCCGTCAAACCTCCATGTAGAACGTCTGTTCGTATATTGACTTGGTGTGGATCAGAGCTTCTCTGCAGCAATTCATACAAATACGCTGGTGTTTGAGAGCTGTAGACTTAATATAGCAGCACCATATAAATACTTCAATCTACAGGGTAATCTAGGCTCTCCAAGGCTGAGTCTAAAGAAACCACTTTTATAACCATGATGATCATTAAAATTTAATTCGAACAGCAACACCGTTAAGAACAATATTATAGTGGCCTGTTGTAAACCCGTCATGCCTGCCACCGCCCAAGCACAATGCAACCGACTTTCTGGGGTTAATGTTTAACCCGTTATATCAGAACACCAATTACAAAATCTATCTAAATCTTCATTAAGTTGAAAAGTATAGAGTAAAATGTAACTTTTTATTCACCCCTGTATAACAACAAATCCGTTCTAAATATTTGAAGTGTTGATATGAAAAAATGATGACAAGAAAACGGCCTAAAAGTCGATTGATTTGGAACAAAATTTTCGTTGTCCGGCAGTGTAGTTATAAATTAAAAATAATGGTATCCCTAATTATGAAATTTTCATTTATTTAGATGTGTAATTTAGGTATGGATGTATGGTAAAATATTGTCAACCTGATGGAACTAATATCACCTACCCCTTTTAGCAGATTTGTTTACGGATGATTCGAAATTGTTTACTCTCTAGTAATTTATGAAAAAAGATGGCTCGAAATATAGTTTACCTATTATTTATTGACTCTTACATTTAATGGAGGCTTCTTATTAATAACAAAGAGAAAGTGACCAAATGATTAGCTCAGGTCTATATAAATTACAATATGACTGTGTCTTTTTTTAATGAATATTATAGTTGTATCCGTAAAAATAATACCGATTTGCTCTTTGCAAACCATATTTTGAAGATATACATAGTTCCATCATAAACACTAACTAAATTTATTATAAACGAGTTTGTTGTACTTGGCTACAGTTTTTATAAGTTCAATACCTGAAGCACTGTTATATATCTTGTACAGATAATGTATGGTGCGACATCTAGTGTTTAATTGGTAATGTGCCGTCTGAATAAACATTCACTATTTTAAAACTCGTGAGTTTGTCTGTGCTATACTTTCACCAGACGGCGGTTTTTTCGATCCACGACCCACCAGTGGTGATCGCTCGTATCTGTGTGGGAATATACCAAACGAAATTGAGAGTCTGGCTGTCACACACTGGCCGATCACCACTGATGTGTCGTGGATCGAAGAAACGGTTATCGGGTAAAGTACAGGGTTTAACAGACAGACTCTCGAGTTTTCAAAAGTATTGTTCTGTTAAAAAATATCGAATATTATATAATATCTACCTGAATGTGAATGTTGATGTTTTTTTATTATTTTATTTTTCAACTTAGTCTCCTTTTAGGGCGATCCACTTTTTCCAACTTCTTCAAGCCCTCGGAAGAATAAGTCGGGAAACCTGTAAAATATATATAAATATGAACCCTGCATTTAACTCTTTCTCATATATCATAATAAGGACGGTGTATTAGATTTAGAATAAAATTTGTTCTTATTAATTTTAAAATCCATTTTATTAAAAAAGAGTCCAATAGAAGATTTTCATTGAACAAACTCGTCTGCTTAGACCTATAATCAAATTATATAAACGAGCGGTAGACAAAAAAATCGGTTGTGTCGCCCCAAAATTTTCCCGACAAGATATAATATAATAAAAAATATATAATCTGCGTAACGAAATAGAATTTTAATAATTATTATAATTGTATTATTTTCATTATTTCCAATAAACTAGCGTAACACACTACTACTTTATTCAAAAAATTAGAGAAAAAAAATATTGCCACAGCTGAGATTCAATCCAGAACCTTCCGCATGCGAAGCGCGCGCTCTATCAATGACGCCAAAAACCCTTTATCATATTACTTTATATATTCTAATAAGAGTTATAGTTTCCAACTACCTAACTGGTGAAATTTTCTCGAGAATTAGGGGGGCAAATATCAAAAGTAACCTATCGCTGTAAAGCCCCTGTATATTCCGTCCCCTGAAGATAAAAAAATGTTTAGAGTACTAAATATTTCTACAGTTATCTTAAAATGTTTCATAAATATAATTAAAACCCAATACCTACTCAGATGTATATTTTTAACACCTTATATCTTCAAATCGAAGCGTTAATAAGGTATGTGTAGATAAACTTTTCTTAATATCTTAACGAGCACAGCACGCTATTAAAGTTTCTACATTTAATACTGAACCACACGCATACGCATATGATGAGTTCGGAAGTTTATTTCACTAAACTAATTGATAATCTTACGGTGATATACATTATTTCTTTAACTTTACATAACATTTTTAAAGTGTTTATTTATATGATTAAAAGGAAGTTATTTTATTTTTTAAAATCTTCAGGAATAAACTGTTTCTTCCAAAAATATGTAATTTTGATAATAATATAAGATCTTCGTTGAAATAATCAGTAGTTGCACTTCTCACTGGCATAAAGTTTTAACTACAAGTAGTGTTAAATTAAAGAAGGTGTTCTATTTATTGACATAATAAACCGAAAGCATGCATTAATAATAAGTTTACATTAGGCAATGTTTTCACATTACTTGATTATCAATAATGGTTTAACATTCTGATATTATTGAATGCTTACTATGAAAATTCTTCATGTGTATATTTACCAGTTGAAGTTTATTATTATTATTATTAAGTGTTTTGTGGTTAGTGCTAGTTTTATAAATAAAAGTAATTAATATATTTTTGTAGATGTGTACTACGGTGGTGAAGTTCTAAGCAGTTTAGAAATGCCTCAATCATATACTTGCCCTTACTGTTCACGTATGGGATTCACTGATGTTACCTTACATGAACATATTACTTCAGATCATCAAGATGCGAATTTTGAAGTAGTTGAGTATTTTTTTCTATTTTTAAAAAGTTTAGCAAGGGAGTATTGATAATTACTTAGGCTATTTCACTTTTTGAAATTACAAAACATTTTACTTATAGAAGTTACTTGTTCAAACTTCTTGTTTCAGTGAAATTTGGTAGTACTCATATTTTAGGAAATTAATTTTTGTATAAGACATAGTTTTAACGAAGAGTACTTTATATTTCGATAGATTTCTTGTTAATATAAGATTACCTTTTAGTAATCAGTATACATAGTATTGTAATAATAGCAATCTGACAAAAAAGTAAGTAAGATCACTTAAAACATATTAAAAAAAGGGCTAATTAAAGCTGAGAAAGAACTGGGCACTATGAAAGCCGCCATATTCGTATACCCTATAATAATCCAGGGTCGCTTTCAGTCCCTGAAATTTGGCCAAAACGCGGTTATGCTTGCTCAGTCATTCTGTACAGTGCACCGATTGGGTGTAGAGGTTTAAATATCATGAAATAACGACTTTTAATAGATAATACCTATTAAAAGTCGTTACTGAGGGTCTTCAGCGGTTATCGAACTAAAAGTAATGCCAAGATAGACGGTTCCGTTTCCACAAATCGACGGTGCAAACTGTTGACTTGGAATATATACTTCGTGGTGCTAAATGCTTTGTAACTGTTCCTTGTAAGTCTTTCATATAGAGGGTCTATTGATCGGTGAAACACGCCAGTAAAAGGCAGATCTTAAGTATATTATTATTATTTATTATTATTATTATTAGTTAAAGTAGTGAGCGGTTTCCCGATGAAACTACTTTTATACCAATTTATTACGGATAAGAATTTTAAAAGTAGTGTGTAATTGTCGCAGCACCATTTTCCAGTTCACAGTCCAAACGATTCTTAAACGCATTGACCGATGGCGCACTCACTGTGTCCTCATTAAGACTGTTCCACATATACACCACTCGGTTCGTCAAGAAATTTTTCCTACACATTCGCGCACATCTCTCTTTAGAAAGTTTTTTAGAGTGACCTCTCAATTCTCTTCTGTCGCTAACATGAAACATATTAAGTGGTGTGTTATAGTAGTTACTTACAATTTTATAAGTCTGTATCAAGTCGCCACGAAGTCTACGAGCAGCCAGCGTTGTTAAGTTCATTCTAGTAAGGCGATCCTCATACGGTAAATTCCTCAATTCTGGTGGGACGTTCGTTATTCTTCTTTGCACACGTTCTAAGAGTTCTATGTCTTTCACATAATAAGGGCTCCACACCGACTGAGCGTACTCCAGAATTGGTCGTATGTAACACTTGTACAATTTTACAATCATAGTGGTGGAGTGGTCATTAAATGCACGTTGTATCAGGTAAGTCATTGAATTTGCTCTCTTGACGACCCTCATAACTTGCTTTTCCCATTTGGGATCCTCAGAGATCACAACACCCAAGTCTTTTTGTTCTGCAACCTCGGTGAGGGTCTGACCATTTATAACAGGCGCGACACGCGGGTTGTGCTTTCCGATGTGCATAACCGAACACTTTCCAACATTCAACGTCATCAGCCAGTCACGCGTCCACGCCCCGAAAATCTCCCACCGCATGCTCATATTGCGTAACAGGATTGTAATAAATCTTGGCATCATCTGCATAAAACTGTATCTTGGACCGTACAAAACATGCCAGATTACTGACATATAAGGCGAACAACAGTGGTCCCAACACCGACCCCTGAGGAACTCCGCTAAGGACATCAAAGGACCGCGAGTAACATCCTCCGATCTTGACCCTGGACTTTCGCTCAGTCAGAAATTTTTCTATCCACACAAGCAGATCACCATTCAGGAATATATTGGAATATATTGCATATTGTTTTACTCACTAACCACCGAAATTTCCTGGCATTTCTGTCGCCTACTGGAGCAACTATCGCTGATGAGTCGTAGATCGATGAAACGGTCGTCTGGATGGAGGTCTAATGTGCGACAGAAATGCCTAGATTTGTGTATTTCTTGACTTTGTATACAAACCAAGAAATATTTAAATCAGTATCTAGGGTATGAAGGTTGAATTAAATTCCGTTCAACACAATCCCAATCATCAGAGACTTAAATTGATCGTTTTTTAAAAGAAACCCTACATTAGAATATAAGTATTAGAAAAACATTGGAAAGTTATTTTGTGAAAAATTAAAAAAATTTTGTTAAGTTACCAAATTAATTATTACTTAAAAAGAGTGCATAGGAAAATTGATCTTTTTTATCTTTTTTATTTAGTTAAACGGAAAAACAAAAAGAAAGAGAAAACACATGCTTTCAATATATCCTAATTACTTTATTTTATGATTACTTATATAGCATATACGTTATAATAATAATAAGCTTTTATTTCTAACAGGACAGATGCCCATTAGTTTTAATACATTAGGTAATATTTACATTAACATACCATTGCTACAGCTCATTTTTCAGATTTCTATAAAAGATTAATTTATATGACTGATGATGGGGATTTAAACTTTGAAGCATGTCTGGATATATTTGATTTGAATTAATTTCTTTCTCATAGTAGACTTACATACAACTACAGCTACAACTAATTTTATTTTGTTTAGTTATAAGAGACCGACTCGTAGGGTTGCCCACCCTGTATATGCCTCCTAATTTTTAGACAGTTCGAAAACTCTAAATTTTCATTGTTTGTCGACGGTAGTTTTCAACTGCACGCAGGGGATATGGTATTACCAATTTAATTAATTATGAGTGGTTTAGAATTTTGTATCGAATTAACAAAAAATTCAAAGATATAATCAGCTTTCTTGTACTTTTACTTTTCAACTTCCATTTTAATATGCCTACCCTAGTGATAGCCTTTTTACAGCGGCTTGCATGAATGATTTATGACAAACCAACACAGTTATAAGGAATTTCTATAACTTATAAATACATTCACCTTGGGGTCAAAATGAGTGGGTCTGCACCGGATCCTCGACTGCGATCACCGAGGGTCCATTGTGGCTAACGAACATAGTGAGTTAAAAGCCCACTCGAAAAAACTTATCAAAGGATGTGCGAGAATCGACTGAAAAAAAATCCTAACTAATAGAGTAGTGTATGTTTGGAACCAACTGAGTGGCAGCACTGTGAACGCGTCGTCAGTTAGTCCTTTTAAAAATCGGTTGGATGGTCTTGAGATCAGGTTTTGTGCGTTACGTGTAAAAATCAACATTCTTGATCAAATCCCGAAGTAGTTTCAATGGGAAACCGCTCACTACTTCAAGTATAATAATATTAAACAAATGAGACTGTAAAGGTAAATTAAATATATGTTTTAATTGCTCAACAAAAGCGCAAATACAGTCTCTAATAACACCTGTAGGCATATTGTCGACACCAGCTGTTCTCTTTGGTTTCAGTCTTCTCAATTCGGCGAAGATGTCATCGTAGTCCAATAAGCCTACTGTAATTCAGTCTCTATTATCGAAAGATTCAAAAAACGAACGTTCCGTAGTATCAACATACACATTATGGAAAAAATCAGCAAACCGTTGATTTCTATTCTATGTAAACTTCCAAATCTGTGCTGGTCACTTTGTATCGAGTCCTGTACTCTGTTGACATAGCTGCCATAGACCCGCCTAATTTTCTGTTTTGTTTGAAATCTTAACAATTGAAATCTATAGAAGTAGTACTGTGTATCAGAACATCTCCCTCGTAGACAGTTATATTTTCCCTAATGTCCTTTATGAGGTCAATTGTATACCAACAAGGATAAGAGAATCTTTTAGATCTTAAGGATGAATGAAATTACGTCTACTCCAGAAATAAATCTCGTATAATAACCAGCGAATCTAGAAGAAAGCTCACCCTACAAGATAATCGACTTCATTAAGAAGATTGAGCTGCTGTGTGGTGAAATTTGAGTAGGTGTAGTGGCATTGGAGGGTCTGAGCGGACCGATTCATTTTGAACCTACCTACATATACTCTGCATAAGATTGGCCGGAACAGCCTGTGATGCCTACATATATTAAAATCACCAGTGAAATTGCTCTTCCAGGGCGAATATTTATTTTTTTATTCTAAATTCATCGACAGGGTGTCGGTTACTGTTGTGTTTTTTAAACCTTAGTTTAGAACAGTATATTTACTTTTTCTACAAGAGAGTTGTGAAGTTAACTAAACATCAATACTCCCTCATAAAATTGTACCGCCCAAAGCTAAAATTTAATATATTTTTATACAGGTCTGTCCATTGTGCGCTGCAATGCCTGGGGGTGATCCAAATTTAATGACTGACGATTTTGCTGGACATTTAACTTTAGAACATAGATCAGGTCCACGAGAATTAATTTCATTTCTTGATGAACCTGTAGCCACTAGACATAGTGTTAGGAGAATTCCACAGAATTCATCGACTCACTCTGGTCCCCATGTCGGTAGAGGTGGTAATACTCTAAGACCAAGACGAAGCAATATGCACTTTGCAAGGTACATAATATGAAGTTTACAATTTATTTTACATTGAGCGCTAGGTGTTGTGAGCTAAAGAATATCTTAAACAAATTTATTCATAAAAATAAAAAATGGTACATGTGCTTATTAATATAAAAAAAAAATTAAAGTACAAAGGTATATGCATCCTTATTTCCTTTGTATGTGTATCAATTGAATCCCTATGGTTAAATTATCGACGTAAATATTGAATATATCATAAATCCTCATTTGTTTTTATCTCACGAGTTAATGTACGATAAATTTGTTCGCACTCACAGTTATATGTTCACTTATCCTAGCAAGATGTAATAGTCATTTTCACTTTTGGTGTTGTTTCCACCAAACATGTTGTAGTCCTAAAGTTATCACTCTAGAATTTTTAGCTCTGGAGGTCTTACATCGCTTTCACCGTCCTCAAGAGAAGCTGTTGATCCAATTGCAGAATTACTTTCACAATTATCAGGTACACTATTATCCAAAATTTACGTACATAAAATACAATTTATTTCTAGTTTCATTATTTACAGGAGTGCGACGGTCAACTAGTAGCACAAATAGTAGCACTCCGACACAACTACAACAACTGCAAATGCAACTTCAGTTAGAACGGCAACAAGTGAACGCTGCTAGACAACAATTGGAGCGATATCCTAGACGACCAACACAAAGTCAAACGTTACGTGAACCGAGTACGTCGAATTTCACTTCTTCAATTCTGATGACTTCTTCTCCAGTACTTGTACAACCAGCAAATTCTACGCCTCCAGTTCAGCAGCCATGTTCGCAATTTTTACTCTCAGGTGAGATTATCATTTTTTGCAATATTTACATTCTATTAGCGCGTACACTATGACCCCAAATAAAATTTCGTAAGAGATTCTACTATGCATATATGCATAATAGCAAGTCAACACCACTTTCTTACCCACACTTTTCGTCAGTGTTCACCGACTTCCTCAGAAGCTACTACAAAAATATAAATATATGTCAATCTTCAGGATCCCATTCTTCTGTTTCTGATACAGCATTCATTGGGGGCCAT
Organism: Apoderus coryli; assembly: GCA_911728435.2. Lineage (NCBI taxonomy): Eukaryota > Metazoa > Arthropoda > Insecta > Coleoptera > Attelabidae > Apoderus > Apoderus coryli. The sequence continues at coordinate 11,134,913 of OU452210.1, forward strand.
AACTTTTTCCATGAAGATTGGATTAAGTCAGATGAAACAGACTTCCAAGCATGAGTGAGAGAGAATACAACATGTCATCATCCTTGAACACAAAATTCAACCAACAAGGGTTTTGAAATTCCCCCTTAAAAACAAAATCGACGTGTTATTTCCGAAAATCCCTGTAAAAATAATGTATTTCTTCAAGTTTTAATTCTCTCTTGATGATGCTAGAACTGTTAGCAAAACGTGCATCGATATTTAAATAAAATGTTTTGGTGAAGTGGTAGAATTTATCGACGATATAATAATATTCTACTAAAGATACACTGATATTATTACTATATATTTAATAAATATTACTTATTATAAAAAAGGTCACCCAGCAAAAAAACAGACCCTCGATGGTCGCAGTGGAGGGTCCGGTGCAGACCCACTTATTTTTGAACCTACCTGCCTATTATAATTGATTAAGATTTCATTTAGAATACAGTGTATGCCCAAATACATACATGCGCCAGGTGTAGTTTAAGACATTAGGTACGCCCAACCTTTTACCATACCACTCTCGATAAATATATGACAAACCTAAAAAGTCATACGTACCAGACGCATCATAGAGCGCCTGGTACCCAGTCCTTGGTATTGGGTCAAAGTGGGTATCCAGGAGATATCAATATAAAGTTTCTCAGATAAAGCATGTCCGTTTTAAGTTGATTTTACTTGCGTATTATAAATTTAATTTCTAATTATCTTTATAGGACTATTGGAGGAACTAAATGTAAATTCGGTGTCCGACGAAGAAAGGCAGGACCGTGCGCAATTTGTCCAGCAATTGGTATTATCTACAATGTCTTTAGAAGAATATGGTAGTAACCCAGATGAATTAGATACTCTTATGAATTCAGGTCAAGAAAATGAGGTTATGGATGGTGACAAATCACCAACACCCCGTTATGGGAACGTGGTTTTAAGAGGTCGTGCAAGATCCGATAACCAAAATTCATCACGAAGACGAGCCGAAGCAAATCGTAAGGAGAAACGTAAATCTAATGATGATGACTCATCATCGAATGTAAGATAGTTTGATCAATATTTGAATGTAATTCATTGTTGTGATAGTTTGTAATGTAATTGATGATTTGTTTGCTTTTCATTTTTTGTAATATAATTTTTTTGTTTTGTTCGTTATTTTATTATTATAAAAATGATAATGTGCTTAGACCAGTAGTATTTTGCACATACATTACAAATTATTGACTAGTGTGCAGTATTGTATTTATCTTTTCTGTAATTTCACAATTATAAACAAAGGGGGTGTTAAAGATTTCGTTTATTATAATTATTAGTGTTATTATTACACCTATTTCTACTTAATAGTACCTAAGTAATTAAAAATGTCATTAGTAACAAAATTCTATATATTATTCAAAAGACTACATTTATTAAATATTATTCACAAAATATTTCTTAATGAATACAAAAATAATTTATTATATTTACAGCATGATATTATTTTGGCATACGCAAAATGTTATTAATTAGTTCATTATTTAATTAAATTAATATAGTGGTTTATATTTGTTTTTAATCGTCAACATTAACCATATGACCATGAACGGTAGCTGACTGATGATATCGTCTTCGATTTGAAAAGTCTTCGTTGTCCTCATTTAATTGCGATGAGCTTACGTCTAAACCTGGATGTACTGGAGTTACAACAATCTGCTCATAATTTATAACTCTTCTCCTAAAAATGTATATTCAAATTAATCGTAATAGAAGATGCTGTCAGGGTAATATATAGTCGCTACAAGAATGATTATACCATACAGTATCATGTTATAATCATTGTTGTGAAGCGAAACTTCCACAGGAACTAAACTTATAGAAACAATGCTTCTTGAAGTATTTATCTAGACGAATTGTTTCTATATATCGTGTAACTTTGAACTTAATTTTTTAAAATACTTTTTAATATATCCATTTGCTGGGCAGTGTCTTACCCACGTTTGATTTACATATTCCTTTTATAAAGAAATATGTTGACGATCTAATATAATATGTAATGTACCATTCAATAAGACGGATGAATTCTTGAGCAAATTTAACAGATATAACGATATTCAATTGACCATTTAGGAATGGGGACAGTAAATTGATCAGAATGCCTGAGAACAGGGTTTTTGTAGACTGGTACATTACATACATCGGCTATTATTATTTTCATACAGAAAAAAATAATTTAGTTTGACTGAAAAAGAGAATATGTCCAGAGTATAGTAGAAAAAAACAAAAAAGCTCTGTTTGGTACGCTGCTCACATATGCTTATCCCAAACGTTTGCTAAGTAAACTTATTTATAACACAAAATGCACTACATACAGTTCACACTACGGGCAGGACTAATACAACTAAACGCTAATCCTAAAACAGGCAGGGACAAGGATTTATTATTGTACCATTAATAGTGAGTATTATCGCAAATTTAAAATAAAATCAATAAAAATTGTTCAGAAATTCTCCAAACCTACTATCTGTTCACATCAGTAAAGGACAAAACTGAAACTTTAAAAAAGTATGGTCTATCGCAAGTATTTAAGTAGCCGAAGGGGTGACAACTTGAAGATTAACCCAAGGATATGCTCATATTGTATCTTAAAACATATAACAAGCGTTCAATTTTACATGTGTTGCTTACTTTTAATGGCATTGGCATAACAATAAAATTATAGTACTAGTAGAAATTACCCGCAACATTGGAGTATTATCATTTTACACCATCTGAGGAAATGGAATTCTGAAGCTAAGCCTGGTTTGACTGCTGGATTAGCTGTACCAATGTAAAGCCATACCAAAAAAACAACGCCTATTGATACTGAGGCATATACCCAACTAACCATAAACATAATAACTAATTTGATGGCAGCCTAAAAGTAAAAGTTAATTGTGTTAATTGAAGAAGCATTATATTATTGGTAATTTGGAACTTTAGGAAATATACATTGATATCTTGCTTTGTACGATTAAACGATAATGACTGCAGCACTTAAATAACATGACTTTTAGCACAACCTAATGCACTGTGTGTGGCAATTGCTTCAAGTTTGTACACAATTGTGAAAACACTAAGGCGTCGCATACTCCCAACATATAATTCATATTTTGTTGCATGACTATGATAACATTTTCCTGGTGTAATAGACAACCTGTCACTTGGCAGGGTGCAGCGCAAAATTATTAGTTACGCTCCAAATCACTCTGCAACATACAACAGTTCATCAATCACACAGCTGAATTGTATATCTTCGAAATTCCAAACTTAGGAGTTTGTTTTTTAGCCAACGGTAAACCAGCAATAATTTGCACTTTGTAACTCAGACGGAGTCCATATGTCGCCTCTGGCATACCTTTACCCCGGCTCCACACATTGAGACCAAGAGGAGTTAAATCCAGAAATACTTCAACGGCTATTGAATAGTGCACCAGTAATAGCCAGACAAGCTTGCATCTACAAGGCAGATAACTTGCTTGGGTCGTTCGCTGTAAAGCTTTCGTCTACCAAGCAACAACTCCGTACGTTATTGGTTTCATTCCACTAGGCTTTCCACAGATTCGGCGATATGGACATGGACAGTCTTGTTTTTTGTAGAACCCTTTTCAGATGAGCGTTCCATTTAAGCGTTTAATTCACTATTAACCCTAGATAGTTGGCCTCTGTCATATGGTAGTCTTTCCGTGAAAAGGACGGGGAATTAAGTCATCTAGAAAATCTACATTAATACAAAATATCTATTACAGTGTTAAAAAAATATATTTTTCCTTCACCAAAAATTGAAACTGAATTTATTTATTTATTTTCTATTTAAACAGAAAAGGTCAATACTCAAATATAAAAAAATTTCCTCACAGCTTCCTGATAGCTGTCACTGAACTGAAACTCGCCCTACTAATTATTATTATTACACAAAAAAGAAAACAATACTTATATCACAGTAATTTAACATAAACAGGGCGAATTTCTATGATTTAAAAAAATATATAATTTCAAGATTTCTAGTTATGAACTAAATTGCAACGATAACAAGGGACTAATGTGGAAGAAAAATGTATATTGGAGTTTCCGAACACCTTAAGGTTTCACACAGCATAATAATCTTAATAAGATAGGAAATCATTTCTCGTGCTAGTATAAGCTCTTCGTAAATGTTGGAAATTTGGGTCACACTGCCTGCGGATCACCACTGTGTCGTGGATCGACGAAACGGCCGTCTGGTGAAAGCATGGTAGTGTGAAACAAATTTCCAACATAACTGAAAGTCTTGTTGCTTTATGTAACAAGCAATTTGTAAATAAAGCCTCCCCGCTAGGGGATTCGGGCGCATCTAGTGTTGGCAATAGGATATAATAGATAATTACTTCTGTGTTTCACCGGGCATTTTGCCTGCTCACGCTAGATGTCGCCAAAAACATCTCAATCTTAATGACGTTGTGAAGGTGACGAGTTTTGTTTATTTTAATTAATATTTCACCATTATATGAATCAAGGTCATTTGATTTAATTTTAATTCTCTCCTAAAGATGTTAATAGTTTTACTAAAACGCGCGTGGAGTTGAAAAGTTCTTTGGTGAAGTAGTAAAACCTGTTTTCTAATTTTTATATACTTACTGCAAAAAGTGATAACCATCGGTTACATAAATTTGAATACCAATTTTTTGGTTTTGAATGTATGTGTTTCTTGGGAGTTATTGGCGTGGTCTCAACATTTTCACTCGGAGTACTAGGAGACGCTGAACTTGAATCGCCCTTAAAACAAAAAATAATTTATAGGAAGTGCTAACCCTATATTAAATTGATTTATCGTAATAGTATTCCTGAAAATAACTTGAATATTTTGAAAAAATGATAGTGGTAGAGGAGTGATAATATTCAAATCAAATATACTTTACTCATACAATCTGCCAGACATGTTTCGGACATGCAATGTCCATCTTCAGAGGCTTAACATTTTACAAAATTTCAAGTTTTGTAAAGAAGAATTTTTATAAGAACCGAACATCCCAAGAAAAAAGTAAACTGAAAAAAATTAATTTTAAATGAAAAATATTCTGCATTTTCATATTGCGGCCAATTATGGAATGGTGTTTTTCAGAAAATGTTGAATTTGTACTAAGTACCTAATTGTTATATATAGGTATATGCATCGGTACTCATGTCTTTGATGGCCCAAAAAGCATGAAAATAAGTTAGCATAGTTCCATTTTTCAAATATCTGGCATATTAGATCACATATTTTTTACTTTCCCGCACAGGGAAAGTATTGTGAACGCGTTAAAAAATAATTTGAGATAAAGACGCATATAACCATTTGGAGTTCCCTGAGACGATTAAGACCATTTCCAGATGGAAGTCTGTCTGTGTGTATGTATGTCTGTGTGTCTGTATGTATTCTTCCAGGATAGCGCCCAAACGCTTTAACCAATTTTGGTATATGAGTTTGGGGCAGTCCTAGGATGAAGTCATTAGATTTTGGTTGAAATCGCTTAAGCCCTGTGATAGGGGTGGATTTTAAAGCATTTTTTATCTGCTTTACAGCGATAGGTAACTTTTGATATTTGCACTCATAATTCTCGAGAAAATTGCGTTTAAAGCAGTTAGGTAGTTAGAACGTACATATATTAAATTTTAAATACGCGTATATACGGGAGGTGGTACCGTGGCCTCGTTGATAGAGCTTTCGCCTCGTATACGGAAGGTTGCGGTTCGAATCCCAGCTCTGGTAATACTTTTACTTACTATCTAATTTTTGAATAAAGTAGTTAGTTTGTTACGTTAGTTTATTGGAAATAATGCAAATACATACAATTATAATAATAATAATTATTATTAAAACTCTGTTTCGTTACGCAGGTCATATATTTTTAATTATATTATCTCTTGTCGGGAAAGTTTTGGGGCGACACAACCCATTTTTTAAAATAGAAATGGGTGTTATGCAAGGATGCCGACACATGTTTAAGTAGCCACAATCAGAAAAAAAAGTTTTGTTTAATAACATGTACACAATCTCCAAATACTGAATAAATCAATAAACGAATTTGGTCTGCATCACTTAATTTGCTATGACGAGAGTCTACTATATTCAACTGCTTTTGGCACTGGCTACAAAATTAATTGCAACGTTAATGATACGTGGTGAGGAAAGTTTAAATTCGCTCTATAGATAATAGTAAAGGTGCTACAGATTTTAAATATCATCCCATCACTTTTTTAATTAAATACTTACTCGTAAATTCTTATGTCGCGTCCGTTCAGGAAATAGTCGATCCAAATCGCTTTCATCAGATTCTATACTGACAGAATGTTGCACTCGTGGTCTATAAAATCGTTGTTCTCGTTGATGCTGTATATCAAAAGTTTGTGCAAGCGCAAAATATGAGTAATCTATACACGCGTAAGTTAATAAAAACGGCATGGTTACTACTGGTCCTAATGTGTTAATTTCACCAATAATTATAAACGTGAAAGTTACTATCGCTACAACAACCATTGAATAAATTGGAACTCTATTTGGTCCTCTCTAAAAATTAGAAATAGAAATGTAGATTGTAGAATAATAAAATATATATCAATATATAAAACTGTGCCCTCTAAAGAGACTGTTGCGATGGTTGTAACTTAATTGAAACATTTGTACAATTCCAAACCAGGATAATACTCAAAAATTTTATCTTTGAGAGGTTGGTTAAAATTACGTGTAAAAACAAACAACCGAAACTAATATTGCAATAAATTAAAGAAAAAAAACGAATAATTGTATTGCTTCTACCTACTGAAATAATCATTACTATTTGGTAATTGCATTTGAAAATTTTAGTTAAAATAAAGACAAAGACAACTTTCCTCGCACGAAATGCTACATTGAGAAACATATTTCAATCAGAAACGGAAAGATGGGATGGTGTGTTATAATCACTAAACTCCAAAATTCGGAAAGTACTAGGCATAGAACAAAAGCATTAAATATAAACATTGGATTTGAGACATTTTTCACAGCAGTTTATGTTGCGATCGCGAATATTTTACTATCAAATAAATGACCACATATTTAGAGATCTGGTATTTCTACCTCATAAAAGTACACATTTACTTACACCAGTACCTAGAACTCCAATGCCAGGTACAACATTCTCTAAGGCAATTGATTGTAAAACTCTTGGTGTTCCATACATAGCACCTAAACAGCTAGACATAGAAGACACATACAGACCCGCAATAAATAAGACACCGATGGAAGATACTTTAGAAGCTATCATAAAATCTGTTAATAAACTCTGTCTGGTACAAGTGGCGCCCAAAAATATTGCAAATACTAAATATAAAAACGTTGCAAAACTAATTGCAGCTAATGTGCCATTCGGAATATTCGTTGACGGTGCTCTTAGATCTCCACTCATATTAATACCAGATAAAACTCCAGTCACAGTTGGAAAAAACACCCCAAATACAGAGAACCATCTATAACCATCTTTGTAGTCAGACCATAAATTTTTATATAAATTATCTCCTAGCCAACCATCAAATCCATTTTCTGAAAAAAAAAATGAATTGAATTTTGGTTGTCCGAGAAAATTATAATATAGAATTAGTAAAAAGAACGGGTATACAAAATATTTTCAAAACTATTAAGGGCTTTTTAATATATGCTATACCGATAATTATGGAACTAGTTTTGTTAGAATTCTCTAATCTACCTACCGAAACTTTATTCGTTTAACTGTAGCTCTAACCTCTGTTATTTATTTTTAGCATTCAAGGAACGCCGAAAATAGAAGAATTTAGTTTTAATATTTTTCTTGTAATTATAGTGAAATCCGGTCGAAAAATAATAATTAAACTCGGACGATGAAATAATTCGATTTAAAAGAAAAATGCATAGGAAAATTTTTACCAAAAAATACGTTTCCCTATTTCGAATAACAAAAATGCATTTGCAATTAATTTTTGCAATTTTTGTTTTATTAACTTACTAATTCCAATGTATAGCAGCACAAACATTACAATATGCATTCCATCATCAAGTTATCAACAAAACAAGTCTAGTGCCAACAGAACAATATAGACATTTAATAGAACTCTAATTGCTCTCACAATCTGCGTCAGAATTGTATTATAAATAATAAATTATTACAGAATATTTAGATGTTTATCATAACATAACATAATATACATCAAATCACTTTATCATAAAACTATATACTAGGAAAAGAAAAAAGAATGTTTTAATCATGCTAGTTTGAAAAACGTACCTTCATCAGTGTGTATAAAACTTCCAACCATAAAATCTAATCCAGCAAGTAGTAAAATCAATAATAATATAAACTGCAACTTTATCACCCATTTAACTCCTGCCATATTTATTGCACTTAAAAGTAACACAGCAGCTCCAGCTAATATCCTGACAGCCCATACTGAATCACCATATCCAATTAATTCTGCCATTGATTCTCCAAAACCCAGTACATTTAATGCACAACCAACAGCCTTCAAAAATAAATATTTCGATATTATTATTTTGTATTTTAGTTATTCATTCTTCAATAAAATGTGAAGTAAATGGCTCGATTTCTGCAAGTAGAATTGTTGTTGTTATCTTGTATTATTGGAACCTTGTCATTTTAGACATTCAACCAGCGTAAGTGTGAACCTACTGTTTAGCGTGGAATACGAATCACGGTCCTCGATTGCCATCCGCCAGCACCCACGATTCTGTAGTCAATAACTACTAGGCATAGCCAAGTCTACCGACTCGGCCGAGAGCGCCGTACACCCATTCAATCACTATACACGCGACCAGGTACTTCACTACCATGATCGCGTCTACAGATGCTTAAACTTGTGGGCATGTCCGCCCCAGCAAGTAGAATTAAATCCTATTTTTTATATAGTGCCTATATCTAGCTAGACTTTATTTTATTTTTGTTCAACCAATATTAATGCTATGGATTCACTCTCAGGTCTCAAAAGCAAGGTACCACGGTTCTCTTTTTAGTTTTGCATTTTTGTGTCAGCACCGAAACAGACAACTGGCGTTTAGTTCCGGGTTCATAAGAGTAAATCCACGATTCATCCCTACACACAACAATGCCGTAGTGTTGAAGCGATCTAGAGTTTTTTGCCATCAATTGACCATAGCTGCTTTCTGTTCTTCGGTGACCAGATGCTGCATCCATCGGGAAATTAATTTGTTATACAATTTATGCATTTTTTTTAAATTTACTTCGTTAAAATCCTCACTGATCTCGAGATATGTCATCGACTTTTTCCTGAATGACTGCCATTTTTGGTGCACCAGTTCTCCATACCAATGAGAAATTATCTGCTGATGTGGTGCTTGATTGTCGAAAACAGAAATCATTTCGAAAAAGCATTCTTGTTGAGATACTTGTTTTCGAAAGTTGTAAAATGTATAGCGCGAAAATTATATAATTTTAGGTTAAATAAAGGTGGAGGGTAATTTTTAGTAGGGACATTTGATTAGTGGCGTCTTCTATATCTCAGTATGCACAACTAAAAAGGCACCGGCAATGCTTCAATATTCTCTTTCAAAAATAGTATGTAATGTCAAAACTCATTTTGACTCATTTAAACCTTATCCAAAAAATATAATCATTACCTGCCCAAAACAGTAAAGCAATCCTAAAGAACCGCCAAACCTGGAGCCTAGGCAGTGAGATATCACAAAATAAACTCCACCACTTTCCATTCTACATCTTTCGCATATACCAACAGCTGATAATACTGATATCAAACCCGTGAAAACTAAAAAATTAAAATAATTAAAAAGGAGCATGAAGTTTTTTATTTTTACACCAGCCGAAACGCCGTACGAAATAATATACAATCACAGATGGTACCTGTGTCGCATGCTAAATTATTATACAAAAATTTCCGTATCAATCAGTTTTCTGAAAGCTACAATTTCCGTAAGGCAAATATAAACCTTTTCATCAGATATTTCTATATAACTGGTCCTCTTTGAATAGTAATAATGACATTAACGAGGCTATATCTTCTTTCTATGGGTCATTGGGATCAATGTTTGATATGTGCGTGCCGAAACTGCGGGCCATAGCAAGAGATTTCGATATCCTCAATGGTATCCGAAAGGGGTCATTTGCGATATCAGGGAAAAGTCGAGATGTTTTCGCAAATGGGAGCAAACTGGTCTTATCTGTCATCAACACAATTTTCAGTGCCTAAGACACTCTATTAAGATAAACATGGATGAATCTTATGAAGAAGTATATCTCTTACAGGTACAGGCCTCTTACAGGTACAGGCATCTCAGCACAGGTGAATCCCTATCAACTGCAGATAGTATCGTCAATGCTGTCGCGGACTACTTTCAAAGTGTCTTTGTTCCCGCCAATGCATCTGCTCTAATCAATCCCGATGTTGGTGATGGCTCTATTACAGTGTACAGTATTACTTTTGATGACGTGCTAAAAGCTATGAGAAAGCAAAAATCCAAAAAAATGATCTCAGGCTGCGACAACGTTCCCGCTTTCATTATTAGGGATTGTGCGTATGTGTTGGCTGAACCGTTATCTATTATATTCAACAAGCTAATTCAATGAACTACGTTTATTTCCCAACTAAGAAACCGTATCATCATTCAACAACACGGATTCTTCTATAAGCGTTCAACCGTAACAAAATTTCTACAAATTACAATTCCAGCTCTTGGTCAAGGCAAACAGGTTGACACCATTTATACCGACTTTTCAAAGGCTTTTGAATTGGTTTTGGTGAGTTTTTTGATTCCTATCTCTCTGACAGGAGCCAGCTCGTCCAATATAATGGTTTTAGATCTCGCCAGTCCTCTGCTGCAAGTGATGCTCCTCAGGGAACCAATCTTGCTCCGTTAAATTTTGCTATATTCGTGAACGACATTGTTTCGGATATTTCGAGTAATTCTCTAATTATATGCGGCCCTCAGGAGAGTCATGCTCTCCAGGAGGACTTAAACGTCCTTCATAGGTGGTGTACTGTCAACTGCTTACCCTTGAATATCGAAAAATGCCAATGCATGACATGGCACGCCATGAACATAATTATGAAATTAACAATACACCCTTGGAAAGATGCTCGGAGACAAAGGGCCTCGGTGTCGTGGTTGATTCTGCACTTTCATTCAACCAACACATTATATATATTTCTCGGGCCGCATCTAAGACACTGGGATTTGTCTTAAAAAAACCAATAACTTTAAAACTTAAATAAACTATTTGTACTAGCAAATCACTTTAACAAATTGTAAAATCCATATTTCCTTGATACCTACCCGTTGCTAAAATAATAAGCACCGCAGAAATAACACCTGCTTGTCCAACAACCCAACCAGATCTCAAAAACACAATAACACCAAAAATGTTTATTAAGCATGAAGTAAATACACCATCCCAAGTCCCAAACAATACTGGTTGAGAGATAAAAAAATTTGATTTCCACCAAGGCACATCACCCTATAAAAAATAGTTTAGGATAAATAATATTAGTAATGTATATATGTATAAAAATGCAACCGTTATATTTTATATGTAAAAAATATAGCGGTTGCAACTAGGTCAGTCAAATAAAATAGGATAGCAATTCCAATATTTAACATCAAAATAAATTTGTCTCAATGCGCGAAATTATACTTCGCACATTTATTACATAAATAACTATTATTTAGGTAAGTACTCAATAATAATATTAATTTGGTTTCCTTATATATTAAAACATAGGAAGTCAGTACCACATCGCTTTTATTTAGCATTTTTTGAGGGGCTAACCTACTTGTTCTTCAGCAAATAATTCATTGGCTCCGGAAGCTTGATGGCCACCTGCAGCATAACTATCATTAGAGAGGTCAACGAAACCATTTGTTGTAGTCCTGGCTCTTTGTGCTGTTTCTGAACCAAGACCATATTTTGACCAGTCTATATCTCTAGATCTGCTTGGATCTGCAGTATTACTTTCCATCTAAAAATGTTTATGTACTTTGAGTTAAAATAAAAATATTCTGGATATTTTTGTTTTTACCTTGTTTATTTATACAAAAATTAGCCAAGACATATTTTACTTTATAAAATGTATTAACGTGTTATCTTATCAGGACATAATTTAAATAAATGTATCCATTGTAAAACATAAAAAAAGAGGCACTTATTCACAAGTATGGTATTTAGTATTTATTATTTAATCTTATTATATATTATAACTCCTCAAATATCTTGATTATCTTTAGTCATTGCAATTCCCTCATCCCTCATCGCATCACTGTCATCTGATGCAAGGTTGGCATGTCAACGTCAACTAGGGTTGCCAGGTTTTAAAATTAAAAGCGCCAAACAGCTGAACAAAAATTGCCATTTTCACCACAAAAATTTCCAAAAGCACGATATTAATCGACATAATTACGCTAATCTTGTCAAATACTTTGAACAAAAACAGATTAATTTCAGCAAAATACATTCAGGATGGTTGTAGTCATTAGGGAGTTAAGGCAAAGCCAGTGACGTATACGTAAACGTATCTTTTGACATCTACGCATGCGCTCTTTAAATTTATGATACGTTTAACGATACGAAGGCCGTAAACATAATATGTGGGCATGATTAGCAATACGTATAAGAAAACAGAATACATCTAGCTCTTGTACGATACGTTTGATATTTATTTGTTACGATTGTTTGATATTAAAAATTATTAAATACTTATAAGTTGTTCCGTTTTCATTTTTTAAAATTAGGTAGTTTACATTACTTTTTAAACATAAATCTATTACGTTTATTACAATTACACACTAGGGAGTTAAGGCAAAACCAAGGACGTATACGTATCTCTATACGTAAACGTGAGATTTTGGTTATGTTTACACTAGATAAGCAGTCATTCAAAATAGAGTTAAGGTGCTATCCAATACGTATCGTATATGCGGAAGGAAAAGATAACACTTTACTTGAGAAAAGACTCTTTTAGATTTTACTACTTCCTTTTACTATGTTGTTAATATTATTATATTTTTAATTATTAACCAAATATCTATATATTTTATTATGTATACCTATAAACAAGAACAGAAAATGTTTATAATTGTTACAAAATAAACTACTACTACTACTAATAATAATAAAGTATTTATTGCAAAATAGCTTAGCTTAATTTTTAATATAGATTCACAGTTTTTGTTGTTCTATTCTAGATATTCGTACAAGTTCATGTAATTGACAACAATCGGTTCAATACGTTTAAGTATACGATACGCGTAGAGGTACATATGTTTACGGCGTTCATATCGTTAAACGTTTCAAAAATTTAAAGAGCGCATGCGTAGATGTCAAAAGATACGTTTACGTATACGTCACTGGCTTTGCCTTAACTCCCTACTATTTTCTATTACTAAAAAATTTTTGCCAGCAACAACACTGATGCTATCACTGCGTAGAAACAGACTATCTAACACCTCAAGTCATTTGTCATTTTTATTATATATTTAGACCCAGTGTTGCCGCTGTTTAAATTATGATCGTTTTTCCAAAATTATCGAATTTGACTAAGACCGAGTTTATACAGCATAAATGAAGACAATAGCATAAGCTTTGACAATGGCATAAGTATAAGTATTCATAAAAGTTAAATTTATTGTAATCATCCGTTTATACACATCTAGTTTATTATTTGATTTGATTTTAATAAATTATATTTTATTACTATGCTATTTTTAGTTATGTTATTATTGGTTTATTATTGTTTACTGTTAATTATTAATTTAGTATAATATCAAATATGTGACTGTTTTTTTCCCAAGTATTTTACAGAATAGCATAATTATGACGACAAATATGGCGCTTTTGGAAAATTTGGGTGTCGACTTTAATTTTTAAGACCTGGCAACCCTGTTTGACGTTGACATACATTTTATTTTATTATTATTTTTTTCGTATATCGTATATTAGGCTACAACATACCTAATACCTCATACTCATACCTACTTATTTATAATATTAGTGTTAAGTGTTATGCGTTATATAGTAGTATTTATTTTGTGACTAAATTATTTACAATACTGCCTAATAACACACCGTGATTTAGTGACATATCATCACGATTTTCTATTACATTACAAAAATAGTCATCACAATACCAAATAAAAGGAAATTACTAGTAATAGTTTATATTACGTAGGAATTAGTTATTCAAGAAAATATGTGGGAACCTACTCATGTACAAGTCACAGGTAAGTGGCATAACACATATTTTTAATAATTGTTTATAAATAATGTTATTTTAGTACAAAAAGCTGTTGGTTTATTGATAAAAGGAAAAAACAATACAAATGATTGTTTTGTTACAATCGCCTTGGGTAAAACAAAATACCAAACATCTATTAAAGAAAAGGCCGAATCCAATGTTGAATGGCATGAAGAGTGTGAACTGTACGTAGAAATTAATTAAATACGTGATATTGATTGAACTAATTGACCCCAATTTTTAGTCCTATACCAGATCAAGGCAATACTGCTGAAATTGTTCTAACGGCACTACATCATAATTATCTTGGAATAGATGAATTCTTAGGGAGAGTTGTTATACCGTTAAATACACTAGATATTTATGATCGACCAAAAAATCGGATGTTCCATTTACAGAGCAAAGCTGGTAGTGTATTCAAATCAAACTAATTTATTTTATCATGTCTATGATGATGTGTTGGATCATTTCCATGCAATATTTTTTTAAATAATAATGCTTTATTTGCCGCAGAGGTATAAACCCACTTACAAGACAAATTACGCATTTAAATAAAAGTACAACTAGAAAATATAATAAGACAATATTCAATTCAAACAAGACGATATAACATGCTCTTAAATATTCAATTTCTCACCAAAATAATTTATTTTCCTGTGAAAATTATAGTGATTACACAATCTAAATAGAGAAAACATAATCATATTTTTTTTATGCAAAAAGCCATCTAAATCGCTAGTAGCAAAACTCATAAAGCCTTTTTTTTAATGAAGATTTGTGTCCGTTAAATATTTTTTATCCAATTTAATTAATGTAAGTAATTTTTTATCCGAAATGCCACTAAAATACCTATTTCTAGAACAATAATACTAGTAGAAAATGGGAGTGCTTAGTGATAATTAATAGTGCTCTATTTTCGAAATCTGTCAAGATCTTGGATTTCATCAAGCGCCTCACTGCTGTTTTTACTTTCCCGACCGATAGGGAAAGTATTCTGAACGCGCTAAGTTTCCTAGGACGATTAAGACCATTTCCAGATGGAAGTTTGTCTGAGTGTGTGTCTGTATGTATTTTTCCACGATAGTGGCCAAACGCTTTAACCAATTGAGCTAAATTTTGGTATCAGAGTTTGGGGTTTGGTTGACATCGCTTAAGCCCTGTGATAGGGGTGGACACAACCCCCAAATTTTCAAATAGCAGTATCATTTGAAAGCATTTTTTATACACACTAGGTGATATGACTTGGCTACGAAACTTGGAGTGTCACCAATATAATTTTTTAAAATAGAACTCAGATATTTTGCTAGATCATATGTTGGAGATTTAATTGTGCTAAATATTAGGTGAAGTAGAACATTCGGTATATGAATCTTAGGAGGCCATAGAAACGAGGAAGAGTCCCGTGAAATAATCTTGCGCTAAACCTCTTCTATGATTGGAGACTCTTTTATTAATTTGGTAACTAATCTTTATATTGATGGCGTTGTGCCTTTGTTGTAGTAGCCGACTGTTAAATTATTATATGCCAAACGTTAGCTAGTATAAATTTGACGCAGGATTTATCGAGAAATATTGTTCCTGTACGTAAAACATTTATTATAGCATTTCATTGAATTATTTGGTTTTATGTTGTATTTTTATATTAAATTAATTTGATGCGGAAAAGATAAATAAATAAAATTCTCATTAAAACTAAAAATAATAAATAATATTTAGAAAACTTGTAATTTTAATTCAATGCCAATGCTTGTTGTGAAATCAGTCTTGTCATATTCTCTAAGTGTATGTATAATACACATCACATCGAAAAAATCAAAATTGTCATTGTTTGGGAATATATCTATTCCCACAATGTCCCGATATTCATATTATTTTTTCCTCATTCTTGACCTATAGTGAATACATAAACATATAAGTTACTTTTAAAAACCGTTGACAACGGGAAAAAGTATTCACACGAAGACATATTTTTAGTGTTAGCATTTCCAGTTATACTGAAAGTAAGCACCTACTTTATTATTTTAAATGGAATGACAATGTGATATGTATAAATAATTAGTTTATGTGTCAGTTTATTAACCTCAAAACTTCTGCTGTTCTGAAGATCCCGGTGCTAATTCGTTCTTAATTGGAAAAACTGTATATAACTTAAACTTCTAACTTTGTATGTTGGTAGGTCAGGAACTAAAATCAAAGAATAGAGGACAACTAGAAGTTAAAATTGGATTTACAGTTAAATCTGGGAGTTTAACAAATTTAAGTAAAAAGGAAAAACACAAATCATCTGTAGGCCAACTAGCACACTCAGTTGGTGGTAGTCTGTTGAGCCTTGGCAGCGCGGAAAAACGGAAAGGCTTAAAGAAATTTGCTAAATCTATTGGTTCTAAAATGCATATAAAAGGCAAAAAGAAATCAGAATCAGATGATGGTGCTTCTTCAATCGGTAGTGTAGGCAGCTTAAATATTGGAACTAATTTTGACAAGAAATTTAGTAGTAAACAAACTATTGAGGATGCAGACCCCGGTGTTGTTAGTGATGAAGATGAATTCACGGTAAGTCTTTGTATTATTTATTTGTCGCTTAATTTTTTAGATAAATGGTGTTATGCGTCCTTTACTTTTTCCTAGAACTCAGAACTAATGAAATTGTAGGTACTAATCTCGACTTGCTATACTCTTTCGAAAAGCTGTCTCTTTTCCCATTTTTTTAGCTTTCAGAGTTTCGTGTCCCAAATTTAACGAAAACAACGGAACCCTTATGAAATATCTGGTATTCCTTCTACCGTATGTTTTGAGTAACTTTTGAGTTCTTTCAGAACTGTTTAATCAGCGCTTGCAAGTCACTTTTTTCAATTTTTTTTAAATAAATAAAAGTTTCTTGCCTCGATAGACAATAAAAAATAAAACTTAATGATGGATATATAACTTACACTTTTGCTGCGGTGTCTGATGCTTAATAAAAACAACCCATTTTCGATGCTACAACCTTGATCTCTTGTTTTCTTAGGGTTAATTGAACTTCTATGTAGATATGATGTTAGTTAGCTTGAATATTGTAAGTATTGAAGACATTGCCAACCTTTTTGGTAGAATTTCGTTGACAGATCTCAAAATTATTGCTGATTTTTTAATAAGTGTTTTAAAGCTTATATGAATTATTTGTTTTCCTTTTGATGTTTTTAATGACCATACCTCTTGTATTAAGACATTTTGTGAAAAATTTTTGAGATAGAATAAAGATAATAATAATAATACTTAGGGATGGATTAGTATTTTTTGATGGTGGTTTTGTCAAATGTGTCTTTGAAGTCTATGAAATAGCAGAGCCAAGGTTAACTCTTTAATTTCCAGATACTGGATGAAGGGACTGTGTCAGTAGAACCGCACAAGAAAGTAGTTTGGTTTTTCTGACTCCACTATATTAGAGCTCTCCAGATGCTGTCCTTGCATTCCGATTTAAAGGGTTAGCTGTTCGTCGTATCTGACCAGTTATCATCGTTCGTTGTTGTAGATTCATGGAAATTTGTTTGCATAAACAATTCGAGGTTCTCGAGCAAATTGGCTGTTTTAATGTGCATTCTTGCCCTCACTGCTTCATTTCGTTCATTAATATTCAATGAAAACTAAATAATTTTTATAATCCTGAACAAGTAGACACTAATACTTGCATATGCGAATAAAGCCTGAACTGGTTCGTAATTGAACCGGTGAAGCAAATTAATAATAATAGGCATGTATTCATAATAACTTTATTTGTTATAGTTTGATGACCTTTCACACAAAAGTTCCGCAAGTTCTTTAAGCGTCACTACAAATCAAAATAACAATACATCACCAGGACCAGTCAAATCGAATAATACGTTAGATAATACATCACCACAAGTAAACTTAAGAAGACATACATCACTTACATTGCCACCAACAAAGCCTCCTAGATCTGAGCAAAAATCACAAGACGAGTGGGAATCGAAATTATTTGGTGGTACTACAAAGTCAAAAGGTAGGTGTTCATACTATATAAATTCAGCAATATTAATAGTTTATCGTCGATACATACAAACTGATAATTTTATATATTGCGGACACGAAATAAAATGATACACACCAAAACTCTTTCAAACAAATAAAATTTAAGAATTTACTCTTTAAATTATAAACGAGAGTAGAGGGATAGTTTTTTTGATTGTTTATCTTTATCAGATTCTTAGAGAATTTTCTATTCTCGAATATTCATGATTATTGTGTTCATTGTTGTAAAGGCCAAGATATTTATGTACTTTTCGAGAATCCTGAAAATTTATATAATTGGGTTGTAATACGTGAATATTTACATAAGTAAATTTATTTTGACAGTGACAGAAAAGTCTTGTTGAGGCGAATTTAATTCTTTGTATTGTGTCGAAGTAAGTAATATAAAGTGTGTGATTTTAAAGTACCTACTTTTATTTTTGTATTTGCGAACTCAAATTGCGTAACATACTATTCATTTTCCCAACGTACCTACGATGATTTTCAATCTTAAAACATAGAAAGTAGCATGATGATTTTGTTACAACGTTTAAGTGTATGCCGGCTCTCCCAAAATGATGAGTCCTGTGAATGGAATGTAAAATGTATCTGTTGTTGTTGTTTATCTTGTGTTGAATAAATTTCAGAATTTATTTGGAGTCACAGATCGGTTGCTCGTTGTTTACCAAAAACTATCGCAGAAAGAAGAAAGAAGCACATTCAAAAAAGTGGCTACATTATTATTAAGGTGACCAAAAATCAATGCAACTAGAAGTTGCGAGACAGGCTCCCAGTGGCCCCAAATCTGTATTGGTTAAAATATCACCTCTTAGGCATTTCCACGTCTAATTGGTCAACACCAAGACTGATGTTTTCGCTTTAGTTTTTGCAGAAAACTCAACAATCAGTTCATAGATCCCACCAGTTCTGCCTTCCGTTGAGATGCCTAAAATTTTTTAATAATTATAATAATAACCTTTATTTCCAACAGGTCAGAGACCCATTAACTGGATAAATATACAACCATAATGAAAAATATAAACTTAAAATATATACAATATAAAATACAATGCAACACGCAATGATACAATAGGATATCAAAACCCAAGCTCACGCATGTAGAGAACTTATAACCTCAGCAAGAGAATGTTGCTGTATATGTTACAATCAGAATTGGAGAAAAAATTGTAACAGTCACACATAAAATAGGACTTCGTCGAAGAGCATTTGAATTAGGTGTCTTTAGTCTAAAAGTAAGAGAGGCTCTAGAGTCAAGCCGAGGATTAATAAAGTTGTTGGTGGACAGCAAATATGCGGAATCCACTGTGTTATGTATCAGATTATATAGAAGTTTGACGGAATTAATCCTTCTGCGTTGACTAAGCGGAAGCATATCAAATCGATCCAACAAACTACGATGATCTATACCTCTGACTGGATAAGTTCCATCCTGCTTAAAAGCCAAGTACTTCAAAAATATTCTTTGTACCGATTCCAAGCTCCTGACATGACAATAGTGGAGGGGCTGCCACGCTACGGACAAAAGCGCAATATAATAACTTCAAAGTATATGAACTGTTAAAATCTTTACAATTGCTCAACAAAAAGCCCAGCGCACTGGACGCTGGCCGAACCGTAGAAGTTATGTGAGGAACAAATGTAAACCTAATATCAAAAGTGAGGCCGAAATCCGTAACTTCAAGTTACACGGCTCAAAATATGATTATCCAGTTTATACTCACACAACACTCACACAGGATGCTTCACCCTATGAAAAGTAATAATAATAATAATCTCTTTATTGTCTAACAGGTACCAATAACAAGACAAAATCTTAGATCAACAAAAACAATTGCCTAGCATTAGCATACAAAAATACCCAACTTAGAACTAACTTAAAACTAACTGAAACATAGAAAAATACAAAAAAGGAAATACACGCATCAAAACAAAGGAAAATTGGGAGGATTACAAGAACAATTAATAATAACAATAAATAATTAACACATGAACATAATTCATCAAAACAAATCCAAATCAGTAGCCCGCAAATATGTCTCTAAACTTTTCTTAAAAGAATCAAGCGATACATTAAAAAAATCAACGTTTTCATTAATAACTAATCGGTTGCTGTATTTACAAGCCCGAAATAGCGGTGCTTTAGATTCATAATTAGAACGAATCTGTGGCACCCAAAATAAACTAGCGCTTCTGGAGTGAACCCTAGGGACACGAAACCATAGCTGCAGAAGCAACCGAGGACAATCTAACATATTGTTGATCAACTTAAAAAGAAAGATCTGAGACGCGAAGATGCGTCGCTCGGCTAACGGCCGAAATCCAAACCTTGCCAGTAACAGGCCGTGATCACACCCACGAGGAGGAAAATATCCATCAATTTTAAATGACAAATATTTTAAAAACTTACGTTGGATACTCTCCAATCTCTGATGGGCGACCAAATGATTGTAGCGAATTCCAAAATAGACACAACAAAGGCGAAATAGAGACTTTTCAGGCGGTCCATGTTGTTGAATTCTCTGGTCTGTCTAAAAATAAATCCTAACATTCGCAAAGCATTAGCAGAAACTTGCTCAATGTGGTAGTTGAAAGATAAATCACCATCCAAGTATACACCAAGATCTTTGATTAAAGCGCAGCGTTCCAAATTTGAATTATCGATGGTGTAGTTTCGCAAAAACGGATCTTGACGTCTTGTAAATGTCACCGACTTACATTTGTTCAGATTTAGAGGAAGTCGATTTAGATCACACCATTCTGAGAGCCGACACAGATCTGTTTGAAGCTGTGCGCAATCGTTCTCACAAACAACAGTGCGATAAAATTTTAAATCATCCGCAAACAAATAATTGCATTTTGAAACAACCCTTAATTTTTTTGATGAGGTCATCTATGAAAATGGTAAATAATAACTGACCAAGATTTGAACCCTGTGGCACTTGTTAAGTAGCAACAAACTCGTACAATCTGAAGCCCTCGTATTCAACAAACTGCACTCTGACCAGAAGATATGATTTAAGTAAATTGACAAGGGGTTGCGATAGTAACCTTTTACAAAAAACAGGAAAAGATTATAGTAATTGTCGCCCAATATATGCATATATCCCTGTAATCACCAAGGTTATGATTAACGTTATTAGGTGATTGAAGTTCTCAAATTGCTAGAATTGTAGCAAAAGTTTCTCTTTAAAAATATCAGATTATGGACTTCCTCCAACTTTTCAATCAAGGCTTATTTAGTCTGTTTCTTTTACAAATAAGTGACCTGTAGCTGTGAATCATTATTCGTTTAAGAGTGAAAAAAACACAGCTGGTGATTTTCTTTTTGGAATCTAGCTATAAATTATAAACGTTACAAATCGTTTATACGTATCACTGACTATGTATATTTTAGGTCTCCTACGGCCAGGTAGTAGCGAATCTCTAAATAGGCGGTCATGGGATTCTTCAAAACTAGCATCACAAATCGAAGAAGAGCCTAGTGAACCCACAGAAAATATAATAGTTGAAAATGTCCAAATTCCAGTGGAGAAACCTACTGAAATCGTAATAAAGAAAGAAGAGAAAGAGAAAATGTTTTCGAAATTGAAACATTTCAGAAAAGGTATAGTATTTCACATTATGTATTAACACATATTTTTTTCTCATCATCTGCCATTTACTAGTGGGAGAAGGAGAATTCTAGTAACCAGAAAAGTATCTTGTGTCCAAACGCTTTCTAGTTGAAATCTATAGCATCTGACCTGTCCTTATCCAACTTGTTATGCGTATTCTATTATTATTGTTTTGATTAATTAAACAGATAAAAACAATTCCGAACTTGAATGAAATCACTGTTAAATATTATTCTAGTTCGTGTTTTATAATTTAATTATAATGTTTAAAGGAATTTTATTTTGAACATACAAATTCACTTTACAGTAGGTAACAATATTTATTTATAAATAACTTATTTTCATCACTGAAACACATACAAGGACAAAAGCAAGTTTCTTTCGACTTAGTTATGAACGCTGTGCCTATAGATCATAATGACTACCCGACACAAGCTATTTTGTATTTATAATAACATGTGAAATTATTTCTGTAAATTTTTAAAATATTGAATAGAATTGTTATTACAATAGTTTCAAAATAGGGCTAAAATTCCCACAATCGACACTTTAATCACTATAAACTTCGATAATCTTTTGTGAACTCCACGCGTAGAAATATCGACTTACCTTCTGAGTTGTTTCTTGACGCAGATAGAGCTACTTCCGGACAGTCCGCTGCTGATCTCTTTGCTAGGCATTTCTCTTCGGTTTATACAGCTAATGACGTCAATGTTGCTGAGCGTCTTAGTGTTAATGATATTAACTATAACTGTCTAAAGATTTCAATATCGGAGATATACCAGCAACTTTCTACTCTGGACGCGAATAAGAGCCCTGGGCCAGATGGGTTACCTCCGAAATTATTAAAGCATTGCAGTTTTGTTCTGGCAAGACCTTTGCATACTATTTTTAACATGTCGTTAAACACTGGTTGTTTTCCTGAGATCTGGAAGTCCAGCTTCATTACCCCTATACACAAGTCTGGAGACAGGCATAATATTAAGAATTATAGACCTATCAGTATAATCAGCATTATTCCCAAGGTATTCGAGAAACTTATAATAAATTATCTTCAACCTCCCCTAGGCAGTGCTATCATTGATCAGCAGTACGGATTTTTGCCACGAAAGTCAGCTGAGCTAAATCTGTTAAAATACACCAACTTTATTATTGATGCTCTAGAGAGTGGATCGGAGGTACATTCAGTGTATACCGATTTCTCCAAAGCCTTCTATCGTGTAAATCATAAAATCTTATTGATAAAGTTGGCTGAAATTGGCATCGGCGGACGCATGCTCGAATGGATGAGTAGCTACCTTGATAACAGAATTCAATACGTTAAGGTCAAGGGCTTTGTTTCTACTGAGATAAAAGTATCATCTGGCGCCCCCCAAGGATCACACTTGGGACCACTGTTTTTTAATATTTTCGTTAATGACATCGCCAGATGTTTTACTTCGAGCGATTTTCTCTTGTTCGCTGATGACCTCAAACTATTTACGATAGTCAACAAAACTGAAGATTGCGAGAGATTGCAGTCTGACCTCGGGGCTCTTCACGAGTGGTGTGTTGGGAATGATATGCAGCTGAATGTTGATAAGTGTTGTTTTATGTCCTTTTCGAGATCAAGACTGACCACTCTTTTCGATTACTCACTGAAGCAGACTTCCCTTAAATTGGTTACTACAGTTAAGGATCTTGGAGTCATGCTTGATAGTGGTTTGACCTTTATTCCACATATAACTTCAGTGGTCTCAAGGTCTCTGAAGGTTCTTGGCTTCATTAAACGTTGCTCACGGGAGTTCACACATGTCGATTCTCTGAGGCTTCTTTACACAAGTTTGGTCAGACCGTGCCTTGAGTATGCGTCGGCTGTCTGGTCTCCACATTATACTGTGCATCTAGTAAAAATTGAGCAGGTACAGCACAAATTTCTTAGATACCTAGCCTACAAATTGCACATAGACTTTATTTTTGAGAATCGTTTTGAATTATATGCCGACTTAGAGTCCTACCTTGGCATTGACACGCTGGCTGATCGACGACAGACACATGATTTGATTTTATTGTATGACCTTATAAATGGAAGGTTGAATTGTCCCGATCTTTTGGGCAAGATTGGAATTCATGTTCCATATCGTGCAACGCGCACGAGGAGTATGTTTCACCAGACACATTCCAGAACAAATTATGGTTGCAAATCATTTTTGGCGCGCTCAATGCGTCTCGCCAATGACAGTGAAGAGACACTGGATTTTTTTGTCCTGAGAAATACCTTTTTGGGTTCAGTAGGGCACCTCTTTGATAATTGATACGTTGTGTTGTACCATATTGCTTTATAATAGTGAAGTATTGATCGTGTTGATTATTATTATCCATTTTATTTGTAATTGATTTTTATTTGACATTTTTCGATTGTCTAATTCTTTTGAAGTGTTTTATTGTAGAACTATTTAAATGTATTGTAATTTTGTATAAAATTGGCGTTTGCCCGTAAATAAATAAATAAATAATTTAACCACAATATTCCGTTTTTATCTATGCAAATATAAAACTAAACTGACAGTCGTTTTACCACTTCACCAAAACACTTCTTTTTAAATCTCGACGCGCGTTTCGCTAACAATGTTAGCATCCTCAGGAGAGAATTAATTTTGAGTTTTAATTCTCTCCTGAGGATGCTAACATTGTTAGCGAAACGCGCGTCGAGATTTAAAAAGAAGTGTTTTGGTGAAGTGGTAAAACGACTGTCAGTTTAGTGTTCTACGCCAAAGGTTCTACTCATCGATTATATGCAAATATAGATTTTTACACGAAAATTAGAAATGTAATTATTACGCAAAGACAAGCTAGATTTGACATTTTCTCTGTGTAGGAACGTCGGTTTAATAATTAAAATATTTTTCTGGTTAATCAAATTTGTTCTATGTTGGTATATTCTATATTATATGCCTATATTGTAACATGATTTTAGAAAAAGCTGATATTGTAGCTGCAATGAAGCATGATAGAGCAATAAGTAACTCAAATGAACGTATTATTATAGGAGGAGAAAATGAAGCTAATGTTATCAACAATAATCATCGTATATCCCATGAACTCTTACAGAAGTTTGAAGGAAAATCTAGAGAAGTATGATTATTTTTTTAATAATATCGGTTCATTAGAATTATTATTATTAGTCGTAAAACAGTAAACGGTAAAACCGATGAAACTGTTGCTATTCAAAACTATAGCGAGTAGTGGACCAACTGATCGCCATGGTCCTCCATGAAATTGTCCAGCCTGTTCTTAAAGCTGTCAACCGTTTGCGCCATTATCACCTCTTCAGGTAATGAATTCCATGCATATACAACTCTGTTTGTTATAAAATTCTTCCGAGGAAGTCTAGCACATCTCTCCTTGTCAAGTTTCTTACTATTGCCACGCAGATTAGGATTTCTAGCAGGATGAAATACATCGAGATTCACCGAGTAGTAGCCACTAAGTATCTTGTATGTTTGAATTAGATCGCCTCGTTGTCATCGATCATAAAGACATGTCAAATTTAAAAGCCTCAATCGCTCCTCATATGGTATATGGCTAAGTGCATGAGGTAGCTTAGTGAAGCTCCTCTGAACCCTTTCCAATGCCTCTATGTCCTTAATGAAGTAGGGGGACCAAACGCTGTTGGCATATTCCAATAGTGGTCTGACATACGATTTATACAATTGCAATATTAGAGACTTTGATCTCGATTTGAAAGCTCTCTGTATCAGATACCACAGTCTATTAGCTTTCTTCACTGTGGCGGAAATATGGGCCTCCCACTTCAAATCCGCTGTTACTATGACACCAAGATCCTTCTGCTGATTTACAGATTTAACGGCATTTCCATTGATGAAATATGGAGTCCTGGGATTATTAGCTCCGATGTGTAGTACCTGACACTTCTCCAAATTCAAGTTCATCAACCAAATTGTAGTAGTTTGTAATCGTATTAGCAAATGTTATACACTTAGATATTCATACCCTTGCCACTTTGGTAAGTTGAAGCACTATAATATAGATCGAATGTGTACTACATTGTCAAAATATTGTGCTTGACATTCCTAATAATATCGGCAGTATACCATTGAGGATAACGATGACTAGTTTCTTAAAAACTTGATGGCCCGTATATTGTTAACAAATATGTTGGGAAAAGCGTATACATTTCTTCGAGATTCATAACTTTAATCCTAATAGTTTCTGATAGCCAGCAACACTATACCACCGTTGCATTTATCAACAGCGTTAGTTTGTCTGTATCTTATATACACTTGAAACTAAGGTAAAAAATAGCTCATCGTCTTTTATCCCACATGCGAAAAACATCTCCACTAAAGCTATCATAACAAACTGGCTAAGGCCATGTGCTATATTATTATAGTTCATGTGTCTTTGCACGTAATCCTCGAACATTCTAATAAACAACTAATATTTGATCGGTCCACTTCACTAGTTTTTTGTCGGGTGTAATAGAAATGTCTCAGATGCCGATTAAATATGAGATGCATCAACATCAAGGTAGATCTGCTGAAGAATACCGACCAGCGCTGCATATGGCATCAATGTTCCCACGAGGTGTGTTCTTTTTTACGCTATTATCTATCATAATAATGTTCTCATTCCACCCATTAGCTGGAACAGCTGCAGTTTTAGGATACAGGATACGTTCACCTCAATCTGCTGATTATATT
Source organism: Apoderus coryli (assembly GCA_911728435.2). Classification (NCBI taxonomy): domain Eukaryota; kingdom Metazoa; phylum Arthropoda; class Insecta; order Coleoptera; family Attelabidae; genus Apoderus; species Apoderus coryli. Next base: position 11,161,539 of record OU452210.1, read on the forward strand.
TGGCTAAAAGGTCCATCTGATTTAATTTGGTCATGATGTCCTCCAATGTGACAAGACTAGAAATGTTGGATGTGCTAGCTAATCCAAACAACAATCCATGGAATGACGCTATTCAACATCACCCACACCAGTGAAGTTTAAACAAACAATTTCTGCCTGAAAAATCATGTGTACCGTTTTCTGGGACAGGAAAGGGGTTTTTCTATCTTATTTTGAGACGTTAAGAAATTTTCGCCGAGCAATCCAAATCAAAAGGCGTGGCATGCTGAGCCCGGGTATCGTTTTGCTCCATGACAATGCCAGGTCTCACACAGCAAATCAAACCCAAACACTGATGCGATCATTTGGCTGGGAACAAGTTGATCATCGCCCAGTGAGTTCCATTTATTCCTAAATTTGAAGAAGCATCTGGGAGGACAACGACGCGAACGCTGTCAAACGACAGTGCTGCGATCGTTGTCCAGTCAGGCGGCAGATTTCTTCGAGAAAGAATTTCAAAAGCTGGTTGTACGGTATGACAAGTGTCTCAATATTGACGAAAATTATGTTGAAAAATAGTTTAAGGTATATATGCTTTCATATTAAAATAATTTTGGTACTAAAAGTTTAATTTCAAAACGGTACTTACTTTAAAAACATGCCTCGAATTTGGGTACTTTTTGAAATAAAAACGTCTTTCAGCCGTCATCTTTGCGACGCCATGTGTAGTTAATTTATCATGTAATATTTGACCTGTTGCGTTTGTAACAAATTTCCTTTTATTTCCAAGGAGGAATCTTCCCTTATTTGGTTTATGTATGTTTAATATATATTTTGTTTTTAGGAATTGGTACTTGCATTAATAGAATCCCAGAGAGATTTAGAAAAACAAAAGAAGAAATTAAAAGATTTAGAAGATTATTTAGATGATCTGTTGTTAAGAGTAATGGAAACAACACCAAGAATTTTACAAAATCCATATGTTACATGCAAAATGGCTTAATAGCAATTATACTAGTTTTTTTTTTGTAGACAATGAACATATTTATAAGAACTGTGATTTTTCACCAATTCTTGTGAATGACATATATGATTTATATACAATATATTTAATGACAAATAGAGTTTAAGTAGTATTTAATAACTTATGAGACTAATATAAAAGAAATAAATAAATATGTCTTCCGTTATGTGTTAGAAGATATATTTTCTTTAAATCTAACATGTTGGGATTTAGGTTTTATTTCATGTATATTTAACTTTTAATAAACTGTTGATTTTTATATTATGTTACGAATATTATTAGCACCTAAACATTACCAAAAAACAAATTAGGGGGTAGTTTCGTTTGTTGGGTTGGGTAGATAGGTTAGTTTGGCTGAGTTCTATTGGGGTAGTTTCGCTAGTTTGTGTTGGGTTAGGTAGTTAGGTTAGTTTGGGTGAGTTATATTGGGGTAGTTTCGTTTGTTGGGTTGGGTAGTTAGGTTAGTTTGGGTGAGTTATATTGGGGTACTTCCGTTAGATTGGGTTGGGTAGTTAGGTTAGTTTGGGTGAGTTATTTTCGGTTAATTTGAGTTACTTTATGGTAGTGTGCTTATATTGGGGTAGTTTGGTTAGATTAGGTTGGGTTAGTTTGGGATAGTGTGATTAGATTGGGTTGGCTAGGGTTAGGTTAGTTTGATTAGATTGGGTTAGGTAGTTAGGTTAATGTGGGTGAATTATGTTGGGTTGGGGTAGTTGGGTTTGTTTTAGTTAAGGTATTAGTTTGACCATTTAAATATTTATAGGTGGTGAAATAGATTATTTTTTTATTTTCGTTTATTTATTACTTTCATATTTTTAAAGTACGATTAGAAAATACTAATGCAGTACATTTAAAACTCAGTGAAAATAAAATTACTTGGCAACACTGTAAATACTGTGTGATGATATTAGCGTATTTTTACTACTGCGTTGCGTAAACGTCTTGTTTTATTCAACTTTTAAAATCATTTTTTTCTTTCAAATGTGCTTTATCCATAAATTTTTTTTTGAAAAAGTGTTCTATTACAATAGAGCTTTTAAGTACAAAAAAAATTTTTGCGAAATTCCGTGGGTCCCCAACTTTACCAGACCCTTGTACACATATATTTTCGTGCAAAATAATGACAAAAAACTTTTTTTTCTATAACACAACACAGTCTTAGGTTATGTTATTTTAATCGACGAGCCAAATGATCCAAACCACAGATCTAGATCTGTGATCCAAACAGACTTTATGAGCCGTGGAAATACATTTATGCGTGAGCATTATTTCTAGGCATTTATGTAACTAATTATTATTTATGTAACTAATTATTATTATTATGTATAACTGATTCTGTAACGCCGTGCAATACGCGATTGGGACATACCTACTTTCTCAGCAAACCCACTCTTTTAAACAGGGTTTGAAATATTAATTATAGTCTTAAAACAATCACTAACATACTATTAACAAGTCTTCAATCACAAATGTTTATAAATATAATATTTAACACTAAAATTTGTACAAAAACTTTCAACGTCCGAATACTTCCATAAGAACACCATGTAAAAAAGGTAAACAAAGAAAAAGTGTGCAGATTCATGGCGGTCGGACAGTGCGCCAATAAAAAACAAGACCTCTTTTTTAACATTGAACTATACCCTGATGACATCACTGTTATAATCATAGAAATCTTATATTATATAATGTACTCTAGAATGCTAATTAAATCCAGCCGAATACCAAAAAGTGTAACGGGTATGCAGAGTTTTCACGATCTACGCATGCTCCTCAGTATCTTATTTTCAGTACAGAGCTGCCATATTTAAAACTATTTTGTCGTTCGCCTTACAGAATTTATGCAACATATCTGTTTTATAAATAAATCCATATATTGCGTCTAACGAAACTGCTTGACAAAATCAAATAATTAGGTAAATGTTATCGGTAAAATTGCATACTGTTTAGTTTTCAGCAATATGAACGAAACATTTTTTCCAAATCATATTAAATTTACGAGATTTCGCAACAGCGTCTGTTTTCGCAAATGACGTTTCTCGTAGTGGGAATATCTGTCAGAGTTGGCTTCACAACAATTCAGATAGGTTTTATAATTGAGTTATGGTTTTATTCGTGGTATATTTTAATTGTTGATAGATACACCTATTTGTGATTAAAATTGTTTTTAATATTTGTTATTTTGGTTTTAGTTCGTTTATTTAACAAACAATGAGGTGTATAGTGTTGTGGTGTAAAAATGAAGGTCTCATTCCTGGTATTAAATATTTTCAGTAAGTTATTGTTTCGGGTTTCTAACAGTCAATATGATACCATTGACATGATACCCATTTTTAGCTTGACAAAAAAAAGACATGATGTTTGGATGCGGGCATTGGGATCCTAGTACAGAAAATTTATGTGATGGGAATGTCATATGCAGTCAGCATTTCGCTGCAGAAGATATCATTTGTAGAGAAGACGGCAAGAGGATCACCCTCGTACCCGATGCAGGTCCCAAACTTTTGTTGAAAAGAAGAGATTATGTAAATGAGAGTGGAAGTTAAATTCTTAATCGTTTGATATCAAGACACTGGTTACTTAAAAGCAGTCTGTCAAGAATGCATGATATGTATGTCAAGAATATATTTCCTACATTGTGTAGGTATACAAAGTTCGTTTGAATTCTGTTGTTAAACTGGAATATACTTAATTATAGAATCCTCCATGAAATTGCTGAGAATACAAGTTCTACCAACCATGTTTTGTCACAAAATACTATTGCGAGTAGTACGGATGATATGGAGGTGGTTTACATGGACACGGAAAATATTTGTGAAGTCACTGTTTCTTGCACCCCTTCTTTGAGGGCTGTAGAGAGGTAAGACGCCTAAGGTGGTTGTATAAACAAACAAATATTATATAATAATAAAATAAATAATTAGAATGCTCATGTCCTTAAGATATTTTCCAGTATTAGAATTTTTACTTATTTCTCGTTTCTGCTTAGATTTATTATTATTGGGTTGTACCTGTTAGACAATAAAGTATTTATATATTTAATGTAATTTTTTATTTCTTAAATTCCTTTATTCCATTTTTTTATTTGAATGTTACCAAATGGTAAAATTTAATTTTAAATATACCTATAACATAACAGTAATATTACATTTAATCAAAGCCGGTCCTGTTGAAAAATAAGATACTGGTGATCATGCGCATTATGGACAGCTCTACACTTTTGGTTACATTTTTGTACTACGGGATTATCATTCTAGAGTATATATATATAATATAAGATTTCTGTGGTTATAATATATAGTCACTGTAGCACGTTCCAAAATACAATGACAAAACATACCCTTTTGTTTTGTGAATACAATGCCACCTATGTTAGAAATTTCATATTAAGAATTTTGTTGATGTTGATACAGCAGATTATGTGTTTCCAGAATATGCTGTAGTCTAGCGATAGATGCCGCTTTAAGACGCCATGCTGTCAACCGATAAAAATGGAATTTTCAGTTACCGACACAACAAAATCAGTTTCTAAAACGTTTTGCCGCTTATGTCGGCGAGAAATTTATTTTGTATAGTTTTTGTGTCATTTTGAGTAAGATATTGCATTGGACTGTATATTTTGTTGTGTTTTAACCTTAAAATTAATATAAATATGTGATGCAATATAAAACAATTTGAATTTTAAATTAGTATATAGTGACTCCTATTCGATTCGTTTATGTCTCAGAGAAGTGCAATGTGATCACGTAATGGCGGGTAAGGCGTTACAGTGGAAATTTGTGGAAAATCCTACTGGACCTCAGCCTCGGCCTCGTCATGGACACCGTGCTGTTGCTATTAAAGACTTAATGGTAGTTTTTGGTGGAGGAAATGAGGGCATAGTTCATGAACTTCATGTTTACAATACTGGTAATGGTGGTCAAGTTTAATTTTTCTGTATTAAAAATGGCGTGTATTGTGTTCATATTCATATATAAATATTAGTTAATACATGTGCTTGGGCATTCTGTTAAAGTTTCTGATTCGTCTACAAATAACATTGTTTATAGCCTAAAATAATGTTTGGGAATAATCAAATGTCAATTTGAAACAGATTGTTTGGAAGCGAAACAAACATGGCGTCCGATTATTCCGTAAATAATTTTCACGGCTATATTTGATTTAATTTTTTCAAATGAAAATTTAAATTATATTTGATATATGTATAATTCATAAGAATTTTTCTTTTGTATAAGTCCAAATAACTATACACACATACCAAACTCAATTAACCTCCAATAATTTACATGAATGTTTGGCGCTTGTGCAATGTTGCCAAGATTGAATTCTAATTCCAATTTAAGTAGATTTTTCAAAATTAGTCCCATTAGAAAATTGCTTGACTCTCTCTGTGTAGCTATTTAACTAAACATATTATTTTCTAGCCACAAACCAGTGGTTTGTGCCTATTACAAAAGGTGAAGTCCCTCCTGGCTGTGCAGCGTATGGCTTTGTTGTTGAGGGCACAAGACTACTAGTTTTTGGTGGAATGATTGAATATGGAAAATATAGCAACGAATTATATGAACTACAGGTAATAGATAATTGCAAGCAAATATTTCAATATATGGGAGTTTCGATTATAAGCGAGTTATTACCATATCTCATTTTTATAGGCGATAAATTTAACAGTTTTGTCTGAAATCATACAGGTATGCCCTTCAGTTTTATGTGCGTGTATAATTATTTAAATTAATACACTATGAAAATTTGTCTTCATAGGGCAGTCTTCTATAGACTACCTGGACTGTACGGCAAAATTTATCAAAAATCTATTTTTTTGCTAGGGGCACTAGCTCAACTCAACTACGTAAATAATAGTCACCAGTTGTATCGGTTTATTAGCGTGGTTTTTTTACTGTCTGAGATCAAGATGTCAGTTAACGTCATTATCGGACAACCCAAAATACTTTTTAAAAATCTCTGCGTTGGTTTCGCTAACACTTTCAGCATCATCAGGAAAGAATTTTAGTATAATTCTCTCCTGGGGTTGCTAATAGTGTTAACGAAATACGCGTTGAGATTTTAAAAAAGTGTTTTGGTAAGTTGTAAAACGTGTCTACAATATTACTTCATACCAAAGGTTCACTCATCTATTATATACATTTTGATTTAATTTTAGTAATTTGAAACTGTAATTGTTCAACTGAAATTGTTAAACGCTCTTCAAATAGTAGGCTGTGCCACGTACGAACAACACTAAAAGATTTAAGTGGCAGCGACTCGCATTCTGAAGGTACAGCGCTTGCACTATCATCGCAAAGTGTTGTGTTATCTTAAAAATATGTAGGTAGGTTCAAAATGAGTGGATCTGCACCGGACCCTGCACTGCAACCACCGAGGGTTTATTGTGGCTGATACCTATTTATATTTCACCAAGCAGCCCAATCTTCTTAATGAAGTCGATTATTTTGCTGGGTGAGCTTTCTTTTAGACTCGCTGGTAGAAGGGTTACTTGTTAAAATAGGTAATTTTGTGTAAAATATACAGCTTTACCTCTTGTACCTACGTATATAGGATAAAAAGTAAAATAAACCGAAACTTCTAGCCAACTTCAGATTTATTGATATAAATGGCGTAATCCACTTTTAAACTAAAATATTGAATTAGGAGAATGAGATACAATTTTGAAAAAATGAGAATACCAGTCTAAAATATAAAAGTTATTTTATAATTGTACTTTTTTTTTATTTCAATCATAACAAATGAGAGAAAAATTACGTTATTACAATTCGAAAATTGTTAAATATAATTATTTACTGAGTAATTTTTAAATGTTCTTGCAGGCATCAAAATGGGAATGGAAAAAATTAAAACCAAAGAATCCAAAATCTGGGCCTGCTCCCTGTCCGCGATTGGGTCACAGTTTTACCATTGTGAACGCGAAAGTATATTTATTTGGTGGATTAGCAAACGATAGCGCAGACCCTAAAAATAACGTCCCTAGATACTTAAATGACCTTTACACATTAGATATACGCACTAGTCCAGTACAATGGGACATTCCAATAACCCATGGTCCATCACCACCACCAAGAGAATCTCATACTGGCGTGGCATACGTTGATAAAAAACAATCAAAATCTTTCCTCGTAATCTATGGCGGTATGAGTGGATGCCGTTTGGGTGATCTTTGGTTTTTGGACACAGATTCTATGTCGTGGAGTAAACCTCAAGTATCTGGTATTACTCCTCTACCCAGATCTTTACATACTTCAACTTTAATTGGGCATAGAATGTTTGTGTTTGGTGGTTGGGTACCTGTTGTTGCTGATGAAGGTAAATTATCTATTAATGAAAAGGAATGGAAGTGTACTAGCACTATGGCGTGCCTTAATCTTGCAACCATGAATTGGGATGAGTTAAGTATACATAATGAAGTTGAAATGGATGTGCCGTGTGCTAGAGCTGGTCATTGTGCTGTGGGAATTAGTACAAGATTATATATTTGGTCAGGACGAGATGGATATAGAAAAGCATGGAAAAATCAGGTAAATAAATTGTTATTTTAAGTATATCTAACATGTGCTGTTTTTCACACTAGTAAAAATAATAATTCTTACCTAATTGCGATTACATATTATACAGTGTATTTAATTTGTTTCACTCTATGTTATCTCTATATGTATGTATATTCGTATTATGTATATGTGTATTGGGAATACTTTTTTGAAATAAAGAAAGTAAATAAATAAATTTACAAAGATATGAAAGATTTATGCATATTGCAAATTGAAAATATTAATATTTATAATAATAATAATATTTTATTCACGCAGAAGCAATTAGTAGTTTTACAAACTTACACCTACATAAAAATACGCAAATAAATTAAAATATCTTTAAGCTTAAAAAACTTGTTCGATTTCTTAACTACTAAAAATCCCCTAATCTGTCCATTCATAGAGCGCGGCAAAACAATAACGATCGATCTTATCCGACTTTACGCTCTGCGAAAGTTATACTTGTGTGCACAGAATGCATGTCCAATCGGCCACAATATGAAAATATGTTCTAAGTGCGCGCAATTCAAATAAACCGACCAAAAGACCAATTATACTATTAACTAATACATATAAATATACCTTACACTAACACAAACAATCAAAACATTCAACAGAAATGCAGTGAACCACACTCCAAACGATTGTGTTAACTATAGTTTTTAAGATCTATTAAACGATCAATTTCAGACCTGCCCAAAGATATTACCCATTCTTTAATTCTTTTTTTAAACAAAATATTTGAGTTTATTAGTTTATATTGTAGCGGAATTTTAGAGTACAACCTAGGACCCAAAAAGAAATAACTACGTTGTGCTATTGTCTTGACAGTGCGTGGTATTCTGCTCGCAGTTTCCCTCAACCGAGTGCCGTAACAATGAAAGATTTATGCAAATTGCAAATATTAATATTTCTATATACTGATTTTACGTTTTTAGTTTGTAAATTTCAAATTCATTAAATCAGTTTCGACAGTTGCTACACGTCAGGCATTTCTGATTGAGAACAACTAAAAAAAACGTTATTGTCTGTAATGGCTATAACGATATTATATGTTACGTTGTGAAATCCGTTAAGGGATTAAGTAACTTTTTTGCAGTTGAAAAATACTATTAAAATTTGTTTGTTAGTCAGAGTATATACGTATTGAGTATTTAGAGTTTACTTAATAATATTTGCTTTAGGTTTGTTGCAAAGATTTGTGGTATTTGGAAGTAGACAAACCTCCTCCACCCAGCAGAGTTTCTTTAGTAAAAGCTGGTACACATTCGTTAGAAGTAAACTGGACTGGATCCCCATCGGTGCAAACATATGTTTTGCAGGTAAATTTATTTAAATTTATCGCGTTATATGAATTTTGAAAAATAAACGTTGGAGATTGTTCGGTTTTTATTTTTCGAATTAAACTTATGTAGTTGATACAATAGTTTACGTTATATTTCAGATACAGAAATACGATCTTCCACCTGCACCAGCTCAAGCTGTAAAACCGTCGCTAATACAAGCAAGTATTCCCCAAGCTGTAACTTCTCCCAAAGTTGCTCAAGCAGCGCTTGGTAGTCCTCCAGCTACGCCTACAGCAACCAAATTAGCTCTTACAACTGCTCCACCTCAAGCAGCAAAAATACAATTAAAACGTAAGATTTGCTTTTGGGTATATTAAAGCTGTTTCATAATTTTTTTTTGCTAATAGCTCGAGTTCCAGTCAAAGTTGTATCCACTGCAGCCCCTGTTTTATTAACAACGACAACAGTTGCTGGTGTCTTAAATTTAGATAGTACTACTAAAACAACGCAGGCTGGAATGTCAGGTATACAGGCGTTGGCTGCAGCTGCCGCCGCTACTCAAAAGATTAATGTTACGCCTCAAACTACCCATATTAAGCTTGGTAATTATTATTTGTTCTTGCTTATACTAGGTGGTCTAATTGTACTTGTTTTTATTGATATTTTGAAAGAAATTATTATAATTAGTACACTTGGTATTATGTTGTGGTGTGTGGTAAAATGTCTAATACTAAGTTTTAATATATATTTTTCGGCTCAACGGTTTTAATTTAAATTCAAATAAATTTTGACATATTTTAACATAGAATATAAAATGGACGTTTGCACCTCTCTCTTAGGAACCCTGTTGTATATTTTCAATGATTAAGTCACTTATAAATAGAAATTAAATGTATTTTGTATGATATTGATGTAAATGTGTTTATTTTTGAAATACAAATTTTCTATTGACATTTTTCGCGGATAAACTTTATTAATGTTATTGTTTTAAAAAATGTATTGTCAATTCTTTTAAACAAGTGAAACGGGTATATGTTTGTCATGTTTCTGCGTTGCATGTTTTGTATTAATATATCACTGGTTTTGCTAAATGATTCTCTTAATAATTACATAATATACACAAGTCCATTCATTTGCAATATCCTTATAAACTTCATATTTGTCTCAGTACACCGGAACTTATTTTTATTTACCTTTCCAGCTCCTCCTGTACGTGTGCAAGGCTCACAAGGAACAATAATAAAAACAGCGGCTTCTCAAATAGGTGTACCAGGAAAACAACTTTTAGTTAAACAAGGTGGCAATATCATCCAGAAATCCGGAGCGCAACCGCAAGTTGTGACATTAGTGAAAACTAGTACTGGTATGACTTTAGCTACCTTACCAAAAACTGGCAATATTGTCCAACAAAACAAGGTCACTCCGACACAAAATATTACACCACAAGCAAAAAATACTATTGTTAAAATAGTACCCAGCAATTCAGCAAATAAAGTTACGTTGAAAACAATACCATCTAATATGATACAAATGAATAAAACAACTGGAAAGCTGGTTTTGTCGAAATCTGCTGCTAGCCAGATACCAAACCTTGGAAACAAACAACTATTTGTTGTGAGTTCAACATCAGGATTAAAGAGTATTCAAACTGTGACTAATGCACAAGCTCTTAACATGACACCACTTAAAACGAATACTGTTCATGCCCAACCGGTTGCTACAGCTACGACTATACAGAGCCTTCAGGGTGTCAAAATTTCGAAACCGATTACCATCTCAATGCCAATGCAAGTTGTTGGATCTCCTAAAACTGTTACACTTTCGAAAAATACACATACGGTACGTAATCAATCATAGAAATTTTTTTATTTTGACTAACATGCAATTGAACTGTAAATAAGATTTTGGTACAGTGTATAAGTGCATAATAAATAAATAAATTCTGTAGTATCGAATAGAGAAATAAATAAATCGAATGATTTGTTCAAAGTAATTTTTGTTAAGTCTAAAACATTTATCGGATATTTTGTTTCAAGTTTAATCAAAATATTACAACATTAAGGTCAAGGGCTTTGTTTCTACTGAGATAAAAGTATCATCTGGCGTCCCCCAGGGATCACACTTGGGACCACTGTTTTTTAATATTTACTTTTATTATATATATTTTTTACTTGAGCGATTTTCTCTTGTTCGCTGATGACCTCAAACTATTTACGATAGTCAACAAAACTGAAGATTGCGAGAGATTGCAGTCTGACTTCGGGGCTCTTCACGAGTGGTGTGTTTGGAATGATATGCATCTGAATGTTGATAAGTGTTGTTTTATGTCCTTTTCGAGATCAAGACGGGCCACTCTTTTCGATTACTCACTGAACCAGACGTCCCTTAAATTGGTTACTACAGTTAAGGATCTTGGAGTCATGCCTGATAGTGGTTTGACCTTTGTTCCACATATAACTTCAGTGGTCTCAAGGTCTCTGAAGGTTCTTGGCTTCATTAAACGTTGCTCACGGGAGTTCACACATGTCGATTCTCTGGGGCTTCTTTACACAAGTTTGGTCAGACCGTGCCTTGAGTATGCGTCGGCTTTTTGGGTTCAGTAAGGCACCTCTTTGATAATTGATTCGTTGTGTTGTACCATATTGCTTTATAATAGTGAAGTATTGATCGTGTTGATTATTATTATCCATTTTATTTGTGATTGATTTTTATTTGACATTTTTCGATTGTCTAATTCTTTTGAAGTGTTTTATTGTAGAACTATTTATATGTATTGTAATTTTGTATAAAATGGGCGTTTGCCCGTAAATAAATAAATAAATATTGGTTTATTATTTGTTCTTTCAATTTCGTAATAACTTTCTGAGACTTCTATGGAAGGAAGGAGGAGAAAATACTATTACAATACATCATTCTTTGTTGTTAGGAAGAGGATAAATAGTGCTGTGTAATTTACACATTTTTGAGTTTTCCTTTGTTGTAGAAACGTCAACAAATATGGTTAACCATACTTACAATTACAATATAAATTATTATTGAGTTCATGCTGTTTCCAGGTGCTTCGTAGTAACTTGTTTTGTAACATTATTCTCCAAAAATGTACAGTTATTATTAGAATAAAATATATGCTATATGATATTTAGATATCCGTGTATCAACAGAGTTAAGCATCTATAAAAAAATAATATGTTTTATTTTTAATAACAATTTTTGAGCTGTATAGACCTTAACTAACGCTGGCGTTATTTTTAGAAACAAGTTATGATTGGTGGTAAACAATTGACTGTTCAAATGGCATCGGGGGCAAATAAAACGCTAACGGTTGTGCAACCTTCTCATCTGGGAGGAGTTGGGAAAATAGTACGTTTACCTACAACTGGTGCAAATAATACGGATCAGCCTAAACTTATGGTTGTATCCAGACCTAAACATCAACAAATTACCCAACCTACAGCTACTATAGGTATGTTAACATGATTAGAAAAAAGGAAACAAGATTATGATTTTGACATGTTATTTGAGACAAAATCTTTATATACGTATATATAGTTTATTGGGATTTTTATATTCAAATCGAGCAAAAATTCTTACATGAAATATTTATATAATTTCCTATTTGCTAAATATGTACTCGGTATCTAAACAACATCGTGGAATCCATTTGCCTTTCTGCTTTAAAGAAATTATGTCATCATAAGATTAGGATTGTAAATGTTTTTTATATTGGTAATTGGTAAACCCCGGGTCCATTTTTGTCAGGAAATATTCCGATCATTATTATTAAAACAATAACACACTTTGTTTTGTAACTTTGAGTACAAATCGCAACGAATCATTGTAAAATTCTTTTAATTATTGTTAAACTTATAAACAAAAACTACAAAAACAATATTTTATTTTAAATATTTGACTGGTTTCAAAAATATTATTTTACGATAATTCGTTATGATTTGGGTAAAAAAAACGCCTAATGAAAAAAAATAATAAGTTGATTTTTAATTCATTAATAGCTGCTATTTCCACGGAGCATTCGGTGTCATTGAAATTCACGAATCTATTTGCGTATAGGAAAAACACAAGAGTAAAATTTGGCAGATAGGTAATTGATGTTATTAAAATGCAGTGTTGACGATTTCTGTAACCCTGTATAATATCATTATCTAATATAATGTAATTAGAAAGAAGAGAAGATCTTAGATATTCTTATTGCTTATAGTTCTGATCATTAGTGTCTAAATACACCAAATGAACTGTCAGTATCAATGAAGCAATACACACACTATGCTATTCGGAATATTCTTTTATATGAAACTATTTTTTTTAATTATAACTTAAAAAATTATTCATCTCCAGCGTCAACATCTCTCGAGGGTCCCGCAACTACAGATGCGGCTTTGGCAGCGTTAGCAGCTGAAGCTGGGCTTATTGATCCAGAACCCGAAACCAAAGTGGCAGATATGATGGATACGCAAAAAGCAATACTACTGGATGATTCATCCCAAGAATCAGCACTTGGAAGTGAATCTGTTGAAGGTGCATCTGGATTAGCTGGGGGTAGTCCTTATGTAAAGTTAGGTTTAAAAGGAGGTATGCCACCGAAGCATTATAAATACAGAAAATTAAGTCTCCGGGGTGGTAGTAAAGATGAAGATAATGTTAAGTCACCAACAACAACAGCTGAGGCCGATTCAACACAAAGTTCTCTCAATGGATTAACTAAAATAACTAAAGAACAACAGTCATCAGAAGAAGATGAAAATATGGACGTAGATATGACTCCAGATATCAAAGCGGAACCTACTGAAACTGATTTTAAATCCGAAGAACCTAGAATCGAAGATGCGAATAATGTAGATATGGACGTAAAATCCGAGGAGGCGGATAGTGGTTTCAATAGTTCTGTGTCATTATCGCAACGTACAGAATCATCTAATCAAGATGAAGATATGGAAAAGGCTGACGACCCATTGACAGCTTTAGCGTCAGCTGCAATAGATCATTCGAAAGATACAAAAAAGACTGATGTGAATGGTTCCCCACCACCACCACAACAACCAACTAAAGGAACTTGGTATACTGTTGGTTTCATAAAAGGAACGAGTTTTGATGTTCAAAATTATTTCTTGTACACCGACACGGACAATATAACGCTGGATAACCTGCCTGATTTAAATAGTCATCCTAGAATTAATTTGGAGCCAGGCACTGCCTATAAGTTTAGAGTTGCAGCAGTCAATTCCGTTGGTCGAGGTGATTGGAGTGAGGTAATATCTAACAATTTCAAATATGCCTTTAAATTTTGACAATTTAAATCTAACTTAGGTGTCTGCATTCAAAACATGTGTTCCTGGTTTTCCTGGTGCACCATCAGCCATCAAAATTGCAAAAGCCAATGATGGTGCTCATTTATCATGGGAACCTCCAGGATCCAATCCAAGAGAAATATTGGAGTACTCAGTTTACCTTGCTGTTAAAGGAAAGGTATATATCAAAAATATTTTTGCCATATTTAGGAATATTCTGAGGTATCTAGACTATAAAATACATTTGAACGTTGTGTAAGGCCAACCTGGTGTATATACATATTTTTTACAACTATCAAATTCATGAATATAAATTCATATAAAAAAAAAACTACGACGTTATTCTTTAGGATATTGGTATATAAGTTGCAACAAAATCCACGTTTTTTAATTATTTTAAATACAAATTTGTACTAAGTTTATTTTGTTGCTTCATAGGACAAGGTTGTTGGTAATGCACCAAATCAATTGGCATTTGTTCGGGTTTATTGTGGACCAAGTAATCAATGCATTGTAACAAGTACTTCATTACAAGCCGCTCATATAGACACGTCAACAAAAGCTGCAATAATATTCCGTATTGCTGCTAAAAATGACAAAGGTTACGGACCTGCTACACAAGTTAGGTGGCTTCAAGGTAAATAATATTTAATTGTAGTTATTTACACAAATATGCATGCATACCAGCGTAAACAATTATGCATATATGGCTGGAACAATAATAATAAAGGTCTTATGGGTTTCAGCTAAGTTATGATAGTTATGAAGCTAGCAAGCTTGAATATGCCTCAATTGTATGGTCTCCTATATACCAGACCCATATTGTAAAACTTGAGAAAATACAACGCAAATTTTCAAAGCATCTTTGTTATATAATTGATGGTCATTTTCCTTCACGAGGTATCGAACATAGACAGCTGCTCGACAGATTTAATGTCGATCCTCTCGAATTCCGACGAGTGTTCAGTTATCAACTATTTCTATTTAAACTGATCAATTCTCTGATTGACTGCCCCCGACTTCTTTCGCAATTAAATTTTAACGCTCCTCTATACCATTCTCGTAACCCCTATTTATTTCAACCACCCCGATTTCGCCACAATTATGAAGGGAAAACACCACTGACAAGGGCTTGCACGCTATGTAACGGTTGGTTCTTAAATAGACATGTAAATTATTTCGGCGGAAGTGTTTCCTCCTTTATGACGGTTCTAATCTTTCACGTGTATTTGATTTATAATAATTAATTTATACCATTGTCATATATATTTTCTTTTTTGTATTTTTGTGTTTTTTTGATATTTCTGGATAATTTATGCATAATATGTTTTGTCTTGTAATTGGGCGTAAGCCTGTTAGACATAATGAAGATTATTATTATTATACAGTTTGGCGGAGAAACTGGGACCAACGAGATCAAAATTTAGATTTTTTTAATGACAAGGTTTTTCTTTAAGAAGTACTAACTTCGCCATTTGTATGGTATTTAGAGCAAAATTGAATTATCAACCCAAAACGCTGTGTGTTTTAACATGACTACAGGTACAGGCGCCAACATTTTTTACCAATGTGACTGTTATTTTTGTAGTACTATTTTGTAACTTAGGCGCCTGTATCTTTGTACTAAATGAATTTGATGTTACAAAAACGTATACTCAACTCAATGTTTTTGGCCATTAGGATTCTCTATAAAACTAACGAAGCACTTTTCAAATTATTGGTAGATAGATAGGTATTTTCGTAATAATTATTACATACATTCATTTTATTTTAGAGTCCAGTACTCAGAATAAATCTGCAAAACGGTTACCTGACGGCCAGCCACAAGCTATTAAAAAAGTAAAACTACAAGATGAAATGTAATGATATATGGACTCTTGAGGGTATGTCAAGAAAAAATAGATATAAGTAATTAAATACATGGATTAAGTTTCGAGATAATTGTGGTTTTTCTACACAAAATCTGTACATTTCTTTTTTTGATTTTTATTTTTTCTGTTCTATATTTTTATAATATATGTTTTGATTTAAAATTTGGTTACACATATATAGATTTCTTATAACAATTTTTGTGATGTGATATTTGTCAACAAATGTATGAATGAATACAAATACAATTGTAGTATGACTGCTCTCACTTTTCTCCTCATTTATTATTTAAATGTTCATTTATCCCATAATTTTTATTTTTAGAAAAATAAGGTGCTTAAAATATCTTTTATTAGGATATGACTTGATCATACTTTCGTTGTTTAGAAATGTTTGAAAATATTTGACTAAAATAATTTAATTAGGTACCTTTAGTTTATAAATATTGTTGTCATTTTGAATTATTTCAATTAATACACCTATTTTATAAAAAAAAAAGATAGTATTCCTTAAATTCAGTTTTATTATAATTTATGTCAAAACTTCTGATTAAACAAGGAATGAAATATTTTATATCATAGTTTATTAGATAAATTACGTCATACCCTGTAAAACATTCCTTGAAGGAAGGACTATTAAATATTTATATACGAATATGACGTTTGCGTTTGATATTTTAACACGCTAAGCTCCTGGTGAGACATCAATCAAACAGTGATGTCCAAACTATAGTACGACACAGTTAAGAATGATACACTTTTATATGGATAGCCCATTTAAAAGCGTATATTCTTAACTGTGTCGTACTATAATAAGGTATGAACTACAATGCTATGTCATGAGAATTTACACGACCTATCGTGTACGTATGCTTTCATGTCCGGAGTGGATGAAGGACATCATTTGTGTTTAAAACTAGTATTTTTGAAATGAACAATTTGAACAGAAAGAACAATAATTATTTTGATTTAGGGAACATATAAATATCTATTTATGTGAATTTAGGACGTGAATTTAGTTGAGTATTGTGATGCACTCCATCTAATTGACTCATTGTTGTATTTTTAATATTTATTTAAAATGTACAATGTACTGCCTCCGTCGAGGTTAAACATGAATATAAATTCAATCTAAAAAATTTAACAATTATTAATTGTAAGAACTTCCATATATTTGGATTATTATACATACCTCTTTTTTTTTTTTTTGTACATATTATTTTTTATATCCTAGTGGTAGTAACATTATCTGAAGAAACAATGAGACTTCACAAAATCGGTGATGTAGGTACACATTTAGTACTTCTACCATTATCGCCAGATAAGAAAATGTATTAACTTTAAAAAAGAACATTTTAACCTTCATATATGCTGCGGTAGGAAATTTAAGAATCACGTATGCTCTTATATCGCCCGTAATCAATATCACAATATGATATTTAGTTTCTAATATTACTTGTTATTTGTAAACTCATTTTCACAGAAGTTGTCCCTGCCTGAATATCGTGGATCAAGTTGCCTACATCTGTAGCTTTAGATATATCTTCAGAATTCTACTTCAATTCAATGTGGAACCATTGTTCTTGTAATTCTGGTATAATATTTACATTTGCAACAAATGTTCCCTAAAGACTTGGGTTGGGGCAACTGTCAAATAGCAGTACCTCATAGTTTACTCTGCGTGAGGTAGACATACGTTTGATTTAAAAATATTGTTTTTATTAAGGCCAATGTAGAGTCCAATCTTAATTTAAATGTCGCAGAAAACGTATTTTTTCTGCGACATTTAAATTAAGATTGAACTCTACATTGGCCTTAATAAAAACATTAATTAAAAAAATAATTGTTGTTCTGACTTTTAGGGGATTTTAGTGATTAGATTATAATTATTTGTAGTTTCTACAACTTCTGTATCAATGAATGAAGGAAGCAGGTTGGGAATTCCAATATACCTTTTACACTTCAAACACTTGTATGACAACTTGAACATTGAATAATATACAATACAATATATTACTCACAGTAACAAATTGAAAACTACCTCTCCAATGGAATCATATATATAGAGACCATTCTGAAACATCGATAAAATTCGATGACAAGTAGGCTGGCTGAATTTAAATTATTGATTCTACATGGAATTTGATAGTGGTTAAGTGATCTATAATATTTGAGTGTTGTGGTACAGAACACTAGTAAAATCTTCAGATAAAAATGAGTGTCGTCATTAATATCATTAAATGACAGGAGCTTTGACTTTCGAGTACATACCGTAAAAATAGATGATATTTGAAAATTTTGAATACCTGCTTATTTATAATTCACAAAAATTAAAAGCTAACTATGCACTCAACCTTTTTTTTTTTTTTTTTTTCAAAAACCACAACCAACATCGTCTTCCTTTTTCAGCCTTATGTTAGAAACTGTGTCAACTATAGGTTAACAAAACTTATGCGAAAAATAATATTGAAATTAAAATACTATTTTACCCAGTAAGGTATCATATCGTATCATATCATATCAGTAAAAAACTGATATGATTGAGCAAATGATTTCGACAAACTTTACAATAATAATGTACCCACATAATTGTTTTTTCATTTTAATGGCGTATAAATAGTACACAAATATTGCTATAGATATAGGTTATGTGTTGTGATTCTGCGCCCCAACATAACATAATAATAAGTGGCGAAATACGAAAATTTTGCTGGTTGCATATTATTTGAGATACATGTCACTTTATTCAAAAAATCTCTTTAAACTGATTTGCTTCTCATATTTCATGTTATTATAAAATGTATTTGTGTCCGTAGCGGACAAAATCCCTTGTGTAGGTAAAATCAGTCATTTTGTCCGCTATGCCACTAAATTGTTTTTCATTGCATGTTATGTCTCTTACTAATTCTTTCATTTTTACTAAGTAAAGTTTATTATATTATATAGAGTACGTATTATGAAGCATTATGTGCTGAGGAGCAAAAACTGTTAGCGTGTTTTGGTTTGTCACTACAGAGGTATGTTTAGTTTAAGAACAGAATTTAAAGGCTATGATTATTTCTGTATTTTAATCACAGGAACTGAATCAGCTTGATGTTAGTTATTTCGGAGTCAATGTTTCCATAATAATTAGCAAATAATTTTTAAGTTTTTCATTTTTAAAATAGTGCAGCTTAACGTGTTAAATTACAATTGAAAATTAAATGTTTACTATTTTTTAGAATAGAATTTCAATGTTATTAACTCATTTTAGATTTGAAATATGTTATATAGTCCTCCTAGAAGGAAGATATTGAACTATTTTTTGTTAATTATTGACATTTTAAAAGAAATATAATCGATATTAAGTACCAATTATAGTAGTTATGATTTTTTTTGTATTTTTTATTTTATAATATTTAATGTAATTTGAAAGTCTTTTTTATCGTGTTAATAAATAGAATTAATACAAGGCAAAAGTTCTCTGTTTTATAGAATTTATTTCATTTGTTCATATTAGATGTACAATGTATATACATTTATTAAGTAAGATTGTAATGTTGCTTAGGTTATATTAATACTATAAATGGATTTAAATTATTTGTATTTGATACATATTGATGAAACAAAAGAAAATAATTCGAAAGTAAATTTTTAATAATTTTTAAATATAAGGGGGTTCAGCTAAAATATGTCATACGATTACATGAATGTCACTCCACCACAAATTTTAGATAGATGGTCCTAAGCGTCATTTTCATTATTTTTATTTATGCTTTGTTTTTGGGTGGTAACAAACAATAAATACTTTAAATAATTATATCAATGTTTTCTTCAACATCTTGTTTCCAGAATTATTGACTGTTTAGTTCGTTGTTGGCAAAAATTTCAAATTCTATCTGAGCTTTCTGTGTCTGAATCGACACCATGGATTTTTATATTTTGTTAATTTAAAGCAATAACTAAATAATTTAATTCCATCATTTTTCCTCGTTTTAAGTTACCAGTATAATGCGTAATTTGCTTCCAGTTGGGAGTAATGTCATCGACAAAAGACTGGAAAAGCGTATTATTGAGCAGAGACCCAGTTAAGTTTAGTTTAGTCGGTAACCAAAAATTATGTTTATGCAACTAGAATTTTTTTGGGTTCCTTTGAGACTGAAACAGCACGCACTTTGTATTTCATGCACTAATGGATTTAACTACCTTTTAAATTATAGTAACATTCACAAAATGGTTAGGAGCGCCGTCTTAATGCAGGGACATAGATTCCAACACGTGGTAATTTAATGAGTGTTCCTTAACACATTATCATGAATAGGTATGTGCCTTATGTTGATGTTTCCATGTTATTGTATGAGTCCAGGAGATCACACATTATCTTTTGGCATACATTAAAAGGACGTTCATGGATAGCCAATGAACATCCCTCATTATGTAGTAGTTATTTATGTGATATCAATTATTTGTAGAACATAATACAATCATCACTGATGCTTGGCTGTGGTATGATCGAATATTGAAGAAGAAATTTGTATTGATTGTGATATTTTTTCAAGTCAGATTAAGGAACTTATTGACTGTGCTTTTGTATATATGTAGTTTTTTTGTGGTGTAATTGGCTTTGCTGTTGGACCATAAAGGCTATTATTAACTGTGTTAGGGAAACGCGCGTGGAGATTAAAAAAGTGTTTTGGTTAAGTGGTAGAATGGGGTGTTCAATATTACTATAGGCAAAGGTTCTACTAATCGTTTATTATGTGTGATCTAATAATAATAGGATAAATATTTTTTCACATGAACTATTGTCCTGGAAGATGCTCAATGGTTTTTCAAACACATCCGATAACACGTTCACATATCCAAAATCTAGTATCAATAAATTCGGAATATCTGTTTTCTGTCAATCATGTAGAAAGGTACTCATTATGCGGTCGAGAAACCCCTGAATAAAATACCAATATACAATTGAAATTGAATAGTTTAAATAAGATTGGTTTGTCAAAGTTTTGCACTTTCTGTTGGAGAATACTCAATTCACCGTTTCGACTTCGAGTCGTCTCTTCAGTTGCGGAACACCGCAAGACGGCGTTAATTTTTCATAATTCAATGTGATAAACACAAACGAACAATATAGTGAGAAACCTTACGGTTTCCGAACCAACTATATTTATTTATTAAATTAACGGGAAACCCCAATTATATTTACAACAAATTTCTTATATACATGTCAGTACCTAAGTCAAAATGAATTCATAATAAATTCAAGATCTGTTATGAGTTCTACTCAATACAACAATTAATTTGATGTTTAAATTCTAAAAGTGAATTGAAAAAGATATCTTATACAATCATGTTCATTCAGAGTGCGAAGAGTTCTATCAATAGGAGAAAAGTATGTATAATTATTTCTACTTGTATGCTGAAAGAAGAGATCATCACGCACTGGCACATTGAAGTAAATCCTATAGTTTGTGTTATTGCATATAAGGCAAAAATAATAATAATAATGTCTTTATTGCAAATTAAAAAATTTTACAACAGGCAAAGTTGAGGCATTATGTCTCCTAGCTTCACCTACTCTAATTATAAAGCTTATATTACCTTACTGTAATCAAAAAAAAAGAAAGAAAGAAGAAAAGTAACGCAATACACGTTGCTAACCGTTCCATATCATAGACTATAGAATGTGTTCTATAAAATTAAGATTAAATACAATACATAAGAGAACAATTAGTATTGAGAGTGAAGTATAAGTTCTCGAACATTTACCTTAAATTCAAGTCTCTTCAGAATTTTATAATTATTTGGTAACTTATTGTATAGTTTTGCGACATTATAGGAACACGAGAGTTCAAACATAGCAGTGCGGTGAGCAGGTGGAGTTATCGCCATTCTATGTCTCAAGTTTATAACAATATTGTCACCCCTGAATTGCATTTTATTGTAAAGGTAATCCGGTATCTTCTTATTTATTACTTTGTTATATAAAACCAATGCATGCAACAACCGTCTTTCATTCATATTTAGCCATTGAAGCTCCCTCAACTTAGCGCTGACCCCACGTTCCCTGGCTCTCAATCCCGCGATTAATCGAATACAAGAATTTTGCATCAGCTGAATTCGACGCTGATCAAATCCAACAAGACAAGGACCATAGACAGCGTCACAAAAGTTAAAGTGCGACAAGACCAAGGAGCGACATAATTGTCTTCTTAAAGCCGTTGTGAGAGTTGTTCTATTACTGTACAAGAGTTTTAAATTGTAAAACGCTTTTTTATACAGGCACTCACATGCTCCCTGAATCTCAGGTCCGTGTCCATTATCATGCCCAAGTTCCGAGCCATAGGCACATTCTCCATCCGCTTATTATCAACCCTTATTGAAACTAGGTCTCTGTAACGGCTTCTTATTTGATTCGGACCAAAGACCAAGACCTTGGTCTTGTCCGTGTTAATCTCTAAACAGTGCCCATTCACAGCTTTAACCAGATTATTAATATCACCATCAAACTGGTTAACGGCCGGCTGCAGTTGTTGAGGATCGAAACACGCATACAATTGAGTATCATCTGCATATAAATGAGCTGAAGAATGCTTAACACTGCAGATAAGTTGTGATGTATAGAGGCAGTATAAAATTGGGGCAAGTATAGAGCCTTGAGGCACCCCTGAGACTTTTTTCTTGTGATACTCTTCCCCCCTCGAGGACCACAACCTGCGATATATAGCACTGAATCAATCCCCTAGCACATCCGCCAAAGCCCAAGTACTCCAGGATCACCATCAACAAATCATGGTTAAGGCGATCGAATGCCTTCGAATAATCCAGAAGCACCAGAGCCGCCAACTGTCCATTATCCACCGCCCTAAAAATATCCTCCGTTATCTTAAGCAAGGCCGTACAACAGCTATAGTTAGATCGAACACCGGATTGAGTACTAGGCAGAAGACAATGATTTTCAACATACACTTTTATCTGGTCAAATAACAAATAAGATACGCTCGACGATCTTGGAGATGACAGGCAGAATACTAATTGGTCGCAAATCCCCCACCGCTTTTTGGCAAGGTTTTTTAGGAACTGGAATTACATGAGCAAGTTTCCATCCATCAGGAAATACAGACGATTCAATACATGAATTAACCAAGTTAGTCAAATCGGCAATAAGAAAGGACATGCTCTCTTTAACATTTCTACAGAGATACGATCGCTACCAACAGCATTGGTTCTGATTCTAGAAAGAGCAATTTCTACCTGATCCAAGGCAACCAATTCAAACTTAAAGCTGCCAGCATTGTGTCTGCGATTATTAGCATAAAAATCAAAGAAATCCTGGTCATAAGGGTCATGTGAAAGGTTAACAAAATGATTATTTATTTTATCGGGGTTATTCAGGTTATGCGGGAGACTTTCTTTGTCTTTTCCATAAATGCTCATGTCACGTAACAGCCTCTTGTCCCGGGAAGTTCCATTCTCAATACTATTCTTAAGAAATTCTTCCTTTCGAGTATTGGTTTCGGATGTTACAAAATTCCTGAGTAGTTTGTATGCCGACCAGTTCGCATCAGTCTTATTTTTTTAATATTTGGTTAGCGCTTTTTGTCTAAGCTTTTGAAAGTGTTTTAATTCATCAGTAACCCAAGGTGTTTTTTTTTTTAGATATGCGGACTGTTCTGATCGGAGCATGTCTGTCGTATATTTGTATTAAATTATTAAACAACTGAACCTTATCCTCAATATGCGGTATGTAATAAATGTTATGAAATGGCATTCGCACGAGTTCTGAATAAAAAGAATGTTGGTTAAAATGTCGAAAGTCTCTAAAGGTATATAGGAAAGGTTTGGGCTTATTGATACTGATCCTTAGATTAACAATAACTGGTAAATGATCGGAAAAGCCTACTGCGTGATCAACCTCAAAGGATGACAAAAGCTTAATAGCCGAACATATGACCGGATCGAGAAGAGACATACACCCCTGTTCATGCCTAGTAGGCTCATCCACTATTTGTTTTAAATTGTAATCATCAAGAATTCGCAAAAACCGCTGGCAGTACTGGCCGTTAACATTCAAAAGATTAATATTAATATCACCAATGCAATTCAGGTTCCCAGAACTGATCAGATTTCTGCTGAGCTTCTCCTCAAATTCCAGAAGAAAATCCTCTATTGAAACCACAGAAATCTTATATTATATATATATATACTCTAGAATGATAATCCCGTAGTACATAAATGTAACCAAAAGTGTAGAGCTGTCCATAATGCGCATGATCACCAGTCACTTATTTTTCAACAGGACCGGCTTTGATTAAATGTAATATTACTGTTATAGGTATATTTAAAATTAAATTTTACCATTTGGTAATTCAAATAAAAAAATGGAATAAAGGAATTTAAGAAATAAAAAATTAAATTAAATATATAAATACTTTATTGTCTAACAGGTACAACCCAATAATAATAAATCTAAGAAGAAACGAGAAATAAGTAAAAATTCTAATATTGGAAAATATCGTAAGGACTTGAGCATTCTAATTATTTATTTTATTATTATATAATATTTGTTTATACAACCACCTTAGGCCTCTTACCTCTCTGCAGCCTTCAAAGAAGGGGTGCAAGAAACAGTGATTTCACGAATATTTTCCGTGTCCATGTAAACCACTTCCATATCATCCGTACTACTCGCAATAGTATTTTGTGACAAAACATGGTTGGTAGAACTTTTATTCTCAGCAATTTCATGGAGGATTCTATAATTAAGTATATTCCAGTTTAACAACAGAATTCAAACGAACTTTGTATACCTACACAACGTAGGAAATATATTCTTGACATACATATCATGCATTTTTGACTGACTGCTTTTAAGTAAACAGTGTCTTGATATCAAACGATTAAGAATTTAACTTCCACTCTCATTTACATAATCTCTTCTTTTCAACAAAAGTTTGGGAACTGCATCGGGTACGAGGGTGATCCTCTTGCCGTCTTCTCTACAAATGATATCTTCTGCAGCGAAATGCTTACTGCATATGACATTCCCATCACATACATTTTCTGTACTAGGATCCCAATGCCCGCATCCAAACATCATGTCTTTTTTTTTGTCAAGCTAAAAATGAGTATCATGTCAATGGTATCATATTGACTCAAACTGAGACTGTTAGAAACCCGAAACAATAACTTACTGAAAATATTTAATACCAGGAATGATACTTTTATTTTTACACCACAACACTATACACCTCATTGTTTGTTAAATAAACAAACTACCAAACCAAAATAACAAATATTAAAAACAATTTTAATCACAAATAGGTATATCTATCAACAATTAAAATATACCACGCATAAACCCATAATTCAATTATAAAACCTATCTGAATTGTTGTGAAGCCGACTCTGACAGATATTCCCACTACGAGAAATGTCATTTGCGAAAATAGACGCTGTTGCGAAATCTCCTAAATTTAATAAGATTTGGAAAAAAATGTTTCGTTCATATTGCTGAAAACTAAACAGTATTACAATTTTACCGATAACATTGAATTATTTGATTTTGTCAAGCAGTTTCGTATGACGCAACATATGGATTTATTTATAAAACAGATATGTCGCATAAATTCTGTAAGGCGAACGACAAAATAGTTTTAAATATGGCAGCTCTGTACTGAAAATAAGTATCTGAGGAGCATGCGTAGTTCAAGAAAACTCTGCATACCTGTTACACTTTTTGGTATTCGGCTGGATTTAATTAGCATTCTAGAGTACATATATAATATAAGATTTCTATGATTGAAACATAACCAGGTCTCCTGTATATGAACTGACATCACAAACCAATTGGATTTTGGAAATGGCACTACAAGGGAGTACACTCGCGAGAGTGACTCAACCAACCTTGTTGATAGCCAAGCACATTGTGCAATAACGATGCTTGTTTTCGCGAATGTTCAATCCGCTACTTCCTTACGTAGGCCATACGAAGGAACGTCATCTCAGTAAACATTTTGTTTTCACGAGTTGACACACCCGCTACTTCCTATGTATTTACATACATCGGCACGCCTTTTACACCATGTTATATGGCTTTCCTAGCCATACTGATGAGAACTGTTCGAGTTCGAAAACAGGTAGAATATCCATCCTAGCAACAGAAACATGTGTTGGACACAGAAATATCCAGTCAATCAAAGTTTTGCACTTTCTGTTGGAGAAGACGCAATTCACCGTTTCCACTTCGATTCGTCTCTTCAGTTGCGGAACACCGCAAGACAGCGTTAATTTTTCATAGTTTAAATAAGTACTACAGATGTATGACTATTTAACCTTAACAATGTCCAACCGAAATGCCTATATATTTTCCACTTAATCCACAAGTAGTATTTGGTGTAGTGAACGTCCTGTCTATTGAATAATGTTAGACCCTTAAACGAAGTTTGCTTTTTTTTCTCGATAACTATGTCTTTATAATAATAATAATATAATAATAATAATTGCTTTATTGCAGAAAATCTATTTACAGAGCAATCTTACAAAATTACTTAATATTAATAATAACAATACAAATAAACCGAAACAGAAAGAAAGAAACATCATACATTCAACTTAAATGTTCATTCAAAACACCCAAAACAGTACTTAAGTGATCAAAAAAAATTTCAGGCGACTTCATCAACAAATTGGTCCTAGGTCGGTCGTTATAAAATAAATTAGAAGATCTAGAATTTTGCCTTGGTACCAAAAAATACAACCTTTGCAAGAGTTCAGCGCAATCAATCTTACTATGCAATATATTAAAAAGAAATTTTACTGCATGAATTTTTCGTCTTCATTCTAAACTTTGTATTTGACATCTTGTTAACAAGATGTCATATTTAAAGGGTGTAGATTCATTTTAGATTTTGCATGAGAAATAATAGGTATTTCCAATTGTTATACCACGAGAATAAATTATGTTTGTAAAAATACAGTAAATGACGAAAAAAGAAGAAGTATATATACAAAATTAATTTTATTTACAGGTCAATAAATAAGTTATTGTTTTTCTCAGTTTTGTTTATTATTTACCCTTTTCCCTACTTCCATCAGATTGAAAATATTTTGTATAAAATAGTAATGAATTCAAAAAATTTTTGTTATTGCTTATTAATAATATTTTATGGACCTGCGCCACTGTGAAACCGGATATACTGGTCCGCCATATGCAACATCCATTCTGATCAGCATTTCTTGCTAGTATAGTCCCTCCTGTCATTTTTTATTCAAAGTGGACAAACGTCTTTGGTTTTGCCTTAACTCCCTAAAGCTGCCTTTTGTGCGAGAGAGATTTGGGTATTCACCGTATTGGTGGATGACAATAGGGAGTTAAAGTTGTTCATGAAACAAGAACGTATACGTATCTATTGACAGCTAGGCATGCGCAAATTAATTTTTCATCTCGTTTGCGGATACGTATCACGTATCGATACGGTCTCTTGCGTGTCATTCAGACGAGAACGCATTCTACCGGAAATCCTCGATTGTATGTATGACCGGAGGTATCCGAACGGGTTAAACAAATATAAACATAACCTAAGAGAAATGCGTTACGTTGCTAATCAAACTTTAACTCATTTTCGGTTCTAGATTTTTCAATTGACTTATCCTAAATAATTTCCGTTACGTCAGCATAGATACGTCTCGTCTCATGTACAACTTTAACTCCCTAATCACGTGACGCCAGCGCGTAGAGGTAAATCTCCGTTTCTCCAAATACCCAAAAGTTGGTTTAAGTTTATGTTTTCTCCATTGAGATATAAGGAGACGCTATAAGCATTATTTTACATTGTACAGAAACGGGTGCATTGGGTGGGGCGTAAGCGCATACCAATATGGCGGATTCTCCAGAGCCGCATTAACTATTTTAGTTGACGTTTTTGCTTTTAATTTGCAGCTTGGGTTTATACTTTATTTTCAAATATTATGCAGTGTACAAAATACTTAAATATAGGTAATTATTGATATTTGATACCTAAATCCAGGAATAAAAGACGTTAGTACTTTATAAATTATATATTAATACCCCTTAAACAAAACAATTTTATTTAAATGTTGCGCTATGCTTATACACTTTATTTTTACTTAAATAATACATCCTGGTATTAACATATTTAGTCGCAATAGATTTGATCAGTAAATGTATATGGTTATCAAACACTGATTTTATCAAAACCGTGCACAACTAAATTAGGAAAAATATTACTATTTACAAATTCCTTTAAAACAAGGTTTATTATGAATCCTGCGGACAACTTTTCATTAGTAGCTACTACAAGATTTTTTATGATCTTTTCGGATTGGAAGCAAACGTCTAAAACATCTGTTGAAGGAATTTGTAAATCCTTTTTTTGCCTTCATTTTAATAAAAGAATAACACTTTTTAATGCATCTCGACATTCTCTGCAAATAATTTGCTTCTTTAAACTAAAAACAACAAATCCAGCAATATAAACAATAATGAATTTCGAAAATTCAGAAAATGGTCCAGGAAGGTAATCATGATCTGGATAAATTATATTTGTGTACATTTCTCGTTAGTATCCAATTAATTCGAGACACATATTCTGTCCAGATATGGCTACGAGCAGGATCTTTAGGAAATCTAAAAACCAGAATATGTTTTTAACACACATTTAGGGGTCTTTTTTGCTAGAAAGTGATGAAAAAGTAGAGAGTTTGAGAGTAGAAATCAAGTAAAGGAATTTGTAAAAAAAAAAACTACAATGCACGTATCAATTGTTCAGTGCAGAAAGAGAATGCTACCAGACTCCTATAATAATGTGTTTTAATAAGTTCGCCTAAAAAAACCCTAAATACGTCCATGTACAATGTTTACAATATTTGGTACATACCTATGAAACGTTATTTCGGATATTTTCTGGTCGATTTCACTTCTACTACTGCAACTACGCACAGCACAGGACACCATTATAATATATTGTCAAATAACCGTCCAAAAAAACACGAAAAACTTAAGTAAACTTGTAAAATACTCGTAAATAACACTATAAACTTGAAAGCACGACAAATGATAGATATCGTATACCAAAATGGCGTACCTGCACCCGCTTTTGGCCACGTTAGAGCGTCTCCCCCCACCTCAATGGTTTTCTCGGATATTTGCGCATGCGTATGATCGGCTCCGTTGTGAACCGTAAAATAAATAACAACAAAAATAACCTAATAAACCTTAACTAACGTTAAATAATAAAGTGTTTAGTCTGTCGTGTTTATTAGTGTATGCTTTTCGAAGTTTTAGGACCGAATCACAGAATCTCCAAATACCCAACGCAGTAAAAGGGTCTCATGACATTGCTATTCCCCCACCATCAAATCTCTCAATACCCAAATATCCGAATCTCCAATTCTTCCTCGCACAAAAGGCAAAGGCAGTTATATAACTGTTAGAGGTTAGAAGAAATTCGAAATGAAGAAAATATTATAGAGAGATGTTTAATAAGTGACCCCTTTTCAATAGAGGATACACGGTTTCGTGAACTCTTCAGGCTTGATAATAAGGAGGCATTCCTCCTTAAACATCACATAGAAGCTTTTTTTTATGGGCCTCTGCATCTTAGGCAATTTAGCCATCATCCAGTTAAATTTATTATTTTACTCGGGTGAGCAGCTACATGCCGAGGGGCCGGGGTTCGAACCAACTACATACCGGGACAGTCTGCTCAAGTCTAGCGCGCTTAGCTACTAGATTACCTCCCCGGCAAAAATTAGGTTATACTGGACTTTGGAATTCGGTCCATACCGTATGTGCGTATATTTGTAAACTATTAGCTCAATTATATCTTTGCACTCACAAAATATTTATTCGTTACAATTAACAATAGTCCTCAAAATAAAAATTTAAGGGTAAATCAACTCGTTAACGCGCCACGAATTGTTACACTTGAACTAGCTTTTTGAAGCATTCCGTAAACGTCTAGTTTGTACGTTAACGTATACGTTAGGGTTTACGTTTGGTTTCAACTTCAAGTGTATATTAGCGATTAGCGCACAACGTTATTTATGGGCATATAAGGGCAAGCGCTATTCGTTATGGACAACGTATTCCGTAGCTAACGGTATTAAGTAATATTGGGGGTTCTGTTGTTGAGCAGCTAAGAGAGTGCCAACGTGTATAGCTCCAAATATGTTGTGCAAAATTACTTCCTCCTCTTCTGCATCATCATCACCAGCTAATATAACTACCTTTAATACCTCATCCATTTTGTATGTCTGATATAACAGAATCAGAAAAAGTTACAACAAATATACTTTTAATTAAATTGAGTATTTTGTTGGATAAAGTTAATCTATAACGTTAAAAATAGTACCACGTTAATAACTTTGCACATTGGAACATCCAATAACACCATTTTGTGTGTCTATTGCTTTGTTCCAACATAGAAAGAAAACGTATGTTGTACCGTCACGGTCTTGCGATTTTAAAAACGTTCCAAAGAAACATTTGACCGTTCATCAGATGCTCCCCGTAGCCGTTCTACTAAATTCGGATCGTTTGTGAATCGGTTTCTGTATGGTCATTTCAGTACACGGTTAAAAGCAAGTACTGACTGAAACCACTTGGACTGTCATGCGTATTTCCAGTTAACCTATACCAGCTGCCAATTTGTTTGGTGTTTTTTTGTGCGGTGACTGTTCTTATTTTTATTTTTTTATTGCTATATTTGGACTATTGCGAGGTATGAGGGACGAAACGAACGAAAATATCTAAG
This sequence comes from Apoderus coryli, assembly GCA_911728435.2. NCBI lineage: Eukaryota > Metazoa > Arthropoda > Insecta > Coleoptera > Attelabidae > Apoderus > Apoderus coryli. Next base: position 11,192,300 of record OU452210.1, read on the forward strand.
CAAACCAAAATAGGGTTAGAAAAAAGTGCACATACAAGAGCCACCACCCATTGTCTCTTGCATGTGCACTTTTTTAATTTACAAAAATAAAATTACTGCCGTTTCAAATATAAATATTGGAAGCACATAAATAAGTTGGTTTGTTCCTACAAAATTCCAATTATAAATTAAGAGAATGTTGTACTCGCATTTAAATATTCTAAAACAATACATTGCACATGCGCAAAATCTTTGCGTTTAAATATATATATTCAAACATTTTCGTAATCAAACCAGAAAAATTAAATTCTCAGATTCGTCGAATATTTTATTATTTGTATAATTATTATAATTAGATAGATAATTATTATAATTAGATGGCTAAATAATGTCCTAAGATGCAGTGGCTTCGGACCGTTCCTAAAACCGTACGTCTGCGCATATTGATCCATTACAGTTCTATGACCATTCAGTAAACGGTACATATGTTATGTGTTGGAACAAACCTAGTGTTGTTGGTAGGGATGCGGTATCGCTTCAAAAGTATCGATACCCGATACCAAGTAAAGTATCGCATTTCGGTATCGATACGCGACTTGGTATCGCAGATTAACCATCGATACTTCAAAGTATCGATACTCGATACTCATAAAAAAAATACCTATATTTAAAATAAAAATTAACGCGATTTTTTTAAGTTGAAGTAGGTTTACAATGTTACAAATAAAATATTAGAAATAAAATATATACTATATTATCATTGCTGTTGTTAATATTATTTTTAATTTTGGAGGTAGCAGTTGCAGCAAAAAAATTAATTTAAACATTGCTCCGCTTAGGGGGCTGAGGCGTCATGATAATTAAAATTTATACATAAAACAATAATTTAATGTGTCAATTTTACGTTTAAACTTTTAACTTTTTCTATCTAGATTTCTAAAATCTAGTCCAAAATTATCAAATATGTCTTCTTCTTCTATGGCGCCACTCTTGAGAACACAGTGTTAAAGCGTTTAGGTATGTTGGTATCGATACTATGATTTAAGGCGTGTAAGTATCGATACTGTTTAAGTATCGAACAAAAAGTATCGATGCCAAAAGTACTTGGTATCGGAACCAAAGTATCGATATGTACTAGTATCGAAGTATCGTTCGTATCCCTAGTTGTTGGAACTTCGCATATAATCGGCATTATCGGCATACGCACAATCGTAAATTCTCGTGCTCGTGTTGTATGTTGTCTGTTGTCTGCCATATTGCATTGAATGAGTTTGTGAATAAGAAAAGGCCGCAAGAGCCAAAAACAAAATCTTCCAACATCGTAACGTTGTGAAGATATTTATTGCAATTTGCTATCATGGAGAATTCCTATGGAATTGGTGTTGCAAATCGGTATGCTCTTTTTTTGGATGATGAATCGGATCCACTGGAAACTCTCTCATTAAAAGAGCAAGAGAAGGAACTGAAAAAAAAGACCAAAGTTGCCGAAAAGGAAAATAAAGTGAAAATTGATGTACAAGTTAAAGGAAAAACAAATACGCCGACCCAGAAAAAGCAAATTAAGGATACGACTAATGCTAAAACCCAGGACAACAAACGTGATGGTAAGTATAAATAGTATTAAATTAGACCGCCATTCCTCGTGTTTTATATTATAGGTAACTAGTTCTAACGCACATGTGATTTAGATTCACTTAAAGGGAGTTATTACACAAGTTATTTTTTTTAGAAATTAAACTAAACCAAAGGTCTAACAACAATGAAGGTAAACCTGAACGTAATATCAATAAATTTAACAATGAAAATCGTGAAGAACGGAACAATAGAAGAAATCGTGAAGATCGACCCTATAATGGACCTTCTGAAAATCGGTGAGTTTTTTTAAGTTTTTTCTTTATTATATTAATTTACGTCTGTGTCGTGAAACAAAGCTGTAATTATCATTTACGTAAATCTTATATGTATATCTGTATTTGCATGTTTCTTTAATTCATCGTGCGATTATTGGTAATATACCACTAGCGAAATAAAAAAAAAACACTTTAAATTTTACTTCTGCATTTTTGTTAATGTGGGGAAACACGATGGCAGTTTGCCAAAAAGAAAATTGGTCCTTTAACCTAAAAATTACATATTCAACACATGTGTAGAATTATAAGATTTAAGGTAATAATTAGTATATTGTGGGTAAATAATGAGTAGTGGCGACGGTTAGTTTTGGAATTTGTTTTTATATAAAGTGGGTGCCGATGACCTCTAAGTGCACGTGGATTTTGAAGTAATTATAGGTATAGGAAAAAATTCTTCGCTAAATATTCATATTCATTGACAATAATAATTTCCTGGATTATTATTTTGAAAATAACTTGTACGCATGTATTTTCTGAAAATTTTACTTACAGTTTAAAACAAATAAATTGAACACATTCACAATTTATCAGAATGAAATCTGTAGGTAATTTAAACAGAATATTTTTTAATCAAAACAGAAACCAACGAATATAATCGTATTGGAAGACACGTTTTACCACTTCACCAAAATACTTTTTTAAATTTCCACGCTCGTTTGTATTTTCTATTCATTAAATCAACAAATATTAATTGCGTACGACTATAAATTTTGTAGCCGTAATCTGATAAGTAAAAAGGCGCAAATATCACTTGTAGAGTTTTACCAGAACCGCCGAGAATATTTTAGTAGATGTAAATAGACTGAATATAGTGTTCTTGAAATAAAAGTAATTCTAACAAAAATGCAATTAATTTATAATTGTCATTTATAGTGACCGTGACCGTGAAAATAGACCGAGACGAGAAAACTTTGGTGAAAATAATGACAATAGGAATCGTGATCGTGCTGAACGGAGAGATGGACGTCCATTAGGAAGTCGGCCAGGTGGACCACGTGGACCAAGAAGATCTTTTGATGACCGACGAGGCAAACGCGAATTCGATAGACAGAGTGGATCTGACAAAACGTGAGTTAAAATCAAATTTATATTATAATATTCATAGAAAACGGGATAATTCACACGGTTGTGTTAGTGCAAGAATTTTAATACAAACACATGACATGAAATGACATCTACCACTAGTAATACATATTATAAATCGGAAATAATGTTATGATATAGTTTCACTCGTGATTTATTAATCTATGATGCAGTGAAAATTTGGTATGTTGTCTTTTGTTTTACTAGTTTCTAAATAGCAGTTCTTGCAATCAACAAACTGTATTATTTAATTATTATAAGTGTGTTTATTAAATTGAATGCGACATTACTCACCGTGTGAATGATCGCTACAATTTGCAGCCATCAGGTACCTATTTTCATGAAGCTAAAAGTAGGCTCAAGTGGTGTTAAATTTAATGGAATTAGTTTTGCTTTGCGGACAGATTTGTTTCTATTTTTATATTAATGATAAATGAATTAGAGCAGAACATAAAAATTGTTGTAGAGTTCAGATGGTGTACATGCGCATCAGGTCAGTCTGGATGTTTTATCTGCCATTTTCTTAAATCCTTATATTGCGTGAATATTATTTAAAATTGCAAGGGTCTTCTGGGAATGCCGGTCTTGAGAAAAATTGGAATCACTAATTTTTAATTACGTATTTCATTATCTAATTATAACAACAGAAACAAGAACAGAACTTGCCTACTCAGTGGAGAATCATATGTTCTCTTCTGATACATGATATGGAAAAAAGCTTCCAATAATATATAGCATAGGCAGTTTCATTTCTTGTTATTACGGAAGTTTTCAAACATCAGTTCAATATGGATTCGAATTTTGTAGAAGTCGGTGAAATTTCACAAGAAATGTTAGGAAGAAAACACAAAAACAACTATATTCTACAAGAAAAATCTAAAATGCTGTACGAAAATGCTTAGAGAGCATTTAAAATTGGTGCCGAACGAAAATGTATTTATTTTATAATATAATCTCAAAATACGCATTTGAGCATTTACAGCTGGCTAAATGTGGTGAACATACTGCATGGGGGGAATATTAGAACTTCAATTCGTTAATTTTAGCCATCGCAACGACATACTTATAGGCGAGATGACGTCGTTTTTTTGCACATCGTCCTTCAAACAGTAACTGCGTTGTGAAGATATTTCCTTTCGCATCCCAAAAACTTTTACAATAAAATTATTTTTGCGTTCTTGGGTTTGGTTCACTTGGTCCAATCCATTGTTTTGACTGGTGCAGAGTTTCATGAATATAATGGTGAACCCAAGTGTCGTCCACAGTTAGATTATTTATTTATCTAGATTTTGCAAATATCATTTGGATTTGCAAATCCTTTGCTGCGTAATGCTGATCACAAACATCCTCAGAACATACAAAAATGTAAATCCAAAATTTCAGCTTTTATAAATCTCAAAATTTCTTAGACCAACATAATTTTCATTGCGTATTGTATTTCATACAAATACACAACTTTGCCAAATTTAAAACACCACCTTTAACTTTTACATTTGTAGTGATTTCAATGGTTGCTCTCATACATAATGGTACCTGATGGTCAATATTTTTGTTATACGCTATATTTTTATGAATGAAAATCACTTGAAGAAAATTATTACCCAACACATTGTGGGATTTGTTTCAATGCATGTTATCCATTTTGAAAATTTGAGTATTGTTAACGCCTTGCATCATCGTTGAAATGTTATGACATATCAGCTATTAGCTAGCTGTACTATTTATTTATTTTTCTAATGCTTTCGAGTTGAGATATACATTTATTTTTTATCCTATTAAACTCAATTCAATTTTGTTATTTGTTAAAAAGGCACCAGAATGTTTCATTTTAATATTACTGAAGAAACAGCACAGAACCAACAACTGTAAAATAGTGGGAGGCCGGTTGCAGTAGATAATTTTCTTTTTTTATACTTATTTATAGGATATCTTTTGTTTATTATGATGAATTTGTATAGTAAAACCGATATCATCGTCCCCAACAAGTCATAATGTTAGACAGTGAATTTAGTTCATTGTGCGTACTTGAGACCTTTAGTATAAAAATGTATTAATATATTTTTGTATGGTTTGTCGTCGAATAAACAAACACCTTTCGAAGTAGACTATTGATCTGATTGTTCGTCTTCAAGGACAACACCTACGGTGTGAATAACACTGTTAATTCTTACATGATTCATTCATTTTAAATGGCAACCAACTTAACTTGAAAATCATCTTTTCCATTTTAGAAGAAGTAATGCAGGTGATGAAACTTCGCACTAAATGTTTATTTCCTTCAAAATAAACTTTTCTTGATTCAATAAAAGAAATGTCAGAAAGGAGAGTAAAAAATTGTTGATTAATCGAGCGTATTGATGCCTATATAGCAAACATCAAAAACACAATATTGGGTTCCGAAAATTATGACTGGTATACAATCAAAAAATTTATTTATTTGTAGATTACAGATTAAGTATTCAGGAAAGAAATTAGACAATTTAATATGTAGGTATTACATTTGATACTTACCACTATTTGTGTCCATTTGACACGAATGCCTCAAAAAAATCTTATAATATTTCAAGTACTTTTTCCCTCTTAAAATTTATGATAAATTCATTCAACATAATTCGGTTAATATCGACGTAAAGATACTGTTCTTGCCATTAACCAAGAATAGTTTCTGACAGTTTTGTTACCGTTCTGATGATGATAATGAAGAAGAGAATTGTTAGTAACCAGGACTATTAGGTCAATATGTTGCATGATGAAACACTATTTTTTGTTTATTGCGCCTGTGCATTAGTTACAGAACCATTTTGAATTGCATGATGAAACAAACCTATTGTTAAAGGCTGTTTTTGAAAATATTTGCGTATTATGATTATTTTGTCTAATATTGAATTATTTTCTAGAATCTAGTTGTTCCAATTGACTCGATTTATTTTATTCTTTGTAGGAATGCAGTTCCATTAAAATATTTTTTCTTGCGCCGTTTTTGGAAGTTTGCAAATAATAATAAACAGATTCTTCATTTTTTTTATCAGACTTTCCTAACATCTAAATCTATTAAGTACAATTTGCTTATAGTAGTTTTTATTAAGTTATTTGTTACTGATATGTGTTCTATTTATACATACAATTCGAGAAAAAATTTGAATATGCATTGAAGTTTTGATTTATTTGACATGAGAAAATACATTTTCTCTTTTTATTTCACACAACAATATTATCCAATTTATGAAAATGAACATTCACTTCCAACAAGTTGGGAATAGGTCTGAAATGGCATGGTGAAAACTTGTAGGGACAGATTTACTTACTGTAGTTTACGCCAGCCATAAGCCTTGCATTAGTATCAGTGTGATTTTTGTGAGTATTGCCCAATGCTGTAAAAAGAGCATTTTTATTGTATTTGATTTATTTAAAGCCTACCAAATAAAATAAAAAAAAAATAAAGAAAAAAGCTCTTGAATTGTTGCTTGCAGCGATATTACTAAAGTAGAAATGATAAGGAAATTAATATCGTATCGATGATCGAAATATTTTATCCCAGGAAATAATTATTGAGCGTTTTTATAATAATACTCAAATATCTTTTGATGATGACGTTTTGTTCAACATAAGTCCCAGTGTGTGTTAGGTCAGTTGTTATTTTCGATTATGAGCAAACAGTTGTTTAAAATGTTTGTGTAATCTAAATTAATATAACGAAAACTGAAAGCAGCCATGGTTACAGAGGAGTTAAACCTATTGACAAGCGTGAAGGTGGTGGAGCTCATAATTGGGGATCACACAAAGATGTCATTGAGTAAGTTTTATTATCATTTAAAATGTAAACAAAAAACTATAAGTGTTCAAATATTTCATAAAATTAACTTATGCTTGTTATAGAGAAGCGGAACGACCAGTTGAAGCCGATCAAAGTTGGGGGGAAAATGAAAAAAATGATGCGCCTGAGGTTGAAAAAATCGAAAAAAAGTATGTGTAGAACATTGATTTAGTTGCTATTTATTTTGAACAATTTCTATTTTATAAAGGGAGGAACCTGAAGTCGAACCTGTACCAGTTGAAGAGGAGCCAAAGGAATTAACTTTGGATGAATGGAAGGCTCAGCGTGCGGGACGTGCAAAGCCACAGTTTAATATACGTAAAGCTGGTGAAGGAGAAGACCCAAGTCAATGGAAAAAAATGTTTGAATTACGGAAAAAAGAAAAGGAACAGGTATATTGATTATTTGAAAATACGATTCACATAATTTTTATGTATTGCTGCCAGGATCAGTGTTTTGCAAGCTAACTTGTACTTCTAAATTTCAGCAACTAGTAGTAATCGTGTACTGAGTTGTGTCCAAGAAAGTAATTTAAAGGGTAACAGAAATTGTCGGTATTGGACAAATAAAATACAATCTAAATTTCAGCCAACGTTTCGTTTACTGTACGCAAACTTCTTCAGGGCCTTATTTACTCATTAAAACAACAAATACATAAACATCACAATAACGTTACCCTTCAAATGGCATAGCAAATATCAACAATAAAGCAAGTATACAGTATTACATCCAATATGGATATATGTACTCTACAATTTAAAATAAGAATTTATATTATATTCTACAAGGCTTTGGCGGGGTATTAGTCTTTTTAACCCCGTAAATTTTATCGTTAATAAATTAGAGATGACTGTGTTATATTTGGGAATTGCCTTACCTGCATAAAGTTTCTATTATGTGTATATTCATTAGAACAATAAATACTTTCTTTTCGCTAACTAGGGTTGATTATATTATAGCCCTACAGTGACGATTTATTGACAAAGCATATTTAGATTTTAGACTCAAGGTGATATTAATGAGTATAAATTGGCTAGAAAACTAGCCTTTGGTGCCTTCATTATAATTGTCGAAAATATGTGTCATCCCTAAAGTATGCACCATAAATAATATCGGAAACTTATTTTTTCGCCAATTAGTTATTCTTGGTAAAAGTTTGTGCATCCCCTAAAACTAAACTGAGTAAAACACATAATTTACGAGGACCCATTTATTATGTGGAGTTGTTCTTGTAAAAACTAATTGTTTTAAGTTGGCTTTGAAAACAAAACGATGTTTCCGAGACGTATTTTACATCTTAGTATGATATCCATCCATCAACATACACCACAGTTCGGGTCTTTCTACACAATCTTAATGTTCTCCGGTGGTATGGCCCTCACACAAGTAGTAGTAATCACAGTTTTTAAATGTTCTCTATTCCTAAACGGACGATGTTGGTAAACTTCGTTCTTCAATACACCGCAAAGGATGAAATCCATCCAGTAGCGTCCTATCCATTTTCCATTAAAGGATTCATTTAAAAATTGCCTCACTAGAGTGAACAGCAACTGATACCAAATTCTGTCGCTTTGTCAACGCGGCATTTGATTTAACATTGGTAATTACTCTTGTTGTAAAAATTACAAATATCGGTTGGCATTAAGTTTTCCATCCTCCAGGAAGAAGGGACCAATCACAGTATTGTTCAACAGTCCACATACGACATTTAAAGTATTTATAAATTTTGGTTAAAAAGCTTTAAATTTATTTATACTTACTAAAAAAATTGTATCAATCAAATATATCTACCAAACTTCGCAGTTTCAACAAAACTAGAAATGACAAAGAGATGTTTTTCGCGACATCTAGCGTGAGCAGGCAATATGCCCGGTGAAACACAGTTCACAAACGCTTTAAATGAATATAAATCGATTTTTAATAATTATTGTAATTTTCAGGAATCTTCTGATGAGGAGGAATACGATGCTTCTGAATATCCACAACGTGTAGGGAGACAAAAACATGTACTCGATATTGATATACAATTTTATGACAGCAGACGTGGTGGTGGTGGTCGTGGAAGGGGACAAAGATCTGGACCACGTGGCAATCGTGGTGGTCGCGACGGTGGCAGTGGTCGCGATGGTGGATATGGTCGTGATGGTGGTAATAGTCGTGATGGTGGATATGGTCGTGATGGTGGTAATGCTCGTGATGGTGGATATGGTCGTGATGGTGGTAATGCTCGTGACGGTGGTAATGGACGTGATGGCGGTAATGGACGTGATGGCGGTAATGGCCGTGATGGCGGTAATGGTCGTGATGCTCGTAATGGTCGTGATGGTGTCGGTGGGGGTAATGGTCGCGATGGTGGTCAACGCGGGCCAAGAGATGGCGCTGGTAGCGGTAGTGAAAGAGGCGAGAGACGATACCGTGATCGTGATGACGAGCAGGTAAGCATGGGGCTGATAATTTCATGCCGTATTGGTTATTTTTTTATATTTGCCATACTAATAATTTCAATATACCTATTTGAAAAAGTCACTGAAATGCTTAATATTTTAAACACTAATATAATAAAAATTTACTGTTGGTGTTAAAATGGATTTCAAAAAACGACAAGAATCTAAAAACATGATGTAATTAAAGAACCCGGATAACATTGATATTGTGATATTGCCTAAAAGAAATTCTTTATTCAATTAGTAAACATAGGTTGTCCATAAAGGGGTTAAAATGCACCAAAAAGTAACTGAAACAAGTATACCTTTTTCGTTGCAAAATAAAATTGGTGTCCAAGAGTCGCTCGTCAAAGGTTAAAAATTGGGGAGAAAATTAAATATCAAAAATGAATGAACAAAAATACAGTAATCCAACTGTTTTACAAATGAACCAGAAGTACCTGCAACATTAATGCGTTTAGAGCTCCCGCAAAAGTTTCAAAAAGTGTCCACACTTTTTATTATGGATGGCTATTTGTGCCTTATGGCACTAGTGACTGTATATTAAATTAAACAAAATATTATTTTGTTTCAGAATGAAGACAAAAATGAAAATCGGCGAGCTCCCAATGTTGCCAATGAGCGCGATTTTCCCTCATTGGGTTAAAAGCAACTACACTCTTGTCAGCACAATGTCTATAAATTTAGCTGACATCACATAACATGAAAAATGAAAGCTGTATATTGCAATTTAACTACATTGGTACAAATATATATATAAAAAAAAAAGATTTCTAGCCAATAAAAGTTATTACTAGACGTTTGTAGCAGTTTTTTCATCGAATGTAACTCTTTATTTTTTAACTTTTTGAGTGTAGCATATTAAGGGTGGTTTTCTTTATAACTAGTCAGTGTTAAACTGCGTTTTTACAATTTTTGGCTGCTCACATTGGATTTGGAATTGGAAATTTTAAAATAATCAAATTTTGTATTAATTTGTTTTATTTAATTGCTAGTATTTTTTTTTTATTAAGTGCATATTTAGTAACTATGTTGGAAGTATAATTATTAGGCCTGTTATTAAAACATTCTATTAAAATGTTTTCATTTAATTATTCAAATTTTTAATTAAAGAAAAGATTTAATAACATCTTAGGATAATAAATTTGACTGTATTTTTATGTATTAAATGTGAAAAAATGCGAGGACATGTTTAATACATCAAAAACTATTTTTATATATATGTATTATAAAATATGTTTCATATCCCAATTTCTCTTTAAAATGTGTAGATATCTATCTAGATTAAATATCACACTGATAAAAATCAAGTAGTTAAATGTGTATAATACACATTACATTAATACAAATACATTGTTTTGTTGTGATCACGATGTTTCTTTTACATTTGTTAACAAACTTGAGTAATACATTTTGAATAATTAATATCATGTTTTAATTACCTAAAACCTGAAGTAATAAAAATCATTAAAACTGAATTCCCTGTATAAAACATGCTGAAATAAACCAGTAGATAGTTTTTAAAGACTACTTTACCAAATATTCTCCTCTAATATTAGTACATCCTTGCATTCCCGAGCTAACTCTGGTAGCATCCGCTCCAGTCGTTAAATGGTACATGTACAGTCAAAATTGCAATTTGCAGACTTCGACTACTTCTGGCACTGAACTCTTTGACCATCATTCGGTTTTTGTTTTTTGGAAAGGTAGAGAAATGGTTAGGATTTTGGTCGGGACTGTATAATATGGGCTTGATTCTACGTTCTGTTGCTTTAAAAATTGAATTGTCTTGCGACCTTGCATTGTCTTTGTGTTGGATAATTCATCGATTGGGATGGTTTTTGGAAGTTCACAGATGACATCCGCCAAACAAATGGTTGTCCACTAATCAGCAGTGATATCTTTAATCTTGCCTCTACCATGACCTGATTTTGAGTCACTTGTTTGCAGATACTTCGTTCGAGAACACCAAACAGACGACTGACGCTCATTAACGATTAGGTTTAATCTATGCTACTGCTAACTGCAGAGAAATATGAGATATCCAATAGGAAACTTAACTCTTTTACACAATTTTTTGCATTTTGATCTTACACCACCAGACACTGGGTTAGGTACCTACTACGTATTTTTTGATTTTTTTCTGTTTGAATTATAGTTGATTAAGATTAGTTAAGGCAAATGTTATTGTATTTTCTGTTTGTTCTTTCTTTTTATTTTCATGCTATTGGATTTTTATGGGTTAGCTGAACAGACGGTGGCATCTGACACTGAACTGAAACTCGCCTTTAATAAAGTCTTTTATTATTATTATTGATGTAAAGTTTTCATAACGTCTTATGTTTCACGTCTTAGAGAATATGTTTGTTTCGCTTAACATGTATTGATTTTATTTTTGTCAAATAAAATTGTAACTGTTATATAACTATCACTCCCTAAACATAAAGTTATTCGTGTTAGTTTTGGCAAAGATTAATCTACACAATAGATAATCAGCGTATATGGGAAATAAAACAAAAATTGAAACTGTCTCGACACGAGCTACATCTATTAGAAAAACATGCAACCATGGAAATTGTAGATGGCGTTATATGTATTGTGTTGAAATAAAATAATCATATGGGCAATGTTAGACAAGGACGAGTATACTTTCCCCTACGAGGTGGGAGTTTGTTTTTATATTATAGGTATCATATATGTACTACTGTGCAGCAGTGTTTTTTGTTTAAAATTATATGGTATACGTATACCTATCTACGCAAAGATTAATGTGTATGGACGAAAATAAAAGAAATTACTATAATAGTATAAATATACAGGGCTGGTTTATTAAATGTTTTAGACAATAATTTTAAATGACTAAAATAATATTATTTTAGTCATTTAATTTTAAATTTCGGATATAAGGATGCATCAAAAAGTTATATTTAAATTAACGAAATTTGGCGTTATAGATAGGACTTCCGGTTATTACCTGATTCAGTTTTAAGGATCAAACTCAAACAGCAGATTCAACTTGTCGTTAACATTATGAAAAAATAAATCTCAGAGGCGGGTAAATTAAAGGGGCATACAGGCGTGAAATGCTACCCTAACTTTTTTATGCACATTTTTTGCGTGTGTTTCAATTCGGAGATGTAAAATCTAACAAATTATATACGTAATAAATGTATCCTTCTGTGATATTGATAGAAAGTCATCGTTATCGCGTAATATCGATTTTAAGAAATGTTAATATTAAAAAGGCTGCTTTTTACAAGTTGCTGAAGTAAATAAGGTTTGAAATTTCCAGCATGACAATAATTATTTAAAAAAATACGGTTTCGAAATGCAGGATGTAGAAAATTAGAATTTTTAATCTGTTTTTAATGAAAATTTAAATCTATTGAGAAATATGGTTCAGGGTTTTTGTGAAATGTATTTTACTCCAAAGATACTACTCATCGATTATAACCGAATTAATTTACTCAAAAATATCTATACTAGTAAAATAACACAATTATCACAATTAGGTTCAAATTCTGCAACGCCGAATTGAAAAAAAACTTACAGTCTCCCTAATATTGGTTTTTGTGCAATGATCATAAAACTTTAAAAAACTAACGATTTATGTAGATTGTATTGTTAACACGTTTCGTAAAAAGCTTTAAAAACCCACCAACAGGGTGTTAAAAGTATCACGACAATAACTTTTTTCATGTTTTAACAAGTACAATCGTCTGCTTCAGATTGATCCTTAAAAACTGAATAACAGTTTCTCTATATAAAAAAATAAAACTCGTAAATATCATCCCCAAACATTTAATTTGAATACAATTACATAACACCATATTTGAAAGTAAATAAAAAAAAACAGCATTACCTAGTTTGACAGATTTGCAAATCAAAGTATCTATGTATACAGGGTGTTGCATAAGTACTTGTACAAACTTTAAAGGGTGATTCTTTGACTAATTTTAAGATACAAATTTCATATGTACATGGGTCCGCTACGGCTTGGTTTTCGAGATACAGGTAGTTCAAAAAGAATATTATATTTAGGATTATATGCTTGTTCAATAGCATCGCAATTTGGTGCAATTCGGGATACAGGTGTATTGATGACACCAGAGCTGTCAAAAGAACTAATAAAAAATACGAAAAATAACAAAATACAAATATCATTCAAAAGACAACAATGCACATAATAGTCGGTACCAAGCCAAATAGGTAGTAGGTAAATATAGATTTATTTTGTTTCGGGCTTGGGCTTGGCACCGACTTATTGTAATCAAAACTACCCACCAAACGGATACATTTAATTTTACGCAGATGCTCAAAATGTTAACTTTCTTTCATTAATAGAGACCTGTGAAGTGAGCTTACCTCTTACGCCCACGTATTAAGTACTAAGTTTCAGTTATCAGTTATAATTTTTTATTTTCCAAGAAAGCGAAACGAGATATTTAAAACGGCATTGTGCCGCCCTCATGTATACCTCCGGGGGCGGCATCGAAAATCGCTACACGTCACAAACTTGTAAATGCTTAGAACTACCCCTATATCAAATTTCTATTTTCTATCTTTTTTGTTTCATACCCAAAGCCCTATTCCTACCGAGCTTATTATTTACCCGAAGAAACATTAAAAAGAAGTAAAATTTAAGTACCTAAACCGATAAAGTGGAACTTATACCTGATGAAGAGACAGACTATTATAATAGGTATACCTAATATAATATAGGTAGCACTGATAATTTTTTTATTATAGGTATTATAAGATCTACAACAATCTTGTTACATCTTTGCCACATTGTCTACGTGAAATATTTAGTCAAAAGTATGTTTCTATCTAAAAGCTTTTCATTTAACGATTGTTCGCCACTGATCATGGGACTGGTCTAGTCTTGAAACATGTATGACATGGATTAAATATTATTATATTAAATTTAATTCATAGAGATTAGGCTTTTATTTCAATACTGTACTTGTAATAAATCACCCTGTGTGTTTCTTTTACCGACGAATTGGCAACAGCACGACACACACCACATTCGCTTGTTTTTTTTTCTACCCTCCCTGCGTATCCCCTCCAGATTAATACAGAATTTCATCAATTTCTCTCTCTGACAATACAGCATTGCCGGTGCATATCTGTTGCAAATGATCTAAATAATTGTTATACGTTGCGTTTTGTTTTTGATATTAATAAACTACAAAACGGTTTCTGGCTGTGACAATACTGCTCTATGCTTTACACGCTAGTCTACGCCACGTAGTGGCAGGCATACTTAGAGATGTTCTGATTTTAATGCATTGGGCTGACTATCTATTGTGTAGATTAATCTTTGGTTTTGGTATTATATTATTGTGATAATCATTCATTTATAAGTAAAATCTATGCATTTATTGTAGGTTTATCTTAGGGGTAAATTTAAAGCATGGTATTGAAGAAAATCATTTATTTAATAAATACAAACAATTTCAAAACGAATAATATGAAAAACCAAATATCTAACAGTAGCAAGTAAATGAACATGTAGGTTTACATTATTTTTTTTTTATTATTTTTGAATTTTTTGATCCTGTGTTTTCAATATGTTCCCAATAGGATTTTCGAAAATAATTGTACCTGAAACGTCATTTTCTGTAACATTTAAAATTTTACAATACGGTATATTGGAACCTTCTGGAAGTTCAACTGACTTCCCTATTGGACATATAAAAATAGTTTGCCCAGACGAATCTAACAGTTCTTCATCTGTAGTAATTTCACCAGTCTTTTTCCGTAAAATATATGAACTTATTCCAAATAATACAAAAATTTCTGATTTCAGTTTTTCCAAAGTTAGTATGTTACCTTTTGGGTTTTCTAAGACCAACAATCCTTTAGTTGCGTTATGACAATAACGGGATTTTAAATCGACAACGTGTAAATTAATCCATTTACTTATGGGCGTTGAAGCATCACTAGATTTTGTTAAAGCAATGTGGAAGGAACAATCTTTCAATTTTTGTATTTCTTCGATAATTAGTTGATCTGAATGTTTCTTTTGTTTTATATCTTTAATATTCGCTTTAATTGTTGACTCAATGAAATCTCTATACTCTGTGGCTACTCTGTAAATATCACCTTCAGTTTTGTAAAATACTGTTATTTCATCAGTTGGAACCAAATGGGCCTTCTTTCTGAGTTTCTGAATACGATTTATTATTTCTCTTGCAGTGCCTTCATCTTGCATTGAAGCATCTGGAGTAACATCTAACAAAATTAATACATCATTATCGCTGTTAACTTCATATTGATTCGTATTCAGTGTTTCAGATTTAAATATTAATCTAACTTCTGTTATGTCTATGCGATGTCCGCATATTTCGCGATGACCCGCTTGAACCATCTCATTAATATTACTATCAGACAAAGCGTTTAAACCTTGAGTCACCACCTTAAACTGTTGCTTCAAACGTAGACCCAAAATTTTATGATCAGGCTCAGCCCTCAATGTTATTCCATATTTACTTTTATCAGTTGTTGTGTCAATTTTTCGTACATTTAGTTCAGACAAAATATACTCCTGCAGTGAAAGGATATCTTCTAGATATTGTGGATCCTGATGAACTATTATGATTTCAGGAAGAGGATATTTAATAGGAATCGTTTTACGGTCTCTCAAAACTCTTCCCAGTTCGATAACAGTTTGCATACGAGATACCGCTCTTTCAATATTTATATCAATTAAATCTTGATTTGCAGTCGGTAGCATTAAATAATGAACGCTTTCTATGTTACAATCCGTTAACTTTTGTAGATACTGATACATCGTCTCGCATAAAAATGGTGTAAATGGAGCCATCATTTTAATTATGTTAAAGAGTATATTAAATAATGTATTTAAAGCACACTGACAGTCTTTTGAACCACCTTCACCTTTTAGACGTTTCCTGTTCATTCTTACGTACCAGTTGGTAAGATAATCAATATATTTTGCCAGTCTGGGTATTACATTATATAAATGATACAATTTCATTTCTTCCCTCACGTATGCTAAAAGTGACTGAGTAAAAGACACTATCCATTTATCCATAATATTCGTGCTATTCATATTTTGTTCCTTGTAATAGAACTCTTGCTTATTGTCTTCTACGTAAATTTCAATACTTTGCATTAAAAATCTAAAAGCATTGTACCATGGCAAAAACACGTCCTTTATAATATCTTTTACTCCTTCTTCCTTAAATCGTAAGTTTTCAGCTCTAACAACAGGTGAATTAATTAAATACAATCTCAATGCATCAGCACCGTATTTCGAGACCACAATCAGAGGATCTGGAAAGTTCTTCTTACTTTTAGACATTTTCTGGCCATCACTTGCGAGCACCAAACCATTGGCGACCACATTTTTAAATGGTGCTTTGCCAAATAACGCTGTAGAAATCACAATTAAGGTGTAGAACCATCCCCGAGTTTGATCAATGCCTTCAGCTATAAAATCAGCAGGAAAACAATCTTCAAATTCTTTGGCATTTTCGAAAGGATAATGTTGTTGAGCGTACGGCATGGAACCTAAATAAAAGATAACTTTGTACTCAAATAACAACTACAGGATAAACCAACGTGATAAGACTATAGTAGTTTGTGCAACGAGTGTGAGCAAGACGCCGAGGCCGGGTGCTCAATCGTCTGAGTGCGATATGGACATTCCACACGAGTTGTCCAGTATATTTTTTCTACGACTGATTCAAATATAGACTAGATAGGTAAGTATTATCGAATGATATTATTTATACAAGTATTTAGGTGTAAATATTTTTTTGAATGTTAACTAGTTAACTTTTTCTTCTTTTAAAAGAGAAACTTAAATTTATTAAAAAATACCTATATTGAATTTGTAGTAGCTATATCTAAATAAAAAACGTTTCCGAGAATGAAAATTAACATACATAAATAAAAGGATATACCTACCTACGTAGAGAGCAAGGAACATTTTAAAATAAAAATCAGCTATAATATACATGAGTTATTCGAAAGCAACTACCAACTGCTTACTACATACGATTTTCAAAGTCAAAGAATATTGTAATTTTGTTATTTATGTTTGACAGTTTCATTAACAATTTGACGTTTAGAAATAATATAAAAGACAATTAGAATAATTAATCAAAGGTGCCATTGCCAACTAAAACACGCAATTTGATTGGTTGATTTCATATCCTAACTAGTATGGATATGAAATTATATTCGTTCAGTTCACTGGAATGGTGTTAAATAATGAGATATATTATTTAAATAATGTATCTCATTATTTAACAATGGTTATGGGCCCAGCAGACATCTAAAAAGTCCAAGAATACACTGCATAAACTAGAGTATCTGGCAAGTAATAAATTGTGTTCAATTTAGAAGACAGAAAATGTCGTCTCAGAGTGTTTACAGAGTTGAACGATTAGAAGGGTCTAAAAATTATGCTACATGGAAGTACGCAATGAAAATGTTACTTATTAAAGACAATCTTTGGCAAGCTATTGAGAAAGATGTAATACAGAAAGAAATTGATCAGCAAGCTTTAGCAGCGATAGTTCTAAATATTAATCCAAATTTATATGTTCGCACAAAATCTGCAAACACAGCAAAAGAAGCATGGAATCGTTTAGAAAATGTTAAGAAGCCTGAAAGACATAACTATGCATTAAAAAAATGTTTTATATGTGGTAAAGCAGGACATTTCGCTAATGTTTGTAGAAATAGAAGTTCGCAAGTTAAAAATCAAAGTTTTTCGAAATATAAACCTAGAGAAAGTTCAAATCAATTAAAACAAGCGTTTGGAGCATTTGAAGGTCATAAACAATCTTCAATAGATCACAGATGGTATCTGGATTAAGGGGCTACTCGGCACATGAGTTCCCATGAAAAATATTTTGATGAAGTTACTGAAACAGGAATTCCAATTAATATAGAAACTGTTAATGGAAATTCGATATCATCAAATGGGCAAGGTCATGTGTCATTATCTCTCAATGTTTATGGGAAATCTGAAGATATTTCTATAAAAGATGTATTATTAGTTCCCGAATTAACAATGAATCTTTTGTCTGTTGGAAAAATAACTGAAAAAGGTAACGAAGTGTTATTTACAAGTAGAAAATGTACAATACGAAAAGCAGAAACCAAAGAAATCATTGGAACTGGAACAAAAAATGGTGATGGGATACATTAGATCTGGTTAAAACAACTGGTTTGCTAACAAAAACATTAAATGAATATGATATTTGGCATCATCGTTTTGGGCATATAAGAGAAGGAGGGTTAAAACGATTGCAAGGTTTAGTTAAAGGTCTACCTTCAAATTTACAAGCATCGACATCATGTGTAAACTGTATTATGGGAAAACACTCCCGAACACCATTTCCAAAGGATAAAAGTAAGCGTTCGAGAGAAAAATTAGAATTAGTCCATAAAGATTTATGCGGTCCTATGCAAGATGAATCAATAGGCGGAGCAAAATATTTTTTGACTTTTATTGATGATAACACCAGAAAAACTTTTATCTATTTTTTAAAACAAAAAGATGAAGTATTTTATTATTTTAAGAAGTTCAAATATCTGGTTGAAAATGAAACGGGAAAGAAAATAAAAAAGATAAGAAGTGACAATGGTACAGAATACGTCAATAAGAACATGAAAGAATTTTTAGAAGAAAATGGAATTCAACATCAGTTGACAGCATATACGCCACAGCAGAATGGTATAGCTGAGCGAGCAAACCGCACTATAATGGAAAGAGTAAGGTCTATGCTAAATGGAGCTGGTTTGGACAATTCATTTTGGGCTGAAGCAGCAAAAACTTCTGTTTATTTAAAGAATAGATCTCCAACAATTGCTTTAACAAACACAACTCCTGAAGAAGCCTGGAGTGGTAAGAAACTAAATCCTTTTTAAAAGTTTTTTGGTTGTAAAGCTTTCGCTCATGTTCGTAATACAAAACGTAGAAAATTGGACTCAAAATCAATTCAATGCATTTTTGTCGGATACGACGAGCATTCGAAAGCATACAGACTTTTTAATAAAGAAAATAATGAGATAGTAATATCAAGAGATGTTATATTTATTGAAGATGAGCTCAACGTCAACGAAATTAATATAGACGAAGAAGACAGGAAAGAAAATGAAATTATAGTTAGACAAATACCTGTCAACAAAAATAAAGTAGTTGAAATTGGGCAAATATCAAATGAGAATATTATAGAAGAAATGCAGCTAAATACAAATAGAAGGCATCGATTACGATGAAACATTCTCACCAGTAGTACGACAAACAACCTTAAAAACTCTAATTGCAATTGCAACACAATTTGATTTAAAAATGCACCTTATGGATGTCATAACAGCATATTTGAATTCACCATTAGATGAAGAAATTTATATGGAATTACCCAAGCAAAAAAACTCAAATTCAAAAGAATTTTGTAAATTGAATAAGGCGATTTACGGATTGAAACAATCAGGGCGAGCATGGAATAAGAAACTACATACAGAATTGATCAAAAATGGATTGATTCAATCAAAAGTTGATCCCTGTGTATATTTCCAAATAACCGCAGATGACATTTTAATTGCAGCAGTTTATGTCGATGATATTTTAATATTTGCGAAGAATGAAACTCAGTTAAATAAATTTAAAGAAAATTTGAGATCTATTTTCAAAATGAAAGATATGGGTTCCGCGCATCAGTGTTTAGGAATAAGAATTTCAAGAAATTGGGATGATGGTATCATTGCTTTAGATCAAAGAAGTTACATTGAATCGATTTTAAATGAATTTAATATGTATGAATGTCATCCTGTATCTACACCAATCTTAAAAGATCAACAATTGACAAAAGATATGGAACCTAAAACAAAAAAGGATATTGAGCAAATGAAAAACGGGCCATATCGAAATGCAGTTGGTAAATTAATCTATTTGTGTCAGTGGACAAGACCTGATATCAGCCACGCAGTTAGCGTAGTCAGTAAATTCAACAATAACCCAGGAAAAGCACACTGGACTGCAGTAAAAAGAATCATGCGATATTTAAAAGGAACCGTCGATAGAAAGTTGGTATACAGGAAATCACAAAACACTAATATTGGATTAATCGGTTATTGCGATGCTGATTGGGGAAGTGATAAAGATGATAGAAAATCATATTTAGGATATGCGTTTAAACTTGGGCAGTCCTTGATTTCATGGAACTGTAAAAAATAGGCTACAGTTGCATTATCTACAACCGAAGCGGAGTATATGTCTATGAGTCATGCCACAAAGGAAGCTTTATGGAAACAACAATTATTGGAAGAATTAAATATTTTTAAAATTGAATGTAAAACTATTGCAATTTATAATGATAACAAAGACGCTACAGAACTTTCGAAAAATAATGTGTATCATTCAAGAAGCAAACACATAGACATACGTCATCATTTTCTACGCGATGTTGTTGACAAAAATAAAATTTTAATTAAACATATTGGAACTGACAAAATGATTGCCGACATATTGACCAAGCCTATACAGCAAAGGAAGTTTGAATGGAGTCTACAAGAATTTGGAGTTCTCGACATTCAATTTTTAGATAGTCCAGAATATGCAAAATCGCCAAGATAGGTGGGGTGTTAAAATAATTAAATTATAATTATTTTATTTTTAATCTTGGCGTCTAACCACATTGTATATTATGGTGTCATTATTATATTTATGAAGTTGTCAATTAATTTATTTTAATTATAAATAGTTATTGCTTCTAATTTAATAAAATAGTTATTCATTATTTAAATAATATATCTCATTATTTAACAAATGGCATACATATACATTCTACATATGGTTCAAGAATGACCAAATATCCATGTGGGAGTAGAAAAAATACATTTGATTTGTTTATTCATAAATTTTCACTATAGACGTCACGAGGTTTTACAACGAAACTGGATGTATTATTGCGTTTCTGCTGGAGGTACATTATTTTCAAATATGCTGGGAGCTTCATGAGTGGCATAAGAGAGCTATGTTTTTCTAAGTGTTTTAATTATTACTAAATAATCTTCATCCAGAGATTAAATTGCTTCCAGTTAACAAGTTTCGACGAGAGATCAAAACAAATTTGCTCGGCAATAACACCTTGTTTTTTTTTAATTTTAAATTCGAAATTTTAATTTATATGATCATATATTTTAATAATTAGTACTGTTTTCCTGTATTTGTTGGCTCTCCTAATTGTAGGAACAAATATTGATTAAATATTAAAAATATAACATATTTTGTATATAATATTTCTAAGCGCGTAAATTATACGCATAAAAATCAAAAGGGAAATTTTTCACCTTACTAAAGATACGGCGACTCTTCATCAAAAACAATTTTGCTTAAATCGGAGCTGGGTGTTTTTCGCCATATTTATTATATTTTGCCATTAAAATGACGAGAAATATAGTATATCATGCTATCTGTAGAATAAACTATATTTTAATATTAGTATTACCTGATTCAAACCAACAGTCAAACACTTCAGAGACTCTTCGGAGTGGAGGATTACCAGGGACTGCACTAGGTATCTCTAAGTGATCAACACTTTCCCTGTGTAAATCTGTGATTTTCTTGCCCGTCAATTGTTCTAATTCGGCAATGCTTCCGACACATCTTATTTCTTTTCCATCAGGGGAAATCCATAACGGAATTGGTGTACCCCAGTAACGATTTCTACTAACTGCCCAATCTCTTGCCTCTTTCAACCAATTACCGAAACGCTTTTCTTTTACAAAATCAGGTACCCAATAAGTACTAGATGTTGATTCCAAAAGTTGATTCTGCATGTGTTCTACTCGAATGAACCATGATGGTATCGCTCTGTAAATCAAAGGTGTTTCGGATCGCCAACAAAATGGATAACTATGTTTTATCTAAAATAAACAAATTTGTTATTAACTAAAACACATTTTTAATTATGAAATTCATACTTGAGACAGGTGCACAAGTCGGTTATTTTCTTTCAACTTAGCAATTATATGTTTATCCGCATCTTTGACGTATTGACCTTTAAAGTCAGAGACTGGATCTGTGAATTTTCCGCTTGCATCTACTGGACAAACCGGAGTTTGGTCTCTTATAATTACACCCGCATTTAGGCAAACCCGATTATCGTCTTCTCCGAAATAAGGTGCTTGATGTACAACTCCAGTACCAGATTCTTCCGTGACATATTCGTCAACCAAAACAACGAAAGCATCTTAAAGATAGACATAAAACCAATTCAAAATGGCATTAAGGTAAATTTTTATATCTTACTTTTTTGAGTTTGTTTAAAATATGGAAAAGGGGGTTCATAACGCAACCCTTTCAAGTCTTTTCCCGGAAATTTTTCCAAAATTACATAGTCATCAGCTGCGAAAATTGACTCAATTCTAGCTTCCATCATGATATAAATATTTTCAGTAGATTTTTGTTTCAGCTTTACATAAACTAATGATGGATGAACACACGCTGCTAAATTACTCGGTAAAGTCCACGGCGTAGTAGTCCACACTAGCAATGCAGCATTTTGTTTATCTCCAATAATAGGCAAACTTACAGTAACTGCAGGATCGACCACATCTTTATAATTTTGTCCAGATTCAAAGTTAGACAATGGAGTATTACATGCAGTCGAATAAGGCATTACTTTTGTGCCTTGGTATACCAATCCCTTCAGATACAATTGCTTAAAAACCCACCAAATGGACTCCATGAACCATGGATATAGAGTTTTGTAATCATTTTGAAAATCTAAAAAGACAACAGAAATAAAATTACTTATATCATTCAATACTGATTATGTCTGTTCAAAATGGTTGGAATATAAATGTATATACGGTCAATCGATATGGAGGGATTGAGCAATTTCTAACGCATGTACATTAAAGGCAGAATTTAACAATCTTTCTGACGGTCTTTCGGCGTCCAAAGTGGAGTCCCACAACGATCTGTGCTGGACCAATTCGGTTTTCATTGTACATCAGTGAT
This sequence comes from Apoderus coryli, assembly GCA_911728435.2. Classification (NCBI taxonomy): domain Eukaryota; kingdom Metazoa; phylum Arthropoda; class Insecta; order Coleoptera; family Attelabidae; genus Apoderus; species Apoderus coryli. The sequence continues at coordinate 11,215,544 of OU452210.1, forward strand.
CTACCTGCCATCACAATTCTAAAAGCATGCTCTATGCAAATGATACCAAGATTTACTACAATCCCTTTACGGAAGTCGGAAACGCGAGTGACCTGCTCTAAAGGCATATACGAGTTATTGGTTGATGTCTCTGAATGCGAAAAAGTATTGCGGTTTTATATCTTGATGCGAATAATCCTCGCGTGCGACCGATTATTGACCGCAGCCATATTACGACTGTTGGGGAACAGAGGGACTTGGGTGTGATCATCGCGGCGTACATGGCAAGGGAATATTGTTAAAATTTTTAGATTTATATCTATTAAAACGCAAAGCAAGTCTTGCCATAGTTTATTATCAGACGATTTTTGTAACACCAAGAATTAAACTCATCCAATGTGTTTTTGACCGTCGTACACAATATATCAGGGTCTTTATCGTAAATTAAGATCGTTGTGACCGGGTGGTTCATTTATCTTGAGACAGCCTTATATCTTATATATATATATACGGCACATTTTTCGGAAAAAAAGTTCAAATTAAAGTTGTTTGCTATTGTGGGGGAAAAACAACGGTGGCACCCATTGGCGAGTTTGTCAACAGTTTCAAGGTTATCTCAAAGTCAACTCGTTTTTTCTTAATGGAAACTGTTGGAAAACTCAACACACTGTGGTTGATTTACCATGTTATAATAATTGGCACATGTCTATTTTATTAATAATATAAGTTTTGAAGTTGTCAAAAAAAATATAAAATGAAATAGTAGTTTTTGTCAAGTAGAATAAAAGTGTTTCTTTAAACTAAACTACCAAAATAAATATCCTTATTTTATTCAGTTTAATCAACATAAACTAACAGAAACATACAGTGTGTCCCAGGATAGATGTAACAAGAGGTCTGAATGACAAAAAATCTTTGAATTTTGGAATGACATTTGGGGAATGAGTTCTGCTTTTTTTAAAACTAAGGGTGTTTTATCAACAAATTTATAAAAAGCATCATCAATGGAGTGTCTTTCTTTTACAATTTGCGCCAAATTCTACTAACAAAAGTTGTTTAATGCAATTTTGTATCCCCGCACGGAATATAAAAGCATATTTTTGGAAAAAATACTAGTTTTCAATCATTAGTATTATCATAGAATACTTCGTACTATTTTATTTTGTATCTTACAACAAACGCCACATAAACATTGTAACACATAATAAATATTAAGATTGAGACAACAAACGTATAAACAAACTGGGTAATTAGCAATAGGTTTAATATTTTGTAATAAACATTAATAATCTCCGCACATCTTTCGATCCTTCGTCTGAATTTTCCTTAAAACTTTTCTGAAATTTGTTCTAAAATTAACGAGTTTGCAGCATTTCTAATAATTCTTTCCAGTAATATTGCTGCATCATTAGGAAGTGGTTCAGCATAAACCAACTGTTTGAGACGACCCCATAAACAAAAATAACATCTCATTCTAAATAAAAAGTATTTGTCGTATTATGATTGAAATTAAAATATTATCTAATTATTGCAAAAAAGTATTTTTTCCAAAAATATGCTTTTATATTCCTGAAATTTGGTACGGGGATATGAAATTGCAATCTAAACAACTTTTGTTAGTAGAATTTTGGCGTATATTGTAATATAAAGACACTCCGTTGATGATGATTTTTATAAATATGTTTATAAAACACCCTGTACAACATGGATTTAACCCTTTTTTTATGGGTACCTCAGTTTTAAAGCAAGCAGGACTCATTCCCCAAATGTCATTCCAAAATCCAAAAATGTTTTGTCCTTCACACCTCTTGTTACATCTATCCTGGGACACACTGTATATTTTTCATTACCGAATCGGATTCTACATAAAAAAACAAATAACTTTTGTTAATATTTTTTTTTTGATTCCGATAATAATATGGGTTAATTTCTCTGTTTTATGTTCTTGGAACTGAGGTTCAACAATTTAAAAGAACGAGCAAATATGTGGTTTCAACATGATGGCTGTCCTGCACATTATGCCAGAATTTCCCGTGAAGTGTTAGATCATGAATACCCTGATCGATGGCCCCGTTGTGTGGCCTGCTAGGTCACCTGATTTAACGCCCCTCGATTTCTTTTTATGGGGAAGTATTAAAGAAGTAGTCGATCAGAACGCCCCAACTACACCGGAAAATATGATGGAACGCATTAGAAATGCTTGCAGAAATGTGACCAGAGAGAATATTAGTCCCCCTTGAAACGGTTGTCAAATTCGCAAATGGATACCACCACTGCATTTGCCCCACAATAGCAAACAAATTTTATTTGAACTTTTTTTCCCAAAAATGTGCCGTTTTTAAAATAATAATAATATTCTTTATTGTCTAACAGCTTACAGACCCAATATAACTAAATAAATAAGCTACTATAATAATAAACTAATTTATAATCCTACAAAACAAAATACGCACACACATCAGATGGCCAGATTTTGCAGGAACCGAGACAATTGAGCGCAGAAAGATCTTACAGGCTCATTGAAATAATTAATTTCTTGACTAAATCCTTCTATGTTACATGTTTGGCATGCTCGAAGTAGTGGTGCTTTGGATTCATAATTAGTACGAAAAACAGGAACGTGAAACAGTCTGCTACTCCTCGCAGAGGGGCGCGGTATGTTAAAATTTAAGGATCGGAGTAGATTTGAACAGTCCCCAAGCTATTTATAATGTGTCCTGCATGAGATTGGTAAATGGGAGACCATATTATAGATGCGTACTCAAGCTTAGATCTTACCAGAGCACAATACAAATTGGTTACACATTCAATATCACTAAAATCTTTGGTAACACGAAACAAAAAGCCAAGCATGCGTAGTGCATCTCGGGTAATACTTTGAATATGATAATTAAATGACAATTCAGTGTCGACGTAAACTCCAAGATCCCTGACAACATCACAAGACTCAAACGCAGTGTCACTCAGCTGATAGCGATATTCAAAAACAGTTTGCGATTTTGAAAATATGACAAACTTACATTTATTAATATTTAAAGGCAATTTATTATAGTTACACCAATCTTCAAGCTTAGATAAGTCGCGCTGCAACAATACGCAATCCCAAGTGTCTCGAATAACACGATACAACTTCAGATCGTCTGCAAACATCAAATGGTTGCTTGTAAGTTCCTGGGATATGTCATTAATGAAAATTGAAAATATTAATGGTGCCAAACAGCTGCCCTGAGACGCTCCGCTGGTGGGTGTGAAAGTTTCCGATTTATGACCATTGTATTCGACATAGTGTTGTCGATCAGACAAGTAGGAGGCAAAAAACGTTAAAAGATCCTCATGAAAACCCAACTTCGACATTTTCCGTAGGACAAGCGAATGATCCAGCTTATCGAAAGCCTTCGAAAAATCAGTATAAATCGCATCGATCCGCAGACCCTCCCCGAGGTTACGAAATACATCCTCTAGAAAACAGGTTAGGTTGGTGAGTGTAGAGCGGCCTGGGAAAAAACCGTGCTGCTGTGGATCAATCTGATGCTTAATTTGAGTAAATATTTTTCGGTGTAATGCCGCTTCAAAAAACAAAATATAAGGCGGTCTCAAGATAAATGGACCACCCGGTATAAGTGACCTTGTGTAATGTTCTCAGGGAGATCATTAATATAGATCATGTTGATCCAGTTACGATTTTGAAAATAAACCAACATATACTATACAAGAATATCTACTATCTACTTAGTTATTTAAGAATTAGGGGTACACACAGTGGGTTATTAATAGAACATAAAAACAAAAACATGAAAAGAGTCTAAATACAGTAGTTAGTATCTATCCATTAAACAGGTTTTTAGCAAATTTTAGTCATACTGAGACAATGCAAATCTAAAATTAATGCATTGAAAGTTTTTAACATCCTACAAAGGAGAATTTTGCCCAGCATTAGTTCGTCTAAATGGTATAAAAACAATTCATTGTTTCTCAATGTTCAGAGTGGCGCGTTAAAAATATTTTCTAAAATAGAATCTAACCGCAGCAAGCCCTTCAATATTTTAAATATAAATCAGAAACTTGCCTTCTCTTTTGTAATGCTATTATTGAATACCTGCTTCGCATAATGGAATTGTAGTTTATTGGAAGACTGAGTATGATATCGGAGTTATACGCAAAGTATTTAATAAAATTTGTGTTGTATGCGCTCGATACGTTTTATACAGCACGCACATTGCGCTGTTGATGCCAAGCTCAGCTTTCCGTATATAAGTGAATAATACAATGATCGAAATTTCTAATAATAAACACGAAAGTTCTGTTTCAGCTCGTTATAAGTGTGTCAATGTGTTCCTTAAACATCGTTTTACTATCCCAGATCTCACACTTCAACGAAACGTTACCAAGAGTATAGTCGTAATCATGGATATTATTTCGTGTAAATATATATATTAAAGAGATGAATACTTTATAAGAATATAAATTACCAATCCATCGGCCCATTCTTCCGACAATTGTCTCCCATTCTGCACTATAACGCGTTACTATTTTTCTACATTCTGCGTTATATTTGTCAATACCCATAGCCATTACATCATCTGGTCCCTTAATACCCAGAAATTTATCAATTTCAAATTCAACTGGGAGTCCATGACAATCCCAGCCGAATCTTCTCTCGACATGAAATCCCTGCTGGTGAGCATATCTTGTAACAACATCCTTTATTGTACCAGCTAGAATATGGCCATAATGAGGGAGACCGGTAGCAAAAGGTGGCCCATCATAGAAAGTAAATCTACAGGAATTTAATCAACACTGAATAAGTTTAACTCAGCTGAATAATTAATTTACCTTGGTCTGTTCTTTGATTGTTTCAAGCATGTTTGAAAGGCGTTAATGTCTTTCCAAAATTTTAGAATTTTTTCTTCCTCATCTGGAAAGTTGATAGATTCTGGTACGCGAGGGATATGTTGAACTTTAGCACTAGACATTTTGTTCAAAACTACTCACTCTCAATAATTACGAAAGTATAAAAAACAAAACAAAATTATTGTACCATATTCAAAAATTCTGATTTAACCAACATAACACCTAACCTCTCAACCTAAAACATTTTTGACCTGAACGTAACGTGGAACAGTGTTGCCCTGGCACGATTTCCAATTATGTAAACGCTAAACCAAAATGATCGAATTAGGCTAAAATGTGTGCAAAATTATAGTATAAAAAAGCTCTTGACCTCTATTAGGCTAAACATTTTCTTTTTTACTAAGAAAATAGGCTTCAATACACCAAAAACCAAGCAAATAAAGAAGAAAACACAAGAAAAACAAAAATTTCGGTGCAAAATTAGGTTAAAGTCGATAATAATGATTAACTCGAATTTACGTCAAAATTATGTTAGCATTTGATAATTATGTGTAAACGGGCAACACTGACATGGAAGTCCGTCTTGAAACCAGAATAAGAACGTTATTTGGAAATAAGTGCTACAGGCTACAAACCATCATAATACTAATTGGAAAAAATATCGATATATGGATGGATGATATTTTTACTCCAAAAATCGATATATATCGCCGATATTTGCTTTAGCGATATATTGAAATATCGATATTAAAATCCAGCTATCAATTGTGATATTTTTTTTTAAATTACTGATATACTTAATTACCTATACGTACCTATATTACATTTTTTCTTTGTCCACAAAGCAATGAAAGGTTTTTGTCCCTTTTTTACTAATCGTTACCTATGTAAGACGCAAGGTCCGTGTAAACTAGGTTGATATTGATTGTCAATTGTATTCTTAATGTCGTGAATGTTGTGTCACTTCGTCACTAGTCAGAAGCTTTCTTTGAATAAAAGTCACCAAAGGAAGCTTTCCTTGAATTTCCCATTTTGCATTATTACTACAGAATACATGTATGCTGTATTATTACTCTTAGCTGTTACTGAACGCCGGCGCCGATTACTTTCATTTATTTAGGTAGTTATTTGAAATATAACAATGTCCCCACCTATGTCAGCAGTGTAGAGCTTTTTCAAGAAGAGTGTTTTGACGAGCATTTCTGTTTCTGATAAATATTGGTATTTATAAAGTTTTCTGTTTTAATGTAAGATCGAGCATTATAGCATATTAAAGTACATCATGTGATTAAATTTTCGATATCAAATTTTTGTTTCTTTATTTCGGATATTACCTATATCGTTAAATCGATATTTAGTTTTACAATATCGAATGACCGATACAATATATTTTTAAAATATTGATATAATATATATCGATATTTTTTTTCGATATCAACATCCCTAGTGGGGGATAGAAGGATTATTAAGCGAAGTGAGGCATAGCCTACTAAATTAGCGCAGCGTTGCCTCCGTTCTCTTTGTTGCTCTAGTCGCCGGTTTTCAATAACTGACCCAATGACGATGCGCACGTTTAGTTATTAGCGAGTTAAGGCAAAACCAAGGCCGTATACGTATCTCCATACGTAAACGTGAGATTTTGGTTATGTTTACACTAGATAAGCAGTCATTCAAAATAGAGTTAAGGTGCCATCCTTAGACAAATAAAGAGAGTGGACCCGTAACTGTGCCGGTCGTTGTGTTACCACCTAGCACATATCCCTTAGATTCAGAGGCGTAACATACATAACTTATGTGATATATTTTTGAAATTTTATTTAATTTTGATGATTAATAGTTTTAATAAAAAAAGTTATGTGCATGTGGATATATTAATTATAATAATAACAATTCTTTATTTCAAATAAATGTACCTACATATCCACAATCACACGAGCATACAAATAAATGAAACGACGTCAAAAAAGAGAAAAACAAAAAAAAATTGATACTCCTAACTACATATCTAAATAATCCGCCAATTGATATGGTTCTAGTTCCACTAGTAATTTCCTAACTTTATTCTTAAATATCTTCACTCCATTTATTTCTTTGATACTGATTGGTAGTTTGTTCACAAATCTAATTATCATATTATATAATGCTGATTTTTCGGTGAGTGATAATCTGTGAGTGAGAGGTACTGCAGTAGACACAACACCAATACATAACGTTTTTATTGTCCTTTAAATAGAATGAGTTTTGTTAATTGATTTCGAGAATGGGATTTAATTTTTGAGACTGTAGTTTTGTTATGAAATATACACGAACATTAAGATATCTGACAAAAATAGATTTTATTAAAAAGTATATTATGTGATTTGCTGGGCTATCTAGTGCATGTTGTTCTAAAGATTGAAATAATTAAAAAGCTAAAGGGACATTATTTTATTTACTTTTAAAGCAAAAATGTGTAAAAAACAAATTTTTTGGAAAAATATAATGTATGTCTACGCCCCTGATAAAGTAAACATCTATAGAGGTTTCTATCAAAAAATAATGCGTTATCATGTTGATTTTAAATGAATTGTTGTATCAAACAGTTTTAATTAGGTAAACTGAAACCTGTTATACTACATACTAAAAGATAATAGCCTAAAGGTTACTTTTAATTATTAAAAACTAATAAAAACTAGAAGCGACTTGATACATCATTCTAAGTTTTACCTATGAAACGAAATTCTGGACTCCTTTTGTTCACTGCGACTTGGGCAGCCAAAACTCACACAATGTACCATTTTATTAATATATAAAATAAATTTCTATTCCCAATTTTCACAAATAAAATCATCAAAAATGCAAACGTAGTTTTCTGTTTTTCAGCACATAAAAAATGGCCGCCGCATTAAAAGCGTAACACTTGCCATGCATTCAGATATACGAACGTGCGGTATCCCCTCTCTTTGCTAATCTAAGGTGCCATCCAATAAGTTCGTATATGCGGATAGAATACCGCGTCTCTATTAGAAATCAGAATCAGACACAGCATTGACATAACCAAAACACCACATAACCATATAATTTATACACTTTTTGATTATTTTGTTGTTTGGTGTTTTCAAAATAGTTTTACTAATATTAGCTCAAACTAAAAATAGCAATAAATATTGTTTTGGCAGACTTAGCTCTCATATAGAGCAAAAAACAAACCAGTATGCGTCCAGTAAACGGTACATATTATTGTTCTTAACCTAACTTTTTGATGCTCACTTTTGCACTTGAATGGGAGTTCCTATTAATACACCAAAATGCCTGGTAAAGTTAAAGTAAAAATTATATCTGGGAAAAATTTGCCTGTTATGGATCGTTCAAGTGATACTACAGACGCATATGTAGAAATCAAATTGGGCAACACAACGTACAAGACAGATGTTTGTCGCAGAACTTTGCATCCACAATGGAACACTGACTGGTACAGGTTTGAGGTAAGCATTAAAGGTTGTAGTTAATGAGGTGTACTAGTTATGAGTACTATAGTAATGAAATATTTTTAGATCGACGACTCTGAACTGCAAGATGAACCTTTACAAATAAGACTTATGGACCATGACACATATTCAGCCAATGATGCTATTGGCAAGGTATATTTAAATCTTAATCCATTATTGTTACCTGTAGGGGGTCATTTAAAATACTCCTATAATGGTCAAGAAGGTACTATCAATCATGAGATATCTGGTTGGTTACCAGTTTACGACACAATGCATGGAATACGGGGCGAAGTAAATGTTACTGTTAAAGTGGAATTGTTCTCTGATTTCAATAAATTTAGACAATCTTCTTGTGGCGTACAATTTTTCTATTGTAAGTAGTACATCAGTGAGTAATTTTAAATCAGTTACACTATTCTATTTATAGCTCCCATCATTCCCCACGGTTATTCAGCACGTATAATCCACGGATTCGTTGAAGAACTAATAGTTGATGATGATCCCGAATATCAATGGATAGATAAAATTCGTACACCCAGAGCTTCAAATGAAGCACGTCAAACATTATTCTTCAAGCTTTCTGGTGAATTACAAAGAAAAATTGGTGTGAAAGCATTAAATTTAGGCGGAAACGCAGTTATCGGATTCAGACAATGTTTTGATTTTGAAAGAGAGTCTGGAATTGTAGCAAGAGGAATTGGAACTGCTGTGACTTTAGTGAAATGTTTAAACAATGCCCCACCTGTGATAGACCCTGTTAAAGAGGAGTAAGTACTTACTTGATAGTTGGACTGTATTTGTTTTTTTAATGTAGATGCAATCAACCAGGTTTCACAATAATATTCACTCGCCAGATTTGTTTCCTCCCCATTCCTCAAGACTTTTCAGATATCTATCGACCTGTTCAGTTTTGCTTTATGTGGAACTCTTTCGAAATAAGCATTGTTACTAATACCAACTCTATATATCTAATTATGAACGAACTCCATCCTGAAAGCAGTCTTTGGAGACTATGCCTAACGTCTTGTGGAGAGATCTGACTAAACAGCTTGTTATACACGACTTTCGAAAAATTGAACAATATTGAAATCAGTCAGTAGTTGTCAATACGATCTTTAGAACCAGATTTGTCAATTCTAACACGAGAAAACTTCCAAGCCTCTGTCACTGAAATCACAAAAATCAGGAAACTATATGGATAGTTTACGCGTTCTACAAGTAAATTAATAAAATTACCATTTGAATACTCTTCCTGAAAATTCCGTTTCTAATATTGATTGAATATTATTGTGAAACCTTCAGCAATGTTTTTTGGAAATTATGAAACTAGAGTGAAACAATTAACTTAATCTTGTACAACTCAAATACTATTGTGTAACTTTAGGATGGAATGTAGATATGTTAATATAGTAATTTTATTTTTTTAAATGCACAGGAACGTTGACAATTACTTAAAGTTTGTCGGTGGAGAGAAGGGCTTTCGCTTGAGCTCAGCACCAGGCTCTCATACATTCTTTTCCCATTTACCAAATAACAGTCCATCACTTCCTATTAACTTATTGTCATCTACTTTATTTTTTAAACAAGACCAATTTAACAAACGTTTGTATAACTCGTTAGATGCTAATAGTTCAGTTTCACACGCAATTCCACACATTGGTTTAAATAATGATGATAACGTTTCGTTAAAGGTTCTTTTAAATCAAGAAGATAAACGTGGTGAGTCGTCGCATGTGTTTTCTAATAAAATTCGAAGATTAAAGTACTCACAAAAATCCCTATCAAGAAAGATGAATGCTTTGAAAGCTAAAATAAATGACAGCATAGGTGAAGTGGATGAGGAAGCATGTACTTCAGGCGTAAATACAAAAAAAAAATTGTTTAAACGAACTACCAGCGATTCTAGTGTAATGGCTCAGTTATTAGCTAAATCCGTTATCGATGCGCAAAATAGTTTGAGCTGTATTTTAGAGACACAATTTAAAGAATCGAACGACGATACACTAGATAAATTAGAACCTTTAGCAAATTTGCTGAGTAAAACTAATTCAGACTCGGCTGTTCTTGACAACAATGATGACGATTTGTCTTCTGATTCAACTATAACAAGTACTGATTCTGAAGATGAATATAGTCGTTATAAGGGTTCGAGTGCTGACGTAGAAACTATTAGCAATATTATCTCTAATGTAGAGAAATTGCAGTTTTCTTTGGGTAATAAACGATTAAAAAAACAGTTTTCGCTGCCAATATTACCAACCAGCATTAGCGTACCACCCAAAAATGAATCTAATAAAGTTCAGAACAGTATTTCTATAGCACAAATTGATAGTGGTAATTGCGAAGTTCACGAATTAGTTAGCCCACCAATCGAGATGAGTAATGTTAATTTAGAGCCAAAGAAATTAGTCAAAACTGCAATTCAGACAATGCTTCTCGAAAAAATTAATATAGTTGGCTCGTATACTACACAACGTAAAACAGGGTTTCCAAAATCTTGTAGTGCAGTTTCGTTAGCCGATTTTGAAAGAAAACACCGCGAGACAGTGCTAGGTATCCCATTTACATCTTTATCAGTCTTAAGTCAATTGCAATCACAACCTTGTCTTTCAAATTTGGAAAACAGTACAGGTAATATTTTACTTGAAAATCAGGAATGTATTTCTGACACACAATTATTTAAAAATGATTTTCCAGTTAACATAAACAAACACAAGAAAGCTTTTAAATTACTAACTCGCTCAAGAAAATCGAGTGAAAGTGATAAGGATTCAAATAAAAACATTATGTCTCGAATATTCTCAAAAAACAACTCATCAAAACAAACTAAAAATGAACAAACACAAACATCACTTGATATTCCGAACGAAAATGACAACAGTAATTGTTCTACTAATAATTCTAACATTCAAGCTTTGTCTGACAATACAGAAATTGCTACAGACAATATTAGCGTTACTAAACAAGCATGCATAACATCGAATAGGCAAAACAAAGCACCATCTACCGAAAATGGAGCTACACAACTCCAAGGAGAGTCGACACTGAAAATGACTAACTCACCTGTTACAGCAACTTCTTCTTTCGCACTCCGAAGATCTTCTGATTCTGATATTAATGTCACTCCAAAAGGTAACCATATTGTAAAATAATAATCATATTAGAGGTAGAATGTAAGTGATGAACTAGAGCTGTCATCTAAATTAGTCTGGCTAAGATACAGTTGGAATTGTGTATTAATAGGATATAGTTGGAACATAGGTACAAAATCTCAATGTTGAAAATCTTTCCCATTTTTTAGCTGTTCATTCTTATTGTTGTCATGTGTCGTGTGTATCTTTTCTTTTAGACGTGCTATTCCATCAGTTGCATTCTACCAGATGCTAATTAACGAAACTCATTATTACATTAGTAATTTTTTATTTTACAGGAAACAGTTTGCCTGGTTCTGTTGGCAATCCTGTAGGTTATCTTATGAAGCATAGCAAATTTATACGGGCTCAGCTCAACCAAGAAAACTTTGATATGCTGGAATATCCGTTTTTAACTATAACTAAAGTGCCTCAAAACTTTATAGTCCACATTGGTAAGAAATTTAAAATATTTTGATATTTAAAAAAGAGTTTAAACAGATATTTCTTGCATTATGTACATATTGTTGTATTTTATCAAGGTGGTTCTGTAAGTGCAAGGTCTGTAAAGTTACTAGAACGAATATCAAATGCTGATGAACCGGAATCGAGAGATACATGGTGGTCAGAAATCAGAATGGAAATACGATCTCATGCCAGAAGCTTAAATTGTAATGCTGTTTTGGGGTATTCTGAAGCAGCAAGTATTTGGTAATTTTCAATATGTTTACACCAGTTGCTAAGTTTAAGTTTCAAACATTTTTAGTGATGATATTTGTATTCTAAGTGCGAGTGGTACAGCAGCTGTAATAATGTTTCCAAACTATTATGATGAAATTGATGAGATATCTTATTTTACACCAAAGCTAAATCTCTTTCACAAAGAGTTGGTTAGTACGTCTTTAGAAAAAAACATTGAAAAGACCGTGGTAAGATTAAAATCAATCCACTATTTTCTGCATGTTTATACGTATTTTTGAGATACCTGAGTTTGTAACTGCACTTAGTTGGATAATATTTAGTTATGCTGCAAAATATTTGGTATTTCGGATTATTTTTTCAGTTGATGTTATATCTAATATGTATTATTTAATTTTTAGCACAGTACATCTTCAAAAAATAATTATAACAGTCCTGATCACGCTACGCTTAAAAATAATTGCCGAGTTACTCATTTGCCCTACGATGAAAGAATAGTACCCGTTAAAGCCAAAATTTCCAGGTGTAACATGTGCTTGTAAGTAAAATAAAACATATTAATTACGCATCTATTGCTAGGAATTCGCTAATTTTCAGTATGATCAGTAGGAGTTTTCTTTTCTTAAGTTAGTATCAACTGCTGTTTGATATAATATCTATCATATCATGAAGGTAATATCTTAAATTAATGAATTCTGTTTGGAAACTCACTATCTTTACTAATTGATAATCAGGCTAGAACTAACAAAAGAGCACATTTGCGTTTCCTAATTGTTATATTTTTTTTTCAGGAGAGGAAGAGTACCTGAAATACTTATAGCAACTATAGAACCACCTGATGAGCTACCTAACGTCGGTAGAGGCTGTTTTATAGAATCATATTTTTGTAGACCGCTCAAAGATTTGCGTGGAGAATCAATTGCAAAGGATATATCAGATGGGCTTCCATTTTTAGAATATGAGCTGCATAGAATTTTAGTGAATAAACTAAAAATTAGAGGCATGAATGCCATATTTAGTTTAAAAACAAGAATAACCATTGGTGAAAGAATGCTTGTGGGAGTTGCTACTGGTACAGCAATATTTTTATCATCCCTAACTCCAGCAACTTTACCTACGTTAGTATCAGATAGAGATTCTGATGAGAAGAAGCTTAAAAGTTTACAAGAGTTTCTCATCGAAACTGTAAGAAAAAACAAAGAATTATATCAAATTAAGGTAATGAATATATAAGAAGTATTAAACATTATAATTCAAATTTTAATACCATTTAAATTATGTAATAATTTGGACCTCAGTGGACATGCCTTTAAAGGTTAAAAAGTTGAGTTTAGAAGTCCCATGTTTGAGTCTCTATAGGTACATTTGTTTAAACTTCTTTTTGTATTTTTCTCTAAATGAGGTTTCAAACGGTCCCTTTGGCGGTTGGTGGCTATTGGCGTACCGAAATATTTTTTTAGGTATTTAGCAATTAAAAAAACATGTGGACTATTTTCTTTGCTACAAAATATTTGTTTAAGAAATACGTTACTAGATATACGAATATGGAAAATCGCCAGAGAATCAAGTTAAGCTGAGGCATTTTAAATTTTAGTACCTAGTAAATTTCTCATCGAATTGAATTAAGGCTCTATTTCTTAAATAAAAGGTGACGTATGTTTTTAAATAGAAACACCCAATTTCTATTTCATTTTTGAAATTAATTCTAAGTATGTTTCATGTACTATGTGATATACCTAAATTTAACAGTTGTCAAGAAATTTACTATTGAACTAATTCTGAGGAACAACAACACTTTCCTAAATATATGGATAGGAAGGAGAGGTTTTATCGAGTGGCCAGCTAGGTCCCCAGACCTACCCCCTTTAGATTTTTATCTATGGGGTTATCTGAAACCCAAAGTCTATTTCAGTAAACCGGAAACTGTTGAAGACTTAAAGAATATAATTATTAGAGTCGAAATACAACAAATCAAGCTACAAACGCTAACAGAAGTCTTACGAGAATTTAAGGACCGCCTTGCTTATGTTGTTTTTTAATAAATTACCGAAAAACAAACTATTGAATTTGTTATATTCAATCGTAAATTTCTCGATAACTGATGAATTAAGGTAATATCACATACAACATACTTCGAATTTAATACGCATTTCAAAATTAAATAAAAATTGGGTGTTTCCATTTAAAAAAATACGTCTGGTGGTCGTCATTTATTTTTGGACTACCCTGTATTCATGAATTTACAACAGGAAAATCCGCGATCAAAAAGTAAAATCGACGAGTCCTAAGAGATTTTTCAAAAAAAATTATTCCCGATTATATACTACTATATACTATAATTTGGATATATCCAATTGTTGTAGGATGACAATCAACAAAGCAATAAATTACTTACCGATGACGATCATGAAGAAGAAATGATATCTTTGGATTTTGCTGCTGCAAACAAAGACTGTTGTGTTTTAGAGGTAAAGCAGATTGAATATTTTTTGTAGTCGGTATTTTTAACTGGTATCCTTTCTTAGGTAGATGATCCCGAAGATGCCGAAGTACTTAATCTACTAATGGAAGAAAGAGTACCCGAAGGATTTCACGTAGTTAATTCTGAGTTAGTTCCTGGTTTAAACGATTTGGAAGTAATTAAAAATCTCCAAATGTTTACACAGATTTATCGAGCAAAATTCCAGCCTCCATATAATTTACATCGTCATTTTTTGAGGCTTTTACAAAGTGTTTATTTTAAATTAAGAAGAATGGTTCCATGTGCTTTATGTAATTTACAATTTCGTGTCGATTTACCAGAACAGGATGAAATACAACTTTGTGTGATAGGTATGGCATTAGGTCTAGGAAAGAATCAAAAAGACATCAGGAAAAATCTAATGGATAACCCCAAAGGTTAGTGCTGTTCTTAAAAATATTATTGACATACGTTATCTAATATTTCTTTTATTTTGGTAGAAGACGAGCTAATTTTTAGATTAGAAGAGGATCAAATGGAAACTAATTGTTACAGATCTAAATTTACCCAAAGTTTTAAATGCGCCGGGAAGCAGAAGTCACCATCAAAATGTCGATATTCTTTAAAGCAGAGACACGTAAGTTACACGCAAAACTTCGACTTGCAGAACATCATATTTTATAAGACGCTTAACCAGCCGTTTAAGAATTTCTAGTTCTAGTTTTTTTATTGTTTCTGTCTCAGACTATAATGAAGTATGGGTCTAACTTTTTTTATAAAATCTAATTTAATCGAAAAACGAATCAAATGGTAAATTTTTCCATTGGTAAAGCCATGGCGTTTATCGGTTTGTCTGTGCATGACACATTAGTGTAAAATACTCCTAATATTTGTTTTTTGAAGATTCTGTGATTATGTTTTGTAGTTGTTTTTTTTTATTATTATTATTTTAAGTTAACATTTCTGTTTTGTGTATGTCAATTAATATTGTCCTGTAAAACGGAAACTGTTGGTATGTCTGTGGTAAACTGACCGCGACCAGGATCGATTTGGTAAAATATTTTCCATCTAATTGAATAACGTGAAATTTGTTAAACGGTTAGTGTTAGATATAGGGATCGTAACAGCAACTATTTTATTCGATCTAAAGAATACAAAAATGCAATAAAATACAGAGTGTAGTTAATAGGCATGTTAATTAATTTCATTTTTATTAAGTTCTCATAGCAGATGACCCACAACAAAATATTGTCCAAATTTTATTGTTACCATACGAATTCTACGCGTATGTGTTTGCCACTTCCTGTTTATTATAGTTTTTGTTTTTAACCAGATTCCTCATTTTTTTCTTTCATTACAGATTCCGCATAAAGATCGCCATGGTGTTGATATTACACCACTCTCATATGTTCCTGGTGGAAAAATAGAACAGTATTTAGGAAATTTGAATTTCTTCTTTATACGAGAGACCACATCAATACGGGAAGTATGTCCAACTTATATATTGTATTTTTGTACCAGTTGTTTACCATACAAAAGAAAAAATATTATGTAGTATTATACAAAATGCGTACCTGTATTGATCCAAAAGAAAGATTTGTCTAAGTCAAAAGCAGTGTAGTCTGAAGGAGTAATGTTTACAAACCAAGTTTTCGAGACTTATACTGATTTCCTTTAAATTGGAGCAAATAATAATCAAAATATTATTATCAGCTGAAACGAAATTAAGTACTTTCTAACATTTTATGATACCCTAAAAAATGTGAAATAATTGAAAAGCTATACATTATTACTGATTCACACTTTTTATGACGTTATAATTTCCCCCCCTCTGAAAAATATGTTGATAGCAACATAAGATGACTTATCTTCCGCTATGCCACAAAACTATTTGTACTTATTATATTTACAGACACACATTCTTTTTCTAAATTCTCATTCAAAATTTGATGGCATCAACCATTGTTTTAAAAACTTAACTTTTTGCAGGAAGGAGGCTTAAGTGGTTTCATTCATAGTTTTGTGACAGAAGTTTTAGCAATTGTTCGTGCTCACGTTACAGCACTAGGCGGTAACGCTATGGTAGCATTTTTTATAACTGAATGTGTATTAAATCATAATCTCCACAAAAACCAGGTGAGTTTATTTAATGATTGCTAAAATTAATCATAGGACCATCATAGCAGAGAGAATCTGTGGCCACAAAATGAACCTACAATAAAATTATTTTTATTTTTTAGTCCTTGTATCCTTGTAAAATTGGACTAAAGGTAGGTGTTAACAATTACAACAGATATTACATGAAAGTTTCAAATTTCATGTTTTACAATATTTTTATTGCCAGCGTTATTCTAAGAAAAGTAGATAAAAATATAAAATTTATTTCTATAAGTGTTTAATCCTTTGTGTAGTCTACTACTAAATATTAAAACTGTCTTAACATGTTTCGTTTATGTAGTACCGGGTACATACGTGTGTCACAAGATTGAAACAAAAAAATATATAAGCCTAATAAAGTTTATTAGAGTCTCATCATTTGTTGGCATGTGTCCTTTACCTAAAATCCTCATGGAACTTATAATACTAGTACACCTAAAGGTTTGAATAGTTTGAGGAAAGCCCATGCGCGACATCAATCAACTTAACGTAAAATATTCAGTTATGATTATTCACTTGATGTTATATTTCATTTTTCAGGTAAGGACAACAATTATTAAATCATACAAGTACAGTTTTAAATTATTTTATTAATAGGGATATAATAATAAATTACTTATTAATAAGGATATAATAATAAATTGCTTATTAATAAGGATAAAATAATAAATTACCAACATATTTCTACCAATTTTCTGCGTTTAGGAAAGTTGCATTTGATTTATTTCATTATTAATAATATGTTCTATTTTACTATGCTGTCCGTAAAAATTCATTTCTCACAATATACATTCTATGTTCATTTTCCGCATAATAAAACGACTGGTCGTCACAGATTTTTATAATACACATATTTTTTATTATTGCGTTGAACTTTTTAGTTTTAGATATGTTGTCCGTCACTGGAAGTATTATTTTAACCATTTACATGTCTTAAAAAAAAACGCTGCACTATATAATACATTGTTATCAGAAATATGACCAATGGCATGTGCAATGGTAAAGGATTTCATTGTAATAGTATATATTCCTAAATTGATTTTAAACAACTCTAATTAAAGTATATTCATTATTGTTTACATCTAGCCATTGGAGTAGTTATTTTATCTTAGTCTTACATCATATGTGTAATTGAATAAATCTTCCATTATTTAGAGAAGACAAATGAAGAAAACTAAATATCTGTCTGGGAAAAACATTCAATTCACGTGGGGCTCTGCCCATTGAACTACAATAGTATTAGGTAGGGAGAAGTACATAGAGGCCGCATTCTATGTGCTTATGCTTTGGTAGCTGAATTGGCAGACCACCCGCCTTGCGAGACGAATTTAAGCCTATTTTCCTGGGATTTAATGATTTTGGGATTTGATGATCAGCGTAATACTTGTGCCTGTGATTAAAATAATTAAAACACTCAGTATTCAATTTAATAGAATTACAAATAAGAAATAGATACAGTAGCTTTTTATTTTATCCACACCACTGAAATTAAATTACATGTGATTTGGCAAAGTAGTAAACGCGTTAACACTTGCTGTGTCAAAAAGTTTTCCTCTCCTCGCCATAAAACTAATACAAAAGTTTTATAGAAAGTGCATAGTTGTATATTCGAGAATTTGTTCCTATAATGATATGCAAATTATATTTTTTTGCAAATGGAAATATTTCTTTATGAAATAATAATAAAAAAGTTCACAAAAATATTATATTCAATTGCTTTGCTTTCGACATTCTAAATATTTTTCATCGGAAAACTTGTATGGTACAGCTAACTATAATTTATTTTAGAAACTAAAAGAGTTTCGAAAAATATTCTCGAATTTTGCTTGCCATATATTTATAGCCTTTATCTGATTAAGATTGAATTTTGACAGTATTTAGTGTATGATGTATGCATTTTGTCATTTTTGAATATTCTACATATATTTATATTTAAAAATATTAGCTCATAGAGAAAAATCATAAATCAATATTTTAATCTACAACTATACCTACGAATACTGTTTAGTTTTTAACCAATTATTTTGAAAAAATAGTTAAATGACTTTTTGCAATCGGTTTTACTAGTACATATCAACGGTCTGTCATTAGTAGCAAATTATTATTTGAAATTTATGTTTATGAAGCAAAACACATTTATCATCATCCATTGCAAACACAAAATCATATATACAACTTGTAGTAAAGTTATTAGTGGATTTGTGAGTTTGGAATTCTGTCTTCTAAATATAAATACCTAAATGCTTGTTGGTCTGAGATCCCTGAAAGAAGTAGGGTTATTTATTTTAGGGATTATGGTGACATTTGCAGACTTACGATAGAGATTTTAAGATATTTTGAATTGTTCGTATTACGTTTATTTACTAGTTAGTTAAACTAATACTAGTATTTGAAAATTATTGGATTCAGTTCTATACGAAACTGTTTGAGCCTAGACCAGCTTCTAATCATATTATTATTATTTTTGATTGTATAAGTTCATACTTAATTATTTTGATATTATAATCAACTTAATATGGCTATCGCTTTGAGTTCATGGATAACAAATATCTACTTTCATCTGTGTCAGTAAATATACTTTTCACCAGCAAAATTTTAATTCTATAATAATTTTAAATTAGCTAGTCCATATTTTATATTAAAATTTGCCTGTTGAGTCTTAACTTCTGTTTTGAAGTTTATAGTACAAAAATTGCAAAGTTGTATTTACTTTTAACGAGAAAAAACCACCTCATACAGAAATAACAATAATAATTACAATCTCCTTAAAACAAAAAGTTTAATCAAATTAGGAAATACCAGAAATAAAAAATTCTCGGAAAAGAAAGCGTTTCCGCTGCAGATATTTTATTAGCACTCTCATGTAAAATGATACCATAAAATAAACATTGTTGCAGGTGATCTCGGATAAACGAAAGTTTGAATATTTACAGGTCGTTAATTTTATATTTGGAATATAGTTTCGACAATTTTCTTATAAAAATGAATTAAATTATTTTTTAAATATTGTGTAGTTAATTTTGGTTCATATTTTATTTGATCCTGAGCGAGACGAATATTTGAAAAATAATTGGGATATTATGATTTTAAAATGTCTCAGCCGCACATAATATGAATGGTTTTCGACGTTTCAGTGGTATGAAATTTCATGTTTTGTTCCAAGTGAAATCGTTGAAATATACACATACAACTTTTACCATAATATACTATTACATTTGCTTCTAAAATGGATGAATTTTGTCAATATCGGATGTGGTATTTTAATGAAAATTTAGTCGCATTGTTCTATATGTAGGTGTAAACTTTGACAACGAATTTTTAATATATCTAACACAGAATGAGACAGTTTATCACCACGTTCAATGTGAAAATACTTTTAGGCTAATGAAACTTTGATATAACTTTTCAAAAGTTTTGTATCATATAAAACTACTAACTACTTCTAGAAAATACTTTCAAGATGAGTATCATGTAGTTTTTTTGTACAGGATGTCTCGCTGGATGCAGCCACGATTAAAAATATTATCATTTACATCTATATCGTCCCTACGTTGCACCGGAATTGTCCCAAACGACGAACGGATATATAGACGTAATTAGTCCAGTACACCTATAAAAATGCATTATTAAGAAACGCGTTGTATCCATCGGAAAATACTACACCGTATTCAGAGGCAATTGCATTTAAATACATAGTGTAGTCCTTTTTGTTTCAAAGCTTGTCAATGTGTCAACACATTAGTACCTAATTTTCTAAATATCAATTTTAAAAGTTATGTTGTTAAATACATTGGCACTCGGTCATTAAAGTAGTGATATCGAACAAGAGGTTTGACTTTGAAATTAGGTAAAAATTGCCTAGAAATGATTCCTAGTTCTTCCAGTAATTTAACAAATTGTTTTTTCGCAATGCCCATGAGGCTGCAGTGAATCCGGGGACTTTGTCGCACGGACGCGTGTTTTATAACAATAATTAAATTTGAAACTTGTTCAGTTGCAATATGGAAAATAGGGAACAGCGCAGTAGACAAATAAACTTATAAAAGTAGAAGCTCAGAAGTAAAGGGTCTAGATGAAAGTTGTTTATATCGAGGCATACAAAGTGGAAAAACTAAAAATATTTAAGGTGATACAAATATGTTTAAATAATAAAGCAGAAAAAAGGATCACAGAACATAATGGTACTTTATATATATATATAAAACTCTTCATGACTTAGCTATTTGATTAAATAACGATTTAAACTTAAAACACATTTTTAAAATCTTATTTCATAATTTTTAAATCGATATATGATTTGTTTTTTTTCTCTTTTGTGTAAAGCTAGGAATTAAAATAACACATATAACTTGAACATCTTTTTGGTATTTAGACTATGACAGTTCAAGGAAACAGGAAGCCTTACGAACTTTAATTAATTTTGAAAGTTATTTCGTGGAAATTTGTAAATGGCACCTGTTTTGAGATTGAAATAGTTCAAGTTAATCAAGGATCATAAATAAGTATGTATACAGAAATATCTAATAAATTTGAGATATAGATAGTTTTATACTGGGTGGTCCTTGTTAAATAATCAATATTTACAACTACTTGTATTTTGAATGAATTTGACTTGGGAGTTTGTGAATTCATAATTACTCAGTAAATATTAATATTGATTAAAAAGCACTAAAATTACATTCTAGCAGACATTTTTAAAATGGATATTTCAAAAGTTATACACTTTTAAATATGGACATTTTGGTAGTGCAAACAGTTTTTTTTTTTTAATTTTAATTCCTAAATTATAGAGATATAAACAAAAATCCACCTTGATTTTTCTTCTGCGACCGATTTCGGACTAGACTTCTTCAGACACAGGCAAACAACGACTTTCGATAGTTATCCATTCATCATGTAACATATATACTAATGTATAGGTAAACATGTATAAGTTACACACACAAATTTACATAGTCACTATATTTTAGAATGAAATTAAAGGAGATTATTTAATTAAACGTTCCAATATTATCAACCCTGATTTGCATCTAAGTTACAAGATACTTGTGTGAAAGAGAAAAAATAAGGCGTAAATAAATAGAAGAGGGAAGTTGATCAAGGGCAAATAATTGACACTGAGATCTAAAAAATATTTACCAAAATTAATTAGTTTTTAGATGTTAACAAGGTAGAGATCTACTTAAAAATGATGAAAAAAAAAAAACAAATTAAAATAACAGTGTTAATTAGAATACTTATTCGTCTCTTGTGTTTTAATAAATTCAAAACAAAACTAATTATATTTAAATATTCATAAAACATAATTAAGAAATGCGTGCTTGTGACATTACAATCAACTTTTATGTTTTATCGAAATTTCATCAAAAGCTGTTCTTGGTTTTATTTCTTTTATACGAGGCGAAATGCAAAAATGACAACGTTACTTCGTAAGATCTATCTTGATATTTTGATTATAGGTTTATAAATATCAAGCAAAGTCCGCTACATTACTATCTATCAAACACGTAGTTTTTGACATAAATTTTCAAATGTGTCAGAAATGGTTGGACTTTGGCATACATGTGTATAATTTCGCTTGAAATCAAAAATATTATATGGGATTATTTAAAATAAACCAGTAGATATTTATTTCCCCTATAACCAGATCGACCATCACTGTGAATATATTACAACTACAAATATTGATAATAGATACGTTTTGAACATAGTATGTAAATTACTGGTTATATTAATTTGTCAGAAATACTTTTTATTTTTTCAGGGACAATGCCTCATAAACGTAGGTGGAGATGTGGTGTCAGTATCATATTTTAAAGAAGAATCAGTAACGTAAGTGTGCTTCGCTTGTTTAGTTGAAATTTCTAAATTGTTATTACGTTCTCTCTATTGTTACATGACCCAATAATTATTTCTGAAATGTTCCCAAATGACCGTACCTGATAAGAAATTGTTTAATGTATCAATAAGTGTTTTATATGAATTGTTAATTATTGCAATAGTGTAATATATCGATAGAATTTTAAATGAACACATGAAATACAAATACTGAAAAGCATTAATAGAGAAATATTTTTGGTATGGTATTAAAAATTTATGAAAATGATTATGAGAGAAAGTCGTATAAGAATATCCGTTTTGAAATAAGGATAATGTGAATCCTCATCTATCCGCGTTTGTCGGAATACAGATATTAAAAATGTGTCATTTATTGGTGCTCTTTACATTCAAATTATAATATTTTTTTAAATTTTGGTTTATTTAGTAGTATTTGATGTTTTCTTTAATTTTGATTCGTCGATATCTTACATCAAATATACATTATACCAGAAACTGCAACTGGTTAATAAGCTTGTTTTAATAAGTGTAACAAAACTTCTTGACACTAGATATCCGTTTTTCAACTTGTGTCCGACCGAAGGTTAAATTTTGGCTGAAGCAGTACCTATAGTTATGTTGCTTAGAAAATTAAAACTAAACCAAGAAATGCAAATACTCTTCCTTTTTACGCTCATGACTGTATTTTTTATCCCCGGAATTTTCAAAAAAAATCCTACGTCAAAAAATTTATTATAGGTAGGTACTATTATTTTTGTTTCATGCGAAAGTGTTGATACTGCAATTGAATACGTACATTAACTTGTCTCGTATCTCGGCTGATTTTCGCTGAAGCGTAGCCGACTGTTTCTTTTATTACCAAATTTGGCCGAGGCTCACACTTCGGTCGGACACTACTTCCTCCTTCTTGTAGGTTGTCTATTTTTGTATATCAATATGTTAAAAATATATATTTGTATAACGTTATGAGCCAATAAAACTTTTTAGGTCTTGATTTTTAATATTGTATCTCATATAACAAGATAATTAATGTCATTTTGATCCAAATATATTATTTAGAAACATTTGGGCTTAAAACAAGGATATCGAAAATACTACAAAATATTACATGAGAAATAAAAGAGTTTTGACTTATTTCTCATGTAATATATTCACTCCACTTAAATATTGACTATTTCTTGTCTAGATATATTATTATTTCCTGGCTTCTCAGAATATTTTGTTAATTCTTCATATTGAAATATGTACTATAATATCGGACATTCTACCTCAACGTTCAGTCAAGCGCTCAACTGTGAAACGCCTCTACTCCACGTGGATAATTTTATCTTTCAATAATTGTTTTTGATTTTTGATAGCTTTTGTCAAGGACAACATTGGTTAAGAGCGACTTTTTTTAATTGTTACTTGCTGCTGCTAAATAACAAATAATTAAAACCGTTTAGTCTTGTAACAGTACTATATTGTATGTCGGAGTAATTTCAAAAGTGCAGATATAAATTTTGTATACTTTTACTGTAGTTCTGTGGTATATCCGACATCACTTGCAAGCATGTTTTTAGCACTGCTACTTTGTCGTTGCCTGTGAAAAGAGGGCCACTGCACATCTTAAAGGTTGTTTGATATTCAACGTTAATTAGCTACCCCATTCTCCTAAACTTGAACTTCTTATAGAGGATGAATGAATATTTTT
The DNA here is from genome assembly GCA_911728435.2 of Apoderus coryli. Classification (NCBI taxonomy): domain Eukaryota; kingdom Metazoa; phylum Arthropoda; class Insecta; order Coleoptera; family Attelabidae; genus Apoderus; species Apoderus coryli. Next base: position 11,239,823 of record OU452210.1, read on the forward strand.
TAAACCCTCCGTATATGTTTTGCAACATATAAATGTAAGTGTATTTTTCGAATGCGGAGGAAGCAAACAATTAATTACCAATTATTCTGTAACTGTTCCATTTATCGTCAATAGCTTTGCTTCAAACTTTTAAGCGGTATATTTACCAAAACTCTGGATCGGTTATGTTTGATTTTTAGTGGTAATAACTATACTAAATTCTTAAAGACCAAATCATTAACACCCGATATTACATTTATATTAAGAGATTGCTGTTTATCTGATTGTGTATTGTTTTCATCATGGTCAAAGTATAATTCACAGTTCACTCAATTATATAAGGTGTTCGCAACAAAGTTTTACTCTCAGTGTTCATTCATTGTTTGCATCCTATATGAGCTTCGGATACCTTTTATGCTTCTTTGTAAGTATTAGTTTCCTGAGTGATATTTAGTACTTATTTTAGTATAGAAATATTCTATATTTGTATTGAGTAAACAGAATTATATAGCAAGTTTAGTCAACAATCCATGTTTAGTCAAGAACCATTGAAATAATGCGTATTTACGTGTGCCTTCTTTTTAATGATGAGGACTTGTCTAGAACATGTAATGTGATAGTTGTTGAAAATAGGTTTTAAGCAAATTATTATCCATATAATGTACCTATTTCAATTTTTTAATTAATTTTCATAATACAGACAAAATATATATTTATTCACATCAAACAAATTGTAATATAAATTTGATAATACCTAGTGCTATTTGCCTCCGATTTCCATATCATATTGTTTTGACGTTATAAGAAAAATATATTTTGATGTTGATCCTTTTAATGCATTTTTATTTAGATTAAAAGTTATAAATATACCTGGTGTTTCTAAAAATCCCCATATACAGCATGATAAATATATTAGTAAAATACCTTTCAATGTATCATTCTGTTTCCTACAGTTCAGCAAGAGAACAAACAATATTTCTCTAAGGTATAAAATGCTACGAGAAATGTTTGTTACGTCCTATCTGACTTATCCTTTACCGAAGATAGAAAGATACTTGATAAAGCAACAAAAAGAAGTAAGAATTATTGACATGAAATAAAAAATATTTTATTTCTACTAAAATTGTGGTTTGAAGAAAGGTTTATAACTGAATTAAAGATTTTGTGGAGTTGACTTTGAAAGTTTTTGTTTGTTTTCTTTTATTTGAAACTGACACTCCACTTTGATGATGGATAATTTATTTCGTTTGAAGAAAGTTATTTGTAATGTACACAATTAAGTTTTAGAAAATTATATAGGATGCTTCAAAAAAGTGTACTTATTTTATATGAAAAACATTGCAGTATTATATTATTGGAATAAATATTTATTTACGTTTCATATTAATTATTAATATATGATTATTTCTCTAAATTAATGGCCATGCCCTTGGGACAAGATTTCTCCCCTGCTCGTACCATAAAATTTGTTTAGGAACAATGAGATTCCACAAAAATAGATGTGTATATACCTGTAATCTATATACGAGGGTTGCTGTTTATGCATTGTGAACTGGCAACACTGCTATTGCCAGGGGGAAGGGAGCTGAGAACGTTTTGAAGTGCGAGCAATATTTGTGTTTACCGTAAGTCGAAAAGTTCGTGTCGGCCAAAAAATGGAATTAAATCGCGAAAATTTTCGAGCTATAATTTATTATGACTTTCGAGGTGGTCTAATGCAAGAACAGTGCATCAATCAACATAATCCAACGTTTGGCAGTGAAACACCATCCAAGGCCACTGTATAGCGCTGGTACACTGAAATTGAGGCAAGTTGAAGCATTAGTATATAAGATTTTGCACGAATATTCGGATGTGCGCGTTGAATTTCACGTTTGTTGACAGGTGCGCAAAAAAAAGCTCTAGTCGATTGGTGCCGTAAAATGTTGAAAAAATACAACTGTGGTGCATCCAAAGCCGTCACAGTCAACGATTTGTGGATTTATGCCTATGAGCCAGAAAGAAAAGACCATTCAGCAGTTTGGGTGTTTCAATGTGAAGCAAAGCCAACAAAAGTTGTTCCTTCCCGAAGCGTTAAAAAGCAAAAGGTGGCGTGTTTCGTCACTAAAACCTATCATGTCATATCTAGGGCTCTAGAAAATCAGAAGACCGTTAATTCAGCGTTTTGTACGACCATTTGTTTGTCCGAAGTTTTCGTTAAATTGAGAGAACCAATCACGACAATGCGAGCTCATACACAATGATTTCTTCTTATTACAACTAATTAAAGATAAACGATTTTCATCGCCCGAAAAAGCACTTGAAGCCTTCAAAAAACAAAGTGTTTTGAAGGGTGGTTTCATGGCATGCAAAAGTGTATAGATCTTAAAGGAGAATATTTTGAAAAGCAATACAAATATTTTGTTCTTTCTATTCTCAATACATAAATAGCAACCCTCGTACTATTTTGTATACTGGATAAACTATGCCTGTATGCTTCATCTCAAAAAACATTTACATCAGTGGCGTACAATACTTTTTATAAATTGTTGGACCACTGAAGATGCTTATAAAAATGAGAAAAATAAAATGTTAAATTACATATAAAACGTTCTACGAATGCCGATTGTGCCTGGAGCTAGAACTAGAATCGCAACATTCGGTGAAGTAGCCCTTCTACGAGCGAGTCTAAACGAATGCTCACCCATCAAAATAATTGTCGTCATTAAGAAGATTGAGCTGGTGGGTGAAACGTGAATACAATACACCCTCGGTTAGTTGCAATGGATGTGCAGACACACTCATTTTGACAGTACCTATACAATAATTATAATTGTTCTCTTGCTCATTGCTCCCCTACTTATCCACTCGCAAAAAATGGATTACTTTAGATTTTTTTGTATAAAATTTGTTTTCATTCATTTTTAAGGCCCTCTGCCCGAAACAGTTTATAGTGCAACTCTGTAGATAATTGTGAATGAATTGCTGCATAATAAAATCTGAGGTATATATAGTCATTTGAGGTAATTTTTTAACTCTATTGATACTCGAAGAGTGTCCTTTTTATTTGAAATTTAATATATATATATATACTACCAAGTATATTTTAGTAGGTATTTATTAAAATTGAAGGTTCAGAACATGTTACAAATATATATTTTATTAACTAGAAATCAACAGCCATTTATGGAAACTATTTATACAATAAATTGAACTGAAATAAAGTTCAAAAAGGCGTTACGAAATATAATAAATGAATGCATAATATAACAAAGTCTTAGCAATCTTCATATTATCATAAATTAGCAAACTATAAAATACATGTCATATTTACGAAATTGGAATTAGAAAATAATTAGTATCCAAATCGCCGTCCAAATCTTAAGAATACATGATCAACGTCTTGTCGTTTTGAGTTCAAATTCGTATTTCGTTCATCTACAAGCCTTGCGGGGTCTGGAAAAAGTATATGAAAAGAAAATTTGTATCTAAGAAAAATTGCTAGAACTCACATTGATCTTGCGATGAAGCGTCTGTTAGAAGTTGTTCAATTGCATAACAAAGTTGACGCAAGTTGGAGTTGGATTCCTGAATATTATTCGGTGGGCAACTGATAACTGATGAGTTAACCATTGTTGTTGCGATGAATAAAATCGTGACAACTCCAAAAACGTAACTGACAAGCACGTTATTATGCATTCTGAAACTTAAAAACCAAGAACTATCACAAATATCCCGAACTTCCACTAAATTTTTATAAAATATATTAATTTCAATCCGAAATTTAAAAAAAAAAGATGTTTATTGTTTTTGTATTTGCACTAACTGCACTCGTTTTTTACACTTACTTTGTATAGTTACTTATATGGAGTTTCGTAATACTTTTTTGAAGTTTCTTGAAAAGCGTCGGAAGTATGTGTTTGAAAATTTGTGTTGTTGGTGTTTTTATATACCGTAGCGCCTACGTATAGCATCCCTGCGCGTAACATACATGATACTTCTTCAACATTACATTACACATCTCTTGGACATTATCTAAATAAAATGTCAACCCTATAATTGGTTTATTATCAATATTTTTGTACAAACATATTAATAGACAGACCTATTAATATGTTATCATTGCATATATTTACTTGTTTTTGTATTTAAAAAAATATTTCTTACTTCCTGCTAACTATATCGTAACGGATTTCATTAGTGTGGTAAACATTATTCTTAAAAAAATGAATGAATTTCAGGAAAACATATAAGATGCCTGGAGTTGTTAATTAAAACAATATTAAATTATGTTCTATGCATGTGTAAGTATAGGTAAAGTTAATTTTCGATTATCTAAAAATATAGATAAACGGCGATAACAAATTTAGAACAGTAATAAGTTGCAACAAATGGTTTGCACAAACAATTTTATTAAATTTGTTATGAGCGTCATCATTTTTAATGAAAAAGTAGGTATTCTAAACAGACAATAAAGACAACAACCTGTTGCACTTCTGAGAATCTTCCACTGTGACGTGTACTGATATTCACTTAATAAGGATAAATATATATAACGACTTATAATTATTCCTGAGAATTTAACAGTCTTAGTGAAACGGCAGTATTCATTTGATAAAAGCGATTTACAACTTATAATAATTCTGGGGATGGTTAAATTTTTAAGCATGTAAAACTTCAGTTGTTTATTCATTTGATAACAACATTTTATAACTTTTCAAGGCATTTATATTTGTTAAGTTTTTAGGAATGTTTACAAATAAGTTTTGTGGTGAACTTGATTTAATCGAAATTTTTTATATTCGATATAAGCTCACGCCAAACAGGATTACATATTAGTAACTTAAAAGTATACCAAAGCAGCTTAACCGAGCTTTTTAATCATATTTATATATAAAGAGTGCATGAAACTTGTAAGTTTTTCTACGTTAAGAACTTGCCACCTACCAAAAATCATTTGATGAATTATAATAAGTGGATGCATTTATTTTTGGACTGTTGTCGAAGCTCGCTTTAATGGAATAAATTTTAAGAATTATTGTTTTTACGGGCTTGCCAAAGGTTCCACATGCTCTCTATTAACAATATTTATAATTATTATTACAATTTGATCGTTTATGATGATGATTTTGCACTATAGTCCAGTTAAAAATGAAAACTACAATTTGCTCACTTTATGTGTCTCGTAAAAAATTAAAACGGAATAAATTATTTTAAAACCAGGATTCACAATTAGCTTTTAGAAATTATAGAAGAGTTACTTTACTTATAAATCTCTTAGGATTGAATGAAGTTGTAAATTGAAAATAATTTGGCAATTAAGTACTGATGAAAATATCGTAAAACACTTGATTAGATATTACCTGTTTATTATTTTAATATTTGTTTATCATTCCATTGCAATGTATTTTCTCAAGGATAAAAATCAACAATAACGGTTTATAGATATTTCAGATTTTGAAAGAATGCTATCGCCACAAAATTGATTTAACACAGTCAAAATTTACGTCAACTTTGTCATAAATTGTGATTCAGCATTGTTAAACTCAAATTATAGAAATTACACATATATTTCAAGAGATCAGTAATAATAATATATGAACAAATACAATAGACCTAGTTACATGTATTCCACTTAATTGAGTTTATTGAAGCAAATTATAGATGTTTGGAAGTATTTAAAAGTAAAATATTTAAAATTATAGATTAATCAAAACCAAGTTTTTTTTGCGGCAGTACTGAAAGATTAATAAAAGTGCTATGATAGCGGAAAACATTTTGATTCTAGCAAAAAATTATAAAATGAATTTTTTTATGTCGGGTATCAGAATATCAGAGGACTGAACACGAAAGTCTTATCATTTTATCAGTCGCTTTGTGTAGGCGAGTTTGAGATAATTGCACTGAGACTTGGCTTCAGCAGGCATTTTGATTAATGAACTATTTAATACTCGTAATAACTACTCGATCATAAAAAGGAACCGGAACCGGGTCGTCACTGGAATGTCTCGAGGGGAAAAGTGCGATTAGTGATAAGTATGCCATTGAACTAGATTTATCAGTTTTTAAATGCGATATTGGTAGGTAACATTGATTTTCCAGGTTGTGAAGTATGTGTTTTTCCGTCATACCTATTTGTTCCTGTGCTCTATATTCTTTCAATTAAATCATGTTTTCGCATTTAATGCCTTGAGGCCATTAATTCTCTGTATTATTTGTATGGGGGAAGTCCATACTACCTACTGGGTGATATGATGATAGAGCATTTGATTCACTCAATGACAATAACTTAGTTTTTCGAACAAAATATTCAATGAGCAGATGTATAGGTTACAGCTAGGTTTACAAATCTTCACTGCACGATTTGTAGTTAAGGAGGATTCCTATTATCATGTTCTTAATTTGGTTTTGACTGTTGCATAATAAGAAAGTCGTTTTCCTATAAGGGTTCAAAATTACAGTAGAACCAATTAACGTCTGCTCTGCGACACACTTCTTTGGACTGATTGATCTCCGGTCGATCCTTGACTAATAATGCATTACGAGTTGTATTATATCTTCGATAGTTGTGTTTCGAAATTAAAAATTCATAATATATGTAAAAGATCCGATAGGTGAGATTATAAAATCCATTAAAAGAAATCAAGAGCTTTATATTAAGTTTCGAAGATGTTGTAGTTTCGTAGTTTCATCACTGATGCAAATCTGGCTTAATAAATGTCAAATGTATTGTTCTGATTATAATTGTATATTTATATCAGCTTTTTATTGATGATTTCTCTTTAGACCGTAAAGGTTCGTATTATTAACAACAAAAATGAAATAAAAGGTTTTTATTTCATATGTTACTTCTTTTTTTCTCTACGTGTCGACAAACAAATTTTTGTCTTTTTCAGGATTCTTTTTTTTTTTTATTGTTAGATTAGTCTTCCAACATCTCATTAGTGCTCTGTTTTCCCTTCTCTCTTTCCATTATCGGCATTGTAATATTTGGTAAAATAATAAAAAAAGGGAATCCTGAAGAAGACAAAACTTTGTTTTATTGATAGGTAAAAATATTTATGTAGAAAATAGGTAAGTGAATTTAGAAATCTTAACAAAAATATCATCACATTCTAAAAAAGTTTGTTTGTCGAAACGTCGAGAAAAAAAAGTACGAACCTAAAAACCCAATAAGGGTGATTGGTCTTGTAATTTTTTTTTCAAATTGAGTTTGTAATTGACGTAGAATAAATGTTACAACTATTCTGTTCTTATGTTAAAGATGTTGAGTCTTCATTTGCATAGGTTAATGACAATAATTACTAAAATATTTTAAGAAACAAATCTACATTATAAAATTGAGTCATATTGAATTTTGAAGTTTAATCATAAATTCATAATTCGAAGAGATATTGGAATTTAACATTTATACAAATCTGAAAGGATATACTTCTGCAAATAAGAAGTTTTTTGAGTAGATGACTTGCTTTGTTCAATATGTTTTAGATTCCTCTTCAAGTATGGAATATTTTGTGCGAATTTGAGGCATCTAAGTGTATTAAATCAAAATTAAAGTATATTCGATTGTATTAAAAAAGGATAGCTCAAACGAATGGTGTAAATAGACCTTCACGCGTCTGCCAAAAAGTAACTGGAGCATTTATGTGAAGAAACTATATTATTACAATAGAAATATAACAAAACTTAATGTCAAATATAAACTACATAATATTCATCTTTTTCTTTAATTTCCCGTGAGAAATCGGGATGTAAGACGTATACCATTCTTGTTTATATTATAGTACAAATAGAACGAAAAGCTAATAATATGTGTTTAGGGGCTACATGCTGCTATATTAATGTGCTCTCAAGAAGGAAATCACATCAGTTGAAAATATGTTTCACAAAAAATATACATTTTGAATCTCTGCTCACTTTAACCTAAATAAAATGTTGATCATTAACCCAAGCGAAATTTTACTGTGAAAATTTCGAATGCGGAGCTGGGACTGAACAAGTCTGAATGTAACTCTAACTTAGTAGGTAACTTACAATCTATCGCCTCTTTTAAATATATTTTGAAAATTAATGAATTAATATACCTATTGCCATCCGATAACAATAATTTCAACATCCTTAGAAGAGACAGAAATAAATCCTGTGTCAATTTTTCATTAGCCACGTTTCGCTAATCATTCTAATAGATTTTTCAGAGCAACATCGTTGAAGAACAAAATGAAAGTCCATTTTCAGCGAAGCAAACAGAAACAGAAATTTGAGACAGGATTTATCCAGAATATCAGGTAAGTTCAGGTACGTTTTGACGTTTTTTGTGTAAATTTCAGTTTTGAAACTTCGCATCTCATCTGATAAGTCTCATTTGAGACGTGTTGGAAAATTCACGAACATAGAAATTCGATACAATTTTAATGTATGTAATGTCATGTATGTTTTTTCATGATTCAGTCAGGCCAGAGATGACTTCTCTGCTACGGTACTCTTGGCGAGCCGTACTGCCTGTAGCCACAACAGTGCGACGACTTATACGTCGCACCAGAGAGCCTCCATCCCATGCCCTTGTGCGTCGTCCAGGATGCGAACCCATCATCTTACTCTTGCATCCATTGACACCCCAGCAGTGCTGGAATCTCCAATCCTGGACACTATGCCATTGTGTTGGACTTCAATTTCTGTCAGGGGTCGTGTGATTGCTGATGTGCAGCAGCATTCTTCTTTTTAGTCGTTTGCTCGGATTCGAGCATCATGAATTCATGTATTGTTATCTGTGACGGCTCTCCATTCCTGTCTATCTTCTGCCATCTAGAATGTTTGGGTAAGGTTTTTACCGGTTAGACCGGTTATAAGATCCATGTATCTTGTAGGCGACCTTCCTCTTGATCTTTTGCCAGGGACTGTCCCTTCCAGACCATTTCTTCTAACCTCATGACTAAATAATTTAGCTATTTTCTCCGCTACCACAATGCTCAATCTCTTCTTAATTCTAAGTTGGTCCAGAATGGATTGGTTGGTTCTTCTCTCAGTCCAAGACACTCTCAGCATTCTGCGCTAGCAAAACAGTTCGAAAGCATCTTCCGCTTATCAGTCTTTCTTAAAGTCCAGCATTCTGATCCATATAGAAAGGCTGAAAACACCAAGCTCTTGACCAGCCTCATTTTGGTATTAAGGGATATGTAATGGCTTTTCCATACTTTGGTTAGATTATCATGGCTTCTTTAGCTATTGCGCTTCTCCTTTTTATCTCCTCGCTGGATCCGCCCTTGCTCGAGATTTTAGCACCAAGCAAGCAGCAGCATTACCACGTTAAAAAATCTTACGCACAGGCGTGTTCCAACGAAGGAGAAGTCCACCCTTGGGTGTGTCAGTTTTGTGACAAAATTTGTAGCTCTAGGATCGGTCTATTTAGCCATTTTAGGGTTGACAACAGCAATCCCTGAGTTGGAATAATTCATACTCGTTAGCGAGTGAATGCTGATGATTTTCATGACCCTCCAAACCATCAAAAATGGAAGCAACAATGCCTGAGGCCAAACACCCTCAGCTATGCATTTATTAAATAAGATACATATTGGTTCTATCAACGAAGATGCCGCATATTTCAGCATAGTTGCATTGAGTCCCATGTAATCCAAACGAGGTTTATTTTTAAGAGCTAGAATAGCTTCCCTAACGTCAGAATCCAATATAGGACCCATAAAAAAGAGAAATATGATCTTGGTAATTTATTCAAATATGTGATATTTAGTTGTAATATATTTTCCGAAACAGCTTCAATATACTGGCAAAATAAGTTAAAATCAATCTTCAGATTGTCTTTGAACCAGTCTCTCGTGATTAACCAAACTCCAAATCTCTTTAGACCTGTTATCAGATGCAACACTCTGCTGGGATATATACTGCTTTTTTGCAGATTTTAAAGCTTTCTTATAGTCCCTCTTCAGATTATTATAAGTTGACCAATTAGATTCGTTTTTGGCAGATTTAAATTTCTTAATCAAAACTGTATGTCGCATAGATAGACCCTGATGTGGTCGCTTTTGATAAACCTATTCATTTCGAACATACCTGCCTAGTTTAGTCCTAAAGAAATATTTGAGTAGACCTTATGTAACGAGCTCATACTGCTTGGTATAGTTGTTGATTTTTACATGACAATATCGTAATATGGCTTCATAATTGCTCTTCGTAGTACAAGTATCCAAATTGATCTATTTGGATGTTATTGTTCATAATGTTTTTACAAATAACAATAAATTTTAATGTCTTATTTGTTCGATTATTTCCAATAAAAATACAATGAGATACACTTAATTCGCAATAAATATTAAAATAACCACATATTAATCAAAAACACATTATAATGTCATATATAGTATTTGTCATGCTATTGTTTTAAGATGAAGAAATTTATTCAGATGATATACAATGAGAGACCACCATTATGGTTTTTCAATACACAATGTGGCTTAGACGTAAATAATATATTATCTAGAAGATATAGAGGGTGTGAGAATATTATAAGATTTAAAATTAAATATAAAACAGTAAGTAAAATAGTAAACGACACTCTCTTACCTTTTTAAAGCCGGGGTTAGAAATTGTAACTAATTCAGAAGGCAAATAACTAATAAATAATAATAAGTCTAAAATATATTGACTTAAGGATGAAATTTGCATGATTTATTTGATTTTTCTGGTAAATTGATTAATAAGGAGACCAGAAATAAAAAAAAATATTATTTTCATAAATGAAACTTAAGAATAGATCTTGCCAAAACAGTGCTAGTATAATAACATAGAATTTGGGTTGAAAATCAAAACCTCCAAAAATTATTTTCATCTAAAATCTGTTTTACTTTTTCCACTTTTAGACTATCTTTTAATATTATGTATTACGGAGTACGAACATAACAATGGATACTTATTATTTTTATCATATAAAACAAAGGCATATGTATTCTTTTGCCGTATTAACTACATAAGAGGAGGTCTAGCTAGCGTAATTTAATAAAAAAAATCTTTTACCTCCGGAACTTCTACTAACAAAAAATATAATGTTATAATATATCTACCCTTTATTCATGAAGGAATTCTTTTTGAAATATTGAATTTGCAACTAAATATGTTAATGAAATTTTTTGTTCTGTCTGATCTTTTTAGTCTCTGAGTTCTGTCACTAAAAACAGCCAGCCATTTTTGAAGACCGCATTTAATAGTAGTTGTTAGTTTGTCGTCTTAAGAGTTTAGGTTGGTGTTAAGCTACCTTCGTTTCTTTTATCAAGCTAATTCAAGATAACAGTAGAATAAATCTCGACTACTAAAATAACACCTAACAATCTACCTTTAGCTTCATAATTAGTTACAAAATACCAGCTATTTCATTTTTTGCAAAGCAAACACTGGAAAGAAAGAAAAAAATTAGGAATTGTAAAAATATGATTGAGAATTGTACTAAAACTATAATAAAACTGTTGCTTGTGCGGAAAGAAACTTGTTCTTGATTAAAAAAATAATCATACAAATGCTGTACTTACATTTATTTTTTGATATAGGTACTTAGTAAAAATAGAACTACGAGTTTTGTTAAATCTCAATTACCTTACACACGCAGTTTTTTTAAAAGACTTCCTAAATCATTTAATTAAAAATATATAATAACATACAAAGATATCAACCAAATAAATATGAAGCCATACTTATGAAGATTAAAAAATGTTTCGTTTCAAAAACTTATCATGTTCATTCTTATTAATTTATAAAAAAACTGTGTAAGATGAAATAAAACCGTATAACAACTTCCATATATAATACTATTTCTAAGAGTTCTCTTTTGATGTTTCTGTACATTTTCATCCTAAAAGCTTTTTTTTATGGTAAAATTAATACACACTGTGTATTTTTGCTTGATATGGAAGATTTATTTTTCCTAAAAAATGTTAAACACGTGTGAATTCACTGGAGAACTAGTAAACCAAAACTTTTGCATTAAAAATATATATCATATATAAATAGAAGAAGAACCAGTGTCGAAAAGTTATAAACTCCGGGTGCCAAGAAGTTAAAATTTACCTACCTCGCAGTTTAGTAAATTTTAAATAATATATGTTTATCTACTTACTATGAGTAAGTAATATAATTTTACTTTTTCGACCCATGAGTTTGTAAGATTCCTATGATGAACCGATTAGTTTTTGGTTAAAATCGCTGTAACCCTGTAATAGACCAAATTGATCAGTTGTGTATAGTTTCTATGCACAAATACATACATAAACGATTACACATTTCATTATGCAGTTTTCAACTGATGTTGAAATATTGTGCATACCAGAAATTGAACTATCATGGTTGACTTTTTTGAATTATTATTAATGTATTTAGCGATTTTAGAAAAAGACCATATTCGCTGTTCGCTGTCTTTTACTACTCTTAGGTGGAAAACAATTTCAAACGATTTTCAAGTTTAATATATCCTACAATTTAGGACATATTTAAACGAAATTTGAAGATTGTAGATTGGTTTAGGTGAGTAATTTAAGGTCACAATGAATCATTAATATATTAGTAATTAAAATTTTGTCGTATACGTCCAACAAAATAAACAAATTTTAATTTTTTTGCAAAGTCTTTAATACAAAAAAAACATACAAGAATGATTTGACTCGGCAAATAATTTAAAGTACAAATAATTTCGTGGCATTTCGAATAAAATTACCTAAATAATGGTTTCGATTATGTTATATTTTACATCTCTCAACCGGTATACGGTTCACTGGTAATATATTGAATATCAAATTTAGTTGGTTTTGGCTAATGAAGTATGCTGAAGAGATCATAATAAAAGGAAAAAGAATTCGTCTATATCCGTCTTAAAGAAGAGCAGTATAGTTTTGTCCAAAATGTCGCACAATTATTTCTACATTAAATTATATTTTCTTTAATTAACATTGTTTGATGTTATGTAGGCAGTTGCATGATCTTCGAGAAGGGGACTTAAACTGAGTGATATAATTGTTGAATTTAAATCGTTCTTGTCCGATTAAATTTATCTATTACTATACAGTAATGTTCCAATGCGTTATTATTAATAAAAACCAGTAAAGTTTCGAGAGGGTATAATCATTCATCATAATATAACATAATCTGAATAACTTATAAATAAGAATTGAAGAACAACGTTTAAGGAGTGCGACTAACAATTGAAAACTTAATTTTACTCCGTAGACAATAAACAACAATTATGTCCTAATAGACATTCCGTTTCCCTTCATTTGATCCTTATTTATTATTCAACTTGTGTTGTGCTCACCACATTTCCTTAGCCATTCATTGCCAATTTCTATTTTTCTAATATCTACCTAAATTTTGAAACTCTACAAGTAAATAAATGCTCGTATATGCGATAATTAATTTGTGATAAAATGTTAATCCTGTTCTCGTTTCCACAATAATTATTCAAGATAGGCTTATGATTTGTATTTAATAAATACAAAACTTCTTTAATGGAAATATTTGTCTGATATAATTATTTTGCAGTAATATAAACCTGTCGTTTAGCGTGTTATTTGAAACAGGGTGCAAAATGCACCGAGTTTTTTGAGAACAAGATGCGCTCTACACCTGATGAAAGAACATAGAACATCACAGTCCTATCGTGGCTTGACGAAAATATCAAACGCAAACTATATGATTTTTATAGGAAAACACTAATTTCAAAGCGAAAGTCATTAAAAATAAATATACTACCTGAGCCACAAAATTTAAACGGTTTGCAGAAAGATATCTGTTTGGAACTCCAAAAAAAAGGATACTATTTTTTGATATTTCGAAAAGCAGAAAAAAATTGGCTGAAACTAACCAGTGAGAAGAGTTGAATATATTGTAAAATTCAATATATACCTATTCTTTGATTCCTGGATAAAATTGCAGTTCTTGTAGAAGACAATAAATTATATACAACAAAGATATGAGGTGTAATACAACTTCTAAAAGCGCATAGCTATTTTGTGACGCTACTGAAGACATCTAGCTTATATATTTTAAGATGAAATTCATAAAACTTGAGGTAATAAGTTTACAAAGCTAACATATTGACCACATCGCCCTAACAATAAATATTTAGCAGATTTAATTAAGTTTTATAGGTAAAATGGAGTTACAACATGCACCGATATGAATTTATAGTTGAAAATAGCTATTAGAATAGAAATTGATTTATTACATAATATTTGAATAAAAAAAAATAGTTCACATGAAAATGTATTTATTAGAAAACTTTTACAACTAATTTTATTAAAACTATCCCTGAATCCTAAGAAACATATCCGTGATAATTTCCAAATTCTTGAATAAACTAACTAATTTTGTAATCAATATTATAATGTAGTTTTCAATTTCAAAAGTACCTATTATTCGCATATATTCATCAAATACCACTATCATCATAATTCAATCGTCTTAGCACTTATAAATTATAACATATAAATAATAAACTTTTAGTTTATTCAATAAAATACAACTTTATTTGACATCTATAAATAATAGTCATATAGATATTCGGTATACATTGAAAGGTGGTAGAGGAGTTCTTCGACCGAGGGAGTACCACCCTACACTCTAATTCAGGGGGAAGTTTCTAGTCCTAGAGCGTGAGTCGGTTTGTTTAACTCTTCATGAAAGTAATCATAGTAATTTCCTTATAGAATGTAGTGTAAAATATCGGCAAATAATTCAACCACAAACCTTACTTGTCATCGAGGCTGAATTCATCTAGGACGAGGTACATCTTTGTATATACACCAAGGAAGTGTGTATATCCTCTCAAATTAATCTATTTTTCATCTAGTGAAGAGTCGGAAAGGTCTCAACGAAGAGGTTTGTGAAATTAATATATTTTTACTTCCGAAATACTTGTAGTATTTTCTAGAACCGTCCATAGCTTTCAGCGGAATTACCGAGATTCTGGGATAATATTTCTGAACTGTTTCAATGTTCACAATATTCAATGGATAAGGTTTTTTGCTATCACAACGGATGGGATTTTTAGGAATGAAGAAATATGGGGTTTTTGAACAGACCGCTCTTTTCAGATTGTTGTTAATATTTGTCACTTTTTAACCGCAAGTTTCAGAGTTTTTTTTTTTTTCAATACATCAAAGGATTATTTGAATAATTTTACTTTTATTTAAACGGTTTTATATTTGAGTTGAATATTTTGAATTTGAAACTATTTGAACAATAGAAGCCCAAAGATAAATATAAAATGAAATGCACAATAATTGCATGTACATTTTCATAGTTTTTGTTCGTTTCATACTCAGAACAAAAAACAATCTCTTGTGTAGGCTGGTTTTAAGTAGATAAATGATATCACATAGGCAGCCTTATGAAATTGCAACCTGTAATTCATCAGGGCCGCGGGTGAAAGGGGTGGGCGGCACACGGCCGGGGCGCTAATATCCACCCGTTCATTAAATTGTAAAATACTTGTAATACAAAATCTTGGATTTATTTAAATAACTCATCAACTTGAAAAATACTGATTCACTAAATGAGAGATTGATAAATATACTTAGAAATTTTAGAATAATTTTCATTTCGACGTAAAAGAATGCCAATTATGCATGAAGCTGCTCTGCTGACAGAACCTCGCGCTTCTATTGAAGTCCTCGCATATCTGCTGCGGAATAATGTATTAAGCTTCATTTTTAAGTTTTTGAATTATTGTTGGTTGATTAGAGGAACATTTACAGCACGTGAACGTGATTTTTACTATTTATCGCTGAACAAATTTCCTGATGGATTACACGATCTATAGGCTTCAGCTCCTGTATCAATAGAATTTTGCATGCTCGGAATAACAACTTGTTCGGAGCGATAACGAATCGAGGTTACAGGATTTTTGGTAACACTTTCGCACATGGTGGCAATGTTTTTAGAGAATAAACTAGTACAATGACGCACAAATGTTTTTAGTTAGAAATCAATAGTTCATCGATGTGGCATATGAAACCATTTGGGTTGAACAGGCCTGTTTTAGAGCAGAGTAGGTACTGTTCCTTGATCGAAATGTGTTTATAGTTACTACAACAATAACATATTCACTTTGCACCTTACAGGAAAATGCCCTTCTAGGCTGGATTTAAATTCCGTAGTAGAAACTGGAGCACTTTTTATAAACAAATTGTATATTTTTTACACTTTCTGTAATTCGGTATTTCTTTAGAATAAAAATATTTCATACAAAATTAAGACAGGAGATGACAAAATTCTTCTTAATAAATAATAATAAGCAAAATACATTTAAGATAGTGCAATACGTCATGATTATACGTAAGTAAATACAATATTTTACAATAAGAATATAACTAAAAAACAATGAGAAAAAAAAATCAGAACAATTCGAGCATCAATATCTCTACATCAAGTACAATGCAATTCATTATGAACAAACCTAATCAAACTAGGAACGGCCCTGGTTTTATTGTATTTCATATAATTTTAACTTCTCTTTGATGTCGATTTTTTTTTGTTTTGTTGTGAAATAATATACCTACGTCCAATCAAGGAGCAAAGATTATAGTTTCTAATTATTGCTACTAGCAATGGTTTTACACAACACGTGTAACATTATATTATTATTTCGAATTGTTAGTAATTTGAACTAGAGACATCTGCTGGAAGAATTTCTATAGAAAACTTTGGATGACATGGAAGGATGGAAAGAATAATCAATACCATTTCGTATAGATGCCGTTAGGATGTTGGTGTGACTCACTAATATATACCCGTTGTCCCTTTAAATTATCTCAATGTTAAAGCTGTTTGTCCAGTCCCCAAATGCGAAGGCAAGCAAATATTTGGGGAACGAATGTTGACTTAAAAATATACAAAATACCTGCCTCTAAAATTATAGCTGCAGCTCCAGCCTATAACTACATTGAATCAATATAGATAGACCGCACAATTTGCACGATAATTATTAGTAAAAATGTATTTGTAGTTGGGTTGGGTTAGGACTATAGGTACGTTGTGATGGTTCAGCCACATAGCGGGATGGCGAGATTTGAACCCCCTAGACTTTTTTCTGTGGGGCATCTCAAAAACCGTGTTTACCTATTTTGGAAATAATCGCCCGTTGCGTTACTTTACGGACATCCTGCATTTTTTTAATGACAATATTTATTTAGTAAAGAGATTAAGGTTCATGACTTGCTTTTTTGGAATTTCGATATCTCTTTGAATATTCGAAAACTAAGCTTTTCCGAATATATGATTATTTTGACAAGCTATATATTAAAAATCATTAATACACACTTTAAAAGCAGACAAGTTTAATTGTTGTAACAAAATAATCAGGAATTGCTAAAAAAATTTTCTTCTAATATGAAATAAAAAGGTGTTGGAATTTCCCAGTGCAGTTAGTGCTTTCATACTAAAATAGGTTCCTTTATGACCTTCAACAATTCCTTGATAAGACGTTCGGTGTAAAGAATATACTTCACTTTGGAGCTTCATTAGTAATTCGCCGTTATGATCTTTAATTTCAACATCAAGTTCAAATTGTTTACTCGCATCTTCTGAACCCATATTCCACAACCAAATTAATAATTCTTTCCTAAAATAACAAAAATATTAAACTTTAAGATACCATTATGTTAATTCAGAAGAAAAACATATAATTTTAGATAAAATTCAGAAGTTAATTATATTTTGCAACATCATAAACCAGTTGGAGTTGAAACTAACGTAGTATATAGGGAAACTAGATGTGGCGTCGTCTATGGGAAGAGGCAGTCTCAAGGCTGCTAGCAGTACAGACTGGAACTGACAACATATCTCCCCAGTTTATCCTTCACAAACCCTACTGTCTACATAACTACTAAAATTACACAGGCCATCACAGAAGTTTCAGCAGACAAATTTATGGATGAATTGGTTCAATCGAAACTTGCTGGCTTGCGGCTACTAAGGTTTTCCGAAAGACCCCAAAATACATAACACTATCTACAGCGAAACTTAAGCACCCGGATAACTAGTTACAAAATCTAATAAAACTTACAAATGGCCATCCTTCTGTAATACTTTAACAGTTTTTAAAAAGAATGTGTCAGTTCCTTGTTGTATATAATAACATATTTCTTCATCTTGAAGCTTTTTGACTTTGATTGTAATATTTGTAGTAAAATAGTGAATTAGTGGATCAGAAGAGTGTTGATTTTGGAAATGTTCCAATATCTGATCTGGAAAGAGATTTCCAAATTAGTTGTTAATAATGCAAATATAGGAAAAAATCGACTTGTACCTTTAAGTTTGAAAGTACATTTTGAACTAAACGGGCAGTAGTAATCCAATGAATTTTGTTCCAAATTGCATGGGGGACTATATAATTTCAAATTGTCATGAAACGATTCACATGATCCATGGTATGACGCTGGTCTCCTTTCGGATTCTAAATTATGTCCTTCTAATTTATTTATGGAAGCTGATCTTGAAACACACGGACTGTCTAATATAAATATTTCATTATTTGACAGTGATCGTGCCTTTAAATTAGTATTAATATCATTTTGAACTTTGGTGGTTGTCAATGGTGACAAACATTTTGAATCTGAGAGATTATCAACCGAACTTGATTTCGATACAAATTTAGACAACAGTCTTTTGTTCGTATATGCTTGTGTTATTTTAATATCTGGTACACTTTTCTGCAACTTCTTTGGTTTGAAAATTTGTTGTATCTTTTGCGTACGAGCGTTTTCGGACTCCTCCTTTAAGTTGAAAGCATCTATGAGCGCCGTATACACCTAAAAATAATGAAAAATCAATTCCAAGGCAATTCGAGTTATAAATCAAATCATTTTCAGAGCGTAAATACGTACGTATTAGAACGTTCTAATTCCCATTAAAATATGAAATATTAGAGTTTAAAATATCAGTAGTAAAAAAAAAAACGATTCTTACCAGAAACTATGCTCGCGGTAATTTCTATTTTAATTTTAGCTCTAACGAAGTTTCAACGGTTAAAATTATATTTTCGCAAAAGGCTAACCAACAATTAGCAGCATGATTCAAAGATAAGATGATCTTATATCATTTCTACAAATAAAAAGTAAGATATTTGTCCTGCAGTCGGTCTCCGTGAACTAGAGTTCTACAGTTAGAAATCGCAACAGTTTGAATTCTCTACTTAGAAGGGTGAATCAAAAAGTGGTTTGGTGAAGTGGTAAAACGTATCTTTCAATATTACTCTACGCTTAAGATTCTACTCAGTAATTATAGAAGACTCCTAAATACTTGTGTATTAAAATATAAACCAAGTTAACATTAAATCCAAGTCCAATCTGTTTAGAGGATTTTCTGTTTGAAGTAGCTTTTTATACAGTCCAAACGTCACGTATCCTGTAGACCTTTTTGTGAATAAACTATTATTTTCACAAAACATACCCCTTTATGTTTTGTGGGCCCGTCTGGTGAAAGCCTCGCGCCAGGGAATTCCGGCGTATCAAGTGTTGGCAATAGGATTTAATGGAGTTCTTACTTCTTGTTCGGCCATCGTTTGTGAACTGTGTTTCACCGGGCATATTGCCTGCTCACACTAGATGTCGCCAAAGCATCTTGTTGTCACTATTATCATAGATAAACTATTATCTATGCTATTATTTGAATAGTCGATACCAACAAAAACGATACAAAAAAAACAAAACGCTTTAATTGGTTTATATAAACAGACAGTATTCTATAAACGCTAATAATCGATTTATACAAAGCGGTTGTTGGCGCCAAGAATTCTATAGTATTGTACGTCTTATTGCAGTTGTCCAGATGACAGAATAATTTATATGTCGCCAGTAATTTATCAATACAGCGTTAGATGGCGCCACTTCATATTGTTTTTTATTTCGTGTGGGAACAATGTATGACATACAGAATTCATAAATGTATATTGGGAAAGCTTTAACTCACAATAAATCTTTTTTGAGTGTATTTCTGTGGTAAATAACATTGACATCAACTCAATTCTTAGGGAGGAATTCTAGAAAATCCTTGAGGAAAACCTACGTACCTTCTACGTTGCGTATTAACGATAACGAGGTAGGCTTCAAACAAATATTTTGTCAAAAAATATAATAATATAAATTTCAATTTTCTTTGCCAGTGAGTATATTATACGCACATAAAGCCAATATTTTCATGAATATTTCACATAATTGATTTATTTTTTATGCAAGAATTCAAGTTCTTATAATTTCTTTCCAAGAATTAACTTTCCATTTTAATACATCAATTTCATTTCACTTCTATGTTAATTCAAAATGTTCAAAATATATTACCTGGTCAGAAAGTAAACATCTACCTCTATTGAACCTTAACCTACATACAGGACATCTTTCTGATTTAGTTCTACATCTCATGCATATTAAATGACCATTATCGCATTGGTATGTTGGCGGTGATATTGTATCGAGACATACAGGGCATTCCAAAAATGCCAATATTGCTGACATACACGCTGAAAGTCTTTGTAGATTGGATGGTAGTGGTCCACAGCAAATTGTCTGAAAGTGTATACCAAAAAAACATTAAAATAATTTTGCGCAGGTTTAATAAAAAAATGTGTAGTTGTATTTTATTTTCATATATTTCATGAATCGAGCAGCGCTGAAACAATCTATTGCAAAAGATAACTCAGAAAATGTGGAATAATGTAAATGAATAATTTAAATCATTAAAGAAGTAGTCCATACCCTAGCGGAAGTAAAATACGTCTAGCCCCACAAGATTATTTATTGTAAAAACGTACTCAGCCAGAATATCTACCAGACATGTGTGGGGATCAAAATCCCATCATCAGTGGCATAATTTTATATCTGTTTATAGAGCAGTTCATTTCTATAACGCCCAAGATTTTTCTTTACTTTTCTAGAATAATGAAAGATATAGAAAGGCTCTGCAATCGCCAGGAGAACATGCAATAATTTAGTTTGTTGTGAATTGAGTTATATACAGTGTGTGAATTTTGAACGACGTGTATTTTTGGATTTGAGAAACCCCAAATACTTAACAATACTATAATAAGGAAAATGATATACATTGGATATAAAGATGATTGAATTACACATTTGAATTAGTTTCGTTCACACTTCATCTTCAGGGAACGATTTTTTTATGAAAAGAATGATTTATATTCTTTCAGTACAGAATCGAATCTATATCCCTCAACCCAGCCTATAATATAAGTTTATACTTTCATCAAGAGGAAATTATGGTGTTACTTATTATTTTACCTTGAATCTTTTAGATCGATTAAAAATGAATAAGTTAATTCTTCTATAAAGAACGCAATAACTTGGTACAACAAGTAGGATGGAAAACAAAGTTTCGCACATCGTAGCTGAGTTCAAAAGCTTTTGGTACATTAAGGGTGAAAGTGGTTGGTACTCATGGATTTCAACAGGAAGATTTAGGGCTCCTTAAATTGCGTGGAAGTGACTGCTAGTCTTGGACTAGACGCCGCGACTCTTAAAAAGGGTTTTACATGTCCTAGTTTTTAGATGTAGATTCACAAACCAAAACTTTGTGTAAATAAAAAAAAAATAATATCTATAAAATATAATGAATATTTTTGAAATGGTTTAAAATCAAAATGGGTAGATATAGATACTAAAAATCATAGCAGTATTTTTTGACCCTGTATGAATATACAAATTGAGCAATACTTATAAAACATTAAAATTCCTGTAATGTAAAATATAAAATTTCTTTATTCAAATTTATATTCATGTACTGACTAAAGAGAGGACATTTAAATTAAGTGACATTTTTATTTGTAAATTTCCATATGCAGTTTTTACTTTTAAACACGAAAAATTACAGCAAAACATAAATAAATTTCCACATCCTTGTACGTATTTATGGTGATATTGCTTGTGTTAGATATTTAATTAAATAATAATTATGCATAATATATACCTATATCTAATTATATGCTAGGATTATTAGGTATGGGACGTGTATGTAATAAAAAATATGTAATATTTTTTATATGGACTACACGTCGGTTTAGGTTAAAGTTTCACACTTTATGAATTATTAGACAAACATTTTTGTACCCAGTTTCACTATAGCCCTGTATAGGTTACGTCAAGCAATTGTCTGTTATTTCTCGCCGCTTTTCGGTCATAAGATTTTATAGAAACAGCTACACTAGTCTCTATTTCAGATAGTCAAAAATTTGTTCTATTGTATTACATGTACCACCTGTATATCTAATATTTTATTTCAGTCTAATATACAATTCAATAGTTAACACAATATTGCTATAATATTCAAGTACATTAAATAAAAGCTATAACCAGCAATTTACTCAATATATTATCATTTTACCTGTTATCGTTTGGTATTGTTATCATTTAGTAATAGCTTTTATAAATTACAACTTTTTTCGGATTTATTAAAATCACGCAAAATAGGTTCTATAATGAGAATAATACTGGTATATATTTGAATGAATAATTTTTCACTTCTTGATCATTAATGAATACAATATAATCAAAGAAATATTTACCTCCGGTGAGCACTGTGGATCTATGCCTGCATTCCATAGTAAAAGTGAAACTTGATCGGATTTAGACTTAACAACTTCTGCGACATCTGATATCCGTTTACCAACAATATCATCACCATTTACTTCTAATACACAATCACCCGGATTAATTCCGGCGTGTTTAGCAATCGAGTTTTCATCTACACTAGTAACCCATGGATATGGGTCCCACTTACTTCGTGTTAAATGAAAACCGCAATTTTGTCCATTACGTTCAAATTCTACAACACGTATACTTGGATTATAATGATCGTCGTCTGTATCAGACAACATCTTAAGTTAAAGTATTTCAAGTGTGATACGTAGGTATTGACTTTCATGTTATTTTTCACCTTAAGTTGATTTTATTCAAGGTATTGTGGGCAAAGGTATAAATAATGTACGATATACCAACTTGATTGCCTTCATATAAAATAAAATAACGCATATTTTTTACAAGCACGTAATATTTGTTCAAAATATTATCGGTTTTATTTAAAATTGCTAAATAATTTAAACAATTTTCAGACAACAAGCATATTCTTATGTTTTTCTAGTTAACACCTTAGGACAACAAATCTCACACGAGACTTGAGTTTGGGTGCGACTCAAAATACATATTACTATAAATTATTATTTTCTGCTCTGTGAGACCTAATCGCACTAAATACGAACATGGATATTAATCCCGAATATATGGTATGTGATGCTCTAAAGACTCAAATTTAATTTTTTTTTATAAGGAGCTCGTAATGAATTCCTTTTAAGGGAGTATACGAGTATAGTATATACATATATACTGTCCGTTTTAAAATCAAATGTTTTAAGACATTTTTTGAACCTTTTTTACAAAGGTTTTTTGCCAGTTATAATAATTAAGTTTTGAACACAGTACATTTGTAAAATGTCTGCAGTTCCTTATTAAAAAAACATATGATTCCATGGCTTCTGCAACCTTGTCTACAATTTGCCCACTGCAAATCAAACAGAGCACATATTATGTGTCTTATATGCGTAATAATTGAAATGCAGATTTACTTGGAGGTAAAGTAAAGCAACAACTTTACATTTCGGGCAGATGATTACTCTCATATCAGTCAGTATTCATATTTAAATCGCTTTGGAGTTTAACACAATCACAAACACAAACAAGGGTCCTAAGTTAGACTCCAGATATTGCACGATATTCAACAGAACTAAACCCATTGTAGTAAACAAACTGTTTTACTTAGGTATGAGCCAATAAATCTGTTCAAGCTATCAGAAAATCCAAAAGTAGATAGTAATAAAATAGGATAAAATAAAACTAAGTTTTGCTTTACTTGATATTTCTAACAGTTTGTATCAGAGGCCAGCTAAATATAAAATATCTCATTTCTGAAGAAGAAAGGGTTTTAGTTTGTTTAGGGTCTGATGATGGCTTATAATAGGCCGAAACCGGTTACCTCATTATAGAAAATAAAATAATTATAAATGTCAACTGTCAAAAATTTGAAAAATAAACTACGGAGCAGCTGCTTTAAAGCTAGCAGTTTTCCAGTGCGTTTTGCTGTTATACCTATTACGAATTTCTTACCAGCTGAATTTTTGGAATCATGAAAATATTTAATCAGTTATAAATAAATTATATCAGTAAGTCACCTTAATTTTATGCGGGTATTTAAAGTTATATAATATTATATTAAAAAGATAAACACAAATTTATTATCATGATTGGTTAATAAATTAATTGAAATTGAATATTTAAAATAAGTAGCTACCAAGGTTTACCTATGCTTCAAAATACAGACAGTAAAAATCGAATTTCTCATATTGCTTTAAAATTTTGTAGAAAATAAACATAACATAATGTGCGACAATTGCATCAGGATAAATTAAAAATGAACGTAATATAGGTACTAGTTCCGCAATAGCCAATAGATTATAAATAGTTGACAACAATGTTTTAATTATAATTTTATAAATGAAATAAGTAATACTTTTACCTAGTTACTTGTTTTGATAATAAATGAAAGAGAAATCTTAACTACCTAACAAATTATTTATCGTTCTGGGAAACTTATGCTTGTTTATTTAAAAGTTATTAAATATTTTCTGGTAAAATCATTTGTTTATGTAATATCCTATTGTTAGATGTACATCATGGTTGCAATAAAATTAATAAATTTAGGATATGGTTTATAATATCAATTATTATATTATTGTTGAGAGTATTTAAATTATTGAAGGACATCATAAACGGATACATAGATAATTTAAAAAACAAATGTTTGCTAATTATTTAAATTTTTATTACGTATTTTAACATTTATTATAATAACAGAGTAAGATTTATAAAAATAAATGGAACTATTGTCTAACATTGTCTAAAATAACAAAACTAAAAACTCTCTTTTATAAAAATAGAAATAATTGAGAAATAAAAAAATATTCAGTATTCTATAGAATTTAAGAAAAAATAAAGTATTCTGTGTTTATAAATTATTATTTTTTGATAATATTGAAAACTGTTTTAAGAGAAATATTTATATAATATTTAACAAACTATGAGGCTTTTTTTTAAATTATTCTGTAATTTTTGTATTTATTTCAAATAGTATTGAAATTAAATTATTCCAACAAAATATATATAAAATATTGTTCAAAAATCTAAAAGTTAATAGATATGTATTTATATAAATAGATCTCCAGTAAAGAAATTTGTTTGTCAGTATTTTTATTATCATGTACTACCTACAGGTTCCTGTTAGAAGTAAAATTTGTATCAAAAATCAGAAATAATGACATTCAAATAAATAATTTGTTCATTATATTATTATGAATATATTATTTTGTTTTAGGATTTTTAAATTGGTTTCATAGTACACTATTTATGTAATTCACCATTGCTATATGAAACTTAAGCAAGGTCAAAGTTAAACACACGATATTTAAACGAAACTGTTGTTTTTGCAGTTTTCCTTTTGTAACACATTATTTATTTTAATTATAATTTTTGCACTATGTCAAATTTCTGTTTAAAATCCATGGCTTCTTTCTTTGGATCGAACTTTTTCTTGGCGGCAAGTTTCGCCCTTAGTTCAGCAGCGGTCATGCTGAGGTTAAGCGTACCATTTTCTTCTTTTTTGGAATTCATTTTGGAATGTTCGTTATTTGATTTTTCATGTTTACCGTTGTCTGTTAGGATGATAGTGTCATCTTCTGGATCAGCAACAAGGAGACTGGTTTCATTTGGTAGTTGTTTTATCAGTTCTACCACTTGTTTATGCGTTTTGTTAGCGATACTTTCTCCATTAACTTCTAAAATTCGGTCACCTTGTCGCAAACCGGCTGCTTCAGCCGGGCTTCCTTCATCTACCTTTCCTATATACTGACCAGGTTTCCCTTTCTCGGCATGTAAATTAAATCCATAACCGTCGAAGTTTTCAACTTTTTTCACATCACACAATCGTGTGTTCGTGTGAGATTTTTCATTTATAGACATTTTAACGAAATTGACAACAATTTCCAATCACAAATAAACAAAGTCACCGAATTTGTCTAACGTGTGATGCAGTGTTGAACATCGCGCACAAGAAACACAGGTGTATGTCTCTGTAAATTTTCTGTTAACGCTGGTTCTAGCCTGACTAGATTCTTTTCTGCGTGTTTTGCGGTATGGCAGAGGCAGGGTTGGGGGAAGTGGTATTGTGTGTTGTGTTGTGGTGGTACCGGCTCTCCTCCTAAACCCGCGCTTATTATTATTATACTTCGTGGATGTAGAGGTATCTTCAATCCATAGACGTACGAGGTAAATTTAAAGATCTTGGTGAGTAATAAATTAGTAAAAAGAATTCAAAAATACATGTAATCCGCCGCGCCCGCAGTTTTTAATTGTGATGCCTTTTAATAAATAGTTGCAATTCAATTGTAATTCGATAACTATTATGAAGAACACGTTTTCTTAATAATAATCTTAATTAATAATTTATATATGCTGCACAGCAGTACCTAGGTACTCTGTATAGATATTATTCACTTATCCTATTTTCAAAATCAAAGGTATGGCCAAAAAGAAAATAGATTCTTGATATTGGTCACTATAATGATAAGTAAAACTAAAACTATACTAAATTACGAGTATTTTGATATCGAAAATTATTGCAAATAAATAAATAACACTTAATTGCCCAACAGTTTCCTGTTTACAAAACAATATTAATTTTAGAAAACAGAACTTTAAGTACAAAACAAAACACCACAATCAACATTAATTATTGTATTTATTTTTATTTATTTGCTGTTATATAACATGTTCATGAAAATATAATATAATATACATTACAAATTAAGCTTAGCTTTAACTTATTACCACATATCCAAGGCATGTTTGTGGTTAGTTAGCATGTAGGTAATACGTAATACCTACTACTTACGTCTTATTTATTTATAATATTTGGCATAAAAACAATATTTCCTATCTATCTCAAACTAATTATCCTAACTATATATCTACTTGTACTATCAGAAATTTTACAATTTTTACCATTATAGTTCTATTTTATTCTTTTAAGAACTCCTTCAAAACAATACGCAATATTATATAGCAGTTGTCTTTGAAGACAGTTGGTTATTGATGGTTTACATTGATTATCTTTGTCAGATTCTTGAAGAATTTTCGAATATTCTTCATCAATGTGTGCATTGCTAATTTTCCTGAAAAGGTGTATAAATAGCTATCCCTCGTCGAGATTATCAACAGTTTTAAGGGAGTTGTGAAACAACAGTGATTGAAAACTCTTGTTGACGCGACTATAAATAGTTTATTGAATGTTATTGTTTCAAAATGAGACATATACAGTTTGTGACTTTTGAACGGTGTATTTTGCTGACTTTTGATCACAAAATACGTAACAATATTTGTTTGTGTTATGTTTTTTACACGCCTATGTGTCATTAATCTTAAAAACTTGTTTCCCTTTAAACTTAACACACAAATGTAAAATATAAAATTATAATATTACAAAACGTTTTTCTCAAAACATCTCAAACACTTTTTGGTCTCTTCACATTTCAGCATACTAATTGGGGACTAAATATTCTGTAACTAATACTTGAAATATGCTGTGTTTAATTTCTTCTGTTTATGATACCTACTTAAAATTCAATAACAACTCAATGAATTTGAAAATAAAATGTTCTAAAAGTTTAAAAAAACTGAACTTTGTGGACATCCATTGGCATCCACATACTGAAATAGCACTAGCAGCTCTAATTCTCTCCTGGTGATGGTAACTGTATTAATGAAACGGGCGTCGTGATAAAGGTCTCTTTGGTTGTGGTAATTTTTTTCTATTATTCTATTCTCTTGGAAACCCATTATCTGTACTTTATTCGGTGATTTTTGCTATGGTTTTCTGGCTTTTATGAGCAAATTATTGATAAAAAGTGATTTTTTGTGATACAGGTCTTTTTATCACGAATTTTTGGGTACACAAAGTATTTCAAAAACACAAAATAAAATCTGTGTACAGCTTTACTTTTTCTAATTCCATCCAATCAATAATGTAGGATATATTTGTTATAACATTACATAAAATTGGATTTAATAATCTTTTCTATATCGTTTTCAGACTTTTTACGTTGAGGGCCATTAAAAAATAACTGCAGTAAAGTAAAGTAATAAAAATATAATAATTTGCTCATAAAATAACAATAAACAAACGTAACACATCGTAATAAGTCCCAATAACCTCCCTATTGTATTGTATAGTATAAATAAAAGTGAATTGTACAATAATTATTGTAAATACAACTAGTTAAGTTGTCTGGAAGTGATTGCTTTTAGTTTTTTGTATACATATTAAAATTTTAGAGCTTTATTGAAATATGAAACAATTTAATTTGAACTGCATCAGTGAGAATAAGCATTAGAAATTCATTGGGTCAAGTGTATAAAAACGAGCAAACACTTACGAGTATTAGCGTTAAGTGTTTACCCCCGAGTAAGGTATTTGCTCGCCCAACATGTCAATAAGGGAGTTTGTGCGAGTTTACTTTTCTTGTCGCAAGTTTACTCGCAAGTATTTCCTCGTCAGTTCTTTATTCGCTTCTATCTGTTGTTTACTCGTGCTGATATCAACAAACGATTGGTCTGCAAGCTGCAAGTCAAAACTTGTCGACGCTAAACAAAAAAAATATAAAGTGTGTAACTGTCCAAATTCTCTTTTAAGATTTTTTCAGTCTCCTGTTATAATATTTTTGGTATAGCAAGGGCATTGTACTATTCGATGACCTGCAACTCGTTTATTTTAACACACTTCCTATTATACTTAATGTGTTATTAGTTATATTTCGATCATTATATCATATGATGACTCAAGATTCCTAAACAGTGAAGACACTGCACTTTCTGTTTAGCTTTTCTTTATGTTAATACTCATCTCATCTCAAGTAGTGGAAGAAAAAGAAGAAACATAGATAGCTATAAAAAAGAATATATAAAAATAAATAAATTTGTGGCTCGAGTATTGGTCTGTTTAGCCATCTTAGGGTTCACAACAGAAATCCCTGATTTGGAGTAATTCATACTCGTTAGCGAGTGAATGCTGATGATGATGATATAGGAGCCTTTACTGTATTTTATTGACCGAATTTGAAGTGTCTACTAGTCATCAAGACGACTCAGAACTTATGAACATGCGAGTAAGTAGGAGGTACTTTTATTATAAAATTACCAACAGGTTATAACTTAAAACTTGTTAAGTAAAAGCCTTTACTTGATTTTATTCACCTGACTGAATATTTCAGAAACATTGCACCATAATTAGTGTCTTGTGCTTTCATTGATCCCGTTTTATCTTATTTATTTTAATTTATTGATCAAATACCTGCATTATTATAAAACAAATTAGTGTTCAGGTAATATATTTATAATTTTTATTATAACTATTTTGTACGTATGAGCGAATTTACCTTCATTTCAATGTCTTTTCTATTGTTGATAACTTTTAATTTTAAACAAACATTATTCAATTTATACCTATAAGAAAATTTTTGTTCTAGAATAATTATGCACCAAATTCATATCAAATGGTTGGCACAAAACTTTATCTGCTGTGAGTGAGGAATAAAACATGTTTTTTAGTATTAATTATACCTACTTCACATGAATCATTGAATGATTGAGATTTATAAATAACATTATTATTAAGAAATAATTTTATTATTTGTTAGGTACTGCAGAACACCTGGGAATACCTACTTCATTCACATAGACGTAGTCACGCTGAGAATGAAAGGGTAACTGTATATTGAACTACGTAAATAAATAATAATAACTCGCCTTTATTTTTAATCAATAAGAGTATAAAATAATGTTCCATATATTATGCTCACTCCAAATCATTGTTACAAATTACAAGCAACGATTTAAGGAAAAGGTCCTTGCTCTCAGCTGTTCAGAGCACTATCGCGGAAAATTCGAGAACCTGGAGTCAATTCGTATAAAAGCGGGTCCAGATTATGTAACAGAGCAGTTTAAATAAGAAATTTGTTTTACGACTTTCTTGTATAACTTTATAACAGAGGAGTCAAACGTAGATGCCATATTATGGCAGCAACACTTTGTGTATAACAACTTTGTCTTTGCGACGTGTTTATTCTCAAGGGAAATCTTCAGTAGGTACCCTCAGCTCGAGTAAATATAATTGTAGACCTCTGTTAACTGATAGATTACAGATTACACATTAAATGTGTTGGTAGGTTTAAAAACGTAAAATAGACAAAACACAACATTTCGAGATGCAATCGCAGTAAAGGAAATATTACGAATTACATTGATATTCTTAGTATATAATTGGAGATTGAAAATTAAGCAATTGTTTCAATTTTCTAAGCAGAGTAAGTATTTCGAACAATCGAATAAAAGTAAATGTTTCTTTTCTTTTGAAGTGTAGAAAAGTAAGAGCGTGTTACGAGGGTTGCCTTTTATATTTCGGGATTAGAGAACAAAAACAAATATTAATTATCGAAAACCACTTTATTTTTTTTTTCAAAATATTCCCCATGAAGATCTATACACTTCTGGATGCGTTTGAACCAATTGTCGAAGCACTTTTGCAACCGCTTCTTCAGGTGTCGAAAAACGTTGACCTCTCAGTTTGTTTTTTACGTACGGGAATAAAAAGAAGTCATTCGGTGCCAAGTCAGGACTATACGGCGGATGACTCAACAAATCGATGTTTTGGGTGCTCAAAACTGCAGTTGTTTGAGCCGATGTGTGAGAGCTCGCATTGTCGTGGTGAAGAGTGATCAGTCTTCGGCGGTTGGTTTTCCTGATTTCTTGGAAGACAACTGGCAATCAAATGGTTGTGTATCACTCAGAATTGACTGTTCTGCGTTGTTCTAGTGGTACAGTTTTTCCGAAAAAACAGGCGACCATTTGCTTGGAAGTGCTTCGTGCGCGAACAGCTTTTGTTGGATTTGGCTCATCTTGAAACACCCATACAGTCGACTGCTGTTTACTTTCGGGCTCATACGCGTAAATCCACGATTCATCACCTGCCACGATGTCATAGACGTGTTTCGAAGCACCGCGATCGTATTTTTTGACCATTTCTTTCGACAAATCGACATGAGCCTTTTTTTGAGCGATTGACAAATTGTGTGGGATCCAAATTTTTTTGACAGTCAAATGTTTATGCAATATTGAATGTATGCTGGTCCCACTAATGCCTAAGGTTGTCTCAATCTCTTGATAGGTCACATGACGATCTTGCAATATCAGTTCGCGCACAGCATCAATGGTTTTCGGAACAACAACTGATTTTGGACGACCTTCACGAAATTCGTCTTTGAGTGAACTTCGACCACGATTGAATTCACCATACCATCGATAAACACTGGTGCTTGATGGAGCTTCATGGCCAAAAATTGAATTAAGTTCATCCATGCATTGTTGCTGAGTTAATCCACGTCGAAAGTTGTAAAAAATAATCGCAGGAAAATGTTCACCATTTAATTCCATTTTTGGGCCGAGATGAATCTTTTAAGTTACTGTAAACAACACAAATAACACTCGTATGTCAAAACGTTCTGAGTACGTATAACCTCAAAAATGTCCAATTTTACAATAGAGCTGTCAGTTGCCAGACTGCAACACCAGGGTTGCCAAATCTCGAAATATAAAAGGCAACCCTCGTATACAACAGTTTGATGTTTACTATAATATCTGATGGATAACATAAAACATGTTACATAACGAGAAAAATATTGTACTCCCAAAAATATATGACAAAGCCGACACTGTCGCTACTGTTGAAATTTGTGATACTGGGCTTTATTAATTAATATTTAAACAGTCAGTTCGCCTCCACCATTTATCAAGAATATTTGGACTTGTTTATAATGGTGACATTTTTATTACTTCCAAAGGAAGTTAATAATTATAAAATAAACAACTAAGTATTATTAATACATAATTTATTAACTTAAATATGATTTAATTAATGCAATTTATTTCAATAGAACCTAAACAATTGAAATGTAGGTACCTACCTAATTGCTGTATTTTATTTTTTCCCAAATCTATTATTTTTTACCTCGTTTTTAGTAGGTAGGTACCTATGATTTGTTCTTCCTCATTTCCAATGAGTGCTATCATAACAATATTAAATGACCTTCGAAAATGCAGGTAAGGTCGTTTAGCATTGTTAATTTATTATTATTGAAAAACGACTCGCTTCAGCTCAGAGACGCCAAGATTCGTATGTACATACCTAGGTAGGCAGTGGATTGTTTCGTTGGAATGTTGCCAATAATTTATAAGAGCCCCATATAGGTACCTACCTATGCAGAGAACCTTTTTAATGCAAACAATTCATGCATATTAGGCTTATTCTATATAAGGGCACAAAAATTACACACAGTTTTTGATTAAAAATTATTTAGGTATATCTCAAGAAATTAATTATTTGTTAATACTCATTTTATACAGGACGTACCAGAAGTCGACGATGAAACTCTAAGGGGGGAAGGTGGAGGTCATTTGGAATCAAAATAACCATATAATAGCTTCGTTCGCGGCCACGATTCTGAATTGGTTCTAGTTCTCTACGCTTGCGCAGTTTCGATTTCGGCGTTCGCGGTGAAAAAATTATCGGACTACTAGTAATAGAATCAACCGTTTGGCGTTCGCGGTGAAAAAAGAATCAGTTCATTACCGGTTCTGAATCGATTTTTCAGTTCTACGGACTGAGGAAGAACTGTTGGTTCTGACATGCGCAATTATACACTGGTTATATTTTTTATTTATTGTTTATATGTTTTATCCTTGTAGGTTGTAGGTATATAAGAGCATTGTCTTTATAAAGACAATGATAAGGGTTTTAGACAGTGTCAGTGACTAAAAAAATGAAGACATCCAAGAAAGAGTAGAATAGGGGATGAAGGATTATATTTTTTCAGGTAGATAGATCTGAGTATTATAAATTAAAGCAGAAATGTTTTGTGACTGTTATTTTTGAGGTTTTAGTTTTTATTTCTTATGAAGTATTTAGTGATAGTGACGTCTTTAAAAAATTGAAAACAACAAAAATAAAATAACTTTTCAATTAAACAACGTTTCTTGTTTCCATTACTTTATTAAAATGTTATTAAAAATTAAAATGTGCTGTAAATCGCTGCGCAAGGTCTTCTGTCATTATTTAAATGTTCACGATATTCTTCTTCACTAAATTGCGGGACAGTATCTTCATAATAGGGATAGTATTTGAATGAACTGGACTGAACAGTGATTAAAGATTGAACACGTCAACATAAAAATCGAAAATATAACTCAAATTTCTTCAAATGTCTAACTTTTATTAACAACTGTTGCACGACAACAACAGAACATACAACGTAAAATTAAAATATTCCGGCATTCAGCTATGCGATTCTATTTTGGTTCTATTTTGCGTTCGCGGTGATTACAGTAGGGTTATTCTTTCGTACCTACTGAACTAAGTGAACAATCTGAAAATTGTCAGTTCATTCACGATTGTGCGTATTCTTTCGACATCGGTCACTTCTACTAAACTGATTAAAATCCCTACCCCCCTTGCCGCTTACTGATCAACATCTAGGTACCGGTTAGTTCGTTCAGTTAACAGTTAACCTCTAAAAGTATTGAATATTGAGAGATAATAATTGGAATATGATTTCGAATCAAACCAATAAATTGTAAAAGTTTAAAACATGGATAATAATATCATGGAAGAAATAATTTTCCAGTTTTCAGAGCAGATTTGGTTGTTTTCACAAGTTTTCGAGGTTAAGTGAAAGACAATCACAAAAAAGATGATTTTCGGTTTCGTCAAATATTCAGTTCAGTATAATCACATTCAGTTTAATCACATTCACTTGTTCAGATCAATCACTACGAAAGAATAACCTTAGTTATGAACGCATTTCGAACCGCGCCTGCGCTTTAAAACCAGTTCTGTGACGTCACGATTCAGTTCAGAATCAATTCAGAATTGTGGCCGCGAACGAAGCTATTATGTTGTTATCCAATTGTTGACGGTTAAAAAGTTATTTTAGTTTTTGGTTTTTTCCAATTAATCGAACATTGTGTTTCCTATAAACCTATCCAAAATAATTGGCGATATTCTACTGTTTTTTTTTGGTTGTTTGATCCGTAAGGGTGTTTTATTAATAAATAAAATAATCTCGAAAACCCTGTTATCGTTATAGCAAAGAAAAAACTGGTCTTAATAACAATTAGTTAGTGTTTTTAAAAAATTCGTTCTAATCTCATTTTTCATTAATAACTAGAATCTTCATTAACGTTACAAGTTTTTCTGAGAGCGGGTCAGTTTTTCGAGGTAAATTTCATTTTGTCAGCATCTTATCTTAAAACAAAAATTAACTAAAATATTGTGAAAGCATAATTTTGTTTGCTACAAGGTACCTAGTAACAGGGTTAAAAAAATGTTTTATTTATACAGAACCAAAAATAAAACCGTTGAATATCCACAATTATTCTTTATAGCTTTACAAGTGAACTCAATATTCGATTTATTGGAAAAATACATAAACTAAAATAAGTTCTAGTTTTATTTTATAGCATCAATTTTTGAAATATTTTAAGAAGTTCATTATCATAATGTCCCACATCTATATTAGCATTTTCACTAAATTTCTCTAGGACTAACTGAATAGTGTAAGTGGATTTTTTGTAGGTATATCAGCGTTTTTTGTCCTAGTTTTTATAATTTATAGATATTTTGCCGCGCCCTTAGTTTAGTTCCATGCACCAATTTCTTTTAAATTGGGGACTCCGAAAAAAAATTGTCATAACGATAATAAATAGACAACATCAGTATACGACTGTTTATAAAAATCTTGGTATATTACAAATTACACAACAATTGTGTTAATTGCGGGCAATTATTTTGAAAAGTAAAATAATAAAATAAAATAAAAGTAAATAATTTTTTGGTGCAGTTATTTTTGTTAAAAAATAAAACTACACTTAGATGACCACCATGACATTCCCCGAGATTTTTCGAAATAAGGGTACCTCTCTTAAAATCAAATTTTGAAGACTCCTCGTAAATTAAATAAGGCCATATGGTGGTGATATACTGAACGCTCTCAGAGGCTGGCCGAAGTAACATAGTCTCGTTGTTGATTTCAAATTTATTGCAAATTTGACACGCCCTCAACAATGCCGCTTTTAAGGCATAATTCTTACTAGGGGGTAATTGGAATATTGTGGCACATTCAATTCAAACTGAATAATTGAGGAGGATTTTCTTTATCATTGAATGTCTTATAAATGTTCAAACATTGATATAATATCTCAGACTCCAATCTGCAGTTTTTTTCATATTTCTTAGGTACCTATGTCACTGTATACATGTTCCAGGGACAGAAAGAATTTTTTAATTATCAACATTATACAGTGAGATGTAAAGAGAAAGTCATGCTCTATCCAATCCGATATATTATATTTTAGATGTAAAATGTACCATTTTCAAAAAAATCGCCCCTTTCCGTTACTTTATGGATACCCTGTATAATAATAATAATAAATATAAAAAAATTAATACAATAATTTGTAGGCATATCAACAAACAAAACATAAGAATAATTAATACTATACACTATATTGTACAGGTACATCGTCAAATAAATTAATTAAGTACTTAAATTAATTATATATTCTACAATTATACGTTCAAAATATATACATACATATACAAACTACTATACTAATAATGATCCAGTATGTGAATCGCTCAAAATTAATACACATTAAAAAAGTCACCTACTGAATAAAAAGCTCTTTCTAACAAGTATATGTTTTTAGAGCTTTACGGAATCTAGGAAGGGATGAAAACGATTTGATTTCCGTTGGCAGATGGTTGTGCATTTTTTTTGCGTTGTATAGAATCGAGCTTTTGATTAATTATATTATTATACATATACATAGTTTCACTTTAGGAACTTTCCCTTAGAAATCTGAAGCAAAGATTTTGTCTGAAATATAAAATATAAAAACTAAACCCATTTTAATTATGTAAGTACTGTAGAAGAAAATTTGGTCGTATATAATGATGATGCGTACAGCGTTCCGATTCCAAAGCTTTATTCAAGACCCATTATAGAATTCCACATGAAAAAGCAATACATAAAGGCAAAAAGATATCCATACAACACATAGGGTCTCCTGCTAAACCATTTGAGGTTACAATGAAAAAGTTTACAGCGGAAGACCTACGCATATCCGAAAGACAAAGGCAAATAGACTAATTGCAGCAGTGTCTACTGTTTATTCACTTTTCCCTGTTTCATAGGGGAGGAAATATGAGACTGGAGCTCCCTCCCAAAAAAAAGTCTAGCAACACCCCTGATCCTGTATCGACAGAATTCCGGCAACGCGCTCGCCTGAGTTAACTGTATTGTATAAACTTTTCAAGTTTTCGTTGTTATATATCGCACATAGAAGACTGTCGGTGTTACTATGGCGCCGGGTCCTGCAGATTTAAAAAGCACCCCAAAGAATAACCCCGATTCTTTCTAATTCTGATGATCGATATGTAAACTTATCTTATGTTCTTTATGCGTAGGCCTCATGTTTTTGCTTATCGTTCCGAACACTCTTGACTAAATCCTTCCAACTCCAATAAAGGATTCTCTTTGGAAGGCGTTCCGTTGGCATGCAAATTACGTGGCCAGTCCATCGCCGCAATGCTAGTTGATTCAGCTTCCTCCAGAACGCTGATGTTTGTTCATCGGTGCTGCCATTTGATTCCAAAAATTCTTCTAAGACATCGTTGATGGTACTTCTCTTGGCCCACTTCCCTCCTAAGCCTGACTGACGCAAGACCGATGGGTCGGAAGGATTTTGCCAAAGTATAATCAATCTCCATTCCCAAAACATGGATATAAAGACCAACTTAGACATCTTCCAACTCAGCGATGTGTAGGTACCTATTTCACACCCTCGCGCTGAAGACTTCTTGAAGATAAAAGAATAGGTCTTCGTGGACACTCATCGATAACAGAGCTGTGTTTATAACTACTTATAATATGTATCTTTAGAATTATGTGGACAACGATGTACTTATAGGGCTAAAACGATCATTTTAAAGTGTATTATAGGTTATAGTGTGCTATTGAGATCAAAAATTCCATCTATCCAATAAACTTCTTGCTGAAAGATCAGAATATGTTGAAAGTACAATTGTCACAAGTAGGGGTATAGTAGGTACCTACCTATATGAAACTATCGAATTGAAGTTTATTAACAATAACAAGGTGATTTGAAGGTCATATTTATGGATTTTAGATTATCGCTTCTGTTGTTACCTGTGTCCTCCTACCGCGTTTAGAGGAAAAAATAAAAACTAAACAACTAGAAATGATAAACTACCTGTTAGGTAGGTAGATACCTATTTTTTAATGTAACTTTTGTGGCAAACGTTGATTTATTTATGAAATTAGTTTTAGTACTTCAATATCTGTTCTATAATACATTTAGAACCTATGGTTATTAAACGAACTAGATCCTACCTAGGTATAATAATCAAATAACGGGATTGCATTCATAAACTAATTATAAATCTGTTTGAAATCTGTTATTGACCTCAATGAATAAGAAAAAAATATAAAAACAGTTCTTACGTAATAACAAGCATAATATTAAAATGCAAGAAATAAACTGCAATTCGGCAACTTCTATCGACTGCCTTGTTCGGCATTTACATTGGTCGATGTCAGCACGTGATTGGCCCCTAGTAGTTATGCACACAGGCGCAGTTGGACAGCGCATGAATGGTTGCCCACAAATTGATAATCGTCAAAATAGATAGGGCACGGCAAAATTAAATTGTGCAAACTGCAAACAATAAAACACTGTGGCTGAGTGTAATTTACGTAGTAGGAACATAGATAATGGTTTTATGTATAAAATTGTTATAAACATAGTGTATTGTAATATTATTACCATTGTTTTGGTGAATAGATATTGTGAATAAAAGGTTTAATAAGGAAACTCAAAATGTTTTCGGGAATTACAAATCAGGTCACATCATGGATGGGAACTGTTAAAGGGGAGACCGAAGAAAAAGTTCCTACTCCAACAGAAGATACTAGTGTACTTTTGAGTCCTGATAACAAGGAAGGAAGGTAAGAAATTGCATGATTTTTTTTTCCAAAAGGTACATTTTAAATGATTAAATCCATATACATTCTAGAAATTAGAGTGTGTCCATTAAGGAACTTCGATTTTAATACTTATTCTCAAAGATACCTATTTGAAATACTTAAGTTACTTTGGCATTATCTAGAAAACGTTTTACGACTGAAACGATAATTTTGATTTACCCAAAGTGTATTAATGTAAGCGCTTAAATCAAAGTATTTATAAAATGGCATAAAATTTTAATTTAGTAGTCCAACTAAACCTGCAGCTGGAAGACTAGAAATGTTCTCTAACGTGAAAAATCAAATAGAAGGCATAGGTGGATGGTTAGGTTCTAGCATACCAAAATTACGTAAAGATGATGCAGATGCAGCCGGAAATCCTTCAGCTATAGGTGAAGTAAATCCAGCTGCAGATGTTGGATCGCCGTCTGTAGAAGCAGCAAAAGACGGCAAAGATGACGACGATAATTCAAGGTAAAACTTAACGTGGATTATGAGTTGTATACATAAAAACTTAATATAGGAATTACAGTGCTACCGGGGGTGCAGATTCAGGACCTCAATCAATAGCTGACTCTCCTACTGAAGATGGAAAAGAGGGTCAGTTTGGAAATGGTACGTACGTAGGGCTCTCTCTGTGTGTAAATCCCTTCTTTTCTATGTGCTTATGCAACCATCTTTACTCTTACCCTACTAACCCATTTTATGTAGGTATGATGTGCACTCATTGCAGTTGGTACATAAGTACCTACTTTGTTGGTATTATTAATTTACAATGCAATCTCAGCAACTTTTCAGGTTCGATTGCTAACATTGACTAAATAACAAATCAGATGATTGATAGATTTAGCTCTTTATCGTTTAAAATTATATAATTTGTTCAACAGGAGTAGGTAGGTATACAACACCTTTTTTATAAAACTATCGGTACAACTATAAACATGAGGTAACAACATAGACATAGGGAATTTAGAGAACTGTTCTTGCCAACATTGAAATTTAACCTCATCATCTATCACTTCATATTAGCTATTAGCTTTTATATTATTTTCATAGACCTACCTATGTTTTTAAGAATTTAAAGGAATTTTAATTATCTATAGGTTTCATTTCATTTTAATACATATATTATATCGTGTTTCATTTTTGGTTTTAAATTACAATAAAACGTTTATTATAATTCTACAAAATAGGCATACATATAAGCAATAAAAATAGGTTAGGTTACACAGCCAATGAGTATCAGTGTTGTCAAAAACGCATAAGATATTCAACATATTTTAATATACCTAATACGTTAATCATTAATATAATAAAATGTTGATAAGTCTAAGACAAATGGTTAAACTAATATTCAACTTATGTCGTTAAATTTCTCCTTTCGGATGCAATTTTCGCCTATATATGTTAGCATCCTGAGAAGAGAATTAAAGGTTTTTAATTTTTTCTTGAGGATGCTAACCATGTTAGCTTGGAAGAGTATGTAGGTATGTGTATATCAAAACCCCATCTTATTATTTTTCATGTGTATTGTGGACTGCCAAATTTATGATATAGTGTCAGACTATGTTAGGAGTCTTGGAAAGAGGTTTTGTGTTTAGTATTTTTTGTATCTCTTAGAGTCTCATTAGTAAACATTTTATGCACCGCAGGTGTAAGCGTAAAATAAGGCTACAATAGAATAAAAACCATCCCATGTCATTACATGGGATGGTTTTTATTTATTTAGGTCATGAGTAAGTCCAACTCGACTGAATTATCTCTATACTCCATCAATGTTTGCTAGAGAGCAAATGCTCTTCATCATCAGTGATATTCTTCAAATATGCCTGTATATTTGCATTGGTAGTAGAGATATATATGTAGACGATTTTGTGAAGTTTAACGCATAGTTTTCTTCGCATCTTTCTCGTAAATCAAATTATAATTGGCTGAGAATTCTTTTTAGAAAGCTTGAAACTTGCAATAATCTACTAATACATACTACGAAAACGGAAATAACTAAAAGCAATTTGAGTATATATTATAAATCATGATAAATTAAGAATACATAATTTTATGGGATATACCAGAGCAGAAGGAACATTTCTAGACTTTATTTAAGTAGAAAACACTGATTAAATTGCTTCGGCAGACATGAGCATTTATTTCTTGCGCTGATCGTGCAGGAAAATAAGGACCGCCATTTAAGCTCAAATTATATTTTAATTATGAATTAAATGCGTTATCCTTCATCTATCATTTGTTGAAATGTGTGCACTGTTTTATTTGACTATCACTCTTGAGTCTATTTTTGTACAAATTATTGATTTGATGAAATTGTCACTGAAGTATAAGCAAGTGTGCAACTACAATGATGGCACTCTTAAATCTTTTGGCAACTCACATATATGTGACCTGGATGGATAAATAATATTGATTAAATTCATGAAATTGTTCAGATCACATTACTAACGTACAATATGTGTTTGAAATATTTCAGCCTAATTCTGTGTTTCGTATATCTAGAAAGCATGGTATATTGATGTAAATGTCTAAATATCCATTATAATATAAATTTCTTACAGTACAAAGTAAAGCTCTGGCTGGTGCCAAGTCATTTGGAAGCTTTTTATATTCAGCAGTCAATAAAGCCGGTAAAACTGTTAGTGAAGCTGGCGCTAAAATAAAAGAAACCGTCGAAAAGAACGTAAGTTTTGGAATAAATATTTGAAAAAATAAATAAATATATTTGTATTTTGAACAGAATATTTTAGGAGAATTCAGTAAGGAACAGGATGCTTTTGTTAAAGATAAAGCTGGAAATACTGCTACTGCATTGCCACCTTGGGTAGGTTGCGCAAATGAGGAGAGTCTTAAGGAGGAATGTTTAAGTCTCTCTACTGATAGAAGGTAATCTTTCTTGGTGATATAATTTTAATAAAACTTCCTTGGGCGTGCTTTAAAGGTTTTTATTATTTTTGTTAATTTTGGAAATCTTACAGGAACTTTGTTCGAGCTCCACCTGCGGGAGTTGATTTCCAGTTTGATTACGACGTTTCTTATCCAGTTGCAATGGCTATAATGGAACAGGACCCTAACTTGGAAAAAATGAGATATGAACTTGTGCCTAAAATGTAAGTTTTGTATTTTTACTAAACCATTCATCTGGATCTTGAATTTTTGGAAAGTATCTTACAAAGCCAGTGCAATGATCCCCTTTGTTGATATTGTGCATTATTCGTGAATTTGTTTAACCAGACGGACGAGTTCTTAATAAGGGCTGGTTAAACAAAATTAGACTGAGGCCCTGTTAGTAAGCAAAATCCTGGGTATGGGGAAGCCAGTAATTTTTAGTTCTTAATATTTTAGTATTTATAACAGTTATTAAATATTCGTTTCCATTTTAGTATATCCGAGCAAGAATTCTGGAGGAACTATTTCTACCGTGTTAGCCTAATTTGTCAAGCCAATGAATTGTCTTTTATGTCTAGAGATGGGGAAAATCAGGTTATGAATGAAACCCAACAGTTAGGTAAGTCAAAATTGTAGCAGATTGTATAGATTTCATTGTTTTCCGATTTATTTGCGATTCGATTGAATAGTTTTGCTCAATTTTAAGTTGTGTAATAGTTGTGATTTATATTTAAATTTTTATTATTGAAATCATTTTTAACTTTGTTTGATAAAGTAGATAAAACAAAACATGTGCATGAATTTATTTCTGACACATTACAAGCAAGTAGTGAGGATCTAGTCGAAGTACAAGAAGGTATGAAGAAACTTGCGTTGGGATCACAAACAAAAGGTAATTTATTCTATTTAGTTAATCTACAAGTCATTAAATTTTCATGTTTTATGAACTAATCGATACAAGTTATTTCATTAAAAAAGGATTGATATGTATATATCATTGCGTAC
The DNA here is from genome assembly GCA_911728435.2 of Apoderus coryli. Classification (NCBI taxonomy): domain Eukaryota; kingdom Metazoa; phylum Arthropoda; class Insecta; order Coleoptera; family Attelabidae; genus Apoderus; species Apoderus coryli. Next base: position 11,281,938 of record OU452210.1, read on the forward strand.
TAACGATCGTAGATAATCCTAATTCATTCTCGATTTGAGTGATCATTAATTTGATACATATTATAGACTTATACTCAAGGCCCAAAATTTAAAAAGTTGCATGTGTCTTATAGTTAATTTACCAAGAACACTATTATATACTACAATATCGATGGCTAAAGTCTGAGAGTCATTAAGTTGTTAGGTGGTTGCCGTACAAAGTTTTATTCATGCTTTGTTTTGAAGCGATAACCCGTCTTTTAAAAAAATGTCTACCGTTCATCAAAATCTACTTCAGATCAAGTATATCCGCGGTATATCTTATGACTATCCTATCATGTATTTCTTTCTCTAGATCAATTCTTAAAAATCTGGCAAGCTTACGATCATGCGTCATTTCCTTTCAGAGTTTTTTGTGTAAAAGAACAAAAATAATAATAAATTTGGAACACATCAATACTTTTGTAATATTTTATTTTATGCAATATGCGCTTGTTGGCAATTAGTTGATTGCATTGTATAATAAATCAGCTTGACACCGCTCTTTTGCTTTTTCTGAGGTAACCAATTGACATTAAATGTTTGTAGAAAATTTTAGCTTTGTAACTAGTTATTTCTTATTTCTTTGAAATATTTCATGTTAGGTTGTTGTGTTATTAATGTTTTTATTGTGAGTGGGTGATCGATCATATACTCAATTTTATGAATGTGTTCAATATGAGAAAATCAATAAGAATATTTCAATTCTCATCGCATGAGTTGCAACTTATTTTTCGGTCCTACATTACCAAAGTACTAACTATGGATTAACATATATTAAATACTGTTTAAGGGTACGAAAATTGCATTTACTCAAATGCTTTATTCCAAAGTATTGACTAAAAATATTTATAATGTTCTCCAAGATTGAGTTATTCAAGTTTATCCTGATATAAAATAAATCAACAAATGCAAAATGTTTTCAATTTTTTTTTATAAATACAGTGTATTTAAAAAGTAATCCATATGATGCAGTGGAGTGTAATATCATTTACAATGAAAAAAACACACGTCCTCTCCATGAATTTATGAAAATAAAAACTTTTGATCTCTGCCTTAACAAAAATGAGCCATTTTTGATAAGGCTGATGATGGAGTTGAAACTCCGAAACAATTAAGTGCACTTTTTTTTTCATTGTAATTAAGACGGGGTATATACCGTAAAATTTATGCTAAGATTTGATGGTAAATTGATATTCGTTAAAAATTATTGCAATAAAAGAGATATTCATAGTTGTCCATGTTTTCTAACAATTTTGAAACAAAATCGTTCAGCTTTGGTTTTGTAGGAAGCTTAAGAAATAGCTTATTCTTGGCTGCTTTGGTAATTGAACATGAACATATTATTTTGAAAATTAAATCAAGATGTTAGTCTAGTGTTTATAAATTTCTTTGATGGAGATCATAAAAATAACACAACAATTTAAGCTGAAACTTTGTATGAGACGAATTGTTAGTTTCCTGGTTTCATTTTGCTGCAGCTTAAGAAGATTCGACGTCATGCTTCCTTTAAAGTTCCATGTCCTACTAACTATTTACGTTTATTAACCAACGCTAACATAAAAGTAATTATACATAATATAATCCTCACATATAATTTATAAAATAATTCTTTGGCTAACATATAAAAATTAAAATCAGTAATTGAATATATGGATTATTTTATTTTTAATTGGAAATCATTTTATGAAAAAGTGTAATAGAACAAATAATAATTATAATATATCAGCAAAAATAAAATGTAAGATATTAGAATTTAGATATATATATACATATAAATAAATATTATATTTACAATTATGGGAAATTCATTATGATAGAATGGTCTATCTATTAGGGAATTATGTGTAACTTCTGTTAATATCTTTCAATTTCACAAAATTTGACTAATCAAGTTTCTTTTATTAATCAGTTATAATTCTCATTACCAATATGTACAAATGAAAGAACAATAGCAAAGTTTATTTTTATAAATATATCAAAACTAATTTTTCATGTGTTTGTTTAATGTTTATGGTGTAAAAATATATTTGTTAAGAGATACTGGGTGTTAACTACTATATACAATTGTGTGTTGTTTCATACTATATAAAAATATATATAAATCCTTTATTCTAAAACACCCTGTATATAGTTTAATTATGCCGGTTTTCGACAGAGGAGATAAAATTGAGTGTTTTTTTTTTTGTGACACATTGGAAACTTAATTTTTATATCAAAGATAAATATAGTAATTCCTCGAAACCCATCGTTTGTAAACAATAAAGATTCGGCGACTAATTTAGATCTTTCTATTTATAGCGTGATGTATAAAACGCATAACTAAAGTTCTAGATGAACTCTTGTGATATTGTAAAACCGATCCGATTCCAGGGTTTCTAACGGATTTTCCTGTTCAGTTTACAAATATACTTCAACGCGCACAAGCAGTGGATGTACCCATAATAAATTTAATAATAAGAGTAATATCATTGTTTGAGTTTTCCCCGAAGTATCCGGTATCAGTTTTCAACGCTGAGTATTTTTAAAAACTAAACTATTCTTTAGATATTCATAATTTGCCCCAGTTATGTGTCTCCGTTGTTGTTAAACCGGCATTATACTTAATATAATAATGTGGCTGCTGCTCTAATTTAGAACTGTGGATTTGATTAGTCTATGGATTTATCCATGACCATTGTAGTCGATCAAAGAAGAATCTTTAATTTTCTTGGTTGTAGTTAAATTAATAGTTTTGTAAAACAAAAATATGGTAATTTACTGTTACGTTATTGCAAACTACGTTTCAAAAATTAAATCCACAGTAAGATATCAATTAAAAATTCTGCAGTTACATTACATAATATAGTGTTTCATTGTAATATGTCAAGTTTTAAAATATCCTTAAATAAATTCTAATTGTATGGAATTACTAAATGTAAAATTTTTTTATCTAAGGATATTGTTTTGGGAAGGTGTTTACTTATGTGCCATTTGCTCAGATAATTAACATTCAAGCAAAATAACAGGAAACTAACATGCTGAGCAGTTGGTTTACAATTAAATGGTGTAGTAGAAGTTGTCAGTTAATGTAGGTTTCTTAGTTCTCATTATCTCGTGAGAAAGGTTAAGTGATAGCGAAATGGGTGTCGATATTTATGTAAAAAATTGGTAAAACTTTTTCCTTATTTTAACAACAGTTAATCATTGTTTATATAATGTATAAAGGTTACTGCTGTTGGTCAATTTTTCATAAAATATCTTAATTTATTATGTTTATGTTTTCATTATTTATATTTATTTCAACATTTTTAGATGATAAAATGTTTAGAAAGATTATTTAAGCATACACTTCTTAGAATCGGTTTATCGCTGACACAAGTTGCAATATAAATTCAGTGGTTGGTGTTAATTGAGAGAACACTACAAATATCATTGAACCAAAAAAACAAGAAAAGTTAATAGCAGGGAATCTGCAGAAATACCTAAACATTGCATCACATGTCTCTGAAGATAAAAATGTGACATATTCCTTTTAATGCTAGCGAAAATATAAAAACTACATAGGGTTTTTTAGTAGTAAATACGTACTAAATGTTTAAAGTAAAGTTCGTTCATATCTCATAAACTACCCCAAAAAGTTCATTTATACTACAGAATTCTGCTACGCCATTTTTAAACTGAATGTTATGTGTTTATACGTTTTGTTTTTTAATTATTTTTTTATATTTTATGTTTTATTATATTATAATAGAAGAGGAATGGGAAAAGGAATTAGAGGCTGAACTTCAAGATTACGAATTGGTCGCTGATCAAAAATCAGGTAAAAATGATAACTGGGAAGATGAGATTGAGGAAATTCTTCAAGACACTACTGATATAAAATAATTTAAAATGAATAGCTTCATTTTTATCTTTACGACTGATATTTCATTCCAATAATTAGGTATATTATTTTATCTAGTCAAATTACGTTAAGTTTATTTTTATGACGACGGTGTAAATGTTTTTCATATGTAAAATATCTTTTTGTAAGTTGATAATATTAATATATTTTATGTCGATGGTATGGCCTATAACGATAATTACAGTATTACTTATGTTACAAATCTGATTGAGATTTCCATTATTCTTGAATCTATTTCTCTCCCTCTCTATCGCTCTAAGTGTTTTCGTGTCTAAATGTATCCAGAGTTACACAAAAATATATGCATTTTGCTTGTTCTTCAATGTATTCCATAGATGATCAATCGTATTTTACATTTTGTTAACATTCTTAGTTATGCCAATAAAAAGAAATATTTGATCATTTAAGTTTTGTAACATAGATATATTCTAAAAATAATACTAAAATCTGTTACTTATGGGTATTTCATATGTCCCTCAATTGTTTCTTAATTGGTTTTATTTAGATACTCCGCTAGTATGTAAAATTAGTTTTCAAATGTTTTAAACATTTCTTATATATTATTCTGAATTGTTAATATTTAAAATTGTTAAATAAATGTAGTCTCGTGTCTATCAGTGTTTCATTATTTAATTTTATTAAGAGTATGTGAGTTAGCTTATACCACTGGCATCTCGAACGATTAGAGTGTGCATGAAGAATTAAACAGCTTTGTGCAATATGGGTACTTTAATGATTTCCAGATTGGCCTTGTATCCTTATCCTATAATATATTTCAAGTAGTTTTTCTCAACTTAAAGACGCCAATACAAAATTACGCAACTCCTTAAATTTCTGTAAGCAGTTCTGATCAGTTTTATTTCTTTTTAAATTTTTGAAAAACCTTATCACGTTCTGTCACAGCGAACCGTAAAGAGGTGCGTGGATTTCAAATATTTCATCAATATTTTCCGTCAAAAATTATATTTTTGACTTGTTCCGATTTTAGTAGATATCTGTGGCGGCAGAGTAATACATCATTTAGAAGAGCACAAAATGATCCTTCTAGTGATGAATTTTACTTGAACAACTTTAGGAAGCTCAACTTTGAATGCCCGTTTCGTTATAAACATATTAATGATTCGTATGTTTCCAAGCTAGTCCCAAAAGTTTTCCGATACTGGATCGGTTTGTAATGTGATGCGCCAGACACATTAGAAATGAAGTCGTGGAGTCGTTGTTTTGAGACATGTTGCATTGGATGCAAAATAACCGTCATGTGTCTCCCGTTCGTCTATAATAAGTATTTTAAACGCGCACAAAACGCAATTAATAGAGGAACCCAATGAGGATAATCTTTCGTGCTTTGAATGATATTAAATAGAAGATGACCAAAATAAATCATAATGTTGATCGGCTCTATTTCCAGCTGCTGGCCTAATTGAATAGCACTCGAATTTGGAGACACTAAAAAATAAATATTTTACCATGAACTTTGTCTACGGATGTAGATAAGTGCAGATGCATGGTACCTGTTATTGGCTTCGCAGGGGCAACCGGTTCGTTTAGTAGGAGATCCCTTGGTGGGTGTTGCGGAAATTCTTCCATGTGCATATCCTTTGAGAGGGAGCATGTAACGTAGCAAGTCGCTTGAAGTGTCTGAATCAGACCACTCTGATTCTAGTTTCTGAGACGATGTCATGCAGTTTAACCCGCCGGTCATTTCTGCTTAAAATTTCACGAAAAGAGGAAAAGCTATTTGGACCACTCTGTATTTATACCAAAATTTTAAAATCAGTGCTTTATATTTCCAGCGGTTCAGACTTGGTTTGATAGGCATAAATAAAACATGATAATAAACATGTGTTTTAATTAATAGAGAGTTCTTTTGACGCCTAATCCGCTATTACCGGAACGTTATCTGTCAAAATTGTTCACGCTAACGCTATTTCGGTTACCGTATTCCGTTATGTAGCGAGCGTTACCGTATAATTTACCGTAACTCTATTTAGTGTCAATACTGTCAAAACCGACAAAAATGTGTAAATTTTATAACCCCAAATTGTGATGTTAATAAAATTAAATTACATATTATAAGTTTAAAACTGCCTAAAAACATTCATTCAGGAAAATAAAAAACCCAACCCCTACGAGGATACATCCAGATGGGTAGTTATTCAAACAAACGTAAATGAGAAATGCAGAAAAATTTTTACTATAAGAGCTAGAGCAATAAAGGACCATATAGATTTAACCTATACCTTCTGCACCCTGATTTAATATATTAAGTATAACAGCATCCTCAAGCTCGTCCATGTTTAGGCCTTCCAAAATTGCCACGTTCAATATTTCTTCCATTACGTAAAAATATGTATAAATGGGTAACACCACATTTCACATTTCGATTACAATCTCAACTCCCAAAATTCGTCTGCGCAGCGGCGCAGTCAGACCATAATTTCACACATGTATACTGCAAGATTACCTATAAAATGATATAACATAAATCACAACCTTTCTACTTTACAGAAATTTCTCTTATTGCAGAAATTATAAAAGTGAGGTTAGCATCAGTGTTGTTCCTAGACATTTTTTGAGTGTGCATTTGTCAACGTTCCAATAGTGCCAGTTTTCCGACAATGGTGCCAGATTAAAAGAAAATCATTTTGTGTATGCCTGGCTGCCTGCAGTGCTGTCTGTTTTTATTATTTAATAATGGAAAGGTCGCTAAACTTGTCGCGACAATTCAGGACTGGCTCAAGCATCATACAGAAAAAAATTCTCTCTCCTCAAATTCCCAATTAAAAAATCGCTTTTATGTTGAATAAAGTAATAATATGGTTAGTCGCGGGGTGGATATTTTGTGTAAAAGATCAATTGTTATAATTGTGTCATTTTTACCAAAGAGGTGCCAGTGTGCCAAAGGATGCTTGATTGGGCCACTTTTGGCACAATTGTGCAGCCTGGAACAACCCTGGTTAGCATTTCCTTTACGTAGGGTTACGACGTTGTTTACTAAAGAACTCTTCCGATAGATCGACTTTACCGTATTAATAACGGAACCGTATTTTTCCGTGAACAAATCAAAAGAACTCTCTAATCTCTACTTTGCCCCTTATTTCCGTATTTATTCCAATCGGCGACCATGTGTCTAGTGATACTGATATAGATTAAAATGGTGTTTATATTAAACAGTCTGTTATCGTCTATCGTCAAAAAATCTATCAATAATAGTTTACAATTTGTGGTATTGTGTACTACTATCCTAGCTACTATATTTTGGAAATTTCCAGACTTCCAAATTATGCCTTAGCGATAGATGTCATTGCCCTTCAGCGTAGTTGCTTAGTTACGACTGTCTAATTACAAATAATACTATTGGCTGAAATTCATACTGGCTTTTAGAAACTAGACGGATACAAATGAATATACACGGTTGCAATTTCTGTAGTGTATGCAGTATTTCCCAAACTTAATAGTATGGGAAATAAAACTGTTAGGCACAGGAAAATTGATGCGATTCTAGTGTTGTAAACTATGTATCACCAGCCGACATTGTTATTGATTCTATAAGGGTAAATAATAAAATTTCAGTAATTAAATCATTAATTATTACAGTAAAGCTGAACTGAAATTTTATTATTTGCCCTTATAGAAATGTCGGCTGGTGATACATATTTTTCAACACTAGAATCGCATCAATTTTTCTGTGCCGAACATTTTTATTTTTGAATAAATTATTGGCTCACTCTCATAAATTCTTTATTTGCTATGAATTGACAACGCTGCAATTGTCAGTAACATTTAAAAAATGTATCCGTATGTTGCTTATGTGATATTCTATAAAACACTATCATTGGCCGAAATTATCAAGTTCTCTGCACAGTTGCTGTGCTGAAAACTTTGAAATCGCCATGATATAGTTCACAAAAAACCGTTTAACGTATAGTGTCAAGTTTTAATTTATATAAAAATAATTATTTTTTTAACAGACTCTTATTAAGTAATATATATTTTAAGGGGTACATTTTTTGTGGTGGAATAACAATAATTTACTGTTATTATAACTTTGGAACTAATATTTCGTCGAATCAACCCTAAAGGTGAGTCATACAAATTGATTGTACACTATAAAATCAATTACTGATTTTATAGTTTTTTGTTTTTCATAAGCAATAATACATGTTGGAGTAATATATTATGCATTTGTATGTACCCGTGTATCAATTATAAGAATTAAGCCCTAATAGTAGATCTGGAATATTTTGGCAATGTGTTTTTATACATTTTTTGTTTAAATACAGGGCGTTCTATAGATATTATACGGAATGTAACATTCCATGACTTATTTTATCATTTAAGGATAAAATAAGTAGTTAAATAATTACATTTTTTCTTTTCTTTAATTACCTCTTTGTAATGGCACTTCATAGTTTCGAGGCATGGTACCTACAGCGATTAAATATCGCGAAAGAAACAAAAAAAAAAGATATCGTAGATCGCCCAAAAAAAAATATATTGGAATTAATCCTACAAAATAAGGGGCTTCTTATGTAAAAGATAAACAATACTGTACGATCATAGTTTCGGTTTACAAAACTGCAATAATTATACACTAGACAGACAGTAAAGGCAATAGGGGTGATTGGGACATCCGGAAGGTGATATGAAAATTCTATAGATAGAATTACATACGTACCCTAATATATATGTACTAAACGAATTTTACAACAAGTTTCTTTGTTTTATGTGCACGTCCTCTCTACCTCATATTTCAGCAAAAACTTAAGGTTTTAGGCATTTGTTTACTATAAAGGGCTTCTGCACTTATTCGAAATGTTGAAAACAACACGTAGGTAGTTAAAAAATAAAATATCGATGATTCTACTTTATGAGTAAAAGTAATAAAAATTATTTGATTTTCAGAAAAATGACTTCCACAAATATATTTTCTGGTATTAATTCCGATTCGAAGAATTCTAGCCGTGTATTGAGACCGCCAGGAGGTGGCCATACAGATATTTTTGGAATAAACGATACGCCTGCTGCAACGACCCCAAGCAAAAAGCAAATTCAACAGTCCCAGTCAACAATCAGCAGCTGCTTTAGTATGGAAGAAACTGATAGTAAAAAACAAGATACCAACAAAAACGTGGAAGAAAACAACACAGAAACAACCAATGGCACTATTGTTACAACAGAACCAATCAATGGTACTACTACCGATGCCAATAAGAATAGCAACAGTGCAACAAATGCTACTCCAAGACGAGCAAGAGTTCCTCCTGGTGGTTACTCGTCTACTTTGTGGTGAAAAAAGTGTTCTAGTTCATAACTTTTGTGATTGTATTTAGCTTAGATTTTCCAATTTTGAAATACGTATTGTATTTTGAACAATAATAAAAATAGTCAAAAAAAAAAATAATTAACCTGACAACACAACTTGAAAAACATAATAAAATTGTAATAAACTGCTGTGCCATGTACTTCATTTTTAACTTACATTTTTGTTTATAAATAAATGTCAAATCGAATTAATAAATATTTAAAATAACTGTTTGTTTTAATTATACCTGTTTTAATTTTTGTTCGCCTGATAAAAGTAAATAAACAAAACAAAATTTAAGCCTATTTCATTGACTACCCGTAATATAATTTATAAACTAGGTATTGTTATTTATTAGGTAGAAAATGTATAATCTTGTTTTTGGCGACAGGTATTTGACGTAGCTGAGCTCATATCAATATAGACGACGCCCTAAAGTCAATACTTTGTAGAATACATATTTGTCACATCTAAGGGTACACAAAAAAATACTTTCATACCATTGACGATGTGGTCTAAATGTGCACAGCATTTGCAAATTTATTTTTATTGTATGGATATTAGATTACTAGTCTACAATAATAATTTGTTTTATAGTCCAACAAAGAAAATATCACTATAATAAAAATTGTTCATTATCATCATAACATTTGGTACTTCCTATGTACTCATTGTACGCGATATTGACCAGCCATCCGGTACCAAAACGATTAAACTGTTACTTTAAGTTATTCTAGAACAGGCCATGTAAAATTGGTCCAAGAAAATTAATCCCAAATAACTTTGGCGATTGACCTTGGTTGGTATTTCAAATTTCAATTACTCAAAAACAAACTCAGGTACAGCTAGGCAAGTTTACGGAAGAAGTCCTAGCCGTTATTCTGTGTGCTTAAGTGCTTTCAGGAGCACAGTGCGAGAAACTCAATTAAAATCTTCTCTGATCTTCAATATCCACAAGAACAGTGTCTCAAATATTGGGAAAAACAATAATCTGACTCTGGTTTAAAGGGGAAATAAAATGGCCGAGAGGGGGCTGAACTATACACAGGTCATTATCGATTGAATCATTATCTCTCGAGGTTGGGCCTTTAGAAAAAGAACTAGATATGCAATATCAGAGAGTTTAAAAGAAAGCTCACCCAGCAATCGATTCATTAAGAAGTGGGTGTTCAGCACACTTAAGACTGCTTTCAGTCCGGAAAGCAGTGACAATTGAGCTAATAAAAAATTTAACGGGTTCCTCTGAATTGCTAGTCGGCCGTCGTACTCACTCCAGAGCACGAATTTAGAATAATTTGAGATTGTAACCATGTCAATTTGAAAAATCTCTGAATACGTGACTTGTAAAAAGCGTAAAACAGATATGGTGTCTAGCGATTCCATAACTTTTATGGATGATGCCAATTCGTTACTTATAAAAAACGAAAAAGGCTTATTTCTTTTATACATTTTCAGTTGAGGTATATAATAAATAGTCTTCTAAATTAATTATTTATTAAAAAAAAAAAAAACTTTGTCAAACACTGTAAGAAAACAATCCCTTGGTAATAAAAATGTTGTTTCAAGGAGCACTGTGCACGAGTCATTTAAAATGTTCTGATACCCAAGCGACCATAAAGGCCCTAAGCTCATCAAGAAGTATGGAAACAATAAGCGAACTCTGGCGCTCAACACTGCCAAATTCATAATAACTGGGTGAAGAAAAAAGTTCAAGACATCCAGGTTTCGTATAGTCGAAAGAGAAAAGTTATTGTCATCATGGTTTTAGAAAAAGTATTTGGACTGAGACCTGTATATATGAATTCGTTCAGCATAGATTTAACAGATAGGGGTCAATATGTTGTTGCAGCGCTTTGTTGCTGTTGATCGTGATTTGTTTAGGACAAAAAAATGTGCGGTAGATTCTGATAAGAGTTCCCTTGGAATTTTCGGTTAATAATATGTTGAGCATATTAAAATTTATTCATAATAAATAATAATAATAAAACGTACTTTATTGGTACAAAACCCCAAAAGGCCATTGACCGAAGTCCTTCAGGCTATACAAATTTATTCATATTATTTGTTGTACTTATTGTTAGTAATGTTGTTATTATTATCAAACTGAAATTATCCGTTAATAAAGAATTAATAAATACAAATATTTACTTGTTTGTTCAAATACAATAATTTGAAATTTAGACATTCACGAGCGAGTCTAAATGAAAGCTCTCTCAGCAAATAATCCAAGCCCATGAAGAAGCTTAAAATTCCTATAGTATAAGCCTCGTATTAACGCGGTGGAGGGTCCTTGTAGACCCACTTGCCTTCGTCCTACTTACCTACTTCTTCAAAACATAAATTTAAACTTTCAAGTTGGTATTAGCAACTAGTCCAAAATAGGTTAAACCTTAAACATTTCTGAGTTGCCATAGCCAAGCTAATCTTATTCATTTCATTTAGGAATTTGCTCAGGGTACAGTACCCTATAGTTATTTGAACACACTGCTGTAACAATTATTTATTCAAATTGTCCGGTTTTGGGATCCATTGTCATATCTCTGATACACATTTTTTTTTATCCCGCACTGTTTTTTGTTTTTTATTACTCCATTTTCATAGAATTAAGTCCCTTACTAAGCAGAGAAAGCTTGCACTGCTAAAAGTAAGTCCCCAAATACGTATCTATCCTTTAATAAAATACAGAAGAATTGTGCATCGCGTATCAGTGCCAATTAGCTAAATGCTTATTTTTTTTTCAGCGGACTAGACTTGGTAGAATTAAATGCTTTTTTACAGTAAAGTTAGTCCGTGTTAAGTCTACGCTCCTGGATATATATACTATATAATACTTGATACTTTATATTTGTTTGACCAAAAGTTAAGAATAACAATGACACCTTAATTTATTAGAATATGGTCTCATTGGGCTAGTAACTAAAAAACTCTTATTTTATTATTATTCTTCCCTTCATCAAGGCTACAAATAAAATTGTTACAACAAAGTTGGTATAAAATATAATACAATATAACTTCAATTTACCTATATAATAAGTTCTTTTTCGAATTAGATGCAAAAATACCAAAACTAGATCAAAATGTTGCTATAACTTGAATAGCACACTAAACATAAGTAAATTGAAGTTATATTGTATTATATTTTATACCAACTTTGTTGTAATTGTTTCAATTTTATTTGTAGCCTTGAAGAAGGGAAGAATAAAAGTCCCGAAAGCTCGACGTAGCTAAAAATAAGAGTTTTTTATTTACTAGCCCAATGAGACCGATTTCCCTAAATAAATTAGGTGTAATTGTTATATATATATATATATATATATATAAGGATTAAAATAAATTCCTGATATCGCTCTGTCCCATGTATCCATAATAATGTAAGTTTACATTGTTATACATATAAGTAAGTATTTTAAATAACAATTAAAATATGTATCGCTTTGTTTGTTTTAGTTAGACTCTGAATAAATTAATAAATAATTCACGGAATTTACATTCACTTTTTATGGTTCGTATAAGAATTGATTGCATTGTGTTTAATCAGCCGCTTTTGTGAGTCATTTTAACATGCATGGCAATTTTATTGCTTCCTCAGCATTTAGGTTGCCTTATCATTGACGCTGACACTATTAATCATATTTTAAATACATATCATTTAATACTTATATTTCAGAAATAGATAGATATTAAGTTATTTTTAACATGTCTATCGAAATGAAATAAAATATATAATACTTATTAATTTTATTGATAATGTTTATTGATTTCAAATTCATATGAGACGTAACTAATAAACATATTTGTCGCTCCTCTCACAGTTTATGGAAATCTATTCTAGATACAATTATAACAAAAATAAATAACTAAGAAGAAAATGTAATATTTATTGTATCTACATAAATACGAACGCATGCCTCAGAATAATGAAATCAATCTACAAACAAAAATACATGTAACATTTCAGCAGATCAGAATTGCTATATACTTTGTTAAACTGCTCTAGAATGATTTTTTACTTCGTGTCTTACTACAATAGTTATAATAAATACATTTTAAATCATAAAAAGCAGTTATAAGTGAATAACATCTAAGATATTTCTTTTTTATTCTCTAATATTTAAAATATAAATAGCATAAGTGAAATAATTTAGATTAAGATAAATCAATTCTGAACTACTGTCCGAAATTTCGTTTTGTTGCCCCAAAAACTAAACGAAATACGGTTTTAACTGCCTAGCAGTTTATATCTAGACCAGTAACACAAAAATGCTATTAAAAATAATTCCGTAATAATTCTCCTATAAAGTATATACAGGGCGATCCAAATTGGTTTCTATTAATGTATGCAATATTCAAATGAAATTAGAACTCCTTGTATATAATAATTAATTTGGATATCTGATATTAAATTGGTCAGTGTTTTGTTTTGTACATAAACGGGTTCAGTGTTCTTATATTAAGGATGAAATATAATATGCTAACACAGCTTACCGAAATAGTTGGGCATCGATTGTTAAACTCTAAATAACAATACAAATTTAGTACCCAATTTAAATTTTTTGGGTAAGAGATTGTAATGAAAACGGTCTTTTAAGGTTTTTGACCAAAGTCACTGGTTTCACTGCAGCCTCAAAGGCTTATTGTGTTTATGAGGTTAAATTTGTCCTTTAATGTAAAAGGGGGTTTCATTTACCAAATAATAAGAATTGCCAGAAACATTACTCATTCACTTTTCCTTAGAGTTCGAACACACAGACTTCTTCAACTACTTATCAATTTTATTTAAGTTCTTTTAATAGTTTTAAGAATCTGGAGGAGAAAAGCCACAGAAATCTATTAAATACTTTTCATTAAGATTCCGAAAGGAATATACAATATATATTAATTGTTAAGGTAATAGTGTTTTTCGTTTAAATTTCATTCCTTTTTACACTAAATATCAGATGTTTTCACGCAACTTCACTTTATCACGCGTTCACGAATTGAAGCATACAAGTCTGAAGAATATACTCACATAAGTTCAACTCATGTGAGTGAGTAGTAATAGGAAATCGCCACACATTTCAACAATTTGAATGTAAAAGCTGAATCAGCAGCAGCAAGTTGGTCTATTGGGTTAAATAATATATAAATTAAATAATAAACCTCAGACACAGACCTTGATATACGACCACAAGCGCCTAAGATCCTTACAAAGTTGGCACTTGCCAGATCCGTCCAACACGGAGTACTATTATTGAGAGTCGTAGTTTCTCAGGCAGTTGCCTTTGGCTACGTAGTAGCACCCATTGCGTACACATAACAACCAGTAATTCTTATTGCTAATAAAATGAAACTGGAGACCACTATTAAATTTTAAGCTTTAAACACCACAATTTAAAATCTGACACTAAATAATCTGTTATTAGTCTAGATATAAAAATGCAAGCAATAACCAGAATTACATAATTGTACATGAAATCATTTCATATAAATTTTATCCTAAAATGAATTCACATAAAAACGTCTAAGAATAATTCATAGTTATTAAATAATGAATGCGATATAATTATTTTTACATGGCCACATGGAACTCCTAATTGTATAGATCTGTACCAAAGAATAATATAGCATGTATAAGTTTTAACTGGATGAGAAATAAATAATGTTTAAATACTTATGTTACCATATTGATGATTAACTAAAGAAAATGTCACATATATTTTTGTGTGCTGCAAGATTTTTAGATATCTTAATATGTACTTTCAGTCTGAAACAATTCAACAACTAGTACAATATACAGAGAAAATAAATGAACAACCTTTTCAGCATACCAATTTTAAAATTATCCAGTTATATTATTCTTCATTATAAACTTAACTATTCTATTATAATCTTCAGGTTATATGGACAAGGGATCTCAAAATGACAAACCTGGCTACAAAAACCTATAATATAAAATAGTGTGACATTTCTCCAGTTGTTTATAATGCATGAGACTGAATTAATACTTATAATAATACATAAATAATTTATCGTAACCTAAAGATTCATTGGTACAGTCGAGAACTGAGTTCAAAAGTGAAATAATTTATAAGAACTTGTTTTACTTCCCCAACATCAAATAAAAAGATAATAAAATTTCTTTATATAGTTCAACATTTAAATATTAATATAGCATACTGGATTGAAGATTTCATGTTATAAAAATCAATCCGAAAATATTGTAACATACTCTTTTTGACTAGCATTATCGAGCTAAATATTTTAGATTTATTTGGACAATCTATTTATGCATTAACCAATACAATAGATTGTCCAACCGGTTTTACTTACCCTTTTATGGGAAATAGAACAAGTGTGGTTTTATCAATACAAACATAACTACTTTTTTACTTTTCTGTCTGGGTATTGACATCCATATTAGGAGCAATATCCAGACCAAGCTCCGATAAAACTTTTAGAGCTTCTAAAGCCGCTTTTTCATGAGATGCCTCCGTGGTTCGCCCCTCCCCGTGACAAACCTGCGGTGGATTAGTGCCTAATGACACTAAAGTCAAATACATTTCGTGATTTGCTTTAGGAAAATCTGAAAACTGGACCTGAAACAATAATTTTGTTATGTAATTTCAGGGCATTAATAAGATTTTTTTGGATCTAGGTAAATACTGAGTCATTTCTAAATGTAACACAGAAATTTACGCTATATTAATTCAATTTTTATACGCAACACCAAATCTTTGAATAGCAAATCTTACTACATTGGGAATACATCAATTTTTGCAGGAGAAATATAATGTAAAAGAGTTTATGAATTTTATTATCCACCACATACCTATGTGGAATGCGTAACTTTAATAATAGGGTCCGTACCATAAGATAGAAGTTAAATATAAATAAGCTAATTCGACAATTTCGTCGCGAACTAGCTGGTAATGATTTTACCTGGATGTTAATCAGCTGAGCCAAGTAGAGCAGTTGATCCTTAGAGCGGACCCCCGTCGGTGGTGTTTTCAGTGGTTGTATTTGTTGTACTTGTTTAGGTTCAGGTATTTCATTTTTCGGTTTATTGAAACAAGCATTTTGTTCAGTCACAAGTAATACACCAGGAACCAATTGTCTGCCGCCACTACCACCAACAGATTGTTGACTAACTGGTGGTGGTTCAGGCTTTTCCTCCACAAACGTCACTTTGCGGTTCTTCTCTGATGTATTTGTAGTGGAATCTGCCTCCTTGATCTCTTTGTTGTTAACTTTAGGAGTGTTCTTTGGAGAACCAGTGTTAGGGTATCCCAGAGCAATGAGTAAATTCTCTGCTGCCTTACGTTTGGCCACCTGTAAAAATCAGTAGCAGGTTAAAATATGATATCTCTCTATTTATTTAAAAGTATAATATGAAGATATTATTTGAAAAATCAAAAATTGGCTAAAATATATGAAAAATTTTAATCTGACATCATATTCGTAATGTGAAGACCCAATAATAATATAATATTATTACTTCATTACCTTTTTATTAGGACCAACACCAGTGCAAGCATGTCCATTGACTGAGGCCTCTATAACAAATTCTCGCCGTCTTGCTGCTCCACGTTCTTCTAAAACTGTATAGGTAGGTTCTCTTTCCTTATTGGCTTGTTGTATTTGAATGAGACGAGATATTGGATTGATTTCTTCTTGTGACTCTGCAGCTTTATCAATATTTACCTAAAGAAATATAATGGAGTGTGACATTCTTTTTAAACACGATCGATGTTGTGATGTAGAAATATTAAGAATTTTAATAAAAGTTGACGATCAAACTATTAATTATTATTTCTTACCTTAATGAGATTCCTAGTTTTTTTCTTTTTTATAATTCGCTTGCGTTTTAGTTGAGTTATATTGACAACATTCGGTACAGGTGGTAGTTGATTTAGTTCGTCCAACATTTTCTCTGCTGCGCGCTTCTTAGATATTTTCTTTCCATTACCTTCACCCTCAGCGACAAAATGCCCTACTTGACATCGCGTCATAAACACCTTCATGTGTGGAGGGCCCTAATTTGAAAACAAATTTGTTTGAGAAAAAAAAAACGATTTCATTTAAATTTATTAATAAACTGACTAAGAGGATAACGTGCATAATAGCCCCTAAAACGGGGACCACCCTAAACTATGGTATATGATATACTGGATGGCCCAGTTTTTTGAAATTTAGATGCTAAAATGAACAAATTTAAATTATTTTTGTCATGTGATGGCTCTGATTTAATTTGCTCGGTATTTCTTTCATTGCTTTGAAGTGATTAATTGGTATTCCCGGCGTGTAATTACACGGAAGAATGCCTAATAATAATAAAATATATTACCGTTTCACTTAGAACTTCAAAGTTGACATTTAAATTCCTTTTCAAAGCGATTTCATACACCAACGATATAGGCGACTTTAGATCTGAGTTTGCATCAACATTAGCGGCAGCTACAGGCGATAGTTGCTCAGATTGGGTTTGTGTCGTTTGAATAGTTTCAGTAGTACTCGATGGAGATTCATTGGAATTATCAGTACCAAGTTGCTTTATGTGTTCAATTGCTTTCGTTGCAGCATCATGACGAGCAGCTTGTACTGTGTATCCAAGACCTAATCAAGAAAACGAAGTCAGTATGGATTACACCAAATACACAAAAATATAAAAAACCAACAACTACTTTCGTGCATATATATATATATATATATATATATATATATATATATATATATATATATATATGTATATATATATATATAAACAAACAAAGATATTCAACTAAGTTGACAGAGTATAGTATATCATCGATATACAAAGAAAAATGAAATAAACTAACTTGTACGAATCAAAAAAATCTCGTGACACAAGCTGGATTTGAACCAACATCTCCCAATTGCCGGTCAGGTGTTTTAACCAATTAAACTATCGTGGCACATGAATGAAACTTCTTTAATTCGTACATGCCTTGCTTCCTATGTGCTGTGCTACGCCTCGACCTTTTAATTCAAAGGCAACATAGACTACACACTGCCATAATGCAATGTTATTTCTCTTTTGCTCATCGCAAATAAATATAAATAAATAAACAAACAAAGATATTCAACTAAGTTGACAGAGTATAGTATATCATCGATATACAAAGAAAAATGAAATAAACTAACTTGTACGAATCAAAAAAATCTCGTGACACAAGCTGGATTTGAACCAACATCTCCCAATTGCCGGTCAGGTGTTTTAACCAATTAAACTATCGTGGCACATGAATGAAACTTCTTTAATTCGTACATGCCTTGCGTCCTATGTGCTGTGCTACGCCTCGACCTTTTTTTACTTACAAATGTTCGTTTCTTCATTTGGATTTTCTATATAATATATATAGTTATATTCGACTACATAGTTGACTCACTTTCAGTGAATATTTCACCAGGTATATATATATATATATATATTTTTAAAGAGATATCTAACTACAATTCAATTTATTACTTGAGGATTACGCTATTGGCATATGAATATTAGTTATAAATGCAGCAGCTCTTTGTTCCTCAACAAGAAGTTAAATGATACCTATATAAAAATAACGATGAACTTTGCAGATACCGAAGTGTCTACAAGAAATCATATCGTTTATTTCAATATCCAGGGCTTATGTCATAAAATTTTGCTTGGCAATATGTCGCCGAGAAGTGGGTCGTGGACAACACACTCAAAGCTCCAATTCTGAGATAAAACCAAGAGGATAAGGATTCAATTTTATTCTACAACAAAGGTTATACTTTAAAAGCCAGCTTTTGACCTCAAGTGTTCCGATAAATAAACAGAAGCTTATTCATAGTTTAATACATTAAGTAGGTAGGTAATAGGGAATGGGGAACCGCTCTGCTTTAAATAATCTAAATGTTTGCAATCCTCAAGCAATATTACTAATCTACCCTAATCTACTATTAAATTAAAATTGCTAGACTATATATATCCTTTTCATTTACCAAAAAATTAAAAATTATACAATGTTGACGACACCTACTGAGATGAATAAAAAATAAAATTTACCATGATCAGTACCTGGGTACTCTCTGTCGCCTATTCGTAATCTTACTGTAAAAGGATCGCCTGTGCTCTGAGGTGGTCCCGGTCGAAATTGATTGTAATAACGATTATAGTTATTATAGGGACAATGACCTCTCACATTATTCCTACGGGCGTCATATCCATAACGAGGTTGTCCCTGAGGGTAATTCATATTGTGACGGGGATAATAACTTGGCTGATTCAAATAACCCTTTAAAAAAATAACACTCACATCCAATAAATTATATAGAAATGTCCAAAATTTGTGGTAAAATTTTCATATCATCATAACTGTAGGCTAGTAATTATGTACTTTCATATCTTAGATAAAAACTAATAAAACAATTCAAGATTTCCAACTAAACTTCCATTTATTGAAGAAACGAGGGCTGTTCTCTTACTTCGCCCTTGTGATGCAAATATCTGATCGTTGTTCGTGTTTAGTCATTGTTATTTAGATTTAAGTAAAAAAACTGAAAATGATTATTCGCATACCAAACAATCACTAAATACTTTTCGATTTTATTTTGATGAAAAAGATATTAGAACTCTCTGCTCTATTTAGTTAATAAAAAAAAGCATATAAGTACCGGGTTACGGATGGTATAGAAATCCCCAAACATAATTTTGGACACTCTGTATATGTAGCAGAATCAACAAGTGCTACTTTTCGATTTTTAAAAAAAACTTATACTTTTGTAGAGAATGCTATATACAAATAGTATTGTAATAATTAATAAGGAATATTCTACTCTACTAGAATTCTAGAGGGATTTAAAATCTGATATATACATGCATTAAAAATCTAATTAAATAACATTCTGTACAAAAAGTTGGTAAAAAATATTTTTTTAATGAAGTTAGTGTTATTTTATAGACCGTAAAAATTATGTCCTGTTGTTTTATTAATTATAATAGGAAGGTTTGACTCTCAAAAGTTTGTAGTTTTTAGTGAGTGAGAAAAAAAATAGTAAAGGTCTGGTTTCGCTGGACCATCTGCTATTAAATGTTATTCTCTACTACTGGTTTCGTTGGAGTGTCGACGACTCACATGCTTTAGTTGAAATCTGAAATATCCTAAAGTACAAATATATTATAATAAATAATATATTTTTAGTAACTATATACAGATTGACCCACTTATCAGAAAAGTTCCGTGTTATATTAAAAAAAACAATAATGATATAAGTAATATTTTTGGAACAATTACTTTTAAATATACACAAAGCGTAGAAATTAAGTAATGAGACTGATGTTCATATTTTTTTAATCCAATTGTAAAGTTCCTTGGGACACCACAATGCTCTGGATACATCCTTCCACTCCACAGTTACAAACGTTTAAATGTTTTCGAGTGGCATGCCTTGAGGTTAATTTTTAATCATTAGAACAGGAAACAGCCATAAGGCCACAAGTCTGATGAAAAACGTTGGTGAAGAGCAAGAGCGATATTTTTACTGGACAAAACTCGTTTGCTGAAAATGCAGCGAGATGCAATACCCAGTTTTTCTTCACATTTTTATTTCATTTATTTATTTACGGGCAATACTACAAATCGACATAGTGTAGATTGACTATTTTTTTTATGTACAAACTGTTTATGGATGATTTCCTGGCCACCGAAGAAGAAAAACAGTGTAATTTTGACATCTTCTTACTTTTTTTTATTATTAAGACAGCCTTACCCCAACGTTTAGAGAGGCTGCCATCGGTTCTTGAGGCTGAAAGCGTCGCACTTTGTTTCACCTTTCATGGGCAGAAAGGAGAGATTTCGCCAATGTTTTAAAGCGCTGGAAAAAAAACGTTTTCGATGCACTGTCTCCAAATGTGATGCCAGCAGATAATTTTTGGAAATTGATATTACGCGTTAGTAAAATATGTTTCTAGAAAATATTTACTTCAGACAACCAAATAACTTTTGATATGCAAAGGATGAACCTATATGGAGTTTGCAAATTATTTTTGGTTCAATAAAGGTGTGATTTTCAAATTAAAAACTAGCAACTTCAAACTCGTACTGATACCGTAGTAGTAAAATCTAGTAACTCGACATACTATGTTTTAATGATCATTTTTTTGAAATTACCTAATTTTTTTGTCAAATAATTATTTATTTACAGTTATTATAGGTCACGCCAAATCGCCAATCTTATTTAATTTAAACACTTCGATGTACGCCTACGAAACCAGCAGCAGCGAACATTTACAGTTGCCTGGCGCGTCAGGGACCCATACCTTAAATAAACTCTTATCTGTAAGTATAAAAAAAGTTATACTATGCACGATAGAAAATAATTTCTACGGTATAATAAAAAGTATAAGTTAGTATTTTCATTGTTCAAATATAATAGACTGAATACTGAAAAGATAATATATTCAAGCAATATTGAAGAACTTGCTCAATTTGGTTGTTTTGGAAAATGTTAAACTTTAACTTCGAATAAAATGACTCTCTAGTAGTATATAAGTTAAGTTACAGATGAAGTACTTAATTGCAGAACACTAATGATAGGGCCTGAAGGTGTTTTTTAAATTCCACCTTCAGGGCCCTAATTTTGGCAAATCATCTTAGTTTAGTGGATTAAACTTTGATTATCAAATCGGAAAAGTAATTTTTTTTTAATCCGTACATTCCATCATACATTATTAATTTCCTATTGTGTCGAGCCAATTGAAAAATTCAGCCATGGGTCGGTGTGTTTCCTGGGATGGTAGTCGCGTCTCGGTGGCGTGCGTGTCGGGTGGGGGTGGTATACATTATAACATTTACTGCAGATTGTGCAGAGACATTTGTAGTTTTGGTCGAATGTTAGATACAAATTCCTTTAATAGGTTTATAGCTGATTTTAGGAAATTTAAAATATTTTGGTAAAGGAATTCTGTATATTAAATTTTATATTACTCTGGATTTTCCATATTTTCTTTTTTTTTTTTTGAAAATTTAATATAATTTGCATTGTTTTACTTTATTAATAAATGTGATTTTTGGATTTGAAATTATTTCCAGGTCAACTTAATTACAAACAGATCTTTACGAAAATGTACTACAGTAGTACCTAATTTGGCGCGCTCTGTATCGACAAGCCGAATATTCCCATTGGGTGGGAACAATAGGAAATTAATGTATGCTGTACATTCCCAGATATAGAAATACGATATACAGGGTGAGTCACGAGGAACTGTACATACTTCTACCATAAGCAGAGGCACGTTAGGGGATTATCAAATGACCATTAAAAAATGTCTCCTTGTTTTCATTATTAATATACAGGGTGAATTATGGATTTTCACCAAAACAATGTATCGTCATATCTTTTCAATGATTAAGTCGATTTATCTCATTTTTTTATAAAAGTGTGTATTGGTGTCTGGCAACTAACTGACATACTCAGAATTGAAAAAATCCAGGTCCGTTTTCGAGAAAATTTGTGGGACTGCTTCATATTCA
This sequence comes from Apoderus coryli, assembly GCA_911728435.2. NCBI lineage: Eukaryota > Metazoa > Arthropoda > Insecta > Coleoptera > Attelabidae > Apoderus > Apoderus coryli. The sequence goes on from OU452210.1 coordinate 11,304,643, forward strand.
ACACTTCACCCTGTATATGATTTTTCAAAAATCTGACATAATTTTTTCAGAGAGCATAAATAGACAGTCAGACCTGGGTATCTGAATTTTTTGTTACACTCACGTCACATTTGCAATTAAAGATTCATTTTAGAGCCAAATTGAAAATTGGCAATAATGAAGAATCTTACTGTACAATAATGTTTACTTATTAAAAAGAAATCTTCAAAATTGACACAAACGACACACACTGTGCTCCAGTATGATAAATACCATCATTTGAATTGATTTACAGGGCCGGATTTAAAAATCTGGCATATCTGGTTCATCCCAATAATTCACCCGGTATGTAACTTTTTCCACCCGTAATAGACAGAAAACAGATAAAAAATGATTGTAATAACCTAATTTTCTTATTTGTTTGAGGAAAACCCATGTGTCTAATTATTTTAATCGGAATGAAATGAACAAGCCAGGGAAATGTTTATTCATAAATTAAGAAATAAAATAAAAAACAATAACCAAACAATAAAACAGTTTTAACAATGTGGAACAAAGTAAAAACAATTTAATAAACATTACGATTATAAAACACAACAGCTCATTAACCGAATTATTCACTGTTGCAATATTACCAGAAATGACACACTGACAATCAGAAAGTTCATTACACATTTAAACATTAGTCAAGAAAAGTGTATTAAGGCAGATGGATTTCATTTTGAACATCTTTTATAATTGTAATGTTTATTAAATTGTTTTTTACTTTGTTCCACATTGTTGATACTGATTTATTGTTTGCTTATTGTTTTTTATTTTATTTCTTAATTTATGAATAAACATTGCCCTGGCTTGTTCATTTCATTCCGATTAAAATAATTAAACACATAAGTTTTCCTCAAACAAATAACAAAACTAGGTTATTACAATCATTTTTTATCTGTTTTCTGTCTATTACGGGTGGAAAAAGTTACATACCGGGTGAATTATTGGGATGAACCAGATATGCCAGATTTTTAAATCCGGCCCTATAAATCAATTCAAATGATGGTATTTATCATACTGGGGCACAGTGTGTGTCGTTTGTGTCAATTTTGAAGATTTCTTTTTAATAACTAAACATTATTGTACAGTAAGATACTTCATTATTGCCAATTTTCAATTTGGCTCTAAAATGAATATTTAATTGCAAATGTGACGTGAGTGTAACAAAAAATTCAGATACCCAGGTCTAACTGTCTATTTATGCTCTCTGAAAAAATTATGTCAGATTTTTGAAAAATCATATACAGGGTGAAGTGTTGAATATGAAGCAGTCCCACAAATTTTCTCGAAGACGGACCTGGATTTTTTCAATTCAGAGTATGTCAGTTAGTTGCCAGACACCAATACACACTTTTATAAAAAATTGAGATAAATCGACTTAATCATTGAAAAGATATGACGAAACATTGTTTTGGTGAAAATCCATAATTCACCCTGTATATTAATAATCAAAACAAGGAGACATTTTTTAATGGTCATTTGATAATCCCCTAACGTGCCTCTACTTATGGTAGAAGTATGTACAGTTCCTCGTGACTCACCCTGTATATTTAAGATCTGGTATAATTGCTCAACAATATCACCATTATAACATAGGAATATTAGAATTGTTGTTGAGAATTCTTCAAGATAGCTGTTAAATATATTTTTTATTATCAAGAAAATATCTTGAAATATGCACCTGATGATGTGGAGTTCCACCTTCAACAACATAAACAGTACGCTCGCCCCGTTTCATAGCTAAAGCATTTAATTCCACAGTGGGTGTAACAAGACCAGGGTTTTGTGTTCTGTTACCAGGTCTGTTAATTGCGGTTTTTGGTGGTGGATGTTTAAACTGGGTCTTGGTTAATGCTTTAGCAGCTGCTGAATGCTGTGCCTTTTTAATACTGGGTCCTTCAGCTTCATATTCTTCTTTACCGAGTTTCAAAGTTACTGTGAATATCTTTTTATGTGCAGGACCTTGTTCCCCAGTAAGACGGTACTGATGTTGAATTTTATTATATCTTGCTGCAAAATGTTTTTTTTTATGATTTTCCTTGCGGCTTTTACAAAAGAAAAATGTACTTACCTAATTCATTGACCAAGCACATGGGTGTTTTTTCTTTTATGTTTGCCAAAGTCGAAGTGGGTGCCGGAGTATTAGTGTTTGGACCATTTACATTAATTTGTTGAGGATCTTGATTGTTTATATGTGGCAACTGTTGTTGATGTTGTTGCTGCTGATGTTCTTGTTCTTAAAGAAACCAACAAGACAATGTATTCTAAAAGACTGCCTTTCGGCAACTAACCGTCACGAGTACCGGTTTTCGATGTACCGAGTACAAATTAATGAAATTATATCGCACATAAGAATGATGAAAGTACAAAACCACTTGGAGATTACGCTTCCGTTTTTAGACAGATATTAGATTAGGTACCTATTAGAAAAATTGGGACGATCATAGTATTTTTTTTTTATTAAAGATATAGTATTCTTACTTCCACTTAATTGACTTGTAACGACTGGTCACTTAATATTAATTTATTCATAGATATCTATTTAATAACTAATTTCGTATAAATAATGCTTGCTCTAAGATTAGTAATTCAGAATCAGACCCGTCAGTTTTTCTGAAATCTAGTGAATCGAAGAAGATAGAAGTTATTATTTCATACTTACCTATTTGTTGGGACATGGGAGGCTGAACAGGTGGTTGTTCATAATGATAAACTTGTGGTTGTGGTTGCAGATTTTGTTTCGGTTGAGGAGCCTGTGGTTGTTGTGGAATTGATGTTGTAGTTATTAATGCTGGTCCCGGTCCTGGTGACATGGACACAAGAACTCCTGAAAAACAATCAAACCAATTTTAGCAGTTACCATCTTGACTAATTGATTGACAAATTTATTGTATTCGTATCAAATCACACACATTCATTGAGCAGCAATATTGCGACTTTTTTAATTTAAATATCTATGGATATGCTACTGCACCCCAGACACATTAGGATTAAGAAGAAACATGTGACCTGGCTGATTAGCCAATATCACAGTTGTTGTTGAACGCAGTTGAAGAAGTTTTTAAACGTCGAGAGTTCTAGCGTTAAGGTAGACAACAAACCTCTTTGCTTGGATGTGACCGACGTGGTACCACAGAAATAAACTGAAATTAACAATTTGAAAGCCTTTTACATATCGCAAATTAATATACAACGGCAGATATTTTATTAGAACCGATTGCTTAATTGTTGTTCAGAATCAAATTGGTTCTATTCAGCTTCAACATGGCAGCATATTTATTAACTTGCATACTCATAAAAAGAAAGTATCTTTTAAAAATAGTTATCAAACATATTTGTAGTCAATTGTCCATATAACTCTATTTTAAAACAATACTAGAAATAAAGTGTACGTTATGTTTACTAAGTTGTGCATTATGGTCCCGGCATTTAGCTATCCATAAATGATATAGTTTAGCAAGGATTAATTATTCAATAATTAATATATTGCTACAAACTCCCACACGTAAATCATAATGTATGGAAATAAAGTTGAGATACAGCACTACATCCTACACATTTATTAGAATCAATACTTCTGCAAATTGATGCGCATGTTTATTACCGATTCAAATAATAAAATTTCTATAGAATAGAACCTAATAAGTTATAATAATGATGCTGTACCATAGCCTGCAATAATAAATTAGGAATACCAACTTACTGAACCCTTAATGATTGAAAATTGTATTAAATTAAAGGGCATACATACCAATTAAAGAATGATGTTTATTTTTTTAATGACTAATTATATGAATATTTAAATTCTTACCGGTAGCAGGCATGCTCATGATCATAGGTGTTCTTTGATTTGGAGGTGGGCCCATTTGTTGAATACCCATTCTAAAATTATAGATGCCTAATATTTTTGAAAATATATATATATATGAAGTATTCAAAAACGTACCTTGGATTTCTCTGCATTGCGTTAGATACGTTTTGAGCAAAATTATGCTCTTGTAGCATTTTTTGTAACAAAATTAGATACCTAAAGGTATATTTATATTTATGTTTAAAAATTGAAAGGATTTGGAGTTGATATAAATACCACGGATATTTATCAAAATAAACAGCAATCTTTAACCTATCACAAATTAATGTTTTCTTGTATTTATTTGTTTATTTATACGAACCAAACACCACTACTAAATCTTTTACGCACGTTGGCAAACAATAAAGAAAAGTCAGAACTAACATGCGGCCATGTTAGAAATGTTAGTATTATTCGCAACTCGGAACGGTGGACTTTTAAAGATAAATTAATTGGCAACGCCGCATATGAGGTTTTGAGTCTTTATTTCATGGCTGGTCAAGAAGACATCATGTTACGACCAGAGATATAGCGGAGGGAGAATGAGCTTCGACGAGTGCGCATACGATTTTCGAAGGATGAAACGGGCGCCGCCATGTTCCTTTATGGTTGTGCCAACTGTGGGAAAACAAATGTGGTGTTAAACTACGATTCGTCTATAAAAGCGGGAATTTTAAATTTGGGCATACCCTAAAAATGCAGTGTCGTGTATTCAATTCTAGGGGGAAAGGTAGTAAACTTTAAATTTAAAATTAACTCTGTGTTTACTGCATTGTGTCACTCCTGTCTATATTAATTTGTGTCTCAGTATCTCTTGTCTGTCGATTGCTCAAATCTGCTGTCGCATTTCAATTTCCAGCGAATTCATAGAAATATTAAGGAGCAAGGCGAGTACACCGTCCGAAACTGTCAGTAAAGCTGCCTTTTGTGCGATTTCGGCATTTGTTGGGAATTGAAAGATTTGACGGTGGGGGAATAGCAATGTCATGACACCCTTTTACTGCGTTGGGTATTTAGAGATTCGGTAAACACTTTTTTATTTAAGGTTATTTAAAGGTTTATTAGGTTATTTATTTTATGGTTCACAGCGGAGCCGATCATGACGCATGCGCAAAGTGCAAATATCCTGGAAAACAAGCTTTAACCACAGATATGTATATTAGCTGTGCTTTAACCAACTTTTGGGTATTTCGTGTAGGGTTGATACCTTTGAATATGGCACTTTATATTCACAGGTTGATACAAACTAATATTCTTGTGTAACAGGTATGTTCCGTAACAGATCCAAGTCTATACCTGTTATTTTAGTATCTGTTATTGTAAATGTGTGTATTATCGTTTAATAATAAATACAAATATAAAATAATTATTATTTGTTGTGTTTTCTACCCATTTTAGCTCCATCTTTCTTTCAAACCTCTCTTTCTAAAGTTTTCCGCATAGCTGATGCATATTATATTGAATATGTGTATGGCCGGTCCATTTCTAGTATAAGATGTCATGTCATAGAAATCTTATATTATATATCAGTATATAGATGTATAATACAAGATTTGTGTGGTTCATAGTTTAAATATTCCCACCACGTTAAAGGTCCTTTTACCACTTTGCTCACTTCAATTGCTATTCTTCATGCTCGTATTATTTGATGAATGGAGCTAAATAAATGGAACGTATGATAATGTTAGGTGAGTGAAATATCTGATATTCCTCATGTCTGACGCTGCTTTTAGTGTGCAGCTAACTTATACATATTTTACGTTTTACTGTGCAGTAAATTAATTTATTGTCCGAGATTAGCCTATTTTCGGGTATTGTATTCATTTTCAAAGTAATAATTTTTAGACGTTGTCACGTCTTTTTAGTTAAATTGGCGGCAGTCGTGTAGTTTTATTTTCAATATGGCGCTGAGGTTATATTATGCGTGATTAGAATCTACTTATACTCTTCAATATTCCTAAAATTTATTGTTACAAATAGTGCATAGATTCTGCTTGTTGATATATGGGTATGTATATAAATATTGTGTCACAATGAAATGTTCATTATATTCATGCATACATCAAACATTTCTATATTATAGACCACACTGATCAAACTTTAAATTTGTAGATGTAAATTACATAGTAAAATATGGAATTTTTATGTATGAAGTTTGGAGAATTAAAAGAAAACAAGGCAACATTGTCACACCTCACAACTATGAATCCTCTCCTCCATGATGGCTTGGCTCTTCGACGATTGTAAAAACAAGTAGTTTTATTTTTATCCAATCACAAGTAATAATAATTTTTTAAATTTTATTATATGATATTTTGGTTCATAATATTATTTTTCAGTAAATCACAGTATACCTACAAAAACAGGAACCTGAGTTACAACATATTGGGATTCATAAACCGACAGTTAACCAAACAAGATTTCTAACCAAACAAACCGCCGGCGTCTCTAAAAAAATAATTAGTTTTTCACTGCAAAGATTGTCTGGTTATAATACTATGTAAATGTGTAAATATCAGTATTAGTGTGATAGTTATACTTTTAAAATATGGATCCTGTAGAAAGCGTTTCAGACGACCGCCAAACAGAACAGTCCATAGACACTGATGATGCTGTTCAGAATGAGCCCGAATCTCTCGAACCAGGCGAAAACGTAGCTGACGAAAACAGAGCTGAATCTCCAGTTATTAGTGTAGAGCCACATTTAGAGAGTAATTTAAACGTGATTGAAAATCAAAACAATGAAAATCTTGAGAGAGATCAGGAACTCAGGGCTGAAATACTAAATAGTGGTAATGTTGAGGAGGCTGTAGATGCTGTTGAAAGTAGTAATACAATAGATGAATCGTTGCAAGAAACTGCCGATGAACAAAATGTAGATAATGACATTGAGAATAATGAACATATAGATACCGAATCTATATCAGATACTAAAGAAAGTTATGATGATGTGTCGGAACCCAAAGATAGTGATGATGTCTCAGAACCTAAAGAAAGCACTGATGAAGTCACAGAACCCAAAGAATGCAATGACGATGTGATAGAACCTAAAGAAGACAATGACGATGTTATAGAACCTAAAGAAGACAATGGCGACGTGATAGAACGTGAAGAAGGTAATGATGATGTGAGAGAATCTGCAGAACTCAGTGAAGATGTGACAGAGCATACAAGTGAAAATACACAAGAGGAGGAAGCAGAGCATACAAGTGATAATACACAAGAGGAGGAACCAAATGAAAAGTTAGTTGAGAATGAACAAGATACTAGCGAATCTAATGCAGGCAATACAGTACATACACAAAGGGGAGATCCCGCGGTGATATCTGAAGCAACGACGAATTACTATAACGAAGATGAGAAAACTGAGACAGAAGGCATGCGACCAGCTTCTTCGACAGAGGCTGAAGTGACGCCTGATGAAAAAATACCTTCACCAGGTTCAAAAGGTAAATATAGTTACCTACTTTTTTAGCAAGTTGTTGTTACTGAATTAAAAAAAAATATATAATTAGCTTAAAATTATAATTTCCGTCTCTAAATGGTCGTGGAGTTCTTAAGAAGAAGTCGTATTAAATGTTATTCGTTTGAATCGCTGCATGAACCAAATAACTTGGTTTGCTATTATTTTTTTTTCTTGATATGACTAGGTACCTACTATTATTGACCTATTTCCATTTTTAGAAGATGAGCAGTCGAACGAGGGAAAGTTATCTGAAGACCAAAAAACTGAAGAGGAACCTACGTATACTGTAGGTGAAGTATGTGCAGATGTGGAATCTACGTCAAAAGCTCTTACAAGAGGGACAGAAACTACGGATAGCAGTATTTCGCTTGAAAAAGAAGCGGATGTGGAAGAAAAATCAGCAGAAAATATAGATGTTGAGAAAGATACAGCGGCTGCAAGGGATGAAGTATTATTAGACACGTCAAGTAAAAGTAACGACAATGGTGATAATAATAAAAATATTGAATTTGCTCAAGTGGATTTTGAAACAGATGAGACAGAAAAGGCTCCGGAAGAACCTGAAAAAGAAAGTGACGCTTTACACAAATGTAATACAAGCCTTTTTGTATACTTTAACACTTAATACTCATTCGTTTATTTATTTTAGCTGTTGAGTTAGATCCGATTGCCTCTGAAATGATTGCAGACGAATTTGAGCCTGCTGAGGATAGAGAAGGGGCAGATGAGGAATTGTGTATAATTCCCGATACGGAACGAGAAATATCTCAAGTAAGGTTTTTAAATAATTGAATTAGTCGTATGTTTGTTTTGAATGTAGAAATTTCAAACCCCTTATCACGCTGGTCTCGTGGCTTGTGTAGTCCCATCAGGCTAAGTTGAGTATTTTTCTTTGTTGGTTTTTTCTTAAAAAAATTTCAATTTTCTAACAATGGGTACATCGATCGGCCCGTAACATGGAAGAGCTGTTTGACTACTTTATGTACAACGTTTTGCTAATCGACCAGTTCCATCCCATCTTGTGTTTGTAAGTTTAAATCTAATAAACAAAACTTTACATAGCACACAAGTGGCCGTCGTATAATTCCAGAGTAATTGCGCATATCTTGGGACCACATGAATGTTTGGCGTAGTTTACGCGAACAACAACTTTATCCATACCATTTTTAAAATGTTCAGGAGTTGTTACCGGCTGACTATGAGCCACGTGTAGATTGTAGATTGAAGAAAGAAACGTTTTTTTGTTCGATTTTGTACAGTGATAACTTGGGTTAAGTTTTATCATTTTATAAAAAAAAAGATACGATTGAGTAAATAAAATACCTAAAATCTACACTTTCTCCTACCCTGTAAGTGGTAGTGGCCGCCCTGAATGCTATGCCAATATCAGTCAGCCCTCGTCAGAATCAGACGTTGCTTTTATAGAGATTGCAGTGTCATGTTTCACAAAATAGTATAGGGTCTTCTATACCTCGAATTAAACAATTAACTATAATAAAACGAGTTCCAGGCCGTGTAGATCTCCAAAGCCAAACAAGTGTAAAATATGCCATTTCTTAATACATACAATTGTTTTTCTTATGGAAATCTGCTCGCATAAACAATATACTAACTTGGGAGGTCTAACATAGTATCTGCCAGACTTTTTTGAAAATTTCACCACAGCACATCCTCAACAATTCCACACACTACACAATATATTTACACATACCCGTAGGTCTATGTGTTAACGTTAAGTCTTCGTACTCGTAAGGTTGTGAGTTCAAATCTGGGCAATGGAACATTTTTTTTTTAATTATTGAAATTGTGGCTGGTGACATGTTTATTTTTACCAGATATTTCATTAATTATATACTATCATGATAAGAATTTACGGTTATCGTATAGCGCGGGAAATTTGACACATTTTGATATATGCCAAATAGCCAAACAATTGTGCGAAATGTATAAAAAATGATGAAATATTAGTATTTGACGTGACGAATGTTATTGTAAACAAAATTGCCAATAAAACGGATACATTTAATGTGACGCCGATTCTCAAAATGTCAGCTTTCTTTCATTAATAGAGATACAAGAAATGTATCGCTATATGTATTCGATTCGATCTCAATTTTTTTTTATTGACTCGAGGACTGCAACTGAGTATTGGCCGCATGTAGTATATTATATGGAACTCATATTCTCGAACTCAGAAACATGATTCTTATGACAATACTGAGAATAATGTTCCTGGCGTGTAACAAAGAATAAATAAATACAACGAAAAACTATCATGCTAGATAGTGCATGCATGAATAAAAATGTTCTCTTATGGTTTTAAATTTCAGGCCGAAAAAGACGCCGCCTCCAGTCTTCCGCCTCTAAAAGACATTTCTGAAGCAAGTACGGTCGCGTCAACTTCAGGACAAGAGCCAGATGTTGCTGAAACAACAGATCTGATCAGGGTATTTAATCATGATAAAGACGGGTTACAACAGTGTTGTGAATGTCAACTGGTAATAATTCCTTGTATAAATATCGAGCAATAGTTATTTGTGGTTATTTGTTTCAGAAACGTAAAGTCAAGTTTGAGTTTACAGACTCAGATGAGAAAATTAATTACGTTTGTGATAAGAATTGTCTGGATTCTTTCAAAAAAAATTCGGATAAAGATGTTGTTTTGGCATCCGAAGAGAGTGGCGGTTTGCGTGTGAAGAATTTTGTTCAAAATTCTAACGAACCACCGTCATTGTCTTTTATTCGAAAATGCTCATCGTGTAAGAAAATAGCAGATGACGTGGAAAATAATTTGACATGGGAAATAATGGATTTTTGTAATGAGTTTTGTCTCTCAAAATATCAACGTGAAATAGGATCAAAGTGCTCAAGTTGTACAGGAGACGTGAAATCTTCGTCTCTAGGAAAGTACTGTGTACGATTTGGCAACGATATCCGTCAGTTTTGTAGCAGTAGTTGTCTTGAACAATATAAGAAAGGTTTAAAAGTGTGTTCATACTGTCAACAGGATATGTCTAGTGGGCCTAAGGGTTTTTTGGCCCCAGTTGGAGAGAAAGGACAATTCAAAGACTTTTGTTCAAAACTGTGTATGGAAAAGTATGATATTATGACTAATGATCGTCCACCAAAAGTTGATCGTGGTACGCTTTGCTCTGTCTGTAAAACTGAAAAACTTATTACAATAGAGTTTGAATTAGACGGAGCAAATAATTATTTCTGCGGTGAGCCTTGTTTTGTGGCTTTTAGTTTTGTGAATAACATATCACCAGGGAAGTGCGCGATGTGTAGACGGCACTTCAACAAATGTGTTTTAGAAAAACATACGATGTATTATGATAATGTACAATACAGTTTCTGTTCTAACAGTTGTGAAAATATATACATTATCGCACATCGTAAGATTGTGCCATGTAGTTGGTGTAAAGTGAAAAAATATAATTTCGATATGATAAAGAAATATTCTAAATCCGGACTGGTAGTGAATATGTGTAGTATTAATTGTCTGAGCTTATATCAAGTCTCCCTGAACGCAGTTCATTCAAAACGAATTACGTGTAATTATTGTCAGAAAATGGCTCATCCCATGTACCATCTCACTATGTCTGATGCAACTATTCGCAATTTCTGTTCTTATGCTTGTGTTATGAGCTTCCAGAATCAGTTCCCTAAACAGCCGATTACGTTGAACAATTTGGGTGACTCAAATTTCCCTGTTCCAACAGGTGCACCGAAGAGGAACAAAAAGTATGTGCCTAGCCCAAATGATAATGGTGAGTACGTCTTTCATATAAATAATTACTTGTTACACATCTATAATACAAAATTTGGCATAAGAGATTAGATGATAACCTACTAAAATAATTTAGTGGATATGACAGCATTTTCTTCTTCCACTTTAAGTATGTAAATAAATCGGTGCTAGAATAATACGTAATAATATTTGATCGTGTTTGGTTTGAGGTAATCCTTCTATAGTTGACGAATTAAAATTTAATCTTGGACAATATTAACAAAAAAAAATTATGAATCATGAAAATGATGTGTAAAAACTTTGAATTTTAAAATAAGTGTACGCACGAAATGTTAGGAAAGAATTAGGCTTAAAATCATCTTACAAAGATACGCTATAGTGCATGCAATCGTAACTTTTCGTCTGACCGTGTATAACTTCAAATATATATTTTTGTTTCGTAAATTGAATGATACAAGATGATTAAAACTAGCTTACAACATGCCAACAAAGATAAAAATGTTAATACTGGATGTATTGAGAAAATTAATCTTTAAAATTAAAACATTTATTAAAAAAGTCCTATCAGTATTTTTTAACAATATGTGCATAATACAGTGAGACTGAAATATCACCAAGAATAATTAAATCATTTGTTTGAAATTTGATCATTTTACTTAATTAAACATTATTACAATTTTAAAATAAAGACACCAAATTATGGGATATTCCAGGTCCAGTAATTACAGATTCAGCGGCATTACCCGTTATCGCAAATGTTCAAAGTCTTGCCAGCTCCAATACAAATGGTTTAAGTACAACTATTGTAAATCCTCCAGGACTATCACCAATCACGACCAGCAGACTAACTCGTTCTGCGAAAGCTACTTCACCTGCCCCGACTCCAACACCTATAACAAGTTATTCTGAACTGCCAGTTCAAATTCAGCTTAAGCAGCATTTTATTGTAAGACCTATGCAACAACCTGAACAAAGAAATGTAGCAACAATGTGTTCCGTGCGTAAGGCTGTCAAGGGTGTTCAGGCGAAACCTACAATGGCCGATATGGGAATACAAACTGAGAAAACTATTATTGAGAAAATTCTTATACCCGTTCCAGTTCCGATATACGTTCCAACACCATGTCATATGTTTTGTGTTCCTGTTCCAATTCCAGTGCCTTTTCCTATCCCAGTGCCCATACCTATTTTTATTCCTACATCCAGAAATTCTGCTGCAGGCATCATGAAAGAAATTAAGGTAAGATTTCAGTTTGTAATTATCTAGTTTTATTATACTGTTATATTATACATATATGACATCGATGCTTTCGTTTTCCGTAGAACCTTCCCAGAGTAACTATTTTTTTTTAATTGATTAACGGTATACTCGACTCTCCTCCACTCTTGCAGCAAGTGAATTTTTAACATGCCTTTATTTTAGAACGTCGCGCTTTGAGATAAATTATGCGCCAAGGGTTCTTATTTTATGAGCCTGTCAGACTTGCATTTGCATATTTACCTATACTTTGTTAATTATGTTTTGCATGCATTTTTTTGTTCAGAAAATCCAAGTTAAAATCCCAACTGATCCATATGAAGCTGAACTTCTTATGATGGCGGAAATGGTAGCGGAAGAGAAAAAAGAGGAAAACACAGATTCTGAAAGTGATATTGATGATGCTGGTGATGCAGGTGATTATAGTCCAGAACCAGTCGATACTAATAATACTTTTGGTGATGACATGTTGCAAATGGCTTTAAAAATGGCTACAGGTACCGCAGGTGTGTTAGTACAACTATGTTGAATTATAATGACTTACTTTTAGAGTTAGATGAACCTGCAGTTGATCTTGAGGGAGCTTTGACGGCAAATACAATAACTGCACAACAAGGTGGTCATCAAGATGCATCTGAAGAAAATGTTGATGATCCGCAACCAATGCACCCACATATGATGGAGAGGTAAGAAACGAGTAGTTTATAGAAATAGTTTTATCCATCAGTAGTCTAGTTTATGAAAATCCCCGTGATGCAGTTTATTCGGTAGGAATATTTGGCTTTCGATTTTTTTTTGTTAAGCATGATTGTTTCGAACATGTTGATCAATGATCCTCGCTATAAATTCTGGTTACGCCGTGTAAATACCTCCTATCCTATAATCACATTTCCTGATGCACTATTTATTCTAGGGGTAGGAAACGTGGCATGAGAGGTGGTCAGAGAGGGCAATCGAAAAGAGGTCGTCGAATGTCTCATCATCAAGTTGAAATACCTATGATGCAAGTTCAGCAACCTCCTCCACCGCCTGAACCTCAAGAGAAGCCGGATGCTAACATGTGCTTGAAGGTAACAATTAGCAGTTATTTTATTACGTATAAATAGTTTTAAAATACATTGAGTTGATTTATTTTGTTGTTTTCAGTATACATTCGGTGTTAACGCTTGGAAACAATGGGTAACGACGAAAAATACCGAATTGGAGAAATCATCCAGACGAGTAAAACTTTTTAAGACCGAAATACTTCAATTGACAGCTGATGAATTAAATTATTCTTTATGCTTATTTGTAAAAGAAGTTAGGAAACCAAACGGGCAGGAATATGCTCCTGACACGATATATTATTTATGTTTGGGTATACAACAATATTTATTTGAAAATGGGAGGATCGACAATATATTTTGTGACCCGTATTACGAAAAATTCACAGATTGTTTGGATGAAGTTGCTAAAAAATTCTCAGTACTTTATAACGATTCTCACTATATTGTTACAAGGGTCGAGGAAGAACATCTTTGGGAAAGTAAACAATTGGGCGCACATTCGCCACATGTTTTACTAAGTACGCTTATGTTTTTTAATACAAAGCATTTTAATTTAACGGTAAGATATTCTAATAACCAACAATTGGAATGTATTAGTTGTTATATTGCTTTTGTAGATCCAGGAAAATTGCCCGAAACAATTGCTCCAAGTAAAATTAAATAATTTTACCATAAGTGTTAGGGTTCTGCGTAATACCGGAAATAGTAATCGATATTTTTTTCGCATACAAATGGTTTCTTTGTATTATCAAACTAGATTATTCCAAATGAAAGAAACTTGATGAAACCAATGATGCTCAGTTAGTTTGTGTGGACAGTGAGTGAAAAACTGTCTTGAATTTGTGCAAAATTCGGCTTAAGTAAACTCAGAATTTAACAGGCTCTTAATCAAGTTGTGAACGAAATCCTCTAAATTGTGATTTAGGGTATACAAGATGCTGAGGCATGTGTTAAAAAGCGTCATCAGCAGGAAAATTCACCAGATGACGACTTACACCTTCCAAGAGTATCGACTGACAGGACTATTTAAGTCTATAGGCCTCCTTATTTAAGGAAACATTTAAAATGATACGGAAAAATGATTTCGGGCAATTATTATGTTTTGACGCAATCTTCGTTTTGGTTAACAGTTCGCTGATACTCTTATTTTATTTTAGAGTGTTGACGAGCATATGCAGTTGTCGTTTTCTCATATAATGAAGCATTGGAAACGGAATCCAAATCAACCAGGTGCATCTAAAGTACCAGGGTCTCGAAATGTTTTATTAAGGTTTTATCCACCACAATCTGCTTTACGTAAGTATTATATATTTTAAGTTGTCGTCGCTTATCGAAATATCAGTTACCATTGAGTAAAATATTAGAGAAGGATTTTAAATTAAATTAACGAATATTTTTAGAACATAATCAAAGAAAGAAAAAGGTTTATGAACAACAAGAAAATGAGGAGAATCCACTGAGATGTCCTGTTAAACTTTACGAGTTTTATTTATCAAAATGGTGAGTATGTAACTAAATTTATTATAAATGTTACTAATGGACTAAAAAGTGTACACGGTATCCGAAATAAAAAGAACTACTTAAAGCCTTTAGAAATACTGCAGAAACCTAAATATAAATACCGCAAACCGATTTTATGGTATTTTTAATTTTCAGACAATGAAAAACAACTCCATTATCTATTTTTTTCATCTACGTATTTCAAATAATAAAAAAATTTCATGCATACAATTTTGCGGACATTATATATATTTTATTTTTCAAAATACTTATTTCAGATTTCAAATAATATAATAGACTTTGTTATATTTTCAGCCCTGAAAGTGTAAAAACAAGAAATGATGTTTTCTATTTACAACCGGAAAGGTCTTGCGTACCAGATAGTCCCGTGTGGTACTCAACAATGCCATTGCCAAAAGAAGCATTGGAAAAGATGCTTCATCGTGTAAAGATGGTGAAAGAAATCAATGTAGCTCTTTTAGCAAGTTAAGTTATATGATTTCTTCATTTTATTTCTTTTTTTGATTTATCATTAATTGTGCTTAATTTTATAGCTTATTTTTTATATAGAAGATATTCATTTTATATATTAATTTGCGTGTTTTTTTAGGTATTTGATTTTTAATATCTATTTTATTGTCAATAGTTATGTCAAAGTTCAATATTTTATTGATGATTTGTATTATTGTAAACCAATACTTAGCCATCCCAGAGAACACATCGCAAGACGATGCGCAAGATTTTAATATTTGTTTCTATTCCGTAATTTTTAACAGTGCGCGCTCTGAACCGTATGTTGTCATTTGGTTTGAACAAGGGCATAATGTACAAAATGTTTTTTTAAGTTTGAGAATACGACAATTGATTTGACGAATTTAACATAAAATAGTTATTAATAATTTGTGTAATTAATAATATTGATGTTATCCTTGTGAATAGATTATTATAGACATATAAATACATATTAAATATAATGTAATAATAACATTAGTTCATTAAATAACACGAATTTTTTTAATGATTATGTAATATCTTATTTCATTATTTTTATTACCCAGTTCGTGAAGAAATTATTAAACATGCTTAATCGAATCAAGTAAAAATTGATTACGAGTGGTTGGACCATCTTCAAGACTTACAAATTGAAACTCTGTGTTGCTGCTTTGTAAGAAAGAAACAGGGAGAGAAGTTTTAGAAACTGATATAATAATTTTGTAGTTCAATATTTTTTGAAGATGAGGTGTGCTTACCTTTAACGAAAAAAGGCACTATTATTTACATTGAAAAGCCACCCATCATTAAAAGCATAAGAACGGTGGTTGCCAAATTGTACGAGTACGCCTCCAGATTGTTATTGCTATTTTCAATAAAAATCATTGTTAAATATGAAAAGAAATAACTATGACCAACACCACTTTAAATTTTCGAGCCCGCGTACTACCATAATTTATCCTAGTAAAGGCAGTTTCCGCTTAATTTAAGAAGCTGCCGATTTTCCACAAAATTATTAACTTTGTGTTCCCAGACATAAAATATAAAATACAAATTATGAAATGATGAGTGCTGATCACTATCGACACAAAATAATTACTTACTATAACCTATAACCACTCTAATACAATTCGGGTCGATGTAAGTTCCTAAATATCAAAACATCCCAAAATAGTAAAAAATGGAGTTAGTGGGTTAAAGAAATTTAGCCGACGATAATATGGTTTCACATGGTGGGGCACCACCACACCATGTTCGAAATTGGGTTAATGTCAGTTATCCTCGATGGCTTGCTCGAGGAGAAGCAGCGAGTTTCGAATACACGGGATGAATTATTGGAGCGTGCTTTCAACAAAGAGGGACATGTTGACCTTTTACTTTGCGCTCCCAAAATTTGAACATAACGATGCGGGACACCTTCTATAATATAGTACATAATAAAACATTGATTTCTTAATACAGCGACATCTGTCAGAAAACGAGAGAATTGAATAATTACTTTAGATGATTGTCGGGGATGTCGCCATCAAACCTAATTCGTAAATTTGTTAATTTATTAGTAAAGATTGCTATTAATGGTAGCTACCAGCTTTCTCTTTTATGTTTATTTTGGTAATAAAAATACCCTACAAGTAAAAGAAAAGTTTTAGTTAAATTATTGCCATAACGTAACCTACATCGCTTGAATTTTTATTGATCAACAACTACAGCCTCCTAGTGTTTTGTTAATGCAATAATTTTATAAATTCTAGTAAATACATATAGATGGGGCTAGCGGTAACTAAACTGAATATTATATTAATATCTACTAAATATCAATAATTATAAACAACTACTTAATAATAGTAAATATTATACATACATCTTTGCCGACAGTATAACATTATTTTATATAATTCATAAACTACCTATTGGTAGATTTTCTTATTCAAATATAATAAGAAAAAAATGTAGTTCAGGAAAAAGTACGTACGTAGAACACCAAAATCTTGTACAGTGTGCGTCTATTGAAACGTCTCTCCCGGGTGAGCATTTTTTTGGTTATACTGGTATGTTAAATAAGTAAAAAGAATTTTCGTTTTTTGTAAATTATTTTATTTAGTCGTCTACATTTGCTTCAATAGTTCTGCTTCGTTGTTCACTTCTTTTAGCGAATATTGAGCAACTTTCATTTGCCGCTGTTGTGTTCTGTAACAAATTTTGCTGTCACACGTTTTATACACAAAAGAAATTCGATGAAATGGGCAAATCAACGAGGCTGATATGAGCGACTTGTATAATTGTGATTGAAGGGTATTTTATGAT
Organism: Apoderus coryli; assembly: GCA_911728435.2. Classification (NCBI taxonomy): domain Eukaryota; kingdom Metazoa; phylum Arthropoda; class Insecta; order Coleoptera; family Attelabidae; genus Apoderus; species Apoderus coryli. The sequence continues at coordinate 11,322,334 of OU452210.1, forward strand.
CATTTCTTTTATTTTACTCACCTTTTCATGGGATGTTGGGGTGGTGGAGCGATCAGATCAGTCGTCTTCTTCAGCGTTGTCACGGGTTTCCTGGAGACGCGTATACCACTCGTAAACCCTTATTTTACTCATAGTAGATTCACCAAAAGCACTATTTAATAACATTTAATTTATACTAATAAAAAATCGCCGACGGTGCCAAAACACGCGTTAACCTTTTAACAACTGACAAGAGACTAAACAATAAACATTATTATCTAAAAATATATGAGACTTTGTTGTCCAAGATCTCATTTGGTGGCTGATGAACTATTTTGAGTTTAGTTTTTAGTCCTCCTGAAACACATGAGGATTTTCATTATCCCAATACCTACAATATTTTTTAAAAATTTGGATTCTCTGATATTTCACTAGTCATCTCTTCACAGAACTTTATTCTTCTGTCTAATGGTTTTTACTGAGTTGTTGATGAATTTTAGCTTGTACGGCAAGAACTTATTTTGTTTGAGTACCTTATGTACAGAACCAGCAGAAATGCCAGATAACTTGGCTACTTTTGGAATTGAACTGTTAGCAACATTACCAAGAACTTCCATATGCGTTGCCACACTTTGACGCACGTATTTATTATGCAAATTGCAATTGCAATTGCAATTGCAAATCTCAAATTTGATGGAGAAACGTCCATGATATTATATTCGAGATTTGGCCACAATAAAAATGAATTAGACAATTTTTTAACTTCTATAAATTGTAAAGAACCAACAATTAAATTCACATATGAAATGGAAGAAAATAACAAATTAGCTTTCCTGGGTATTTTAGTAAATAAAAATAATAATTCCTTCAAGACCGAGATACATTGGAAGAAAACACACCCAGATAGATATTTGAATTTTTACACAACTGCTAAAAAGGGAATAGTTAAATCTCTAGTAGATAGAGTAAAAATAATATGCAACGATAGAGCATAAGAGAAAGAATACATTAAAACAGCACTGATTAAAAATTACTATCCGGAAGATTTTATTAATCGGACGTTCCACGAGATAGACCATCATATTCAAATAACACAATACAAATAGCAACTCTAAAAATTCCTTATATTAAAGGTCTTTCAGATAAAAATGATAGGTAATAAATTTAACATAAGAAAGGTTTTCAACACAGAAAATACTCTACGTTCATTTTTAACATTAACTAAACCTGATAATGAAAACTAAAAAACAAAAAATTCCATGTGATTGTAACAGATTTATATTGGAGAAACAGGTAGACAGACCACTGAAAGATACGCCAAGGGAGAAGGGAATTTCAAAAATATAACACAGCCGAACAAGCGTATCAAACAGGTCATATATGGGAGAATGTCGAAAATTCTAGAACACTAATCTAACTCCACAAAAAGAAATGAAAAGAAACGATCAGAATCATAAAGGATGAACAGCAATGCCTCTCAGAATTTTCTATAGATATTGATAGGATTTGGTTGAACATTGTATAGTTCAAACACCAAGTCTAGTCTACATTACCTTATTTATCTCAAACGTCAAATTGATTGGTTGTCAATATGCGAAAACTATTCTTAATAACATTTACTTAAAATACATATTAAAATATTGCTTTTTGTCCTCTCACGGATTTGTTGTGTATATGTTTTATCCAATTTGCAATGACAAATTTAAATTTTTTCAATCAACCCAAATAATGAGCTTTAATTTTAAGCTGCTCAAATAATGTGTCACAAGATAGGGGGGATAACATTTAAATTATAAAATTGAGGTGGAACACAAAATTCAACCAACAATATTTTGAAGTTCACCCTCAAAAACAAAATGTTTTTGCCAAAAGTACTTCAGATGCCGAATTATTTTGCTTGCCATTTTAATAAATGAAAGCACTGTACTTATATTATAACGTGTTATTTCACATAATTTATAAATGCATTTTTCTTCTTATTTAACTTATTTCGTGAATGCAAATACTTTTTATATAATATTTTATATATACTTCATATACGTATTAGTGATGGATATAAAATTCGATAAATTATTAATTTCATTGTCGTTTACGAGACAAACTTACTTGCTTTATTAATTATTAATTTCTTAAAAGCCTATTCGAGTTTAGACTTTATCTACGGGAGGACAAACTTGTTTAATACTTACGCAGACTTAAATATGTATATTAAATATACTACCTACCACTTTTATAATACTTTTTGAATTTGATATTACAAATTTTATTTTTGGGATGAAGGATGAAAGCTGAACTTCATTTTAAAATGTTTTCAATACTAAAGGAGCACTATTAAATAATCGAACAAACATACACACAGGGTACAGGGTGTGTGTAACTTTTTTATATAAAAATGTCCCATATAAAATTGCAATCATAATGTTCAGGTTTCTGCTTCTCTTTTATAGATTCACGAATTTTTTGAGGTTTTGTTTTTCTCCTAGTATGTTACCATTTATACTTATTCATTCTACTAATTTTTGTTTGAATATGCTAATAAATACTTGATTTATTAAAAAATAGTCAATTTGAAAATCAAATTATATCAACAAGAGTTGATTTTATTTAGGAGTAACGTAACCATAACCCCCTATTTTATTGAACTAGCATTTTGTAAAAAAAATTTCAGATTTCTTATAAATAAGTTAATAAATATACTTGACTTATTAGGCAAATTCACATTTAAAAATTAAATTTTGCAGCCTGTATAATGAACATGAAACTAAAAAATGACATAAAAAGTTTAATTTAAGCTTCTTTAAGGAAAATATGGTTCATGGAATAACTTGTTATTTGCGGAGACCCGGAGCATTGCTTTTTGGTGAAAAAAAATACAGTGGAAACCAAACAATGTCTTGATAAACATTATATGAACTCTGCTCCATCGAGAGAAATGGTAGAGAAGTGGATTGCTGAGTACCAGCACAAATCATGAAGAGCGCAGGGGACGCCCAATTGAACATGATATTCCAGAAAACATAAAAAAAAATCACAAATTGGTTATGAACGATCGCAAATTGAAGGTGCACGAGCTAGCTGACATTGTAAAGATATCAGATGTTAGTGTTTTTACCATTTTACAGGAAGATTTGGGTGTTGCGCTCACAGGCGACCAAAAACAAACCAGGATTGATGCTTCACAGGAGTGTTTGACGCTGTTAACCCGAAAAAAGGTAAACGGGTTAAAAAAAACAAAGACGCAGTTTGAATATAAAAAAGTACTTTAGAATAAGTCAACTTCTGATTTTAATTAAAAGTTATCTAAGTAAAAAGGGACCATTTGTGACATGTTACAGAAAACGGATAAATACCCGATTTTAAATAATATTTCAACAAAAATGCCATGCTCCATATAATATCTATTATTGACACTATTTTGAAAATTTGCAATATTAGATACTATACAAATAAAGATTTGCTACTAATGGTTTTTTCTTTTGTAAAACACCATTTACAGAGTGTCATTTGACCGTTTAACTGCTTGGCAATTTGACACAAATTTTATTAATGATTTTCAATTTTTTGTTTGCAATGGGTTTATTGTAGTTACATAACGGTACAGTACAACTATTAGCTTTCTAATTTCAAATATAGGGAAAAAATATCACCCCGAGAAATATTATTACCAGTACAAAGATATTTGTGGAGACAATAAAGTCAGACGATCAGATTCGTTTCTTTTTTGTTTCTTGGGGATTAGATAAATTAAAAGTGGCAGGCTCTTAAAAAGAAAACACTACCTCAATTGTCACACGTCAGTGTCGGGAACACTTTTTTTATTCAACAAATTTATATGAATTGAAGAAATGTGTTTTTAACTGATCACTTGGGAATTGACACCCTTCTTGTATATCCAAGTTCTAAAGAAATGCTGGTATACTTTTTAAATAAAAAAATATAGTATACTTATATAGACTTTGGTTATATGTATAATGTATATAATGCATAGATACATTTTGCTACATAGTTTTTATTCTGCGTTGATAAAGGATGTAAATGTTTAATGAAATTTAGATTAGTAAGAATAATAATAATAATAATAAAGTCTTTATTGCAAAATAATATATAAATATTTTACAATGGGCGAAGTTGAAGTACAGACTTCCTCACTTAACCCCTTAGTTAACAGTTACAAACATATAAAATAATACATAACAAGATTAAACAAATATTACAATCAGCAATCTTACATGAAATGGAAAAAAAAAGTTGGTATACTATTATTGGACAATCCCAAATTGAAAAAAAAAAAACAAATCCATGGCATATCAACAAATAAATAGCACTGTCAGTATGAATCAAACAAATTCGGCTAATGGGTTTTGCTGTTCTGATTGATGAAACGAAAATAATATTTAACTTGTCCAATATGGTTCATCTTGATTTACAAGCTTGTAAAGCAACATCTCGAAGGGCATCCAGCACAGACAAAATGAGTTGATTACCTCTTTTTTTCTCGTCCATCATTTTCAGTGCCTACTCGTTACGTTGAAAACTTGATCCATATTATAGTTAAAATTAAACAATAAATATGATCTTAAGGTTTGGACCTCGTACAAAAGGAATTACTTTTCTAAAATCCCGTAAGGACAAAAGCTGGCTGGGATATTCAAACGTAGTATTAGGACTGTTGATATCTAAAGGAGTCAGTAAATGTTCCCAAAGGTACTTATAGTTTTGGAACTTTGAGAGGGTTAAGTTTGTTCTCCACTCCACACGTATAGCTTGTAATTCTTAGCATTCTGATAGTATGGATTTGACAGATAGTCACAGATGGCATTTCAGAATAGTTTCAGTATTAAAACGTTTCGAAGCCGTTTTGTCTCAAATTTCGAGAAGAGGCGAACAATTTTAATAACTTAAAACATTTCAAGAGACTGATATTATCCATAATAATATTTTAAATTTTAATTAATAAAAACAGGATCATAGGGTGTAATCTGATAGTATGTATACTTAACGATAAATTGTTAAAATAAAACTTAAGAATAAAATACCGGGTGCTTTAAAATTCCTGCTATGTAAGGGTAACTTCGTTATTTGAAGAGCCACGAGTGCGGTTAAATTAGAAGAAAGTGGCGATTTTCGAAGCTTATTACAAATTATATTATAGTATTTTCGTTGTTCCCAAATTTATTTGGGTGATTTGTGAAAAATACAAAAAATTATTTTAGACCATTTAGAACCATTAGTTTTAGAAGCACAGTTTAAATTGAAAAGTTTTATAACTTTGTCTGCTCTACAAAATTTTTAAAATTTTAAATCCGAGGTTTCATCGTCAACTTAATTTTTTTAAATAGGAACTTTTTATTTTTAGAGAAATACTGTAATAAATTTTTTAATAAAGCATAAAAAATATAAATTGATGATTATTTCACAAGAACGAAACTGAGAAGAAACAGTGGCTATGGCAGTGTAAAATTAGTTTTTCAAAATCATTTCAAATAAAGCCAGGAAAAAAATCATCATTTGATTGTATAAAAAGTATTTAAGAGAAAAATAAAATACACTTTACTTACTCTTGTCGTAAAGTTTGTTATTTCAAAATATCAAGTACTATATGCGCATATTTCGTACTCGTTTATACTCATCAGACAGCCAAACCACGCGATAATTTTTTTAAAATTAGAATATTCAATTTGAAAAAATCACACGGAAAAACTACCTATTGAAATTCACAAATTATTTTGACACTTTTTTATTGACAATCAATATTATTACAATGCAATGGATTTAGTAGAAGCAAATATAATTTCAGTTTAAAAGTAAACATATTTTACTTTTGTTTGAAAGTTTACATATATTATATACTGATTATGTATTTTGAATGTGATGTTATTTTTGTTTCATGCGTCTAGATATTTTACTGATTCATGAGACATGGTCTCATATCGAAAAAATCTAAATTCCCTGTCTTAATTTCTATATATCAGTAAAATTTTGTTGAATTTGTCCGATAATTTACGAATACAATGTACCTATATTGAAGTTAATTGAATTGAGATAAACCAAAACAACTCGACTCAAATGAGACAAGACGATACGATACGAACGTTTGTCTCGGCTTGTTTCGTGGCAACTGTAATTAAAACAAATATTAAAAAAACATTTAGAAGAAGATTGCAAAAGCCAAAAATGTTATTTATAACCTATGTTACCTTCATTACCCCTTGGAAGAACTGAGATTATTGTGTGGGAATGAAATAGACACTTCCACTAAAGATTTTCTGTTATTGGTTCTTTCTTTTGTAAAATACGTAACATTTACAGTTTGCCATTTGATTGTATAACTGCTTGGCAATTTGACATAAATTTTATTAATGATGTTCAATGTTTGGTTTGGAAGATCCTCTGAGGTCATAGTCATATAGACCGGCTTACATTTATACTTTGTCGAAAATTGTAATAAAATGTTTAGTTCCTTTTGGTCAACAATATTTTTTGAGAAAAAAATAATTCTTGTTATAATTAATATTGGTTAAAAATTATGATTTACTTGTGTTACGTTTTAAATTGGACAAGTATTATTATTTTTGTAGTATTCGGTTCAATTAAGGAATAGCTTTTTTGTGTTCCAAATAATGTTGGCGCCGCTCTTGTTATTCATATAGTCATCTATTCTACAATGCTTTGACCAATCCGCACCAATAATACTGTCCAACAATATTAAAATTCGTTGTCCAGGGTTTCCTTCCCAAATTTATGGTAACAAAAATACAATTTTTGATCACCATAAATCATTTTACAAGTTTAACAATTATTAAAAGAATTATTTATTTTTAAGCACATTTAGGGAAATATTAGATAAAATAAATCTTATTAGATTTTTCCAATCCGTTGTTTTTCTGATACCTTATTTTGTGTAGAAAAAAATCGAAGAGAAAATATTTTCATAAAATGCTTATATCAACTAGTAGTAAGGATTTATCCCAAAAGAATTGTTTCTATAATGTAAAAAAATTAACTAAAACAAACATAAATAATTTTTCTTATGATAAACCAACAAACAGATCTAGATTCTTAAAAAATAAGTCTTCATTAGATAAAAAAATTCAAGGTTGAATTTTGTGGCCCATGAAACAGACGAATTCACTAATTTTGATAACAAAATCCACTAAATCAATGATGTGTGTCAGTGTCAGTGTCAATGATATTGATTCAGTTTTATGACGTATCTGTTTGGGTAGGTATCCTTTAAATTATTAAATTAACTTTTTTTATGAAATACTAATTAGGAAACTAACTTTATTTATATTTGAAGTTTCGTATTCATTCTAAAACAAGAAAACAGAAGAATCCAGACCGTATTTGGTTAGGCTAGTCTGTTTTTATTTATGTACAATCTAATTTAAATTTTAGTATTACGAACTATTATGTTGGAACTACTTGTACCAAAAATAACACTTGTAATTTATACTTAATTGCACCAAACTGTATAGTTGCTTCTTATTTTAACCATTTTAAATAATAATTGGTGTCAATTAAAGGTCAATTTGTATTAGAGATTGGTAATATGACAAGATATCACGAATTACGTCATATTTGTTCCAGATAATATCAGATTTTTTAATGAGAATTTATTCGAACGTTGATGGACTCAAGCCTTGCCAGAGTATTAGAATATTTTAAAAAATAGTTTCATAATTGGATGGAGTTGAATGAATAAATGTAACCAAATATATTTGTTTAAACTATTATTGCCATTATCATCTGTATTGTATGAAATTAACGTTAATTTAATTCACACAGGTTTTGCTTGAATTAAGGAGTCATCAGAGATATATTTATACATCTATATAAAACAATAGTATGCAATTTCAAATTGTTTCAATTTTGCAATCACCAGGAAAAAATAGTTTGCTGTGTTGCAAAGGTCGCAACGATGATGACTTTCCAGCCCATTGCTAGTATTTTTACTGTTATATCATTATGATTTCAGGGAGTGACATGTCACATGCTGATCATGCGGAATGGAAGACGAAACGGTACATAATGCATACAAGTTAATACAAAATTATATATGAATTCATAAATAATCAGATGACACAAATATAGCCCAGCATCCACAATGTGACCACTCTCTTTAATGAGTAGTGGCTCAACTGGTTCCCCCGGTCTCTAAATCTATTGTTCAATTTGTTATTTAAGCTGATATAACCTCCTCCGACAGACCATTCCAAGCATACACCACTGTATTCGTTATACACTTTTTTCGAGCAAGTTTAACTTATCTGTCTTTATATTTTCTTTCTGTTTCCGCATAGGTTTAGGTTTCTATTCAGGTGAAATAGGTCAATGTTTACAAAATAGTACTCGCTGAAGAAATTCAAATCCCCGCGACGACTTCTATCTTCATAGCATAGGTTCAACCTTGGACACCTGGTCCATAATTGAAATGCCCGTTTTACGTGTGAACCTTGTATATATATCATAAAAAGCGTCCATATTTTTAATTTAAGCAACAGTTGTGCGCCACCTTGTATGTTCAAGTAATTAATTTAATTTTGAGTTGAAGGAGGTATGAATAAACAAAAGTAAGACTTTTCAAACTGCGTTTGAATTTGACAATATTATTCAATGTTTTGTAACGACTTTAGTAGATTAAAATCTTTCTGTGAAGCTTTCTTTTGTGTCGATATTTCTATACGTTAATGTCGTCTTTTGATACTTTTGAGCCCTCACACACATATATAGAGATCCTGTCTTTAGATATAGGATAAAGAAAGGATATGAGCAAAAGGAGTTTGCTAGTAGCTTTATCACAATGATGTGTAACCTAGGTAACGGTTGACCTGCTGCGATTGGCTACTAGAAAAGTGTCAATAGAAACGCCCACAAACTCCTACTTCAAGGAAAATTTATAGAAGGATCGTTTTCTTTTAGAAAAATTGGACAATATAATGTGGCAGCAATACAGCGCTAGCCAACTGTCATGATTGTTAGCAAATTAATACATGATATTTATCTCTATTTCTAATTAAAATTCAAATAAATCAATAGCTAGTGGAATTATATCAGTGTTACGACACCTGCAGTAGGTAATTACATTTGGTTTATTTGGTAAAAGTAAAAATAATAGGGCGAAGAGCTTGAAGAAGTAAAATAATGAATTCAAAAACATATATGTGAAAAAATATTTAAAATCAGTAAATATTTATCATTATGGTCGGTTTTTGCAAAACCTTGAGAGTGAAGCTTCTACTTCTAACATGTAATTTTTAATGACAATTTTTGAACGAACCACTTTTTTATTAAAGTCAGTTCACAGCTATCCTCTAGATTATTATATGTCTGATTCCTGAAGGTTGTTAATTACCCTTTTATGTTTATTAGGTTTCCATTTTATGAAGAACTACTGCTTAACACATTTTTGAAACTAAGTAAACTTTGAAACATATAACTTAATATTTTAAGGTATTTATTTTAATTTCACCTATATGAAGCACATGCAAATTCATAGCATAGTAACCAAAATTCGTCTATGCATTTTTAAACATAAATACTCTTTTAACCCTCTTCGATAATATAAAATATGAACAAAGACCATATAATTCAAAATACTTCTCACCGCATAGTAATTATAACATTGTACAAACTTTCCACTTAACTTTAGGCTTACATACAGCTGAGCCAGAGTTCTTACTTTATTTTGGATCCCACCCCTTAATTCATTACAAATTACCAACCCCTATATAGCACCCAACAATGTGGTCGTGGACTCTTCATTTTCGATGTCCTAAATGTTATCATTAATAAAACAGAAAGGCACCTGTGGTTTGGCTAATAGGGTATTTCGATTTTAATTTATACGAGGGATATTTAGAATATGATGTTATTTAGAATTAAAAATAAAATTCTCTCATATAATTCAAAAGTCAGGCCAGAGAATGATTTCTCTGCTACGGCACTCTTGGCGAGCCGTACTGCCTGTAGCCGCAACGGTGCGACAACTAAATGGTCAAAGTTGACCATTTAGTTATATGTCGCACCAGAGGGTCTCCATCCCATGGCCGTGAGTGTCGTCTAGGATGCGAACCCACCATCTTATTCATGCATACATTGGCACCCCAGCAACAGATTGCAGCAGTGCTGGAGTCTCATATCTGTCGTAGACACTATGCGATTGGGTCGGACTTCAGTTTCTGTCAGGGGTCGTGTGATTGCTGATGTGTAGAGGCATTACCACGTTATAAAATCTCACGCAGAGGCGCATTCCAGCGAAGGAGAAGTGCAAACGTCACCATCAAAAGCCTGTGGCGATCGAGGAGTCGCGACGGGAGCAGGAATGTGTAATCTGGAAGCTCCTAGTGACAAATCTCTGGCAAATGATCGACTACGTAATTGTTCGCGCTTGTGACCGACATGAAGTGAAGATGATGGCTGGACTAATCACCGACTTGTGCGATCCAATAAGACCCTACGTCTACCTGCAAAACAACCACAACAGGGAAGGAAACTAAGGCGATAACTTAACATCGAATCCCTAAAGGACAACCGAGCGAAACTCAACAACAACACCTGCAGGACAAGTTCCCGGAAGAATATCCGGATGATATTGAAGAACACTGGTCGTTATTGATGGTGAGGCTCTAGGCTATCTGCAACGAAAACATCAGGATTGGTTCGACGAAAATGATAAAGAGATACAAAGACTAATAGACAGTAAGCATAAAGCATTCATCGCCTGGCAACAAAAACATCCAAAAAGCGTTTCTTTCAATTGGCGAGGTCGAAAATACAACGAAGAATCAGTGGTGGACGGCTAAATCGATCGACATGCAACAATGTTTTATTCCATGCCACTAAGGCCATTTACTGCACACAGTCTTAACCCAGTTGCAAACCAGGGATGGCTCTCGTCTTCTAAGGGATTGCACGTCAATTGGTTCCCGTTGGAAGGAACATTTTCAGGAACTACTAAACAGGAACACGAATGTCGATAATGCAACACTCGATCGGTTGCCACATAGACTACCCCAACAATACTGGGGAGATGTACCTTCCCCGCAAGAAGTTGATAAAGCTATTCCACAACTTCAAAACAACAAAGCAGCTGGCTGTGATGGCATATCTCCTGAGCTTTTTAAAGAAGGAGGACCAGTGATATTGGAACATTCTTCATATTCTAATAACCAAAATATGGAACACCGAAACCGTGCTTGCTGAATCGTAAGACGCCTCAATTGTCACTATATTTAAGGTCTGTATGTGGAAACTATCGTGGTATCCCTCTCCTGTCCATCTCCGGAAAGGTTCATGCAAGAATTTTGTCCAATTGTCTTCTACCACTCTCAAGGGTGCTTGCCGGTACAGCCCACATGATATTTAGTGCCAGGCAAATACAGGAAAATCACGGGAACAAAAACGTCCTCTATACATGGGTTTTATAGATCTTGTCAAAGTGTTCGACTCCGCGCATCTTTTTGCCGCCTGAGGACGAGAGTCTTCGATAATCATAACATCGCCGTTCGAACCAAGTTACGAGTGTATAATGCAATTGTAGTTCCTACCCTTACATATAGCTGTGAGTCTTTGACCACTTATCGGAGGCATTTAAAAACCCTAGAGAAGTACCATCAACGATGTATTAGAAGAATTCTTGGAATAATTAAATAGCAGGACGGACGAACAAACATCAGCGCTGAAACAACTAGCATTGAGCCCATGATTGTCAGGCACCAGCTGCGATGGACTGGCCACATAATCCACATGCCATCGGAACGGCTCCCAAAGAGAATCGTTTATTCACAGCTTAAGGTTAGAAGGGCAGCAAAAGAGGTACAAGGATGTTCTTAAGACCAACATGAAGAAGTGTGGCTTAGATGTGAAGAACAACTGGAAGCAGATCGCGAACAAGATGGAGGGGTACCATTTATTTGGGCCATCAAGTTTTTGAAGAGCAGCATCGACGACATGACGATTCACTGCTTGCCCAATCTCTGTGTTAATAAGTAGGTATAAATTAAGTTATAGTTAGGTAAAGTAGGTTAAGTGAGGAAGCATTTAGCTTCGACTTTTGTATATTTACAATAAAGTCTTCTTCAATTTGGTTTTGATTGGTTAAGAAATTCCACGTAGAAACGTGTGCCATAATATTAAGTTTTGATGATTTTTTTTTTAAATCTACCTTAAAAAATCTCGAAATAAAATGATCCTTATTTTCGCTATTGTCGCTTTTTGTGATATTTTAATGAAATATTCTTTAACAGTGCGAGAGTCTCAAATAAAGTAAATTTACAGTATTTAAATAAGCAAAAAGTTAAAAATTAATGTAGTTTCATTGGGTTCGGTTTGTTTAGGGTAAACAATAGTTTGCGTCCACTACATAAATGGTAAAGTAGGTAGGTACGTACCTCGCTAAAAATGATTTCCATTAAAAAATAGACATTTTTATAAAAGCTCGTGTATTCAATGGCTTTTTAAAAAAAGGAAATGAACTTTTTTATCAAACCAAACCTTTGACATTAAGTATAAAAGGAATCGCCTTGTTGATTGACACTTTTCATTTTGTCTTGTTTCCAATTTAAATAAAACAACCACTGTTAAAACCAATGTGTATGTCATTTTAAAGCCTTTGTCATACAAAAAATAACATGAGAGCATTGGCGATCTTATCTTGTGTTAGGGTTTTGTCACAATTGTTAGTTATTTGTGCTCCCATCCCGTGGGCTTTACTCTCCGAAGTAATATTATGTTATAAAGTTTAGTGCCAGTGATATACCACTATATTTATACCCTTAATATTAAATAAAAATGTTTAATGCTTTTGTTTTTATATTGTGAGTAGAATTCCATATTAACTCTATGAGTAGTAATGTTTGTCTCCGTTATTGCTATTTTTTTTGTGACGGTATGTTTGCAAAGCTACTGCTTTTCTTTAAATTTACAATAAAACACTTATTATGCATAACGGTTCTTGATAAACTTCAGACAATATTTTCGGATGCTGTTGTCAGAAGATCACAATATGTCAATGACAACAACACAGCAGTGAAAACCTGTGTTCTACATAGGTAGATAGGTTCAAAATGAGTGGCTCCGCACCGAACCCTCCACCGCGACCACCGAGGGTTTATTGTGGCTCATACCTATTTGCCAGAACTTCTGCCTGGAATACAGTTGCGGGGAAACCCAGACATTGTGAAGCAGTAAAGCTTTGTGTTCTACGTACTGACCTTTAGTTTGGTGTTTTAGAATCATCTGAAATACGTCCTAACTAGAATTTTCGCTCAAACCCTTCCAACGTATTATTGTGCATTAATAACATTATATCGTTCTGAATCTGCCAGTGATCTGGGAATCATTTTTGATTGTATATTTACATTTGTGCTTGTTTTATCGTGTTTCAAAATATTTCTCTTTACTTTTGCATGCGTTCGATCCAATTGTCATAACATTTTTTCCAGTCTACCTCAAATACCTCCAAAATATGGCTTTTGAATGGATCCACCGCTTCTTCTGCCGACGAAAATCATTGTCTAAGCAATTTATTGTTGTTTATGTTTGAAAAAAAAAAAAAGAAATCATCGGGTGCCATAACCGAACTGTACCGCAGACTGTGCCCATGAATTCGACTTTTTGAGCATTCAAATGGTCCATTGTTTGACGAGATGTGTGAGCGCTTGCATTGTCTTGATGACGAATGGTCCGACGATGGTTGTTTCAACAAAGACTTCCAGTAAACAAATTGGTGTATACCATCAAAATTGACATGACCAGATTTCTGAAAAAACAGGTTCATCCTGAAACACCATACAGTCGATTGCTGTTTACGTTCCAGCTAATGCACATGGATCCATAATTCGTCAATTCTTACAATTTTATAAACATCTTTTGAAATACAGCTATTATATTTGTTCAGCATTTGTTTGCACTATTTACATGCGCATCTTTTTGAGCTTTTCTCAAATTGTGTAGGAGAATGACATTTGATTTTGATGATCTTCACGAACTTTGTCAGTGAGAGAATGACCGTCATGATTAAACTCGCTATAACAGCGTTTTTACAGTTGCAAATACAAATTAGTTGGTCGTACACTATTGTCTCTTGGTAATCCACGTCGAACAACTTAATGGTATTTTTAAAGGTAAAGGGTATCTAAAATGCTGCTACCCGTAGATTTCTAAAATCTGACCTCATAAAATAAAATATGGAAAGATTTTTCTATTTGGTTCTCATTGGAACATCATGTATATCGATATCTTATTATTTAATAAAATAATCCCTGTCCAAAAAAATCATGTTTTATATAAAATATAAATTTGATATTCTAAAATTATTATAATACGTGCGTAAATACGTAGTTACTTTGGTAAAATCAATAAAATTAGAAAAAACTATAATGTAAAAACTGTTTTGCCTGTAGATAATGATAGTGATACATAGTTTTGTGGTTTTTTGCTGTTTGCTTGCCGGCATACTATTGTACAGTAGTTGTTTTGATGGTTAGTTTATTTTTGATACGCGTTTATGTTTGTTGTTTATATATTCGAATGTATTACGTTGTTCTAGTTATAATTTGGATTGTTTTTGTTTATATTTCTATTAATTAATACATTGTTAATTAATATTATTAGTCTTTATAGTGTGTAACGTTTATTTTTAGTATGAAATCAATAAAGTAAAAGACAATGTAGGTATTTATTACCTGCAATACTCAAAAAATTTGTAACTTGCTCACAGTTTGATGTCCTTGCTTGTAGGATAAAGTAATACATTTGAATTTACCGTTTTGCTTAAAAGTGTAATTATTAATAATAATAATTAAGTAAGTGTTTAAAAGTGTCCACTAGTGATAGTGATTGTGAACATTAAAAGTGGAAGTCAAGGCAAAGTTTTAACGCGACAAACTATATGGAGAATTTCTGGATTATACACCACTTCCAAAAAATGTAAGTAAACAATCAGATTATACAAGGTCAAACACGACTAACCGGGCGGTTATTATAGGAAGTTGTTTTTTTTTTATGCGAAAACACACATATTTTGTTGTTCCAATATGCCATATATACTATTATGTTGTTTAAGCAAGTTTCTCCAAAATATTGTTTAATTTAGCAAATATTAACTTTAAAACTATCTTGGTCTCAGCATGTTACAGCAAAATATTGTTCATTTCAGGAAACATTAATTGATTAAGTTGAAATTAAAAAAATTATACGCCACTGTTTTTCTTTTCAAAGTAAAAATTATTTCTGGGTCCTTATTTAATTTACAACAAAAAAAGACACCTGACTTTTTTTCGATAGACACATCGTTTGCAAGTAAAAAATTAAAATACCTACTGATTTCTGAAAAAAAATTACCGCCAAGGTTAAACTCGAAACTGTTTTTGGAGTTTCTTAACAATGATTTGCTGAACAAACTAGTCGTTCCGAAGAATGTCGTTTGGCATGCAAATAGCCTTCATGCAAATAGCCTTCATAATAGTCAGTGTCAAAAAATGAAAAAAATATTCCCCAAACATTCTAGAAAAATAGTTTTCATATAAGATTACAAAATACTGAGCTTTGGCGATAATAAAGATGAAGCGACAGGTGTTTCAGGTCTCAGTTAGTGATCGTATTTAGGTATTTAGAGCACCTCTAGGATAGCAGTTTTATTAGTATTTTTACTAGAACGCCTTCTTGGGTCAATCTATATTTTAAATGTTTATTGGAATAAAAGACTTATTATTTATAAATACAGTAATTTATTTCCTAATAATTCTATGTATAATATGTACTTTACATTTTTGTATTTTTGTTTCTCTAAATTTACAAAACATGAGTTTTACAATATTATTTAAAAACAAATATAAAATTTTTTTCAGGAAATGGGTGATGAGGAAAAAAAATATTAAAGTTATCTAACTCGAAAATAAAAACGATATAAACATACAGGTTGTCTGAAACGTACCGGAACCGGAACGGGGGGGGGCTTTTTGGGGGAATGTTGAATTCTAGCTTAATGGTAGCCTTAAATCAAGTAGAATGTTGTACAATAGAGCATAACCTTACATACCCTAAATTTTCTCCCTAAGGTCATATTTATGTCGTCAAACTTATGAATCCCTGGAAAATGAATAATTTTTAATTGTGGTTGACAATTTGTTTCTCATTATGGCAAATTCTGTTGATGACAATTCTTTATTAATGGCTTTACATTATTCATTGTAAGAGGTGATCGCCATCCCTTATCGTACTTTCTTATGCTCTCTCCAGTTACAACTTAAATCGAAGGCACCACTAGATACCCAGAGAAAAATCCTATGAGGATAGTAACGAATGCATTTGCCACAAAGCACTCCCGATGAGTTATTTAGCTGTTCCGGCATTTTTGAGACACACTGCGTAAAGGCTGGGTTCAGAAAACGCCGATTTCAGTGTAGTTTTGTTGAAATTATTCTAAATAAAGTTAGGACTAGAGAATGAGAGATTTAGAATATATTTGTTATATAATTTATTAATAATTAAAATAAAACAGACGATGGATGTGCAAAAATCGTACTATCTGTCTCTATCCAGCTTAATTTAAGTAGCAGGAAATAAAAGTTATCTGTTAAAAATATAGATTGCACTTAAAACCTATATTAAGTATAAAAATTGTGTTAAAATCTATATTTTGGCAAACCAGGCATTTACTATAAAAATTATATTTATATCCACATTATATAGAAAGATTTTCGAAAATCTTAATAAGTAGGTAGATAAAATTTCTCAAATAAGTACATTAATAATAAACATAATAACAAAACATTTTGGTCAAACTATATTAAATTAATTTTTATGTAATATGTAAAATACTTTTATATTATATTTAAATTACTATTTATATTATGTATAATATATTATAAGAAACTGGCCACCTAAGAATAATAATAATTATAAAAAGACAACAAAATTTACAAAAGGAAAAAATCTTTATAACAATCTTACCTATTATCTATTCTCATTATAACAACAATAAACAACTACTTAAACCATAAAAACAAATTTATTATTTATTTGACTAACATACAATATAATAAAAATTAAATAAAACAATGAAAAGGTAACTATTTTGCAGATTGTTTCCCAAGAACAGGTTCAGTATTTAACCTCAAAGCTTATATGTTGAAATTAATTTAAAGGAAAATCGTAAAATATTTCGATATATTTGGAGAAAAATTGTACATCGTCTAAGACCCTTATACCTGGAGCTCTTTAGAGCGGTTACCTAGGTACCTATGTATTTGTATTTGCTAGTAAAAAGAGTAAACCAAACCATTTTTTTTAATTTGTTATTTCTCCCATAATTAATTTTAATCAGATATTCAAATTTTGGGCTAAAATTCGAAATGAAAACTTACGAGTAAAAATAAAACTAATTATTTTGTTTCCCGCTTTAAGTATGAATTACGCAAGTGATCTTTATTACACACAAGGTGGTTACGTGAACGCGAGCACAAATATTTGAGGAACGCAGTTTAATAATGTTGAAACATCTTTGTAGGTTAGTATAAGAAATTGATTAATATACTTATAAATGATAAGCCGTTGAGAGGATTCATTTTTTAATTTTTTTTAGACGAGATGACGCGTTAGACTGAGTTTTATTTTAAATCAGGTCGTAAATTTCTTTCTTTAACATTTTCCACAGTGTTCTTGAAATTTCTGTCGACAAAATTTTCCGATATATTTTACTAGTTTTGTAATTAATTTTTGAAGGAATGTTTCCTTTATAATATGCAAATAATTATTAGTGTGACATTACTTGTTATGACTTCAACAAATTGAAAAGTAAAAAAATATATACACTCCGCTTACTGTCACTTTTAACGTTTTGAAGATTAAATCTACGTAAAGATATTGTTTAAGCTGGCATAAGTGTCCACGACCGTGAGATTTTTTAAAGTATAATAAATTTATTTACGAAATCAACAAACATGTTAAATACTATACCTGGACTTTTTATCTTAAATTATAGTACAAAAATTTTCAAACTTTCGAATTAATTCAATTATTTCTATTCTCTCGATGTCTCAAGAGGTATTTTAATTATTTACATATATTACAGATTTACTCTGATCTCCAAGAAAATTTTTTACAAAACCAAAATTGTTTTTATTGAATAAAAATTTAATACAGAACCAAGCAAAACAATTACATTTTGTAACAAATAAATTTAATAATAATAATAATTTAAACTTTTTAAAAGTCATTTATCAACTTTAAACTGGAATAACTACCTACATTTCCTTGAAGATATATTTTAAATACATTCATATTATATATATGTTGCATTATTACAGAGTGATTCTTTTTCTGTGGCATATAAATTTAATAACAGTCTGAAACAGATCTTCACTTTCTTTACATTTCTTTAAGTGAATTGCAAACTAAATCTTTACACAATGACAACTACTTGTTGGTCGAAAAATCTCACTAAAATAAGTTAACGAAAAAGGTCAATATACCTTGTTCATTCGCTTCTAAAAATTATGGATGTTTCATTGTGACAAATTACAAAAGGCTAGTCAGTCAAAACTCATTTTGAAGTGGGTTTCGGATTGATAATACATGAAATTTGCCTACCCTGTATTACAATTTCGAAAATATTACCTATTCTTGTAATAATAGAAAATACATTTTGAAAATTTAATATGCCGTTAAAAAAGGAAGACTCTGTAATTTTACTACTTGTATTATTTTATTGTGATATAAAAAGGAACATTAAATCTCAGCTGAGTATAAAATAAACTTAACCTCAGTTGTCTTTATTTGGCAATATACGATAATATTATCTAAATTATACTTACAATATATTTTTGATCTACATAATGTTGCTTTCTCTGATATGTAATTATATCGACAGAAAATAAAATTATTTTCTTTTAAAAAATGGACATAAATGATTTCGTAAATTTGATTACTGATCATTTTGAGGCTTTTAATAAAATGTTATACGCTAAATACTGACAAAGTGCAAAACTATATTTTCTAAATTTTGAAAATAATTATTTTTACTGCTAAATAATGTTAATTTTCAATTAAATTCAAATTTCACTTTAGGAATGCTGAAATTAACGTGGTCTAATTCATAATTATTAGATACTACCAGCATCGACACAGAGGATATCGATGAAAATAATGCTAATTTGAGTGAATATTCATTCGAGTAATACGACTATCCTCGTTTATACTATGTAGGATTGAAGAATAAACGGTACTTAGTCTTAGGTCGATTGAGATTCTCTCAGGTGGAAGGACGTTCTGGACACTGTTTGAGGAAAAATCTGGTCGGATGGGAAGAATTGATGGCTAGGGGGAGAAAACTGTGGTTAGTAAACCGCCCCTATCGTTTTTATAAAAAAAGAAGAATTAAAAGGGTTTAAAAATTTGATTATTGCATAATATTCAATAGTTTTTAAATAAGATCACACTTTTATCAACAGAATGTATCTTAATAAATATTTGAATACTGTTATACAACTAAAATAAGCTCACTGAAGTCCTCAAAAATACGTTATCAATTATGGGAATGAGACAATGGATTAGCATACTTTCCTCACGAAGCTATATTAAGCTAGTGTTAATGTAGTGCTGTTAAGCTGCTAACTATTCGTTTTAACATAAACAATTACTGCATAGCTCAGCATCATGAATGCTTTATGTCGTTTATAAACCAATTGACATGACCTCTCTGAATGAGCATTTAGCATGAAACCGTATTATTGTGGCCAATGTTTTTGAAGTAAAATATAGTTTTGTCAGTTTGTTAGAAACACCTCGATAATCAAATATATCTGGTCAATTATTTGTTTTTTATTGTGAGCAACAAAAATAATATTATTATGTATAACAATTTGACTAGTACACCTAGTACAATTTTAAATATCACATATATGGCCAAGAAAATGAGCTACCAGAGAGAAGCATATCTCTAATTAATGTTTCTATTGGTGTTTTACCCACTAATCTCACAAAAAATAGTTGTTCTATTACCGCTGAACTAACAGTCCGCAAACTTGGCAATCGTAACAATAATTTACCGAATCTTGTTGGTTGATTTGGATATTGCGATCTACAGTATTCTTCTAATGCACATTGTGATTTTTCTTGTATTGATTCAATGTGAGCTACATCACTCAAGCCGCAAGCATCTGGAAAAAGAAACCAATTTATTTAAAACGCTACGTCATAAATATACAACATGAACTTAACCACAATAATTAACTCCACATTATTCCTAATAATTAGAAGATTTAAGAAATCTAAACCCGTTGGACATAACCAGAAGTACATGACTTATGAAACTTCCTGTAAAAGTTCATACAACTTTGTTTCAGGAAAAATACTTTTGGAATAGTTTCGCGTATTATTATAATAATTACCTTACCAGTTCATACGTTTTTCTATATCATACCTATAAATATATTTTATTTCAATACAACCCTTCTCTTTTATCCCATTATCGGAGCGAAAGGATTGCTATTAAAGAGATTTGTCGTAATACTATTAACCTTTTATCTTAAACCAGAAATACAAGAAAAAAAAAACGTTGCGGTCCCAATTTAAAAACAATCTACTTTAATAAAATATAAGGCAAAGATACGAGCTAAACATAACCCCTTTGTTGAGTTTTTAAAGCTTGTAAAAGCTTCACGAAATTGCTTTTATTGCTTTCATCAAAGAGCTCAAGGGATACAACTCTGATAATGTTTATTATACAAAAAAATACCATATTAAAATTTAAAAGAAACAGGATATTTTCGGTATTGTTTTATAGGAGAATTACCACCAAATTTTTTTTAAGTGAAAGGAGGAAAGTGTATTTAATTTAAATGGTATTTATGCAGTGATTAAAAATTTTATGTTGTTGAAGATGTTTTTGTAATGTAAGCTATTATGGAAAAAATATATTAGAAGGAATCATGAAATGTTTATTATATACTCATCTGGCTGAGGTACAGCTTTTTATATAAATTTGTACGATTTTAGAAAAGAACAGAAAAATCTTTAGTTTTCTTGAGAAATATATAAAAAATAATGCCCCTAAATAAATCCACAAATTTGTTAATTTTTCTTTTTCCCTGCTTGTGTAGTATCTAATATATTTGCTGAAGTTTATTTACCTCATTCATTCGATTTCAACTTAAGGCATAATAAATTTTTTATTTCTGTTACACATATATAAGTATAGATAAATGACATGAAGAAAGCGAACCATTAACATAGCAAACAGTATGTTAACTACATTTCAGACCTAAGAATAGACACAAAAATTCTTGACCCCTGGTTTATATATTTGACATTTTCTATAAATATCACATTAAACAGCAATTGTCTTTCATCCAGGTTTTTTTGTTACTCATTTGTATTTTACATCTGTAAAAATGTATCTAATTAAATTTAGAACAATGCCAAACCCTAAATTGCGTGTATAACTTTGTAAGTAATAAAAGACACAATATGCAAATTTTAGTTCATCAATTTTTAATTGCAGCTTGCGACAGTTAAAACTTCCTTATAGGTATTAAAATTTTCATATTGAGTTTATAACAATCCTTTGAAAACTTTTACTATTGGCAATAATTAATTGCTATTTCTTCCACCCTTAATAATATACGTAATTTGGTAGCTTATGGAGAAGTAACTTTCATGGTTTAGCTTTAATTTAGAAATGTAATAATATTAAGAAATACATATATCAGAGTTTGAGGATCACCCCTGTTTGGATAGAAACTGGTTTGTGCCATATTAGTAGGAAAATAAATAAATATGTATTTTATAATATTATAACATAACCCCTTTTTTGAAATAAAGTTTAATAAATGCCTCTTTGAGTTTTAAAAATTCTTACAGACGATCAGACATGTTTCGAAGCTATTATAGTACCTAATGTAACTATTAGGTATACCAAATAATGTTTTTATTTGGTATAATAGTTAAATAATTTAAAAATAAATTTTCCCCGAGGTAACTTCGATGCTTAGGTTGTGATTAAGATCATTTACACAATCCAACTCCCTTTTTTAATAACGTTTAAAACCACTGATGATGAAGCAGTAGCTTCGAAACATGTCTGGTCGTCTTTAAGAATATTTAAAACTCAAAGAGTGATGTAGAAAATTTTGTTCGTGGAGTTTGGAGTTTTGTTTCTGCAAAAAAGTAATTGTCAGCTGCATTATTTTAATAATGTTATTGGACAATATTTTGGTCAGACTTAAACGGGATTCTCAGTTACATATTTTGGACGGGTTTCTGGATGATTTGCCTTACGAACGATTGTCCTTACGATTGTCCTTTTATTTTCAACACGACGACGGCTGTCGTGCCCACTCACCATGTGAATGGCTAAATGAATAATGTATAGTAAAATAACAATAGCAGATCTGAGGAAGATTTTGAGGTCGCATCATGCAAATAATATTATACCATATTCAAGTTTTCACGTATCTCTTACAGTAAAGCACATTGGTGAAAATTACTTAATATTTTTTAATTTAAAGCAGATTTGATGTTTTCAAACTGATAATATGACACTAACTACTTATCCAAGTAGGGCGGCATTTTTTGTCATTGATCTTTTCCTTTTCCACACCATCCCTGCCTTTTAAAAAATATAGGTACTTCTGGTAATTTGCCAAATACTGCCAAGGGTTTATCAATACCTAGTTAAATTACTGCTGTTAGCTAAGTCTTAACTGACAGTTAAATAAACGTCAAAGTGTTTATCACAGTTTCTGTTAAGCATAACTGTCGGCGAAATTTAATGTTAACAGGCAGATAGAAGTGAATGTAAGTGGATAGCAATCAAAAAAGCAAAACTTTTCTAAATAAAGACAACATCCATCTTTATTTTCGTCAAATAAATTAAATAAATTGACAACGACGTTTCGTCACTAATTAGTAACTTTTTCAGGTTCAACACATTTTTCTGAAATTGCATTCACATACAAATTATTTAAGATAATTTTTTATATATAATATATATATTGTTTTATTTTTTTTTTGTGTATTACCTAACATAAATTCCAATACGTCAATATCAAAAGTAACAAACAATTTTCTTTATAGTTACAAATACAACATTTAAATTCAACCAATATTTATTAATTATAAGTCCATAATGAAAATGAAGGAAAATAAAACATAATAACCACAACTCTGTTCGCTTGAGATTGAAATCATTAAATAAATAGTACGAAAAATAATTTTTTGGCGTAGCGAATAGTCATTTTGTCCGCTACGCCACAAAATTATTTTTATATTTACGGTCAAATTCATTTTACAACATTCAGAGTTTTGTTTGTTTTATAAGTTTATTTATTTTTTCTTGAAATAAACTAATTGTGACTCTACTTTAGATGTATCGTGTTAAAAGGGCACGGTTATTATTACATGGGTTATTTTTGTCATTGTATGAGATAGGTACACTAATTCTTAAGTAGATGTTATTTTTAGTGATCTAAATTAAAATTGCACAAGTCTTCCTTTTATATTTATTGTTATTTGTGTGGCAGCTGGTGTTTTTAAACAATTAAAGTTTGCTATATTAGTAATTACTATCCGGGGACTTGTTAGTAACACTTGTTCTTAATTGTTCCAAGCACGATGAACAATTATATATTATATATTTTAACTCTTTATTCATCGTCGTTGGTTTATTTCTTGCTTTTCATCTTTTAATTTGTAGGCGGAATAAAATGATTTTATACACTAATATCGACATGATTACATACAATAAGACCGTTTAAAATTATTTCCTTAAGTCATAATACAACAATGGAATATTTAATTAATAGGTACTAGTCTTATATTGCTCATTCTGTAAGATTTAAGCTGAATATGCAGAGTTATTTGGTATTGCTATTGCTAGTGTTCTTCTTTCATATTTTTATGCAATGAAATATAAATTTTAATCCTTTTTTTTAATATACCTGATAGACTTCAATTTATTTTACTACGACTAGTTCTCTAATTACCACTGTTAATATTTCGTGTGTTGTGTCTATCGAATCGAAGATTAGGAGCGACTATTTTTTCTTCAGAGATTTTTTACAATTTTAATGTCAAAAAGGATATTGGATCGCGCACTAACTGAATTTCAAGGTTAAATCCCACCCCTTTCTGTGAAAAATGCGGCAATGATGTACAGGGTGAGCAAAACTCGATGTACCACTGGAAGAAGTGTAGTGGGGTCAAGTCAGGTAATTTAGGCGGCCACTGTATCTGTCCATTTATACCTATGCAATTTTTCCCAAGAATATCATTTAAAAATTCTTGGACGATTCTTGCTTTATGGTGCGCCGTTCCGTCATGCTGGAAAAACATATTTGCTCGTACATATTTTCAAGAAGTACAGGAAGTTGCTCTTGAAGAAATTGCAAATATTGTTCACTCCATAAAACACCTTCGTAAAAGTATGGATCAATTAAATGCCCGTTAATAATACCACACCAAACGTTAATGCCAAAATGTTCTTGGTTTTCAATCTGATTGACAAAATGCCGATTTTCAGTAGCCCAATAGTGCATTTTTTTTATTTAGCTTACCGTTACTAACAAAACGGCTTTCGTATGTCCACAAGACATGCTGAAAGAAACGATTGTCGTTAATCTCCAAGTTTACCATCACTTGGGCAACATAATTAATTCTACGTTGTTGATGTTGCTCTGACCAATGTTTTAAGTTGTTTCGTACAGAACTATATTTTAAATTTAACTCACGACAATCTTGACCAATCAAGGTCTCGTCTATGATCTTCAAAATACTGCAAATGGAAATGTGGGTTCTATTGTTTTTAATTTTCTCATAAAAGAGCTGGGACATCGAGTTTTGCTCACTCTGTACATGTGGGCATACTCACTGACCCCAGGGTAGACTGTCGTTCTAGTTCCAGGCATGTTCCTTAACGAAGAGAAAGAGGTCATGTTTCCATGAATTATATTATGCGCGGCAAAGACATAACTTTGATATACCACCTTTGTGAAGTAGTGTTTGGCGCAGATCGTGTCAAATATTGTTGATTTTTTTTCAAGGAAGAGTTAAATAATCACTATTTGAATTTGAGGTTTTCTATTAAAATTATATAAGCTTTTTATGTGACAGATGTTATCTTTCAAAAATGTAGACATTTATTTCTTGATTCTTAATAGAAATTTTTCGTTTCGCTTATTTGGTGTTAGTGAAGGTAACCTTATTAATGTGAAGCAAACGATACGTTAACAAAAATGCGTAAAATGAGTTCTCCGCCTCTTCATAAATACAAAAGTAACAAAATATACCGTGAATGGTCCAGATGTTTTGAGTCAATTTGTTGAAAATCTATCACTAAAAGGTCTTAAATTTATAGTAGAAGCATAAGCAATGCTGAAAAGAAGTGGGCGCGTATTAAATTGTACAAAAGGAATAACCAACATCAGTTTCGATAATAAAAGTATAACTACCCGAGCTATTTTTAATAAAATTCTAATTGTTAGATATTTTTAAAATTCAGTACATTTTCTTCATTCTTTTGTGCCATCTGTCTGTTTTTCGACGAACCAAATTTTTAAAATTTTAGTCATAAGTGGCATCCAAATGAGTAAGTTTTTGCTCGGCTTGATTTGTTATTTTGTCAACTATATATCGCTGCCAATATATCAGATGTGGGATATACGAGTGACATAGAAAAGTACAAATGAAGTTTTCATACTTAGTTCGTATTGTTCCACCGAAGAATTGTCTTGAAATCGTTGCCTTCCTATAATCCAATGGGTCGCCTGTGTGTTAAGGCTGCCATGGGTCCACACAGTGTCATGCAGAAGAAGGACAGCTCCAATTTTTGTTTTGTTTTGTTGAGTAAGCATCCTTAAAGTCGTCAGATACCTTGCTGCATCGCTCTTCCGGCATTTATCGTTGCTTTCTCTCCAGGTGTCCTGCACTCCGTACTCGATTTCTTGCTTTCTATGGGGTGTAGTTGTGAATGGCTATTGGAATGTGATGATCGCCCTCCACAATCACTCGTTGCAGAACGCTGTTTAAGTTTTCTTTTTGCACGTTATCTTGAGCTTCACAAAACTTGTTATAGTCGAATAAAACACTTGAGTGTAAGACGAAGGAGCAGTGGCATCACCATCAAAAGGTCACTTGATTTCAGAAAATATCCTATTTTTTCTGTAAAAGTCCTTCCAATTACAATATAGATACTGACTTTTGTTTTCAGCATGCCGAATAGCGTTTTTTTTTGTGGATTTTAAGCTGAAGAAACGTTTGTGACAATTTGCTATAGTCATAAACAATTCTATTTCAAAAAAGCTTAGCTTAATTTTTTTTTGGCTTACTTTTTATTTAATTCAGTCGTTTTCTAAAAAAATACCAAATAATTTAGTTGATACTAATTAAAGATTTAGGGCCAAAAATCCTTCAAAATTGTCAGTCAAAGTAAAACTTATAAATCATAATTAAATTCTTTTGATGCATATCTTTTTTATCATTTACTTAGAATAGTAACATACTTTGAAATCCTATACAGTAATTTTATTCGGTAAAAGTTGCATGAATACATAGATTATGTGGTTGCGGAAAATTTCAAATCTACATATTTTAACAACAAAGCAACATTAATATTCTTTGAAATATTTATTGGATACAGACTCGATCTATAGCAGAACAACAATTTATAGGTATCTATTTACAGTTAGACAATATCGACAATTTCAAGCCTCAGTCTCATGCTGCTAAAGTTTATAAAACTCTAAATTAACTTACATACAGGGGGAAATACTTATATAATTTTACTTTTCTTGTAATAGCTGGTAAAAGTCATAATACGAGGGTTGCTATTTATGTATTGAGAATATAGAAAGAACAAACGAATTAATTTTATCAAACATATTTTTATTGCTTTTCAAAATATTCTCCAATAAGATCTATCCACTTTTGCGCGCGATGAAAGCACCCTTTAAAGCACTTTGTCCAGTCAGAAGATGATAGCTCTAAAACATAGTTTTTGAGCTTCAACCGCTTTGGCTCTTCACTAAAATTAATTTGTTCATTTATGCAAAAATTATTACCGAATTGGAAGGCAATTATTGGAGAGAATCACTTTTGTCTCTCCTTTTTAGTTGTGTGTTCCCTTTCGCGTCTATGTATGTGTTAGAGCTATTCAATAAAGTAGAAAGTGGAATAAAATATTCGAATTTTATCAATGAAATAAGAAATAAATAATTTTACTTACAACAGGTTCAGTTAACAGAAGCAAACGTTCTGATTGATAATTAAACAGAAGATCAATAATGAATAACAGTATAGTAAATCATCAGGAAGCTACGCCAGGAAATCCTCTTTTACAGATCTATATGAACAAATTTCCTCTGCCCAGCTCAACTGTCTAAATTCCATATTTTAAGACAGCTAACATCTGATGAAAATGGAAGTAGTTGTATAGTCCCAAAAAGCATCGAGTTCTGCGGTAGGTGTAATTCACAATTTTACACTTACAGTTGAATTTATCACACCAGAACTCACAGCCGCATTTAATCTTACGTTATTCTAAATAGATCTTAGTGTCTATTATGGCTGCTACCAATTTCTGATCACTCAATAGGTCAATTTTGCCTCGACGGAGACTATAATCAGAGCGTACCTACCGAAGGTTTGCGAGTGGAGGACCAAAAGAATGTACAAAGAAATCCTCTTCATGATCAATTCCAATATCGACCAGGAGTCTGTCTAGCTTCCTCCTCCAAAGAAAGTTAATTCCACAAGTACTTTTATAGCTGCAGTGTGGTGGATAATGCAGCAGTAATTGAAATAGATTTCTGTAAAGGATAGCCCTGTTTGGGTCCATCGCTTTAACGATTTCGTCCACCAAATAGCTCTGTACGTAATTATTGGTTTGATAATGTATATCCAATAGATTTGTTGGGGGTTCATTCGCTAGGAGTTTCCTCAAATCCGCCGATATGTCCTTAAGGACAGTCTTGATTTATTTAGAACTTGCTGGTGGAATTTCTAAATTGCGGATTAAGTTGCCAAGAACTTATTGTAATATTCCTGTCGCAGACATTTTGTACAGTCCCGGTAAATTTTATATGTGTCATTTTGTTTATGCAATTTATTTCTATATATACCTACATGATTTATTCTTTCCTTGATATAATTTTTGCTTACCCAGTAAACTTGAAAATCGGCATACATACCTAACAAAATTTATTTTTACATCAGTTTTTATTTATATGATTCCTTATTTATTTCCACAAATGTCTATTAGCCTTTAATTTTTTACCATTATTTCAATATTACGCAATATGAAGTCAGTCTTGTAACTATAAGAGCTACAGACAGATTCGTCTAATTTTATGTTATCAGTAATTTGTGTCTATTGAAATAATGCCCTGTATATTATTTTTAGTTTGCACAAAATAAAGTACCTACATGAGTTAATGGTTGGCCCGGCGCATGATAAGGGGGAGAACGCCACAGTTTTTTTTTGATTTATCATTAAGTAGAAGCGTTGTTTCTAAAAATAGTTTTATAGAATATATTATTGGAAACTAAGAAATAGTTTTATATCACGGTTCTGATAATTTATTTGTGATTTAAACAATAATAAATATGAATAACGTACAATAGTGATAAAAAGATAGTGATTGTGATGTATAAGTGATTAGATGAAGACTATGATCATGGTCTAAAGTACCTACACCGAAGAACCCAAGTAAGTAAATGAAAAATCTAAGCTGTTGAAAAAATATTTTTTTAAATTTTGAAATAAGATAGTGCCAGTGATATAGTATGAAGTTGGGGATTGTAGCGTTACTATAGGGATCAGTGAATGCGACAAGAAGCTTGGGGAGAAATTTAATCTCATCTTTATTAATCCGGGCAAAAAAATTAAAGAAATTCAAATTTGGTCATCCGAAAATACATAGATAGTCTGTTTCTAAGGCATGACAGCACGCAACACGTAACGTGATAACAGTTGGTTCCGCCAATTAAGAAAACCTATTCCACTTTTGTTAAAAAGAGGGTAATTTACATATTAATATATATTGTGTTCTTCTTTAATTTATCTACAGGTAGTTTCTGAAACTGAAAGAGGTAGCAGTTAGAAAAAAAAATACACCAGAGGTTTTGAAAATATTCAAGGAAACATTTATTATTTTGTATATTGTGTGTTCTTAAAAAGAAATAATTATGATGTTAATATTTTTGAAATAGTAAGAGATGAGATGTACGAGTTGGGAAGGAGATATTTTGTAATAATTCAGGTTCTGTTTGTAAATAGAAAATTTCTACAGGGGCCCTCGAAATAAAAATAATTTCATTTTCTTTTCACCCAATATTTTGAAAACAAGTTGAACAAATCTCATAGCGTAAGTTATTCCAAATTTCACGGAACCTTTAATATTTGTTATTATCGTACTTTAAACATTAATTGAAATACCACAATATTAATTCAAATTAATAGGAGAAACGAATACGAATTAGGTGCGTCAAATGCATGCGAATTTTGAATTAGTTTTTTTATATAGAAATAAAGTACCTTACCCATAATGCATTTGCAATAATAAATTTGTTAAAGCCTTATCTAAACAATGTCAAAAAGATATTTTTTTGAGAAAAATAATAAATGATTCTGATTTTTTTTATTGCATACGTTTAATAGGGTATGCTTAGGTATTGTCCTAATATATAATAAATATTTAAATTCGAATAATTTTATATTTTTACAAATATCCCAATTTTTTATTTCGCCCCCTATTTCGAAAATCTTTTTCAAATTTCTAGAGGACACAAAATGTATTAACTTTTCACTTTCTCACCCTCTTAATCCTAATACCTAACGTTTCAAAAATCTTTTTCCTAACTTCTTTGGGACACAATATATATTTATTTTTATAATAAATAAATTTACCAATTTTTAATCATATAAAAATACAAATTCTGTTTGAAGAAAACGTTAATATCTAAATAATTGCTTTAAAACGCCAGCCCCCTAATGTAATCATAAAACGCATTATCTGGTATTTCGTATTTTTTGTAAGTCTTCTCAAAACACCTATTTATAGGTAGTGCAGATAGCCAAACCCTTACCTCGATATTTTTGGTTTCTTTAAAAAATTTTGTTAAGAAGTTTTTTATAGGGAATTTGAAGTGGTAAAAATTAGTTTTACCTACACAATTTCAGATTTTTACTTTATTGACGCCAATAATTGTGGTTCCTAAAATGGGATACCCTGTATATTTTTACATTTTCGGATTTCATATTCAAAAAATTATATTTTATATTATTATTTATCAGAACAAAGTGTGCCACTGAATGAAAATTATGATTCTATTTTAAAATTTATATGAACAGAGAATGTACTCTAAACGTTTAAATATTGGATGGAAATAATTTTGGATAATCAATTGATATTATCAATAATAATCCAAAAGTTATATATTTTTAAAATATTTATATTCTGTAATTTTTTTACAAACAAGGATTTCAAACGCTTATAAGACCTGGAATAATAAAAAAATTTCAAACAGTTTCAAACTGATCACTGTTTATTTTAATACCTTTTCGGCACCCCTCGATTAGAGTCTGTTAACGCTTGTTTATATTTACCAATTTTGAACAGTTCTTAGGAAACAAAATAAAGAAAATATCATATAGGTACATTTAATTCGATTAAACTTTGCGTTGGAAAACATACTTAATTTTAACTACAAAATCAGATCATCTAAGATGATAGGGCTTGATCACGTTGCCAGCTTTAGGTAGATACAAATCGAAGTTTTTTTGGTTTTTTATTTTTTTTCATTTTGGGTCCTAAACCCACAAAATCTTGCTATAATTTGATTAATGTATTTAATTTGCATTTAGATTATTTGTTTCCATTTTCTCTATTTTATTAAACATTCATTTTTATAATAATAATTCTAAAACCACGGTCAACTTTTTTTTTTACAATTTCATTAAACAGCGTGGAACACCATCTCATTTTTTATTATATTTTTTTACGATAACGGTTCATTTTATCAACACTAATCTAGAATACCTAAATTTAAGGACATTATTTTAAGAGTTTCTCACTAGCAAAGATTAATCTACACAATAGATAGTCAGCCCAATGCATTAAAATGAGAACATCTCTAAGTATGCCAGCCACTACGTGGCGTAGACTAGCGTGTAAAGCATAGAGCAGTATTGTCACAGCCAGAAACCGTTTTGTAGTTTATTAATATCAGAAACAAAACGCAACGTATAACAATTATTTACATCATTTGCAACAGTTATGCACCGACAATGCTGTATTGTCAGAGAGAGAGATTGATGAAATTCTGTATTAATCTGGAGGGGATACGTAGGGAGGGTAGAAAAAAAAACAAGCGAATGTGGTGTGTGTCGTGCTGTTGCCGATTCGTCGGTAAAAGAAACACACAGGGTGATTTATTACAAGTACAGTATTGAAATAAAAGCCTTATCTCTATGAATTAAATTTAATATAATAATATTTAATCCATGTCATACATGTTTCAAGACTAGACCAGTCCCATGATCAGTGGCGAACAATCATTAAATGAAAAGCTTTTAGATAGAAACATACTTCTGGCTCCATTGTAATAATTTGTTGATGTATATAAAAAAATCTAAATATCTAAAAGCTAAAAGCTTTTGATTTAATTATTGCTCGCCACTGTTTATGGGACTGGTCTAGTCTTGAAACATGTTGTATGGCATGGATTAATGATTATTAGGTATATTAAATTTATTTCGTGGATATTAGACTTTTATACCAATACCGAAATCAAGTAGGTATTAATGTACATTATTCTTTGTCAAAATTATAACTCCACTTAAGAATTGACTAGATACTTTTTCAATTTATTACATATATTTTAAATATTTCACGTAGACAATGTGGCAAAGATGTAACAAGATTGTTGTAGATCTTATAATACCTATAATAAAAAAATTATCAGTGCTACCTATATTATATTAGGTATACATATTATGGTTGTTTTCATACCTACTGATTTTGTTTTGAAGAGAATTACCTAATATATTAAATTAAATTTAATCTTTGGCTGCGTAGTTATTTTTTTTGTGAATATTTTTTAACTTATTTTGTGTTTTTCTAATTTTAGACTAATTATATTATTTTGTGTTGTGTTTTTTTTTTTATTTGAGAAACTTCCTAGTTAGTGACTAAATAATTTTTGTGTTTTGTGAAAATGGAAAGAAACAATTCGAAATTAAGTCGTAACCAATGTGCTTTTCGAAATTGTAACAACAGTTACAGAAACAATCGAGAGGTACATTTCTTTCGATTTCCTAAAGAAGAAGATCGATGCAGAAAATGGGTTATAAATTCAGGTATAAGTTCCACTTTATAGGTTTAGGTACTTAAATTTTACTTCTTTTTAATGTTTCTTCGGGTAAATAATAAGTTCGGTAGGAATAGGGCTTTGGGTATCAAACAAAAAAGATAGAAAATAGAAATTTGACATAGGGGTAGTTCTAAGCATTTACAAGTTTGTGACGTGTAGCGATTTTCGATGCCGCCCCCGGAGGTATACATGAGGGCGGCGCAATCCCGTTTTAAATATCTCGTTTCGCTTTCTTGGAAAATAAAAAATTATAACTGATAACTGACACTTAGTACTTAACCCATTAATCCCCAACGTTGCGTAAACGAAACATTTTTTAAATTTTTTTTTCCAATGTGCCAGTAAAAAAAATACTTTTTTGTTGCTACAATTTTTTCAAAATACAACAAAGACTTTACGTTTTAAGAAATATGTCGACAGAGTTAAGATATTTATTTTGTGCGAATTTATGAACTCGCAACATTTTGAGATTTATCATTTCATATATTCGTCAATCTATTTGTCTGACACA
This sequence comes from Apoderus coryli, assembly GCA_911728435.2. Lineage (NCBI taxonomy): Eukaryota > Metazoa > Arthropoda > Insecta > Coleoptera > Attelabidae > Apoderus > Apoderus coryli. The sequence continues at coordinate 11,355,194 of OU452210.1, forward strand.
GAAACGGATGAGATATTTCAAATTATGGATTTAGATTCCCATGATCTTTAGTAAAAAGGGCGTTATATGATATTTTACAAAACATGTATAGTTTTTGCATATCGGATCATTTTTCCTAATGTTGCGTATACGCAACGTTGGGAATTCCGGTAAGAAGGCGCCATAATGTCGCGCCCTTCGCTGACCCACAATTAGGTAGCATTTATTTTGTTTCTTATATAATTTGTGTGTGATTCTTCTTAGTGAGTGTCAACAAAGATACTAAGTTATAATTATTGTGATTTAAAATTATATTATATATAAAATATAAAGTGAAGCTCTGGAAAATATTGACTTGAAGTAAGTGATAATTATGGTTCTGTTTGTTAATTTTTTTTTAAATAATTTGTTTGGTTATAATGATGTCTTGGAAAAACAGAATGCCTTAGTTATCTGCTGAGCTTTTAGCTATATTGGAGGAGGATGAGGATTTACTGCAGACTGATACCGTGGATGCAGTATATATTCCGCCACCCGTAGATGCACTTACAGACGAAGAGGAGCTTGACGAAAATATATGTGAAAACGTTGAAGATTTATCAGATGTTGCGGGGACCTACGAAATACACGCAAATTTGCCTGATACTTCTGAAGCCTTAGATGATGAATCTTTACCGTCAAATTCAAAAAAAGCAAAACTATGTGCAAAAAATATAAAAATGAAGTCGAAGAAAACTCTACCGAAGTGGAGAAAAGAGACCCCAATATATACAACAGGACCACATAATGAAGAAAATAATATCTTGGAACAAATTGAAAACAGAGTTTGTGGAAAAAGCCCTTTTGAAGTTTTTTCCTTGTACTTCAGTGACGAAGTTTGGGAAAAAATAATATATTATACTCGTAGAAGAAAATATGCTCACGACAATAATAGGCATTCATTTGATATTGATAAAACAAGCCTAAAGCGATTTTTCGGCATACTCATTTTTTCGGGATACCATACGGTTACCAGCTACAAAACTCTATTGGTCAAAAGACAACAAAGCAAGAAGAAGATGCTGACAGTGTAAAAACAACACAATATACATGTGTGCTAAATTTAAGGTGCATCTTCACACAAACTGTTTTGAAATATTTCACACTAAGTAGTAGTAGTATTTGTTTACCGTAAATCCCAATGTTGCGTATACGCAACATTTTTTTGTAAGAAAACTAAAAACTTGTATTTTTTTTTAACCTGATAAACAGTTATTTGGACATAGGTTTAATAATAAAATAAACTAAAATCACCGAAATTGTTTGATTTTCCAAGCTTGGGAATTAATGGGTTAATACGTGGGCGTAAGAGGTAAGCTCACTTCACAGGTTCTCGGCCTTTTAACAGAAAAACTGACTTTTTGGACAAATTAGACATGGAACATCATATCATAACCATATTTTGTGTAACACATGTAGTTTTCGATATACAAGATCGATTTAAACACTTTTTGGACCCCTCTCGAAAAATTATTTTTTTTTGTTTCTGTAGTTAGTCAACGCCTTAAATTTATGTCAAAATTAACCCTTATTTACAAATATTTCAAAAACTACTGCACCTAGGCAACCCGTATGTCATTTTTCTTGTCCTTTAGAGCGGCATTTATATATGTTAAAATATACAGAGTGTCGCATCAAGAAAAAGCAGGTTTGGTCCGCTGCGCGTTTGTGAACTACCCTATGTAATTAAAAACATTTTTGGTTGTAGATCTCTTCAGGTCCTAAAATTTTGTAAAGGATTTTTTTGTCTATCGCTTATAGATTGAGCTAGCTATCTTCCGCCCACACACTAATGGGCCACCCTGTATATTATATAACGCTTAATAGCTGTATATCTAGAAATATCAAATATCGAGAGCGTTATAGAAAGATTTAATGTAATGAGGTTAGTTTTTAAAATGATATAAATCTAAGTATATAGGTTAAAAAAAAAATTTCATAGGTTTACACATTGTTTGTTTTGTTTATTAAGGCATCAAAACGGAAATTTTAATTGAATCTACTTAGAAGTTTGGTATATTAAAGACTAATATTTTGTTATTTTTCGTATTTTTTATTAGTTCTTTTGACAGCTCTGGTGTCATCAATACACCTGTATCCCGAATTGCACCAAATTGCGATGCTATTGAACAAGCATATAATCCTAAATATAATATTATTTTTGAACTTTGAATGTACATATGAAATTTGTATCTTAAAATTAGTCAAAGAATCACCCTTTAAAGTTTGTACAAGTACTTATGCAACACCCTGTATACATAGATACTTTGATTTGCAATTTGCAAATCTGTTAAACTAGGTAATGCTGTTTTTTTTTATTTACTTTCAAATATGGTGTTATGTAATTGTATTCAAATTAAATGTTTGGGGATGATATTTACGAGTTTTATTTTTTTATATAGAGAAACTGTTATTCAGTTTTTAAGGATCAATCTGAAGCAGACGATTGTACTTGTTAAAACATGAAAAAAGTTATTGTCGTGATACTTTTAACACCCTGTTGGTGGGTTTTTAAAGCTTTTTACGAAACGTGTTAACAATACAATCTACATAAATCGTTATTTTTTTAAAGTTTTATGATCATTGCACAAAAACCAATATTAGGGAGACTGTAAGTTTTTTTTCAATTCGGCGTTGCAGAATTTGAACCTAATTGTGATAATTGTGTTATTTTACTAGTATAGATATTTTTGAGTAAATTAATTCGGTTATAATCGATGAGTAGAATCTTTGGAGTAAAATACATTTCACAAAAACCCTGAACCATGTTTCTCAATAGATTTAAATTTTCATTAAAAACAGATTAAAAATTCTAATTTTTTACATCCTGCATTTCGAAACCGTATTTTTTTAAATAATTATTGTCATGCTGGAAATTTCAAACCTTATTTACTTCAGCAACTTGTAAAAAGCACAGCCTTTTTAATATTAACATTTCTTAAAATCGATAATACGCGATAACGATGACTTTCTATCAATATCACAGAAGGATACATTTATTACGTATATAATTTGTTAGATTTTACATCTCCGAATTGAAACACACGCAAAAAATGTGCATAAAAAAGTTAGGGTAGCATTTCACGCCTGTATGAGTCTGAGATTTATTTTTTCATAATGTTAACAAGTTGAATCTGCTGTTTGAGTTTGATCCTTAAAACTGAATCAGATAATAAGCGGAAGTCCTATCTATAACGCCAAATTTCGTTAATTTAAATATAACTTTTTGATGCATCCTTATATACGAAATTTAAAATTAAATGACTAAAATAATATTATTTTAGTCATTTAAAATTATTGTCTAAAACATTTAATGAACCAGCCCTGTATATTTATACTATTATAGTAATTTCTTTTATTTTCGTCCATACACATTAATCTTTGCGTAGATAGGTGTACGTATACCATATAATTTTATATTAACCGACAAAAAACACTGCTGCACAGTAGTACATATATGATACCTATAATATAAAAACAAACTCCCACCTCGTAGGGGAAAGTATACTCGTCCTTGTCTAACATTGCCCATATGATTATTTTATTTCAACACAATACATATAACACCATCTACAATTTCCATAATTTCCATGGTTACATGTTTTTCTAATAGATGTAGCTCGTGTCGAGACAGTTTCAATTTTTGTTTTCTTTCCCATATACGCTGACTATCTATTGTGTAGATTAATCTTTGTCACTAGTGTCCGTATCAAATTTTTGTTATCTTATACACAGAACATTAAAAGTTCATTTTCCGAGACACCCTGTATAAAAAAAATAGTAAAAATTAATTGTAGACATTTTTTTTTAAATATTATAAATTGTTACTATTAGTATTTTATTTTAGAATATATTTTGCGCGCCATACTGTAAGAGGAATTGCAGTGATGTCTTGTGGTGACAGTGACCCCACATTGACCTCGTACTACATCTTTCGCAGGTCTGCGTCTTAAACTAAATGCTTGATTGATTCTGACTAGTTTTTTCGATTCTTTTAGCGAAGTGCAAATAAATCACAATGAAATAGTGGTTGAACTTATAAGGGCTGTTACTAAGGGTGCATAACAAAACAGCTACCATATATTTTTTTGCTGTTCCCGTAGAGATTGTTTTGGCGTTAAAAAAATCTTTTTCGCAGATTCTAACGAATAAAATAAATATTTAAGTAACAGAATGCAGTTGAATGCATATAATTAGGATGAGTGCCACTAGGGTTACCATTGTTTATTTTTTAACAGTGCTATTTGTGTATGTATGGCTTAGTTTAGAATGTTTATGAATACGCTTGCAGTCCTTTCTGTCGGGTTTATTCTGGAAAAGTAATTGTAAGAAGTAGGTAATTGCAGCACTAATAATTCAATAATAAACGGCCTTTATATATTTTTTACAAGTTAAATATTAAAACACTTTCAAAAAGAATTACAAAGTTTTTTGTGTGCAGCTACAATTTGGCGAACTTTAGACAAATGACCTTTAAAGATTTTTATCTTATAGGTATAATTATAGGGAGAGATGTGTGGATTAGATAGATAATATTATTAGTGATTTCTAATAAGAAAATCCTTAAAAAGCCTCCTAAAACCCTCAAAATTACTAATAAATTTTATGAGCTGGCAGCATTATACGTAAAGCAGTATGATGACGTGGTAGTGTAAATTTATTAGGATATCTAATACTCCTTTGATGAATTGAAGTTCTAAAAGTAAGTCTATTTTCTATAGATGCAGAAAATTACCTAAATGAAAATGCCAACGGTTTTTTCATTTTCATCCACATTAAACTTACACAAGTATATAATATGATCGTATTTCCTAAGATTGTTAATAAATTCACAGCCTGTATTTTGAGCTAATTGAATGCGAGTTTTATAAAAACAAGGTCCATAAATAAAATCGCAATAGTTGAAATGGGAAAGGACAAGCTTTTGTTCAAAATGTGTCTATTAGAGTATAGAAGTTTAAGTGTTAGAGAAGATTATTATTGAAAAAAGCCATATTGGGAAGCTCAGATTCGTTAATTTTTATTTTGAAATTTTGCTCTAAATTCATAATATGATTCTTATTGCCAAAAAACATAACATATGATTTCTTATCATTCAATTTTAACTTATGACTTTCAGAAATTTTGTATAAATTGTCTGAATGATTAACAATAGTTTTGGATGTCATCAGCATAAGCTTGTATACTCTAAAATACATAAAAGACTTCATTATCTCAGAAATGTACATTCAAAATAATAAGGGTCTTAATATAGAGCCTTGTGGGACGCCAGAAAGATTATTACAATGCTAGAAAATCGATTATTTAAAAAAATTGCTGCGTTCGATTAGATAAAAAGGAATTAGGTATTTACAATTATTTACGGTAATTTCTAACAATTACTTACTCCGCTCTGATTCTTCACTGGTTTAAATATAACACCCTGTAAATATCATTAAAATTGACTTGACTTATTTCCCATTTCTGACCTTTTATCATCGGTTAAGGTTTTGATGGCTCACTTATTATAATGTCTGACGTTTCGAATTTGATCTGTAAGGAATATTCATCTTATGTAAATGATAAGGTAACAATAATTCCTTTAATAAGCTCTTAAGTTTTGAAAAATATTATATTAAATTGGCTAAAAGATTGCAGCTCTACTCATAACCATAATTCGATATGAAACCCCTGTAGTATAGAAATAAATCAGAAAGCTTTCGAGGACCATATTCGAAGGCAAAAACCGTAATATTTTTTGTTTTTGTCACATTCAGTGTATAGCGCGACTCTTAATAATTTAATAATATTCTTTGACACTCTATTAAAACATACTTATTTTGAATTGTAAATATTTTGTTTATATATTTATAAATTCTCAGCTAACTTAAATGTAGAATAATTTTCAAAGTTTTACATTTGCATTAGCGCAAAACAATTAAAACACAATAAGCGTACGGTAAAAAATTTAAACTAATTATCATAATTTTGTATTCAAGAAAGTTTGAAATGGTGTTTCCTTTTTATTTTGTCGAGAGTTGTCACCAAACTTATTAATTAAAATCAATTTATTTTAATATTGCCTAATTATATAATTGAAGCTATATATTGCGCAAGTGAAATACACTAAAAATAACAATTTATTAAAGGGCCATAGGCTAGTAAATATAAAACTTGTGGTAGACGCAGACAACTGTAAAGTAATGCTAGCTAAAAATGTGTATGATATTATTAAAATCTAATACATCTTCAGAAATTCTCAAGGTTTCTAATAGGGTGGATGTTATTCAGAATTATAGGCCGTTAAGTATCCTAAATTTAAACTTCATCAAAATATCTATATAAAATCATATAGGGCCAAATGTTTCCCTATTTCAACTTAGGTTAAACGAAAGAAAAATCCACTGTTACAAATATGTTTCTAAACTGACTGTGAGTAGGTTTTTGACAGGTGAATCATAATAAGCGTCTCAACCCTTATCGGCCGAAATTGTTTAGAGCCATTTTATAATACCTCGAGGGAGTAATCTGGTTCCTTTGTCACTTATAAACGATCTACTAAAGGTGCTAGTCCGGCCAGTTGAGCTTTTCTTGGCTGATTATTTCAAATTTCTTGCAGAGAACCATTATTAAACACGCTGTATGGTTGTTCTTGATTGATAATATTTGATACAGATATTGTAATTTGATGGATCTCATAAAGTTTAGGGTTCCTAAAGCTAATCTTACAAGACTTGAAAATTGTATTTTTATTCTAAATAAAAATATATAACCTTTGAACACAATGTGTAACAAGACTTTGATAATATTTTTTTGGTCATGTAGTGAATTAGAGGGTGCGTTTACTTAAGGTGAACGTTGTTTTGTCGTTGTTGTTTTTATAGTTGAAATAATTTGTCTAGTCTAATATTTGCATTATTTGCATGGAGTTACCAATGGTGTTTGCAAAGAAATAAATATAAACTTAATAGTTCTGAAAGAATTGTAAATTTATTAGAAGCAATATAAATTTGTCGTCATTCGGATTGTGTGATGCGTAGTAATATTTTAACTCATCAAATAAAACGTATCTTACAATAATGATACAAAAAAATGATTATGAAATTCACCATGCACCTTATTAATTTAATGATAAACCATAATGATATTTTTATTAAAAGGAAATTTTCTGTGCATTATTTTTAATGTAACAACTAATCTCGTTCAAAATCTGTTCCATTTTATTCAGAGAAACCCCCTAGGAGTAACCACAATAGAGTATAACAACTACTGTAATACGATGCCTCTGTATATACCCTAAAAAATACTCCTTGTTTTCTTGCAAAAGGCCTCAGGGTGCAAGCACACGACATCACACAGCCACACGTTCCATGCAGGTCCGGGTGACAAATTTTTTGTACGCATTCGACTTCTACATACCATACAATGTCTTTATCGTTTTTGTTGTTTTTCATTAAATGGGCTACATGAATAAAAATAAATATTCCGGCTGTCTCCATCAGCACTAGAAATATAGAAGCCCAGAACACACCCTTTGATAAAAGAATGTAGATTTTCAATAACAAAATAATTTATTAAGCGTAAGTTAAATAGTGTTTATAAAATTATTCATCTTATATAAGTCTTTTCTTCAGAACTTGTTTGCACCAATTGATATGCACATCTTATTGAGGTTTCTTTAAATTGTGTGGCACGAAAATTGATTTTAGACGACCTTAACGAGCTTCATCAGTGAGATTAATTGACTGATTGTAACGATACACCTCCAGGATATCCGCAGCAGTTAGCCGTTCTAATTCAAGAATACTCACTCATAGTTGTAAACATTTTAGTATATTTCCGTGGCATGTCAGGCTGAGGGTGCTACATTGGTGTCAGTGTCGTTGGCATGCTGATAGGTTCATGAAAGGAATGAACTTTCGATTCTTTATGCTCTCAGAAAAAGATAGTAAACCAAATTTTGAATGCCATCTAAAAAGTAAAATTTCCGAAGATCCTGTGTTTGTATGATAATCTCCTCGTTTGACATATATCGTTGGTTGTGGGCTAAATTTGGTGATGCCATCTCGAACTGCACAGTGGAACGTTCCTCGTACCTTTTAGTAGATTAAGTATAAAGTATTTCCACACTTATATTTATGATACTTAATTATTTTTCAGGAGCATTGTGATGGAAACGCTTCGATTAAACCACAACTCATTTGAAGGTAAATTTTTTTTCATTGTCTCGATATTTATGAAAAGCTTTAATAAAGAAAAATATATCGTCAAACTTATTATGCCGAAAATCATCGAGTATAAAACCCTTAATAAGACTCTGCAGTGCAAAAAAATACATGAGATAATTTCATTAAACCCTCTATCCATAGCTGCTAACTATGAACCCTAGTGTGAAGACCCTTTATGGAAACATACAGCATGTAATTGTTTAATTTTTTAAGTCTTATAAGAAGAATCAAAATATTTTATACCAAAATTATTTTGGTGTGAAATTTTTTATTTTTTGTATCTTGAATTCTTCAATCTCAGATGCAATTATTCTCATTAAATATATTCAACTTTTACAGCAGTCAGATTTTTGGATATTCATATTTCATTTTAGAATAAATTTTTTGTTGCTCATCAACATCAGTTGGTGATATTTTTGTTTAAACCCCATCATTCCCTCCGTCATATAAAAATAGATAGATGGTTAGAGGAATATTTAAAATAAGATCAAAGTTTTACTTTCCTACAAAAATTTGGTAATATTGAACTGGATTTTTTTTATATATTTTTGGCTTGAGTACATTTTTTTAACAATTTATAAGAATATCTATTGTTTAAAACCAAATTTTAAATTGAGTCGAAGTGGCCGGAAAATTCATAAACTGTTTTTATACTTACTTTTTTGGGAAAAATATTAAAAAATTAGCATATCAGTTTCAATTTAATGATTTGTTTTTTTTAAGTGAGTAATTTTATCTATTTTTGGAGAACAAAATCTGTAAAATCACCTAGCAAATAAAAATCTAGTTGCAACTATCAAATTCAAAACGTAGTTTTGAAATAAAAATGTCTACGATGGAGCTGCATACGAGTCTAGTTGCTATTGGTTATAGTATGATTTAAAAAAAACCTGGAAACCAATTGACATTTTTCGAAAGAATTTTCTAATAGATATTTCTTAAAACATGCCTTTTGCCTTCATTTATAAAATTATGTCATTAATATTGTTAATTTTCACTTAATTAAATACCGCAATAGCACAAAAAAGGTATCTAAACATATCAAGGAAGATGCTTAAGTAGTAAAAAAAAATATTGATTTATTTTATTAAATAATTGTTATTTAATAAAAAATTTTGAGGAGATTAAATCGGATTGTCCAGGGTTTTTTTTTTCATACCAAAAAATGAATTGGCGAATGTAATTGAAACACTTTCCTATGATTATATTATTATAGAAACAAGGACACTATTTTACTATGTTAAAACGAGGCAACTTGAAAAGTGTACACTAAAAGACAGACTATATCATATAATATGTCGAGTGTATGGGTTGAGATTATGATAAACTCATTGAGAAAAGTTCAAGATCAATGTAATAGAAATTAGTCCTTAATCACGTAACTGAAAAGGGATTTCTATAGTACAGTCACGACCTTTACTAATTACTTGAAAATTCAATCAATATCGTTATATATTTCTACAGTTATCTTAATTTTTATTTTTGTATTAATTTATTTATTTTTTTAATTGATACATACGTCAAAAATAAAACACGTTTGTTTTAAAGTTCACTTTGTACGAAAATTGACGATATATTGTTGTTTAGCCTATATAGGTAAAACATTTTGAAATAATAATCTGTATATTAACAATACACATTTACATAAAATTATAAATACATTATTTAATATATCACCTTTTGACACATTGTTTACATAAATGCATTCAATGATATCGGGTGGTCCAATTAAAATGTCCACTTCGGATATGTTTTAATAATTTTTTTTTTTGGAAAACCCTGGAATATTTTTTAATTAAAACTTCATTATGGTCATCCTCCTACATAGCGTGACAACGGGGTCTCTTTACAAACATGTTCTTTCTTTACATTGTTGTTCAAGATTAAGTACTCAAGTTACGACTCATTGATGATAAACTCTTTGTTGGACATATTCTCTCATATTCTCAAGCATTTCGCGAGTTACTTTATCACATGTTACCAATGTTCAGTGACGAAGGTCTTCTAGAGATAGGTTTAGTTTTATAAATAACACTTTTAATAACCCCAAAAAAAAAAGTATAATTCGCATAAATCTGGTGATTTACTCAATTCGAGAGTAGATAGCCTATTTTTTAACTATATTTTTTTTACATTAATTTCAAAAGAAATTTTTAGCATGCTTGTATTTGATTTCACTTAATCGAATTACGTTTAAATAAATGTGCCCCTTACCATTTAAGATTAAGTCTAAGTTTAAAAATTGTCCCTCTTGAAACGACGTGTTCCAGGGTTTTCCGGAGAAAAAATTACTATTTACGTAATAATTAGATACTCGGTTACCATATACTTAAATTAAATCTCTTTAATTATTAATATTTTGTCTATATTATTGATTTCTGGTTGTATACGATGTGTCTTGAATGAACATATAGAAAAACAACCCAACCCAGCTTTGAGTTGTCAAAAAAACTGAAAAATCAGGTTAATTGTCGAAATCAGATACAATATTTTTTTTGCTTTGGATTTGGACCAAATCTACGTTAGTACCATTCTACTAATATTTGTCTTTCTCTCGCTCGGCTAAATCTGTCTGAAACCGGCACTGGTAGCAATTTCAAATTATTATTTAATAATTGTAGTTTAAAAGAGAATTCGTAAGTTACGGCAAGGGTCGATGCTAAATCTGAAGGCTATTATATCTGTCTATCTGTATGTCTATTAGGTACATGTGACTATAAATTTATATAATTTCTGGAAATATGGCTTCTGTTTTTATCTGGTAACGTGAATAAAACGTTATATTTATATTTTGAAGCATATACATATAAATTTCATTAAACTTATCAAATTTATGAAAGTTATCTGTAAACTTTATGACCTTTTCTTTGAGATAATAATGTTGTATTATATATATGGTATATTAAAGTAATTTTAGATTTTAAATGGTTTGTAAGAAAAAAACAGAAGTTTATTACTTTATATTAACTATCAGAGATACTTTGTTTATAAAAAAAATATTTATAGCAATAGCAGTTAGTTATCTGCTAAAATATAGGAATTTAAAGCACAACTAGCTGGAAATGAAAATTTTGAAAATAACCAGATTCATGAGCGTAGTGGTGGGAAACCGTTACCCTAAAAATAAAAGTGAAGAACAAATTTAGATGCTCTTGTACAAATTTGCTCATGCATTAAGTATAAACATATATATATATAAGAAAAATCTTGGCTTTGAGGGAGTCAATTTTGAGATGCATGAAAACTACCTGCGAAATTGGTATGAAATTAGTGTGAAAATATATTTTCACATAAACAAGCAAAGGAAATTTGTTATTTTTTATTTTATTGGTTGTTTTTTGAACCCTACTATGTGCTAACAGATGTATTTGTGATCTTGGTAGTAGTTACGAAGTGGCAAGTAGTTGAACAAGAAATTAGGTATTGTGTTTCAAAGAAAATGATGATTTAGATACACTTCATTCAGTACGGATTTATCGGTTAACACAACTGTCAATTTCCAAAAAGCCTTAGACCGTCAAAGAATTTTATAAATTAATTAAATAATTTAAAGTATGACCGTCATAAGTATGAAAAATAGATTGACGGCTTTTAACGATGTTTAAACTATGTCTAATCGGGTAAGAAAAATTTTATTAGCAGCCTTTCAGGAATACCTAAAGACGTGAAAAATGTCTGTTGTCTGTGGTCTTTATATTGCGATCGATGATTTTTCTGTTACGCACTATAGTCATGTATATGCTCTAAAATATAGGGCTCTGCGGTTTCATGAATCAGAATATAGGGTGTGGGGGTGTGGGGTAGTTTGTTATAATAGCATAGTGCAAATCTGCGGCTTTTAATTTTTAGGGATGTCGCCCTCGAGCAAAATTGGTTTAGAAGGGTGAATAATCTTCTCTGTTGTCGGCTCCTGTCACACTTTCAAAACCCTGCCGCGCTGATGCCTTAGACTTTTTGATAGAAAAAAAAAAAGAATACTACCCCTTCAATATTATTCCACATTCTTCAATAACAAGCATTGATTTGACGTTTTGCACCCCATAAAAAAGGTTTTTTAATCAGTGCGCATTCCATGTGTGTATGTATGTTTTTGTTTTCTTTCAATTTTTTATCCTCTCGTGTTATTTCAGTTATTAGCCCTTGTTTTAATGCATAAAGTTACTAGGGAATAAAGTATTAATTTTGTCGATCATATAATATGTGAATATGCAGTAAATTTTATGTTTTGATCAGATTTTGCTGGCAAGCGAGTCCCAGTATTGGTATAAATACTATTTTAGTTACGGGGAATTTCATAAGCATTTATCAAAAAGAGTTTTAAAACGTTTTCATGTCAGTTATACTTTACATTGGTTTTTGATATACTATAGATACATGTTGTATCGTATATTATAGTAAATAGTATTACAAATATATCGACCACTGTCTGAAAAATTCATTAGATTAATACACACTTTTTTCGACTTCATCAAAATCTCACTGTTAGCGAAACGTTCGTCGAGATTTTAAAAAAGTTCTACTTATGGATTATTTCTTATTGTTTTGATTTCTAATAATGATTATGATAACTGTAGGAAGGATTGGAGAAAGCCACTGCTGCATGATTTTCATTTATTCATGGAATAGCCTGATGCTGCAACACGACCCAGGGACTTTCATGGAAAAATTTGGCTGGACTATTCTAGACCCTCTAAGGAATTTTTTAGTTAAACTTCACCATTTGAATTCATATCAATGTTTTCTAACAGTTTATACGCGTCTGAATTCAGAATTCATTTAATTTGCTTTCTCCATAATCGTAGACCAGTACACTCTTCGAAACGAGTGAGTGAGGTGAGTTCCTCCAGACTTTCCTTGCTTATTCAGGAATTTTATACCGGCGGTGTTCGATTTTCTCCATATCTTTACTAAAAAATATTGCCACCACGAACTTTCATACCCACCATGTCACGGTACATACTTTAAAAACATGCCTCATGCCTCCTATATGGTTTTTGGTCACCGATAAAAATTTACACAACGTACGTTGTGAATATTTTCATGTTAAAACGCCAATATTTGGATGTAATATCTACATTATTAATTTATTGACTTAATCAAATTGTCAAAGTGCTTGAAATACGTCTAATTCAAAATAAAATGGTCTTTGTCGTGGCAGTTAAATACTGCGAGTATTAAGCTAATTAATGATTATTCGGCAAATCTACACAACAGATTATGATAGCGAAAAGGTTTTTTTAATTAAATTAAATCCCACTATATTATTTTATTCACTGATATACTTGTAGCATATACACATTGTCGTTTCAAAAAAACGTTTTGGAAGACTGGAACGAAATGTTTTACTTTTATTCATTTCAATAATGTTAAAATGGAATTAAATCAGCTACCAGCAATAATAAAGCGTCAACTTTTTGGAAATAACAATAAATAATGTAAGTTGGCACAATTTTAGGTAAACGTAGCATGTGGGTGGACTACAGTGAAAAGGCGTTTCACTAAATTCGCGACGACTAGCAATCCCATTGTTGTCGAGCTATTAGCAAAGATTTATAGCAATCGTAATACAGACATCTACTGTCCTTCCTACTATCGTTGGGATTTAGCTGATATATAAAACTGAAATTTGCTAGTTATATGTATATTATTTCGATTGTTTTACACCATTAATCCAAAATTTAAAATATTGAATTTAAATTTCATTTTATATGAATATTTTGTCCCCTTACGAAATTCTCCTCACTTGTACCAGCGCTGATTAGATCACACTTTCTGAAGGACAGTTTTCATATTTAGCTGGCCTTTAATAACATGTTTAGTAACCACGCGTAAAGTTTGATGATGGATGATTGACTGAAACCGGTTACCTGATTATAGAAAATAGAAGACTTTGAGTTTTTTATTTTGATATTTTATTTAAACCGATTTATTTTGGAAACCTAACTAGTATAGGAATATGAAATATTATATTTGAAAACAATATTCTAATTGTCCGGATAGTTTATTGCTTAAGATTGATTTAATTTAATGTATGGTCAAATTTTGAGATTTAGTTGTCAAAAAATCAAAATAAATATTGTTTTTCGCTTTAAACTCTTGGGATGGGGCTTTATATTAAATAAGATTTAGTTATTTAATTTATGTTTTATTTGGAGTCCCATCCCAAGAGTTTAAAGCGAAATTTGAAAAAATAAGGCTCAAGAAAAATAGAAGAAAAGTAAATAAATATTGTATAGACAAATCTAAAAATATGAAAATATACAATGTTAATGTAAATATCTCGCTACCTACCGTTAATAACCCCGTATATTAAAATTTCTATTTAATCAGTCGCGGTATGATGTTTCATATTATTAGTTTATACATATGTAATATGATTTGTTTTAGTTTTCCAATTCAAATAATTATTTGCATTTCGGTGTGAATTGAATAAGCAATTCGTTAGTTATGATAAAGCAAACCTCTCTAGTGTGAAAAGCTTTTGGTCAACTGACCATGCACTCTGGCTCTGATGTGGAGTTTTAACACAGACAGAACCGTAATTAGCTCAGTCATTTCGATTAAAAAATTATGTAGGTATTATTCTAATGTGATTAGAAATCACTAACTCGAACAAAATTTTAAAAGAATTTGATACTTGTTCGAATTATTATTATTTATTTTTAATGTATTTTTTGAAAATAAATTTATCTCACCAGCACCCTTAATTGCTATTGCGTTAAAAATCGTCAAATGCATAATATTTGGAAGACTTCAAAGTCCAATTAAAATATAACAATTATTATGATACACTCTCTCTTTACTTGATTCATACTTATACGTGTCTGACTTTATTAAATCTTTCCAACAAAGATAAATAATTGCACTCTCCGGAAATATACAATTTAAATAATTGTAAAGAAGGAATTAGCGGTTTATGTTTAGTTATTTGCTAGTAACAAAACAATATAAACTAAATAAAGAATTGTGGCCCTTTTTCAGTTAATCTTGTGACATGTTTAACGACTCTTTTTTTTTTCTTTGATATTGAAAAATTAAATCGAATTTTTAATAATAAAATTTAGATTTTTGTTTCTAAAAACTAACAAACAAAAAACGACTCTAGATTTTTTTCTAATAAATATAGGGTTTGCACATGTTTTTAAGAAACAAAGGCGAAATCTTTAAAAAACAGGTTATTCATGATAGCAGCGAAGTTCATCTCTGTGTTCTTCCACCTAGGAAATTGGATTGGTCAGACAGTAACTGTTCATATCGTGCAAAACAAAAGCAAATATAAGTCTAAAACTCAACACATAGAGAGATCCACACAATTCCAACCCTATCGCAATCCTTTATTTAAACGCGGTAAATATAACCCTAATTTTAGTCCAACATGTTTTGCAAAATGTCACGCCTTTTTTATATCCATAACATGAATAAATGATTTATGTTGAGGTATATTTCTAAATATGGGGAAATTAAATTTAAAATTAAGCGGTTCTTTATACTATTATCAGGATAATTTGATTAAATATGTATGTTAAAGTGATTAAGTATTATAATTTATGGATCTCTAATTATTGTGGAATTAGAGCTTTCAAAAAAACTAAAGGTTAATTTAAAATAAATACATTTATCATTCTGTTAGTGTTTCTATGGATAGGTCCTTATCCATACACAGTTGTTATTAAATCGTCCTACTTACCCTCCTTAAACCACTTTTCTCGAACTTGAGTTTTTCTGATATTTTTGCATTTTTTTTCTCCAGGTGATTTTGTTTTAATAATGCTTACTCCGACTTATTAACAATTACAAAAAATTCTTAATTAACCGAAAAAATCAGAGTGCTAATTATTTAGGATATACAATCTAAGCTATCTTTCGTTAATTGTATTTCCATAACTACCATAGATTACATGAGTTGATCCGTTTATTTTATCATTAAATCGCCATTTAGTTTAATATTGTAAGATCACCGTTGTTGTTTTCTTGTGGGAGTTTCATAAATATTTGTTTTATTTAGATAGTATAAACAGGACTTCTTGTGTGAATTTGGTAAGCAAGTTAGGTTACGAAAGGTCGTGACTTGGTGGTACGCCGTTGGCCTCAGGCTATTGCCAAGCAGAAAGCAAAAGAAATACAATGTTGCCAAATTACATTAAACAGAAATTAATTTATTTTTTCATGGGCACCTTGAATATAAATAAATAAAACGACAAAATCCTTGTATTGTTTACTTTGTGGAGCTGATTTCGATTTTATTGGGTTTTATAGAGAAGAAAATAAAAGGGGACCTAAATTGGACCCTTGAGGTACTCTCGAGATAGGTTTATCTAAAAAGAAACAATTTGATATATCTCAGATAAGTAGGAAAAAATTGCAATACTAAACGCGATCTAATAGCCACAAAATTCCAACTTCTCTTCTTCGTCACAAACAAAGTCAGAAAATATAATGAAATCCTGACACGCAAAAATTACTTAGAAATTTGATAATATTGACCATGGTCTATAATTCCATAGAGAATTCCGATCCCTATTCTTTAAAACAGAACATACCTATTTAAAATGCGAGAATACATACGCCCAATTTTTTTTATAAGAAGATGGGGTGGTAGCCGGTGCAGGTATGAATTTATTTTTAAGGTTCCTAATGATCGAACTTCAAAATTCGTACCGATTATTTCAGATAGATTTATTTAATTATCTTCATGAACAGGCAATATGCTCGGTGAATCAATGTTCACAAACAATGGCCGTGCCATTTCGTTTATCCACAAGTCATCAGATGTGATGTGATTCAAATTTCCAACATGAAAAATGAATTCACGATTTATTTCAAAATTTGCTCATATTCGGCAACTAAAAGTACTTTTGCTTACGTTTTGGTTTCAAGAAATTTGAAACTAACTCTAAAAATATGAATAAGTCTTAGGTAATTTTTATAGTTGAACTTAACATATTTGGCAACAGTTTAAGTTCGTGAAGTGCTGTGTCGGTCTGCTGCTAGTACTCTCTTCGCCCCTCAGTGCCCGAGGGCCAAATACCTGCAGATAGATATATACACCGACATTAGGTCGTATATTCCTTTTGGTTTTGTATTTATAACTTATAACCGCATATTAACAGTCTAAATGGAATGGAATTATATTTTAACAGTTTCGGAACGATTTTTGATTTCATCTTGTATATATTATGTTACAAGCGGTCATACAAAACGATTGCGTGATTTCTTCAATTTAATGTTGCTTTGGTATTGTAAAGACAAATGATCTACGCTCCAAGATGATATAGCGGAACAACTGAACTAGCAAGAGCAAGGTATATTGTCAGTATTACTAGTTTTGTACATTAATTTCAGCGCTTTAATTTTTTTCCGTGTGAAAATCTGTTAATTCCAATTAAAATTCATACTTTGTTTAATAATTGAGGGGCTTAGGATAAAAGGGATCCAACTACAAATTTATGTGTTTTGAGATAATTTAGGTAAGGTAAAGTATTTTGAATTTTTAAAATTCTCCTTAAAGTTGCTGATAAAAAAATCTACACGGCGGATTTCGAACAAAATGCACTTGTACCCTTTTTATTGCAACTATTTCAGCATCTTTTTACTTGAAAAAGTATTCAGAGAAACATAAAAAAAACTAGATATTAAAAAAAAAAAGTTGAATGATGGTTAATTAAAAAAAAAACATATTTTTTTATTATCTGTTTCTATGGCTACGACACCTTCAGTATCCATAGTTTTGTAAAGTTTCTTTGTTTTTTATGCACTTTTCTTTTGTTCTGACACAGGTTAAAATATTGGAGCCGTTTACAACACTTTACATAGGTTTACAATAAAAGGGAACTTGCACTTGGCTAACTACTAAGCTAACTACTAAGCCCGTCAATTAATCATATGAATTTTACTAAGGCGCATTTGTACTTTCGTTAATTGTGTCACGTTTGGTTTTCAGTTGCCCGTGTCTGGATATATCAGAATTTATACAGGGTCGACCGTGTTGTAGATAAACGTAATTGATGTTATAAAATTCACCGAAAGTCAACGGTTTTCGAGATATTGCCGGTTGAATACCTTCAAAACCATTCCCAGAAAAATTAAAAAAAATACCCGATAATTATTTTAAAAATTCAAACTAGTCCAGGACTAGTCATAAAACCCACCCAACCACCAACCTCCCCATTGGTACATGGTCATTCATTATATTTTGACACCCACCTAGATACAAAATAATTTAAATACAAAAGTTTTAGGGTTTTTTTCTGTTTTATCTTTTAGAACTACTGAAATCAAGAAAATTTATATTGCAAAATTCAAAAATGTAATTGGGCCGTATATTTTAAATTTAAATATTTTATATTACAAGCTAAAATGAAAGATATTTTTGTTTTGATTTCAAAAAAGTATAAGTTATTGGTATTAGCTTGAGCCGTTGTTGAGATTTTGCAGCTTAAACTTAAATTATTGGTTACTGGAGATTAGATTGTTTATTGTTTGGAAAATAAACAAGTGTAGCTTGACATTACATATTTTATCAGTGCTTTTGGTATTTGACAATTTATAAATTAATTTGCACAAATTCAAATTGGCTATTCAGATGAAGAAAAACGACAAATAGTGCTTTAAGAGTCAGAACCGAATATCATTAATTATACCCACGAAGAAGAGTTGCTTCAATAAGCACAATTATGAATGTAATTAAAAATTTTGAAGTATTTCGATCTTCCGTTGACCTTAGAAAATAGACAGAAATTTAGATGAAGAACTTGATATTATACGTTACTTTCAATGTATTAATGTTTTGTCAAATTAGATCTGATAAAATAGGTATAAAGTCTAACTAAATATGCAAACTAAATTTTTTGATTCCAATAGTTTTAAAAGATACTACAGTAGAATATACATATCTTTAGATATGACAAAGTAAGGAAAATTGGAAAAACATTTTTCTCACGGATTTTGGAGATTTTATAAATTTTTTGAATAAATTTGCATTCTGAACGAATTTCCGGCAATTTGCTGTTTTCGGGTAATTGAAAATTGTTTGACTTGATTTTAAAGGGTTTTTGTCCATATAAGCGGCCAGGAAAGAAAAAGTTAGAGATTTTGTAGATACAGAATATATTTTAAATAATAACTATCCATTCTATTCCAAGGTTTCGGAATATTTATAATTTCATTCGTTATGTCCGGAAATATTTTAAAAGTTTGTTTCATCTGTGTGATTTTGTTTTTTATCCATATTGCCCTTCGATTACTTCTCCTCTCAGTGCAAGAATAACATATTTTTTTGGTATTTAATTTAGTATTTTTGTTTGTTTTTATTTTTAAGTACTAAACAATTTAATAGTGAAAATCAGTTGTAATTTCAAAATCCCTATAAAAACAGGTCAACCTTATTATTTTTTCAAATACATATTCTAACCCCAATCATCGGTTGTTTGTTTAAACATATTGAGATCGTAGTGATATGGCTGACATTTGTATATATATTTGAATTACCTACAAATTTCCATTTATGTTATATTTAATTACTAGCTCGTCGTGTGGTAAAACTATTACTCCAATCATATAATCACCTTAAAATTACTTCATTCACTGGGCAGTTTCCTCAAGATGAAACAATGTATCAAAATGGAAAACGCAAATCAGATATTTATTTAATCTGTGATATTTTAGTTATACCATAATAATAATAAGTAGTGTAATAGAAAATGCACAAATTAATCCGGATAATTTTTATATTTTTTGTAATTCAATTTTGGTGTGTCTGTGGCGACAAATTAATTTTAGCACAATATGTTACAATATAGTGAATGACTAATATTATAATATATATCCACTTTTTAGGGAAGTTCCCTTTGCTGTATTATAAATCCCGCCGTATATACCACAATAATCGTTTTAGGGGTCTTTTTAGCATAATGTTATAATATTATAATAACATTCAACATATCCATATAATTCTTTGTGATATTTTCTGATTAAACTGAGTTTAAAAAAGATGTGGTGTTCTTTTTGATATGTGACTTTTACAGTTTGAAACTGAAAGGTCACAAGGGCTTAATTGCTTGAATTTATGATACTTAAGGGACAACTTATACCCTAATACTATAAAATATAACCTTTCCGTAGGTCAAACGATGTTTTATGTGTCATAGAAAGAAATCGCGAATGCATGTCATCAAATTTCTTTTTATTGCTACATTATATTTGGCTTTTAGTTCTTCTTGTATCAGATTTAAAATTCTTATTCATGTCAACAACCAAATTGGTATAAAGTAAGTTAGATACATTTAAATTTATTTAATAAATAGGTAATATCCAGGTATCAAATGGACATAGCAAGTGGTTTTTGAAGTCATTTATAATTTTGTAGCTGATTGTTGCCGAAAATGTTGGTATTTTATAAATACAAATCCAAATTTCGTGGTTTTTGCGTTTCTGGTTTAAATTAATGTTGTAAGTTAAAATTAATTTTCAACTTTGAAGCTGGATAACTTTTCTTTCGACAGCTAGAAAACATATAATTTGCATACAGGTTGTCGCTCCGGAAATGAAAAAATGGCTTGACCCTTTTCTTAAATTTATTTTTATTCTTCCTTTATAACCACAAAATTTCATGCAACCGCCATTAAAGTATACACAGTATGTACAAACAAACTGACGCAAATTTATTCAAAAGGCTTCCTTATACATATAGGAATAATTGGTAATTATTTTAAAACTTGCAAACGTCATTTTTGATATAAAAACTTGACTTAAAATGAAATTTATTTTGCGACTAGGATACCGACTAATTGGTCCAAAATGATGAATTTACGGACCCACTGTATAAAACTCAGGTAATATTATCAAAACATTTAAGAAATTTATATGAAAATTTATAGATAAAATGAAAACAATCCAGTTATTTAGGTATATAGAATCCATAAAGAGTAAAAAAGCTAGCATCACGTTTAGTTTAAAGTATAAAAATTGCCAATTCGGTAAAAAGTCTGAAATTAGTTTTACATCATTTTTAGCAATGAGATATTATCAAATTCGTTTGTCCAAAACGGCGGGAAATGTGATAATAAAATCGCAACCCGCCAAATTAACACTTAATAAATCTCATTCCAATCGACGTACCTAACCATATTACATGCACGAATTGTTTCAAATCATGGATTGCGCCTCTCGATATCAGAATTATTAATGTCAGCATTATTAGACAACCAAGATGAAAATTTGTACATGAAAAGTCTGAAATATGAGTTTGTAGATAATGGGTTACAAGCATGTCGCATGACTAATTTGAGGAAATTTATTGTTCATGTTTGTTAAGTAAAATAGGGTTAAACTAATACTTTGTCGTTATATTTAGGTACATAAAACGAAAATATACTATTCAGAGAGTTGGAAGAACATTGACAGGCCTTTCTCCAATAAAACCAATTTTTTAAATTAATGATCACTGCAAGTTAGTGCTAGCGCATCTTGGTGAGGGACGCTTAGGATTATAATTCACTTGGAGGTTCTGTTCCTCAGCAGAGGGATATTGATTACGTCTCAAGTCTGGTCTATTCAGCACCAAAGAGTTGTGACTACTAAACGTGAGTTTCTATAATACTGCAGATTATTTAAAAATAGTGCTGTATTCTCGGACGCTGAGTATTTATAATATATAGTATGTACTTATCTTGATAAAACAATTCTGCGTATCGTTGTCTAAGTATGACTTTTTCTCCTATAAAAACGGATCCAGAAATGGAAATATCAGAGCTACATCCAAAGTTTGAAAAAATGAATGAATTTGTTTCAATTGTAACCCCATTTAAGTAAAATTAAAGTCCCCGTGGTATTATGGAAGGTTGCCAACTTCTCTGTGAAAGTGATAAGATGTATAATACCATGTTTCTTAAGCAGACGAGAACGCTGGTCACCGTCACTGTGTACGAGTCACTTTACTCCGTTTACTTGAGAAAGGCGCATTTGAGCTAAAAAATGCAAAAGACTATTTTTTTGTAGATTTCGATATGTTGTTTTACCTAATAAAAAACTCTTATGTAATTTGGAACCCCCATAAACTGAAAGAGTGCATAAAATAATAATAATTTAATCATTTTACTCCAAATTACAAATTAATATTGTAAGTTCATATTACATGCATAAATATTCATATGAATACTGTCATGAGTTCAAGGTGTGAAGTGAACTTTAGATACAATAAACGTATTGTGACAGCATTTTCATGGCTAAGATAAAGGCAACGATAAACAAGAGCTATTGTTGAATTTGTATATGTGATGAGTTGGTCACTATTATACCATATTATACATATATGGACGTTTCACTATTATCTTTTCTCTCTGCTCCACACTATATTACAGATTAATTCTATTCATATGTCAACAACTTAATTTTATCTAAATTAATTCATACTACATGGAAGTATATTTATTATTACAGAAGTTTTGTTTAGCACTTACCCGTTGTGAAAAGTACTATGGCTTTCAGACACGAATACTCCGCTGAGTCTACGTGAAGAGCTTTTAGCTTCTCCACTTGCTCCTGAAATTAACACAAAGTATTACCAATTAGAAAGTTATCAACAGGAAACTCTGATTCAAATTTTGGTCTTTCAAGTCAACTTAAATTTTATATTTAACTGACCACAGTCTAATTTTTTAGTTTTGCATATAAAAGTCTTATTTTTAAGATTTTAGTTCTTTGGTATATTTAAATAATTATTAGACGTTAAAATATATATAGTTCTGGTAGTTGGTTAGATATCTACCTGAAATATCCTAATGTGGTCCATGAACTGCACCACTCGATCTGCACACATCGGTGAAGCATGTAATCCCGCAGCGGCGATTAACGGTGCCACGTGAAGCGGCATTGAACACTGACTCGCGTTTAACACAAACAATTCCGACCACACTAGTCTTAATAATGCCACCTGGAATTAAATTAAAGTTAAATAGCAATAAATTAATCTAATATGTATTTCTAAAGAAAATAGTAATCATACATTTTTAAAATCAAATAAATTTAAACAAAAAATTTAGGTAACTATTATTTATACGTGATCTGTCGAACAAGAATCAAGATTATTCATATTTTTTATTTGCAAAATGAGCAGATCTGAATAAAGTTAGCCTCACAAGGTCCGAAACTTTTCACCGCATATCGGAGTTACAAGAACTTTATTAACTTTGCTTGCGTTCGTTTTCAAACTTCCTTATAGGGCTCGCTAAAATGTGTATACTCAAATAAAGGAAGGAAACCTGTGAAATATTTCGGAGTTTATAATAATGAAGCGACATGAATTGCTTCATAAAGGTAGCTTTAGTTTTTACTAAATATTTAAAGGTTTTAGTACTTTGTATTTTCTTCTATAATTTAACAGGCAAATATTTGATTAACGAATGGGCACTTACAAAATATACTAAATACGTCTAAAATTATAGCTCCACCTTCAGCCTATTGAAATAATGTAGGTAGATGGAGACACATGATATACCGTAAAATTGGCACGATTATTAGCAAACCTGTATTTTTTGTAGTTGGCTAATCGTTACTATCCTTATACATTTTTTAATGATAGTATTGTTTTAGTGAAAAGATGAAGGTTCATTCTATGCTCTTATAAAAGTAGAATTTCGATATTTTCATCTACAGAGTGTAGGTATAATACCTCTTTAATCGAGTTGAGTTTGTGTTTTGTTAAACCAAGGAATTATTAACAGTAAATTATTTATAGCCCTTTAGAATCATCTATTAAGGTGTTCTTTATATTCTCAAAACGAATGTTTTAGAACGATTAAAAAACAAGTTGTCACAACTTATATTTATGTTGCTAAAATATTTAAATGAACGTACTTGATCCGTTACTTGGAGATCAGGAAAAAATGGGATATTCCTAGCCCATTCCACAGCCGAAAAGAGTAATCTTGCAGCTAATTCACATATGTTATCTATACCCATTATGTTATTAGCCTGTATACATTGCCCATATCGACTAGTCGGATATGGCTCAGCTCTTAAGAGTAACGATATGTAACTGCTAAGGTACGTGTGATTACTTAATGACGTTGTTACTGAGTCTGTAGAGTTGAGGAAGTGATTTGGTAAGCCAGGTAATGCAGGTTGTGATGGAGGTACTCTGCCTCTCTGAACGGCTGAAACAAAAGATAAATCAACAGTAGTTAAAAGTGAACAGTCAGATTTACAAATTATACCCGCTATAGTTAGATAATAATAATAATAAGAATAAGAGTTTATTTGCAGTCCAAAAAAAAAAAAGAAATGGATTAGAAAAGGGGTTAAAAGGCAGTACTGTTCTATAATTTTAACCCAAAAACAAACAAAAATCTTACATAATACACCCAGGATTACGTACTCTTTGTGAACAAAAATTAAAAAAAAAACAAACAGATGTGATGTAAAATCTGACAAAAAAAATAATTACAAATTAACAAAAATCTAAATAATATACAATATAAATCGCTCATTCAAATCTTGATACGCTATCCCAAAGCAAAAAACATATATACAATATCAACTTCTCTGCTTATTGAGTAATATTTTTCGGTAGGCACTCTTAAAACCGGACAATTTCAACTCCTTCAAATGTAAAGGTATCCCATTATATATAAGTCGCATAGATCATGAATGAAAACAATCTCAAAAAAATTGCACCACGATACGGTGGAGGATATAGCAAACCTTTAAGTCTTTAAATCAATCTCAACAATTCAAATACCTTTTAACGACGGAGTTATGCACAGGATTTTGGAAAAGCTCTAGTTAAAGAATGTTGTAGATCTACAACAGTACGAACATACCATTGTCCATTGTCTGGTACAGATGTGAGGTGTTTAATCATCTATCTTTAATCATAGTAAACGTGATAACGGTTTACGATGTATATTAGATAAAATACCATTTTGTGCAAATATTACGATAACATTGTTCTGAACAAGGTAATTCATGTAGAACGTTTTTATTGATCAAGAGCTGCGGTGTCCGAGTGGTTAAGGAGATGGACTTGAAATCCATTGGGCTCTGCCCGCACAGGTTCGAATCCTGTCCGCAGCGACTTTTTTTTAGTAACATTTAAGTGAATTTTCGTCATCTTAGTATTTAAAATATCTTGGGCAATTGTAGACACGGATTACTTAGGTATTTAGTTTAAAACTCTTCTTTTAAGTCATTGACACAAATTTAAGAACTATTTTTTAAGGTATTGGGCATTTTGGTGAGTCTGTCTGTCTGTGTGTGTGTCTGTATGTACCTATTCTTCCACGATAGCGCCCAAACGCTTTAACCAATTGAGCTAAATTTTGGTATATGAGTTTGGGGTAGTCCTAGGAAGAAGTCCTGTGATAGGGGTGGACACAACCGCTACTTTTTCAAATAGAAGTAGGGGTCGAGTCATTTTAAAGCATTTTTTATCTGCTTTACTGTGATGGTCACTTTTCATATTTACTGTTTACCCTTATAATTCTCGAGAAAATTGTGTTTAAAATTTCACCAGTTAGGCAGTTGGAAGTTATACTCTTATAAGAATATATGTAGTAATTGAGTACTTTAACACATTGATCCCAGCTCTGGCAATATTTTTTTTTATTTTTAAATAAAGTTTGTTACGTTGAAAATAATAACAATTATTTAAATTCTGTTTCGTTACGCAGCTCATATATTTTTGATTATATTATATCATGTCGGGAAATATGTGTTTTCGATAAGTAACAAGAATACAAGACTGTACTATATTTATGTGATCAAAGCTCGTAAATATTTAAAATAGCCGGGATCAAAATATAATTTATGTGAAAAAAAAACGCGAACCATGAAATAAATTACAGTTATTAGGAACATTTTAAATAACACACGGCTACTGAAGACTCCGAATTCCGACCCCTAAGGCACAGTTGGGTGAATTTCTAATGCTGGCAGTACAGGTATTTTCAGGAATTAACATATTATTTCTTTAAAACGATAAAAATCGTCTACAGATGTAAAAAACGAGACAGTGATTTTATAGGTATGTATTATATGTAATAGCAAAGATTAATCTACACAATAGATAGTCAGCGTATATGGGAAATAAAACAAAAATTGAAACTGTCTCGACACGAGCTACATCTATTAGAAAAACATGCAACCATGGAAATTATGGAAATTGTAGATGGCGTTATATGTATTGTGTTGAAATAAAATAATCATATGGGCAATGTTAGACAAGGACGAGTATACTTTCCCCTACGAGGTGGGAGTTTGTTTTTATATTATAGATATCATATATGTACTACTGTGCAGCAGTGTTTTTTGTTTAAAATTATATGGTATACGTATACCTATCTACGTAAAGATTAATGTGTATGGACGAAAATAAAAGAAATTACTATAATAGTATAAATATACAGGGCTGGTTTATTAAATGTTTTAGACAATAATTTTAAATGACTAAAATAATATTATTTTAGTCATTTAATTTTAAATTTCGGATATAAGGATGCATCAAAAAGTTATATTTAAATTAACGATATTTGGCGTTATAGATAGGACTTCCGGTTATTACCTGATTCAGTTTTAAGGATCAAACTCATACAGCAGATTCAACTTGTCGTTAACATTATGAAAAAATAAATCTCAGAGGCGGGTAAATTAAAGGGGCATACAGGCGTGAAATGCTACCCTAACTTTTTTATGCACATTTTTTGCGTGTGTTTCAATTCGGAGATGTAAAATCTAACAAATTATATACGTAATAAATGTATCCTTCTGTGATATTGATAGAAAGTCATCGTTATCGCGTAATATCGATTTTAAGAAATGTTAATATTAAAAAGGCTGTGCTTTTTACAAGTTGCTGAAGTAAATAAGGTTTGAAATTTCCAGCATGACAATAATTATTTAAAAAAATACGGTTTCGAAATGCAGGATGTAAAAAATTAGAATTTTTAATCTGTTTTTAATGAAAATTTAAATCTATTGAGAAATATGGTTCAGGGTTTTTGTGAAATGTATTTTACTCCAAAGATTCTACTCATCGATTATAACCGAATTAATTTACTCAAAAATATCTATACTAGTAAAATAACACAATTATCACAATTAGGTTCAAATTCTGCAACGCCGAATTGAAAAAAAACTTACAGTCTCCCTAATATTGGTTTTTGTGCAATGATCATAAAACTTTAAAAAACTAACGATTTATGTAGATTGTATTGTTAACACGTTTCGTAAAAAGCTTTAAAAACCCACCAACAGGGTGTTAAAAGTATCACGACAATAACTTTTTTCATGTTTTAACAAGTACAATCGTCTGCTTCAGATTGATCCTTAAAAACTGAATAACAGTTTCTCTATATAAAGAAATAAAACTCGTAAATATCATCCCCAAACATTTAATTTGAATACAATTACATAATACCATATTTGAAAGTAAATAAAAAAAAACAGCATTACCTAGTTTGACAGATTTGCAAATTGCAAATCAAAGTATCTATGTATACAGGGTGTTGCATAAGTACTTGTACAAACTTTAAAGGGTGATTCTTTGACTAATTTTAAGATACAAATTTCATATGTACATGGGTCCGCTACGGCTTGGTTTTCGAGATACAAGTAGTTCAAAAAGAATATTATATTTAGGATTATATGCTTGTTCAATAGCATCGCAATTTGGTGCAATTCGGGATACAGGTGTATTGATGACACCAGAGCTGTCAAAAGAACTAATAAAAAATACGAAAAATAACAAAATACAAATATCATTCAAAAGACAACAATGCACATAATAGTCGGTACCAAGCCAAATAGGTAGTAGGTAAATATAGATTTATTTTGTTTCGGGCTTGGGCTTGGCACCGACTTATTGTAATCAAAACTACCCACCAAACGGATACATTTAATTTTACGCAGATGCTCAAAATGTTAACTTTCTTTCATTAATAGAGACCTGTGAAGTGAGCTTACCTCTTACGCCCACGTATTAAGTACTAAGTTTCAGTTATCAGTTATAATTTTTTATTTTCCAAGAAAGCGAAACGAGATATTTAAAACGGCATTGCGCCGCCCTCATGTATACCTCCGGGGGCGGCATCGAAAATCGCTACACGTCACAAACTTGTAAATGCTTAGAACTACCCCTATATCAAATTTCTATCTTTTTTGTTTCATACCCAAAGCCCTATTCCTACCGAACTTATTATTTACCTGAAGAAACATTAAAAAGAAGTAAAATTTAAGTACCTAAACCGATAAAGTGGAACTTATACCTCATGAAGAGACAGACTATTATAATAGGTATACCTAATATAATATAGGTAGCACTGATAATTTTTTTATTATAGGTATTATAAGATCTACAACAATCTTGTTACATCTTTGCCACATTGTCTATGTGAAATATTTAGTCAAAAGTATGTTTCTATCTAAAAGCTTTTCATTTAACGATTGTTCGCCACTGATCATGGGACTGGTCTAGTCTTGAAACATGTATGACATGGATTAAATATTATTATATTAAATTTAATTCATAGAGATTAGGCTTTTATTTCAATACTGTACTTGTAATAAATCACCCTGTGTGTTTCTTTTACCGACGAATTGGCAACAGCACGACACACACCACATTCGCTTGTTTTTTTTTCTACCCTCCTTGCGTATCCCCTCCAGATTAATACAGAATTTCATCAATTTCTCTCTCTGACAATACAGCATTGCCGGTGCATATCTGTTGCAAATGATCTAAATAATTGTTATACGTTGCGTTTTGTTTTTGATATTAATAAACTACAAAACGGTTTCTGGCTGTGACAATACTGCTCTATGCTTTACACGCTAGTCTACGCCACGTAGTGGCAGGCATACTTAGAGATGTTCTGATTTTAATGCATTGGGCTGACTATCTATTGTGTAGATTAATCTTTGGTAATAGCATGCAAATAAAAGATTAATAAAAGTATATAATATCCGATTTGTATTAAAATATATTACGCCGGTTTAACTTGTTGAACTCTTAAGGAAATAAGATAAAAATCAGTGCTCATAAAGTGTACCTAATAATATGCCTCTACAAAAATTCTTAATAATCTAATATCAAAATCAACAGCTGGGGATTCTTATTAACAATTAATGTACTTTTTATATTTTATTTTACCATTTAAAATGCAAACATAACATATAAAATAATCACTTATAATAAAAAAAAAAAAAGTTAATTAGGAACGTTTTTTACTATAAACTTTAAATTCAGTTTTGGCTATGGGGTTCTTTCAAAACAAAACAAAAATTTTATGTCATCCTTTCAGCTCTTTGGTTAGTGCTCTAAAAAGTTGTAGAATTTTCCAGATTATATTTATTTTTGTTTAATGAATTGGCCTTTATAAATATGGTGACAGTTATTTGCATGACTGATGATAATAGGCAGGGATGTCTTAAGTTAGTATGACACCAAGACTTTGGCAGCTTCATATTCCAAATGCTCCATAATTTTATGGCCAATGCTTTCGGTTGTCATAGAATTGTATCGCTTAATAATAATAAGTTTATTAACGAAATCAAATCATTTTTTTACAATAACTGTAATTACAGAATGCATGCATAATCTATTAATAATAGGATTATAGTAATTATAGTTAGTAGAACTTTAAACAAATTGGCACTTCTGAAATTTCTACTTGGGCTTCAAGTCCAATTTTAAAAAGGTGTTTAGGGGAAAATACTGATGGATCAAAACGAATATAACAAAAAACTGGCATAAGGGAACTGAACTACAAGTTCTCTAAGTTCATTGGGAAAATTCCTAGTCATACACCTTCACGTCAAAGCTAGCATGGGAAAGCAAATAGTCTCTAATGCCACTCAGCTCAATATAAAATAATTTCCGCTTTGGGTATCGGGAAAAACCACAAAAGGAACAATTGGAAGTACACGTGTCTACTTCAGATGTCCAGTTATTCTAGGTGGCAAGTTTTAAAATGAAAGCGTTATATGTATCAAATAACTCTTTAATACTCCCATGTAATTCGTTTCAGATATTAAATGTATTTCAAATAAATAGGCTATTACCAAAGTTCATCTATATAAGAAGCATTTCTTTTCATATATCCTCAAGCGATGATCCCTATCATCACATTAGTTTACATTTGAAAGGAATCTAACCCGTAGTGCTCTGTATTAAGTGTGTCAAAACAAAGCAGAAAAAAGGCCTGCATTCTACAGAACTAGACACATATAATTTGCAATGGAAACCAGTTTTTCAATTTCTTTTCATGTTCATTTCACTGTAATTTAACACTGCATTTATTCTATTGTTGTGACTTTTTGTCCAAAAACGCTGTTAGTGTTATATTGGGTTTAGAATGCCTCATATGTGGAAGTTTGACACCTGAGACATTACAAAAAAATAGGGTATGTTATTTTTTGATGTAAAATAGGCACATACTATAATCAAGGTTGTAAATCTAAATAGATGTATTCATACTATACAGAGTGTGCCATAGTGGATACGTATTCGATATTTATGGAGAACTAAACGACCATGAACTACAGTTTTTTTTCAATTTTCCAATTCCTCATGTAATCATGAACAACTTTTCTTAATACCCTATACCTATCTGTAGCCGTTTACCAAAATTAAATTAATTTTATTGTTCTTATTTTCAAAAACAGGACTTCAAATAAATCTCTCCTATACAAAACAATTTTAAGCTGAAGTTCGGGTTATGCCTGAAGAATGCCTCTAGGCATTTGATGGTTTGATCACAGATTAGGTTAAGTATACAGGGTGGTCATGAACTTAATTTTAATTAAATTAATCGGGTATTTAGTGGACGTTCGAAGCCGATATCATAACGACAATGAGCTTGACCTGAAATTCATAATCTTCTTTATAATTAGCTCGTAAAGAAAATGACGCGCCTGGTAGTTACATTCATAATACTAGTCTTGGATTGCCAAAAAATCTTTCTTTTCAATAAATGATGGCGCTTTTTTATTTTGCTTTGTGGGGTATTTATTTTGCGCACATTGCATTTTGGCTATTGTGCTTTATTCAGAACGGATTTCAAATTCAAATGAGCTTTATGTATTACTTCATACCTATCACTTGCTGCAAAGTAAAAAATTAAACCAGTTTGCCTTCCTAAATATTCTTTGTTAACAAATTTATCTTTTTCGCCAATTGTTAACAAATTGTATCTACAATATTACTTTGATGATATTTTAATTCCGTCCCATTTTCATTGTAGGTAGCACTTCTTTGGTTTCGTTTACAATATTTGTAACGACATCTCTTTCTTCTCTACCATCAATTCCCGAAATCTTTGTTCAAATTTAGCATTCATCTTAAAATATTTAGAACAATTACACAACATTTTTAATAGCTAGCTTAACACGTCGTGTCCCCTCTACTACAATGTCAAATGCTAATAGCGCGGGTACTGCAACGGATTGTGACTCAAAATCAGTAGCCAAAATGCGACGTGCGCAAAAAAAAGCCCCACAAAGCCAAACAAAAGCACGCCATCATTTATTTCGCGTTTTGAGCATTATAATGTACGCACAACGCGTTGTGATTATCATGGGTATATTGGCATACACCCATAACGCGTTGTTCGGCTATTGCGAATAACATATACAAATATACAGGTATTGAAATAAATAATCGCCGACATGCTATCAAACGTTGATAATGTGTAAGACTACTGTTTTTATCAATATTGTTAATGCTAGCAGATTCTACTATAAGCGTAAATTCAGAGGGGGCACCTATCAGTTTGGTGCTGCCTTGGCAAAAGATCAACTAGCAATTTTTGTTTGCAGTGCTTAGTTTGTGGCGGCTATAGTATCAATTGACAAAAAATTCAAATTCTCAAAGTAAGGCTCCACAATATACCATTATCTGTTTCATTAAAAAGCATCTTCAATGGGCTAGAAACGTTTAATTCAGATTAACCCCAATAATTATTTTAACGGTTTGATTCATTGTTGCACGTAGTTCCCTAATTTCATAGTAAAACAAAGGATTAGCATATGCGGACTGAGAATAATAGCGTCTGAATGGATTTTTATTCTTGATAGTAATTTGGTTCAGTATAATATTAAGGGAGAGTGGGGGAATCGTGCGCGTCGGGTAATTGTGCGCATCAAACTATTTCATACTTCGCGGGCTTTTAAGCTCCTTCGATAACTACTGCGCATTCGCTTTTCCACTGTAGATCAGTCTCGCCATTATACCATATGTGTTGAACACGTTGGCATGGAACGAGCACTGTTTATTTAAAATCAAGCCAGTTTTTGTAATTTTTGGATCTCCGAAAATAAGACGGTGAGTTAATTTTTTTTTTCTAATGAATTATATAGATTTCTTATATGGAATAGTGTGATCTTGTGCATCTATTGATGCTTGATTTATATAGTTAGGTTAAGTAGTTTGCTAAATGTATTAAAGTTTGTCCTTTAATAACTAAAGGGGTAATGAGGCGCGCTTAAGCGCACCATTCCCTCACATGGAATCTAATTTTAAATATTTTTCTTTCAGATGCCGAGAAATTATACAAGAAAAACAACAATTCTCTCATATACGGCACAAAATTTACAAGAAGCATTATCTGCAATAAGAACTGATGGCAGAAAAATAAGGGAAGCAGGAAGGGCATTCAATATACCTGAATCTACACTTAGAAAAAAAATGTCAGAAAATGAGCCTAAACAACCTCGTTTGGGTTGCAAGCCTGTTTTTTCTGAAGAAATAGAATCCGACTTAAGAGAGTACGTTTTGACGCTAGCAAAGCTATTTTATGGCCTAACGCCCAGGTGTCTAAGACGTCTAGCTTTTAGATACGCTGAGAAACATAATATTGTCCATAAATTTGACAAGGAAAAGGGATTAGCTGGAAAAGACTGGCTTTATGGATTTTTAAAAAGATCGCCTGATATAAAGCTACGACAGCCTGAAGGAACCAGTTTGAATAGGATTGCATCTTTTAATAAGGAGTCAACTAAATTATTTTTTTCAAACCTTCAAACAGTCATGGAAAGGTATAAATTGGCTCCTAAGAGTGTTTACAATATGGATGAAACAGGCATCACCACTGTGCAGAATAAGTGTCCTAAAGTTTATGGTCGTAAGGGATCTAAAAAAGTAGGAGCTGCAATTTCCGGTGAAAGAGGAAGAACAATAACAGCTGTATTTGCTATGAACGCGGCTGGGACCTACATCCCTCCCATGCTGATATATCCTAGGAAAAGGATGCCCAAAACCCTTGAAAAAAATGGGCCAATTGGGGCGTTATACAAATGTTCTAAAAATGGTTGGATCAATTCAGACCTTTTTCTTCAGTGGCTGGGCCACTTTCAGAGACATGTAAAGGCTACTGTTACTGATCCTGTCCTTTTAGTCCTGGATAATCATTCCAGCCACATTTCAATTGCAGCTTACAATTTTTGCAAAGAAAATAACATCCATATGGTCTCACTCCCTCCACACACATCTGATCACCTGCAGCCTCTAGATCTTACATTTTTTAGTCCATTAAAAAATGCACTATTTAGGGAATATGACCTTTATTTGTCAAGTACTGGTCACCAGAAAATAACTGAATACGATGTAGCCGAACTTTTAAACAAAGCCTTCATGAAAGTGGCTACAATGGAAAAAGCAGTTTCAGGGTTTCGGACTTCTGGTATATTGCCATTAGATCCTGAGAAATTTACCGATGCTGATTTTGAACCTAGCCACCACGTAGGAGAACTAACGGTAGAAGCAACCCCTGAACTTGAAACTTTATCCAACCAAGCTGATGCTGTCGCTCTACCAGATAATATCCCAGATATACAACAACAAAGAGGTCCCAGCCCTGAGCCATCTACATCTAAGGATAATTCGTTTTTTGCAATGGCTCCAATACCAAAAATAAAAGTTAACCCTCAGGCAAAGACGAGAAAATCTAGGAACAAACAAAAATCGGAAATTCTTACAAGCACTCCCATTAAAACAAAACTAGATGAAGCTGAAGATAGAAAAAGACAACGAGAAGAGGCACTTGAGGCCAAACAGAAACTGAAGACAGATAAGAATAGTAAAGGAGTCATTCGTAAATGTTTTGAAGGTGATTTAATAATTCCATCTTCTTCAAAAAAATTCAAAGGCAAACAAAAGAGACCGCCAACACCTGAATCATCTGATTCATCAGAAAGTGATGTTTCCGATATTTGTGATGACGATGGGCTGGATGACATCGAAGATGATGTTGGGCTGAGCTTTATACCGCCACCATTAAATGAGCAAGCGAAACCAAACGAAGTTTGTGGTATTTGCGGAGAATTCGGAAAACAACGAGAACTATGGTACAGATGTGTCCTTTGTTCAACATGGAATCATGCCCAGTGTACTGACTCAGATACCCCGAAAAATTATAAGTGTGACTTATGCTTAAATTAGGAGATAATATTATGAGGTTTTTTTTATGTTCCAAAAATTCAATAAATTTTTTCAAAGGAAGTTTTGATGTTATTATCAAAATATTTTTAATGCGCACCATTCCCCAATATATGCGCATAGTTACCCGCAATGGCGGTGAATCGTGCGCAAGAGCACTTTTATGCTTTTCGACATATTCTGCTTTAAATACTTTTTGTTTCTCCTAATATTGATTAACGAATAAAAGTAAACTAAATAGCAATATTATTACGATAATTACATTTAAATTATCTACAACGGTATTATTAGTGAAACGATTTTCGCTTAAGTGCGCACAATTCCCCCACTCTCCCTTAGGTGTCCACTTGAGAGAGAGGTTCAAAATCTAAATAAAAAAGAGCCATGCTGTAGAGAAATTAGCAGATCTTCTAGACCGAAATTTACAGATAATGGGCGACATTCACGTATGGTAATACTACTATATTTGGAATAGAAATATGTTGTCATGAACACCAGCATTTACCAATAATATTGTTTTTTTAAATTTGATCGTTCGCTGTCGCTATTAAAATAACTTTTTTATGGTCCGAGGTCGATGAATCTGAAATGAGAATACTCCAAGCAGCGAATATATTTACTATCTTACTTTATCTTTAGTTAAAAGATGATAATTTGGTATCAATTTATGGAAGAGCTATTTATATATTATCGATATTAACTTTTTTAAATTCTTATTTTTAGATCATAATCAATTCAAATGGTGTGTAATAATCTCATATAAACTGTTTCTTTACAACACAATGACAGTACAATCAATTTACATAAGCATACTTTTAGAAGAAAAATATAAGAAAAAAACTGAGCAACAATCAATGTTAATTCAAACGTCATATATTTTATATAAATGATCTTAGACATACTTGAAGTTATATTTGATTAATGATATTGTATTTCTTGCAACTTTTCAGGATCAAATAAGTTGACTGAAATACCTATTACCAACTAAGAGCTTTGCCTTCTACATTTTATTTTAAATTCATTTAATTTCATAGCAATATTAAATTAATTAATATTTGAATTCCTAAATTACGCATTTTTTTTTTGGTTATCATATGTCACCTTCAGATGACGTTAATTGTTAGTATAAAGAAAAAAAGATACATTTGACAATGTAAATTAAGGAAATCCAGATAGTTGTCGGATTGATCTTAAGCGGAAACAATACCGTATAGTATTTTGTAGAGTAGACGTGGTTTTATTTATGTATTAAACATTCAACTCTTCTCCGATATTGATTACTTCAAGAGCTGGGTTCATTAGTTTGAGACGACAGTCGTGAAAGCCCGTGGCACCTATTACTTACACTCAAGCCCTAAAATGTGGTTCTCAAGAATAGTGAATTATATATTATGATTGTATTTTTGCATAACTGTTACTGTTTTTTAGCTTTTTGTAAGATAACACAATTACACATTAAGGACAGTTTCACTGATGGAGTGATGAAATTTAGGCTGCAGAATGACATTAAAAAGGGCTATCTGCACGCCAAGGGGCATGCATCGAGTTCGTCATTAAGGACAGTTTCTTTGGTCTTAAATGCTAGTGTCCAACGAATACCAAACAAATGCATTAAAATTCGAACCTGTTCCGCGCCTGATGGAGTTATGAAATTTAGGCTGGAATTATAAAGTGCTAACAGCATGAGTCGAGTTTATCATTAAGCATAGTTTCCCGTGCATTTTTAGACCTCTGTATAGTGAAGGTAACGATAATATTGCATTTTATTATCCCCTAATCGGTGCGAAATTAAACACGCCCCCTCGTAAAATAATTTTTTCTCCTTATACAGCAATATTCCTAACAATACATTGTTATTCTATTTGACTATGCCTTGTATACTCGTATAAACAGACTATTAAGTTTCACTGCTTATAGAAATTCATTAATTTATTGGTGTTACCTGTATATATTATGTACCTACTTTATGAAACAGAATAGGGTACCGCTGTAATTTCCATTTTAACATTGTTTTCGATTTTTAAATGCGGTTTGAAATTAAGTTCACATTATGGTCAATACCACAGTGAGATTAACCCTAAAGAAGTTTACATAAATTTTATTGGTTGTGTTGTCTACATTAGCAGCAGCCTCTCTGTGTTCACGCATTCGCAATGTTGACCTCTAGTACGGAGGTCAATAGCTGCCAATCATGTGTTGCAATAATACAAGAAGTGGACTTGAAATATTAAATAAAAAAAAATAATATTCGAAAACCGTATATATCTATCTATACACACGTACATAGTTAGTTAATGTTAGATGTGCGGAACTTCTAAACATGCATTATAATTCTAAAGACTTAAGTTGCTATGCTGAGTGTGGGAAATGACCTTAGCTGACCCTGACCCTCTATACCAAGACCCAAGACCGAGTATCGTCCAGAGCATAAGCCATGTTATGGTCTAAAGGCATGGTTGTTTGGTATACATACGTAACGTAACAATAATCTGACTTTACTGGTATGTTCTACAACTCTTATTTTACACTCTCATATAGGCACAACAATAATAAATTCTTTATAGGTACAGGTCGGTCCAAAATTGTGTCAGTTTAAAAGCTCTTTTATTATATTTAATAAATAATTCATTAACGAAATTTATGTCATATTTATTTAATTAAAGAAGTAATCCATATGAAGTAGTGTAGTGTAATTTAATTACGAAAAAAAAACACAAATTCGTCTTCTCCAATATTTTAAAAAATTACATTTTAACATACAAAGGGCAACAAAGTCAAGCTTATAAGAGTTACAGCGTAATCAAATAACAATGTCATAATAGATAAACCGAAAATCTACATATTTTTATTATTATTTCGATTTTATTATTCAACATAATTGCCTTCGAGGACAATACAACGAGTTTTTCAACTTTTCGATACCACTTTTATAGTACGATTTCTCTTTCTCCTCAAAATAGGATTACTTCATCGCATTGGACTTAAATTTCTTTCTAGCAAGCATTTTCTTGAGATCTGAAAACAGGAAAAAGTCGCTGGGGGCTAAATCTAGTAAATACGGTGGGTAGGTAAGCAATTCGAAGTCCAATTCATTCAATTTTGCCATAGTTTTCATCGATTTGTGACACGGTGAGTTGTCTTAGTGAAACAACACTTCTTTTGCAAATGTGGCCGTTTCTTTGCGATTTCAGCCTTCAATCGACCCAAAAGTACACAGTAATAGTCGCTGTTGATGATGGTTCTTTTTTGAAGGTAGTCGAGGAATATTATTCCGTTCGCATCCCCAAATACAGCCGCCATAACCTTACCAGGCGACTGTAGCGTCTTTGCTCGCTTTGGATTCGGTTCGTCGATTGCTGTCCACTCAGCTGACTGTCTTTTGGATTCTGGTGTGTAATGGTGAAGCCATGTTTCATCCTTTGTCACATATCGACGATAGAATTCTAGTTTATTGTGGTTTAACAGCGCCAAACACTCCTCTGAAGCATCAATTCGTTATTGTTTTTGGTCACGCGGCACCCACTTTGCAAAGAGCTTTCGCATACCCAAATGTTCGTGTAAAATGGTAAAAACACTACCATCTGATATCTTTACAATGTCAGCTAGCTCGTGCACCTTCAATTTGCGATCGTTCATAACCAATTTGTGAATTTTTTTGACATTTTCTGGAATAACAGCCTCATTTGTGCGTCCACTGCGCTCTGCATCATTTGTGCTGGTACGACCACGTTTAAATTCAGCAATCCACTTCTCTACCATTTGTCTCGATGGAGCAGAGTTCGGATAATGTTGTTGTATTTTTTATCATCAAAAAGCAATGATTTATCAAAACTCGAAAACAAAATGCTATAACTCACGAATCGTCAGATTGCTGTCAAATGTATACACGTATCGTTTGAAGGTTAGTACTAAATAAAAATCATATGAAAAAATTCTAGTAACGCCATCTATGTGTCATTCTACGGACTTATTGGATGACCTAATAATTGCATTTATTCGTTTCTAGACCTTCTTATGTGTTTTTTGTTTTTAACTGAAGAAGTTTCTTCAAATTTATTGGCTAATTTGTGTAATGTTTTCCTATCAGGAAGACGGCGGCCAGGATATTTGTTTATATAATCACGGCGAGTAGGCTTGGCCTTTTGTTGGAAAAAATAAGTTCCTAAAATGTTCCTACGTTCTTCATTCGTGTGATTAAAGGTATTAAATAAGTCACTTTGGTGTCATAACAATGGTTATATAGAATGTCAAAAGAAATAAATGCATAACAACGGGACAATAAAATTGTGTATCAATGTGGGTGGCAATCACTCACAAATTTAATTAATGTTATTTCGAAAACAGTTAGGCTTAGGTATAGGGTATTTATATAAAAAATAACAAGAGTTTTATATAGAAAAAAAAATGAAAGACCCTGTATGAACTCCAATAAAATGAACGTTTGTGAAAAGTCAAACAACTGCTGTATTTAAGCACTTTCGCTACTTGAAATACTAAGATGTTCAGGGGGTGGGATTTCTTTTAATGATTATGATTATTTGATGTCATTATACATTTTTATATAACTTGACATTCATCAAGTTATAGCTCACACGAAACAAGGCAATTTAAAGGCATTTCTGGATTGAAAAGGACAAAACGGCGAAACACTTCAACTTATGGGAAAATAGGATCCGACTATTTTTGAAGCTCCAAATTGAAACCCTACACAGATCTCGCTCGAGTATAGCATATCATTTGAAAGGTTGTTAAAGCCTATTTTAACGCCGTCTCATTTTGGAGTTTTTTTGGTTAATGCTAAAAATCTCCTGCATTTCTAATTAACGAAGGAAGGTTTTAAAGAGGAAGGGATAAATTTGTTTAAAGATTGTTAATTGTCCATTATAATCGATGAGTAGAACCTTTGGCGTAGAACACTAAACTGACAGTCGTTTTACCACTTCACCAAAACACTTCTTTTTAAATCTCGACGCGCGTTTCGCTAACAATGTTAGCATCCTCAGGAGAGAATTAAAACTTTAATTCTCTCCTGAGGATGCTAACATTGTTAGCGAAACGCGCGTCGAGATTTAAAAAGAAGTGTTTTGGTGAAGTGGTAAAACGACTGTCAGTTTAATTGTCCATTAGTAAATTATTTACAAATTTTGTTGCGTCCCTGTTTTATTATTTAAAACAAAGAAAAATCCTTGCAAGCGCCTCTGGTAGGAATAGATGATGCTGACAATTAATCCTGTAGTCTAAAATTAGAAATGAATATCAACATAACCTAAAAATGTTGTTAATAGTATGGTTAATGTTTATAAAAATTAAATTAATTTGTAATTAATGACTAGTAGGTATAATTATTGATGAAAATTAAATCGTTTTGAGTTTTATAATGATCTATTGTTGCTCTTTATACCACAATATTTTTGAGAGGTTATGGGTTCATTGAAGTTCGTTGACGATAATTTAGATTTGAATTAAAATGCAATTATGATAAAATATATTGTAATAATATTTAATCAGTCTGACATTTGTTTCAATTATGTTCGTATATTAACTAAAATGCCCTTATAATGATGCATCAATTGAATGTGCTTTTTTAATAATTACATATACCAAAACATGAGGGTCTTGTATTATTTACATATACTTTTTAAATTTAGTACCCTAAATAAAAGATATAGTGTGATGAAATATGCGTTAAAGTTAAAGCTTTTTTTACTTTTTTAATCTTATTAATAAGTTGCTGGATGAGCTACTTCACTAAATGTTGCAAATGTAATCCTAACTACGGTTGGTCCGGAACAAAATACATGTTCCCTCTTCTCATCATCTTTCCGGCAAAAGCGGCATTGAAATTTTCCCAAAAGAACCAACCTCGAAAGATAATGATGCAAACGACAATGACCAGAGTATAGTGTGCTCCTACCTAACAACTGCTGGGCGCTACCTTTCGATGGATTAATAACCTCTTTCGAATGTACCAAACCTGGAAGGCCTTGCCAGAATTTCTGAACGCTTCATCGGTAAATATAATTTTTTGAAGCATTAAATGATTTTTAATAATTTTCTCGAAAATGTATGGTTCTGCGTCTCCTTCCACAAGTTCTTGATGATTTTGAAATTTGTATGAATGATATTTTTCGCTTTTCAGAGTTCAAAATACTGTAGTTTTACTTACACCTACAGCTTCAGCAATAGAATGTGTTTATCAAACATTATTATTTTGTAGGAATCTGGATAATAATCTTTAATTGATGATCTGTTTCTTGTTTTATGACCAGATTTAACGCATTCTTCACGTTGAAATCTTCGGACAGGTCTTGAAATATTGGAAGGACTGCAATAAACATTGCTGACACTTCTATCATACTTAAATGTGAATTATAGCAAGTAATAAGCATAATCTTTTCCTCAACGGTATACATTTTTTATTTTTGCCAATTAACTGTATCAAAATCCATCCATGCATTTTAAGTGGACCGCAAAATTACATTGCTGTCAAAAATTGTTACATTTCCATAGAAACAGTTTAAAACAATGGTTATATGATGAGAGCATGTTGCATAAATATGAAAAGGAATTCAGGGTATATGTAAACATAACACAATAATAAAAGACCATGAGAGTTTAGTAGCTACCAATAACAAAGTCTTTATGCCGGTCCTGATATCATGGAATGTAAACAACCAGAAGTCAACAGTAATAATAACATTAAAGCCTAGATAGACGGACAAAGAAAGCGTGTGTCTTAAAAAGGCAATAGAAATAATTTTGAGATTCTTGGCTCGTATATGTCGGTATGAATAGTGAAAGATGAAACAATAAGTCTTGAGCTCTATCACACAGTCACGGTACAAAGAATTTCGAGGAACATGGATATAACAAAGTGGCCCTGAGACGGCCAGACTGTACGACCATACACTACATTAATTTAATTGCAGTGGCCATTCTAAGAAAGGTCCATGTCATGTAGGTAATATACTAAATTTAATGAAAGTAGTAAAAACATACATGGTTTTTTATTATTTGTACTTGAAAAAAAAAATGTATATACAGGGTGATTCATTAATAATTCCAGGGCTTGAAAACTAACTAATATTTTACTCGGCATATTTATTTAATTAGACGCAACAAGAAGTTAATGCTAAATGTTGAAACTATTAGGTCAAGTCAAGTCCGTAGGATAAGTAAGAAAAAAACAAAATTTTGACAAAATGCGATTTTATTATTCAACATAGTTGCCTTCGAGGACAATACAACGAGTATAGCTTTTTTTCAACTTTTCGATACCACTTTTATAGTACGATTTCTCTTCCTCGTCAAAATAGGCCTCAGTTTCAGCAATTACTTCATCATG
This sequence comes from Apoderus coryli, assembly GCA_911728435.2. NCBI lineage: Eukaryota > Metazoa > Arthropoda > Insecta > Coleoptera > Attelabidae > Apoderus > Apoderus coryli. Next base: position 11,397,189 of record OU452210.1, read on the forward strand.
GGACTTAAATTTCTTTCCAGCAAGCATTCTCATGAGATCTGAAAACAGGAAAAAGTCGCTGGGGGCTAAATCTGGAGAATACAGTGGGTGGGTAAGCAATTCTAAACACAATTCATTCAATTTTGCCATAGTTTTCATCGATTTGTGACACGGTGAGTTGTCTTAACTTAAATGTTTTTCAAGCCAGTGTTGGGTTTCCACAGTTTTTTTTTTCATCAAAAATCAATGCTTTATCAAAACTCGAAAATCACTTTTTTCCATTTTTGTTTTCAATAACAAACGTTGCTTCGCACAAAATGCTATAAGTCACGAATCAATAGTGAGACTGCTGTCAAATATAAAAAAATAAATGATCGTCCAAGAGCTCCTAACTATTACATGCCGAAATCTTCAGAATGTCTCTTTGAAGCTATGTTACACACTTTGTTTGATATAGTAAAGGACTTAGTAGATAGGTGGTGTCAACTTCATGAGTTTTTTGTTGTATAGGAAGAAGAATTTTCTATACATCTCATGACTGAAGAGCTGGTGCATTACCTGAAGACGACTTGAGAGCCTTTATGAACTTTTTAGCTCAGATTTCGATTAATCAACATATTTTGCCAATATGTTCTTAAAAATTTAAATAGGTCCCTGTGAAACACTGTAAGATTCCTCAGGGAGTTAAAAGTTTAATGGTTTTGAATGATTCACCCCGTAGACCGGTTTATAATTTGTCATAAGCTCGATGATGGTTAAGAAAGAGATATTTATTATTGTAGGCAGAAAAATAAATGTAGATAATTTATCATTGTAGTAGATGTTTTTCAGGCAAGATTCAACTGACATACTTTTATAAAGAAGAAAGTTTATATTATAGATATTTTCCTATATGCATGGATACATTATAAGCTAAATAACTAACTAATGTTTAAATTCAGGAGGTAATGCCACCTAGTTTTCTGCATGAATATGATCCTAAACATGATATGAAGGTGCAATTAAATATACCTATTACAAGGTGTGCGAAATAAAAATTGTAACACAGTCGTATATTCTAAATAACTTTTTTTACTTGTTAAATGAACATATGTAAACATGTCATTTAAGAGTTTAATATATATATATATATATATATATATATATATATATATATTTTCGAGTGTGGACCATGGCGGTAATTGTTAATTTTTTAGTTCTTACTGATTTTCGAAAACATTTTGTCCTGATTAAAACATTCTTTCAAAAATGAATGAACTACCAATGACTAGTACAGTACATTAAAGAAATGATTTTTATTAAATGACTACATCCTAAATTCATGGAGATCGTCTACAGATTTGATGGCAGCGGACTCGTCAACCTTCGTATACGGCAAGCTGGAACGAAGATCGTATCCACATCTGTCATTGAGCTTCAATACACGGATTACAATGTTGTCCTAGCTGATCCAGAAGAGGATCTTCAATATATACAGGAGTATCGGGCTTGAATCGAATATAAAGAAACACAGATTCTTTACAAACCTACACCAGTTAACGGAGTTAACGGAGACAGACTTCAGAACATCGAGAGTTTCTCTTACTCGCGGCGGACGCAAATATCAATATGATGCTGATGACATCCTGCCATGGATATCGAAATATTCAGAAATGGAACAGTTTTAAATCTAGAACGGTCTATAACTCTCGTCATAGCGCAATCTAGGTTTGGTTAGTTACAGCTCAGGTCTGACAAGAAATCACATGTATCAACACATTTGGGCATTTGACTATAGAGGTGCTGGAAATACATCAGTAAAATGCCGAACTTGAAATCTATTTCGGAGTTAGCTAGGGCTTTGGCTTTGGCTGGGATAAACCAGTAATTCCCATATTTAAACCCTTAATGAAATCATACATGGTTGCGTAATTGAGCACGAAAGTGGACGACGCGACCAATCTAAAGAGATATTATATTATTATTATATGACACCAACTTGGATTATGTTTTTATATACAATGCATCTGTATATGACCTTGAATTTGTTACCAACAGTTAAAAATATAACCTTATAAATAGGCTTTAAAATGATTTTCAAGTAAATAGTCAAAGTATCGATCCAACATAAAAGACACCTAATTTTGTATCAATATCGGATATTGATACACTAATGACTCACCCGGTATATTGTAATAGTAAATTTTTGGATTTGCTTTGTAAATCTTAATTATATTTACTGTATAGTTGAAATGTGAAATAGGATACATAAATTTCAGTTATAAGTTTAAAAGTTAATATTCATGAAAATAACAATTTGTACATGAAATTTAGCGTAAAAATAAAAAGTCGCGGGTACCTATTCGTATTAAGTTTTAGATAAAGGTTATACGAGGCTATTGTACGTGGTATAGTGGCCAAACCAAAGGTATACGTTAAAGGGATACACGATACACCATTAATCTTGGACTAGTCGTTAATATATGCACGTGGTAAACGATCTTTTAGGTATATACGACTATAGGGTCCTTTGTTAGACCTTACGGTCAAGTATTTGTATATTAGATCGATCAATCATATACAAGAATAGGGTTCCACTGGACTTGGCTATTCCGGTTATACATACATATAAGCCTAAACATTTTCATAGTAAATACCTTCTTTCCCTTAGCTTATACAGATTTTTCTCTCGATGGCATATGATGCTATAAAAAATGATAGTCAGATTTTCTTTATACTTTAAGCAAACTTTATAGGTACATATAAATGATGTTATGAATTTTTCAAATGCATCACTTTTAGTTACCATATTTATATGGATAATACGAGTTGTATTTAAAAAATAGGGAAAAGTAAAAGTAGAAAAAATCAAAATCATGGATATTAAAATGCTGTGAGTATTTCAATAATTTCTAAATAAATAAGGGTCGTTTCTATGTACTTGAATATTACAATATTATGCGCATTGCAATTTTTAACGATCAAACTTTGGACAATTGTGTTTCCAAGATACTACTACTGAAAATGCAGACTGCAAGCAGGGACGCATTTGCCCTAGCTCGACGAGCAATTACATCCAGGAAACCTATACTATGCAACAGAAATCTCTCCATGCACCTTCGGAAACGAGTCTTCAAATGTTCTGTCTGGTCCGTATTACTTTATGTCAGTGAAGCATGTACCTTGAAGGCATCAACGATAAATAAGCCTGAGGCATTTGAACTGTGGTGCTATCGCCGAAGATCTCCTGGATTACTCACACTTCCAACGAGGAAATACTTCTTATGATTAATACCAACAGGGAACTCATAAATACAATTAAGGCGAGAAAAAATTTCGGGCATATCATCAGAGGACCCTAGTACTCTCTACTCCGCCTGATTGTCCAAGGAAATGTGGAAGGCACAGGTTGGATTGGACGTAAAAAACTGTCATGGTTGCGGAACATAAGGTGGTGTTCAGGACTGCAGCCTGAGCAACTTTTCAGACCGTAACACCTTTCAAAATGTTATCACTACGATGATCGCCAACGTCTGAAGACAGTTAGGCCACCGGAAGAAGAAAAATTAAAAATAGTCAAGTCATACATTATCAAAGTTTGAAGCTAACTCCTCTAAATATTTTAGAGGCAAAGCATATTAATAAATAATAAATAATAAAAAAAGTTTGTCCTATTAGGATTGTGCCAAGTAGTAGATATAAGTAGTCAAAATTATGTATGAGGACTATGTTAAGAAAAGACATATTTTTCGGATTTGAGGTGTCTGTCGAAATTTTACTCATATCTGTTTGAATTGTAATTCATTTAATTACAAGAAGTATTAGGTATTGAGTTTTAGTTGCTATTCTTTAATTGATTTTTTTCTAATACCTTTTGATTCTAATAGGTTTTTTATTAATATTTTTATCATATTAATTGCTATATTATGTTCTATGTAGAAATTCGTAGTGGTGCATAGTTTTACATGCATAATAAAAAACGGTCTTAAACAAAACATAAAATAACGAACAAGGGAATGAAGTAGCAAAAAACAATAATTGTTTAACTTAAGGCGTTTAATGTTAACGGTAATTTTCAAAACAACTTATATTAGCTGCTGCTGAAGAGATATGTTAAAAAACGAAACGCAGTAGGTTTTTTGCTATTACTCGTATTATTAGTGTTAGTTAACTCTTAAAATAAATAATACGTTTTTAGCATTAAAGCATTTGCATAATTTTCTACAGAAGACAATATAAATACGTAATTGCTTTGTCTAATAAAAGCTGTCTTAAATATAAACGATACAAATATTGAAATAAGAAATCAGGTAGCAGAAATAGTGTTTAATATTATGTCAATGTAAAAAATGAAAAGATACAAAATACAGGGGATATGGGGGTCATCAATCATAACTTATAACTCTTACTATTCATAACTTCACTATGAATTCGAACATGTTTCATGTTTCGAACATGTTTCACTAAAAAAGGATGTACTTTATATCGAGTGAAGAAGACAGAGTATTGGTTTTATTTAATATTCCCTGCAACGTCATTGTGAGTCATAGAATTTGTTAAATAGTATAGTTACTGAAGACTTCGATATTCGCTAAACCAGGTCTCATAGTAGTTCATTAAGCTGTCAAAATCAAGTGTTAGAGAGAATGATTTATCAGGAAAAAACTTCACCCGCTTTAAATATTTGTGTATACAAATAATTACATGTATCGACTTGATAGTAGATAATAATGCGTAGTTAGGTCCACATTGTTAAAGCTCAATTTGCTCTTTATTTAAGTTAATTCAAGATCAACTGATTTTAAAGAAAATATTTACATTATAAAACAAATAGCCTATGAATAAATTCGTGTAATCTTATGTGTATAGTTTTACATGCATTGTAAAAACGGTCTTACACAAAACATAATAATAACGAACGAAGGAATCAGGTAGCAAAAATAAAACTTGTTTGAAAAGGGGTGGTGTATCAAGGGTGTCTTTTTCACCTTACATCGTATGTCTTCTAACGTACGGGATGACCAGTGTCCAGTAAATATTATGTAAATCAGACTGAGGGGGCAACATTTTTAAGGGGTTCTTATTCAAATCCAGTTCCTTTTTTCGTGGGAACCAGGCTTATACGGGATTACGTGAATTGCTATGGTCCGGGGAATGCGATTTATGATGACATAAACAAAATTTGCATTTTTAGCTTTTGTTCCTTCATTGTGAATATCGGCAGTTTATGCTTTATATCCCAAGTTCCGGTATATTTTCATACCCTCATGAATGTGTCAATGTTTTTACCTCAGCTGTGGTTAATTCGTTTAGCACTTAGTTATACCTGCAGGCATTTTAATGTTTTAAAGAAAAAATAAAACCAGAAATTCCCTCAAACTTAGTTGCGTGATTTTATTGAACTTTACACTTCGTAGAATAACTCAGTGTTTTTTATTTATTAAATTGGGGTTAATATATTAGAAAAAAATCTAAATTGAAGTGTGTTAGTTAAATAAGTTTGAACTTCAGTTTTAAGAATGCAAGATTATTTAATTTTAAGAACAATAATTATAAAACGCACAAAGCATGTACATTAAACGTAATTACTCATTATAAATTTACAGAGTGAGGTTTGTAGAAAGTCCATTGTTAAGTTTTCTAAGTTGTTACTGATTGAAGTATATGGTTGAAAATGTGTGGGACTGGCATTAACATTACTGTCATACACAACCGTAAGGAATTTTAGTCTTGAGGCTGAAAACTTTTAAAATGAAGGAACTAAATTTGGGGAAACTGCCATTCAGTACCGTTAAATTTTACCATTCTTTATTGCTATGAAATGTAAAAAATTATAATTATCTATTAAAGTCTAAAAGAAAAGATGCATTCTCTTAAGAAAAAAATATCAGAGGCTGTCAAAATCCCTGTTTAAACCAACCCAAGCTGCAGTTTATGCGAATGTTATTTTAGCAAAATTTAATTTAAATAATTTCCTATATCTTTAGCAGTGAGCTTCAAAAATATTCAAAACTTCTTCAATAGTTTTTAATTCTTCAAAATTACTTACTTATATTCAACAACATCTTATATTTTACGTCTGATAATTATTAACTTCTAACATTATTTAATGCAGTTAGAATTTTGAATTTAATTTGAATGTCAAATCTTTAAATTAATATTTCAAAAAATAAATTATTATTATGAAATATATATATATATATTTTTTTGTATATTCTAATATCTCGGAGCTTTAAAAATAGGTATAAAACGAAAAACTTTCGGCTAACTAATTTTGTTTCGTAATTTTATATTGTTTACTAAAGATATGCATTGAATTTATTGGGCAATTATAAAATATTTTATAAAAAATGTTTATTAAAGTAATATCTCTCCAAAATATTTATTTAGAAGTCCTATAATAAATGATTGATTCAGCTTAATTTCAAATAATTCCAAAGAATGTTAGTATTAAAATTTGTAAAAATCAATATTGATAAACTTCCTGACCTCATTAATACGTAAAATGCTTATAAGCGAAAACATCCTATCAGTATGTAATACCAAGTTATATTGAAATTTACTTCTATATTATAGTGATGGGCCTTTATAATAATTATCTTCCATCACTATTTTTAACTACAATTATTAATGAAGAGTTTATTACATACCCTCCCTCCTCATTCCCATTTTCATACATTTCTTTAATCTACAGTATTGACATTGGTTCCTATGATGTTGATCAATTGGGCAATTTCTACTGCCTCTACATGAATACGTTAGATTTCTTCGTACGCTCCTTTTGAAAAACGATTTGCAACCTGCAACATTGGAAAGAAAAATTAATTGCTACACAAAATTGTTAATAAGTTGAAACATTTATTTATCATTTAGGTATATTACGACACATTTGCATTAGTCCACAGTCAATACTGGGTTCAGGTTCGGGGCTAGAGGTGTGGCTGCCAGGGGCAAAAGAAAATTGCCGCCTTCAGTTTCCCGAACACATAAGTATACCAACAAAAATTTGCTTTCACAAAAAATATATTTTGATACAGTATATTGTTTTATTAGGAGTAAAAGTGTCACTTTTTGTGGCCAGACTGAATGTTGGCAATTTCAGTCGACCCACAAAAAGTGTTTTTAGTCCGAATAAAACAATATTATTCTTTATCTATTAAATTTAGATTTGTGCTCTGCAAGAGCTTGCTGGCAGCATTAATTTTAGTCAATTTTAATTTCTATGAGTATGTGTAATTGTGTTAAATTATTGGGATAATAAATTTGCTTAATTTGGCCGCTCCATGAATGGGGTCGCCTGGGGCGAATGCCCCTTTGCCCCACCCCTCCCTCCAAGCCTCTCAAATGATACAGCTTTAAGTTGAAACGCGATAAATACCTAAATGATTGAATTTCTGCGAGCAAATCAAATTATTTGATATCGAGTTTTTAGAGATAAAGGAGATACAGTACAGTAATTATCTACTCCCTATTTATTTTTTATTAAGGAAAATGGTTCTTACATTTTTTGTTTTGTAAAGTTTCACATTTTTGTGCTTTCGCATCGATCGAAACAGCTGCCTTGTGTAAGAGTATATAGATTGTTGTTAAACTTGACAAGACCTTCTATCATTCGATAATTTGTTTGCCGAGAACTGTGGACTTTATCAGACGACAGTTTCCTCGATTCATACAAATGCAAGTAGCGCTTAAATATAAAAATATCGACATCGAGTATTTAGCAGGCAATGTCGGTGAATGGTAAGGTTGTCTAAGAACTTCATTTGATTCTGTTGACAATAATAGCTGTATAAATCTACCGGGTCGCCTAAATAATCAAAGAAACTACCTACCATCTAACCTGTTTTATTCATATTGTTTATTTAAACTATATGATATGAGTATAATAGTATATCCGCAGATATAGTGACAGATAATCAAAAAATATTAATGACAGTCAATTAATCTCATAAATGTTGGGTGACTAGAATAAATGAATATTTTATACATTATATGTGACTATAAACGTACCTACACCACCTATATATACAGTTTTATTGCTAAAATCTTTTTTATATAAAACCTCATTTTTCTTTTCACGTTCCCAAAGGGGTTGTCAAATACTCAAGTCAAGGGAGTGTTAAGGTTTTTTAAAACAGTATTTCATTGTAAGCCCAGTCGAAAGAAATTGATGTCTTAATATTATACAAACGGACAATTATTGTAAACGTAGTTTCTGGTGGTAGTAATAAAATACTTAAGATTTATTTAGTAGTGATAACCGTAGAACATTGTATGATTTTTCACAGCATAAATAATAATAATCATAATTTATTTCCAAAAGAAAAACAAATACATGGATTATACGTAAGAAAATGTTTTCATAAATAAGGTTTTTACAAAAAAAGAAAACACATATAAACAACAATTAATCTTTTAAAAATAAAAGGAAACCCACTGAAAGGTGTAGCCTTTTCTTTGCAAAAATTGACTATTTACATTTCTAAACTTTTAAATAATCAATTTCTTCGAGGCTAGAATACACGCTATTATTTATAAAGGAGCATGCGTAAAACGTTTGGTTAAATTTGGGATCGAAACGGATCTATTTGTTTCATTTTTTAATAAAACATACATGTAGCTAAAATTCTAAATATTTTTACTGCTAGAGAAAACTATTGCCAATGCTTAAATTGAAAAGTTTTGGTATAAAGCAGTGTTTACTAAAACCTATTTATCCATCGCAAAACTTTTCATTGTCAGATATTCTGTGAAGGGGCGAGAATTATTAATTTGAAAACGAATTGTGGTTTGTAAGAGGAACAATCGATAAAGGAAAGCATCTAATAATTATATGGAAAATAATTATTAATAATTTTCATTGCTGTTTCTGGTCTCCTGGATTTGAATTTGTAGAAAGTAAAATAAATTTGGATAAATGATTCAATACAATTCCTTCGTTCCGGAATCTCTGACCTTGCTAGAGTGGCGCTTTTGAGGCCAACAGCCCTTACTAAAGCATAATAAACTAACACAATAGAATCGCTGTTATATACAAGGGGTTTCAAAAAGACGGGGATGATTAACGTTGATGTTATTTGACTGCGCCAATCATTTTGAATCAGTCAAATTTGTTGAATTCCCTTAACATGAATTACTATACAAATGCCGAGATAACCGACATGCGACATTTAGGGACTCGCTGATGGCTCCCGATAAAATTTAACTTCCTCAACTACTGAAGTTGATTTTGTTTACTATGACGAAAAGAGTTTTTTACGAAATACAATTAGGAATTTTCAGAATAACCATTTATGCGTGTGATTTCATAAAATGACTTGAGAAATCAGCCCCTTAAATATTGCCGAGCTTTTTGAAACACCCTGTATACTACAAGGATACAGAATTTAGAATTAAATGGCAATGTACTTTGATTGTGAAGCCATTAAAATACATTTCAAATATAAAACCTCTTCAGTTGTTGTTTCTTCAAACCATACTTTTTACTATACATTTTTTGTTTAATCCCAAAAAGAAACAAGGGTTTCTTACAATTGTACGAGTTCTGCTATCTAGTTACAACATTTCTTTCGTTTGTGTCAATCATGATAAAACAGCAAATCAGTAATACTATTAAACGTGTATAACATTATAATTAATAGCCATTTTAAGCCATAATTCTCTATATTTAATAATTAGTTTAACCGTAAATATTGGGCGTAATTGTATAGCGCACTATAGGTAGGAATTGAGAATGCAATTTAGAAAATAATTATTACGATAAATAAGTATAAGCATGCGGTCAAAACTTATAATTATTATTAAACATATGGGTATAGAATATATATATAGGGTTAGGCAAAAGGCATTAGGCAAGATTTCTACATTATCCTTTAGATGAAATCTGGTACTGTGGTATATATCTAGTCTTTATTTCTTTATCAAAAATATATACTTATATGATTACAATCACTTGATGACAAAAAAAAGGTATTATTTATATCTATATTTTTATTAAAATTATTAAGTGCCCTATACTATCTACGTTTAATTGAATTCAAACTTCGCATATCCTTATGTCGGTTTTCACGAGACTTTGTTTAGAAATTAATTTAAAAAAAATTGGATATAAACTTTTTTGATGTGAGACCAATCTGTCCTCGCAATGGAACTTGTTGATTGTAGAGAACAATGCAAAACACAAATATTAATGCAATAAACAAAACACAATTAAAGAAGCTTTATTTCTTATTTTGTTTTTGAAATCATAGACGTCTGTTCTAATCTTATGTAAATTATTTCCAGTTTTAGATTTTTTTGTGACTGCTGACGGGGTATATACCTTCGAAAAATGTCGCATATTCCTTCACATTCGTAAAGAGTTTGTGGAGTTGGCGTGTTTTGTTTATTGCATTAATTTTTAATTGTTTTAATTAAAAGTACGATTGTATAAAAACTTTTATAGTAACCTGTAACTCTCCATGCAATATAACTTAAATAGTGTAAGTAATATATTTGCTGTATTTACAAATACCTCCTAATTAACTATCATCTATCAAAACACATGTAGATATAATTTTAGTTTAATTTAATTTTCATATTAAATACATTTATTTATAGTCCCAACTAGACAGACAGCAGGTATGTAACAATATCAAAACACCTTCTTATAGCTATGAATATTCAATGAAATGCAAATTTTTTACTTTCCTTCGTTTGCTGAGATAATTTATGGTTATGCTATAAAAGCTCTATTGAAAATAGATTTTCATATTTGTAACGGAACGTACTTTATTGTTTCATAAAACTTTAGGAGCAATTTAAAAGTAGTCCCCATACCCTCAGTCGAGGAGTTAAAAGGAAATGTGGTTAATATATAATAAAAGCTTTGACGATGTTGAAGTTATACTTTCTCACTTATTAATACAAATAATAAAATAAATAAATATTAAGGCGAATAGAATAATATTAGACGTAGGGTATACGGTGATTCATTTAAGAGTCACTATTGGGATCTAGAAAACGTTAAAAGTTGAAATTTGGCAATTGCGTCATTTTATATGGGCAACCAAAAGCTATAAAAAGGGAAAACTTTTGCACTTTCGTTATTTTTTTAGGTTTCAAAATCAGTTTTTTGTTAACGCCGTGAAAATGATTACAATTACCTTGTGTAACATTTCGTCTACGTGAACGAAAAATTTTTCGTTTGGGCACCATCTTAAAATTGACCGCGTTGATCAAAAATTTTATAACGTAAACTTCTACCAGAAAGTAACCCAACCTTATTCCTAATAAATTATTATTTATATAAGTTATCATCAGGTATTTGATAAATTTATTTTTAATGGTGTAATTCATGGGGTTTGTAAACAAGTAAATGAATTAATTTGTTAATAATTTATTTATGAATAAATAATTTAAAAAAATTCCTGGTGTTGGCCGAATGTAATTGTACGTTCATGAAATGCTTTCAAGATATTTGTCATCATCAGTAAAATGTTTTTTTGAAATTAAAATAAAATTCAAAATTGCAGTTTCGTCAAAAAATTTTGAGATCGAAAAATATAATGTAATTCTTTTTATGAAATATTTTAATTTTAACTACCTACTTCTCTAAATTTTATCTTTTGCGAAATCCCAATGATGGTCCGTGACTTTGAATTACTCTGTATACGTGTGTGAATGAGGATTATTTAATTTCATGTGTTGAATCTGACCGTTAACGCCACCGCACGTGTTTGATCTACAGCTACATATAGTCATATTTTTGTTATGTAAAAAACAAGTTAGCACAAACCAACACTTAGTCAAATGATTGCATAAGATGGCACTTTGGCTTTGTAACTTTATACCTCTTACGAGGTGTGAGACGTTTTTTTCAACTTGTGACCAAACCTCGTAACGCAATCCGTTCTAAATATTTTCGATTATTTGGCGCCGCGCCGCTCTCATTAAAGGAAGAGGATGACCTTGTATGTCCCAAAATATGTATCAAACCTGATTTAAAATAAATATATGAATGAGAAATTATAAGGGTGCCATTTTAATCAATTTACCCTATATCTTAATTGCTACAATATTTAATTCTGTTACCTATAAGGCGTGGAACATGTTTGATTGGGGTTTATTGTAAAAATTATGAACTGCCTATAAGTTATTGTTATTTGGTTTTGTTTAATTAAACAAAAATACTTTACACCTGGCGCAAGGGGTTTGTTAAACAATAAAATCCAACAGCTTTTTTTTTAATAAATATATAGACAAAACAATTTAACCGGACGCATTGACAATAAAGCTATATGATTTGTCAGATTTGTATAATTGAGCAAATATCATCGATGCGTTACAAAGTAACAAAAAACGTATAGGGATTAAACAATTGACGATGTTACGGTACGTAAACAAGGCACCTTATAGCATTATGTATTTTGTGCAGTTACGACTTGCGTGATTTTTTTTTCAAAAAGTCCAGATGTCTTTTGTTGGTATGTGGTTTGCCGTATAATTGCCATATAAATATGGGTCTATTACACAGGAGAAAAATGCCAGGGTGAAAGTAAAATCAACAACCGTGAGTATTCGTTAATAGTTTCAATTTTCACACAGAAAATAGGTACTTACTTAAAATAATATTTTGTAATAGAATTTTGAAACTTCGGCTTTTTATCAGAATTTGTTCTTTAAGATCTTATTACTTATCACGGAAGTATTTCTCTGAGATGTTCTTTTTCTTTTCACGAAACAGAATAACTAAGTTGAATGCAAAAGTAATAGGATTTTTGTTTTTTGAGTTTTCTCTGAAATTTAGGTACTAAATCTGTATAGGATAAACACGTATAAGACCTGAACCTATTTATTAGTAATTGTAATTTTTCTGAAATGTATACCTATACATGTTGAAATTATGTCAGAATTATTTCATCGAAAATTTTTACAATTAGATTAAGATACTGAGAATTTTGAGGCCAGGGTAAGTATGTACTTGAATATCGCAGTTATCAAGAAATCTAAAACAGTTTGTTGATCGAATTGAAGTTGGGCTTATTCTGTGTTAATTGGCCATGCTTATAGGAATGATTTATTTAGGAAAAACTTAGGCAATAAGTTTGAATTTTAATATAATGTAATGTCTTCAAACTAGATAAATATAAAACATCTTAGAACAAATTTGGGAAATTTCGCTATTCATTAAAAAAAGAAATAGTTAAATAGCAGACAAATATAATATCAATAAACATCATAAATCTAATTTATTTTTAATTAAGTATAGGTATTAATATTATTTTTGAGCAATAATTAATTAATTAATAATTGACTTATGAAAAGAGTAGTTTTATGCTTTACTTACATGTACATGAATGTTATGTAGAAAAAACTGGTACCTACTTATGTAATTTCACTAAAGACACGTAACGATTACTGCATAAAATAATCCAGTTTGCTTGCTTAAAAGGGTAATAGCGACCTTATAATATTAAGGTTAAAAAAATTCAAGATATAATTTGAGCAATTTAAATCAAATGCGAGGTCAAAGTTGCTGAGGTCATAAGAATAGTACCAATAAGCTCACACAGGGTTAAACTTAAAATATCAATTAATAAAATCAACGAAAAATTTAATTTAAAAAATAACACCGGTAACTAGGTACCTACCTTCACATGTAAATTGGCCGTAGTGTTTACCAGAGCTTTTGTCTCCACACACTACACATTCGATGTTTTGATTTTTGTCCGTACTATTAACACTGTGTTGTGAATTTTGCGAAGGTGTCTGTCGATTAATTAGCGCAATATCGGAATTTTCTAAGGTTATGGGGTTAATATTGGTCGGTATAGGATTTAAATTAGTCGGTCCTCCTACACTAGGTGGCAAAGGGTTCAATCCGTTCGGTAATGTATTTAAACTTGAAGGAATTGGATTCACTAGCGAAGACTCGCGCCAGGAGCTGGCCACCAAAGCCATTTCTAGGTCCGTTGGCTTGGTAGGACGCTCCACGTTCAATTCACACTAACATCACGTCAAAGGTTCAACACTTCGCGACTTCTGCACTGTGAACTTGGCTTATTCGCACTTGCAGACTTGCTCGAGTTCGATTTCAACCGCAGCACGTATCTTCTTCGTATTGGAGGTGATAGGTCGACCCCACGACACACTCTAGCCTCTACTAGTGACCTTTTGGTCGCGGGCCCGACACTGACTTGGCCTGGGCGGTCCTGGGAGGTTCTTAGTTCACAGCCGGGTCACGATAGGCCATAGGGCGTTACCGTTAAGGTAGTGGGGGTATTAAACCGAGCGCGCTAGCTTGGAAACGCGACTAACTACGACCTGGAGGCACCCGAGACGGATAGCGCGCCCGCCGGTCTATACAGGCAAAGACCCAAAAAGAGAGAAATCAACTGTTAAGGCGCGTATTGACTGCAATAACTTTATATATATTTCGTGCGTGTTACAAATACTATCTACGTATAGTACAGTGAAAACTAATCTGTCTTCGGGTAAGTGTATTTCGGTTTTATATATAAGTATTTCGTTTTATTTCGATCTCGTTTGCATAAAGAAAACAACAGATTCATAATAATTATTCTTTTTTAAAACTAAATTAGACTATGAAATATATACTAATTTAAATAATTTGATTTTATAATTAATATAATTCTGTTGATTCTTTGTCAGTCGGATATAGAAATAAAATGAATATTTTATATAAATCGAATACATTACCTAACAAAGTTTAATACATTATAACTAAATTGAATAATTAAATACCTAGTTGCATTAAATGATCGTAACTAATCAAACAAGATTTTATAAATTATCTGTTTTTCAAATCATATGTTAAAAATGTTTATTTCATAATAATATTTTTAATTTTTTTTATTTAAATATTAATTACCTACAATCAAAAATTTTCTTAAATTTTTGTTTGTCCGAATTTTGATACCCATGCATTGGAAACATAACTAGCCCGGTGCGTGGACAAATTGTTCTTATACAGCAATAAAACAAATATACAAAAACCTTTTACCAGAATTAAAAATTTATATCTAATTTTAATAGGAAATTTAATAAAAAAGTCGTAAAAATTAGAAATAAAGAAAAGTGTATCTAAATTAACTGTAAATATGTTAAATTTTAACAACTTCCCTTTAAAATTGATTTAGTGCCTCGTAAATTAGTATCACTGGTTAACAACCTTTTGCTCTTTCGAATATTTGTCCAAATTTTATTTTATTTTAGCTTTCATTTAAAATAAAACCAATAAAAAAAAAATACATATTTGAAGTTTACTGTACGTCATTCAAGTTTGTTAAGATACAAGGTTACCCACCTGGCATAAGTACTTTCCTAAAAAAAAAAAAATCGGAATAATTATTGGTATTCAATTTTAAGACAGGTGATAGTGTTTTAAAAAAATTGTGAAATTTCTCAAACTATATTTTGCCTCGCCCTCTTTTAAAAAAAATACCTAGGTACGCCCATGCTTATAGCATTCGGTTAAGAAACAATAATAAATAACTTTGCCTTTAGAAGTTTTGCATAATAAATAGAATAAGCGACAAATCAACAAAAATATGTTTTTTTCCACAAGTCGCAAGTAACTATTTATTAGTATGTATTTATTTTTTCAATTAGTTGACGTAATTTTGTATTGCTCTTGAAAGTATAGGTATTCTAAATTATTATTAAATTTTGAATATTTATTTAACAGTAAATTTGATTTAATTTATCAAAAACAAAACTATAATATAATTGCTCTAAAGCTATATATAGAGATGACCTTTTTAGGGAAGAGTTCTCGAAACATTATAGACGCTCAGAGGATATGTGTGGTGAGCTAAGTATCTTGATTAAAGCCATCAAATTCTTGCAGCTGAGGTACCTACGATGTGCATCGCACAATAATAATTACTATTTAGACTTACGACCCGTCGCGTCGCCCGGTCGGTTCACAGAAAAGTGGGTAATTCAATTATCCAACACCACATACAGTTATATTGTTTGGACTATATAGAGGCCTTTTGTTTTTTCCCTTCGATTTTCTAGTTTTGCTGAAAAAACGCTGTTTCTAAAGTTATATTTGCATTTAATTCTTGAACTATTAAAGAGACAACATCAATGAATCTGATTCCATTTGAGAACATTCTTAAAATTCAACAAAGTAAATATATCTATAGAGTAATAAATAATACACAGAAGTCAAATACACAATTTAGGTTTGCTCATGATGTTCACAATCACTACCACCGAACGAGACAAAATATTTACCATACCAATGTTAGAACTAATAAAGGGTTACCTATATGGTCCCATTTACCAAGCATCAAGTATCTATAATAGTTTGCCCATGGAGTTAAGAGCAGCGGAATCGCTTAAAGCTTTCAAAAAAATGTTGAAGACTTGCTTCGCCCCTGTGTGAGTTACATCTCCCTTCTGCTTGTTGCATTTTTTCTTTTTTTAATCCAACATTTTCTCTCTTTTTTCGTGTGTTTGGTATTATCATAATTTTCTAATGAATCGTATTGCCTTTGGTGATCGGATCTTGAGTGGGCTATTTTTTTTTTGTCTGTGTATAGGTATGAGCACTGTTGATTTGATTCTATAAACATATTCTTGAGACCAGTGTTGCCTTCAAACACTGTTTAAAGAATTATTTGAATAAACATTTGTTAAAAAAAAGATCTGGTATTGCTGAAACCTCGTGTTGCATTTTGTGTTCACTTCAATATTAGGAGTTTAAGTCAGCAAGTAAAAAAAAATTAATTCGTGGTTCCCTAGTTTTAGAGAAATATATTCAACTGTAAATGTGAAACCCTGTCGTCGTCCAAGGAGTGTATAAAACATCACAAGAATTGCAAAAAGATGATTTTTTACATAATTTTAAGCAAAAATTTGAGGTTTCAGCAATACAAGATCTTTTTTTTTATAACAAATGTTAACAAAATCCTCGTGTTGCAGTTGTGTTATAATTGTTGTCTCTCGAAGTTATGCCTCAATACACGATGCGTACTTGAGAAACGCTCCATTTTTATTAAATAATCCTCATCGATCCACTATCGATCAACGCTTACCCGACATCGCTATACAGGGTGGTCCAACTTTTACCTGCATAAATTTCAGAATCGATAGATAATCGACAAATAATGTGAGTTTGGTTAATAAACTACGTGCGAAAAATGCTTCGTTACGAAGTTACAGGGTGTTGAAATTTAAGAAATAAATTCGAATTTTATTAATATATTTATAACCAATTGAGATATTTCAATGAAATTTGGCACTTGTGGAGAGATAATCTAGCTTAATTTTTTCATGTAATAATATTATTTTTATTTCCACCAGTGGCGTGCGTACGGCTACCGATTGCGACATTTTTAGTGAAAAAACAGATACGCCACTGGTTTATCTCAGAATGAAAATCATAATTGCAATTCTTGTCCAATTTAAAAGAAAAAAATACTCTTGCCTTTTTTTCGTAAGACGCAACATTTTCGAGTACAAAAATAAAAATCGTCTAAATTGAATGTATTGAAAACCAACATTAAAATAACATATAATAATGCCGCGGCTATTGAGTAACCAAGAATACGGTTTTTGCGAAGAAAATGCAGTAGTATCCGCAAGGGAGTATGCACGCAGATTCCCTAATAGACGTCATCCAACGAGAGAAGTTGTTTCTTAAATTTCAACACCCTGTAACTTTGTAACGAAGCATTTTTGTCACATAGTTTATTAACCAAACTCACATTATTTGTCGATTATCTATCGATTCTAAAATTTATGCAGGTAAAAGTTGGACCACCCTGTATATGTTAGACTGTTGCCAAGTTATTCGTACCTTCCTGGCCACCTAGTATACATTTATAGAAGAAACCTACTAGAGTAAAAAAAATAATAACATATGAAAGGCGGTCCTGATATTAGAGAATACCAAGGACGGGACAACCTTGGAATCGTTATTTATTTTGACTTTAAATTAAAGATTATTAAACTCGCATTAAAATTATGAAATTGGCAATTTTACTAAATTAAAAATATTGGGACATAAGTTAAGTCAAAAAAATACAAAATATTAACCTCTGCATAGGTAATCCTCTCTAAACCTGGTATTGAACGCACTATAGACATTTTTTTATTTAACTTTTTAATTGATATTGCTCTAAATTTGCAATAACTAGTCAGCTTTTTTACAGCAATTTTGCCATTGAAATACCTAGTTTCAAATTTGTTTAAAAAATTTATAAATAAAACATTCTGTACCTATAGGTGTACTATAAATTAATAGTGTTACAGGTAGTTTTTTATATACCTATAAATTTTTCGGGGCCCTACCAAAGATGTCCCAATAGAATAATAATCATAACAACGGTAGTAAAAAATGGTCCAAATGTATACCGACGCGTGCTTAAAATGTTACCACCTAGAATTCAAATGTTTCTACCTTCTACAACTATAATTTTGACCTGGTGCTATCAGATGCGGTCAGAATAATAAGTTAAACACCTAATCTGAGCAACCATAAAGCCAAGATTAGCAAAACATTGGTACAGAGAAATGGGGAGCTTGAAAAGGGTTAACAAAAGGGTTTGGGCTATGAAATCTCGCTATTGTATCTATGTACGAACACCTGACTCTGTAACACCAAATAGATGATAATATAATGTTAGGTGTATATATATATTATGGTTTTGTTTACTTATATTTGTGCCGATTGTATAGAGTAGAAATATTTCATGCTGAATTTATTACAGGTGTATGATATATGTTTTTGGGCAGGGGACGGATATAAGAGATAATGTACTTCTTAACTTAAAAGTAATAAAGAGAACTAACTAAATATTCAAGTTAGTTTTGTGGATCGTAAAAAATATAGGAATATTCTGTTGGGTATTAAAAATGATAAAAAAAGACAAGACAATATTTTACATTTTCAGTATTCTTTAATTAATCATAACCATTTGCTCCAGTTCAAAAAAACCAGTGAAAGCCAAACAATCGCTTGCTAAACAAGGTGATGGCGGCTGTATTTTGGAATGCGAACGGAATAATATTGCTCGACTACCTCCAAAAAGGAACCACCATTAACAGCGACTATTACTGTGCAGGATAGATTAAAATCGCAAAGAATCCGCCACATTTGCAAAAGAAAAAATGTTGTTTCACCAAGACAATGCACCGTGTCACAAATCGATGAAAACTATGGCAAAATTGAATGAATTGGGCTTCGATTTGCTTACCCACCCAAATTTTGTTTTTTTCTTACTTATCCTACTTCCTCCTCCTACTTATTGAATGACCTATGACCTCATACACTGTAAATCGTTTGAATGCGTTTTAGGTATATGTAATTGCCAAAATTATTATTTATTACAGAATCATAACAGGGCCTTCTTTTTACTATACCCTAATAATAAAAAATGCTAAAAAAATACCATTAAGAAAATATAAATTTGATATGCCACCTGATGTACAACTGAAGCCAAATATTTTATTTTGTTGGACGCTACGAGACCGGCCAGTATGTGTGTTTCACCCTGTATATTAAAAAACTTTAATATATTTTCATAAATAGATAGTAAAATGAGATTTTCAACATGAATTTTGAAAAATACGACATGTTTGATATACGCAATGCTACTTCGGATTTATATTTTCGAAGATATCGTGAAAGAAATCAGCCGGAGAAACAAACATTTAAGAGGCTGGATAAAAATCTTAAGCAACATGGAAGTTTCAAAATACCCCATAAGAAATATAAGAACATCAAAATGCAGCTGGTAAACACTTGAAGCTCAGCAAAAACACGAAACATCTTTTTGAACATTTGTTTTCGTTTTTTTGCATTTAATTTTGTACTCAAAATAACTGCGATATCTCAAAAATGTTCACTCAAATTTTCGAAACATTCGTATACTTAGTTTTCCATCCTGTAAATCCTATATATATTTTAAAGTTTTTTTAGGTCCACTTTTACTCCAGCTTATTTTAAACTTCGATTTAGCGAACAAGTTACGGTTTCAAGTCACATAGTTTACGATATTTTTGGTGCATGTAGGCATGTCGCATTAAAAATTCCGGTCAAGTTTTTCCTGAAGAGTGTAAATCTGACACTAAAATCAGTTTTGAATTACATCAAATGTGTCCCCTCCAAAAAGTTATGCTAATCAGTGGTATTAGTATCGCATTTATAGATATTTAAAAGATTAAACCCACTGTATTTTTAACAAATTCCATTGATAGGGTTTGTTTTACTCGGTTAAAAGTGTGCACCCTTCTGTTCCGCATCTATTCTTCATCATTGAGTAAGGGATACAAAAGCAAACTGCAAATAAATCCTGATGGGAAGTATTTCAAAAAGGGCTGTATAGGAGTAAACTTAATCAAATTTCAAGTTCTATTGACGTATTAGTAGAGATTTTCGGATAATCCATGGGAGTAGGTATAAAAGAGCACTTTTATAAAACCGCAGCGGTAATACCGCATATATTGAATTTGTGTTTAATTTTCATTTTAATTAGTATTTTTTTCCTTTTTTTTGTGTGTTTGACTTTAGTAGTTTCTACAACAAAGAAATAGGGAGGCTATAGCACATTACTCAGTAAAAAAAAACACGGCATAGGTAATAATGGATAAAATCACTTAATCGATAAATAGTATAGTGCGGTATATTTAATATTCATTTCAATTTCCAGTTCAGGTCTTTTGTTTTTTTTACTAAACTGGCTTCTGTTTTGCCAGAATCTGTCCAGAAATTATAAATATTGTGTTAAAGTATAAAAAGTATAATGGTTCTGCTAACAGGGAGTTAGGTAGACCGTCGTATTATCGCTGGAATCCATATAGATACATTTTTAATGATTAGTCTGATGAATAAACGGTAGCAAATGCTTTTACAGCATATTTTTGAAGCAAAACCTTCGATATAAATGATTAATACGTTCGGAGCATTGACTTCATTCTTAAAGTAAAAGCATTTGATTCGTTAGTAACAAAAGCGACAGCAAATATGAATAAAACTATTATTATATTATATTATATTATATTATATTATATTATATTATATTATATTATATTATATTATATTATATTATATTATATTATATTATATTATATTATATTATATTATATTATATTATATTATATTATATTATATTATATTATATTATATTATATTATATTATATTATATTATATTATATTATATTATATTATATTATATTATATTATATTATATTATATTATATTATATTATATTATATTATATTATATTATATTATATTATATATGTACTATTAGTTTAGCATTTGCGCTAATAAAGCTGAGAGCTGAAGGTACCTCAGCAGCATCTAAATTGTTGTTAAATCAGGTTAGAGCAGAGAAATATTACAAAAAATGAGTAGAAACATTACCAGGTGATTACAGAAAGCTCTTCCGTTTTAATGAAGGAAATGTTCATTGGAAAACAGTGTGAAAAACGAAGAGGTGCTCTGACACCTATTCCAAGAAAAATAAAGTTTTTTAAATAGTGTTGGTGCAGTCAGTTGGTAATATGGATCCTACGTCTTTTTATTTTCTCCTGTAGATGAAAATTATATAAAATTGATCATAAAAAACTTTAAAAATAAAAATTCTGCTAACTTGGACGGCATCCCCGTACATGTGATTAAGCGATGTCCTGACCTGCTGGCAAGAGTATTATTCTCTCAATTTGAAATGTAATTATTATTGATTAAAATCATCAATACCTTTAATAATTGTTTCTGGAAACAACAGACGATGTTGTCGAAATATTGAATTATCACACATTTATAACTTTGTTATTGTGACTGTTTTAGACAACCTTTCGTACATTTCTTTACATTCCAAATTTAAAATCTCTTAACGTGGTATAAAATGTACATCTGGTATATTATATATCGACATTCTCTCCAGTTGTCTGGCTTTGCGACCAAACATTGAATACTTTGCATTTAAACAATACGTTTATATAATGTTTTACGATCTTCAGATCTAGACTACTCTTGTGGAATACCTTCAAGTATGTACCTTACTGGTATGGTTAGATAATATATAGGTATATACGCATATATACGTATTGTATTGTAGCGGTGTGCCAAATCTGCACAATGTCTTACATATTTTTATTAAACATTCCTGCTGGGAAAATTCAACAAAATTAAACAAGATTTCCTGTGCAATAATATATAGTGTGAGTAGGTTTCAGGCACAAAGTCTCACCCTATATCATAAGATGGATTCCATTTTTTCTAAAAACCCTGTATAGTGTTTCAAAATCAATCCGAGCGATTCTTTGTTTTGTGCCCAAAAAAAAAAGAACTTTGTCGTAATAAACGACTGGTCAAGTTCACCATTAGGAAGATATGACGTTGCATTCTGCAATACATTTATATATACAGGGTGGTATATTTAAGGATGTGCTTTCACAGGTCATTTTATGAAAAAAAGGCAATTAAGTCAAATATCTCATTACCGATTTCTTTGAAATTTGGCAGCGTTGTAGGTAAAAATATGAAGTTTATATGGAACTAACTAGATCAAAATTATTAAGACCAGTGGCGTTAGGGGGACAACTTAATAAATATTATTGGCAAAAAAATGTAAGCCACTGATTTAATTTCGATATTGTCTTGAGATAAAGCAACTAAATCTTCAATTTTTTCATTTCTTTTATTTTTTTCTTATGTTGCTTCAGTTACGAGATACAAACTTAGAGCTTTTTTCAACATACCATCACAACATCAGAAGGGAATTAAAAATGATGTTGAAAATGCAAAAACAAACATCTTTTTCAAATAAAATTTATCAAAATGCACTTTATGATATTTTTATTAAACATGTCACATTTGACAGGGAAAGAAAGTCGCGCAACTACTATGGTATTTTTTGGTTTTTAGACAAGCAACACTAACTGCATCCTCTAATTTCACTTTTCTCTAATAATAAAAGAGAACCCCATTTGATGCAGTCTTTTAGCGGACATGGTATATTCCAATACATGCACCAGTCTGGAATTTGGAGGATGGCTCTCATGGAGAAATATCATGGAGAAATATATTATATCATAATATCCAGGGTGTCTCTAAAAGGTCTGTACAAAATCATACCACAGAGTTGTGGGTACAAAATAAGCCGAATAAACGTAACTTACCTTAGTCCAAAATTGATGCGTTTCGGAAATACAGGATGATAAAATTGAAAAATAAAAACTGAAAATATTTAATATTATGGGTATTTTTCAAGGAATTATCTAAAAAATTGGTACACATGGGTTTTTTGGAGTGCGAAACCCGAATATGGACACCATTTCACTGTGGCCGTTAGAGGGCGCTCCACACTGCAATTGTGATCCAATAAATTAACCGCAACTTTTTCCTCAGTGTAATTTTTTACTTTTTTTGTTCTCGAAATCATGCATTGTACATTTCCAAGCAATAAAGGTACTCTTGTTCAAATTCACTAAAGTACGTCGATTTCGAGATATTTCGGTTTTTAGTGTCTGGTGTCGCACTGGAATATTTTAATTATTTTGAAAAATAATATTTTTTTTTGCATTATGGATGGAATATGATTATTAGTATCAAATACCCAAGATTAGACGTCTGTGGATGCATTACTACGCAACGAGAACATAATATGAATTTTAGTTACTGATGAAGCATGTTTTACGAGAAGTGTTATACAAACTTGCACAACGAACACGTCTATGCTGATGAAAATCCAAATACTACCAAAGTAACTCATTATCAACATTCAGAGAAATTTAACTTATTTAGGAAACTCTATATACTTAAAACCCATGTACTGTTAAATAAAAAAAGGCTTTCAACAATATCGTGCTTCTTCTGCACATTATTAGCATACGACCAAGAGTATAAAGTTTATACGAATGTTTGTGTATATACAAGAAGCAGATAACATGCTATTGTGCTTCTATCTGTTGGCAATATGTCTTACGTTGGAAGATACTTATCTCTGAAACTTAAACATAACCTAAAACCAAGTTTCTACCTTACTGTATAACTGCCTCTTGTTGTAATTACATAAGTCAGAAAAACATAACATCGTTTTATGAGGCATTGTGATAGCTTGATATACCTACATATCTTAACTCTCTTATGTATTAAATTTTATATGTAGGTACGCTTCTAGTAAACCCCTGGGCTCTAATGTTTACTATAAAATATCTCTTTAATACTTAAACTGATTTGCGACAGTAGTCTTTAGAACTTAATCTATATATATTTAGCAGTCAATTAAAATCGATTTATTTGTTCTAAGCCTACCGGTTATAAATATGACTTAATTAAAAAACAATAATTCATTATACCCAGTAGGTCAGGAATATACAGTATACAGGGTGATTGCTGGTCGATGGTACCTTAGAAGTTTTGGGAAAAGTCAGCATACCATTATTTTGAAAATTTAAATGATTACTCACGTCAACCCAATCTCTCAGTCTATATTGTCATATCTGTACGACTTCCGGTGATACCCTATATATTATTATATTTTTTGATTACCCATCAATTTTGGAGTATTTTAGTTTAACACTTCCCTATATACCTGTCTTCAACTCTTTTTGAATAAACACTTTATTTTGATTTTTTTTTTGGTTGAAAACACGTCTCTGGAAAATATTCGCTATTTTGTCGGTTGAATAGACAGAATATTGAATTTTGGAAGATAGTTCAATAACATCTTAAGAATATCAACTGTCTTGAGAGATTGACGCAGTTGGTTACAGGGTGGTCGCAAATTACTGTAGTATGCTCTACTATTAAAAATAGGCATAAGTCAATTTTCTCAACTGGCACACCTTGTATATTATCAAATATTTCGAAATACAATCAAATTTGCTTTCAAATGATGTATCATGTTCCTATACCTAAACTGTAAGATTGCTGAAATAAAAATAAGTTTGTATAAAAATTGGATTATTTTGCTATACCTATTTTAATTACGTAGATAGACATGAATAAATTTGGGATCGGCTTCCGGTTGACAACATTATAGATGAGAGGCTGGGTTGACCTCAGCGATCACTTAAATTTTCAAAACAATGGTATGGTTACTTTTCCCAAAACTTCTAAGGTACCATCGCCCAGCAATCACCATGTATACTGTATGTTCTGTTCTGTTTCTTCCGAGGACTTTGAAATTATATTACCTAGTTGTTACTGTTACTATAGTTGTTTTAATATGGACTGTAGTTGACATCGAGTGGTCAACTAAAACTAGATGTGGGCGCAATTTCTTAACAACATTGATTATAGTATCAGTATAAAAAAAAAACAGATCAAGCTCAACCAACAGCAGCTTCTGCATGTATTTTCCAACAGAACTCATAGATAGACTCAGTCTGTCTACAAAAATTTAATTCGTAGTTAAACATTTTCCGACAAGTCAGAAAAGGCCCGATCGATAATTACCTGAAGAGAAATATATCTCTAAAAACTAGAATATGTGCTACAGAGTATTAGGAGAGTCTCATTCAAAACACAATTTGAAAACCTTATATATATATATATATATATATATCCGGAACTATAACTCAAGTCATACTAACTACTAACTTACATATGTCAGACGATTGCCAGTTTTGATTTTGGAGGATGGCAATGTTGATAGCTTATTTCATAGATCTGCCAGATAAATGACATTGAAGCCAGAAAAACTGCGTTTGTTTTCTCATGCATTTACTAACATCTCGAATACTAGTGACGATTTCTTGTAACTCTCGCGAGGAATTCGAACACAAAAAAATGAGTGTATATTCAAAGCGACTGTTTCCTCATTTCGTATTTTCTTTCATTTGTTATTTTTATCTTGATAAGGACATTTGCGAGATTAACACCAAGGTTCGCCGGTTAAACGTTGTACATTAGAAAAATTTCTAAGGGATATACAGGGAGTTCCAAAAAGTTGTACCAGATTTGAGGAGGTTATGTTGGATATTGTGGTGAACAACTTTTGCCCACATGTGCCACATCACAGCACGACAGCAGCAACTGAAAAGTGCCCTAAGGCTCACAATTTGAAACAATCATGACTTAGATGGTGGCGGCAGATTTCTAATCAAATACGTAGGCTACAAAATTGCTAAACATAAATCAAAACTGAACTGTCTCGGCTTTTCTTTTAAAAATAATAATAACCCAAACAATCTCAACGTCAGATTTCATCGGTACAACATGGCTTTTTTCCCGGTCGTTCTACGTCAACTAATTTATTGGTTTTAACACAGTTTTTAACTGAGCGACTTGATAACGGGGGTCAGGTAGATGTGGTCTACACTGATTTTTCTAAAGCCTTTGATAGACTTGATCATGGTGTTCTACTGCGTAAACTGTGTCGTTATGGACTATCTTATAATTTGCTGCTGCTTTTGAAGTCGTATCTGAAGGATAGATTTCAGTATGTGGAAAGTCGAGGATTTCGTTCCGCAAATTTTAAAGTGTCATCTGGTGTTCCCCAGGGCTCTGTCCTTGGACCATTGTTGTTCCTGTGTTTTATCGATGATATTTCTAGTGGCTTGACAAATAGTTCGTTATTATATGCTGACGACTTCAAAGTATATTCTGTCATTAATAGTACTGAAGATTGTTCTCATCTTCAGGACGATTTGAATGTTGTATATGAGTGGTGTGTCCGTAATAATCTTTATCTGAATATTGATAAATGTTTTAGTGTTTCCTATACACGGAAAATAAACCCTGTCAAATTTTCTTATTGTATAAATAATAGTCCATTAACAACTTGTGATGAGTTTAAAGATTTAGGTGTTTGGTTTGATGGTAAACTGAGCTTTACTAATCATTACAATAATATAGTTTCAGCATCCTATAGATCTCTGGGTTTTATTGTGCGCAATTCGAAAGAGTTTGTGACACCTCAAACTCTCATTGTTCTTTTCAACGCATTTGTCAGATCTAAACTGGAATATGCATCTGTAGTATGGAATCCTATGTATGCCATACATGTGAATAATATTGAACGCATCCAGCGTCGTTTTGCCAAGTTGCTGTGGTTTCGGGTTGATGGGGTTTATTCATCCATTGGGTTTCCTCATGATATTCTGTTAAACCGTTTTAATCTAGTGTCATTAAATACTCGGAGAGAATATTCCGCTCTAGTATTGCTCTTTAAGATTATTAATGGACTTCTTGATTGTCCAGAGTTTTTAAGCCAGATTCCTTTGTGTGTACCAAATCTACGTACACGTAATAACGGAATCGTATTTTACGTTCCGGCCCCGCGTACTAATTTGTTGTTGCGTTCCCCTTTATATTTTATGTGCCATACTTGTAACTCTGTGTCCGAGCAAATTGATATTTTTAATTCAACTTTGTCTTGTATAAAAAATATATTTCTTAGAATATAAATTTAGTGTTAGATTTTAAGAATTTATTGTAATTTTTCCTGCCCTTTAATTGGATTATTTATCTGTCTGGGCAGTGTATCTTAAATAAATAAATAAATAAACAACAGTACACATCTCACCTCACACATATTGATAAACTCAATATACCTATAGCAAAAGCAAGCTGTATAAAGATACCTATATGTAGATGAAAATTACAAAAGGAATTAGTAAATGTAATAATAAAGTACAAAATACAAAACTAGTACAGACTAAATTCGTTTCGGTCTTTTATGGTCTCTTCAGAATACCATAGTCCTCCTATCCTACTCTTCTTGAGGCAGGTTATTTTTTGCCAAATTAATGTGGGTGCGTCCAATTTTCAAAGTTTCCCTAATCTGATTTAGTGAGTTAATATTTTGTTAAATAAATATATTATTGTAATGTGTATTTAAATAATTACTTTCTTTTAAGCTGAGTGAAATATGCAAACTCTTTGTCAGAAATTTTTGACCGTTAACCCATAAAAATCCCTGGGTTCGACCGTGTAATTTACTTCAATTTAACTGAAAACCACATTGCTGGTCAGGTCAGTTTTCGAATACGCTTTATATATTTATAATAAAAATAATAATCGACCCATGTTTGCATATGCATAATATCTACCACATAAATCTTAAAGGATATCGAGAAATTTGGCAGGACCACTGTTAGCATAGACATATGATACGCTCAAATGTACCTATACTAGGTATAATAGGTGTTAGACCGTGGGAAACCTTTTATAGGTATATCTACAATTGCACCGGCTAGGCTGGCCCTTTAAACCTGTAACCCTTATATACATAACATGATTGATACATCGTATCGTACCGGATTTTTATTTGAGTTAATTAATCAGTTGTATAATTACTATCCATTTACAGCGGCAACCTTTAACGTATTTTAGTTACACCTCCTATGTTAAAGACTCTGTATTCGTTAGATAGGTACTTATAATTTGATTCTATGCGATATTTTTAATATTAACTTTAGTAATGTTAAAATTTTTGATATGCAGTCATGGTTTAAAGTGAAGAATTCGTTGTCATTTAAGTATGTTAGTAATTTTTTAAAAAAAACTTCTCGAAACGCCTTCAAAAATTGCACTGTTTTTAATTTATTACTGGTATATTGAAGTTAAAAAAGTAGTTATAATATAGTAATGGTCTACGCCATATTTTTAACTAGAAAAAACTAGCTGAGGCGGTCTTGGTTAAACGAGTTTTAACTCGTTTAACTTTAGTTCAAGTTCTATTAAATTCATTGTCATAATAAAAAATATGATAGTGTTGAGTTTGAGTATCCCTTGGGAATCCGCTAGCTATATAATATATACACCTTTTAAAACTATAATTATTTAGGGACATGATGGGCACATGAGAATTTTTTCGGACATCCATTTCTAAGATACTTTAATTGTATTTGATGAAATAAATATTAGGATTTTGTTCAAATCTTGAGGTAGACTTAAAATATTGCAAAATGTTTTTTTTTTCTCCGAAGCAGCGACAAAGAAAAATCTATTAAAACCTTACTATTGAAAAGGTATGAATCTCAACATAACATGAAAGTATTTCGCCATAAGTTTTGATGTACTTTTTTGTTTATATATAATGATGTTTTACTATTTACTTATCATTAAAATACAGAGGTATTATTTTATTTATTTCTAATCATTACATTTATTTTACACAAATTAATTCCAATTTAACAATGCACAAGTTGTAAAAGCTTATTTAATCAAACACACTACCACCCTGTTGGGCACATGCCTTTCTTTAAACGAACAAGTAATTTATCAAAACTTTTTCTAACCTTATGTGAAGATATTGAAGCAATCTCTAATCGCATCCTTTAATTGATCAGTAGAGGCATTTATTAGAGATGTGCGATAAACAATTTGTTTTAAGCGGCCTCTAGGAAAAAATCCATTAGTGGTAAATATGGAGTCCTAGGAGGCCACTAACATAGCTCAGTAACTATTTGCATTACAAGAAGTATCAAAGAAGTATGACTCTATTATTCCGTAATAAGAAATTGCTGTAAAGTAAGCATTTAATACGACTAATAAATAAACACAGCGATTTCTCAAATAAGCTTATCACTATCAACGCCTACTTAGTACAAAAATGAGTTGTTAATTTGGAATTAATTGATGTAAAATAAATTTAATGATTACAAATAAATAAAAGTAGACCGATTTTTTCGAAAATTGGTATTAGAGACTGCCTTTTACTTTTGAACAACTTTTCCTAGTAACTTATTTCCAGATCTTCTCAATTAAGTGCACTTCACACTTGTACCATTTAGAGTTTTTTTAACTTTCTGAACACCCCGTATAAGAAATTTTTCTATCGCAATCTTACTTTAAGAACCAGCAAAACTTTTTATCAAGAGTAACATTTTTCGATAAAATGGAAAGTAGGAAAGGGACATCTGTATACAGGAAGGCCCAGAAAACAATCTCGTCACTTCTACAAAAGTTTTGTTATATATTTAAAACTTATATAAGACATATTTCGACAGTATATAGCCCCATCATCAGACATACTAAAGCTAAAGAGTACCAAATATTCTCATTTTAAATAAGATAAACAATACTATATCTAAATCCACTAAATTTCAATTTATTGCATTAATAGTGACAAACACATTTCGATTTCATTTAGGAAGTTAAGTTAAGTAAGAAGTTTTAGGTTTTTTTTTAAAAAGAATAGAATACAGTGTCTTGGGATTAAAATTTGTCTGTAGAGTTTTTATATTTTACTACTATACATACTTCCTGAAAATTTATTTATTTCTTGTTCATTATTTCAAACCCTCTAAAAAAACCAACCCAAGAGAAGTACGTTATTTTCCATATTTTTAAATATTAATAATTCCCTGAACCTTCATCGAACAGTAGAAAGGCTAATTTCTTCTCCATGAGGTTGCTGCCGAAAATGGTTTTGGCGATTTCTAGCGGTTGACGTTCGGTCTCGCCATGCAGCATTCCTGAAAAAGCGATCTTAGTGTTATTTTTTTTTATCACCCGTATCAGGTCGCCGGTGGTGAGAATTAGTCGCAAGAATCCGTTGTTATGTATTCTGCACAGTCGAACGACTAAATTTAATTGTCTCGCTACATCTCGTTGACTTACTTCAATTTCGAGCGTTCGATATGTTACAATCTGAACAAATTTTTGATATTCCTTTGTCCCACGAAGGTTTAAAACAGTATTCTATAACTTAAATTAAAAATCTTTCACATGTATCAAGCTTCTAAAGGGCTATTTTAATTATAAAAAATAAGTCGTTAGTAAAGCAATCCGTATATATATTGTAAACCTATTCGAATTGCTTGTTCGGCACTGTTTACGCCCCCTCACACCTTTCTCAATAACACATTATTGGATCTACTTTATTACTTTTTGTACCCCATATATCATATACACTTGATCATCCCTGAATTGCTATAATCGCTGTAATACATAATAGTATTATGAATCAAAAATCTTATATATATAACAGTAACTTTTGAAGCGTGTTTAAAGCAACTTGTTGAGAACCGCAGTGTACATAGACGAACACGAGGCAGCATAGTATATAGTTAGCGAAGCGTATGGGTAATTGTTACGGAATAACGCTTTCAAAGAGTAAAATCTGTGGATGAGGCATACACGGTGTTTCAACAACAATGTTGAATATATGATACCGTACTTTTGAAATTTTCCTCCACAGTTCTCGAGAAAATTGCGTTTAAAAGTTCCCCGGAATTGTCAGATAAATTACTCGCCCTATATAAATAACCATGTAATTCCTACTAGACAACATGTCAGATTCAATGATTAACTGGCATATTTTAAAAAATTAGATCTGCTCTCAACATTTTTAAGCTCTCAATTTATTAACGATACAAGCGGCCAATAAACTCAGTTGCAGTCCTGGAGGCAATACTTAAACCTTAAAAATATCCATTCATAAGTCATGAATATATCGATACATTTCTTGCATCTCTATTAATGAAAGAAAATTGTCATTTTGAGTATCCGCGTCAAATTAAATGTATCCCTCTGGTGGGCATTCGTCACGTCAAATACTAATATTTTATCATTTTTTATACATTTCGCACAATGTTTGGCTTCAAAATGTTTTAAATTTTCCAAGCTATATCATAAACGTAAATTCAAATCATGACAGTGTATAATTAATGAAATATGTGCTGAGAAGAATTTAATAAACATGTCAGGTAACAATATACGATTACGAATAAAAGTCAAATCCCACAAAAATAAATTTAACATATATCCAAAATTATTGTCCAGACATGTTTCGGAACTCAATCTAGTTCCATCATCAGTGAGAGAAACTTTAGAAAATCATTCCTTTAAATTTCTATTGATTGTACTATGTACAACTCACCATTTTTGTAGGAAAAATTATTTATTATATTGTATTAATAAAAAATTAAAATATATATATATATTTGTCTTAATTTAATCTTTAATTTAGGATAATCCACTCCAAAGATCGAAGTTCCTATTTAGGAAAATTCTCCATTATATATTAGAAAAGGTCGGTACTCTATGACCTGTTGAAGTTACTACACCTGTTAATTGTAAATATATGTCTCAGCTTTTGAAAGATCCTGTATAGATATAAAACACCCACAGCTCAAGAGTAGCTAATAGATATATACATATTACGTATGAACACATACGCATGCTCATCATTGAGCGCATTCAAAATATATCTAGCATAAATGTTAATGCTGTAATCCCACATTTACAAGCAAACTCCTTTTCAATCGCGTTTTCTAACAGGAGAACACCCCTAAACAACCCTTAATCCACCATGGATGAATTACTTTCATTATTGCTATATGTATCACACACCATTGTTGTACTGACTTTTATTGGAAAGGAGAAGCTTAACAATTTTTTGAAAAACTAAATTCTTAGCTAATTTCGGATAAATCAACTATTTAATTTAATATTTTTGAAATATCTTCGCTAATCGGAGAATTTGTTAGTCGCAGATTTTTGATGGTTTACCAAATGTTCGAAAACAAACTCAAGGAAAATTAATTTTTGTTATTAATATGGGAATCAAAATTCCAAAAAAATATAAAATAATTTTTTTATTTTAATTGTAAAACATTTCCAAAATTATTTTAACAATTATCCTAATTTGAATCATCCCTAATTACATAGATCCTTCACGACACTAACTATAGCCAGTATCATGTACTTTTAAAAATATTTTCAAGTATATTTTATCCACTGGTAAGCGTAAGTAATATAATAAAGCTTCATTAATTATAACGGTTAATTACAATTTCTTGGAAGAAATTTTAGATGGGGTGTGAAGTGTTGAGAAGCAGATCATGATAAGAAAGACAAAGTAAATTAAGAGGGTAAATTATTAATGAGTCACCTGATACAAATATATACAGGGTGTTGCGATACACATGTTTAATATCTTAATAATTGGCTAAAAAATGTAAAATATAGGGTGATAAAAGGCCTACTTCTACCTGAAGTTTTTAAATTCAAATTGGTCAGTTCTTTCAGTATTTTGTAGTCTTAAAATAAAGATTTAATTAGTTATTATAGTGGAATGAAAAAGATATTGGTTTTTGATGTTCTACCAGGTTTGTCTGGAGTTTTACATAGAAATTTAGTGAAATCATTTAATAAAAAAATTGATTGTGTCGCCCCAAAACTTTCCCGACAAGATATAATATAATCAAAAATATATGACCTGCGTAACGAAACAGAATTTTAATAATTACTATTATAATTGTGTTATTTTCATTATTTCGAATAAACTAACGGAACAAACTAACTACTTTATTCAAAAATTAGAAAAAAAAAATATTTCCAGATAAAAAATGCTTTAAAATCACTTGACCCCTACTGCTATTTAAAAATGTTAAGGTTGTGTCCACCTATAGCAACCAAAAACTAATGGGTTCATCCTAGGACTGCCCCAAACTCATACACCAAAATTTAGCTCAATTGGTTAAAGTGTTTAGGCGATATCGTGGAAGAACACATACACACAGGCAGACAGACTTCCATCTGGAAATGGTCTTAATCGTCTCAAGGAACTTCCAAATGGTTATATATAATAGTTCTAATAATTGAAAACGTGGCTCTCTGAAGAGTATCTCGGTCATCAAGTATGAATGCAGCTATAGCCATAATATTTTGAATTAGGTTTTTATGTCTGGTTTATGGTTGATTTGAATATATTAGACTTTCCATGTGTCCCCAAAGATAATAATCCTCGGAGGCCACAGAACTGGACCTCCTCAATCCACCAGTTAGCAAATTTGTTATTTAGATGTTCTCTCAGATTTACACCAAAATGCGGTGGTAAGTTTTCGACAAAGTATAAGGCACTTTCTACTTAAAATTGGTCAAGAAATGCGACCTTATACGCTATGGCCCTCGAGTCACGGGAACCCTGTATATACAAATGCATATAATATACAGAAAATAAACTATTTTCTACTCTATATAGTTTAGTTGCTACATATTCTATGTAGATCTTTAGTTTTTAGTACTAAAACTTTTATTTATTACATCTTTTGCCATAAAATTATGTATGAAATATTATACGTTCTAATAATTTTTCTTTTATCTGACAGAGCGTATAGTTTTGCTGGGCTACAAAAAAAATAAAAAAACGGTTATATTAGGTATCATGATACAGATATGGGCCAAAACTAGTACCTATAAGGGTGGTCATAAATTAGAAACATAATCCTCAATATTTATGTGTGTAGTGGTCGTTTTAAACTTGATTTGGGCACTAGTTTTTGTTTTCTTTAATATTCATTTTCTAAAAGGGAGAACGGGACCTAAATAATGTAATAAGTCGGTTTTAATGCGCAACAATAAATAAAAAAAAAGGGAGTTCATTTATTTTATTTAAATACTTTTGTCCACAGCAGACAGCAGTGCAATGGAGAAAGCGGGATTTTTGCATATATTTGCTGAAATCCTGGGGAATACTAAAGGTTTAAATTTTTTGGTACCCAGAACCCAGGACTCGGGCCGGCTAATGGGAGAGGGCCTGTGTGGTGGTTTATTTCCCAAATCTCTAAGATTTTAAAGTGACCTGACAGAGATCGAAGAAATGTTCTGTCAACTGAATAAAATTGGTAACAAGGGAGCATCGAAAACCTGCCTGCTTGGATATGACGGAATTTGAATTAGGACCTACAACGCAAATACACTAAAAATACAACCCGTGAAGATATATTCTTTCTAAATATTTTTTTGATAACTCAGATTTTCAATAATTGAGTGGTTTTGACAAAGCTGTCATTCTCTAAGTTATCTGTTACACAATATACTTAGAACAATACATGCGAATATTTTTGAATGATTCACCCTTTTTACAATTTGCATAATATAACGTCTGCATGAAAAAGTGATTTCAGATTGAGCTGATAAACTGGGCGTTTAGCGAATTGCTATTGTCATTTGTCCTCATGACCAATGAGCGACTTTTACTACCGACAGGAGCCCATCTGCGACCGACGGACATTCCCTAAATTAAACCCAAATCGACCATCCATTCTCGGGCAGTGTACCACCTGCAACAAAATCCATAATTTACTTTTTGTTTGTTATTTCGTAAATTATTGTAGAAATAATCTACTTACCTTAATTAATTCATTTGAATATAAAGGAATATAAGAAATTTATTTTATCGAACGTATATGCAACATCAGTGTCACTTTATCTGTCAAAGTAGTGCTGATTGAATATCATATGTTCCAAACTTTTTGAGGACAGGATCAGTTCCTGATCTAGTTATTTGGGCGTTCCAGGTAAAGATAGTATTTACCACCCTTTAGCTTAAAATTTGAGTGCTCAAAACAGTGTTTTATGTCATTTATATAAAGTACAATCAGGAGTGGTCCCAGGTGACTTCCCTGGGGTAGACTGATTGTTAAGGACATTTTGTGATCGATCTGTAATGTACGACCAAACCCACTTTACCACCAAATAAGGCAGACCGACATCAGCCAGGCGCTAAAAAAATGTCATGATCTATTTTATCAAAAGCCTTGCTAATATCTGTATACACGGTGTCAACCTGTACTCGATCATCCATCCTAGCTCCTATGTACTTCGTAAAATGAACTAATTTTGTTTCTGTACAAATCCATCCTATGTTCGTTTTTATTGCTATGGGTTTAATAAAACTGACACACTGTTTGAAAAAGTGAAAACAAAATAATAATCTTAATTAACAGAAACTTTCAAAACATCCCTTCATTACAGAAGAAATAAACAAATAAATTGTATATCTAAATAATTGTTAAAGTGTGACGTGATTAAAATTTAGAAACAGATTTAGCGAAGTTATTTATACGTTGTTAGAGAAAATCTTATCGTTTCACACAAAACTAAACCGAGCATTAAATCTAGCAGGGGACAAAAGTAAATTATAAAATGAATATTCTGCGGTGAACAT
Source organism: Apoderus coryli (assembly GCA_911728435.2). Taxonomy (NCBI): domain Eukaryota; kingdom Metazoa; phylum Arthropoda; class Insecta; order Coleoptera; family Attelabidae; genus Apoderus; species Apoderus coryli. Next base: position 11,433,017 of record OU452210.1, read on the forward strand.
AAGCGTCTGGTCTAGAATTATTAAATTCAGCCCTTAGATAGGTGTAGTAAATTATTCAAATAAGTTGATTTATTGCAATTCCGGCTATTATTTTGGTTAATTGAAAATATTATAAATAACTTTAAAGTTGAAATGGAGCGTAATTAAATTGCCTTCTTAAGCTTAAGGCAACAACTCCCTGGCCCTTGATTTCAAGAAGAAGAATATTGAAATGGCCAAATAGTCTATCAAATACTGTGACGCGGTGTGTATCTGGTCAGGACGCGAAACTACAAACTCATGAAATGTGCTGAAATGGAACTCCATATTTTAACAATGTAAAAATGTTGTTATTACTCGGATTCTTGCTGTAAATCTATGATTGATTCAAGTTACAGTTAGTTAAGGTGTTTATTGATCCGTTGAGGGAAATTTAAAAATCATTGAACGTCAATTGCAATATATATACTCACCGTCCGTCGTTTTATATACGATCTGGACCTCTCTGGGGTTAAAACTTGTGGGCCACGATCAGAGACTACACCTGGAAACTCCTTCGTGGGCCGAACAAAACCGAAGTTTGTCGCACAACTAAGTTTAGTGAGATATTCCTTACTTTTTCCAGGGTTAGCCTCTCGACAGACGTGAGTCATATAATCTCTTACACAGCAGCAGAGGATATGGTCAAAGTTAAGCTACTAATAAAGATAACCAATTTGATAATTACATTTTTCGTTTTATTATTATCAATTATTATTTTTAATTTGCATTTTTATCAATTTTTTATAATATTCACCCTTTATTGCTCTACGTCTATGCTTGTGAGGGCGAAGAGCGGCAACAAGAGTTAATTTTGCATTCAGTGCGAATATGATCTGAACGTTCTTTCTTCTGTAAGGACGGAAAATTCTGTCTCGGCTTATCTCTTCTTTTGTCCTGAGAATTTCCATCAGGATCTCGAGAGGAAACAATGCTTCATCGAGATACCAAAATGGATTCGCCTAATTGGGAATTGAAAAACAGTCTTTTTAGTATACAGAGACAAAACAGTTGAGTGTAAAAATAAATGATATTGAACTCGGATTGTAAAATTGCTTTTTAGTAATATTGATAGAAATGATAGAGTAAAGATATATTTTAAAATGTTACATTTTCTGTGACAGTATCTAAAATAGGTAGTATATATCATGAATGTCAATCGTTGGATATATCGCTGACAAAACCACATTACTTTTTTTGGTTCATTGAATAGAGTGCTTTAAAGTTAGAAAAGAATTCTTTCGCCCAACAAACTTACTATAAAATTCAACTCACGACTAACACATGTGAAAATTTTTGAATGCAATTTTATATACTGAAATGACGAATTGCTTTTGTAAAGCTTGCCGTACGCAACACATATTTTTCAGATTTTCCCAATATTAACAATTTATTTAAATTATTGAGATTTGTTTGGAATTGCACGTGAGTTTATTAGTTTTGTGTAAAAAGAATTATTTACCTAACTGTTTATGCTACTATAACGTTTTATTGGTAACAAAAATGAAATAGATCAGAAAGTACATGGAAAGCTTAAATTATAAATTATTCAATACATGTAACATAAAATTCGTTTTAAATTGAAAGTTTTCTATGTTCCTTTACATACATGCTTTTGATAAGTCTAAAACACAATTTGCTTAACTTTTTGATACGCCATAGCAAATAGTGTCTATAGGTAAGGCATATGTTCATATATATACAGGTTGTTTCAGAAAGACATGGCCAAATTGCTAGAGGTGATAGAACTGCTTAAAATAAGTGTAGCTTTTCGAGATACAGGGAGTTAAAAAAAATATTACGTTTAATATTTTTTCTAACTGACTATGCATTATTAGAAATAACGGTCTCAATTTTTTATATGAATGTTACTAGAGACTTGGTAATTGCAAAAAATCATAGCTCGTTTAGTACCCAACAAAAAAGGTAAGACTCTTCGAAAAAAACGCTGGAGGTACCATTTCCAACATATTCTTAACTCTCTGCATATATACACGGTGTCCCTCCGGGAAAGCCCGCGATAAGTATTGAAAGAAGTACGAATGGGAAAACTATGAAAATTTGGGAGTATATTAGACTCAACGAGGATCAGAGACTAAAATATTTTAAGATGGTACCACTTGTAATACCCGAAGCATGTGTCAAAATATGTATAATAAAAGCTAAGTTCAGCGGTTTTTGACTTATGTGGAGACCCAATATTAATTAATTAATTTTTTTCAATAAGGAGGTATTTATTTATTGAGACATTTTTCTTGATCTTCATATAAGGGATGGAGATTTTTTGCCCACTCTGCAACATATTTCGTAATTTCTTTATACAGGGTGGTCAAAAAATATACTGAAAATTAAGCTAGAAAAAACAATTGAAACTCAATTTTTCATTTTTTTTTTAATTATAGGACACGTTGAATGTTTTTATATTCTCTTGAATAATTCTGTTTTCAAATATACAGGGTGAGTCTCGACGAATTTCACGCAGTTTTAAGAGAAAGATATATTTTTTGATTTTATACTACCTCAAAAAGTTTTCTCGGTAATTTTTATCTAGAGTACCTAACGAAAATGTTGTAGGTCATCAATAAATCGAAAAACAAAAGCGATGAACAAATCGTTCAAGATGGCCAAATTCGGTTTACGTCAGTGAGCTTTTCATTTTTTCAAAGAAAGCATCTAGCTTGGGCCACCCTGTACATGTTAAAAATTATTTAGGTAAAAAATTATTATTTAATACCAGCATTACCAAGAAAATGGGGTACACATAAATCTCGATAAAGACCTTTTAAAATGTTAAAAATTTAAAATAACTTACAGACACGTGTGTGTAATTTTATAATATTTTTGCAAATCAGTTTTTGTTTGATATGATTTATTTTTTTAATTATATTTTACTACAAAAGCTATGAAAAAAAATATTAAAAATAGAAATAAAACTATTATTTTCTAATTAAAAACACACCTTGTGTTTTTTTATTTAAACTTTTTATATAAAATTCAACGTGAAGAAAAAAGTTTCTATATTATAATATTGAATATATATCTGTATACTTCTATGTATATCAATCATGATGTGGTTTTCTTGATATGAATCCGATACCCTAGAATGAGTTTTGGCAGAGTTAGTTGGGGAAAACACGACCATTCAATCAGCTCTTGTCCCGAAGGGATACGGACAAATTAAGTAACCTTGGTTGCCGGTTGCCCACATGTAATTAGAATTACTACATCACCCGGTACAAATACCACCTCCTGAGTGCCATAGACTTTCAACCCCTCATCGTATAATATAACCGAGGCATCTATTTCGTCCCTTTCTTCCCCTTTACCACCGTTTTGATGCTTGGATGTCATCGAGTATGATTGCACCCCTAATCAGAAATCATTTATCTTCTGGAAAATTGGAATCGCCAGTTTTAGGGTTAATTTCATTTAGTCTCTACTAGTTATTCACACTGTCGCGTTGTCGAAATTTATTGTTTCACAATAGATTTACATGGATTTATTGAGAGTATCTTATTTTATTAGAGTTTAAAAATAAATGCCACATGACACATCAGACAAAAGTAATGCACGAAATTTGTTATTTTAAAGCAATGTTTTAATTAATTTTGACAGATTTATTTGTAAATGACAAATACACAATCAGGGCTCTAAAGAGAGATGCAAATAAAATGTCAAAAAAAAACACCAAAAATAAAATACCATGTATAAAAATTAAAAACAACGCACAAACAAGACAATAAAAATGTTGTATTCATATATAATTATTATTATTATATCTATTTTGTGTAAAAGAACTATTAGTTATTTTTTGGATTAGGTAGAACATTCATGTCGGCCTATCATTTTTTATATGCATAATCTCATACTTAATAACTTATTTGAATTCTATTAGTTTTGATCATCGAAATATACAAAAGGTACAACCATATGACAAAAAAAAATAATTAAATACAAAAAAGTAATTCTGTTGATGTAGAGTTGGTTGACAGTTGGGCTGCTAATTGGGTGAAATTTAATATGCCTATATAGAGTTAGAACAGCGTCATTGACTTTTTTGTGAATGAGATAAAAGGCTGTGTAAGGGGAAGCAACAAGGATATTATTATTATCAGGGTTGTATTTGCTATTAGTGATATTCATAACAAATATAATATTTATATGCACAATTTTTTTTTAATGCCGATATTCCCATGTAATATTTTATAGCGATAAATATTGGTTTTAATTGTTAATTTTATAGTTTAAAAACAAAACAAACAGTACCAAGTTTTATACAAAAAAAACTTTCATTAAATAATGTGAAGGTACTTAAACTAAATTAACATGTCAAATATTAAATAAATTTATTTTGTAATTTTATTGACTTCAGTTTGAAAGGAAAAACGCCACTAGCTTCAACTACTTGACTTCATAGTTTTTTTTTTGCTTTTTTACAACACCATGACCAGTTTTGCTCATCACTGATTGATTGTATTGTTTTCCTTTTAACAAACGAGTAGTATTTGATACCATCATTTTATAAGTAAATAAAATTGTTGACGATAAAGCAAATGTAAGATCTGATAAATCTCAAATACTGATTACCCATTTTGATTGATTATATAAGCATGAATTTGTGTTAATAGGCAAGTAAAAATAATGTAAATTTTTGGATTCAAATTCAAAGAAAAATACCACAATTCTTCGCCGTTAAATTTTATTGCGAGCACCAAAAAATGTGATTATGATTATGAAAGTGGAGTTATAATTTTAATAATGGAAAATAAAAGTCCAATCTCCACGAAATAAATTTAATTAATAATCGTCAATATAGTTATTTGTAGCTATTTATACCTACATGATTCGAGATTAGACCAGTCTCATCATCAGTGGCGAACAATGATCAAAATTAAAGAAAATTTTTTGTATACATATTTTAGTCAAATATAAATTGTATTTTCTAATATATTTATAGTTCACTTTCTTTCCGCGTACATAAAAGTTTGAGATTTTAATTTCCAAAAACAATTCTTCTGCATCTGGAAACTTAGTTTTTTCGTATTTAACAATTATTTATGGACTGTTAGCCTAATCCGCCGCTGTACAATCAGTGATATATCTGATGGTAAATCTCTATTAAACACTACATATGCAATATATGAAATACACCCCCTGTTTTTTGATTTCGTTGCGGTCTTAGGCTGGAATAAAGGTCGACCACATCATATTCACGCAATTTTTTGATATTCGCCCACAAGCAACCCCCTTATATACATAAAGTTTTTATTTCTGTTTCATGACCATTGTACTTTTTAACAATGAGCACAACGTATTCTTCTATGATTATTAAAATGCCGCGCCGTATTGGTGCTTAGTTTAATTATTATTACAGAGGAACACCTGCTCTATATTTCATGCTGAATTATTACCCAAAAATTTGGAAATTGCTTGCATGCATTTGACGTAAAAGCAACATAAAAACCGCTTGCATCTGATTTTGTGCAAATTAGTAGTATTGCTATTGCCAGGCTTAAACTCACTTTTAAATTACTTTCCTGTACAGGGAAAGTATTATTGTGAACGCGGTAAGAAATTGAGACAAAGACGGATATAACAATTTTGAAGTTCCTTGAAACGATTAAGACCATTTCCAGATGGAAGTCTGTTGAGCTAAATTTTGGTGTTTGATTTTGGGGGAGTTCTAGGATGAACCCATTAGTTTTTGAAATCGCTTTAGCCCTGTGATAGGGGTGGACACAACTGCCAAATTCTCAAATAGCAGTAGGAGTCGAGTGATACATCATTTTAAAGCATTTTTTGTCTGCTTTACCGTGATAGGTTACTTTGGTTATTTGTGCCCATTATTCTCGAGAAAACTCTTTTTAGAATCTAATAGAAATATCATACAGTAATTTGGAGTCATTGATAGAGCGTCCGCTTCGCATGCGGAAGGTTCTGTGTTCGAATTCCAGCTCTGACAATATATTTTTTTTATAATTTTTGAATAAAGTAGTGAGTTTGTTAGGTTAGTTTAGTTTTTTTACACATGGTGCCTGAAAATGAGTTATTAAAAGATGGAAATGTCTGCACTTGGCTCTACACACTTGGCACACGTCATATCACTTCTAATCGGAGCGTTACTAAATATACAGACCACATTTGGGATGATTTCTTCGAACATAAGGCCTTAAGTTAAATTTTAGTATATTTCATAGTCTGTCCAAGACAAATTCCCGGGGCCCGTAAGAACTGGGGAAGAATGATCAAGAATATTCTAAAATAAAATATTTTTGAGGACTTGTAACATATATATATATATATAAGGTACATTCGCTGCAATATTAAGAAAATCGAAATATCGATCTGTTTAAAAACACAAAACAAAGCTATTTTTGTAAACTTTAACTGATGAGGTTTCAATTCATTAAACTTTTGTCTGTAATTAATATCTAATTATTGATTGATGTTTTATGTTTTAAAAAAACTAAAAAACAAATTTGTCCTAACTAGGTAAAACGACATATACATATATATCAGATTTAGTGAATTTTCGCTCTTTGCGGATGATCTGAAAATTTATAGAACTATAAGCAACCTACTTGATAGCGTTACACTACAAACCGATTTGGATAGTCTCTATAACTGGTCATGGCAAAACCTCCCTCCATTTAACATAGAGAAATGTAAGAAAATGACGTATACCTACTCAAAAAACATAATCGAATATCAGTACAAGTTAAAAAGATCTTCTCTTCAAAATGTACCTACAATCCATAAAATATCTTGGCATCATATTTGACAGTAAGCTTACATTTACAGATCACATAACTGTTCATCAATGTTACAAAAAACTGGGTTTTATCATGCGAAATTCAAAAACTTTTAAAAACGGAAAAACTTTTACAATTCTATATACCGCGCATATACGGTCAAAACTGGAATACTGTAATGTCGTATGGTCGCCTTTATACACAAAATATGCGATAATGATAGAAAAAGTTCAAAAAAAGTTTATACGAATTGTCGCATTTTTTACTCAATGAGGAACATACTTCGGACTACAAAATAACCTTAAAGATTTTGACTTAATTTCTTTATGTAACAGACGAACAATATCAGGTCTGCTATACCTACTTATTTAAAATCATCCACAACATGGCAAATGATTGCTGGTCATTGCAATCTCAGAATTTCTCAATTCCCATATCTAAAACACGCCGCAAAAATAATCAGACATTTTTGACAATAGCTGCAAGAACAAACTATCAATATAAATCTCCTATTAATATTATGATAAGAAACTACAATTCATTTCAAAAGATCTCTGATATTTATGGAACTACCTACAGAAAGTTTAGATTTCCAATAATTTGTTACTTAAAATCTTTGTCAGATTAACCTTGCTGGGAATATGAAAATAAATTTATCTAATTAAGTATTAGTTAATAGTAAATTACCCAAAGTGTTGTACACTACTAGTTAAGTTAGTTTTTAAGTTTTAGGTTAGGTTCTGTTTTATAAATAAATATTTACATTGTTTCATAGTTCCGAAATCTACACTAATTGGGAAATTATATAAATATATAGACATAGTAGGTTCTATGTTCAGATTAGATGGCCTGCTATATGGCTATTTCCCATGTTTAGTGGCAACATGGTAATTGAGGTGAACTGTAACTGAGAAAGGAAAGTGGCAACTTTGACTGATGATGATGTCGAATTGCAGGGCTAATGTAATTGCTGGTGTCGCTGAGTGGTGGGCCAACAACCCTCCAATGGACGTAGAAAGTTTGCACTAGAGGGATTTTAGAGAGATGAATTCTTTTTAATTTATACTAGTATAAGTTGTTAGATAATTATTTGGCGTTGGTAGACAATTATTCTCTTAGAATATTACTTTTTAAAACAGATATGTGTATTGACTAATCATCAGAAGTTCTGCAACATATTTCTGTTAGCCAAAACTACCGAGTATGTAGTAGCAGTCCTACCGAAACTTTTCTGCAACTTTACAGTGTCGTCAATATTTAGATCAAGAGTTCGGACAACATTGAATTGGTTAGTCTTGGTTCTAAAATCTCTATCTTTAATTGGTTATCGATAACAGAGCGTCAATGTGGTCTACAAAATACTATAGCTTTTGAGTTCTCAGAATGCATTGTCAGACAATTAGCCAACAAAACAAGTTGTTTTAAATTTTTGTGCTGTTTTGCATTATTCAATCACATTATTCCAAAGCTACACATTACTCTTCACCAGTCCAATGACAACAACGGATATCTACTTTATAAAATGTCATGACAAATTCTCAATGAAACTCTTGTCTTGTTAGTTCTCTGCTCAATAGTGTGATTTAGTGAATAAATAAAGAGTTTTTCGAGTGTGTTCGCTAACTACTAAAGAATATACGGATATACAACTAGTTTATGCCTACTCGAGCAGCATCATATGAGATCAAAGAGAAACGGGCTCAACTGTGAAAAAAAACTCGTAAGAAGACCGAGACAGAAAATTAAATTATTTTCATTCAGAAAAGTTGTACTTATTGCAAGAAACAGATTTTCCAACTAGCGTTAAATTTTAAAAATGGATGCATATCCATTATATTTTGTTTTACGCCGAAGCATCTTCAATTTCCATAATGCTTTATTTTGGTAACAATCCCCGTGTCATTAAAAAGGTGAGACACCAGGATCAATTTAGCATCATTGTTTGGATAGGATATCTTGAAAATTATCTAATAGCCTGATCATCTAAATGAGAACAAAACATTTTACCAGAGTTGTTCATTTAGACATTCTACGAAACCTTCTTCTTCTATGACGCTGATCCAGAGCCCCCCATCGTCCCTACCGTCTCCGACACCGGCAGGTGTCAGATGAGCATGGCCGCTGTTTTAGTTCTCATCCACTCCATACTCCGCATGGTCAGTGAGTGAGAACCCCAGACTCATGTGCCCTAAGCAGACGCAACGACCCGAGTATGACTTCCTTCTGCATCCTGCTTGTTTTCTGCCATATTATTATTATCTCAAGACGATTTACGTCTACATTACACCAGGAATGCTTCAGAACGTCGGAAACTGCTTTGAACACATCCTATATTACTGTATAGAATTAGAAGCCAACATTTTGAAAAACTTGTTAAAGTAAAAATTTGATAAGTAGATAAATTTTCCTTATTTCGTTTTCATTGCCCCAATTCCTGCAATGCTTATTTTAGATAAAAAATAGCAATTTAATTCTCTACAGTTTAGTTATGCAGTTTGTATTTTCCTCTCACATCTGTGACAACTGGCGTAAAACTACCCTCTAGTTTCTATACAGCAACGTTCTTCTTTTCGTAATACGGTCAACAATTGCGGGAGCTTACATCATATAACATTATATTATAAATGTCAAGTTACCTACCCTATGTTATGTAACAAAACACAAGTGCCTTGAGATTAAATTTATTATCAAAAACAGCATCTCTAAAAATTATTTTCTTCGAATCCAAAACTAGTAACATGAAAAAAAAAAATGGAAATGTGAATACAGGAAAATGTAGAATAAATTTGAAATCGAAATTGTTCAGAACATCCCTAAAATGACCGCAGGCTTTCAAATCAGCAAAATATGTTAATGTATTCTTGAAAATAGGGTGATAAAATTTCTGTCATACGTTTACCAGATTTCTGTATCTTATAAAGATTTTTTTATGTAATCCTATAGCTCATATTAAAAAGTCATTTTAACCGGCGTGAGTATTTTTAACCCTACTAAGCCGGGGTTGTAAACGTTGAAAGAACTTGAAGAATGGACCGTAACAAGCTTGTGAGTTGAATTTAAATGAGCTACAAAACGAAAATTAATTTTTATCTTTGATTAGGTACATCTACACAGTGTGGCAAAAAATTATGTTAACAAATATATATCTACCTATATATTTTGACGACTTGTGTCAATTCTGCCCGATTTAGTTCAAGTGAATAGTATTAAAATAAAAATAAGTATAAATTTGGAGTTTTTTTTAGATATAATAATGTTATAATATTTGTTTTATTATTGTGGAAATTGAATAAGTTCAATTTGTTGGAAAAGCAAGTATCTAATCATATTCTAGGTCAGATTTAATTAAATCTGTGACTTAACTGTGTAAATAAGATTAACCTATGAGAGGAAACATGAAAGGGTCCAAATGTATCTGATTTAAGATTTCACTGACTTTGTAACTCATTGTCTTACAAAAATTCATTGGTGAGGTGTTTTAACCCAAACCAATATATAAAGCGAGAGCGAAAAATTATAAAATTGTGGTTATTAGTTAAGAATTTATATTAAAGCATTAATAATGAAGATATATTAATAATAATAAAAATATAATATATATATAGTATATAATGAAAAATAATAAAAATTTTCAAAAATGTCAAAATGACATCCACATTCAGGGTTTCACATGGATTTTATTGTGACGTTGAATTAAACCAGACTGCTGAAGTATACTTTTGTTTAATTATGACTAGAAAGTTAAATCTATTGGGAACACATTTTAAGAAATAAGTAAATGCTTTTAGGGTAGGTATTGCAACAATATCATTTTTAAAAATAAATATTTTTATGCAACAATTGATTTATAATTCAATTTAAAACCACGTATATCAATTAATTCATCTGAAATATCCATTTTAATTTATCTGTAGCATCTTTGGCAGCTGATTGTATGGTTATCATCTTATTATTTGTATAATTTCTTTCAGATTTTCCACTATTAACATCCAAATTTGCTTCCAAATTACCGGAAAAATATAGAAAATGTTGATATGCAACAAATATACAGGGTGTCCCAAAACACATTCCCCAACCTTTGGGGGTAGAATCTACGACCGAAAATCACTTATGTCAAAATTTCGAAAAATGTCTCCTTATGAAATTATGACCATTTTGAATATTAAAATGAAGTAATTTTCGAAAATCAAATCAAATGTTCACATTCAAATTATTTATTAACTAAACACATAATAAAACAAAAACATTTCAATTTACAAAGGCAAGTGTTCGAAATCCTCGGCATTTTGTTCAATGCATGCGTACAAACGGCGAATAAAATGGTTTTCTACATGGCCTATTGCTTCGTTTCTAATTTGTCCTAAAGCTCCATAAATGCGAACAATAACATCATCTTCACTGTTGGGTAGGACATGGTAAACCATATTTTCCAGGTAACCCCAAAGCCAAAAGGGATCTAGGAGGCCAAGAAATAGGTCCTTCACGATCGATCCATTGGTTGGGATAACGTCGATTTAATATATCTCAAACATTTCGAGAATAACGGGCATGTTGAAACACAATATTTGGCCGCTGTACTAAGGAGCTTCTTCCAGAAGAGTTGGTACTCTGATATCGCAAAAATTGGCATAGTTTTCGGCGTTTAGTATCCTAGGTAGAGACTGTGGTTCTATTATCATTTTCCCCAACAGACAAATCCAGACATTTAAGCTCCAGCGTGCTTGCTTATGTGATTCTCTAATTTGGTGCTGATTTTCGTAATTCCAACAATGCAAGTTGTCCTGATTGAACACTCCTTGCTGGTTAAAATGGGCTTCATCACTCCACAGTACTTGTTTACAAATGTCTTCATTTGCGTCCAGGCAATTTAAAAAAATCTACAAAATCGTAAGCGCAACTCGCTATCCCCAGGATGCAATTCTTGAATCGGCTTTAGATGATGTGGATGCAGATTTTCTCTTTCCATGAATCGGTTTTTATCAAGGATGACTAGATTTAAATTATTAATTCCAAGTGAAAGATTTGTCTAATTTCAATATTCAAACTGGTCATAATTTCATAAGGAGACATTTTTCGAAATTTTGACATAAGTGATTTTCCTCTTATTTTGGGGCGTAGATTCTACCCCCAAAGGGTGGGGAATTTTTTTGGGACACCCTGTATATACACAAATAAAGATCTAATTGTAACATTCGAGGATTCTTTTTTGCGTTTACCATTATTACGAACGGTCTATAGTACTAATATATTATAATGTTTAGAAAAATCGTTTCATTATTATTGTTAATTTGAATATTCTAAAGCATTTGTCTGATACAGAGGGGTATCAATATTTGGTACACAGTGTAAATATTATAGTGTTTTATAAAACATGTGAACAATTTACCTAAATCTTAAAAATATCAAGGCAACATATAAAGGGAACTCTAAAATATACGTGAGCTGCATTCAAACAGTTAAATTCTTACATGTGTTGTTTTATATTTTTCTTAGACAATAAATTTTATTCTCGTGGGCAATTGCCTCGATTGTTGACCCCCAGTTCTTGGTTGACCAAACAAAACCATCATTTCAATTAGCAGCACCAATTTTTGGTCCCTTGAAATAAAAGACCCTAATTGACTTAAATGGGTTTGTTAACACTCAATAAATGTTCTTTTTCTTCGTTACATTGAAATTTGTGTAAACAGAAATAAGTATGATGTCAGAGTTTATAAAGAATTTTAAAGGAAAATGAGATTAATGTTTGTGACAAGTACATTTTTAGCCAATTTGATGAATATAATATGTTTAAGGGTTTAGTTATTGTAGAATTATTCAGTGGTTAGTATAGTAGTAATGCTAATGATTTTTAGAGACATTATTCGCGAGGTAGGAAAATCACTTTATACTAATTTGAAGATTAGCATTGGTTCAAGTTGTTGAATGATCGATGAGCAGTGTAGGAACTGTGCATTCCATAGTTCCTGGTCATGGTCAGAATATGTATTCTAATTTATTTGCCCAAGGTTTGATGGCTATGAGGGAAAGGGTAACTCTTTTGACAGAACCAAGGATGATGAATCAGTTTTCGCGTCATGCGCGGTCACTGTAGCTTTGTATATGATGCAACTGTAGATATAAGGTATTCTTCATTCTTCTATAGTCAGTTGACCTGTTGACAACTTAACAATTATAGCAGTATTATTATTTTATCATCAGCTATACGCCGAACACATGCGTCACACGAGGAAACCCTTCAAAAATTATAGGAATGGTGTTAACGAACTATTTTATTAGTTATTCTAACTTGAGGTTTGGAATATTCTTTTAAGCTGGATAAATATATTCATTCGGTCATTGAAAGTCCGCCAAGGCCAAGCTTATAATGTTCACTGAACTTGCATCGTTGTTCCAAAAGGCTTTATGTTAGTACTTTATTTTTGTTAATTATATTATTGGTGTCAAGAGCTATTTGCTGATGATTTTTTAGTCCTCTTAATTCAGATGACGTTCCCGATAAATTTCTAATTGCTTTCCTCAAACCGGCTGTTTCTAAAGTGAGGAAAACCACCATGTAAGACTAACGAGTTGCAAGTTAGTGAATGCTCGATTGAGCAAAAGAATATAGATTACCGTAGACATCATATTGATCCTTGGGATGAAAATAGCGAAAGTTTGGTATCAAAGCTTCATTTTATGGTTTATCAGTAATTCAAAAATCTTAAACCGGTAAATTTGAAAAATCATGAAATTCATTATACATTCCATATCATTCTTAGTTTATACAAGTAAACTATTTAGGTCAGTCCGGAGAAGATAAAATAATATAGAGTTATAAATTCGTGAAAATCATTGTGTAGCAGGGAAATCCATAGAATATTCAAAATGATGTGTCAGCAGTAAGTAAAAAATTTAAACAATAAAATGTAACCAAATATCATAGGTATATTTAGGGATATACCGGATATATACAACGATGTTATCATGTTAGTGATTTGCTAGGGTGAAGACCCTTAATGCTTTGTTCTCACTTTTGAATTTGGGGTGGTCTACCACTGATAACAGAAAGCCAGTAGTATTACATTTTCGATCTGACAACCCAAAACCTATTCCCTTAGGTTAATTTACATATGTAATCTTTTCGATTTCTCTCATTTTTTCGCTGGTGTCTTAAAGTTTTTTTTGTCTTAAATTTGAATAAATCCACCACATAACACCCTTTTATTCTCCTGTTAACACATAATTTATCTAGATTTAACATAAATTTTACGATAGAAATTATCTGATTGCTTGAATATGAGATTTATTGTAGATTACCAAATCTATGACGTAACGTGAACAGACAAAGGGTAACTAATATGGTTTTTGCACCCTTACACTACTATTCAAATAGATAAGGGTAGATGGAGAACTTCTTCTAATTATATTATATCGAGGGTCACATATCAGAACTAAATTAACCAAATGGTACTGTTATAATAATAATAATAATAATAATAATAATATTTATTTCCAAATTTCCAAATACAAATACAAATCAAAATATACATATAATATCAGAATGAGTGGAAACAAACATTAGAGAAACAAATATCTCCTTATAGATAAATATGAAATTTTCTAAAGAAATCAAAATGCTCGCATTTAGCAAAAACGCTGATGCGCTTGTCCGCTAAATACGCGCAAAAAGAATATCGCACTTATAAATAATATATTGTGTTATACAGCTCGTGTAGTTTCATATTAAAAAAGAGTACATTATAGCCACTCTAATTGACTTAAAAAATATCAAATATTAAATAAAGCGTTTTCTATAACTTATCAAAAAAATACATAAAAAAAAAAACATATTCTTATATTGAAAAAAAAAAAAAAAACAATAACCCATGGAGACTTCAGCTTTTCGAATTATCGACCATTACAGAAAAAAAAAAAACACAGTTACATCAGTTCAACAAGGTAGGATTATTTTTCTTTAGCCAGCTTGATATTTTATACCTAAAAGACCCACGCGAGATACATAATCGTAGCTCATTTGGCAACAAATTGAACAGCTTATGTCCGACCACGAGAAACATTCTTTGTCCAATAGTTCTCCTTGCTCGGGGAACACGCACATTATGGAGTGATCTTTGCCTTGTTAAATGACGGTATTCCGGTAAATTCAAAAATAGTTTGTGTTTGTTTAGGTGTACTATAGAACATTTATAAAATATTTCCCTGATGGTCAGGACGCTACAATGTCCGAACAATCTGGCGGTAGGAAATCTAGTGTCCAATTTAAAAATTATCTTCAATATCCTCTTCTGTGTTAAGATCAATGGCTTTAAGTGTTCACTATAAGCTCCGCCCCACCCAATTATACCATAGGACAATAGAGACTGGACCAATGCATAATATAGGGATAAATTTTGTTTTTTTGTGAGAATGTGAGTAGTCTGTTTAAAAATATATATTAGCGATCGTAATTTTTTCGTCAGATTCTGAATGTGAATATTCCACTTCATATGGCTGTCCACCATTACGCCCAAATATTTAGCGCAATCTCTTCGTTGAATTTCCCAAGAGCGATTTCTTTGTGGCAGGTCAATTGTAATCTTACTTTTTGGTGGAACTTTAGTTTTATTGTTTGTAAAATTTACGTACGTCGTTTTGTCCAAGTGAATTGTAAGCAAGTTTTTATCAAACCAATGACAAATTTGTCGCAGACCGTCCTTCATTCTGCCCTCGACTTCCTCCCAATTTGTCCCTTCTACAAACAATGCAGTATCATCGGCGAAGGAAAATACATCTCCAGTACAATCCAATTGCAATAGACCATTTATATAAATGAGGAATAATATCGGACCAATCACTGTCCCCTGTTGAACATACAATTTTAAAAAATGCAGGAAATACGCCCAGTTAAACATTATGCAGCTTTTCAATCAAATACGATATGATAGTTCTCTAAGAAATATTGCGATTGTGCAGTCAAAAACGCACATCGGACGTTAAAAATTAAATTAAATTTTTCTAACTAATCTTTTATATGTCTGAAAGTTCCTGCTATGATTAAATATCTGCTGCTAATCTGCTCATTTGTTGTATCTGACGCCTGTTAGTGTTTTGTCCCTTATTGTGCCTAAAAAATCACTGAAACAAACAGTTATCATAAAAATAAACGACTGTGTCTCATAAACTAGATACTGGTCCTCAATCCTGGGAAAACCTTCATTAGAGTTGGTTCAGTCGGCCTCAACCTCATGAAGATTATACAAACCTGGGTTTTCTGTGGATTCTAATGTATGGGGATACCTGCCACAAAAGTATTTTGTGGAGAAATATTTTAATATCAAGTTCAGAATTAATTAACTCCACTTAATCTAATAATTAACATGCATGTAATTGCTGTAGTAGGGATGAGTAAAGGAAGGGAATTCTGAATTAGTGAATATTATGTGTCAAAGAGCTGATGAAGAATGTATTTAAGCGGCTAGGTAAATGTAGTAATATTTTTTAACTATGCTAGAAAAGACTAAGACACTGGCTTATAGCATCTAAAAGAATGATTTGCTTGTATAATGTTTATTTATTTGAGTTTAAACGTTGAATTGATACTAATTAATAATAATGAATTATCCGTATCTGTAATAAAAACAATTTCGCTTCTTTCGGTTATGTTACTTCTAAATCATATTGCCTACGTTATAACTCTCAAACAGGGCATAAAACGACCAATTTGGTACAACTAAGATATAAGGACAGGCATATTGGTGCAGAGAAGCGACTGAGGTAATTAAAAATATGATAAACGAGTGTGGTGGAACAGAATGAGGTTATTTTTAGACAAGGTAGTATATTTTCCAGCACTCCTGATTGTTCGTTGTATATCGGATGTCTTTGCTTTTATGACTTATTTATGCAAATTTTCAACTGCTGCTCTCCGATAAAGTATTAGAATGAAAAGTGTCCCGCTCCCAAGTAATTATACCCAGTTTCTGTTGACGCAATCTAATTAATATAGGTATTTATCTTACAAATTAAGACGGCTCGCTTACTATGGCAAATACCGGCCCAGTTTAGTGATTAATTACATAAGATATCGTTCATCCCTGAGTCCCTGTGTATAATTCTCGGTAAATTTCGGTTACCCTCCCCCAATTTCTATTGCGGTTGTATGGTATTGTACAATATTGTATTGTGTACAGCGTACAGACTATGTTCTACCGTAATCATCTTAATTTCTGACTTCTTGTGATGGCTACAATTTCTTGTATCATCAATGCAGGTCCGTCCCTAAATTATTGCACACAAAACTACTAGAGTCAAAAGGTCATGAATGCCACTTGGATAACCAGTTTTGTGGTCTAAAACCACAGACCAAAACAACATTATTCAGCAATTGTCCAGAGCGAGTGCTTGTTCCTCACACAAACATATAATAGATTGACAGAAATCATTCACCATTATGGTTTAATTATCTGCTGAGAATGCTAACAGTGTTAGCGAAACGCACGCCGAGATTTATAAAGTGTTTCGGTGTCAGGCCAGAGAATGACTTCTCTGCTACGGCACTCTTGGCGAGCCGTACTGCCTGTAGCCACAACGGTGCGACAACTGAATAGACGACTTTGATCTCGTTATATGTCGCACGAAGGGGCCTCCATCCCACGACGTGAAGCGTCGTCTAGGATGCGAACCTACGATCTTACACATGTTCAGACTCATATCGACACCACAGCAACAGATTGCAGGACTGTCAAAAGGTCATGAATGCCACTTGGATAACCAGTTTTGTGGTCTAAAACCACAGACCAACACAACATTATTCTTTGTTTAGGTCTGAGCAATTGTCCAGAGTGAGTGCTTGTTCCTCACACAAACATATAATAGATTGACAGAAATCATTCACCATTATGGTTTAATTATCTCCTGAGAATGCTAACAGTGTTAGCGAAACGCACGCCGAGATTTATAAAGTGTTTCGGTGTCAGGCCAGAGAATGACTTCTCTGCTACGGCACTCTTGGCGAGCCGTACTGCCTGTAGCCACAACGGTGCGACAACTGAATTGACGACTTTGATCTCGTTATATGTCGCACCAAGGGGCTCCCATCCCATGACGTGGAGCGTCGTCTAGGATGCGAACCTACGATCTTACACATGTTCAGACTCATATCGACACCACAGCAACAGATTACAGGACTGTCAAAAGGTCATGAATGCCACTTGGATAACCAGTTTTGTTGTCTAAAACCACAGACCAAAACAATATTATTCTTTATTTAGGTCTCAGCAATTGTCCAGAGTGAGTGCTTGTTCCTCACACAAACATATAATAGATTGACAGAAATCATTCACCATTATGGTTTAATTATCTCCTGAGAATGCTAACAGTGTTAGCGAAACGCACGCCGAGATTTATAAAGTGTTTCGGTGTCAGGCCAGAGAATGACTTCTCTGCTACGGCACTCTTGGCGAGCTACGGCTACGCTGCCTGTAGCCACAACGGTGCGACAACTGAATGGACGACTTTGATCTCGTTATATGTCGCACCAAGGGGCCTCCATCCCACGACGTTGAGCGTCGTCTAGGATGCGAACCTACCATCTTACTCATGTTCATACTCATATCGACACTACAGCAACAGATTGCAGGAGTGCCCAATTGTCATAGACACTATGCTATTGGGTCGGACTTCAGTATCTCTCAGAGGTCATATGATTGCTGACGTGCAGCAGCATTATCACGTTAAAAAACCCTAGAAATGTACCTACTACTATTTTATGAGGAGGGTATTCAAAAACTGGTGCCACGTTATGACAAGTGCCTCAATATTCACGGAAATTATGTAGAAAAGTAGATTAAGGTACAGGCTTTCATGTAAAAATAAAATTATTGCGATATCTTTGCACGTCTTTTTTTAATTCCAAAACGGTACTTACTTAAAAAACATGCCTCGTATCAAAGATGTCGTAGAAGAATTCTTGGAATTAAATGGCAGGACCGACGAACAGACATAAGCGTTCTGCAGGAAGCTGAAACAAGTAGTATTGAGGCGACGATTATAAGGCATCAGGTGGATTGGCCACGTAATCCGCTTGCCAACGGAACGCCTTCCGAAGAGCATCCTTTATGCACAGCTAAAATTCGGCTCACGAAATCAGGGATGACAGCAAAAGAGGTTCACGGATGTTCTCAAGACCGACATTAAGAAGTGTGGCTTGGATGTGAAGAACATATGGAAGCAGATCGATAACGACCGACTGAGATTGAGGCGTACAATTTACGAGGGCCATTAAGTATTTTAAGAAGAGCCTCCACGACATGAGGATCAGAAGAAAAAGCATCGAAAGGAGAGAGGACGCATCGATGGGGCAGCGCAACTACAACAGCCGGTTTAGCCATCTTAGGGTTCACAGCAGAAATCCCTGAGTTGGAATAATTCATACTGATGATGACGCCAAAGGTTATACTCATCGATTATAAGAAATCATTCAGTTGTAGTGGCTTAGCGATGCTACGACAAACTAAATATTAACTATACTGACCCTAATCGAAGAAAGGTGCTGGGAATTTGTGCCTGCTGAGCTACAACCAACAAATTTTTATCAAAATTAGTATGGACATGTTTTTGAACGTTGGACGAAACTGGCTGAAAAAAAAATCATAGTCATTACGTTGATTTTACGATGACTTTGAAACTTTAGGTAGGTACATTAGAAAAATATATTAAAAGTTTAAAAAAATCAATTCCAATTAAAGTTAAATAAAATACAAATAAGGATTGTAAATAAATAAATTCGTGGTTAATTTATATACAAGTATAGTCCTTTAATATTGATAAAAGTAAATATACTCATACATTCATAAATGATTCTGGGATACTGGAATTCTACTAGAGCATGCAGCATAAAATCTAAGGAAGCCTTAAATTCAAATGCAGATGACGAATTTGTTTTTCTTTTTTACTATACAGGGTGTTCTTAAAGTAACGGAACGGGCTATTATTTTGAAAATGATACATCTGATTTATGTTGAGCAATTTTATTGCGAAAACTGCCGCGGCAGCGCCACCATTTAAGTCATGTTTGTTTCAAATTGCAACCCCTATTTTTAGGGCACTTTTGAGTTGCTGCTGTCGTCCTGAGTACAATGATGGGCCACATGTGGGCAGTATAATTATAAAATAAAAAGTTTGCGTATAGAAATTTGGTAAGGTCTGCGAAACCGATTAAGATTAAATCTATTGTTTGCGCTTGGAAATTAAAACTACTAGTTTTGTTTTTCATTATAATATTTTGATAGTTGAATTTTCCTTCGAAGGTATTGCTCCTATACAGTTAGTGGTTACAGGTCTCTTGTTTCCTTAAAGCGGATATTTTTCAGGAAATATATCAAAATAAAAACACAGCGGGACATTTTTATATTTATGCGAACAGCATTTCCCCTGAAACACACACATGTTTTTAAAGTACTTACCGAGGGGATATAAAATTCCGAAATCTCATTTTTTAGTGCAATTTCGTAAAGTAAATGACACGAAACGAATATAGTTTCCTCAGAATGTATTCGTACGATTTTGGATAATGTCACAAATATCATATTATTTTATATAGTCCTATAAAGTTCATCCAACTTTTAAATTTGTGCCTATTGAAAGAAAACTTTTTCCATATTTGATGTTAAATGATATTTTTACGATTTCTTTAAACGATAGGTTTTTTATATAAGAACTGAATAAATTGTATTTACTTGTGTCCGCATGTGATGAAATTATTTGTGATTGAGTAGTGGTATTTTTGTTGGTGCATTCAGATCAGTAAATATTTGTTGTAACTCTACTGAGATACCTAACCTAACTAGAACTACTTTATGAGTTAATTTTTAGTAAATTTCAGTTTAAAACGATATGTTTTCAGCAAATGTTTTACTGTTTTACTCAGAATCATTAGGCCACATTACATATCACTAGAATAAGATAATAAAGCCTTATTATTAAATGGACGAAGTCTAGGCAAATGCTAATCACACACAAAGTATACATAATACAAAACAAAAAAAGAAAACAAACAAAATAAAACAATCTAAAGTAAACTACAAATAATTTAAAATAATATAAACATCTCAAAATAAAAATAAAATAATAATACAATAATAAATCCCATTGACATGAAAGAAAATGTTCCTAGAAACATGGCTGTTCTAAACAGGGGCATTGTGAGCTTATTTTGGTGGATCATCTGGCATCGTCTGACGAAACACATTCTTAGTCCTCAAATAAGGTGGTCCAGAAGTGTGAATGACGCGTTTAACACTACACATAAACAGATATTTAAAAATATTACCCATCTTCAGCCAGCGCAATGATCGAAATGAGGGCGTCACGTGTCGGCAACAAGAGTTCTGAATCTACTGAACTCTTGCAGAATTCAAAACTTCCAAACACGGGTAGTAACATGTGATGCCATAGGAAGTCCTCGTGATTCCCAATGAATGACAAAGGGTTTTGTTCATTTTTGTTGTCAGGAATTTCCTACCAGCATATAGCAACTTCAAATGAATATAACATTGCTGAGTTACGTAAGACACATGTTGTTCAAAACGTAGGCTCTCGCCAAAGCAGTGGCGGCTGGTCGGGGTAGGCAAGGTAGGCACACTAAATTAAATACTCAATTTATTATTATTGACTCCATAATTTAAAAAAAATCATATTGATTCTTATATGAATTTAATTTATTTCATTTTCTTCCTTAAACCTTTAAAACATCCCCTTTAATTCAATAATTATCTGTAGGTATAATATAACTACCGCAAAATAGGTTTACCGCTGGTGCTATAACCCACTACTGAGACTTCGCATTTTTACAGGCAACTGTTATCGTCGCCTACACCGTATACTCAAAATGGTTGTACTTTTTCTTGAATATATTTAAATAAATGTACAGAAAAAACTGGTGGTGATTGAGAACTTTTATATAATACCTATTGAAATAATATGTGTGCTATTGCGTAGGAACGTGTTTACGTTGAGCTTAGGCACCTACCCCGGCCGCCTTCTATCTATTGTAGATAGGTATAATAGGTATACTATTTGCACGAATTTCGATTTGTCCGTTAGGTACCTATATTTTCATATTTTTGTTTACTGTTCTTGTTTTGTTACATTACGTTTGAACTATTTGTTCGTTTGTTGTTTAAATAGGTACTAGTGCCATTTATTAAAAAGACTATGTATTTAATTATTTAATAATAATAGTAATAATATTTTGACTAGTACAAGTAAAGTTTAGTGGTTGTGCCGCACAACTTGTTGCGGTAGCGGTAAGTAGTAATTAGGTAGTAATATTAATGTTTATTCAATACAAATAATTTTGTATTTTATTTGTATTTGATTATGTATTGGATTTCCTAGAGTAGTGAATAAGCATAATTTTTAAAAATAAACAAAAATAAGATTTACCTGACGAAACCCGTATTTTAAAGTGTTCTTTTGTACCTTGATAATTTTCTACTTTTCATCTAAGGCGCTTGACCTTGACAATCTAAAAAAAATTTCAACTGTGGCGCCATTTTCTTCATATCCATTTTTTGCTTAGTGCCTACCTAATAAAATTACCCACGAGATGCCACTGCGTCAAAGTATAATCCCAGGTTATTAGCCGACTCGACAAAAGGTATTCGAACTTGATTTATGAAAATTGCCAGGCTTTGTTTCAAAATATTCCTGTTCCTTTTAGGACCAAAAACCATAGTTTTCGACTTAGTAGGATTCAATCGCAAGCTGTGAGGGTTGCATATTCGGAGATGGAGCTCAAGTCGCTATTAATTCTATCAGCACTGCTGCTGATAGAATTAATAGCGACTGCTCTAGGTCAAAATGATAATAAAGTTGTGTATCATCTACAAAGAATTGCGCTTCACAATGCATAACATCAGACAAATCAAACGTATATAATAGAAACCAAAGTGGAGCAAGAACGGAGCCCTGAGGCACTCCCGCCTGTACATATAGTAATGAGGACCACTGAGAATCAACCACAACTTGCTACTAGATTTTGCGTAAGATCAACTCGGGTGCTGATAGCAGTTAATTTGCTGCCCTGCTTTCATATCATCGAATCCCGCTTGTGCCTGAAGGTTGATGAGACTGCGAAATATGTATTGTGTCCCTGCCCAGCCCTAGCCAGTATTAGATTTGCGACATTTGGTTAAGTAGCCCTTCTACCAGCCAGTCTAGAAGTAATAATCTACTTACCCACTCATATCGTGGACCGAGCAATTAACATTTGTCTAATGCCAAAAAAAACTTTCACTGAAATATCGCTTGAAACTAATGTGTGTGCACTTTAACTTTTTACGACTAATAATATGTTTTGTATCCCAAAATAGTATTGATAGTAGGTATCCTTATTTACACTTAATCAGAGGTCTTAATTATATTTAAGCCTAACATGTATTCTTTTGCTATTTTTATCCGTTGTTTTTAAAGCGTTTTTTAACTGTTACAAATGGAAAATTAGGGTGGGTATTCAAAATATATTTACATGAGCAGGGGGATATATCCACTGATCCAGTGATTAAACACTAGAAGCAACCCATTTAGGAATAGAATAGGTACAATTTTGTCGAACACGGATGTAACAGCTTATGTAGTCTTAAACAGACTAAAGCTATTAATTCACAAAACTGATTTATACCCATTCACCTATGAAATATTACCCTATAAATTTCAAACTTCATTCGTAAGTTGTATTCCGCATATGCGATCGGTCATTTTTGTATTAAAAAATAACTTTCTACATGAACGCTATACGCTCGCTGGTAACATTTCTTCATTGTTTTAGTCGTCGCATATTAACTAACTCAGGTTTCCTATATTTAAATAATTTTAAGCAAAATAAATTATTACCTAAATTAAATCGCTAGAAAACTTACAAATGCCAATTAATGTGCGCTTATTACGACTACTATTACTCTCACTGTCGAATGAGACGTAATTCACCTGGCTTTTCTATATAGATATCCGTTCCAATATCGTTTTTCCTGAAGTAATCTACAAGTGTTCCATGCTGGACTTTAGCCGATCTTTTCTTCAATAGAATGGTTATGGGAAAAACTAAGCACTCCAGCGTATAGCTGACATGTGGTCTATCATTGTTGTGGTCTTTTCGGAAAGGGTCGACGTTTGATCCAAACTTACATCATTAGGAAGACTTCGCTGAAATGTGAGACCCGGACAGGCCTTGAACTGTCTAGCGATTCGACTAAAAGCAGCTATTTGAGGAAATTTTTCTACGACATTCACCTTGATAGGATTGATAAATATGCAAAAGCAGGTCAGAGAATGCTCAAGTTTGGGAGGGATTCCAGCAATTTAAGCATGTATTTTTAATCAGAACCCTACGCACGAGTCCAATTCAAGGTCTGACCTGTGTCTTCATCTTTCCTAGTAAAAGGACATAGACAAAAAATATCAGACCAGAGTTGCTACCAAAGAAAACTACTTCTGAAAAAATCGAGGCAAACGTAAATTGTAATCGGTATTTAAAAGGGAATGTATTCTGGAGAAAACAAAGAGTTGAATACAAGAAAAGACTACAGAAGATAGTTAATCATCAAAAACCTTCAATAGCTCACGTTCTTTTATATTAATTCCTAAATCTAAATGACACATGAATTAATAAACAAAAAAAAATATTTTCTGTTATTTGTCATAAAATTGATTGAATACTCTATTGAAAGAATTATTTTTTAAACTATATATATATATATATATTTGTCTAATGTAAGTTTACTAAAAACTAGTTACCCCAGTAATTTGTAAGTTAATTCCAATCCTATGGAATACTTTTTAAGTACAATTATCACAATATCTGTGAAGGGTAAATAGAATAATTAAAGCTGGAATAAATTATACCAGTTTTAGTTGTATATTATGACGTGTAATTTTCAATTGTACGAACAATAAATATACAATTCGACTTGTGGTGTGTTATGTATTCAGTTGAGAATATAAATGACCGCTGCCCGAGGAATTTCAGCTATTTGCTTAATTAAATTTGGGGTATAAATGGCACCACAACTTTAACAACGTGTATATCTCTCATCTCTTCAGTCTGATGTTTTACTTCCCTTACCCCTATACTCACATACAATATTCAGGCATCTCTAATAATCTCTGAATGCTTGTTAAGGACTTTTTACAACTGTGTTGTGATTTACTTTGCTTTATGTTTTTTTTATCCAAAATAACGAAGAACATATTCTTAATTTAATGGATTGATGAATAAGATTTAGACCTTTGCAGATCTTGTTTATAAATCGCGACAGGGTGATCTATTCTTGAAGTAATGCTGGTATCATAATTCGAAACTAAATGTCGGGTTTTAGTTTTTTGACACGATCTAGAGCGCATTGAACTATTTATCGATTCGCTAAACTATAGGGTGTTCTATTTAAAACAAAACTGATTAAGTTTCAATTAGGGGTGGATGATACAGCTCCCCATCCAAATCGACAGCTGTAATGAGCTGCATTGACTTGGTTGGTTTCAAAGATTTACCTCCACATCTTGTATGACTTCATGCCCTAAGCATTCCTTGTGATAGCGACACATTTTGTTATCAGGTGTTTGAAAGTTTTGTCGTTTTCCCTGCAAAATCTACTTCCGTCAATCGAAACAAATGCCAAATAGGAGAACAAGCTATGAACAACCGTCATATTAACTTAATCTATATTATATTCTGACATAGTTTTAATCTGCTATGTCTGATTTTGTAACATGACCACATTGCAGTGCAAAACATTAGAATTACGTATATTTTTTTTACATAAAGGGTGGGTGAATTTCTTGACACGTGTGTTTGCGACAAGAAAGCATTCGTAGTAGGAATGACTATACTTTCCGGGAAGGAAGTATGAACTTTCGAGGGCAAGGACATATAAGTTGAGACAGTAAAAGGGATCGTTTCTATATCGGAAATATACACCTGAGAATGTTACTTCACTTGAAATCGTATACAATATTTTCTAGTCATTAATTGTATAGTTCTTCATAAATCACTATATACAACATGTGTGTGATTTCCAAAATTGGAAACATACTTACGAAAACCTATTTTAATTTAATTATCTATATAACGAATTAATATAGTTTCATATAAACTAAAAATGCTATTAAAATTAATTTTAAGATATTTTACCATACAGTCTCTTCTTGATTTTAAGTCCGCAAAGATGCCTCAGCCTCGCGATGTTTCAAACGTCGTTTTTGGTGCATCTACCCTTCGATCGTCGCGAAAACTCAGCTGTGCACGTTTGAATCCTCCATAACAATGAGAAATTATCGACTGATGTGATGCTTCATTGCCAAAAACAGAAATCAACTCAGCGAGAAGATAATTTGCTTTGAAAATTGTGAAAAAATGATCGCGCGAAAATTTTCTCGGTTTAATTACTTTGTTCGAATATTTTTTAACTAATAATTCTCTATAGCACACTATAGCTTTAAGTTAACTCGACATGAAGGTTAATTTTTATCAGGGATATTTAATCTATGCTTCAGTATGTGCAACGGAAAATACATCAGTTTTCACTGAGTAAATCTAGAATTTTTTTAGGCTGATGCAATGTGACTGAATGTTCGAAACCCACTAAGAGTTAATATTAAATTTGTATAAACCCAAAGAAACAGATAATTTAAAACACATTTTGAAAAGTTTGTAACCAAAAAAAAAATAAAAATAATATTGAAATTAAAGTAAATTGATAAAAATCACTCGAGGTATTTTGATTTGTAAATTGAACATTTCTTTTGTAATATTATGGATAAAATTTACATAATGATATTTCGTCGCCGGAACTGAAGCATTTGAATTTATTTATTTATTAAACATTATGTCTGGGTTAGTGACATTGGCTTAAATAATTAAATTCTTCAAGAGAATTATAAATATTAAATTATTCATTAATTTTAAGTCTCATTGTTTAATTTTATGAGTATTGTAAGATATTTAAAAACACGGTCTTCGATACGAGGTAAACCAAACTAATGGAATTAGAAACAAAATAATTTGAATATTAATTATTAAAATTTAAAAAATTATTAATTGTTATTGCCTTCAACGGGCGTTCATGAATTAAAAATATATGCTTGATAATTACGAGAATTTTATGCGATTGAAAAATCCAATGAGAAACTATTAGCCAATAATATTCAAAAAATTATGGATAAGTGATAATAACAAAATTTGTTTATGTGGGTCCCCATATTTATAGGGTTGTATTTAAGTCGTATAAGATATCGTGCATCAATATTGCTAAGTCTTCTGTTACATGAACAATCATATTTCTCACACAGGCATTGAAAAGGGCTAGCTAAAATCTTGTTGTAATTGCTTAATATTTATAGAACATGAGCTTTCATTACGAATACGTGTCAGAGCAGTGAAAGAGTTTCAGCCAGTTTCAAATACTCGAGTCATATTTCTATTTATTTATTTGATTTGAATAATAATAAGAATAATAATCCATATTTTGTCAATGTTCTTCGTAAAGATTACATGTTTTAACTTGTTCTAAATAAACTTAAGTACATTAGTGCTTTCAATTAATTAATTTACGCCAATCAATCGACTGCATATCATACAGCGCGTGCTAAAATTATATTATATATAATTAAATTATTAATAGTTCGTTTTTTCAAATGAAACCCCTTGTATATTACTCCATAAATTGCAAGACGAATGCTTTAAGATGACATATATACCTAAATCAGTAAGTTTTCTTAATAAAACCACTTTTCGTGACGAATTATTTTGGAAAGAAGTTAATTTTAAATAAGGAAATATCACATTTTTTAAACACCGTCAATAATTTTTTTTTTATAAATTACTCATAAAGGTCAACAAAATATTGCAATGTGAAAATATTTTAGATTGATAGAACACCTAGGAAGACGTAAGATACCAAAATAATATCGTCCTAATTTATTTTCGCCTTATAAGCGCCCTATATAATTATTATTAATAAATATTAATATTTCTCCATTACTGAAATTAAAAGTCAACTTAAGAATAGACTACTTTTTCAAATTAATATTTTCATTGGAAATACTCTTAATCAATCTAATAATAAGTACCGATTATAGAAATTCACAACATGTGTTTTCTAAATAATATTGCTTTATCTAGGTACTTACATTACCTTCTAAAGGATTAATTTGTTATACATACTGTCGGTTAATTGATGGTGTTTGAGTCAAAGATAAACAAACATTACCCTTGTTATGACATAATAGCTTGAAGTTTCTAAGCAAGAGTGTGGTAGGCAGCAATAGTAGTAGTGTGTCCCTAAAGTGAGCGTTGAAACTCTCATAACACGCACATGTTGCCTCTATTAGAGGCAATTAGTAATCAGTGACAACTCCAACGCGTGCCGTGCCGTAAACTGGTTTATTCCGATCGCTTAGGCAACATTTTTTCACGGCCGATCTTCCTTATTCGTAGTAGATGCCGATACAGGGCGCTATAATTTTGATATAACAGTATTTTGAGACACATCAGAAAAAATTAATTAAATAAATTTAATAATTCCCTCTGTACGGGTTGTCTCATTGTTAAACGGCAACCTGTACAATTATCTTATAATTACTTAAATTTAACTTTTAGGCCAAAACCTGGCCAAATGATTTAGAAAATGAAAAAGTAAAACACCAATAGGTACTTTTAATTTTTTTTTGTAAAAACCCATAACTGCACCACTGATGATGAGGCCTGGTGCCTTGATACATGTATGGTTATTTGATTGATTCATGACTCCTAGAGGGATTTATTAAATTTATTTCGTATAGATTAGACTTTTATTTCCCTCTAATAATATCTCACTCCACTTAAATATGAACTACTTCTTTAAATTCAAAATATATGGCATGGCTCGTAATATTATTTTTTTCTACTAATATAGGCTGAGAAATTGAGATCGAATCGAATATATCGATACATTTCTAGCATCTCTAATAATGAAAGAAAGTTGAGATTTACATTTTGTTTACAATAACATTCGTCACGTCAAATACTAATATTTTTATACATTTCCCACAATTGTTTGACTTCGTGACAAAATGTTTCCAAATTTTCCACGCACACAGATCTTTTCGTTACTTTTATGAAAAAATTGACGATTTGGGAACTATTTTAAAAATGTTTTACACTTATTTTGAGTTTCAGAAACTCTACCCTGTTTTTGTTGAAGCTTCGAGTGAGTAAGAGCTATCACGTTCTATTATTCATTAAAATAAATTAGTTTAAAATATAGAGAAAAATTCTAAAATTGACAAAATTCAATTTGTGTACCTACCACGTCATACCACCTTCAAGTGGGAAATATAAACAGTTGGTACTTATATCATCGTTCCCTTGATAAGGTACCGTTGACTTTTGGATGTTTTCGAATTTAAAAAAAAAATGTTTACATATGAATAAATTTAACCTAATATGCATTTGCAATAATAAATTTCTTGAATTATCCTGTTGGCTTAGAACCAGTACGAAAAATACATTTTTTGAGAAAAATCATAAATAATGATCCTGAAATTATGTATTTTAACCGTACATAATAAATAATAATTCAGAGTTCAAATGCATCATCTAAAGGTCAACGGCAGTACAGATTAATCCAAGTGAGTCTGGAGAATATCCTCACATCATTTCAACTGATGTCAATGATAAAAGGAAACCATCTATTGTAAACCTCTAAATATAGCAAACAGAAAAATAGATAAAAAAGTTGATATCATCTGATGTCTCCCAGAGAAATGAATTAAACTCAAAAAGCGGCAAGACACTTGTAATATGCAGAACTGAAAGTGGAAAACGTAAAAGCAGCCGCACTAATGCTTGCTGAAGTGGTATGATCGCATTTCTGTTCTATTCTATCTCATCCTGCTATTCCTGTTACGCGGATTGAGCTTTGATTGTAAGGGGAATATACATAGATAAACAGGATTGGATTTAACTGCTAGAAATTTATATACATATATATATAGAGTGAAAATTCCATTATTACACAGTTTTTGTATAAATTCAAATTATACTAATGTCGATATTCTGCATCTACAAATCCAAAGTTTTAAATATTTTAATGGTTATTTCAAAATTGACGGTTGCAGAAAAAGGCAGTATAAATGTTTCTTTATATTTAGGTTTGTTTTCGTGTTGAAAGGGGATTGATTTAATAGAATTATTTATTTTGATAATTAAATTAAATGTAAAACAAAAACAATTAAAGTCTGCTTTTTAGGTAGCAACGCCTTCATTAGTGTAATTTATAAAAGCAACTTCAAAAAGGGATATAATGTGTTCTAATTTCTGCAGAAATCTAGAGATTCGATTACACAATATTCACTCTTTATTATGAATGGAGAATGTAACAAAGTTTAAAGAAAATTAATATCTAATAAAATTCTATGGCTTTCAGTTTTTTTCTGGTTTTAGATGTGAAAGACACAGAGAGATTCATTGATTTATTTTAATAAATTAAGACGACATCGACATTCGAAATCCATTTTAAATTACCTTTTTCTGGAATAATTAAATATTTTCAAACTAAGTATTTGCATAATTAATTAACATTTTATTTTTATAATTTTTAAAACATTTTGCCCTCATCGGCATTAGTAAAATTCCATGTTTCCCAAGACTATTTTCTGTGAAATCTATCGCTGGACTTCACTGTGGGACAAGATGTAGACTTTTCTATGCGGTCGGTAGGTTCAACATAAATGAATACAACACGGGATATTACCTAAAATCTGAAACCTCTAAGCACTGGTGCCACACATAGTCAATTCTACAGGATACTTTTAATTAGCTGTATTTTTATACCATTATCATATTCAATTGGCCAAGTATTGTATTTAAAAAGTAAGTATGGTAATGTTATAAAATGTAATAATGAGCTACTGAAAATTGATGTGTGCTCCAATTGGAATATAGTGTGAAATGTTAATTATTTTAGCAGAACAATTAAAAATAATAGTAATACAAGTAAAACTAAATAGTACTCGAAAAATACAAAGGTTAATTAGGCAGGACCAATCCAAGAGTGACCGTCTACAGAAACAACGAGAGAAGATTATTATGTTTAACCGCTCTGAAAATTCGCGTCTATCTAAGCCAGAAATTTAGTGTTTTTCTAATTTAAGTAGTCCGCAAGAATATTTCCAAGAAAAACAAGACTATAAATGACAATTCATTAGTTAATTTATTTTATTTCGCATTAGACCTTCATAAAGTTCTATAATTCTAATGCCAAAAAAATTTAAAGATCATCAGAAAAGTGTGCATTTGACAGTATGATTGTCATTACCTTACTTACGTATTTTGAGATGAACAGATATGCATGGTTTATTTTTGTATTGATAGTTATTAGGCAGTGAGTAAAATAAATACATGCATATAACCAAGTACTTGCATATCAAATTATTGCATTAACGTAAACTATTCTAGTCCGCCTCTGTAGTCATTCTAAATTCTCGTTGTAAATGCTTCAAATTGAAAAGCTAAGTCAAATCGTTACTCTCGGCTTGAGATTACTCTTTTTTTTATTTGAATTGTTGTACTTCTGCCAGGACAAATAAATTTGTTTCCGTCATTATCGCTATACCTATAGATATATATACAAAGTGATTTAACAAAAATTATGTCTATAATATAGGAAGCTTAGGTCAAAGAGTTCACTTCAAACTGTATACGCATAAATCAAAATTGAGTCCACATGTTAATATTTTGACGGAAATGTTTAAATGGAATTGTGATATTTAAAAATTACAGATTTACCGTAAATATATGAGGGTGATTTGTTGGTAAAAACAAACCGTGAGAATAAGGAAGTGGAAATTAGGTAAACCACATGAAAATATGTATCATCTCTCAGAGAACACATAACAAATCGCAGTGGTGTAACACTAATATTTTATTTACTAAATGAGTTGGTTAATTATGTCTTTTAATATTTAACGTGGATACTGAAAGTATAATTTCAGTAATCGAAGGATTTGGATGCTATTAATAATAAAGATAATTTGCAATAGAAATTTGGGTAGAACACCCATCTCCTTTTTTAAAAAATTTAATAATTTTTCATTAATATCAAAACTAGATACCGATTTGATTTTATTTTGAAAATTTATAGGAACTTGGCGTATTACCCGGGAGGGCTAGTCACATAATGTCTAAGCTAAATTTTCATTCATAACTTTTTTGATGTTTACTTTAGAGACTTGGTAATGACAAAAACTTTTCTGTTGGGTAATTGTTTGCCATTACCAAAAAAAATGATAGCCCGTTTATTACCCAACAAAAAAGGCACCCTTACGAAAAAACGCCTGGATGTACCGTTTCCAAGATATTTTAAGGGTATTAATACGTATTCTACTGGTGTTAAATTATTAGAAGAAAGACATATGCGGCTAAAAATATGTTTGTAAAGTAGGTAACCATAGCAACTATGTTTACAGTTTTCGTAATATGACCGATCTGGTCGAAAGCTTTCTTTGCAACTGCCAGAGTTTTCCAGAAAAACTTTCTAGTTTGTAAAAGTGGTTTAGTATGTAGTGTTTCTAAACTTGATTATTACTTCTTAATAATTATGGAAACCATATAGCAACCATGTTTACAATATTCGTAATATGACAGATCTTGTCGAAAGGTTTCTTTAATACTATCAAAGGTTTCCAACTCTCTCAAGGAAAGCGAATTTGATTCTGCATTCGTGAAAATCGGGGACATTTTGAGCACCTAATGAAAACAGTTTAAATAATAATTTTATAAATCTTTACATTTTCAGTTATTTTAGTTAGTGTAATTTGAATTTTTAATTTTTGTCTGTAGCTTTATGTCTTAATAATCTTAAAATCGCTTGTAAACTGTACATCCAGGCGTTTTTTCCTAAGAGTACCTTTTTGTTGGGTAATAAAATAATATTTTTTTAACGAGATACAGGGTATCCCGAAAAGGAACGCCCTTTCGGCAATTTTATATAAGAAGCTACACTTATTTTGCGCAATTCTATCACCTTTAGCAATATGGCCATGGCTTTCTGAAATACCCTGTATGCGGCCTAAAATCAAGGATACTCCCATATTATCCAAAAAAAAAATACGGGCGTTGTTCTCGTTAGTTAAGGAACGTAGTTCAATTAGGGAACCACCTGCAGTTGAGTCAAAATATAGCTCATCTGGTTCTGGTTAAGGCATCAGTTGAAGATGACCTTCGGACTTGTACGTAAACAAACAGTATGCTCAATCGAGAATTTTTGGAGCTTGTTGAGGCACATTCTAACATTTATACATATAGGCACCCATGCAAAGATTATATTTAAATGAGTAAGAGTATGCTGTGATTCCATGATGAAGACATGAAGAGCCTTCTCTAAGCAGTAATTTTGGATTTAAGGTCAGTTAAAACTATCTTCTGGCTACCTTAAATCAAATATACAACAACACCAATCATTAACATGTGCATAGAGGGATATATATATGATCCCAGAACGGAAGATTACCTCAAACCAATATGAGAGGAAACATAGCATAATTAACTTAAAATAATATTTAATTACATTAAATAATAATTAAAAATCTTGCACAATCAAAAATTTATTTTTACTGTTTACTAAAATGTTTAACAATCACTTATTTGTTACGCTACTGGCGGAAAATAAGTACATTGCGTGGGAACGCATTTCTGTGTAAGGAAACGAAGTAGACACGTCTGGGGATCTCTCAACGTTTCCGGGATTCCCAATAGGATTCAAACGGAATTACAAGTGGTTATATGAGATGTCACACATCAAATCATTTTAGTTTATACACAATAATTGCTTTAATAGTAAAATGTAATCACACCACTTTGTAGTTATATAAATAATTATTTAAATAATCAACGTTTATTTAAAAAAAAAAAGTACTGATAAGATTAGTTCTAAACTAAAACGATTAATTTAAGAATATGTCAACATTATCTTATATTGTTTCTAAACTAGACGTAATAAAAAAACATAAAAGATCTTCAGTTATCAGGATAAATGTAAATATGTAAACAGGGCAATATTTCAACGACCCCTTATAACTTCATGAATCTAAAAACATAACTAATAGCTGTTTATTAAAAAGATAGTAGAGAAATAAAAAAAAAGAACCGTTCTCCCTGGCAATTCTCGGCTATCCGTCATCGGAATTTTTTTTATCTGCTGTCAACTGAAACATAAAACACTGGAAGATAAAGTAGAGTAGTTTCCTCTAGAGAGAACCCGTGGTCGCACTCAACTTCAATATAGATGATACGATGGATTGTATATTATGGCCCCACTATGCTATTTGAGGTTCACTTCTGACCATTTATGACACCTATATATACATAAATATCGAATAGTATAATACCTTTTTTATTTATTTATTTAAGATACAACTGCCCGGACAGATACAAATCCAGTTAAAGGGCAGATAAATATTACTAAATACATAACAATAATAATAATAACTAATAAAAAACTTAAACTAATTACTTAAAAAATAAACGTTTTATACATGACAAATTTGAATGGAATATATCCAAATCATTGGCCATATTGGACAAAGGAGAATGCAACAACAAATTAGTGCTTGCCCGTGACCAGTAAAAAACAGTATTATTGTTGTTACGTGTCCGCAAAGTAAGAACATAAAATGGAAGCAATTCTAAAAAGTCTGGACAATCAATAACTCCATTAATAATCTTGTACAGTAAGATACGCGTACTTAAATATGTCAAATTAAAACAATGTGGAAATCCAATGACTAGACGACCTCCACCGCTACGAAACTACAGAAACTTAGCAAAACGACGCTGAATACGTTCAATACTCGTGAACAACGCTAATCATCATTTTAAAGCATTTTTTATCTGCTTTACAGCGATGGGTTACTTTTGATATTTGCCCCCATAATTCTCGAGAAAATTGTGTTTAAAATGTCACCAGTTAGGTAGTTGGAACCTATCTTATTAGAATTATAATACAATAATTTGAAACAGGGTTTTTTGGTGTCATTGATAGAGCGTGCGCTTTGCGTGCGGAAGGTCCTGAGTTCGAATGCCAGCTCTGGCAGTACTTTATTTTTGAATAAAGTTATCGTTACTTTGTTACGTTAGTTTATTGGAAATAATACAATTATAATAATAATTATTATTAAAATTCTGTTTCGTTACGCAGGTCATATATTTTTGATTATATTATACCTATCTTGTCGGGAAAGTTTTGGGGCGACACAACCGATTTTTTTCAAATGTGTGTCATTGATTTTTCTCTGGAAACCCATACGTAACATTCTGCATTTAATGAAATTAGTATTGCTGGGGTTGATTAAGAAATTGAAATAAATATTGAATTGTAACATATATATATATATACACACGCACATACACAAAAAGGGGTGAAAGCAATGAGAGTGATGACTTGCGGTCCATTGGCGGTACACCAGCAATATAGGGTGAAATTGCAGTGGCCAATATCGAAGGATAAATTTTAATATGTTAATAAAAACGGGAAACCATAAAAGCGAAATTGGGGTAAAAATATGCCAAAATCTTAAAATATATTGATAAATCGTAAGACATTCTGGTCTTAACTCTTTCTTATTTAATATAGTAAAAAACAATTATTATTGAGTATCAATGATTGAGAGCAAGGCGCATTAACTATATAGGTTGCCTCGAGTGAACTTGACCTACCCCAAGCAATCTACGTCACCGGCGACCGGCTTGCTTTACCACCGTATTATTTACAGTTATAAATATTTATCTATGGACCTTATAGATTTCTTTTCTTTAATTAAATATTATAAATTAACAATTTTTATTTCCAAAGTTAAAACAACAGTTACAATAAAATGCAATAATCAAGTTCTAAGTTATTACAATAATTTTAAATGTATGTTTTATTACAACTTTTAAGTAGTATGATGTTGTCCTTTATAAAAAGATCGTTATACACAATATAGGTAATAGGTTACAACCAGATTTAAAAAAAAATGTTCACACAACTTTAAACAAAACACAAAACGTAATATAATAATAATATTCACAAAAACACCAAAATGTCTAAACTCATATTCGAGGAAGTATAAAATTCTTTCAGTAACAGCTCATAACACTATCGTAACGAAAAGGGCAATCTCAAAAACAATAAATTAAATTTGCGCAAATAGATAGATAAACTTTATTTGCTCATATAATACTACATGCAACAACATAGAATGCCAATACAATAAACCCATTTGGGTGTTGAGCTTGTCAAAATACATAACTAAAACTAACGTCATAGATAAAACATCTATGCTAACATTAACACAAATATAATTAACCCCGTCCCCCCCAAATGTTTCACTGATTGCTCGATACAATCTGAATACAAAAAACAAAGTAAATACATATAAACTAACCGAGTGGCCACAGAACTCCGGTCGCCGCTGACGTCATAATCCCCGCACAATCCCCTCACCTAAAAATAGTAGTGAATAAAATACCGATATAAACTAATACACTTTTTTATTTATTAAATATAATACTTAGCATAATCAAGCATAAAAAAAAACAAATTAACAAAAAAAAAATAGAGAAGTCAAAACTCTCAGCTGTGGATATGTGTGTAAATGTTCTGTAAAACTCACTTAGTGCCACATCATCAAATTTAGCTGATTTACCAATTGCCCTTGTTTTTGAAGCTTCAAGTTCAGGTCGATCAAGTGTCCTGTGATGTCTACCAGGAATGTCAAGTCACAACGCCATGTTGAATCACAAATTTGCAACAATGTTTTCTCTTTCCTTTCCATAAAATTAGCTAGTTCTGTTAGTTAAGTGTAAATAATAGCACAAAATACAAAATATATAGATTGCAAATATAATGAATTATATGACCTCGGCTGTTCATTACTTAAAATGACTATATCCTTTATCCTCTATATTATATATATTATCCATATATTATATAAAATATCCATATATTATATAAAATATCATTGCATCACCACTGAGCAACATGAATTAAACCTGGATTCTTCCATAGAAATCCATAAAACGTCGCTCTTGATAGGTATAAAAGCCTATATGGCTTAAATTTGGAAGCTGCTTAATTTCCTTTATATTTATTGTTTTCTTCCTAAATAATAATTTTAAACCAACATTTTGTTAATCATGACCGACGCCTATGGTATAGTATTCAAAATAATAATCAGTTTTAACATATATATACGTGTGCGTGATTTGTGGTTGACCACTGTGTGGCATTTGCAAATAACAAGGATTGCTTACTGTTGATTAACTACCAAATAATAAGCACATAATGAAAATCGTAAAAATGATATATGCGAAACAAAACTTTTTCAAAACTTAATAACATTTTTATTGTTCTTCGTAGGAATCATAGGCGTAACCAAATTGTACCAATATTGGGGCGGATTGAAAGCCTACAACCCCCAAGGATCCGTCACTGTGCGTAAGTAATTATGCGTAAGTCTTTTGTTGAATTAGAAATAAAGCTAAGTGAATATGTTACACAAAAGATTATCTACATAAAAATATGTGAACGTCACTGAACATAAAACTAAAATGAGGATAAAGCGATTTTGATGCGTTCTAAGCCACTTTCAACTGAGTTGATATTTTGATGCTGTGTGTGAATCAGATGGAGTTAATCGTATGGAAATTAAAATATCTAAGTAATATCCGACCGAGCCAAATGGAAACCGAGATAAAAAATATCTCTATACCTACATACATTTGGATGTGATGTACCTATATAGGAAAAATATTATGATTATTATTTGCACTGGCATAGGTCTGCGGTAGGGATGCCATATCTAATAAAATTTAAAAAACTTGTTCCTATAGTATTTTTCTTTTTTTTAAGTAACCCATGTTGAAGAGTAGTGTTCACCAAATTCTTTAATAAAACACGTTTGCTACCCAAATTTTTATTTTTATTTAAATGCAACATTTATTATGGTTGATCGTCAAAGAATATTTCTGGTTGGCTCGATTTACGTAAATTTATTAATTATATAAAACAAAAAACTTGATCATGACACGATATATAAAAAGAAAGATTAATTGAAAACATATTTGATTCACAGAGTGACTGATATAGCTATATGTTAAAAATAGTTTTAATAATCACTTCCTGAAAGATTTTTAAAGATTGTTATAATGTTATGTCACTGATAATGAAGTGTTGAGGTTCCTAAACATGTTTGGTATTTGAAATTCTAAACAAATTGTTCCTATACATAACGCAAACAAACTTTAAATTGAAAATTAATTTTATAATATACTTAGGATTACAAACTCATCGAGCTTCGGAGCAGAATCAACGCAAAGCATTTTATTCAGGCTCTGCAGTGATCATTGGCGTAATACCAGATTTAGTTCTAGCGAGTAACACTTGTCCGTTTTAAGAAGTCTATGTTTCAATCTCAAAAAAAGTACAAATGTTCGAGTTCTCGCATGCATTCTCAATATATTTCTCACAAACAATACAATAATAATAACCTTGGTATTTCGAGCCCTCTCTTTATAAATCTACCCAAAAAAAAACAATGATAGTTACAATACAACTTAACATAAGACAGGCGGAGTGTCTGAAAAATGGCTTTATAATTTGAAGAACAATTATAGCTTCAAAATTAAATTTGCAAATTTGTTCTATATTCTAGACTTCTATACGCGTTTGGCTGTTGTTTCGGAGCCGAGCAGAAACGCAAATATTACATTTAATGGCAACCCTAGTTTACCACAGATTCTCTTACAGATGCCCACATGAATGACAGTTTGTTATATACGAATGTATCATATTCATTGCAAGATTGCTATCTATATTATAGAAGTGTACAATAAACATAGGTTGGTATCAGTAAGAATAAATTATAATTGTGATATTTCGTTCTTGGCTTATAATATACAAAAAACATCAGGTGATTTTTCTACTCAAGGATTACTAACAACTATAGGACACGGGCAATTTAAATGAAGCAGAGACTGGCTCACAGCTCGTTACTAGAATAACTGAAAACCGAAATTCGGATTCGTATATCCCGAGCCAGATGAATTCGTTTTTAAATTCAAATGCGGAGGAAGTTCTGAAGTGGTGCTGAGAAACAATTAGAGGTTGTAGCCAGGGTAAATATTGTATCGTGGGGCCGGATGTTCGCTTTTGGAAAGTTGCTCTATAAAAGGAGACATCAGCAAAGGGTTAATGAGTAAAATTTATCCAGAAGATAGATCCTGCGTAAACTTTTTACTACGAATTCAGTCGTAGTACAATCTATCTTCAGCATTTTATTTATTACATATTTATGTATATCTTGTTATTTAATTTAAGTTACAAATTTATTTATTATGTTATTATTATTGTTTAAATATTTGGTTTTGTCAATCTCTCATGGTTGACTTGATAAAGATTTTTTCTTTCCTCATTCTTGAACATTCTTATTTATATTTCAGACTGTTAGGTTCTTGGGGTAAACCTTAAAAGGTTCTGAAAAACACAATTCTAATTGCGCATGTTTATTATGCTGTCAGAAAAACTTGTTTACATTTAGTGCGACGTTCTGGTGCCATGATTTGCACCTTTATGAGGCTTTCCAACTAACTTTTGGAAAATTATTATTTTATAAAAATAAAAATTTTAAATATTACGGAAACCAAAATTTTTTTTCGTTGATAAATATTTTAATTTTGAAAAATGCTTATTATTACCAATATAAACTTTTTCCATGCAAAATTAAAGATAACCTTATAGTTATTAATGGATAATTAATTTTGGCATCAAATACCGGGTAGTCCACATGAAATTAACAGGTTCAATTAAAAATTCGCCTAATATTAAGAATATGTGCTTAAAAAGAACAAACGAATATGTGTGAATTTTTTCATTTAAATTATGTCTATTTTTTTACAAAAATTAAAATATTTAATTAGGTTTATTTTGAAGGGGAATGTAGCTATAATTCATTTTAATCGAACCCATGAATAAAACTTTTAGGAAATATAATAGTTTTTCCACACTATTTCGTGTCGTATAGCTTGAGCAACCCTGTATATATTTGCTAAAAATTACATTCTTGAAAGGAAACTTCAAAACAATTTGTTTCATTTTGTATATATCTTTATTTTTCTTGAAAAAAAAACTAAAAATTAACTTGTTTTATACAAAAAAAAAAAACAAAACAGTTTCTTAAAGATTACCATACTAAGAAATAGCAGGAGAAAAATGCGCGTAATTTAGCAATTAAAATGTAAATTGCCAGTTATAAAAACCATACCTTACCGCTGAAAACTGTAATAATAAATTTTTCTTTTATTACTTTATAACTGTTTTAATATTTTTTTCCTAATGACTATTATGACATTCATCATTTGCGAAGTAATTATAATTAAGGCAATGGGACAAACCAGGAAAACATATTTTAAATTTATGTTTGGACTATTTTTATACGCCACCCGTCTACGACTACCCCAAAAACATTTGTCATGGTGAAGAAAAAAACTTTGTTTTTCAACATGTTCTTTTTTTGTTCCTTACTTCCAGATGTACGATATAAAATTTTCTTAATTTAGTAAAAAATTTCTGCGTTAAGCTTCATCGCAACTGTTAAAAGAAAAATGTTATTGGCTCTAAAATAAAATACAGGGTAGTAATCTATTATTAGTTTTATTCGCCGGTATAGAATTCTAAATAGTTATACAGGATGGGTAAATAAGCACTCTTCTATACGAATTAAAAAAACTAAAGATTGGTTACCTAGTAGCATTTCTTTCTGAAACCCCTCGCTTAAGTTGGTGTTAGCTTAATGCTTAGGCTAAGACTTTTTTATTAATCATTGTAAATTTACACCTTGTATTGATATAGTTTCGCTTGAGCGTGGTTTTGAAGTGTCTTCTTGGTAGTTGCGTTTCTGTAAAATGTGCATTCATCAGAAAAGACAATTTTTTCGATTTATTCTTGAGCCCAATACCAGCATCTGCACAAATTCACTTCATTCGCTTCTTATTGAAGTACACGGTATGGATTTTTTATGTTTGTGTCAAACGAGGAGACGAAAATTTAATAATCTTCTTCACACGACCATTTTCTAAAAGGTTTTCGTAAGCCATTCAGCGTTTCCACAAAACGCTAGCTCTCTCAAGATATAAGTCTTGCGCAATATCAGATAGGATTTTAATTAATACAGCTCTAATTTTTATAGAAACGCATCTACAATTTAAAAAAACAATAGCATGATGTGCTATAGTTAAGGCAACATTT
The DNA here is from genome assembly GCA_911728435.2 of Apoderus coryli. Taxonomy (NCBI): domain Eukaryota; kingdom Metazoa; phylum Arthropoda; class Insecta; order Coleoptera; family Attelabidae; genus Apoderus; species Apoderus coryli. The sequence continues at coordinate 11,474,085 of OU452210.1, forward strand.
CCTCAATCGTGTTTGGGATACAAAAAATGGCGGACGAATTTGGCCGTGACGATTCGGGATAAATATGATGGAACGTTGCTGGCCAAATGAGGCCGTTTTGTCGTCAAATCCAAAAGAACGGGCGTTCAGAACACGGCAAAAGTCCATTGCTTCGATTGCTGCTTGGTTTTTATGTAGTTGTAGACATTTCGTCCACGATTACCTAGCGCATGAGGAAATCACACACTGCTCGGTATTTTGCACACGTTCCCGTGATAAGCTGCGGTCTTTCATGGACTTTGTTGCTGGTTTCCTCAGTTTTAAGCTTGTTGTGGGCGTCCTAGACGGGCCTCATCAAACACAGATGTTCGGCAAGCATCTCCGTATACGACATCCAACTTCTTTTGAATTTTGTCGCGCGTCTGTTGATATTGTGAACGTTGTCGTTTCAAGGATATTTCATCTCACCAATAAGAATACGGTGCAGTGTAGCTTCAGACTCTCCAGTTTTCATACCGTCTATAGAAGCTATCGATTACGGCTCCAAATAAACAATATTGGCGCTTTAATCGGACAGGAGGATATATAGCACAGCTAAATTGAGAGAACTACTGACCGATCACCACTGATGAGTCGTGAACCGATGAAACGGCCGTCTGGTGAAAGTGCAGTTATTTGACAGGCAAACTCCCGATATCTACTATAGTCTTATTTTGTTGAACAAGCTCAAACAAATTTCCTTAATTTTGAACATAAATTTCACCGACGTGTATAACCAGAGACTTCAGATCTATTAAAAATACCATGAATGCACTAAATTAAAGCGTTTAATTTTTTAAATAGAATGTCTTAAATATAAAACAATACTCGTTTTATATTTAAGACATTAATCGAATAAGCTAGTTACCTATTCTTATATAAATAAATATTTTATAGCGTTGGTATTCTAAATAATGGGATTAGTCTAGCCGTATTCACTTGTTTATAGATTGATGTAGAAATTTAAATCTTATCCATCTGCCAACATATTCCGTAACAAAGTGCCGATGTCTTACAAAAAAATTATACAGAAAAGCTTTTAGAATAGGCGACTGTCACGTTGTATAGAATTTAGGGAGAGACCATTTGGTGTTATTCTGTTGCTTCTTAGTCCATTTTCCAAATTAAATTTGAGAAAACTAAAAAAATAGATTCACACCCACACTTTTATTTTGCCTCCATTGAACTTGCAAAAATCGAACTCTGGTTATTCTATAACATATTTTTCATTTTCTAGAAAAATCTATTTTAAAAAATAAACTAATTAAATACTGAGTTGAAATGTAAAGTTTGTTAAGAGTAATTTGATATACATTGACATAATAAATATTAGGTCATTCAATAAGTCCGTAGGATGACACATAGATGGCGTTACTAGAATTTTTTCCATATATTTCTTATTTAGTACTAACCTTCAAACGATACGTGTATAAATTTGACAGCAATCTGACTATTGATTCGTGAGTTATAGCCTTTTGTGTCAAGCAACGTTTGTTTGAATTTCGAGTTTTGATAAATCATTGCTTTTTGATGAAAAAAATACAGTGGAAACCAAACAATGGCTTGATAAACATTATCCGAACCCTATAACAATGGATGAAACATGGCTTCACTATTACACACCAGAATCCAAAAGATAGTCGTCAGCTGAGTGGACATCAATCGACGAACCGAATCCAAAGCGAGCAAAGACGCAACAGTCGGCCGGTAAGGTGATGGCGGCTGTATTTTGGGATGCGAATGCAATAATATTCATCCACTACCTCCAAAAAGGAAACGCCATCAACAGCGACTATTACTGTCCACTTTTGGATCGATTGAAGACTGAAAAAAGTGGTGTTTTACCAAGACAATGCACCGTGTCACAAATCCATGAAAACTATGGCAAATTTGAATGAATTGTGCTTCGAATTGCTTACCTACCCACCCACTGTATTCTCCAGATTTAGCCCCCAGCGACTTTTTCCTGTTGTTATAGTGTTTTTTGCGTGAGATTATCAACTCGGATATACCTTCTGTTTTCCTTTTTTCAGGAGTTTTGATTAGTCCTTTGATACACATCAGAAGTTTTATTGAATTTTGACATAATATATCAATTTTTCTGAAAAAGATGACACATGTAGTAGTTTAGAAAAACACTTATACAGGGTGAGTCAACACACCCGCCACGGTATATTATGGCCAAACTCTACACAATTTTCAATTTCTAATGCAACAACATTATGTAGGTTTACTAAGACCACATCTTAAAATACAAAAAATAGTAGCATATCAAAGTTATGGTTTTTAAAACGGAATGCCCTATATTTTATTGCATTTTTCGATTGTGCATAAAAAATAAGATTAACTTTTATTAAGGTTCCCTATAATATCTAAATACAAGGCGTTGCGATTTATTGCATTTTTTGTCAAAATGCAAAGGAAAAAAATTAATTGTCATCAAATCAAACTGCTTTTTGTTGTAAGTAGCCCATTAGTGAGTTAGTTCATTAGTTCATTTACCAAGTTATTGTTGAAATGTACCTAATTGGGTGTTCAGCATTTTCAATTGCAAACTCGAGGATTTGAAAAAAATGTCCAAAAATCTAAGATATAGTTACGCTGGGGTAGTTTAAGAGCAATTTATTAGATTTTATGTTGATATATGATGCGAATATTTTAAGTGAAATACAAAATACTGAGTATTTGCTAATAATGACAGATATTTCTGCGAAGTCTTATTAGTTGCAGTTTTAATTCTGAATATTTCTTACAATACTATCCGTTTTGTTTGCACCATGTACTTATGTCTACTGAAAATAATGATTTAGGTATATCTGAGAGAAATTCTTTAAAACAGAAATGATGACGTAAGAAACGTAAGGAGGATGTCTGTTTGTTTGTTTATACACTCTATTAGACGGCAAATCGCAGTGGAGTAATGCCTTTTATTTGAGCGACTGCGTCACATAATATTAAGATCAAACGAGCCTTTGCCATTGAAAAGCAAAAGCTTTTGATGCTGGTTGCATTATATTACTAAACTAGAGTGCGAGGCAACGTAAAATTGCGGTCTTGTTAATGACTATCTGTATGGATAAATTAATATATGAAGCTGCCCATTAATACATTATAAAATATTCCTTCTGTATAATGGACACCAATGAGAATCATTAAAGGACGTTTGTGGTAGTAGTAACATAAGTAATTAATAGTTTAAAGTACACCCCCAAATTTAAGTTCGTAGGCAAATTGATATACAGGATAATAATGGGGAGTGTGAGTACACTGAAAAAAAGAATTGTTTAGATTAAAAACAAACGGTGTTGAACCAAACAAATCCCCAACAGGCATGCGCTCATTTTATTATTAAAATATTTTATTCAAATTACGGTGGACTTGTTTTAAGGAATTAACTTTAATCTGTTATTTAAATTAAATAAATATTACTTTCTGCCAAAGCAGCCTAGACCAAATAAATATTTTAAAAAAGTCAAATAACTCTGTTTATACCGGACAAACACTGTTTATAATAATAATAATAATTTATTGCAGTACAAAGCACTACAAGAGGATTTGGAAAAACAATTTAAAAAAGATCACAGTTCCAATCCCCAATCCTAAATAATTATTTAAGTTAAATAAATTTTGTTTGAGTTAAACAAATAACAGCCAAAAACTTATTTATTAGGGTTCATTTTTAGAATTTTTTTCAGTTCATTTTCTTCAGGTGTTGCCGTTTGGAGTTTCAGATACTGTGATATTCTGGAAAGAATACAAACAAGTTTCTTTAAACGGCTACTTTTACATACAAAAAATACAGCCGATGCTCCGCTGAGACTGTTGTGAAACTTGCGTTAGGCTGGTTGCTGAAGATTCTCAGAATGGATGGCACCAGATGTCCCAGGATTTGTCTCTTAAGATATTTTCACCTTATGCAAAATAGAGAGCAGTTTATTTTTTGACTTGTGGTACATGATCGCAATTTGTTCTCTACCTACCACAACATGTGTTGTTTTTATTTATTTTTTTTTTTATTCCAATTCGGTTTGATTTTTTGGTAAAGTTGGATTGTTTAGGTCCTAACCACTTTACATGGGTTTATTTTAATTTTATTTTTTGTCCTGTATGAGCTTATTTTTAAAAAATAAAATACATACCTCTACGTATTTGTATTAAAATTTTTTATTTATTAAAAATAAATTAATCCTTCTGTTATTTGCTTAAATTAAAGAGAAATAATACTTCAAATAATAAAAGCTGCGCCACTAGTCCGCACCCCCTGAGCATTCTAGGGGGGCCCACGAAAGCCATGCCACTGTTAAGAGATTTTAAAATAATAATTATTAGAACTTTATGGCAATTTTAAATGTTTTTTGAGAATTTATGTTTCATTATCAATGTGTTTACACTTATTCTCATAAAAACTAGGGATTTTAATAATATAATCTAGCCTTCATATCGTTTTTTCTTTTTCTAAAAAAAATTGTAACTCAATTTCTTCTAACTACGAAGAATGGAACCGTCAACTGATCACTAACGAACTTTTGGCCTAACATGTTAACCAAATTTCGCGGATAGTAAGTTCAACGAATGCAGCACGCTGCGTTTATTTGCTTTAAATAAAAATTTATCTAACCCTAGTGGTATCAAATAAAAATATAAAAAATTACAAAAAAAATCATTTCTTTAGAAGAGAAATTTAGTTTACTTAAATTAATATAGCATTATGTAATTTAATTAAAAATGAAATAAATATTTATTTCTTAACATTTTTTTCAGTGTAGGTATTAATTTGACCTCAACTATTGTTATAATGTTTCTTTTTTGGTTAGTCTATACAAAATTGATTTTTAATCTGTTTTTCAAAAGAGTAAGCAGTAAGCTATATAATTTGACATCTAGTATTTTAAAGATTCAGATCGTAATTTGATAAATTCTCAAAGTCTGAACTTATTTGTGATATTTAGTGAAGGATCGACACTGTTTAGAAATATTTTCAACAAACAAATACTTGTGTTTTGTATATAAAAACTTGAGAAATTAGTGTTATTATTATCTGAAGTTTTCATATAAATTTTAGATGTTTTTGAAGTTAATTGGCGAGACCAAGTGGCCTCACTCTGAATAAATATGACGGTGTACTCTGTCGTGATGCCATTTTTGGTCTCTAGAGAGCGATCCATCGTGTCCCCACGAGATGAGAACCCAAATCAATTACAACCCTCAAGTAATTAGAATATGCACTGCCTCATATTTACCCAAAACACGACTTGTAACTCTGTATATAATGTACATTTTATAATGAGGAAACTCAAAATATCGCCAATTAAATCGCTTGAGACAGATTCTATAAGATGGTGTTTACGTTCTTCTGTATTATTCATACAGTGTGTCTCTCAATCCTAGTTTTAAATTCATATTTTAATAATCAAGATGCGTTACAAAATCGTTTCAAATAAATAAATTTAAAGCCTTTTTTCTCTCAATAGATGTTTGCAATAAAAGCAATAGCTGAACTACCTTTCATCAAAAGCGAACTGTAAGGGAGGTCCCCGGACCCGGGGGATGCTGGAATTATTTTCCAACAAATAGGTACATGATCGTTAAATTGCTCAAAAAACAGTAAAAATTAGAGAAAAGAGAAATGATCAATAATCAAATGTGTTTGTGTCTATAAAATTTTACTTCAAGTAGCTACATTTTGTTTCTAAATTAGACTTTCGTCTTGAAAGTTTTTGCAGTAATATTCAAGAGGCATAAAGCCTAGTTGACATCAACCTGGTCCCAAGGGAGAGTTTATGGTCTCCTTTTCTTTCCCAAACCGTAGTAATCTTTTGTTACAATCATCTCTCTGGCTTGGAGAAATAACATAGATACGAGGTTCACTATTTATATTATGAGTCTAACAATCAAAACAGAGTAATTTTTCATTGAAACTATAGCTTTATTAGAGAAAGATTTATGCTTTTAATAAAGGAAAACGCGTCTGCTTCAGAAAATGTTTTATATATAAATATGTTTGAACTAAATGCCAGACATATGGTTTTTACGCGTTTCATTTACAACTACTTTTTTAATTCTAAATTATCTCTTATGATCAGCTTTGTGGTCTGTTCAATGAAACGCATACATATTTCAAATGAATTTTGGGCAGTAATGCTGCTTCATTGACATCCTCGTAAGAACACACCCGTACTCGTTTTCGACTGGTTGGGAACATTAGTTTTCTTGATGATAGCTTCGGGAGTTTTTACTATCAGAGTTACACAACTTGGGGAAACACCAAATTTTGCAGCCTTTATCAACTTCCACCAAAACTTTAATTTTCTCAGTTAAACTTAAAGACACACGCTTTGAAATATTACTTGATTCTCAAACAAAAACCAACTGAACCTAAATTGCTATTTCGAGGCCTCGACTATAAAATGGGTTAGGAATTCCCCAGGTGTCTCACAGAAATCTACCTGATTTATTGCCTACCATTAGGCGTTATGAACGCGTTAAGAACATTTTCAAAAGAATGCGATATAAAAATGTAAATGGGAACCCCCCAAAAAGGCCAAGATCTCAATAAATGCATAAAAATGTATACATAGAAGTCCGGTAAAAATTTTATTTTATAGAGTGCTACTCATTTCAAAGATTCACTATATAGATTATTAAAATATTCTAGGTCTTGAAAAAATTGCACTATATAGAGTTTCACTATAAACAGTGTCGACTGTACGTTTAATATTGAGTTTACCTATAAGAGTAATCTAAAATTATAGAAAGGAAAACGGTAGGACGTAATTTCAAATAATAACAAACAGAGAGGGGTAATAATAGAGAAATCGTTTATCTTTATATGTCTACAAAATATTTATAAACAATTTACTATAGAGCATCCATAGCCCATATTATTTGATCAATAAATTCACTATATCATTTCGAATTGCTTCCGCATCAAATTTAACACGAATAATAGAGTTTATCAAACCATAAAGTGAAATCTTCTGGAAGTTATAAATAGCTTAATTTTACACAAAAATTTCGAAATACCTAATATAGAATAGCTTCATGAAATGAATTGAGAATATAGACACATATTTTCAGGGGCGTAGTGACCAGTGTTCCGCGTGTTCCACGGAACATGCCCGGTATTGCATTCTGCATCTGTTATATTATATTAAATACCTATAAATTTTAGGATTTTTTTTTTACATTTATTTGACTTGATTTTCAATTTTTTCTTTAGTTAGTACGGTACTGTCAATTCAAAATTCCCTGATTCCTCTGCACTGTGCTGCCCTCTACCTGACTCTCGAGAGGGTAGCATGAAACAGAAAAAAGGTATCTATATATCTCTCTAGCTTAGCCTCTACATCTAGAATCCGCTCTGGGCCGCGCCGCGGCGCTGTTCCGCTTTCCAGGGATTCCCCAACATGAGTCTGGTTCTGTACTCACGTTAGGTTGTTTGTTTTGTTGTCAATTATCCTTTGCGATATTAAAATAATATTAAAAGCATTATATTGTATACTCGTACGTGTTTCGTTTCGTGTTTGGTGATTTTAAATTGTATCCTCGATAAGTGAATACTACCTACAACCTACAGCTAGTGGAACTGAACAACTGGACCTGGACTATAAAGAATTTTACGAAATGTACAAGGTACTATTATTTTAATAAAATACATAGTAACATCTTAGACAAGGAAGTCCCTAATGTAGTAGCACATTGGGTAACCCCCTGGCTTTTACATAAATTGTATTTGGGTATCTACTAATCAAACAGCTTTAAGACTCCTGAATTTCAGACATTTTATTAGCAGTCAACTCTAACATATTTAACTTCTAAAGTGGTGAGTAGCCTACAATTTTTTGCGTAGTGCCTCGTTGTAGTTTTTATATTCTATTTTTATCCTCCAATAAGTTTAATTCTTCATAAGATTAGATTATATTATTTCTGTTTATTTATTTAGTTTCTGTAAACCAGTTTGTAACATTTGAATATAAACTTTGTAATATTATATAATGCCCTCTGGTGTAAGTCAGCTGTAGCTCTAGTAAATTTGAAGGTCCCTCTCCGTCGACAAACAGAGTTCTGTCGTACTGTTCATCACCAACATTCAAAATCGTTTAATTTACTCAACAAATGCAGTGCAGCTACCACAAAAAAGATGGCGCCACCAACTTTGTATAAAGATTACTTACTAGAATTGCCACAATTCGAAAATAAACGATTTCAAATCAAACAAAACTTAAAGTCTTGTTACATTATGTGACAAGCAATTCATTAATTTTAAATTTATTGATATTTAGTATTATTAATTTTTAAAATCGTTCACTAATTCTGGGCTCTGATTTAGAATATCATAAAAGTTTTCAAAACTGTGCATATTGGCATTGAATAATAACTGTGATATTGGTAGTGGTCACTCACATTCACACTTCACACACATATTGACAATTGACAATGCCACTCCGTTGCTCCACGCGTACTTACAATTCAATGGGCGCAATGTCGATTCTCGTTACTTTTGACAACTCGATACTTTATAAAGACAATAGTATAAGCATTGTCTTTATTTTAAAGACAATGGTATAAGCATTGTCCTTATAAAAACAACGTTATAAGCATTGTCTTAAGCAAAGATTTTGTTGTATAAATCTTTGGAACAAGCATTGTTTTTATATACAGATGCACACAAGTATTCATTTCAAATACTCGTTACTTCGTTACTTTGAATACGTATTTTAATTACTGCGATTGGGTACTTGAGACTTGAGTGGAATGGAAGGAAATAGCAGAAACAAACTTAATGAATATCATTTATTAATAAAAAAAAAACAAAGACTGGCATGGAATCACAAGAACTGTGGAAATCAGTCCAGCACTCAAAAAGCAAAAAATACCAAAAACGGTACATTACATAAAATATACAGAATAATGAGAAACTTAACAATATTTATATTTATTTAGTTATGAATAATTCACTGCTAAGACTAAACGCAAGATGTGCCTCACTGACCACAGGGTCTTTAGAATAATCATTGTTTTTATGGGGACAATGGAATAATACAACAAAACTCCAATGTTTATATCTCGATTAGCTTTGCGATATTTCGACCTACACGTCACACGTCTAAACTTCTAATCTTGCAGCTTTCTGTATTTCTGTGGTTTGTTAAATATATATTATTTGACAACTGACAAATAAATTGTTAAATTTTTACAGAAGTAAAATTATTAAGGTTAATTGAATTAAAATAGGAATAAATATTCCTAAACTAATCTACAATCTTTCTCACCTTGGTATAATGCTTTAGAAACACTGTATACACGTGTGTGCTACTGTATACAATTGGTTTACTAATATTTAAGTTATCATTAAACCGAAAAAAAATACTTAATCATAGTCAATATAAAGCGTTTAAACTTCCTTAAGAGTTGCCGCTATATATTAACAAGAAAAATGACTACAGATAATCCCAGAGCGATTGTTTTATGTGGTCCATCAGGATCAGGAAAAAGTACATTACTAACAAGGCTGATAGCAGAATTCCCTGCTAAATTCGGATTTAGTGTTAGTCATACAACAAGGAAACCGCGACCAGGAGAAGTACATGGCAAGCATTACTTTTTTACTACTTTCGAAGACATGGAAAGTGCTATCAAAGAAGGAAAATTCTTAGAGCATGCTACATTTAGTGGTAACATGTATGGGACAAGTAAAGAGGCTGTTGCTAAGGTGGCAAGTGAGGGAAAAGTAAGTATTTACATAATATGAAAATAACCCGGCGCTAAGAATATTTTCTAAATTAATTAATTTTATTTTAGGTCTGTATACTAGATATCGATTCGCAAGGTGTTAAACAGATTATGGCTTCGGATTTAAAGCCATGGTTTATTTTTATTGAACCGCCTACTCTAGAAGAATTGGAAACTAGGCTACGAGCCCGCAATACCGAGACTGAAGAAAGTCTTTCTCAACGGTTGAAAGTAGCAAGTGAAGAAATGATATTTGGTAAAACACTACTTATATAATTTTAAAAATGTCAAAATAAAAAAAATGTATAATGCAACAAGTCCTTAATACTGACATTGGCAATAATTATAAATAATAAGGAAACGATATTCAAGAATAATATTCTAACTTTGATCTGATATAAAAAATAAAAAGTTCTTTATTGTATGTAGATTTTCAACAAACCTGGAATTTCTCACAATACACCCCATACATGCCTTAAAAATTATGTTCTTCATATGTGCATCGTGCATTGAAAGACAGGCCTCTGTCATCTATTATAGTTGCGACAATTTGCCAAATTACGATTTTTGGGTAAACCAAATACAATTCAAAAATAAAAAAAAATGTAATTTTGTATTTTAGGTAAAACTCCTGGAAATTTCCATATAATAGTAACAAACGACAACGTGGATCATGCCTACAATAAATTGAAAAACTTTCTAGTTCACAAAGTGTTTACTGATGCTCCTACAAATGGAGTTAGTTCCGATGAAAAAGAAAATTAAGGAATCCAAGCAAGCATGCAAATAGGTACTTCATTGGTGCCAAGTCTATATAGGTACTATGTGAAAATCTAAATCATAATTATTAATTTATTTAACAAAATAGCATTTAAAATTCACATTAACATTCCATTATTAACATCATTAGATTTAAGTAAGTCGTATATTACAATTTCAGCCTTCTTATTATACATAAAATTAATCGTCCACCATTATCAATCCGTTACGGTTCAAATAATAGTAATTTCTCCATCCACTCCTACACTCTCCCTACAAAGTTATTCGAAACAGTGCTGGAGGTCTTTTTCTATGAACTCATTGATGGTTCTTTTCACAGCCGCAACAGATCAAATTTTTATATATTAATGCAGTGTTGAGGAAAAAAAATGAGATAAGTTGCATGTTACAAGGATATTGCCTTAATCTATAACCCATGGCTTGTTTTACCAATTTGGGTTGTTACTCTCTTATTCTTTCAGAGTTGAGCAACAACTTCAAGGTAGTAACAACGTTGATTAATAGTTTGACTTTCTGGAACGGAACGAAATATAGGCTTTCTTAAACTAAATCCAAGTCTGACAAAATATAAATATATAATAAATGTTCAAACAACTAATAATATTAAAAATCCGCCCATCAGGAATGGTATTTCTAGCTGTACATAAAGCGAGCGCATTGCATGCAAATAATTTTGCCCCACAGGTTCCCACTGATTGACATTCATATTTTGGGATGTTAAGGCTAAATTTATAGTTATTTTACATATAAATAAACAAACGAAAGATATTTCAACTAAGTTGAAAGCGTGTAGTTTACCGGTATACAGAGAAATCAAATAAACCAACATTACGAAGTACAAAATTCCGTCCCACTTGTGTGGTGGATTTTTTTTAATTCGTCCATGTTAGTTTATATAATTTCTCTCTTATTATGTATATTATTAGTTGTTTGAAAATTTATTGGTGCGTTTTATAATATGTTGTCATCTTTCAGAGTTCAAACAATTATTTTCACGATCTGCTGGTTGAATTATGCAAAATTTATCTTAAAAATTCATTGTCAATTCCTTGTTTCAACATTCGCACGAAATTGTCAGATTAAATCACATTACTCACTTTTTCAATATTTTCCTTTTTTTTTTGACGTGGAAAGGCGATCAGAGCGTGAATAATTTCCGGCTTGTTCTCGGCCATCTTTAAGTCTCTTAAACAACTCAGAAACTCTTGTACATGAGATAAACGTAATTTCCACACACTTCTTTTACTAAAAATATTTGAGTAACGCTTTTACCAAGTTACCAAAGCATTGGCTCTTACATTCCTGAACACGGTGTATGTATTTTTCAGTATTTATATTTTATTTGTATATAAATGTAGACAGTATAGTTACATAGTATTACAAAGTGGATTAATATGAAGATGATTTATATTCTTAATTATTTATTACCAATAGTTGTGATATGCGGTGTACCATTCTATGTATGTACCTACTACTTTTACTTTTTCTCATCTCACAATTTCTAATGAAACAAGGTATATTATTTTAATTGAAATTTTTAAATCATCTAGAAGTAGAATGTTATTATACGGTTCCAGTATTTAAATTATTAAGTATTTTTATATGTACTTACATTTTTTTATATTATTTTTTTTTAATTTAAATATGCAATAAATTAGTAAGAGAATTTGATGTTTATATAATTCGTTAAATAAACGCAAATATATCAGAAAACAATTTACTTTATTTAATTTCCCATAAAAACAATTAAAAAAACTTACAATGACATGGTAATGATACATGGAATTTACATTTTGTTATATTAGTAAAAATATATTTGAGAAGTGTCCAACTTATTCGTGGAACACATTTTGGTGATAATTATACTATTATTAATTAAACATCTTTCAATTCTGGAGGCATTTCATTCTTCGGATGCTTGTTTTCAAAATGTTGTTTGTAGGTTTTGGGATCCGGCATTTGTGCCTGAAAGCAGTCAAAATCATTTACGGACTTAATTACAAACTTTAAAAATGAATTAGAACAAATAAAACAATAACTTATTGTTAAATAATATTATGTGTAAAGAGAGGATAAAACAAATAGGAAAATATATTAAGTAGTTAAATTATATAGCTAGCTATTAAGGCCGTTTGTTACTTATATTTTTATAGACTTGTTTATTTTGTTGAATTCAAAGCACTACGAAATACAGTAACAGCGTGCAAAGTTTGTTGATTAAGTATAGTAATAGACTTGTTTATTTTGTTGAATTCAAAGCACTACGAAATACAGTAACAGCGTGCAAAGTTTGTTGATTAAGTATATTATTCAAACATTACATTATAAACTTACTTTACAAATACTGCATGCGTGAACGAGGGCTTTTTGAGCTGCTTTTTTCTGGTCATTAGCGCTGTGTCCTTGTTGCTTTTTTTGTTTAGCAGCTTTTTCCGCAGCCTTTTGTTGCGATTGTACTTTTTGTTGTCCTCTAGCCATTCTTCACTCCACTTCAATAAAGCAAATTGTATGAAAATAAGACAGAAGACCTTCTTATTTCCCGTTATTGACTTTTTAACCTAAAAACAGGAATTAAACGTGTACAGCCTACATAAGAAGAAACACACTAACAACAACTGTATGGAGGTACATGGTACATACCTGAATTTTTGTTATTCTTCTCTGTAATTGTAGCAAAATATTTCTTTGAAATTTTAAAATCGATTCTTGAATTTTTTTAATTGTTTATATTGGACAAGTGAAGTGACAGCTGCCAAGCAGCTCCGACCACAAGGCTCACTAATTTTTTGAAGAACTGGACCAGTTTTAAGAGTATGAGTAGGGGGGTGAATAACAAAAGTTCCCTAGAGACGACAATATGATCTTGGACAGCGCATGCGCGATCCGTTGGTTATTGAACGGAATAATAGCTTTGTTCGCCGGTCTCGGAATATGTTATCGAACTTTAAAAATGTTTTTTTTTGTTTATAATTAAATAATAATATAAATTCTTATTCATATCAGTCATGTCACGAGAAGGAGTACCGTCTCGTGACATGACATCAGTCAGTCATAAAAATTTATCGATATACTGGAAAAAATCTGGAATGGCAACGCTGTCAGTGTTCGGACGTTTTGTCACAAATGCGAACGGATGTTTGTTTAGATAAATATGTCATTTGTCATTGTGCCGGTTCAGTGTTGCCGATTGGCGCATAATTATGCGATTTGCGCATAATTGGATATGTTGATATTTTTCACACTGTAAAGAAAATCGCATAATTTCGCATATTTCCACTATAATCGCATAACAAGTGAATATATCCTGCTAGCTTTTTACAAACATTGCACGAAACAAGATTTTTCTTCCTGTTTTCTAAACTTACGCTCCATCTAGTGACGGTCGTAAAAGCACGGTCAGGATCGTACTCGTACTATGGAGTTTATGTCATGTACTCTGCGCTTTATGACAGAATTCAATTTGCTTTTCCAATCAGAAAAGCCACTTCTTTTTAAATACAAACCAGAAACAGAGATTCTTTTAAAGACATTGTGTTTTAATTATTAATAATCAATAATGTTTAAATAATAAAAATATATTTATTTTGTCAGTACTGTGCGTTATTCACGATTAAAATAATTTAAAAATGACTCAAAATAATGTATCGATTGGTAAGACTGGAGCAAAATTAACACGTCTCCATCTCTATTGTTTTTATAATAAATTAGGAGTTTAAGGACCCAAAAAAATTATTATGCGTGCGCAGTAAATAAAAAAGCCATTTTAGGGCATTTTTAGGAAATCGCATAATGTTGGATAAAATCGCATATATGGACGATGGTGCACGTAATTTAGATCTTAGCTATTGGCAACACCATTGTCTTTATGTTTATAGAGACAATGGCAACACTGTGTGCCAGTGGGAAAATAAAAATTAATCATTTATGGAAAAATCTTAAAACAGCTCGTGTGGAAAGGTATGCACATTATACATTATGTGAAGGTATACAAAAAATATCAATTGCCAGTGTTAATAGTGATGCTAAAAAGAATATACCTACTTAAGAATTATTGATAGAAATCTATTTAAATCCATTTTGCATGTATAGATAAGGATGTGAAATCAAGGATCAAAGGAGGATAAAGAATTCGTGCAGATGAATTTGCTCCCACTGGGAGAGGAAATGTAAAAAATTACAATTATGCAACCCAATATACATTTGTTAACTTTGAGTTTTTTAATGTAAGTAATATGTAATGTACACATATGGTTATCTACAAACAATTATTTCATATCATAATATGCTTATCAAATAATTGTTGATATACCTAATTGAGAGTATAATTATTTAATTAATTATTTAATTTAGAATCATAAAAACTGCAACTCAATCAGAAAACAAAATGTCAAAATTTTGTGCGAACTTGGCATTTTTATTTAAAGAAAAGCCTTTTTTGGAAAGGTATGGCGCGGCAAAACAAGCAGGATTTAAAGCTGTTGAAACTGGATTTCCTTTTGGATTTTCCAAAGAAGAGGTTGTTAAGGCGAAAAATGCTTCTGGGCTTGATCAAATACTAATAAACACCTATACAGGTAAGACATGTTATTGTGATTGCCCGCTCGAGATACCAACACAGCATAAAAAATTGCTGTGATACCAATTCGATTAATCCTAATCTGAATAACTGTGAGACACTATTCAGAATTTCGGATTTTATTATGAGTCTACCAAATTTGGCTATGTAATTTAGTAGTTTAATGTTTTAAATTAATTAAAAAATAGGTGATGTTGCAAAAGGAGAGTTTGGTTTTGCTGCTATACCTGGAAAACAAAATGAATTCAATGAAAGCATGAGATTAACCATAGATTTTGCTAAGGTTTTAGGAGTTAAAAAGTAAGTTTTTATAGGTAATTTGATTATATTCTTAAGATATAAATCTACTGAATGTAAAATTTATTCAAGGATTCATATTATGTCAGGCAAAGTAAATGGAGAAATTACCAAGGATCACGATTTGGTATATGAATCAAATATACGTTATGCTGCAGAATTGTTGGAGAAGGAAAATATTTTAGGTGTCATTGAGCCTATCAACAATTACACTGTTCCTAATTATTACATGAATTCTTACGACAAAGGTATATTTTTACCTAATTTATCTATTTGCTTTTCTTGAACCTTCGTTTAGTATTATACAGGGATGATTAACAATGGGACAAACGTTAACTGGAGAAACTACGGGTTAAAAATAACGATGATTCAACCAAACCTATCTTATAAAAAATGTTGATGATTGAGGAAATACAGGGTGATCAAAGTTATTATTTGATTTGGTTTTTTTAACAGCATTATCGTGCTTCTTGGAGTATCAACTTCAAAATTGGCAGCTTTATGTATGGGAAAAAAAAATAAACATAACGGTTGTCCCATTGTTAATGAACCACCCTTTCTAAATGGAAATATCTTGGGATGAGGTTCAGTTTACTAAAATTGTTTCATTTGTCACCGGAAATACCTACCTGAAATACTTAAACATTTTTTAAAGAATGCTGTACACATGATTACTATAAAAATAACTCAACGGATTCAAGGGTCAAAACATAAAAAAAAAAAACATATTTTCTGGGCAAAATGAAGCCATTTTCGTTTTGCCAATAGATCATAAGTCAGTGTTTTATCTGTTTCAGCGTTATCCCTCATCGAAAAGATTAATAGCCCTCATCTAAAATTAATGTTGGATCTATTTCACCTCCAATTAATTAGAGGTGATATTACACACACCATTGAAAATAACATTAAACACATTGGTCACGTTCAAATTGGACAAACACCTAATCGTAATGAACCAAATACGCCAGGGGAAATAAATTTTAATTATGTTTTTAAGCTACTTAAATCGGCTGGATATAATGACTGGATTGGATTGGAATATATACCACTTGAAAATACAATAGTAGGTCTTAAATGGATTGACGAGCTGGGTTTTAGTTTATAGAGTATGTACAGTAATTGTTTGAATTTAAACATTTGTAAATATTATAAAAATGTATTCTACTCAGAAAACTTTAATAATCGATCAATCAGTTGATTCCTTTACGTTATAATGGAATTTGAATTATACTTTTTTGTTCAGTACCACAGATCTAGAAACCCTTTCTAGATCTGTGTTCAGTACCTACCTACTCTCATGTCATTTTAATTGCATAATATATTCTCAGAATTTTAAATTTAACCCTTTAGCTTTTTTCTATGGGGATCTCTCAAAAACCGTGTTTAGGTAAATAGGCTCCCGATGCATAGAAAATGTGCAACGCTCAGTTGTGGAAATTTAGCACATTGCCAAACCTTTAACTGTGCCCACTTTAAGCAACCTGTCTAGATAGTCCTAGGTAGGTATTTTCGATAATTAATCACAAAACTACACATCCACAAGTGGTTAAGTAGGCAAAATCATTCATTTTCTCAAACATGTTCTTATGTTACCCCCACATAAAAGAAATGTATGTACCATGTTGAAAATAATCGCTCGTCCCGTTACTTTACGGTATATTAGCTATTTATACAGAATTTAAAGGTAGTTTGTCTTATAAACGTCAGGTTAAAACTTCACCCTTGCCGAGTTTATCTGATCGTTAAGACATTCGATTATACAGTTCAATGAACGATAAACTTTTATGCTCATTAACATGTAACATGTACAGAACAGCTAGTACTTTCAGCATTTGTAGGTATTGTCTGTACGGATTGTAACAGACGTAGTACGTATTAACCCTTTTAATAAATACGGGAAACAACATTTTTTCGTAACATGTTTTTATTTGGCACTTTAGTCATTGCTTAAATTAATAATAAAATTACTTTTTAATCACAATCTCACGGTAAAGTAAGTAATAGTTATTTCATATGTATATAAAAAACACTACAAAAAAAAAAAGGTACATTTTGGAATGAGTTAAACATATAATTATATAAAAAAGTCCGTTTTTATTCTAGGTTGATTCATAGCACCAGGTTCGTAATGAGTACTGCTCCTTGCTAGTTTTGTCTTACCAGACCGCTAAAATCAATACAGAAAAGATTCTACTAATTCTTATAGTGAATTATGGACGGAGCATATTTTTTGTTCTCCAAACTCATTAAATCCATAAAAAGTATAATTGAATCGCTAGTTTCAAAATCGACATAAGTCACCCGTTAGACAATAAACTATTTATTTATTTATTTACAAGTCAAGATCTCAAATATTTCTTCTTCAAAAACATCTTTGGCAAAAAAAAACTATTGTGTTTATTATTTATATTAAAAACGTCAATAAAATACTTGGGGTACTTCATTTATCAATCCTCCGGATATAGGTATATAATAAAATCACGTTTCTATCTGATATTCATAACTTAAATATTAGATTTAGGAATCATTTGTCACCTGTTATCTTTGAACGATCGTTTTCGTTTCAAATTTACAGTACCTATCTACAATAACATCCCCTATGACCTGAAATATCTAAACACTGGCACATTAAAGAAAAAACTTCGCTATCACTTGTTGAATCCACTTACTCATATTTTGTATTATGAAGACTTCTTTTTGTACAATCAAATTCTTGTATATTTTTGTATTTCCCTTTTTGTGAGTTGGGATTATGTATAAAGCTAGATTTTAATATCAGTTTTTATTGGCATCTAACCCCTTTTGTAGTTCTTATTTATTAATGTTACTGTATTATCTGGAACTTTTTTTGAACTGCAAATAAACTGATTATTATTATTAATTTTATTTAATCATCTAGTGTTTTGCCTCTCCTGTAAAATTGTGACTTATGTCGTGTTTGAAACGAGCCATTGAATTAATTAAGACAAAGGAAATAGGATATCTTTAATTCAGATACTCACTAAGCCACCTACAACAACAAAACACTAATAAATAAATAATACATTTAAAATGCAAGGTTAGTAAATTTTTATTGAAGTAATCTACCCTCAAGGTTGAACTCCGAACTGTTTTTGGAGTTTATTAACAATAATCTGCTGAACAACCGAGAGGATGTACCCATTAATTTAAGGCATGGGAGTCAACGATGGATTGACCGGCAATGACGTGATATTGGACCAGTCGCCTGGCCACCCAGGTACCGGATCTTTTTTTTTTAATAGAAATTTTACCTTTGTAACGAAGCTTTTTCGAATATAGTTCTGATATTATTTTGTGGTTCTGTGCCTGCCTCTAAAGGTTCCGCTTTCGAAACTGGACCACCTGTATATATAAAATACATTGTGGAGCTGACGTTGCGTGCTGACGAGCGACGTGGAGCTGCTGGTTTTCAGAACAAAGTATCTGAGTCACACAGATCACGAGAGCAAATAATTTGCCACAAATGGAAATTTAAACTGACAGCTAAGTCTTGTATTCTGTGCGCCCAGGCCTTTTTGTTTCTATGTCTGCGACAAAAACCCAAGAAATATTAATGGACTTTAGGCAACATGATGTGTTTTAAGAATCCGGAAACACCAGTTAAGACTGCTCTTAAAATATTACTTGTAATCTTTCCTTTACTATGTTAATTTGAAATAAAGGTTAGATTATTTCATTGTTAATTAAGTAAAGATGCTTGTGTTTATAAAATTAATACAGTTGTGTTGTTAATAGATATGATTTTTCTTCCACAGATTACAATATATCTGTGTTATTTCATAGGTTTTGTTCACCAGTCTAATTATTATTATTAAAATGTGTTCCATAGTAAAGATAGTACGAACATTTTAAATGGAAACATTTTAATTAATTTTATTAATAAGCGAATAGTACTAAAACATTAGGCATTTTATGTACAAGGATTGTATGATAATTAGCGAGCTTTGTGGTATAACCGAGTTCCAACAAAGTTCATAGACATGTTGCTAAAAAACCGCAGATTGAAATTGGGGGAGATAGCTGGTACATATCGCTTGGCATTGGAAAGTGAAAACTGTCGGCCCGATGGGTACTGCGTTTACTGGAGGACAAGCGGAATCGTGTGTGTCTATCACTACACACCAAAGCAGTGGAATCTTAGACGACAAAAACGGTCCCATCGGCGGTGAAGGCCACGTCGACCTTCTTTTTGGGATTCGCAAGACGTGATCCACCAAGACAACAATCCAGATCATTTAGCCTGAATCGCCACGGTCAAATTGGCTTTATTAGGCTACGAGGTTCTGCCGCATGCTCAGTATTCTCCATACCTAGCCCCGTCCGACGTTTTTTTGTTGCCAAACATGAAGACTTGGCTCGGGAGTTAGCCTTTCACGTCGACAGAGGAAACCCTACCGGCCACGGATAAGTATTTTGCAAGTTAAAGACAAAACTGACACTCGTTTTACCACTTCACCAAAACACTTCTTTTAAATCTCGACGCGCGTTTCGCTAACAATGTTAGCATCCTCAGGAGAGAATTAAGTTTTAATTCTCTCCTGAGGATGCTACGCCAAAGGTTCTACTCATTGATTATAAGTTAAAGACATTTGAAAAAGTACATCGCCCTATAAGGGGACTATGTTGAAAAATAAAACAATGAAAATAATAAAAAAAACAACGATTTCGTTGGTCGGCTCATCAATTATCATACCACTCTCGTTATTATAGTTAAATACGAACACAAAAATCTAAAAAAGCAAGTACAAAACAACAAGATGACACACAACTAAGAAGACCTTCACCTCTACTGTTCCCCAAACCGTTAAAACCACATAATACTGTTTCGATAAAGAAACGTACAATTTTCTTGTCTTTATTTTTACCCATATCTTTTTTCACTTGAGCCCATTTTTGTGCGTCACGCGCTTGTAGAGCTAAATAATTTGGCACAGTCCATAATTGTTCACCGGCTTTTAACATAGTCTCCATGATACAACAGCACACTGCTGCACCATTTATTTGTTTAGCCAGCTCTTCTTTCGTTAGGTGTTTTTCAATTAATTTATTATTGTTCCTATATAAACAAGTTTTTGAGATGAAATATTAATTAATAAGCAGTGTAGTGGCTTTTCGAAACAACGTCGTTCCTTATTTAATTCACTCTGGTATTGTATGAAAGCACTTATGATATAAAGAAAATTCGTGTAACTCTTTTACTGTTTACATTGCGTTTAATATTGTTTCTTAGAAATAACCCTAACTTGAATTTTCTTTAATGGGACGCCCTATATATATTATTATAAGCTTGAAGTAATTGTATATAATCATGAGACTCCCTACGTCTGTAGAAATACTAACAACTGGACGAATTATTCTCTGATGTACCTCAAACATGTTTCGCGCATTTCTCTAATTCTTCCTAAGGCATTCGAAATAGTAGTAGTAGTGGTTAATTAAATTTGACTTCAGGCTTCTAAACATTCTCTCATTTGGCGGTATTCGTCCGTAAGTAAGTAACACATTTCTATAAATTGTCTTTACAACGACAATCTAATTGCCATACCGTTTGTGATTCATTTGTAAAGCTCAAGCTATTGACAAAATTTATATCTTGTTTTATATTTTTGAAATGCTTATCAAAAACAGAATTTTCCTATTCGAAAATAATAGGGTGTCTCATTAAACGTAGAAGAACTCTGTGTACAAAAAATATTCTACTTATAAACACGTATTAAACCATGTGTTCTTGAGAAGGTGCAAGATTAATGCAGCACTTTCAAAAATGTTCAAATATCAAACATGTACAAGAGCTACACAAATTATTTTTTTAGTATATGCGATTTCATAAAAAAACTAGCACAGTGCTGCGAAAACTGCATGTATTACAAACTAGGGATGTTATTTATATTGTTATTACTCAGACATGTAGCTTTTGTTGTATAGATTGCACAAACGAAATATGTATTTTTGATGAAGAACGAATAATACTAGCAGTTTTCTGTTTTATTCAGGAAACGACCTTATTTCTATCGGAAGCCCACAAATGAATATTTATTGTATTAATCATAATTACTTTGGAAGAAGCAGTCTTGGTGGAAAAAATGATGGGGCAGTAATCATTGCGACATTATGTAAATTCATCATGTTGTCTTGTTGATTAGCAATAACATTTAATAAGAATTGTAATAAAATCTTAAATGTGTTCCGATGTTCAATAGGCAACATAAGAACCAATAAGTTCAGTGCTTTTAATTTATCTTCACAATTTGTAATTACTAAAAGACAAACAAATAATTAATTGTGAATACTACTGAAACATAAAATTGGGTAACTTACAGCTCGTTTTAAAGAACATGTCAAACAATTCCATTGTAAATATAGGATCTGGTAGATCTCTTAACAGTTTCTTAAGTACTCCGGTTAATTCATGAACCGTCGCTTGACTAAGTAATTCATCAATATATTTTCTATTACTATAAAACTTAGTTTCAATTTCACAACACAATAATTCCAATTTTTGTTTTTGTCCTGCTATTCTTAAAATACCCGCTTCCTTAATACACCGCATGTTTAAGTTGTTCAATATACTTTGAAATATTTCGGGAACCATTGAATTATCACTTGGTCGAGGCATATCGCGCATAACAAGAGTAGAAAGGTTTACACCAAAAACATTACCACCTATAAAAAGAATAACGATTACTACTACTTTGTTATGTATGTGCAGGGTGAGCACTTTTAGGGGACAGTACCTAGTTAATACAAAAGTTTATTGGTTTTAAAAAAATGTTTAAATTATTTGAGTGTCAATAATCTACCGAAAAGTGCTGCACCGACATTAACTTCATAATTTCCAATGGGACACACTATATATGCAGTGCGGACGCTCTGTATTATTAACACTCAAATAATTTTGAAATTTCTTTAAAACCAATAAACTTGTATTGACATCATCATCAAGGTACTGTCCCCCTGTACCAATTCAGTTATTTGTTACCTTTGTTTCGGCTACTGGCCTTTTTCTTAATATAACTTATTTTGTACTGATCAAATATGGCAACTAATTCCACGTATAATAACGGTTTTAAATACTGGTTTTCACTATCACTTAATTCATCAATGCTAATACCCGAATCCAACTCAAAATTCTGCAAATTTAAACAGACATTAACGGTTTTATTGCATAAAAAAATCGATGTATATCAAAGGCTGCTCGCTTTCCATCATCTAATATAATCACTGGAAGACAATGTATTCATAGCGACGGAATTCCACTTTAAGCGTACCATAACTTCTTGTAAAATGATAATATGCTTACCACAATATCTGGATCACTATCCTCATTTTGTTTAATCAGTCCTTCAAAGCTCACTGTTTCATATTCAACATTTTCAGTTCTGTGTATATATACTTTACTGCAATTATTGCTATTGGAAACTGCTATATTATTCTGACTTCTTGATAACTGATTATGCAAATTTGATGGATTTGCTCTGCAATAACATAATTTTAAATTAAATAAATATATAAAGCTAATGCATAGCGGGATTTTAATAATTGCAAACCATAATAATTGTATTTCAATTATACATCAATTAAAAACAAGCCCATTTAGTGATTGAATTGCCAAATTTATTCAAAATTACATTAATAGTTGGTTACATAGTGTCCCTCAAAATTCAACCTACTCAAAAACTATTTCTACAATACTGATGCAGCAACAACCTAGTCACAGTTCTTTGGGGAAAATTTATTTGGAAACTAGACAAAAATATCGGAGGTATGTATTAAGTTAGTAAACACTTTCGAATCTAATTCTTTGAATATGTTTGACGAATTTCAAAGTAGTCAGTTCTAGAAATCAGAACCAGTCCATTCTTGCCCATCATAATAATATGAGCATCGGGAGGGAACTTGAAACTCTGTTTTTGAGAATTTCCCTCAAAAACTGTAGCATTGTTATTGGAACTGTTTAGTTTTGTTAATTTTAATTATTTCAATTGTTCTTATAATTGTATAGGTACATTTGCTCTTTTCAGGATGATAGTTTTGCTCTGTTATAAATTATTGAATATAGTGGTAATTTAAGTATAGTGCTATAAGCGTTGTAAAAAGCAGTTTCATAGCTAAACTTCGCCTGTTGATTGAGGACAAGTTGATTGTGATATTTTACATCTCAGTGCAGAAAATCTATCCATTTTAGTTTGTATGTATCATCTAAAGTTTGTGCACATTGCTCAATCAATAAAGACTATTACTATTATTATAAACTCATACGTGATTCAAATCCTGTTTTAAAATTATTATAGCATGGAGATCACCATCATCGATTTAACAAACTGCTACTCCACCTTGAATCTGATTAGTTAGGATTACTTCTACTTACATATTTCTGTCCTGAGAAATTTCTATTTTAAGTGGCTGCAAGTGAATTTCTGTTGTAGGATCACTGCCACTTCTATCGCGTTGAGGTCTAGATAACGAACCGTTTTCGCCCAGAGCTTGATAGCCTTTAAGTACCACATTCTCGGATCCTAAATGTGCTACATCGCCCTTATCAGTCCTGTTAAACTTTTTGCTTTGTAATGGTTCGCTTGATGTCCATTTTATTTTCGTTTTAGCACCAAACTGATTATGTTCCAATGAACTGCAAAATTATAATTTAGAATACTATAATAATTAAAAATATTTTGCTATAATTGGCATTTACCCTCGAAATTGCAACATAATTTACTATAACAAATCAATGTATCAATAAACTTTTAAATGAATGAAATTACCAGCAGGTATGAAAAGTGTTTAAAATAAACAAACAATTAATGAAACTAAAATGGATCATTATTAGATAATAAATAGCCCGAACCATACATTGAATGATATCTAAATTATTCTAATCACTTCATGTGTTCAATATTATTTACTTAAGCAATCAATTTTTACGTTATGTTCAAACCATTTCCTTCGAACCATTATCGTAATATGTGAATTTGTAAAAACACCCATGTTAACAAAAGGAATGTATTTCCTTTACAAGAGTTTATTTACTACGTACAAGCTTTTATTATATTTAATAAATACTGACAATGACATTGTTTAATATTAGATAACTACCTATAGAGGCATACCTTGAACTGATTTTGACCAAAAGCAAACGTACAATTTTTGTTTCCATTGGACTTAGTTGGAATTTTCCAATTGATTTGAAAAAGAAAATTCAAACCAATAGTTATCTAATATTAGACACAATTCCAGATTTGGAATTGTGTCTATTGCGCTTCATGGGGCTTAAAAGAAATGTTTTCTTTTATAAATTTCTAGTTACTGATATAAGCAAAACTTAAAGACAATTAAGCCTAAGACATGGTGGGTGTAAAGAAAATCTATGTAAATGGGTGTAGCTTTAGATCTTTATTGTGGAGATGCAAATATCAGTGTAAAACCAGATAAGTTGCTTGGTTTTAAGGGAATCTGAAGACTAGCGGTTATGGGATATGATTATAACTAAAACTTACGGAGGTAAAGATGAAAGTTGCTGATCCTCGTCAGATGTGAGTTCATCATGTAAAACTGAGTTCAGAACATCAACCGAATCTAATGAATCTGGCGTAGCACTTCTAGATCTTGTTCCGGTACTAGATGTCTGAAATAATAGTTATGTTCATTCCCTAGAGATATGTAGTAAACCGTTTTTATATTTCATTTGATGTTTACTTTAACAAAATAATAAGAAATATATAAGTCTACGAAATTATTTTCCGGGGAATATTATTTTTTGTTTTCCATAATATAAATATTTGTTTCATTCTTACCTCTGTATTCCATGTAATATCTCTGATATCCTGTCGTTGTTTCCGCCTTGGTTGTCGCGCCTTTAAGGTTCTGTTTAAGGTCTGAACCCGAGATCGTATTGTTTGAGCTTGCTTTCTAGTAAGATTTCTCTGTCTTACGGAATCACTAACAACAACTTCTGTTATTTCTTTACCCTGCTGATAAATTTTTGATAGATCTGACAATCCTGCTTTTTGAAGAAAATCAGATGCCTGTTCTGCTTCTAAAATCAATAAGTATGTAATTTAATTATGTATTATTGGCAATAGTCGAAAACACCCACTGCCCAATTTATTTTGCGCACAACAGGTTATGGATATGGCCATTTACCCACGAAGCGTTTCTTTTAAACATTGGGTAAAACTAAATAATCAGAATGCGTTGTGGTTAAACTGTGTTACCCACTGCCAACCACAATGCAAATTCCTGTTAACATACCAAAAGTAGCTGGGACCTCTAGCCCCTCGTAATAAGGTGAATATGACAAGGTTTGAACAGTTGGACCTATCAGAAATGACTAACTAGTAGTGTAAAACATGATAAGTTTTTTAAAATTTTTGTAACAATGAAAAAACTAGGTTTATTCTCATCACAAATTCTTTATTTATTACAGTTTGTTACGGTACTAAGAATGTTCGTTAATTAAATATTTAATTTAGACCGAATGAAATTTGTAGCTAATAAGCAATAATTTATATTATTTTTAAATGGGACAATCGCTTATGAATTTCTAAATTCCTGAAAAATTACCTTTCTTTATAGATTATTAAAAAAGCTGTCGAGAACAAAAATACTTTCCTCTGAAACACGTGTAATTTGCACCACCTTGTACAAACGTCAACCTTATATTGTATCTTAATTTACATGTCTTGAATAAAATTAGTAACAATTGTTATTTTTATTTGGATTAGAGAAGAAATATACTTGACGGAAAATATATTAATAAAACGAAATAACTTAGTGGATTTGTTTCTTAATTCATATATAATTTTATAGTATTTCATATAAAATTTGCCATTTGAATGAACTTACCATTTGGTATATGGTCCTCTTCATCAGTATTACTTATATCATGTTGAGTATGTGTTACTTCATCTAAATAATATCTTATTGCTTCTTCTGATTCCATTACGTTTTATGCTAGTTTATTTTAGGATATACATCCCTCTAGGAGGTTTGGAAGATTTCTAAAAATAACACAAATATATTTAATATCGAAAATTTTTAGTTAATATATTATTAATTAGTTACGGTACTAAAGTTCTTAGTAAATTTATAAATGGCAACAATATTTGAATAACCTTGTTGTTATGTATAAAGCATTATCTTTATTACACCTTATTTTTATTCTGTAAATATTATAAGCAACTCATATAATAATCAAAGGATTTACTTGGAAAATGGTGAATAAAACATCTATTTTTTTCTGCGCAAAACCTATTTTTTATAGTTATTTAAAAATGTTAATACTGATTAGTCTAATGCTACACAGATAAATAAATTGCGTGAAAATCTGTACATGCAGAAACTAAAATTAATGGATCGTAGTAATCTTAATTTTTTGCCGATCTTTAGAGAAACAATACTTTAACATTGGTCCTGCCTGAGTATCTTGGTTTCAATTTGGGTCAAACCGCCGTGATAAAAATTTAAGGAACTAGATACCTAAAACTGACTTCTGGACTTCACATGGGGCTGTTATTTATTTATTTAAGGGCAACTTATTATAGTGACATCAATCTTCCGAACAGTACCGAACAACTTCAGATCATGTGCAACCATCAAATGGTTGCTTCTAATATCTTGGGATCAAAATTGAAAATATTAGTGGTGCCAAACAACTACCCTGAGGGGTAGTGTGGTTCAGAGAAATAAGAGGCAAAAAACATAAGAAGATCCTCATGAAAACGCATCTTCTACAATTTCTGAAGGACTATCGAATTGTCTAGCTTATCGAAAGCACTCGGAAAAACTTTATAAATCGCATCGATCCACAACCCATGTGACTTGGATTTTTAGGGCTAATTCAAATACATCACAAAATCGAATGACATCCGTTATCCTTGATACCTCACGTACCGGTTTTTTGTTGCATTCTTGTTAAAGTTTTTAATATTCCAATACAATTTTATGGTAGTTGGGTTGGGTTGTATTGTCAAATACTGATACATTGATTCTTGATGTTTTTAAATTTTTTCGCTTAAGTGGTTCAAAGAAGGCGAGCAAACACGAACATTCGCTTTGTCATAAACACGTATCTAATGATTTATCGAATAAGAAACCTTTATAAACATATCTTGTATAGGTTTTTCCATGCACGGTTTTTCATTAATGAAAGTTTTATGGTTCAAAAAATTCTTGATTAAGAAGAATGGATTTTCACTTTAAAATATAAGTAGAAGGTTACATTAATACAATTATTGTTTTCAATAAAATAATAAACTGTTTATAATTGGCTAAATGCTTAGCTTAAAACTGTTCTATCCGGATATTGCAAGTATTTATATTAAACGACTATTATTTTTGCGCCCTATTGCCAAACTCACGAGCCACCACTAATCAGACAATTACCGCAATATTTGTAATAAGTGTTTGTGTAAAGTTGAACCTTAATATCTAGTTAAATACTTATACTAAAAACTTAGGACAGTCATTTGGTTTTTGCTAAAATTCGTGTAGCAAATTTATACTTATAACTTATTAGTTAAGTGTAGTAGTAGTAAGTATTGTTTGGATCATGTGAAAAATTGACAGTTTCAAATTAACTTTGTTTTCTAGACGATGTAGGATTTGAAATCATTTATGTAAATTTTATATTATATCAAAATGTGTATCGAATAATAATTAGGCATACCTAGGTATTATTTATTTGTCGTTCATTAATATATTTTGCATCACGTACAAATTCGCAAATGTTATGAATACCTACATACTTCAAAATTATGTACTTATGTAGGCTGAAAAATTGCTTGATTAAACATTTTTTTGGTATCAAATAAGTAGGTACGTCAAATGAGATAATAAGCAGAGTTGTCAATAATAAATTGATTCCTTTTTAATTTTGTCACCATATCATCATTAGAGATTATACCTATAGGTATATTTTTTTAAACAAAGCCCCTACGATATTCTACAACTAAAGTCAAAATATTTTAAAGGGTAGTTTTTATGCTACTTACGAATATGCCCGATGGTGTAGGTACAGCTTATAAGGTTATGTACATACATAATAATATTATTCTATGTACATAATCACTAAAATTGATTCATTAATAATAGTATCTAGTCTGTTAAAAATTAAGTAACAAATGGATTTATAACACTGAAATTATATTTCATACAAATTCTGATGTACCAACGAATAATAAACATAAGGAAACTTAGATATTATACAGAGAACAGTATAAAAAGAAAATGTAATGAAACCTTGAATACTTTAATTCTTTCCTACGCAAAATGACAACAGACAACACTCACCACAATCAACAATACCTACTAACCAAAACGAATATAAAGCGTATATAGGTATAATACCATATTGTCACACGTCATTTTACATAAATAAATGTTAAAAATGGTACATACGAAAAAAATAAAAGCATAGTTCTACAAACGTCTAGTAACAGAACCTATTAAGATAAGTGAATCATATTCAGTCACAGGTCAGCGTAGTGTGTTCGTTAAAGTGCAATCTCCATATAATAAATATGTCTGAACAAGCAAAGCTCGCCGAAATAACATCGTCATGAAATGTTCATTCTTGATTTGTTATTGTTTTCTGGCATCATTTTCAGATTTATGGCGCGCACATGTTCAGAGTTGTCACTGTTATCAAAGAAATTTGTTTTTAATAATCTGGCTTATAGTTACAGCATTGTCTTTTGTTTATAAAGACAATGGTTACAGTAAGGTATAAGGCGAAAAATAAATTCAAACACATTATTCTTAATTAAATTAAAGAAGCAACTTTATAGATAGTAGGACCAAGAAAAGACTGATATTTTATTCAACAAATAATATATTATGAATATATAATGCGCTAAAATCTCATTTCATTCATACTGAAACGGAAACAATTAAGAATTTGTTAGACAAGAATTATAGAAGCAAAGTTATGTGGAGATTCTGAATATGTTAACGTATTTAGGTATTTTTTCCTCGAGCACATCCCTAGTTTTCTCAGTGTTGTATTATCACAGACAGCTGTTGTATTAGTTTAGTATGTGCAGTGTTGCCAATTTCCCATTAAACGGTATAAATTGTGCTTCTGATATGAAGATGACCTTTTCTCTCATGCCAAACGACAAACTTCAAAGATGAATGTTTCCATATAGAACAACGATTACCTACTGAATATACGGATTGGTCCATCGCTATGATCATTCGTATATCTGTGGAAAGATTCGGCATACAGAATGTTATAAAGCGATCAAAAACGAATATTCTTTGATAAAAATAGTGGAAGTGCATCAAAAATGAAAGAAACACTCTTTTAATTTTGGAGATGCTTCACTAAATGTATTACCATCTTTAGGACAAACTTTAAATATAAAAAATTGACCTAATTTCCAATGGTTAATAAAAAACAATATCTATAACCACTGCTGTCAGATGTTGCCGTTGAACAACGGTAGGAAAACTCTAAAAAAATAGCGGTAGATTTGTCCTCGAAAACGGTACGTTTTTTAAATGGTATAATACCCGCCAGATGGCGTTGTTGTGTCCAGCAGCCTAGAGTACAGTGACTATATATAGTCACTGTAGCCTAGAGTCACTATCTTCAGAGATTTTATCACAGCTGTCATTTTATTATGAATAGTAATCATTTGAAAAGCAAGTTGTCTAAAGACAATGGTCTTTAAAAATAAAGACTATGTCTTCATTCAGTAAAGAAACTGCGAGATAACCTATATCGGTCTTTTTCTATATGAGTATACCTCTGTTCAGTTTGATAGCCTAGCCTAGTCTTAAAACTGGGATCACAGTATATATTTATATATCATAATGTGATTAAAAAATCACCGGATCGGATTGCTCAACTACTTATTACTATTTCTTTTTATATATGATGCTACTGCCACCATGACCACACATAACGACTATAGCACAGTTTAAAATAATATACAGCTTATTTCTAGTTAATATTCGATGCCTATAGCCTACACCAATCTGACAATTTTAATCCAACATACGATGTTTTATTCTGCGTATTATTTGTTGCTGAAGTCTGGTATCTGGCATTGATCATTTTGACTTGACAATAAATTTATTTTCAGCAGGATAAGTACATAATTAATGATAGTTCACTTTCTACTATGATATTATAATCATAATCTAAGTGTTCTACAGTGGCAACACTGGCCAGCAACCACATACAGTTGCCACGTAAATCTGCTTGCTACTGACTGTAACGTGGCTTACCGTGGCATGTCAAAAGAAAGCGTTGATCGTAATTTCACTTCATTTCATTCAGTACTTCATTTGTTGGTTAGGTGTTTGATTTTGAAGATTTCCTATTTTTATTTTCATAATCCGGTGCATTATTTTTCAAATTAATTAAATAATTTTTTAACGTAAGTGTACGAGACTTTAATTGCTAAAACTTATTTTGGATTTAAAATAAGTATTCATACAAGAATTTGAATTTTTAGAATGTTGAAGTCCATTCCAATCTTGTTGGCATTCTTTGCTTGTATTTATTGTAACGAAGTTGTGGAAGAAGAGGATCAAGGCGCTCGTCTATTAATTTCTAAACAGATTTTAAACAAATATCTGGTAGAAAATAAAGACATTGAAGTCAGATACTCACTACACAATGTTGGAAAGTCACCAGCTGTTAATGTGCAATTAGTAGATAATGGATTTCATCCTGAAGCATTCCAAGTTGTGGGAGGACATTTGGAAACTAAATTTTCGAGAATTCCTCCAGAATCTAATTTCACACATGTTGTGGTAGTTAGGCCCCAACGATATGGTTATTTTAACTTTACTAGTGCTGAAGCCACTTACCAAATCTCCGATGACGAAAAAGCTCCAGTAAGTAATCTGCATTAGATTTAATACTAGAATCAGCAATTTTGTAATATGCCTTTTTTGTAAAGTAGATTAGTAAGTAGTAGTAAAATCAAAATAATAATCCGTATTCTTTGAATTAATTATTCAATAATGTTATTAATTTTAGGTACAAGTATCGTACAGTAGCGAACCTGGAGAAGGTGGAATTATTGCATTTAGAGATTTCGACAAAAAATTCTCTTCTCACTATTGGGACTGGTTGGCATTCGCGCTTATGACTGGTCCATCACTAGTAATCCCATTTGCCTTGTGGCAAAGCAGCAAGAGTAAATATGAAAATATTTCAAAACCTTTAAAGAAACATTAGATTTTAATTAATCACATTTAATTTATGTTAAAATTATTGTACAATACAATACTGTTATTTTTTCGTAATTATATTAATTTTTTGATATAACTGTGCTTTATTTTTATTAAATGAATTGAAGTTTTTTAAATTTCACGGGTTCTGTTTCAATCTTTTGTATTACGCAAGTGGTTGCTGTTGTGAACAAAACAGTTGCTAACTAATAAAATTATAAATAATAGATAATTACCAAACCAAATATGAAAATAAATTTCTATTCTTAATATACCAAATAAAACTATTAAATTTCTAAAATATTTATTTGTTAATTTAATTAACAAGATATTAATATTAAACGTAATAATTTTAAGAAATATTTACAATATTAATACCGATCAAAATATATAACAATACACCTAGTTAACATTATATAAAAATAAATACTATATTTTGTAATATTAAAACATACAATAATCATAAAAGAGAACATTTTACAAGGAGCAGCAATTTATAAAATATGTAAAGGATAATCTCGAGGTAAAGGACTAAATGAAAGGAGTAGTAGAGCATTTTATACAATACGGTAGGTATATTAATAATAACTTATCTTCATTCTTCATATATCCCGATTTGCATTGATAATTTATCTCTATTTAATCAATTATTTATAGCGCTGAAAATAACTCATTTTTAAAATGGGTTCTATACCTTATGAACCTTTCAACTGATTGGTTACCTATTAGGTAACAAAGATATCACTAGAAGTAAAAGTTCACAGCCAGATAGGAACAGAAAAACAAATTCAAGCAAAACTAGAGCCAGTGTCGGGAATCACTGGTATGTTATTTGATCCGTAAAAACTTGGAGAAGATATGTCTGATTCCGTGTTATTAACGACATGGCTAGTACTTAGAATTACTGAAGCAATATATTGCTCTTTTAGTTCCGGCAAATTTGAAGGATTCAGATGCACTGGTTTGCAGCTGGGGAAAGGACTTAAAAAGAAGAAAAAGACAAATGTAATTGCAAATCCGAGGAAGGTTACAATCGTCATGGAATTAATTCCGCCGCTTTCTCGGACGAAGAAAAATGCACCCAAAATTAACTGACATAGCAAAATAGCTACGCGTACCATTTTAACAGCATCGCCATGTATTTGTTGACCTTCGCCAGACATAGTTATTGGTTTATAAACAAAATATATGTTGTATTTATCAACTAAATGTTTAAAACATAAATATAACAGGCCAAATGGTGTGATCAATGGACATGACAAGCTATATACGGTACATGTAGTAAAAATTAATAGAGTCCAAGCATAATGAATGCCAAATGGAAATTCTGACAATATCTCTTTACGTATTGTAGATTTCTCTGCCTCAGACTTAATTCGTAATAAGCGCCATGCGTACATAGCTAGTTCTGGAAAACGGAGTAGTTCCAAGGCTGTTCCAATTAAAGCAGAAGTAATAACGTAATTAACAAAAAAAGCACCTTTGTCAGCCAGAAATATACAATTCCAGCGCAGTGTTTGGTTCTGCGTTTGCAAAGACCATTCTACAAATGCTTGAGCACTCGTTAAACCAAGAGATGGAAGAATTAGAACCATAAATAATAGGAAAAAGAATGCTTTGTGCATTGTAGCTAGATTTTGTTTCGACTTTGTCCAATGGGACATCCATTCATCAGAATAAGCAACTATTACAGGCATTAATGCAGACATAGATAAAAGAAGTAACGTAGGAAGAAATTCTGATAAAACTGGACTAATTTTCCCAATAAAATCACCATTTGATGCGTTTATATTATTAAAGATATTTACGAATATGACTGGAGTTGTTAAAAAGAATAAAACAATGAATAAAATGAGGTTAATAGCTATAGCCTTTGAATACCAATTTCGATACGATATCTCTAGGTTTTCCCAGTTGATATCTGAAGGAGATGGTGCTTTGGTTACTATCCAATTCCGTAACGAATCGGGTTCAAACGTCCTTATTACATGTTGGACCATTTCTTCAGAGTTTAATGTAACAAATGCAATTCCAAGAGGGTGCGCAAGTGCTCTAGCTCTTTCAGACACTACTAGTTCATTTAAAAGTTGCTCTTGCTGAGTGTAGTATCCTAAAGCATTGGTTGTTTTACATGGACAGCAAGCTATACAACCATACGGTTGGACTTTTAATTCTGCTTTTTGAGAATTAGATAAACAATACATTCTTGCCTCGTGTGCTTTATTTCTTTCTTTTTCTAAATGTATTAACCTCTTGACTCTATAAGCAATTTGTACATCTTTCACTTCAATGTTTGGGTATCTCACAGTAAAATAATTTTTAATGTCTTCCAAATTTCTATGGATTCTAGATATATGTGATATCATTAATGTCTTTGACGTTAATGATGTACCACTTGGTTTTCGTCCGGAGCAATTTCGCATAATTAAGATAGTCAAAGGAACCATACATAAACTTGCAATAACATGCACCCATAAAAGATTCGAAGAAGGGCCCAAATTGCTTAATGTTGTATGACCAAATGTTGTTTTATTACCTTCTAATGTGCCCTGGAAGTTCACTGGTAATATAACGCATATGGAAAACACTGTTATTATACTAAATAAAATAAGTAGATGCTTCTGAAATGACAGATAATGAGCAGCGTCTGGACCACATCTAGAGTAGATTCGTTCCTTATTTATTTTAAATATTGAAGGAAACCACATACATCCAGTATCTGGCATTAATGATATATCAGCACTAGTTTCTTCAACTGCGACTGCATCATCGGTGTTCTTATAAAATAATTGCGTCCATTTTTCTGTGTGTACTAAAGCTAATCTACCGTAATCCCATGCTCTGTTACGTAGAATTGCAAATAAAAGGATTAACAAAATCCATGATATGACATTAAGGATCAATGTTTCTGGTATGCCTTCGTAAACATTACTAATAACAGTTGTATTCTTCTTATATGTTAAACACGTAGAATTATCCACAACTGTTTTAAAAATATCATTATTTTCCATTTCCAATCTATTAATAAAATTTTATACTTAGTTTATGATTATTCAAACACATATTACGAGAAATTAACTTACGTATGGAAGTTTTTTTGTGTATGATTCACCGAACTGATAACTTGTTATTACAGTTAATCCGATCTTTATTTACTAACTACTGACAATGCTGACATTTACTGTATAATTGTAGATTTTCTCCTATTAAAATAGTAGGTACTTTATATTGTACATTCCAAAACAATCAACAAAGTGACGTTCACTAAAATTTCACTGATATCATATCCTAATATAATCATAACCTAATTAAATCATTAGAAGTATGATCAGATTGGCTCAGATGCTCCAGGCTCCATTGCAGCCACCTGAAATTAAATTTTTTGTTAGCTTTAAGGAGGTTAAAAATTATAAAGCAACCATTCCCTCCACTCCACATATTCACCTTATTACTTGACATTGACGAATTACAAATTAATAAGTTTGTTCCAACATATCACAGAATGTGTAAATTTGACTATGGATAGTATAAATCTAAGGCATCGAAATATCGATCGATAGTTTTGTACATATTTCTAATAACCAATTCCTTTTACAAAAAAAGATATTTAAAAAGATCTTTTACACTGTCACTGTCGGAACATACGTGGTTATCCTATATTGATTGCAGTACGTTTATTCGCTTCTATTATGATATGATTTACTACAATCGTATATTTTTTTGCTTGAGTATTCATCTCCTGTGATAGGGACACACCACAATTCTAAATATCCTTATATTGCCTATATTAGATATACAAAGCAACAAATTTTGAATAAAGCTAAAAGTTATTTATACAGAGTTTGTTTGCCAAGGCATTTGACAAATTTGATCATGGGGAAAAATATAATACAATAACAATTTCATGGTAAAAATAAAACATGCCTATATTAATATATCACAGAAATTGATATTTATTGGTTTATAACTGCACTATATTACTAAAGAGAAAACGTAACAAAGCAAAACGAAAACTCTTAAATATGTTTAACATTCAATATTTCAACTAATTCATAGAATTATAATAATTATATTGGAGTCAGGTTTTGCTTTTCAATATTAGTTAGTTCTGGATGCCAAACATCCACAATTAAAACGAGCCGCATTTTGGTACCATTGTGCCAAACTTCATGTTCAAAACTATCATCAAAAATCATTACTTCACCGTTTTTCCAACCCCTAAAATAATTTAGGTATTACATAAATTAATTGTAGTAAAGTAACGTTTTAGATCAATCAATATTCTCCTAGTGAATACATCTGTATACGAGATATAATAATATTAAGTTACTACTTAGAATAAGAGCTTTTGTCAATTCAGCATATTTTGTTAAAGTTATAAATAAATAATTTATTGTTTAACAGGTTGTACACCCCAATAAGACAATTGTGAATTTAAAATTAAAATATAGTAAAATACCACTTTTGTCAGGATTAATTATAATTTTGTTGTAATTTTTTAAAAATATCTTAACTTCCTTCAACATTTCAAGAGTTTTTTTATTATTTTCGAATTAATTGTAATACCTAAAATCGGTTTTCTTTAAAGTATGTTACCTACCTTGTTTCTTCTGCTACTCGTATAAAGGTATTGGGAGGAACAACTAATCCTAAATGAAGTCTAAGTCTACAGTTTGTAGGTCCACAGTGAGGCCAAACATGAGTGCCAGGATGCATAACACTAAACTTAGTTTGCCCTCTCTTGCATTTACTTACATCTGGAATACTATTAATAATATCACATGTTACCGGACATTTTTTGCAGTTCTTCGCATTTCTAGAACCTCTGGCAAACAGTTCGAACTGCTTCCAATCACCAGTTTCTCTTAGATTTTCAGATTCATCTTCGAAAACCCCTTTCTTGTTCAAAACGGCTAATCCTTCATCTCGAATTTTCTCCCAGTTATTTTCCAACAACCTTACAAGATCTTGATTGGGAAATGTGCGTGGATCCCACCAAGGTTTACCTGTTAGACGCTGTACATTGTATAACGATCTTTGGTATTTTGACAAGAATAGCTTGTGTTTAACACCTGCTTGGTAGACCTGAATTGGAAACAAACGAAAATTAATTAAATTATAAAAGTAGGCCATACCTTGAAATTTGTAGTATTTGAGAAGTCGCCAAATTGTTATTACAAACATGTTTCGGAACAGAAGATGTCGTCATAGAATATAAGAAGAGAAAGACAATTAGATTTAGTTTAAACTTACAATCACCGCTTACAAGTCTAATTCCACCAGTGTTTTGGCTAATATATTTATCTATTTTTAAAAATTTGTTGAAATATATTATTTGCCAGTTGCAGAACTATGACATTCTAACAGAATAACATAGAACCGCGATAAGCTGTTTAACTGTTACTTACGTCCATGGCTTTAGTGCGTTCTCCCAATCGTGCAAGAGCGTCCCCCAAGTGGAAGAAAAATCGGCCATTTACAACCCCAGTAGCATTCGTTTCTATGCCTTTCATTAAATATTTTACAGCCTCTTGTAGATTATTGTCGGTTGTTTTTAATATAAAACCATAATGAACCAGAGCAAATCCATCATTAGGCCATTTAGATAAAATTTTGTTCAATAGTGTTCGAGCTTCTTCGACTCTACGATGTAGAAAAGGTAAATAATCGTAAAGTTTCGTAGAAGCAATTAGAAAAATTTCTCATTGAAAGTAAACTGCGTATTATACTGACCTTAAGTGAATTAAACCTCAAACTTTGACCGGTTGGGGAAGATTAGAAAAATATCAAGCTTTATTAATTGAATATTCTTGGGGAAAAGTATATATTTAATTACCTGTTAATTGTTAAATAAGTTACTACCAACTCATTCATATATTTTGGCTCTGAATTGAATCGTTCTATAAGTTGCTTGTGAATGTCGATTGATTTTTTATAGCTTCCTAAAACAAATATATGAACTTTATGTAAAAGTACCTTTATTATGAATACTAACCCATAAATCTTAATCGATTTATACATCTTTCGGCTACAGTTAAATATAAGACGTCTGGCACATTGGGTTGCTGTAAAACTTTGATGTAATAGTCTACTGCTTTTTGTAAAAGAACATTACTTCTCTGCTTTTCAGCCATCGCATCCAACGCAGCCGCTTTACCATATAAACATCGAGGGGAGGTAGGGTATTTTTGAAGGAGTGCATCAAAAATTTTATTAGCATAAGCAGCATTCTGATTAAAAACAAAAAGTTAGTACTTACACAAAAAATCAAATTACAAAAACAAATCGTTTCAATTTTTATTAACAAATGGTGCGGAATATATTAATAAAAACTGACAACTGTAAATAAGTACCAAATCATATCTTTAGTTCAAATTGATAGGTAATAAACATTCCAAATTACAAAAAAATAAAATAGTTAACACACTAAAAATCAAAACAAAATCAATATAAAATGCAACATTCAGCTAGGAAGACATTTATTTAACTTTTTAATTATTAGAAGGCGATGTTATTCCTATAAAAATTAATTATATGCTTAATAGTGATATAATAACATATTATTAAGTAACTTACCGATTTCAATGCTTCCTGACCTTCGTCAAGTTTGTGTTTGATTTTATTATCATCTTTGTTTGTTATATTCGCAAAGTCTTCATCTTCTGTG
Organism: Apoderus coryli; assembly: GCA_911728435.2. Lineage (NCBI taxonomy): Eukaryota > Metazoa > Arthropoda > Insecta > Coleoptera > Attelabidae > Apoderus > Apoderus coryli. The sequence continues at coordinate 11,512,361 of OU452210.1, forward strand.
TCTACTTCATCGGGATCATCCGAACCCACATTGATATCTATAATATAACTACTTGTAAATTGTATTTTCTTTTTTAGAATAACTTCATGTTTTATTAGTAATTTTGAAAAATGCGCATAGTGTCAAAAAAGTACATTTTTTAAATTTTGTGCGTTTTACCACCGGTTTATTGGTGTTCCTAAAGCGGGCCACACACAGTCAATATTATTGCGCAATATTTTATAGTGTACAATAATATTCTACCTTTCATCTTTAATGCATTCAAATTTCGAAATTACTATAAACAAAGATTTCGGAATTAATGACAAAAAGTAAGAACTGCTATTTTGGATATCTATAATGAATCAGTTACGTCAAAACCCGTTACAGAGCTATGCCATTTATTTATTCTTGTTGTTAATAAAATTAATTCAGACAACAAACTCTTTGTTTTTAATTCCGTAATTGGCCTAAACTAATTGTTGGAAAAATTATATATATACCTATAGAAACAAAGCTTCTGGATAAATGCTGCGTCAAATTTATACTAGCTAACGTTTTGCTGATGATCCTGTCAGCGTCTTCAAAGCAACTTTGTGTGAACACGATTAAACTGAACCTAAACAATATTGCTATGTACGTGTCTTAATCCCACACCTGTCTGCCAATTACTTGTCGATCCGTGGCTTTTCGAATAAAATGTATTATTTATCCAGAAGCATTGTTAATATATGTAAGTTGTCTGTGGAAGTTTTCTGTCTAAAATATGTATATACCATTAGAAATACATTTACACTACCTCTACCTAGCTTCCCATATTTAGCTTCGAGTCGTTTCAACAACTGCTCATCTTCGTCTTCATCGTAGTCATCCTCTTCTTCCTCATCTTGTTCTTCCTCTTCCTCTTCATCTACCTCCTCCTCATTCTCCGCGTCTTCCTCGATATTCTCTTCATCTTCAACTTCATCAGCTATGTTTTCAATTTCTGGCGTTAATGAACGCTTGTAAGTCGATTGTAATTCTTCGTATTTCTGTTTAGCTGTTTTATGATGCTCGTCATCATCGCTTATTTCTTCGTCAGCGTTAGAAGAGTCTATTACGATAAGATAAACAATATTACATATACAAAACATTATCGTTTTTTCTTTAGATACCTTCATCTTGTTCGATATCATCTTGAACTTCTTCTAGGCTTGGAGGTAGAACAATTGTATTTCTTCGTGATAAATCCGGCGTTGGAGTTTCTTCGAAGGTTTGTGTGACCGTAGGTTTTGATTCAGCTTTTTTTAAGGAACATTAAATACATTCTCTATTAAACATCATAACCCAAAGTTAAGTTTCTGGTTTAATGTTATTGGTTTCTCACAACAATATATTGAGGTTTGAGGATGGTTTGCACCGGGCAATGTTGACTTTTGAAGTTATATTCAGGTTTGAACAATATGTGAATTAAATAAAAATTCATAACTATAGTAGATAGTAGATTTAACGGCTATTGCGTTGGTTTGACCAAGTCAGCGGACCGGGAGAGCCCTTTCTAATAACAACTGGCGTAAAGCAGGGTTGTGTCATTGCACCCACCTTGTTTTCGATGTTTGTGGCAACGGTCATTCAAATTGTTAAGGATGAAATCCGGGGGGAATCGAGATCGTATACAGATTTGATGGCCGCCGACTCTTCAACCTTCGTAGAGTACAAGTTGGGACGTACGAAAGTCACACGACCGATGATGACGTGCCATCTTCAAATCACAAGTTATATTTCATTTCGAAAAAAAAAATCAAAATGGGATATCCCACCAAAATCTGTGGATTTAGAAGAGAGAAGCTCTGGGCTTCCTTTGCCAACGCTCGATCAAAAATTCCATCGCGAATTTGACACTTTACAAGCGAGATCCCAGCGCAATTTTCTATAGATTAATAATCATTGTGAAACCGTGAAAACAATGGACTGGATCAGGTGAACCAAAACCCAAAGACCTTAAAAAATGGCTCGGAGATTCCCTTCTGGTTTGACTAGCCCTGAGAAAGACTTCAAATTGGTTTCGTTGCAGGTCATATATTTTTATTGAACACGATAAGAAGTTACGAACATTTTAAATCGATTTTTAAAAAGGCTTAAAAAAAGTGAACATCTGTAACTGCTTATTTTTGATTGAGTTTATGAAAATATGTTTAAACAAAGTCTAACAATCTATTCAATACAAGCAAAATTATATTTTATGAAATGCGAAATATGGTTAAAGTTGCAAAGTTTAGGAAGGATTTAGAACATTTAAGTCTCGAACTAACTAAATATTAAATATGTAGGTACCAGGAAATGCAATGTTAGTCGCAAAACTAAATTAAGCACAGCAAATAATGCCTAACAACAATAGTAAACTGAATTACACAATTAGAAAACATGCATTTACTGACCAGATTTCCATTTTCGAATTAGGACAATGTAGGCCACTACCAAAAGTGCAGCACCAACCCCCAATTTAGCGGCCACTGTAAAACACAGTAGCATTAATTATGTAAAAATACTGAAAATTAGTAAATGATGAGAATTTGCGAAGTAATCTTGCATTTCCTGATTTACAATAACTATTAAAATTAATTCCCTTTTTCTTGTAAATACAGATCAACTTATAAATTGCTACACGTGAATTTGCAGGTATTTGCATCTAATGGTATACACATATTTAACAGATTTTTTTTGACATAATTTACTTACTTCCAGAAGAGTTGTCGTTAGTTGGCTCACTGTTACTTTCAGCTTCTGCATCTGTTTCTTCAACTGCTACTGACGCTTTAGTTTGAACAGCTTCAATTTCATCTGTATCTAAGCCATCTTCATTTTTCTCATCACCTTCATCATCCTTTTCAGCAGACTTAAAATCTTCGTTTGAAGACTGTTCAATGTTTTCATCTTCATCTAACAGTGTATCCTCTTCAGATAGGGCATTGTCATTTTGTTCATCTTCTTCCGAAATTTCCGTTACTTTTTCTTCATCTTGAATATCCTGTGATACATTCAAACTTTCTTCATCTTCTTCTAAACTCACATTTTCATCATTCTCTTCTTCATCCTCTACATCTTCTAACATATCTTCATCATCTTGATGGTCATCATCATTTGCATCGTCGATTACTTCATCATCGATTTCATCTGATACTATATGCTCTTCTTCACTACCTTCCACTTGGACATGTTCTTCACTAATATCTAATATTTCATCTTGTTCATCGTGATCATTATTTTTATGATGTGACGTATCTGTCCAACCTTCAAAGATTTGTGAGAATCTTGATTCCGAATGTGGTTCTTCCACTAAAAATTTAAATAATTTGAATGAATTACAGAACCTTGAAAATGGTGCAAACTGGTAAGTATCTTTTTGACTTGGTCAGATACTAATCTTGAGACGAGACCAGTAGACGATTTTTACAAGGAATCTGCAAAATAGAGAACAGTTTTTTTGTTGTGGAATAAACATATGCATGTATATCGGTTTTAGATGATTTTGAAGAAATATTCCATATAACTAAGGGTACAAACATAGTGCAGCGACGTACTTCACTAGCATTTGATATGCAAAAGGGTTGCCATTAAGAAAATACGTAAATGTAAATGTATGGTCGAAACTTCACAAAATATTTTCACATTCATTATTCAAAGGTATATCTAGTTTAACGTACTTTCGTTCAGTGGCGGCTCGTGGGTTGAAAAGGAGGTGTAGTGCAGGGAACAAAAAACGGCTAATTCACCGTTTTAGCTTTTATCATTAGTAAAAACACAAGAGCTTTTATTTTATCGGATACATTTATTTGTTAACGATATAATTTCGCCTTTTGTCTCCCGATTTTCCTATGTCAGTTTTTCGAATAAGAATACTTTTGAGTTTAAAAGAAATTTATCCTTAAAAAGCTCATGTTTTCTTTGACAGAATAATACACAAACGAAAACCATGCAAATAACTATAATAATAATAAAAAAACTACGTAAACTTATCCTTCTAATATAAATCCGAAGTGTAGGAGATCCACGCACACATGCAATGCACTCCACCTGATAAAAAGCTGCCGCGAGTCGCATAACCCCTCGCCATGGCAACCGAGATATATAACGTATACATAAGCACGTCGGCGCGCGACTCGGGCTATCTTTGCGCCCGTCTTTTGCTTGCAATACACTCGAATTTGAAGGATGGAGAGCCTCTCGCGCCCGTGGTTTATTTTTGAAATGCGGTAGTATTCTCTGTTAACGGCAGAAAACTGTCACGCCAGCGATTCATGTTCATAAATTTTAAAATGCATTAGGCTCTTTAAAAATAAAAACTATAAATTGAAAAATATTAGTATATATTTTTATTATTTATTTTTGGTGAAGTGACACTTCACCAGTGGCCGCCCGTGAGTCCTGAGGGTTGTGAGGCAGCAAAACGATGTATAATAATTAATTAAAAGTGGCAACTCGCCGTGCATATGGACGAAAGGCAGTGCCTCGCGCTTAAAATGATTTATTTACGGCCGGTATGGATGTTTTTATTGACGTTGGCGTACTCTCGTTCTGTGTTCGCCGACGGGCAACCGCGGGCAGGGCATTGTTGCCTCATTGGATAGCGAGCAAAAAAAGAAATAACATGAAAATGCAGGACTGGACTCTCAAATTTAAATTGTTGGACTCTTCGAAAAAAAGCATACACTGTTAAACAAGCATCAATCAAAATATTTCTTAGCACACCTACTACTACGTTTATATCAGACATTTTTGTTTGGATGAAAACATGGAAAATTTAATTATTAGCTCAATTCCTAATATTTTGTTTTATTTTTAGTTTGACGTATACAGGGTGTCCGTAAAGTAACGGAACGGGCAGGTTTCGAATCAAATACGTAGGCTATCAAATTGCTAAACATAAATCAAATCTGACGTGACTCAGATTGTCTATTAAAAATGTTCTTTTTCATCATGAACATTAGCAGATGTAACAATCTTCCTTATGCAATCCAGCTCAATCCAGGAAATGGCAGAAATCTTTTTTTATTAAAATAATTATTAATAAAGGTTAATAAAGAATTTCCGCAATCCTTGTGAAGGAAAACCTTTACAATTGTCTTTCATTTTTGACAAAACCTACAGTAGGTACGCTAAAGATGTTAAAGTAAAATTCATTAAAAATGTAAGTATAATTACGAGTTTTACTTCAAGGAATAATATTAAAAGTAATCGACTTACAATCAGTTAATCCTTGATTCTCTTTGATGATAAGCCCAATTAAAACAAACAGTGCTGAGAAAAGTATAAAGAAGACAATTTTAGCACAGATGTTCCCACCAGTTCCATCTTCTTTGTGAACATGGATATTCACATCATCATCATTTGCAATACTCTCAATTCCTTCATCTGTAACAACGCATTTTAAGTTATGCGTAAATATTTTGTCCCGTATAATATGTAAAATCGGCTTAGATAAAAATAGTTATACTATACTGCAAAATCTATTTATAAACATTAAAATTAAATAACACATACATACCTTTGCGTTTCTTCTTATCTTTCCTTTTCCTGGGTTGAACATCACCCGACATTTTGGGGTATTAGTATTTCTGGGGTTAACTTACCATCAGCAAAATTAATTAATATTGAAGCAGCACACACAAAATGTGGTCTGATGTATTTTTAACGAAAAATTTTTAACAAACCTCAATCTAATGCGAGTTCAAGCGACAATGGCCGAGGCAGTTCCTAAAACAAATGTAGATATTATTTTTGAGCATTTTTTTTTAAACTATTTCGGCAGTAGGTAGATTGATTATAATACGTAAGTACGTTTAGGCGACTTCAAGTTCAAAGACCTTGATTTGAATTTTAAAAAAATGGTGTTTGTGTTTTAAAATATTTGACTGAAAATGAATTTCAAATATTTTTACTTTTTAATATTTACAATGTCTAGACAGTGATGTGCAATGTTCATTCGCTTCAATACTTGATTTTAATTAATATGATGACATAAGATAATATATTTCAAGTCTAAAATAACGGGACAATGAATATTTTAGTCAAATATAATCTGAAATAACTTTTAAACTTTTGTGCTTTTAATTTTTTTATATCTGTATAAAAATAATGTCAGAAATAAATCAAAATCGCTAAACAGTATTTTTTCGAAAATTCTTGAAAACTTAAAAAAAAAACATTTAAAAGGTGTTTAAATTGTAGAACTTTGCTCTAATTTAACGGACATTGTAACTCCTACCGTTGCGTTTTGTAACATCTCCAGATACAATTTACCGATTAAGTTAGCATTGACAAAAATAGGCCCAACAATGTGGTTTCCCAAAATACCTGCCCAAACATTTACTTTTTCTGGAACGAAAGATGTGAGGATTTGTATCACTCTAATATCTCACGTTTTGTGTGTTGACATTTCCATTGAGGAAGAAAAAGACTTTATTGGTATGCAACCTCAAAAGATCTTTGACCGAAGTCCTTCAGCCTATAAAATGTTTTAATTTAGTCCAATTAGTCCAAATGAAAAGTAAAAGAACTATTTTTATTATTTTAATATATTTTATAATTAAAAATACTGAATTTTTAATAATAAGGCCTGAGAAAGAATGCATAAATTATGATACTAATAAAATACTCAAAAGTAAAAAATCAAAAAATATTTACCTAATATCTACACGAAATTAACAACAAAAGAATGAAAGGAATAGTTTCAGTTTTCTTATCCTATAAGAACACTATTGGATATTAATCTGGTAGATGTAGATGAACATAAATTCTATATCTTTTTTAATCGAATTTGTTTGAATAAAAAATAGCATTGTGGTGGGATCAGACCTGAGATCCTTGCGCCGGAAGTCCGCGAACATCTAGGAAAATTAATATTACTAAAAGCAAAGATTAATGTGTAGATTAATCTTTGCTAAAAGAAATATGCACAAGTTGAATTGCAGACAAAATAAATCATTATTACGTACGTCTGAATTGAAAGTTTCACTGTCCGGCGAATGTTAAATTTTCTAATTTTTTCAATTAACAACAACTAGTTTATTTCTGTTTTTCTCTTTATATTTGTTTATAAATTTAGGTCGAGCTCCGCGAAAAAATACAATAAAATGCATAACATTGTCCGAATTGTGTTTACGAAAATTCCGTATAATAACACACTGTTATTCGCAAATGTATAATACTTAACAAATATGTTATTAATAGAGTATATTTTTTTATGATCACCGTTCGTCATTTCCATATTATAAAAACAAACAACAAAATAGACAATAATCGCACGAATAGAAAGAGTGTAATTTTGACTCCTACCATAAAAAGTTTAGCGATTAGGGGTGGTCGGTTTAATACATAATAGGAGAGGGAGATGGATGAATTGAAAAAAAAAACATCATAAGAGGAACGTGGGAAAGAAAGGTTAGTAGCCGTCACACCGTTGACACGCGACTGTCGAATGTTTGTTATTTATCGTATACAAATAAGGAACTGAAAATGGTCTGCAAAAGAACTGAAACTTTTGATAAAACTAAAAGTTATATTTCTTAGATAGCGATGTAAAATGGGCACTAAACACTCCTTTAGTTAATTTAGGTAGCAGCAGCTACAAATATACTTTGTTATTAACATACAGGGTGTCCGCAGAGTAACGGGCGATTATTTTCAAAATCATATATTTCTAAAAGAAAAGTCAAGACACGTCAGTTTCGATTTATGTTTAGCAATTTTGTAGCCCAAGTCATGTTTGTTTCCAATTGCAACCCCTATTTTAGAGCACTTTTTAGTGAGTACAATGTACAATGATGTGCCACATGTGGGGGGTAACATAATTTTTTTTTTTTAAATCCAATCCATTTTTGGGTCTGTCGTTTTGTAATTAATGAAATAACGAAAATGCCTAATTAATTTAGTTTTTGGGAGGACTATCTATAGAGCAGATACTCAAAGTGGACACCCCGTTAACCGTTTGGCAATGGGCTAACCTTTCCACAAACGATCGTTGCATATTTTCTATGAACTCGGGAGCAATTGCATTTCGTTTTGAATGGTAATTTATCTAAATTCTGTAGCCTATCTAGGTAAACATGGTCGAATGAGCCAGACGCGGTTTTGTTTAGTACAGCAGTGCTCTAAAACAACAACGAATTGATGCTTCAGAGCAGTGTTTGACTCTGTTAAAACTCACCGTATTCTCCAGATTGAATGATATGTTAAATGTAAGATCCAGAATATAAATAGGTCACCCTGTATTTTTTTGCATAAAGAAATACCCAATATTAGATATTAACCACCATGATGGTCGTTACAACACGTATATATTAAATGAAGGCAAGTTTGCACTGTGGACGAATTATTTCTATACTTTGTAGCATTTTTATTAAAACGTATCTGATTGGATTGGAAAATAAAAGAATCTTCATTATTATTAGTGTAAAAAATAGTGTACAAAAAATAACGGATGTCAATATTGAAAAGAAAATTATGAATGAAAGTAAGAATATTTCTATATAACTCTCTTCCTTCTCAGGTGTTATAATCGAAATAACACCATTGTACTGAAACAAGTATCATTTATATACCGTTAGATGTTTAGATCTAACTGTACAGATTGGTTAGGTAGCATCTAAACGGTACTAATGCACTTGGGCAAGTTTTTTCTATCCACAGGATATATCCGAGTACCTATTATATACCTAACTGTATATTTGAGATTCAATATTTCATAATTGGTAAGTACCTTTGCCTGCTGAAGAAGGCGTGAATTCTTGTTATTTGCAGATGATTTTAAGTTATATCGGGTGATACAAGCTGAATCTGACTGGAGTAAGACTTAACAGAGCTGCAGAATTCGTGTCTGATCAACAACTTGCCTCTGAAGTGCACTTTTCCCAGTCCTCAATTCATCAACAAATCAAGCTTCTCAAATATACACACTTTCTCATTGTTTTTTTTGTAAAACAATTTCCTTAGAACATATTCAATCGTTTCGACCTTTCTGTGGCTTATCTTCAGATGCTAAGTGAATATATTTTAATATAATTTTTCATGTTATTATATTTTTGTGACTATTTTCAATAAATTGTTTTACAAAAAATAATAATAATAGAGAAGAAAAGGTTATGTTGGTAAGTCCATAAATATGCATTATCAATGGATTATGCTACAGAAACTTTTTCAGTCCCATCATTTTTTATAAACTCGAAAACAAAAAGGCATTTGTTTGTCGAAATATGTATCGTTATAAAATAAACTGGTGCCTCGGAGGAACCAATACCGTGTAACAACAGAAAGAAACACTGCAAATTTTCAGTAGTTACACAGACTTTTGGTTTTGGATTCGGCACATGCCCTACGACTAATTTTAGCATTCTTTTTGTAAAATTAAATATTAAAGAGGAATTTGACCGTCATAAAATGTGGTTTTTTCCATACTTTTTATTGAAAACTTATTAAAACCTAGAGTTATTAACTTTTTCTCACTTAATTGACGTTTAAACTATGAATTTGAAATATCCCGTTTTTTGTATAAATGGAACCCTGCGATTGGGAACAAAAGCGATTATAATAACTTATTTTGGGTTCTATTTTTGATACCAAATTTTTAAAAATCGCTTCGCTCGGTTTGAAATTATAGATTATGGACCCATTGTCACTGAAGAGTGCTAAAGTAGTTTCGAATATAGCACTCAGGTTTATTTTTTTACATATTCAAATTTAATTAAATCACAATAATTACATAATCCAAAGAAGAATCAACATAACCAGAGTTGACGTCATTTAACTTAAAAGAACAATACTTTAGTCCTAGCAGCGACATACCCAGTGGCGAAGCTTAGCTTTATCTAATTAAAAACTAGCCCCCCCAAAATAAAAGTGTGTGTTTCTATGGGCAAGGCATTTCAATACTATCAGTACCTATAAACCGATGAGTAGAACCTTTGGCGTGTAGTAATATTATAAACTCGTTTTACCACTTCACCAAAACACTTTTTTAATCACGACACGCGTTTCGCCAACACTTTTAGCATTCTCAGGAGAGAATTAAAACTGAATCATCCTAATTATACAGCCTTATATATTATATATGCTCTATACGTTGTACGCTGTCAAAGATTCAATGTTAAATCGAGAAATTTGTCCATCTCTCAAAGAGGTTGTAGCAATAAAATAACTAAAGAAATTTCTAGTCGCAACCTCAACAAAATTTATTCAACTTGGATTACATGTTTCGCCCTCAATTGTCTCCCTATTATGTTTTATATTATTTGTGTTTTTCGACCTTCTTCTTATCTGATCTGGTGATGCCCGATTGAGGGCGAAACATAACGTAATCCAAGTTGAATAAATTTTGTTGAGGTTGCGACTAGAAATTTCTTTAGTTATTTTATTGGATTCTCTCTCTCTTTCTATATTATTGGCCTCTACAACTAGGTAATTTAGCCATTTCTTTAGTTATAATTTTATTGAATTCAATATTAATCTTTGACGCTGTGATTGGTTGGTTAATCGTTTTGAATTAATTGTGAAACAAAATTATAATTATTGACAATATTATTCCAACCAGTCTAGAGAAAACTAATTGTAAATACGCGAAACACATAAAGAAATGAAAATTTGATTAATGAAACATAGATAAATATGATTTAAATAAACTAATTAATGCTTGTATGAATTAGATTAAATGAAATTTAAAATTAATAAAAACTAGCAGGTCCAATAATTGCTCCTAAATCAAATAAAGCAAATTGTATCAGCAATTTAATCATTTGTGGGAAAAGTTGGTTATTGGAGTACACACGCGCCACAACTAGATCAACATCAATGGGAAAAACAAGACAAAAGGTATACACCACCAACATAAGGGTGATCTATATATTATACCTAACTACTAGATTGTTAGGGTTGCCAGCTAAGCAAAATAAAATCTACTAGTAATGTTTATGTTGTATACAATAATAATTTAAATCAGAGAAGTATTAACCAGTTTAAAGATTCTAAACTATTGATTATTATTATTATAATTAAATGCAATGATTATTATAAATCGACCAAAATTACATTTAGTTTTTCTTCGTCGATTTTTTTCAAGCTAAGGATTCGCTGATCATTCTATTCGCTTCCTGGTCAAAAAAATTGTTTGTTAACTGCTTAGCTAAGAACAATTATTATTTTTTTTTGTCATCCCTCTGGTACTCCACTCACACACCTCGGTACGCTCTGCTGACAGTCCCCCGGCGTGTACAAATCATCATCTCCCTCTAGTATCACTGTTAATTTCATCAACCCTCCCAGGCAGCCTTCGTTTTCCAATATGATCACATTTATTTTAGTACTGATTCAAACGACAATCAGCGCAATAATCCCGGTAGAGTTCACTATTTATTGCTTCAAATCATTGCGAGTTCCGCATTAATGGTCGGATCATTTCATATTCAGGCTCAGTTAAATGTCTTGGAGTCACATTGGATCACCTTTTGCGATTTAAGCATGCAGTTATATAAAGTCGTTATGAGGTGGGTGTAACTGCAAAGAGGATGATCTGTGATTCTGTCAAGGTTTGATTATTGTTACGTTCTGTATTGACCCTGTCTCGATAGTGTAACTGCCAATCGGGTTCAGAAAGCACACAATTCTTGTGTCCGTTTTATCTATGGACTGAGAAGCAGGGACCACACATCTCCGTCCATCCGACAGCTACATTGGTTAAGAATGTATGACCGAAGAGTTCTGCATTTGGTGGCTTGTTTGGCGCATGAAATAATCAAAACCCAAACTCTGGGATATTTATATTCGAAACTTATACCTATTAGGACTTCCATACATGATCTTGGTCTGCGACATGTTGATCAGTTAAAGATTCCACAACATCACAGGACTTTGTTTGAACGTAACTTTTCATACCAAATCCCTTCGTCGCTGTCGCTGAGTGGGTTTAAGTCAAGAGTAAAATGCTGGTACTTGGGAATGTAGTTATTGCATATTTGCAAAATAATTATTGAGTTACTATTGTTATTGGTGCTATTACTTTATGATTAATTTTTGTTTTTCTTCTAAGAACAGAAACAATTATTGCTCTTCTGATTAACACGTAAATAATTAAATATTTACTACAAAAAATTAGATTTTAGGTTAAAACGATTTGCCAAGAATAAAAACACAAAGATATTGTTATACGTACCTTCTTTTATATGTACAAATACTACCCGTGTTAATATAGTATACAAACAACTGGGATATCATATATCTGGTAACCCTAAATTAGGGGTGAAGCAGTCGCGTGTACTTCGCTACCGGGTGGGGATAAGGGTGGGGGTTAAAAACGTGACCGAACGTCGGCTGATCAACAGGGCTAGACACTTTGTATATTTCAACCGACGGTAACACACGCGCACCCTTCGGCTTGACATACGACTGACACGCGACGTCTTTTCCGTCTTAACACTAGTGATACGGTGATAGTGACCTATATCTAAGATGGACCACAATAATTTATCACATAACACACCACTGCATTGGGGGTATAGTGGAAGTGCTGGTGCTTCGTCTTGGCAGCCTGTACCCAGAGGTGTTAAGAGACCTCTTTCTGAAAGTGACTGTGACGACGCCTATTCTGAAGAATCTTCAAAAGAACAGTGGGTGTTGTTTTTATATTGTATACTTTGAAATTTTTTGGCTCAAGCAGCTTTTGTCAACTATTCGCTATCAAATATATTTACCAGTCATTTTAAAAATTACCCTTTCACTCCATTTAAATTTCTTCTTCACAAAAGAGTAAAATTAGTTAAGGTAAAAATCCAATTTCAACATGATATAGAGTTATCTTCATTGGAAATTTGTATTTATCCAGTTTTTATTTCGGAACACCTTGTACCAGCTAGAACAAATTTTATAGAAAACATTCATCCTCTTTGTAGATTTAGAACGCCTTGAAAAATTTTACCCAAGCACTTGTATAAAATCATTTAACATTTTTCTAACGAACATTCTTCTGGCTTAGATGTACATCACCTGGAGATGCGGACAGTTGTCAAATGCTATCAAGGAAGAAACGCAGAGGTGTGATCGAAAAGAAACGTCGTGATCGCATTAACATGTCTTTATCGGAATTAAAACGTTTGGTTCCAAGTGCATTTGAGAAACAAGGTTCCGCCAAATTGGAAAAGGCGGAAATCCTCCAAATGACCGTTGATCACCTTAAAATGCTTCATGCTAAAGGTATGGTAATTTTAATAAAATCAATAAACAACTGTGTTCACATAATGATTAACATATCATTAGGAATTATCTAAAAAAACATCACTATTATTTCATTTATCATTGTAGTAGATATAATTGTTTTTTACATTTTTATTTTCCATTGACATAAACGACGTAATATACATAGTTTGAGTACGTTGTTTATAAATATAATTAGTCAACTACACAAATTTAATTTTGGAAGGTTTAGACAAAGTATTGCGTTTCTCCGTTTGTATTGTTTCTAATAAATATTTGTTCACACAATTCATAATTTCGCATATTTTTATTGACCTTTACATTTACAAATATTCGATGTTTTAAATTAATTATTATTTCAAATATTTTAGTTGTGGTTTTTAGAAAGAGAAAGATATTATATAAACCTTACCTTACCAAAATTTTATACATTTATTATTTATTTCATTTCGATAATCATAAAAATTATAATTTTGACATTTCATTTCGATTGCTGAAATAATTGCTATCATTAAAAATTCTTAGTTTGGCTTTTTTTGTTTCTATAGGATATTCAATTTAGAAATTGGTTAAAATGCATTTTATTAATATTTTAAATAATTCTTTGCGTATAATCAATTTTCTATAATATGTTTAAATATTATATTTTTGAGTAACGTTTTTTAAAATAATATTCGAATAAAAATACAGGACCTTTGTGGAAAATATATTAAATTTTTTATAATTTGCAAAAATGTAATAATAATAGAGATATCCAATTATATATATATTTATATTTTTCAATTACTATTTTGATTTGGTATTTCAGTTCATATATTGGTACAATATTTCCGAAATAAGATAACTTTTTATTTCTAAATAACAAAGTTATTTTAACGATGTTTCGTTGCTTATTCGCAATTTCATCAGGTTTCTTATTGACAGAAATTCCTAATTATTAAAATGTGACATATCACGTATATATAATGAAAATATTTAGAGAACCACCATACCTAATGCAAATTTAATTGCATTATTTCGGCAATATTGTATTAACATATGAACCTAAATACACAAAAAATAGTAATTGGAAAATATATAAAACAAAGGTTCAAAAACGAAAATATTTATTGCAAACATAATAATATATGTTGTTCTACAAAAAAAATGCCGAATTTCCGAAATGCAAATGCAAAATAAATTCTTACATTAATCAAAAGTATAGAAATATTTAAATAATGTTTATGCCAATAATTAACGAAAAACAACACCATTAATATTATCAAACAAAAAAATAAAATATGCAATATAGAGGTGTAGCTCTCATCTAAGTAGCATGTTAGCAGGTGAATTTTAAATAAAAGGGGTTAAACTGGGCTGCGGCGTGGGAATAAATAGAAGACCAGCTGTACGATAGGTAAAACTGTTGTCATTATTAACCCCGTGGGAAATGTTTCGATTACCAAATGATGATCATTCGTTTGCAACAGGTTTATTTTTATATTTGCCTTTTCATCTTTATTAATATACATATTGGCTAACAAATGCATGGGTAATATAAATTAGTATGTATCGTTTAATAAAAAAAAGTTTTCAACAAAAGTATCGAATTTCGTAGTTTGTTGTTTCTACAAATAATACGAATTCGAGAAGTCCAATTTGAAGTACATGACATGTAAAGATCCTTATGCACATGTAAATACCTACTTTAAGCTGCTTTAAAGTTTTAAATGAACAGATTCCAATATCTGAAAAACCTAAACAACGTAAACATATATTTTTTCTGACGTTCATTTTTGGAATCCAAAATAAAAATGCAAATAGTTAAAACCAAGGTTGCCAATTTGAGTGTCTCAACATTGAGAAATTCCTTAATTATGGGCCTATAGGGCTCGAGTTCCACTTTCTAAGTATGTTTGTAATAATATATATTATAATAACAATTTGTTAGTCCCCCACCTAGGCCCTATAGGACGCGTTGTCCATCCCTATAATATATACATGCAATTTTTGACTTAGTAATTACACAGTATACATTAGGAAATGTATCAAAATGTATTTACTAAAAAAGTTTCTCCTTTAATTACAGGCCTTGACACACTCGCCTACGATCCTCACAAATTCGCTGTGGATTATCATGGAATGGGTTTCCGAGAATGCCTTGCGGAAGTAACGCGTTATTTGGAAAGAATTGAAGGAATGGACGCACAAAATCCAATGCGTTTACGTTTGACTTCACACCTACAATGTTGTGCGGCACAAAAAGAATTAGCATTAAAACAAGCAACTACCGCGCCGTGGGCCTATGGAAGTTCGCAAGGTTATCCACCACCAATAAATACTTTGCCACCATCGCCAGCTTCAAATCACATGCTAAATAATCATCAACCACCTCTGGGACCATCAATACCTCAGAATATCCATCATGATTTAGGACATTATGATATTTCAACATCCTGTGCCCAAACTAGTGCTATACCAGTGCCTTCAAGTGATACTAGTAGATTAGCGCCATCTACGAGTATTTTAACCCCTTTAACTACCACATCTTCATCAGCACTAGCGTATAGTCCACATCATCAATATCCAGTAAATAGCTTTACAATCCCTCCAAGTAGTCATCATCAAAATTATAGTCAAAACATACCTACTTCTCAAGGGATGAAACCGTATAGGCCTTGGGGTGCCGAAGTCGCATATTGATGGAATAAATATAATAATTAATAAAAAAGTGCCGCTTAGTAGTGTAAATATAAACTGAAGTGGTTTTAGTCATTAACTGTACCTAAGGCAAGAAGTGATGATAATATATTTTATTTATTTGATTTAGTTTGTGTCCTAAAACGCAGTGAACCAAAATTTGGTGCATTTTTTATTAGTATTTAGACGGGACACGTAGTCAGTAGTTTTATTTTTGCTAATGAAACAATATATTTTTGTAAATAATATACACTGATCTCACCTGAAGTGAAGAGTTATTGTGATTGAAAAAATACATTTTATATTTTTAAAACAAATGTTTGTTTTTCTGGATTAAGGCTTCAAATTGGTAATATTTGACCTTCGTCGTTTCCTCTGCAGTTTACTGCGGCCGTCTATTCAAAATTAGGGTTCGCTTGAAATCAAAATAACTTAAAAGCAATTTTTAGCGAGATATCGTCTGTAATCGTTAGTAATCTGCCAAGTACCGTCCGATTATCCCCCATCACCTAATTTTATTTTCTGTTTAAGGTAATCGGTTTGGTCGCTAAAAATTGGCGGTTATTCCTTGTAATATTGAGGTTATAATTTGTCAGTTTGTTATAAGCAATAATAGTTATGATTTGCCGAAATAGATTTAGATATTGTCTTCTGTTTATCAGGAGCTTTAATGTTCTGATGGAAGTTTTGATACTCAAACAATGCAATGCGTTAGTTTTTTTATTTTTTCTAATGCATGAAAGTCATGAAAGGCAACATGTTGATTATACAGGGTGTTTGGAAGGTTGATAGAAAGTCTTGAGGAGGTGATAGGGCAGACCATTTAGAATCTTTTAAGCCAAACATACATTAGTACAAAGTCTTACGGTTTTGGACTTATTGGAGATTTTCGATTTTCAGTATGAAAATATGCGTTTTTTCCTGTTATCACTAAAAGACTATATAAAATAGTTTTTTTATTTAGATAACACACACAAAAACAAATTGACTGCAAATAAATAATAAATAAATATTTTCGTTTTTTTTGTGATACTGATAAGAAGGAACTTGTTGCATTAAAAATAAATTCAAAACATTCTTGCTTTATTCCTACTGAAGAAATCGTAGCAATAAACCATTCAATAAGAAAAATTCGAGAAGCTTTTCAAGTAATGCAGCAAGACAAATTATTACATACAACAACTACCGAAGTAAGACGTAGAGCTCGAGCATGTATTAGAAACAATGTTCCTCACTTTGAACACCAATAAAGCATGTTTCAATAGTTTATTTTGTTTCATTTACAAATTTATGATTTAAATTTCAAAATCCGAATATCTCGAAAACCGTCAAACTTTGTACTAAGGTATGTTTGGCTTAAAAGATTCTACATGGTCTGCCGTATCACCTCCCCAAGACTTTCTATCGACCTTGTATATTCTGGTTAGATAATAAGTATAACGAACTGGTAAATCCTACTGATTCTATTTGACATCTAATTTATTATTACAAATCGCCAATCCAAACCTACCTGCCAAACTAACTTTTACAGCAGCGGCATCACAATATACAATTCGCAAAAATCGGCAGTAACTCAGGTCGGGAGTTGGGTTACAGAATCTATTATCGTACCATAAGCGATTTGAAAACATATGATGTCATACCCAACGTCAGAACACTTCCCCTATAATCGGTTTGTCACTAAAACAAATCGGTTACTGAATATTGGTAATCGTTTAATACACGATATCTCATCAGATTGTACTCTTGTAAATGGTCTACAACAAAAGATAATGTTTGTTTGATTCCCAGTAATCAGTGGTAAATAGCAATATTTTAATTTTAATGGTAATATAAAAAATTCACACGTTGAGTTAGAGCTTACCCAGTAATTTTTGACTTTGGTGACCCTCGCAAAGTTCTGCCATATAAAGAATTCTTCATTGTCCAGTTAGCAACATATTAGAAAACTAGTATAACAGGACAAAACAGATCTGCCAATGAACAACCCCTTTTAAAATGTTATACTGCACTAATCTAAAACCTGTTTAGGAAACGCAGTAAAAGTGACAATGGAATTTGCAAATTCTATAAACAATATTGCGAATACAATTCCTTGTTACCTAAAAGGATTTAAATAGGTTTTTTTAGAAAAAATAAAACTGGTATCTTTTATATATTTTAGATAATACCTATGGAGGAACACGTGTGTTTCTTTGGCGGAAGTTCATTAGTTTCGTAAATTTTTATTGTGAACTATTCAACCATTTATTATTATGGTTAGTAATAAGCTGACCGTTAAAATATATAAATACGCATATTAAAAAAAATCTATTCAATTTTTTCACTTTTTTAGGGTAAATATCATTGTTAAAATATTCATTATTCTAATCGTACATACAGGGTGGTCCAACGAAAAGTTTGCACCTAGCTTTTCTCTTTTTTTTGTAGTCGAATGCGAAAATGCTCGGACACGTCGATTTTGCTTTGGAGGGGGACACATTTTAAACATATTTTTCGATCTGCGCCTTTAACCCCCTAGCGGGGGTGAGTAACAACCCTAAAATTTTAAATGGAAAGAGGGGTCTAATGACATATCATTTGAAAGGACACAAAATTGTCTTTCTAATGATACCCTATTTGTCGAATTTTACTAAAACAGTTAATACGAAAACGACTTTAAAGACATTAAGCCGATAATTTTGGTATTAATGAGAAATACAAATAAGTTTTAATTATTACGACTGAAAACAACTACAATCATTTCTAAATTATTTACTTTGAAGAAAAACGGGATTTCAAAAACACTATCTTATTTATCAGAACTAAATTCCTCACTAATCGTTTGCGTTTTTTGTTGAAATAAAAACTGCAGATACGTGTAGGAAAAGAATTTACACCGTTTATTTTAGTCTTTTCATTGATTCAGTTTGGTTGCTTCTCAAGTTATTTTACTTTTACCGTACAAAATGATTTATTCCATTCTAGAACGAGTTGAAATTGTTAAACTTTATTTTCAAAATAATAGTAGTGCTAGACTTACGGCTCGCTTATTTAATGAGAGACATCCCGATAAAAATGTGAATGATGTGTACGTTGGCAAGTTAGTTAAAAAGTTTGTAGATACCGGATCTGTCTGTAATGTAAAACACCAGCCGCAGAAACCGATCAGAAATGAAGCTGTGGAAGTCGCTGTTTTAGGGCATGTTGAAATGGATCATAGTCAAAGTACCCGTCAACTAGCTGAAGCCTCAGGTGTCTCCCGTTCGTCCATAATACGAATTTTAAAAGCGTACAAATTTCATCCGTACAAAATCAAATTAGTACAGGAACTAAATGAGGATGATCCTAATAGAAGGCTGCAATTTTGTGAAGCAATGAGCCAGCGTTTAATTGAAGATCCGCAATTATTATTTAACATTTGTTTTTCCGACGAATGCACATTTTATTTGAATGGAGCTGTAAATAGGCACAATTGCCGTTACTGGGATGACAGTAACCCACATTTATTCCGTGAGGTTCATACCCAGTATCCTCAAAAAATAAACGTCTGGTGTGGCATATTAGGAAATCATATTATAGGACCACTTTTTATTCCTGGAAATTTAACTGGTGAAGTGTACCTAAACATGCTTGAAGACACAATTGATCCTTTAATAACACAAATAATAGAAGATGACCAAAATCATACTGCTGATCGGCTTTATTTCCAGCAAGATGGAGCACCTCCGCACTATGTGGCTCCTGTAAGACAGTTCTTAGATGACCGGTTCCCTGGACGGTGGATTGGAAGGAGGGGCCCAATTGAATGGCCTGCCAGGTCACCGGATTTATCGCCTTTAGACTTTTTTCTTTGGGGGCACTTAAAAAATAAATGTTTTGCCACGAAGCCCGAGTCCATAGAAGATCTTCGCCAACGCATTACAGAAGAGTGCAGAAACATAACACCTGATATGCTACAAAATGTTAGAAATAGATTTGAACAAAATCTGTATTATTGTATGGAATCAAATGGGTCACATTTTCAACATTTGTTAATGTAACGTTTTAATAAATCAATTTAACAGCTTGTTTACTTTTTTTACAAAGCAATGTTAAAACTAACAAACATTGGAATGTACTAACGATTGCAGGTGTTTTCACTCGCAATAATTAAAACTTATTTGTATTTCTCATTAATACCAAAATTATCGGCTTAATGTCTTTAAAGTCGTTTTCGTATTAACTGTTTTAGTAAAATTCGACAAATAGGGTATCATTAGAAAGACAATTTTGTGTCCTTTCAAATGATATGTCATTAGACCCCTCTTTCCATTTAAAATTTTAGGGTTGTTACTCACCCCCGCTAGGGGGTTAAAGGCGCAGATCGAAAAATATGTTTAAAATGTGTCCCCCTCAAAAGCAAAATCGACGTGTCCGAGCATTTTCGCATTCGACTACAAAAAAAAGAGAAAAGCTAGGTGCAAACTTTTCGTTGGACCACCCTGTATACTTGCAATTTACACTTTGTAAATTGTCCATTGTTTCACACAAACGCAAACGTTTACTAGGTATGTTAATATATTATTGATATAGCTATTATTTTGTATAATTGAAAACAAGATAATATACTACTAAGAATATTTTACTACTGACAACACAACAATAATTTAGGGTCGATTTGTATAATATGATATTCATATTTCTAGTTTTCTGCATGATTACTCAAGTGAATACGCATAACTACCACGTTTTTGGAATAAATATAAATCAAAAACCAGGGTGGTATAGTGAGAATAAACAAATTATTTCTATATAGAAAAGTAATAAATTTTTTTTTAATGTGAGCATATGGAATAATATCTTGATAAAAAGATCGAAAAGCAAATTTTATTTGAAATGAAAAAGGAAAGAAACAACTAAAATATTAAAAAATACTTCTTATATAATATTTTATGTTTAATTGTTCGTTAGACTAAAATATTTATTTTTTATTTCATTTCAAAATGTATGGTTGTTGACAAATTTTTATTACAAATATTATACGAGGGACATTCAGTAATTCACGAGCTTAAAAAATTTTCAATTCAATCAGTTTACAAAATCCTGAAAATTCGTATTGGCTAATACAATTATTTTTGGTCTATACTATTACATTGAATTCTATATTTGCTAAGATACTTCAACGAGACATCTTCAGCTTATCATGAAAAGCAGTGATAGGAAATAATTGAAATTTTAGCATATAGGTATCTGAAAAGATTTCGTCTACTTACCATGTTGTTGAAAATATGTCGTATAACTAAGTATATTACAACAACAAAACTGTTTTCTCTAACAAACAATTATTACTTTAATTATAGAAACTGAGTAGATAAATAATAAATCAATAAAAATTAAATATTTGGTTTGATTTTCAATTCATAACATACATTATTATAACCTAACTAACCAAGAGCTGACTTTTTAAGATTGTTAATGGACATACTGAGATTCTAAAAATGTTATTATTAAATATTGTTAATTTTCAAGAACTTCTTTAAATTGGGCCACAGTTGTCCTATGATTTTATTAATATTTTGCAAGCTTAATAAAATGATTAGTGAAAATTGATCATTCATCACGAATTAAAAAAGATAAATGTTTAAAAATTATCTGCCGAAAAGATAACAAACAAATATCTTATTTAGAGATTAAGAATTACCTAGAACCATTAATTTTTAACCATCCTAAGCTATTAACGTTTTTGCATAACATAACATCTTTCCACAAAAAAAAAAACTATAAGGTATAGATGCCCTACCATTTTTGAAGGTCTCATTTTCTGCAGAAAAATTAGCAACAAAAATAAAACTATAACTACTGAGTTTAAAAAATAAAATAAAATTAGCATTGGTCATCTGTCCCAGAAAGTCGTTTACAGATGACTCACTGCTCAGGTTAGATGCCCGGACGGAAGTTCGTTATTTTCTCAATATTATTGTCCTCAAATTAACGCGAAAGGTAGACCTGTATTTATTTACCCGGATGATCCCGACTGTGCTCTTTACACTTAGTAAATATGGTTTTTCGGTGTACCATTGTTTAAATTTCATTATAAGCACTTGATTTAATTTTGAAAACTATTTTCCATAGCTGAAGGCTTGATCTGTTAAATTCGCATTTAAAATAACGCAATAAAGATTTATCTCGGAATTTATTGAATCAATGTCCTATAAAATGACACGACAATCTTTTATAGGCATGACTTTTTAATCTCTTATTTTAGATCATTTAAACCTTACGTATTGAAACTGGGTTATTGTAGTTATTAAAAACTAATAATAAATAAGTACTGTGTTTTATAAATTAAATATAAATATATCAATAATTAAGATGATTAACGTCATTCACTGTAAAAAAAAATATGCTATTGGGACGACGTAAATTTTAAAACTCTGATAAACCTATTTTCAACATACTATAGGGTATCAATTATGAAAGAGGTAGTAACATAATATAATGAGGTAAATGTAACTGTTTAATATTGCGACTTTGCGATTCATTTTTAATTAAGTTTATTTTTATTTTCAAGAGAATAAACCTATTGATTATTCACGCGTAGTTGAAATTTTTTAAGTTGGCTGATGATGGTCCATGACTGACACTAGTTCATTTTATTAATTAATTTATTTAATCATTTGGATAGAGATAGATAATTGAATCATTCAATTTTTAATTATATTTACACTAATTACAGAATGTGATCGATTTTTTAAAATTTTTCTCATAAAGTGTTATACTATTAAATCATGTAAATATGACAGTTGTCTATATAATGTAATTTTAAGTTTGTGTATATTTTTACCACGACCGACCGACGTTTCGATAGCGTTAATTATTAAGGCCAATGTTATTCTATTGTGTGACTTTTAACGAGCACAGTTTTTCTGCGTCCTATTTTATTTTTAGAATTAACCGCAAATATACTCATTAACTATACCACCAAAGTTTAGCTTTTAAAAGTGTTAAAAAATAATCAAAATATGAGTTAATACTAAAACACAAAATTGAGCATTTCTTACAGTACAGCAATACTAAAAATAGATGAACTTTAGTAATATCAAAGCATTGTTCAGATGTTTATATATAACATGTTATATAATTACATTATTCTTCCTGGTAATTTACACGGTTTGTATCTATTTCGATTTTTGAATTACCACCAACTACATACATTTAACAAAATTCAAACATTTACCAATCAAGAAAATTTTTATTTTATTATTATCATTAAAGATTCTCAAAATACCTGATATTACATTACACGTCATTTTATTTGAAAAAATATTTGCATAAATACCAATAGGTATTCACTCACCTTTCAAACATCAAAGAAAACAGAAAGTAATTCTTCACCCCTTCGAATATTGTGTTCCCAGTGGCGGCTCAAAATATACAATCTCGAAGGGAAATAATAAATGATTATTTAGAAAAAATTTTGCTGTATGCACAAATAAAAAAAGCTGCCTTATTTTTTATAGTATTCTATTCAAGTAATTAAATTTTGTTAAAAAGAAAGTGTTCAGATATCTCAAATAATTTTTGAGAAACCCCAATTTTATGATTCAATATTTTAACGGTATTTTAGATATAGGTTTTTAAGAGCAAAACTGCAATGTGAGATTTTACCAGTCAATGGAAAAAATTATATATTACATTAGTTAATTATACATAAACAGTTCCTGACAAATCCCCATTTGTAACGTTCATGGGTCAGTCACAAGTGTAACACTGCATACGCCGGCGTGTGCAAGTTAGGGGCTAAGTCAGCCACTATGTTATGAGAGCCGACTTTCCATCTATTTCCCACGTTCGTACACCCTACTCTATCATTACAACCCCGAGCGCAACGAGTAAATGCTACTGTGTTTGCATTTCTTTCTTGTCAAGAACGTCCGAATTCTACCCTTTATATTATGCGCTTATTTTTCAAAGTAAAGGATATAAGAATACAAAAAAATACGCAGATCATATGATGAATTTTATTTTGGGTATTTGGAAAACACTGTGGGAGTATACAACTTCTCATAAGATTCGCAGGTTTAACATGAAAAATAAATACACTACGGCATATTTTCAAATATAAAGGTTGCTTCAAAAAACGTGGCATAGTTATGTTTTTCTTTTTTGATTTGCATATGAAAAGTAAGATTTAATTTTGTAACAATTTATTAATACATACAGGGTGTCGGTTTCCCATTTACATTTTTATATCGCATTCTTTCGAAAATGTTCTTAACGCGTTCATAACTCTTAATGGTAGGCAATAAAGCAGGTAGATTTCTGTGAGACATCTGGGGAATTCCTAACTCATTTTATAGTCGAGGCCTAGTAAATCGCAAATTTAGGCTTCGCGTCGACACAGATTTTTTCATAGAAATCGACAATTATGTTAACACACAGATCTCCCAACTGACCAAGACATAATTGACGATCCTGAAGAAGAAACTGAAACCGGGGAGTGTTTTGCTAAATTTAAGAATGAAATAAGAAATGCATTTGACATTGTGCGAACTACTCTCAACGGCCAGGAAAGGCTACCTGATCAAATCTTTATGCATTTGAATAAATGCGAGAATTTTGTTGAGCAACAATTATTTTCCAAAAATAATGTTCAAAAGAAAATAACTGATTATTTTGTATGTAAATATGTATGTTATTTAGCTATTTCCCAAACTACACAAATTACTATATTCTTATGTAATGTGTACGTAGATTATGTACATGTATGTATTTAAACTTTCAAATCTTTAATAAAATCTTTTATAAATCAATTTTGCGATTATTTTGTTGCTTGTTGATTTTTTCTTTATATAGTGCAATTTCGGTCTTTCACAATATAGAGGCTCGACCGTAAATAATACAGTTTATAGTTTTTTAAGTTCTATTATTTTTAACATTCGAACTATACCATCCTTATTTCAGACGTATTTTTGTAAAGAATTATCACTCGGATTATCAGTAACAATATAAGTAAACTAACCACCCAATAACGTCTTTTCTGAAAGACATAATTTTCAACTTTCTTATTGAAGATTTCGTAGGATAGAGGACACAAATTAACTTAACTTAAGTCTAGTTGAAGATGATACATGTAATAAATGATAATATCAAACAAACTATATCATCAAACGCACATATTCAAGAAGGACAAGATCATTAATAATATCTTCAACTTTTTAAACAACTTTTACTATATCCATCATAAAAGAACTCTTATCACGTAAAATGTGTGTTCCTTTAAATTAGTTAAGACAATATCTCAAGTTAAACTAATAAATAATTAAAACATTATTGTGGTTAAAGAGAATACGATTTCTTACACCAAACAATTATAATTTTACTGAGCAACATGACACATTTCTATTACCCAACCCAACCCAACCCAACCCAACCCAGTGATGGCTTTCCTGAAAGACGTAACTCTCAATTTTTTAAATCGTGAGTAGGATATTCTAGTGTGATTTCATTTCATGGCAGTCAAAATTTAAACATTCTTTTAAGTTTTATTCCTACTGGTGAAAGGACTAAATTAAAAATATCTATGCAATACTTCGCCTAAATGTGTTAGCAATGTTGATGATAACATGCCTTAAGAAATAACTCAGATGTGAATTTGCAGAAACTAAACAGCAATAAAAATAATTGAGATGTACTTATATCAGAGAATAGTATTATTTTTAAATTGTAACTCCATTCTAGTAAGTTGAAGGCTGCAAATATCACTTTTATTTAAAAAAAAAAACACAATTTTCAGTAAACTCAACAGTATTAAAACGATAATACTTCATTATATCTCACTTCTTCTAGTTATTATGTTTTTCCGGAGCTTCAATTTTCTGAGTTGGCCTCCGCCACCAGCAATACAAATAGTCCACTGATTGAGGTAAAATAAAACGACATAAGTGGTTTCTTGGGTCTGACTTATGCGCTGTCAAGAGGGGTAACCCCTAACAATATAAATAATTTTTTGTTAGAAATCCCAAAAACATTTCAGAACAGTCCCACAAATAAGCTAGCTAGAAGAAAAAACAGTGGATATTTTCGATTATATTTTTAATTATTACATACATATGACATGTTTGTATTAATTTATTGTTATTGCAATAAAGAAATAAACAGTGTTGTGGAAAACGAACTGATAAGTATTAATTTGTTAACAAAACCGTGTGAAAATCACTATCTCCAAGTGTGGGAAAATTATTCATATTACGCATTTCCTGGTGGTTATCTAATTAGGGGGTGGATTTAAATGGGGTTGTACAGTCAAGTGCATACAGTTCTATGATTCGGGTGGGGGATAGAACGAAACGTATAAACGAATGTTATAAACGCGCTCTGTGTTGGCGTGTGCACCATTTTAGGTCCTGCGTTTAGTGTTTCGCGACGCGTTTTTGTCACACAAATTTACCGAAACTATGTCAGTGAAAACGTTTTTTACTTGTGCTGGAAATAACTGCTTAAAGGTATGTGCCAAAATTTATTACATTTCAATTTCATATCATAATCGATTTAGAACAAATATGTCTAAAATGTAAACACAACCTATTTGATTTAGAAGCGAGGGCATATTTTATATACACTTGTTTCATTATCTTATTTCATAGATATTCATTTTAATGCTTTAATTATGTATAATACCTATATTTATTACTTATTTTATCTCATCAGGTGTTGAAACATTGGAGGTCAACCCTTCAAAGCAAATGTCACAAAAGAAAATATTATAGTCGACATTCCATTTCATCCTCATATTCAACAAAAGCACCACGGGGTAGTACATCCACTGAAATAACAATACTGGAATATGAGGGCAGTTTTTGCAATTGCACATCGCAAAATAACAACAACGAAATTAACGAAAATAAAATAAACGAAGGTATGGAAATACAGTGGAAATCTGTATAGATTTATTTTTAGTGAATTTTATATTGTTTTAAATTATTAATAACATAATGTAAATACTACTATATGGCTGTGATTTTTTATGCATATATACTTTTTTAATGATCTTTGGTGTGTTATAATTATTGTCAATATTGATTTGTCTGCTTAATGACTGTTGTAGAAATTATACTCATTTCTCCAATAATAATGATTTGTATTAAATTCTCAAATAGACTGTAAATTTACAGCAATATTGTAAATGCAATAATTATACTTATCATATATTATATATATATTATATATTTCAAAAAAACAAATAATATAGACTTATTAATTATTAAAATGTAATTAAACATAATTTTAGTAATAAACAACATATATTGATAAATTAATTAAACGCGCATACAATTATGATACCTACTTATAAGTTCTTTTATTTTTATGACATTCTAACCACAATTATTGATGATCATAATAAAATATATCTAAATATATGAAATTGCTATTTACGTTCAGGGTGTCCCAAAAAATATTATTCAGTGCAATAAACTCTTGAAATGTTTCGTTCAACCTTCAGCCCAAACTCAAAATTCTTAAATAAACTAAATGAAGAGGTTGTTTAACGAAGAAATCAACTCATAAATAATATCTTTTGAATCTGCGATTTCATTTGAGAAAAAATTAACATGGAATGTCAAGGTAACGGTACGTAAATGAAATTGTTATGTGAGGACTTGCCGAATCAATAAAATTTGGATATAAGATGTTGAAATGGACCACCAAGGATTTTATATGCCCTCAAAAAAAGAAACCTGGCGCTGAGCAAGGAAGTCATTTTTTTGAAATACATGAATACGATTCCTATCCTAAACGTTAGATTAATTTCTATGGACAGATAGTGTATCGAAGTTTACTATGTTAGAGATTTCATCGAGCCTATTATTTTAAGTTTTTTTTTTATTTTTCAACATATCATCTTAGCTCTCGAACTCGATTCTCAATTGTATTTCGCGTGTGGCCCCGTCTTGCTGAAACCACATGTCACCCAAGTCCAGCTCTTCCATTTTGGGCAAAAAAAAAATTGTAATCATCACACGGTAGCGCTCGCCATTCACAGTAACGTTCCTGCCTTCGTCGTCTTTGAACAAGTACGGTCCAATCATGCCACCGGACCATAATTCACACCAAACAGTGCATTTTTCGGTATGCATTGGCAGTTCTTGCAATGCTTCTGGCTGCTTTTCAGACCAAATACGGCAATTTTGCTTGTTCACGTATCCATTCAACCAGGAATGAGCTTCGTCGCTGAACACAATTTTCCGATAAAAAAGTGGATCTTCATCCAACTTTGCCAGCGCCCATTCACCAAGTTAGCCGTTGTGGTAGGTCGTGTGGCTTCATTTCTTGCACCAGCTGTATTTTAAAAGGTTTTACAGGCAAATCCTTCCGCAAAATTTTCCACGTAGTGGCGTAACGGCGCCGAATCGATAATTCACGGTCACCAACAACACTGGCGCATACAGCTGCGATATTTTCTTTTGTGCACTCTACGTATGAGTGTTGGTGGTTTAATGTCCAATCATGTAAATTTGGTGCGAAATTTAGTCACAAGATCCTGAATAGCCGCCTCAGAAGGTCGCCCAAACTGACCATAAAATGGAAGAAGTGCACGATGCACTTCCTTAACGGAGCATGAATTTGGATAATAAAATTGAAGCGTTGTTCGTTTATAAGTCGAATCATAGACTAGACCAAACTGAACATGTTTAACAGTAACATGTTACACAAAAACAGCTGAGCTTCAAAAACAGTGTTGCGAAAAAGAAAGTTGCTAAAAAATCACCCATTAATAGTAAGGATAATTTTGTAATTTAATCATTATTTTTGTTTCCATAATAAAAATAATGTCTGTGTTCCAAAGGGAATGAATGTTTTATACTTTAATTTTCATTTTTACAACAAAATATATATATTTGTCAAAAAAAATTACAATAATTTGTAGACATATAATTACAAACAAAACATATAAAACATAAGAATAATTAATACTATACAGGTACATCGTCAAAACAATAATCTTTACACCCAACTTTACCCCATAAAAGTAAATGGTAATTAAGATAAAACACACAGAAGAAAGCTTTTCGCATAATCAAAAATTCAATCAACAGTGGTTTTTAAGTTCCCCTCAAAAGCAAAATCGACGTGTTTTCGCTGAAAATCGTGTCTACTTTAGATTTAGTTATTCTGGGTGACAAGTTTTAAAATGAAAGCACTGTATAATTTTCCTAGTTTAGTAGAAAAATCTAAATAAAAATACAATTTAACCAATTAAAAAAACGTGAATATTGTTTATCCCAAACACGTAAGTACGTGTGAATTTTTATGGTGTGATGATGATAAATACCAAATGCAATCCAACAATAGTTAATATTCATTTTTATTCAATGGTTGTGTAATCAGACGTGCGATTTAACAAAAATAACAAGATAGTTTTTTAGTAATTTCGTGGAAAATTTTATCTGATTTAATCAATACGAGATTATGTTTTGTAAAGGGGTTATGTCCAGTTGTGGCGAGCGTAATGACGACATTTTCTCTATTTGTTTTCAGCAGGATAGTCAATGTTTAATAGAAAACTGTTAATACCATCGATTAGTTGTATTTGCAACAAATTTATTAAGAAACTATCTTCCGAGAACGCCGTTTGTAGTAGAGAATCACTTGCGGTGATCATGAAAACTCCCCAAAGGCTTAGCTGAAATCAGAATTTCCAAAATATTTCGTTAGTATATTGTATTGCCTAGGGCCTGAACGAAGGACGATTAAACAAGGAACAGGTTTCAATTTTACTGCTTTTGTTTGGGATAGGACGCCATCATTCAAGCATCAGGCAAGGAACAGGTTTCAATTTTAATGAACAATAGCCCAATTCCTAATTTTAATTAGTTAAAAAAAATTCTATACTCCAAACTCCCCTAGTTTGAACATTTAGCAACACTATTCTTGATTAATATTACGAGTAAATTGGTTTCTGTCTAGTGTCCAGGAAATAATATGTAACAAAAGTATAAAAAGTCGGCCATTTTTAGTCACGTGCCAGACTTAAAAACGGAAA
The DNA here is from genome assembly GCA_911728435.2 of Apoderus coryli. Classification (NCBI taxonomy): domain Eukaryota; kingdom Metazoa; phylum Arthropoda; class Insecta; order Coleoptera; family Attelabidae; genus Apoderus; species Apoderus coryli. The sequence goes on from OU452210.1 coordinate 11,542,239, forward strand.
TAATAGAAGATAGTCACGTGCTTGACACGCGACTTCAAATGACGTCATAACTTCAAAATCTTTATGTACATACAGTGCCGCCTTTTGTATCTGCTCTTTATATCGTCGATATTAGTTTTTATGTTATTTAACATGATTCATAATGTTAGTGTGGATATAAGGAGATGTTGTTATGATGTTCCGAATATAAAATATTATTTTTATAAGTCACTTTCATAATATTATGTATTTTAATAATAATAACTAATAACCGTTGTTTTTCTTTTATCATTTCATACAAAAATATTATTATTAGTCATTACGTCTTTTAAAACCCCGTTAGACTGCGTTACTTTCTTTTTTGTTGCTCTTTTAAGTTTCAAATTTTCAATTTAAAACCGCGAGGACTATTTTTTGTTTGTATGTGTCTAATTTTGTTGAAACCAGACTTAAGCTTGGGTCGACAGATACTGACGACAAAGATTAACACATTCAATCTTTGCTTTTATAATAGTAGTTCATATGAGTATACATAGTCCTTTTGCAATTTTCATTATAACTTAAATTTATAAGTAGACACTTACTGTGAAGAGAAAAACACAATAATTCAACTCTCTTCCTCCCTTCTCTTTCGCCAAACATAAAGAAAATTGTCCAAATAAATTTAGAATATTTCGTTTTATGTATAAATTTAGAGACGACCGCGACGATCTGATTAATAAAATTCCCACATTAAGAAAAGTACATGGGCCTATGTGAAAAATGTGTTAAATATGTAAAAATTAGTCAAATATATGATTCTAAAACGCCAGCACTGCGTATAGAAGTAAATATTTTGGAAAAAGCATACATCTGTTCTATAGACTAAATATTTAAAAAATTGTTATTAGAATGATTTGAATTTTGCATTAACTTTGACAATCTCCAAATTATGATAAAAAATTCGCATTAAATTAATTAGTGTCAGACATGTATCTCAAGGAGTTCCATAAAAATAAGCTACCTGTTTGTTAATATTTGAAAAAGCAAAAGGACTACACAACGATTGATCCAAACACTTATTACCGCTCATAAATATTAAACGTGAATAAGTAAACGTAATTGATGGATTACGCAAAGCAATAACACAAAACCCCGATTAATATAAGCAAAAACTTAGCACGTGATAATGTTGTTGTTTCTTAGGTAAAAAACAATTAAATGAATCGTAACAATTTAACTATTCATAATTTCATATTCAAACACATCCAATGGAAAAAGTAGAAAATTAACCCTTAGAAAGGTAAGAAAATAATTTGTGGTTATATTAAAAATAAACTGCTGCCCTCGAGGCACGAATAGCTCTCCTTTTTGTCATTTACTTTCTCTTAGCATTAGAGTCTAATTTTTGTGACCCTTTTTCTACTATTTATGAACCTCTATGTAAATAAGTTTTTTTTCATACTTTTTTGACGCATTTGACACTATTCTATCACAACTATGAGAAATTATTTATTTAAAAAGTTTATATAGGAAATATTTTTTTTTACTTTGACCCCATTTCCACTACTTACGAACGCTTATGTAAGCAAGTTTTTTATGATACATTTCATAGGTTTTATTCTATCAAAGCTATAAATAACTAGTTACTCCTATGTTTAGGAAATAGTTTTTTTTTTTTAGTTTTTAACCCATTTTTAAACTCTTTTCGAACGTCAATGTGATCTAATTTGTTTATAGTTAATGATTTAGGTTATTTTATTAAACACACAATAATCCAAAAAATAATGTTAATAATATTGAGCGTAGGCAAGGGGTTTAAAAGAGGTTCAAAAATTTAAAAAAATCATACTTCTTAAACTTATCTGAAATATTTCTCATTTAAAAAAGAAATATTTAATAGAGTATACTCTATGAAACCAATGAGAAATATTTCAATATTTCAGGTAAGTTTAAGAAGTATGATTTTTTTCAATTTTTGAACCTCTTTTAAACCCCTTGCGTACGCTCAATATTTCCTAAAAGACCTAGACATATCCTGTACGATTTTTGTACCAAATTTGGTTAAAATATGTTAAGTGGTTTTTGATTTATCGTGGATACAGACAGACAGAAAGACAGACAGACACGACACACAAACAGACGTATAAAATAGCCGAAAACTAAAATTAAAGAAAAATTCATAGATTTTTTACATAATATACCACTTTTACAAAAATGAAAAGGGTTGACCATAGCCCTTATCACTTTAGATGATAGAAGTTTTAATAAACTTGCATAACTTTTCAGTTTTCAAATAACAAAAAAATTTAAGAAATGAAAATTGAGAAGACAGCTGCATTTTTGTAAAGAGTCTAAACGAGTTTTCCATACTTAACAGTAGTAATAGTTTCACAAAAAATTAACATTATTTTTTTTTGTATTGTTGTGTGTTTAAGAAAATATGATATTATTGCACAACACCTTTGCGACGAACAAGAAAAAATGTCACTTCACTCAGACTTTTTGAAGCAACAATGAATTTAAAACAAATTTATATTTATTCCAGTGTTCCGTAAAAATAGGGGGTTAAAAAGTGTCACTGACCCCGATAGCATGCCACTGGTTAATTTTTTGAAAAAATATGACTCAAAGCCGTATGCATTTCTAGTGAAATCAGAAATGAAGCTTCGACAGATCTATGCTTGACATTAGAGTAAATATACAATGTGCGGCCCATATAGGCTATAATTATAGTCTTATATAGTTAGTTTAAAAATATAACACACATCAAAACTATAATCATATACGTACCAATGAATATTTTAAAGTCATAAATATAAACTAAATGTTAATTTGATTGGGAGATCAAAAAATTAACTGAAAAAGAAATCAATCCATCAATCATTAACTAGAAAAGAGTCTGTATTATGTGTACGGGGGTTACAACTCTCAATAATCTAATCTAAAATTACTACCCACTTCATAGGAATTGTCACAGGGTATTGATAAATTGGCAGGAAGTGATTGGTTAAATTTTAACGAGTTATAGAAATCGCATTTGGATATCGGAGGGTAACGTCAACTATAAGTAAACTGAAATCGAATTACTAATTTATATGTACAGTTTTGTTAAATTTTTAAATAATTTTCCGATTAATCTTTGCAAAAAACTTGTGGATTGCGTTAATTTAAAGTAGATATTAAGTAGAATCATATATAAATTTCAATAATTTGTGTAGAAATTAAATTGAAAATGTTCACGAAGATAAAGAAAAACTAATTTCTATTTGTAGGTATTATTTTTCTTTTAGTTTCATGTTTCATTAACTAGAAACATTCGGCTTTAATGGCTTTGAATATTTTATAAATGAACCAGCGGCGAATGCCACTCCATATTTTCCAACATATACTGGTTAGAGATATTGTTTTTAAAACTATTTTCAAATATGGTTCAAGACTAGGCAATTAGTTAAGCTAGAATCTAGAAGATAAAATAGAAAAGATTGGATTTTTCCCAAACCTTTTTAGGGGCGGATCCAGCGGAGAAGCTTTTAGACATCGTTATAGTTATTCCCATGAATTTTCAGACTAATCAAAAATAATTACATAATTTTTGACAATAATTTTTTAGTTCGTATAGATGTTAATCTTAACTTTATTACAATACTAATTAAAATTATTTCGTGATTATTTTAACTTATGTTTAAATATTATATTCTCCTTATAGTACATACAAAATATTATGTAAATTAATGGTATTTAATTGACCAGACTCTACTATGAGTTGCGCTATTATTCTGTCTGTTACAGACATAAACAAATAAATACGTCTGTAACTTATACATAGGTGTTAGTCAGCCTGAACGCACTTTCTTGGCGGTAACATATTATGGAAATGCGTCCCGTGCTCTCAATGTATGGGTTCTGAAATCCTTCGAGACCGCTTTTACTTTTTTGTATGAATTAATAGTGAAACTGCATTTTATTATTATGAATGAGAATGATGTGAAAATGAATAAATATAATATTTACATATTAACATGTAAAATATAATAAACAGAAAACAAATTTTATTTCAATGATATATCAATTTGTTAAGACCTATTTTCACTAAATTTTAAGTGTACGAGCGTGGTACGAAAAGGAAATTAAAAACACATTGTTCAATTCCAACAAAACTCATCGCCCAAAACCATAATAGACGTAGGTATTCCAACATTTTAACAATTCTATCCCATTAAAATAAAATTCCGGAAGCGCTACAAAATATCACCATCAAATTATCACCTCTACATTTTACATAAACATAAAATAAAGATGATACTATCTTTATAGTTATTTACAATTGAAAAATCAATCAGATCGTCGTCATTTTTTGTACTACTTTTTTAGAATGCCCTCGTATGTATGATGAATTAAATATTGGGGTTAAGCACAAAATAATATTCATATTGACACTAATAAAGTAAACAAAGTATGAAACATTATAATTGAATTTCAAGTGGTTACACATGTGGCCACTGGTCAGCAATTGTAAAAAACACACTACAAGCTCTGCATACATAATGCATAAGAATATAAGGGCTAAAGGTTTCTACGAAATATTTGGCCTTATAAGAATCTATAAGGATTACATCAAGTAGATATACATTATATCTATCAAAATAAAAGACAGGAACAGTATTAGATAGGGAAAGAGTTTATAATATGAAAAAATATGTCGCTTTTTTAGCTCTCCATATCATATATGTAATATATGTATATATGGAGACTATTAGTTTCATGAAAAATTTTTTTTTTTTAATTTCACCGGAAATACTTGTTTTTGGTCATTTTATACATAAATAAGTAGTTTTAAAAAAATGTCTGTCTGTCTGTCAGTCTGTCTGTCTGTCTGTCTGTCTGTCTGTCTGTCTGTCTGTCTGTATGCACGAAAACGCAAAAACCGCTTAACAGATTTTAACCAAATTTGGTACAAAAATACTGTTGGACATGGCAAGGAGCTGATTTTGGGAAACATTGAGCGTAGGCAAGGGGTTTAAAAGAGGGTTCAAAAATTAAAAAAATTCATAGTTCTTAAACTTATCCGAAATACTGCATAATTTTTTACGCATTTAATTGAATATAACCCAAAATATTGAACATAAAATATTAGATCACATTGGCGTTCGACAATAGTGTAAAATGGGGTAAAAAATATTTAAAAAAAACGTACTTCTTAAACATAGCAGAAATATTAACTAATTATTTATAGCTTTAATAGAATATAACCTATAAAATGTGTCATAAATATCTTACTTTCATAGGCGTTCGTAAATAGTGGAAAAGGGGTCAAAATATAAAAAATATATATTTCCTAAACTTATTCGAAATATGGAATAATTTTTCATAGTTGTGATAGAACATAACCTAAAAAATGTTACATAAAAGAATTGGTTCACACAGGCGTTCGAAAATAGTCTAAAAAAAGGGTCAAAAACGAAAAAAAAAATGTTTCTCAAATATACCAGAAAAATTGGCTAATTATATATAGCTTTGATATAAGATAACCTAAAAAATGCAGCATACAATTTTTATTTACATAGGCGTTCGTAAATAGTAAAAAAAGGGGTAAAATAAAAAAAAATTAAAATGTAAAAAATTTAATATTTAACTAGTTGAATTGGTGTTAAAAATACACGACAAAAGTTAATGTTCCATAGGCGCCCGTGAAAATTCTATAAAAGGGTCAGAAAAAATTTGTATCCGTGATAACGGAAAAACCACTTAACAGATTTTAACCACATTTGGTACGAAAATACTACAGGATATTTATAGGTGGTGATTAACATTGAGCGTAGGCAAGGAGTTTAAAAGAGGGTTCAAAAATTTGAAAAATCATAGTTCTTAAACTTATCCGAAATATTGATTAATTTTTTATAGTTCTGATAGAATATAACCTAAAAAATGTTACATAAAAGAATTAGTTCACACAGGCGTTCGAAAATAGTCTTAAAAAAAGGGTCAAAAACGAAAAAAAAAAATGTTTTCCAAATATACCAGAAAAATTGGCTAATTATATATAGCTTTGATATAAGATAACCTAAAAAATGCATCATAAAATTTGTATTTACATAGGCGTTCGTAAATAGTAAAAAAAAGGGGTAAAATTAAAAAAAAAATTAAAAAAAATTTAAAATGTAAAAAATTTTATATTTAACTAGTTGAATTGGTGTTAAAAATACACGACAAAAATTAATGTTCCATAGGCGTCCGTGAAAATTCTATAAAAGGGTGGTATCCGTGATAACTCAAAAACCACTTAACGGATAACCTACAACATGCAGCATAACAATTTTGTTTACATAGGCGTTCGTAAATAGTAGAAAAGGGGACAAAATAAATTTTATAATAAAACTAAAAAAAAACAATTATTTTACGTACAAGAACTTGGCCTAGATCTAAAATATAAAATATCTGCGTATAAATAGTGCCTCCAAAGGGAAGAAAAAGGCACAAAACCCGAAACTTAAAAAAAAAATAATATATAAAAAAGGTCATAAAATTATTACTTTTACACTTAAATATGGAGAGCTATTCGTGCCTCGAGGGCAACAGTTTATTTTTTGTTAGTACTGAGAAATTTATACGAATCAAAAGTTGCTTGAAAATTTAAAGAACAGCAACTATGTATAACAAAAATTATCTGCGGTGTTACGTAGTTTGTTTCTAAGGCGTGATAACACGGACCTCACGCAACGTGATAATAGTCTATCTGTCTGCACCGTTACATTAATAATAATAATAATAATAATAATAAAAGACTTTATTGTAATAATCAAAACTACAATAGGCGAAGTTGAAGCCTAATGCTTCCTAACTTAACCCTACTTCACATAAGCAACTTATATTCTAACCTAAAGAAAAGAAAAGAAAAAGGAATCACGTAATTCGTAAACATATACATATAATTTATACGGTGTAACATTGTTTCTTAACACTATTGACACATTAGAGAAGGAATCAAGCGACGAACGGTGGATTTAAATCTCATGCCCGACAAAATCTTGACATCTTCCGGCAACTGATTATATAGTTTCGCGATATTGTATGAAATTCGTTAATCCTTTGCATTTTTTTAAGGTAAGAGTATAGTAGATGTTGAGAGCATGTTTATACCACTTAATTGATCAACTTATAGTTTTTAACAACAGATTTAAATTATGTTAAAATGGTTTTAAATCAATTATTGTTAAATGCACCTTCTAACAATATTGTACCTGTCGGTCTACAAAAAACACCCTGTACTTTCAATTATTTGGGAAATTTGATGGTGCGGATAAAAATTAATCTTAAAAACCCTTCCAAATATGAAATTAGTACAAAATATAAAAGATGTAAAAATATGCATTTTCTTAATTTTGTAACATAAAATTATAAAAATACCCCCATTTTCAGTTTAATCTAATAAAAAACATGAAATAAAAAAATACGATCATTAAACTTGGGAATGTCAATTTAATAGCTGTATCCCTTCACAAGCCCTTTTATAAAACGCAATCGTCACAATTAAAGCAAATTAAAAAATTAAGGGGAAGCTTGTATCATTTTACATTTTGAGTTGACGTGTTCTTGACAGTTGTATATAATATTATATATGAATTGTAATATATTTACAATATCTGTTAATTAACAAAATATAATCTCCGTGAAACCGTCATGCATTTTTGAAGTTAAAGCAAATAATGTTTGCGTATGTATAAATTCTATTTCAAATAGAATGGTTACATGGATACCTACTGTAAAATGTTGCCTTTTATATTCTGTAATCCCTTAAGAGTTCCCTGGCACACGTTTTTATTGTTAAAGACACAATTACAATTATGTATTCAGTGGAGTAGATATAATACTTCGAATAGTATATATACATTTTATATTTTACGACGAAAAGTATTAAATAAAAAAAACATACAGCGAGTTTCCAATTTATTCCAAATTTAATGCTTTAACGAAAATCGCCAACTGATTATAGAATATATAGGCTCAATATTGTGTTTTAAGTAATTTTAAATGTTAAACTAAGGTACATTTGATTATATCAGCTGAAGATTAAGGATTTTAAAACATGTTCTAAAAATTATATTTTTTTAATATATTTCACTCTCACTATTGTTTTCGTGGTCAATTTTAATGACATGGCCAACAGAATGTGTCCAGCTTTGAACAGAAAGAAAGAACTTTAAGACCCCTACTGTTCAACATTGTTATTATCGATTTAATTTGTTCAATTCATGGTGGTATATTGGATATTATGCTTACGACCTCAAGCTCTTTTCCGCTGTTCAATCCTGTGTCTTCAAACTGCACTATTTTTCCCAATATTTGGAAGAAGATTTTGAAACCAATCTTCAAATAACTTTGCATATGTATCTTGATGGATAGTAGCAATGAGTTGAACCGAAACCATTTTCTGAACCCGCATGCAAAATTGTGATTCTCTGTCCTTCATTTGAGGGAGCTTTAGTTTAGCATTTAGTTATTGAATCTCTTCTTTTTTTTTGTGGGAGTTCCATGGGTATCAAACCATGTTTCGTCCAGATATATGATTGAACGATTTTGTGCTATATATTGTTTTATGGAGTTTAAATAATCCTGACGCCATTCTTGTATACGCTGGGATTGCATTAAGACGATATTTAAAACCCTCGTTCTGCTACATGAAATGTTAGTTTCGTCTGTTGCAAGTACCTTTTGTAGTGACTGTATTGTAGGAATCATTTGTTAATTGTACATAATTAACTCTTCAACATTTCTTAATTTGTCCATGTCACATCGATGTTTCCTTGGCTTGATTGGTTTGTTGACGATATTTTTACCGTCGATAAAGGAACTTTAGTTAAAATGCAATTTTTACTCAAACTTTAATTTTGATTATACCATTTAAGACAGATGATGATGTTTAATTTCCTTGGCATCTAACGCTAAACGATTTTTTCTTTGAAATCCAGTTTTGGATGCATTATTACAAGTATTTACCCATGGACGCCACATTTTGTTTTAAACTAGATGACGAAATAACACAAAACTGTAAGTAGATAAATATTATTACTTATTATTATAAATAATAAATGGATCGTTTTATGTTACGGATAATCTACCGTAATTTTTCCTGAATAAGTTTTGAATAATACCTACTAATAAAATATTTTTTTTAGTTTGGATTAAATCCAATCCCAATATAGCGTTACATTTAAAAAAGGACGAGAAATAAAAAATAAAACTTCTGTTCATTCACATTCGCACAGTTAAATTAACGTTAAATATATATGTATGATATTGAACTACATCACATTGTATTAATCAAAAGTAAGTAAATAAATTATTCATTATTCATCAACGATTGTGTTGGTATTTTAAATTATTATTTTATTAAACACTGAAGAATTGTTAATTCTTGTATATTAATTTCAGCTGATGATGAATGCTACTGTCTTCTTACCGATCTTCTGAACTAACCAAATAAAACTACTTTGTCTGACAAATTTAATTACATACTTAAACTTTTTATATTTATATAAGGACAGCGATCGGGTAATAATTTGCTTTAATTGTAATTGCATCTATATGTACAAAGTAATAATTAATAATATAATCAAATACCTACAGTGTAATACGGTAATATATAATTTTTGGTGTACCCCATTTCCACTTTCATATAGGCCTTTATAATTGGACTAAAATTGATTATTAAACTAAATGTATCCCCATATAACATGCATAAAAAGTCATAAAACCTTGGATATGAATTTATCGGATTTGAGTGTTGCAATTTCCGTGCCACGAAGTATTTGTATAGGATAACCCGCTTAAAACGTTACACCCGGCGACTATGGTGTCTCAATTGTTCCATGATTATGAGCCTATGAGAGGGCGTTTGTAAAGTGGACAGTGGTCATTTTATGCAATTTTACTTCGCCCCCAAATAATCAAAAATAAACATAAATTCACTTAACATCTGGCATTTTCATGGATCGTAAGTTACAAAAATCACCATTTATACAAAGTTTATCTATTGAAACATGACAGTTTCATAGTGTTATTCATAGTTAATACAGTCAATGCAAATCGTTATGTTTAGTTTATGAAATTATAATTGACTCGTGTTCCATATTACAATTGATCATAAAATCATATCGATGATGCCAATTCTATGCGTTATTACGAGGGTGGTGTGATAAGTCCATGGATTTTTGAAACACTGATCCCGTCAACTGTCATCTATCGGTAGCCTGGAGGATATATGGCGCATTCAGGTCAGCTGAAATTCTTTTAATTTACAGAAGGACCAGCACAAGAACTCAACATCACATTCTGAAACTATCAATCTGTATGCGAGAACAATAAAATGGCCTTCCCATGTCCAAATATGTGAGGCTACTGCGCAAATCGTTCGATTGGATTACGCTGACTCGAATTTCGATGACGACGTTGAATCTTTGGCCAACGTGATTTCATAGATACGGTAAATAGCAAGAACACTAAAGTAGGTCATATTTTTCAGATCATGCATTACCACCATAGATTTTCGCCAGTTTTTCACTTGTCGGGGTCAATGTCTAATTATACCACACTAACACGAGATTATTATTAAATCTTACATAAATGTATCTGTACCATTTCAGTTTTTTTTGTTCTTGAACCTTTTATAATAAATAAATATTTATCATTTCTAGATTGTTAGAACAAAAAAAAGCAAAAACCCAACAATCTATAGATTGTTGCGTTTTTAGATTTATATTAATATACAGAGTGTTTCATAAGATGTGGATGCATTTACAGAGGTGATAGGGCATCTCAAAAAACTGAAAAAAGTTGCTATAAGCATACATGTCGAAAATACAGTCAGAGTTCTATTTTTTTTTTCGTTTTTTTAATTTTTCTCCAAAAAAGTTTTCTCCAAAAATTTGTAAATTAGTTATTTGAACAATTAGTTTTTGACATTTTAAACTTTGTTTTCTTAGTCTACTTATGAAAAAAATAAAATACTTGGGATTGAAAAAGTAGTCATCGGCAGTAAGTCCTAGAGAAAACCTACTTTTGTCGAAAAACGAGCATTTTTCGGCAAAAAGAGCAAGAGACAAAAAGACCTTCTAAATTGAATGGGAAATACAAATTTCTTACTATTAAAGATCAGACGCATTCCAAGAAAAATTTAGGGGAATAAAGAGTACTCAACCCCCGAAAATGTTTCACTTTGTAGGTGTTAATTAACATTAACTCGCCCTTAATATTGAGTTTTTGACGCACGTAATAAGCGTACCAAAATTTTAATTTTCTGATTTACAAATTCTTGGACAAAAATTTAAAAAACGATTCCCAATTGTTTAACACAATTACACATAACCCAAATTGTAACAATAAAAGAATTGCGTCCATTATGGACATTGGTAAAATATATCGTATCGAGAAAAGGAAACTGGCTATAAAAAATGTTCGTTCCTTGCGCTGCACATTCGCTTAATTTAGTTGTGAATTAAACGTAAATTATTTGGGCAATTTTAACTAAGCATGTAAAAAATTTAACACTAAAGGCACTGAGCGAAACCAGATCGAAAAGTGGGATCGATTCCATCAAAGTGTTGAAGTATGAAATATATGATGCTCTATTGCAAATTGGTATCACTGGATTTAATCCCTCAGTCAAGAATGAAGTCAACAGTTGGGCTAAGGGTCATTGGTATAGGTGTAGTTTAAACTGTAAGTGCTAGTTAAACTGAAGTTTAATAAAATGCACCTTGTATAAGTGGCTGTCACCACCATAATGATAGTTAACTATCAACTAGTGGATTGAGTACTAGTTAAACTTACATTAACGAACAGAATAAGTGGAAAAATTAATTACCTAACCCCGATCCATATTTTTTATGGGCGAAATCCAAGAAAGCTCAGAAACAGAATATTTAGTGAACATTGTAAATATTGTTTTCGACGTTGAATGTATCATAGTCGATGACGTCTATAGTAGATACCTATCCAAAGCGATCTCACGTTTCTCGTACTGGGGTAGAAAAGATGAAAATCTGGAAAAACTTCGACTTTATAAACAGGTTGCTGTTGTCAAAAGATTCTGTTCAATTACTTTTATAACACATGGTATTTTGTAGATTATCCTATTTTCCCTTTAAAATTTTGGGAGTGTGGGCTTTTGGAAAATGGATTTTTATTAAATTATTCTGCCACACTGTTTCGTTTTGTTTCCAAGTAAAAGCATCACTTTCCTTGCACTTATTTTATTTATGTTTATAAATATATCAAATTATTTTCAACATTTAAATTGTAAACAGTCTCTGTCATTGTTCTTAAGACGGAAGGAAGTATTGTTAACTTATTATAAACATGAAGTGAGCAATAAATATTTCAACCATACACAAGGAGCATTTTGAACATATAAAGCTTAAACCACAGATTTAGTAGACCAGATGCGTAAGCAAGCGAGCGCGCCTGTTTCAATTCTTTTTGAAACCACGGCTACCGAGAAAGTGCCAGCTCCGATAGTTTGATTCATGCTAAATAATTATTGTGAAGCCAATATTCTCTGTTATTGTGTAGTTAACCAAAAACATATTTTGAATGTGATGTTATTTTTGTTTGATGTGTACAGATTTTTATTGTTACTAAAAATATTAATTAAAGGATTAAAGTTGGGTGAGAAAATGGTGGCGAATCGATACTTTCAAAATGAAAGTGAATTTAGATTTTTTCGATGTGAGACCAGTACCCGCAATTTATTTAGAAAACTGGTGCTTGTAATTCAATTTCAGTCGTGCTATTAGCCAGTGTAGTGGTTGTTTTGCCTTGTTCTCTAATATTATACACAACATTTTCCATAGCGAGGACAGATTCATTCACGTTCTTAATTTCTATACAAATATATTTTTTACTAACAGTAAAAAAATAACATATTAATTTTAAGCTTCCACTGTTTTATATTAGTAAATAAACAAATAAATTAAATCTTAAATATTTAAACAATCTATTGGTGCGGACAATCTTTTTTATAACACAACCCAAATTTGTAAATGCATTGGTGTGGGCAATATAAGTCTGTCAAATCGAGTTTGAATCACTGTTTTGCGCTTACTTACGCATCTGGTCTATTAAATCTGTGCTTAAACATCAAGTTAAACTAAAGCATAAACTTGCGTTTAAACTGCACTTTAACTACCACTTACACAAACATAAGAAAAGTTAAAATTTTTAATTTTTTAACATGTGTTGTTTTATGGTACGATATTTTGAATAAAATCAAAATCAATGCTACCAGCAAGCTCTTACAGAGCACAAATCTAAGTTTAATAGATGCCGCTAACTCACTAGATAATTTAACAAAAACGTTCACAAACTATATAAAGCAGAAGATTGAAGATTAAAGTTAACAGATCGAATTAAAAGTTCCTTGGAAGAGAGGTTTGACCTGTTGAAACATCATTGATTCTTTTTGATTTATATAATATAACATATCACATTTACCTTTCCTTAGTAAGGAAGAAATCACTAAGAATGGTATGGTTTTCCATAATCGACTCAAGGACGGGATAGTATCTAGTGATGTGAATCCAGCCCAGGAATGAACTTCTTTCTATAATTTGATTTAGTGGAGAGAATTCAAAAAAATCTAGAAGCAATTCTTAATTTTGTAATCCAAAATGAATTGGAGGGCACTTTTCCAAGTGTATGGATCGCTCTATGAATGATTCTATGAAATCCAAATAAAGGCAACGAGTTTTGATTGTGCTAGGTACTTGGATTTTGGAAATCTACACAGAAAAAAATACTTTGTTCAAATTGAATACTTCACCTATCAAATAATGTATTTAATCCTTACATTCAGTAAATATTTTGTTTGCAATTTTTATGTTGTTGATATTTATGTATAGTTAGTATTTATTTATTGAAGATATATTTTTGGAAACTGCATAAAACAAAATTGAACATACAACAATCTTAATACCAAATCAATCTAAAGAACAAATCAGGAAGTAGACAAATAGAAATAGCTAAAATTTGTGTTTATCGAGTCGTAAAAATATGTATCTACCGACGCTTATTCACTACGTATCATATAATTTCCTTAGCAGTTTACGTAAAACAATATTTTATACTAATTGGGGCGTTATTCTTCCTCTATAGTACGACACAGTCCAGCATATACGCTTTTAAATGGGCTATCCATATAAAAGTGTATCATTCTTAACTGTGTCGTACTTTAACTTGATTGTCAACTGATTTTGTAGGACTGCTCATTCCTATTATTAGGCGTTAATCGATGATAATAATATCAACATGTGTTGAAGAGAAATAGCATTTGAATATGTACTATCACAATCACTGATATGAAAACACACAAATGAAGGTAAGTATATTATGACTATACCTAGCATATTACTCTGCATTTAAAACAAAGTCAAAAATTAAAATATTTATCTACTTACCGACATGAAGAAACCGTGCACTACTCCAAACACAACAATATAACTAGAAAATTAAATTATAACAATTAACAATTATATTTACATCATTTTGTACCAAAAAATTAAAGAAAAAAACAAAAATAACATAACCCCACATATAGCATTATAAACAAAACACAGGAGGCGCCATCTGTCTGTAAAATGTGATACTTGGATCTTTTCTGAATATCGCAATCTTTTTTTCTCCCCATGACATATAATAATTACTAATAACAGATTTTTTTCTTCTCAGTTCACTTGATCTGATGTGACATCACCGATCACTCCTTCCTAATTAATCTTTCTCACTTAATTGTTAACTAATTTTGTAGAAGAAATGCTCAATTAAGTTAGGTGAGTGCAAATTGCTGATATTCAACGTTGAAGAAAAATGCATATTAATGAAAAATTGTCAAATAATAATTTAAAAAATCAACGAATATCAGTTTCCAGCTTGCTCAAGTCTCTCGTGATTAACCACTAGACCACCTGCCCCGGCCTAGTATTTGGAATTGTTGACGTCTTCGATTTTTAAAATTCTAACCTCAAATAATGTTTTGATTTGTTTTCCATAATAAGCAGAGTTTAATATTAAAATAATTTTAAAGTTTAGACAATGGCTTGGTTGCAGAATTTAGCTGGAAAAGCTGAAGACTTGCTTAATAAAATTGATAAAAATGCTGCTACTGTATTAAATGAGACCAGTAAAGATCTAAAACATAAAACTGATCAAAATAGCACAGTGTTAGAAGAAACCGCTAGAAGAACACCCGATAATGAGTAATTTATATGTTAAAATGTTTAGCAAGTATCAGTTTTTATTTAAATTTTTAGAATTTCGTTTAACCAAGATATGCAGCAGGAAAAAGATGGCAATCCAAGGCGCTATATTAGTAAAAGTAGTCCTTTAACTATTGAGTTTATTCCTATTCCAGAATCAAAAAAGATAGAAACTCCAACAATAGATCTTTTTAAGCCAATAACCGGTATTTTTTGTGCCAAATTTCCTGGTTAACATTATTTTTATTGATATGTTGTAGGGAATTTTATTGAAGATGCAGATACAAAAAATGAGAATGTATCCACATCCAGCCATCACAGCAGTTTTGTTATTAATCAGGAATTAGAAAGTTTACAAGAGAAAATTGCTAAATTGGAAATTGAGAATCAAGATTTGTGTAAACAGTTAATAAATTTACAACACTTGTATTCAGAAGTACGCAATGAAAACATGAATTGTCAACTACAGCTAGAAAGGGCAAATGAACAACTATCTAATGCTCAAACCGAAAAAGATCAGTATGTAGCTAGAGCACAAAGAATATTACAAGAAAAAGAAAAACTGATCTCAAATCAAACTGAGAATGTTTCACCAGAAGACACTAGTAGTATATTCGTTACATACCATGATGAAATGAAGTATGATCAAATATTAGATACATACGTGATATTCGTCCGAATTAGTTAACAGATTACATACAACTAAGCTTCTGTTCCTAATAAACTGAAAACGTACACACCTGTTAATTATTGTCGCCTGAATATCTGGAAACTACAAAAATAATAATATGAACACTTAAAAATTGTAGGAAAGAATTAGAATTTCACCAACTCAAAAATCAAGAATTGAATGAGAAACTCAATAAAATGATGAATGATATGCATTCTTTACAAGCTCAACACCACGTAGTGCAAAATGGGTTACATCACGCAAATCAGACATTGGAACATCAGATTTTGAATGAGAAAAAACTTAAATCTGCAGTTGAAGAAGAATGTGTCCAAAAAACTAAAGTTTGTAGTTTATTATTAGCCACTATTCCATTTTTGCAAAACTATTGCATGAGAAAAAACAATCAGGTATCTAACTTTACAAACGGCGTCTTATAATTTTAACGTTTTCAGGAATTGCAACATAAAAACCAAGAGATTAATAATCTTAAGCAAATAATCAACAACAAAGAAAATGAAATTCAACAACTGCAAGAAGCTGTTAAACAAAAGCCTACAAATACGGTACCTGCAGATTACGAATATCGAATAAATGTTTTAACACATACATTGATGGTTAAACAGAATAATTTAGAAACTGTAATAACGGAGAAAAACGCATTACGTCTACAACTAGAAAAGTTAGAAGTACGCGGATATACCCATTCCATATTATTTTCTGATTTTGATGTATTTGTTTTAGAACGAATATAGAAAGAAGTTATCGCATCTTACTAGAGATAAAGTCAATGTTGTACCCATACAAGATTCAAGTGACGGTAATTATATAAACATTTTGGTATATATTTAAACGACCAATAAATTTTATCAAAATAGTAAATACAGTTGCCTATAAACAACAGTTTTCACAACATATGTTTTTATTCGTCAAGAAATGGATTTGAAGATGTGTTAATATGTGTAAATATATATATTGCATCGTACGGCGTTCTTCCTTGGTCTTAAATTATTTTAAGAAATGAGATTCCATTCATATTTGTAATGCTTACAATAATTTTACTTTACTGAAGCCACAAACATCGATTTGCGAATTGTACCATAAAAATGCAACGTCTCCAAACGATGATACATTCATCAATTTTAGAGGTTTATATCAACTACAAAGTTTTCTACGTGTAAACCACCTCATTCAGTTAACATTTGCCCAGAAATTTTAGCAACTTTTATTCTACAGATAATTTATCACTGCCCAAATTTATGAGAGTATCTCCTTGGGATGCCGGAGTCACCAGACGTGTTAAAAGGGCATATTCTTCATTAGATGCAATCAGTATTAGAACGGGGATATTCTTGAGAAGATATCCAGGTGCAAGAGTTTTCGTAGTGTGTTATATTGCAAGTAGAATTTTATGAGTTTTAGACACATTATTAAAAGTACTTTTTTAGGTTTTGTTACATATGTGGGTGCTATTCATTTTGTTCCTGTACGTTCCATCGAATAAATAATAGGTATATGTAAAAATATTATGGATTGTGTTATTTTTGTTAATTACTAAATAAATATGTTAATATGTTACAAAAATGGTTTCATTATTTTGATTTCCAAATACCAAACCCAACAAAAAACTTTCGAATGCAATTAAGTATAAATCAATATACTCCTAGAGGAATTAAACAGTTTTTTCTAAACTATTATTTTACTGATATATATGTGTTTATGTACATATTTATATTATTTATTAAATATTTTTTTTAAGGAGTTAATTTCTTTTAAAATTAATGCAATGTTGAACCGCAGTTTATGAAATGATTTTCCATCAACTTCTATGATATACGATTGTCGATTTTTAAGATAAAACAATAATATCACATGGGGCAATACTTTTCCTTCTAATGAACTGAAATATATAATGAATCAATTAATTACATCAGGAAGTACTTTATTTATTACCTATTTGTTAAACTAATATCTATCCTCCATGTAACATCGGTAATATCTTGAAAGTGATCAGTGGGACTGTTGAAATAATTTTCTCCCAATGTGGCTTTCATAACTGGTAAACTTTCAATAAAACTGTTAGGAAATCCACATTCTACAAGTTTACTATAAAAATCTTGCTTTGGATTGTCTCTAAATAATTGCACTATTCCTATAAAACAACTTAATATGTTATAGATCTCGTTCGTACAAAGTTTCTTCTCATTTCCTATTTTGTTTACTGTCTTGCTGTGGTCCTCTAAAGGATTATATATGAAGCTGTATGCCACTAAAAAAGTCCTAAGTAATAAACTAAGTTAATTAGTTGTATATATTACTTACCTTGAAAGAAATTAGTTCTGTCGTCCTCTGATAACTCGGATAATAACTTTATTGATGATTTCTCAACTATTTTCATGAAATTCATTTTGTTTGAATAGCAAACAAACTAAGTTTCTTATTGGCTCACTATGCTTCTCTTATTATAGGTACTTACTATATATTTGTAAAAAATATAAACATTTTATAATAATAAGTTAGAGGTATATAGCTAAATTCGAATATAAATACACCACTCTAACATATCTGATATAGCATATTATTTGTCCCACCAATATGTACCATTAATTTATTATTTAAACTTAAATCACCAACAAAAACTATACAATTTATAGGTTATTATTATAAATTAAAACTTTTGAATTATTGAAATTGATTATTCAGCTACCAGACATACATGATCTGAAATAAGTGTTGCCTATTGACAGAATTTTATTTTGTATTAAAAATATTCTATCCCCCGTTAGAGGCTTTGCGGGGATGATTTTGCAGGGATATCGAAAACCAGATGAGAATTAAATGATGTAGTCATCATGTCATGATCTATTTCTGGATAAAACTAACCATAGAATAATGTTTATCTCGAAAACCTGTAAGTTTTTCGAGAAAAAACAAGTATGCCTTTTTTATGTAGAAAACTTTATTTTATCACATTTTTGACACAAAATGATTAAAAGTCAGAAGAAAAAAAAGTTAGGTTATAATTAAGGCAATGGTCCCCCCCGTTTACCCGCCTATTGTCATCCTTTTTTATTCAATTTCATGTTAGTTTAGACATTTAACTAGGTGAATAAATATGGTACATTGATTAATTCATATTTACTCGTTTCGAAAATATCTCAAAAAAATCGTCCTCAGGCAGTCATCTTTAACACCCTGTATCTTTGTAAATAAGGACTTTTAACCAGTTTGAGAAAAAAGTTTATTAGTGTTTTTTGTACAACTGGTGTAATAAATCACGGTTTTGAAAATATTTTCATAAAATTAAAAAAAAAACAAAAAAATCAAAATCATTAAAAATGTTATTTTTGATATACCCTGTATAGGAATCGTAAATTTGGTATTTGAAATTGTAGTTTCGACACAAGCAGGCGTTCTTACAAAGAATGACTTTTTCTTCTAAATCGACAAATAAAAAAGTTTTTCCTTTTCCAAACTCTATCCGTGAACACATTCTATAGTCTTATAAGAATATAATATGTAGTAATTTAACACACTGATAGAGCGTTCGCTTCGCATGCGGAAGGTTATGGGTTCGAATCCCACCTCTGGCAGTATTTTTATTTATTTTTGAATAAATTAGTTATATAGTTTTGTTTCGCGACTGCATTGGAAATAATACAATTATAACAATAATTATTAAAATTCTGTTTCGTTACGCAGGTCATATATTTTTGATCATATGATATCATGTAGGGAAAGTTTTAGGGCGACACAACCGGTTTTTTTTTAATGGAGAAAACTCATTTTAATATTCATTGTAAAGGTCAATATTATGTTCTAGAAAAAGAGAAGAAATGGCGACACCGCTTAAAAATAATTATAATTTATAAAAATATATATAAAATAATAACTAAAAACAAATATTAGGAGCTAAAATTTTATTTTTTCAATTAATCGAACATTACTAATACACCTATAAAAAATAATTGGTGATACTCTACTGTTTGATCCGTAAGGGTTTCTATTAATGAATAAAATATTTTCTAAAACAATTACTGTTTTCAAAAAATTGGTTAGAACAGATCTAATCCCATTTGTTATTAATAACTAGAATCGTCATTAATTTTACAAGTTTTACTGAGGACGGGTCAGGTTTTTAAGGTAAATTTCATTGTGTTAGCATATTAGAAAAATGAACTAAAAATTTTTGAAAACATAAATTATTATAAGACCGCAATATTCGAATTATTGGAAAAATACATAAACTAAAATAACATTATAACCGTCAATTATTGGATAACAACGTATATATGGTTATTTTGATTCCAAATTTCACAAATTGACTAGTGTTAAGAGATTAACTACTGAAAATGACCTAATCTAAGCGAGTGGTGTTTTTTTTTTGAGAAATTCTTTCAAGATATTCTTGAGGGTCAGTACTTTCATTTGATTCTTCGATTAAATTAATATTCTATAGGACTTCCTCAAATCCTGATTCACTTCCAAAACCAGTGGATTTTGGCATAAAATTAGGAAAATCCTTAAGATTTAATCAAGTTTAAAACCAATAAGTCATTCTAAATTTCTCCCTGAGCTTTTTGATCATAAATTTAATTTTACTAAAGATAAATTTATATATAGCTAAAAGTTGTGTAAAAGTAATATCCAGAAGCGCCAGAGACGGTCCTGAATAAAGAAATGATCCCTCTTAATAGTATTTAAATATTTTTTTGCACAGAAGCATTTTATTTTGCTATTAGATGTATTTGCAGAAGTTCAATTGATAAATTACAGGTATTTCTAGAATGATGGAAATTCGAAGTCAAAACTTTTCCTTTAGAACATGCGCAAAGTGGAGATCAATAGCTTTTATCACGTGCAGTTTAGTATGAAACGTTTATGGGGGAGAGAGAATCGTTTGCCATAAACTATAGAGGGTTGTGTTAGGGGATAAATTCTTAAATCTACATTGGTAGCTATATTCATTTAGTTAAATTTTAGAGTACAGAAAGCAAAGCCTGTGTGGAATACTGTCATCAATTTTGGATAAATCACATTGTGCGCTATCAAAAATTTCACGAATTGTCTTTCTCTTCGCGATAAATACGTTCTTTAGTGTTTGTTGTAGAATTGTTATCAACAGGTATAGTCAATGAGTTAATAGCATGTACATCAAGAATTTGATTTTTCTATCATACTGAATTAGTATAGCAGGTTGCTGTAACAGTAGTGGGTGATTATTGAAATCACCATCATCACCATTATGCCATTTACCTAATAGTAAATTAGTCGTTTTTACCCATAGACGCTATGTAGAATATGTTATAGAGAAAATCGGATCAATTACCAAAATATCATACCTATAGAAAATGCAATCTACCACGTCCACGGATGTAATCAGACTGGAACCTTTAGGACGGTTCAAGCAAACGCAGAACGGCAATTTACGCCGTCAAGGTGGGTTTATAAACATGTTTTACGTATCCACTATCTATTCATCATAATAATTATTAGTTTTTCTAAAATTTCGTACGACACATTTTATTATTTTTCATTGCACCTAGAGCAGCAAAAAGTGTAGGTAGTATATTTTGCACGTTCAGTCGCATGCATGTATAGTCTAAAATAGAGAATATATATATATATATATATATATACATAAGATATATAGAAAATAGAGCACGTGATGTGATAATCACCCTTGCACCCTCTCAAAATCGTTTGGCGCGTTTGGAAAGGGCGTGCGCGAGCTAATTTTAGGATGGCGCAGGACCTATGTCCTGCCATCCCATGAGAGTGCCAAAAGCGGAAAGACTAATATTAAAATATTACAGTGCGACATAATAAGTTACGTTACGCTTCTCTCCTTTTATATAAAAAATAAAACATCAAATAATACTACGTATAGTACAATCGAAAAATATCAAAATTTATTAGTGTAATATATTTAAATAAAAAAAACCTGACCAAAATATGGTGTTCAATGATTAATAAAAATAGAAGTAGTAGTAGCGGTAGATGTTAGGATTAGATTAATTTATAATCTATTGCCGAAAGTCATCCAATAACAAATCAAAATTGAGTGTTGTAATATTTATTTAGTGTGGAGGGTACTTATAGGGACAAGTTTGTAAAGCTTTCAGTTGTAACTGAAGACAAGAACTACGAGTCAATTTTGTGGAAAGGCCATCGTGTAGTGATGAGCGATCAAGATGTTGACGATGTTGCATTTCTTACAGGTACAAATCATAGTGTTGTTACAGCACAAATCACCACTCACTCCATTTGTCAAACATCACCTCTTATTCATAAACCCTGTGACTCAGGTGGTGTTGTAGGCACAGAAAGTCCAACTGGTCAACCACAGAAGAAGAGCCTCTATGAAAATAATGGAGTTGCAGCTTGCTCACACAACAAGGCACTATCTATTGCCACAGTGGTATTTGCTCTTCTCTTCACCATTGCACTGGTCATTGCCTTCACAGGACCACAGAGCGGTAAGTTTTTATTCTTATTAGCTAAATCACTTATTAGTTTTTAAGTGTACTTACCTGCTTCGAAATTAAAGAAATAATATATTTATTAAGTTACATGTTATTAGCTAACATGAAATATGATATTTAATAATTTTTTCGACATTGATATTTATACAAGGTGGTTAGAAAAGGTGGCACGAAAACTTCAAGGCGAGAAACTCGTATTTTTTTATCTTTTAGCACATTTAAACTTTTTAGGGTTTCCGAATAGCCAATTCAATCGAGAACTGGCCGGAATACAGAACAAACAAAACTCTTTATTTTTTCTGATATTGTTATTAAATCTAAAACAAGATAAGGAAGAAATCTGCCTAGTGATGTCCAAAGCAACTTATGCCCGTACCTTAGTCGTGACTTAAGGCGGACTTGGACAAGTCTTGACCCAGACGGCTGAAAACCACGCATGTGTTTTTTAATAATTTTAAACCTTTAATTGATAAATAATGTTTAAAACGATTCTGAATAAATTCATTTCGAAAAATTAATCGTAACTGATCACATTGAAGTTAATATAACTAGAATTAATTGTCACTAAAAAACCAAATGTTACTAAAGACACTTTCCTTCAGCTTTGATTGATTAAAACAAATTACTAATATGTACTTTCGTACTTTTCGTTACTTTTCCCGTTTCTCTACAAGTGTAGTAAAATTTCTTTAAAATATATGCTGTTTATTGATATGTTTCTCGTTCTACGTATAGGAATTCAAAATCTAAATCAGTATTTTATTTTTGGTGACAGAATGACGCGTAACTCCAATTTCCTCGCCACAATTCTCGATATTTCTTTCTGTCTGTAAAAATTGTTTTATGCGACAGAATATTCACCTACGGTGTTTTTCCGATTTGTCAGTTTCTGTTTAAATATGATTTATTAATTATTTTTAAAAATCATTGAGGATTTTTAAGCCTCGATTTCAAAATATATTGCATGAAGAATTGCGGCATACCGTTGGATACCGCATCTGTTAACCGGAAGCAGCTTGGGTCAATTTGGTGCCAAAAAATTCTAGATCGCATCAACGCAGGAAACTCTAAAACACCAAGATCATGGTGATGAATCGCGAATGTATCCGTTCTCGGGGTGTCTCCAAAAAGATGCTCGCGTCATTTGTCTCAGGTCATGTAGCAGCAATTCCTCTGCAAAATCAAAGAACTGCTACTTCCAATTGCCATACAATGATTTGTTTGTCGGAAGTCATAGCTGAGCTTTGAAAAACCAACACGAACGACGGATCATCTTATACACAAGGACAATACAAGTTCTCACACAGGTCACAAGACAATTGAATTTTTAAATCAAGCTAACGTCAAAATCTTAAACTATCCTGCAGAACATCAAGAACGGACTGCGTGGCCAAAGGTTTCAGACACCAAAAAAATCAGTATACGCCATGCAAAAGTGTCTTAATCTCCGTTCTATAAACAATAAAGTCTTTAAAAGCTATGTAATGTTTCATTGCAACCCTATACGCAAAAGTAATAAGACAACCCCCGTATCTAATTTTTCTTGCTTACTAGATGGTGTGAAAAATATTAATTGTTATAAAATACTTATGATCATAAGGTTCACAAATTACAATAAAATGAAATTTTAAATTACTAATGTAAAATTGTGCAAATGCATCTCCATAATTTTTATTGCCAATATACTTTAGATTGTACGTGCGCTGGAGAGAAACCACCGAACTTTGTGGATGAAGAAACAAACATGACACGAGTATTTATACCACGTGCAACTAATGGTCAAATCTTCCCTTGGAATAATGTTCGTCTTCCTACCACCTTGAAACCAACCAGATACAATTTAACAATCCATCCAAATCTTACTACATTAGAAGTAAGAGGTATGAATTTAAAATTGTTAAAATAAATCTGCGGCCCATGAGAATTTATTAATTAAGAATTTACATACCCTAAAAATTGTCAGATATTAAAAAGTGTGAGTATATATTTAAAGGATAAACTGGCGGAAGAATAGTAGGTATTCAACTTTTCAGCAGCAAATCATGTAAATTTACATTACATTGTACCCAGGATAGCATAGGTATTTTGGAAACAATTGAATTAGGGAAAAACAGCGTGTATTTAAAACATTAGGTATACATAAATTAAATGATGAAAATCTGATCGCAATCGCATTTACGCACAATTCAAAACCAAGATAGTATACTAATGACATAATTTATTTAATTTGATTTGAAAAAACGACGTAAGACGTAAATTTTCGTACAAAACCTATGCTTTTAATTAATACTTCTTAAGGTATTGTTGTTAAAATTAATATTAGAAAATTGCTGATAATATCTAGAAAAACTAAACCTGAATATATATATAGTTCCAAATACACGTAAATACACTTGATCATTATTAAATAAACAGAGTGTTTCTTGATATGTGAGACCTACTTCAAAAGGTGATAGTGTGTGTCAAAAAAAGTATAAAGATATCTACAAATATATATCCAATCCAACCTTCCCCAGGGTAGATAGTAAATAATTATGACATAGTTTTAGAGTAAAGCGAAATTAGGTAGCAGAAAACAATAAAGCAACACATTCCACTTGACTCTAAATAATGATACTCAACACCAATCAAGATAATACTTTTTTTACATACCCTATCAACTCGTGAAGTGGGTCGCCAGATTTCGTGTAAGTTCTAAAAAAATGTTCTCGTATGCTGCAGATTTTTAAGAGTCCAATTTTCATAAGTTTAAATCGGTTACAGGTCAAATATCCATTGAATTCCATGCGGAAAAAGACACCAATTTTATAGTTTTGCATAGTAAAAACTTAACCATACTTGATAAAATAGTACAAGACAGAAGAGGGCATAATTTTACCATAACAAAGTTGTTAGAATATCCAGGATATGATCAAATTTACATTGAAATTCGTGAGAAATTTAAGAAACGTCATAATTATACGTTAAAAGTTCGTTTCAATTCTAAATTAAACACACACATGGAGGGATTTTATATTTCTAGTTATACTAACAAAGACGGTGAAAAGAGGTAATTATAAAAATTAGCTTTAAATACTACTTGTGTTTATTTCCGCCCTTAATAAAAGCGCTTAAAACAGTTTTTAAATGAAAGAATTTTTAAATTAGGAATAACTTCACCCTCAAGTCTCATGTTTGCGTATTTCCCCCACGTCATAACAATTTTAGGGTAAATACATAAAGGGTTGTGCTTCCGCATTGTATGCATATTGTGGTTAAAAAGAGCTTTTCAAGAAAGAACTTGAATAGATAGAAACCACCCATGACATTGTACCATTTTGGAATGAATTGAAAGTTAAAAAATGCATCAACACAACAGCAGCTAAAGTGATGCCTGGAGCATCCTATTCTATACAGCTGCTTTATTGATTATATGGTTTCAAATATAAATACACAGCAATGGCTGATTAATGAGAGAGTCGACAATAATAACAATGACTGCTATGTAACAATATTACTGCATTCTGTTGTTTTTATGGTGGATTTCTTTAAATAATTAATTAATTATTACATAATCGATTATACAAGTATTGATTAAAAAGTATTTAGAATTTTCATTTATGCTAACATAGTTTTCTCAACTCAATCAGAACTGAAACTGAGTTGTGATCATAAATTGACGAGATTGTTGCTACTACAGAAGAAGTACGCATGCGGCAAAGGCTAAAGAACAACAGCTGAGTAGTGGGAAGCTTTCTCTTCCAAATGGGGTGACTCCTTTATCTATAAACAAATCAGTCGGGCTTTCGTGTATAATATTGTTCTATGGTCGGGCTGTGATTTTTGTATGTAAAAGAGTTGTTTTGTTTTCTTGGCAAAATGAAGCAACAAATAAGTTCTACCGAAACTTATTTTATTAAAATATTTATGGGAATCAGTTCGAGTATTTTTGAGTGGTTCAAGCATTTAGCAAATGACTGACAAGATGCTGAAAATAATCTGAAAATACTTATTCAGATAGATTAAGAATCATAAAACAAGTTTCTACCTCATCTGGTTCTACCCTTTCGGGCATTTATCGATCATGCTCATACAGCCAACATTAGGCAAAACTATATTAGACATAAAACTTACAGAAATTATAAAAACAATACCTAATTCTGGATACCGCGTTCTCACAAACTTGCTCTCAAATTGGTGCGCCCGTGGGACTCACCCAACTAACTTGTTTTTAAATATTTTCTTCAATTTCAACCTGTTATGAAATGAGGGTGAATGATTTTCTAAACCTATAATTTGCCAACTTCACGAAATTTGCAAGATAAACTGGAATACTAATTTTAGATACTTGGCGACAACCCATTTTGAACCAACTTACGCCAGAACTGCCTTCCCATGTTTTGATGAACCTAATTTAAAAGCAAAATTTAGATTAACTATTTTCAGAGATAGATTTCATATAGCATTATTTAATACACCTGTGGTGA
Organism: Apoderus coryli; assembly: GCA_911728435.2. Lineage (NCBI taxonomy): Eukaryota > Metazoa > Arthropoda > Insecta > Coleoptera > Attelabidae > Apoderus > Apoderus coryli. The sequence continues at coordinate 11,569,069 of OU452210.1, forward strand.
ATACCGATGATTTAGGATTCTACATGGGTACAGGACTGGTAAGTTTAATCGGAAAAGTTGGTGAGTTAAAACTTTTTAATAATCACCATATGTTTGAATAGCTGAGAGATGACTTTCAAGAGACTGTAGAAATGAGCACATATGTGGTCGGGTTTATAATTTGTGATTACCAAAATTTAAATAAACAAACTGGTAATGGTGTATCAGTGGCAGTTTACACTCCACCACCGTATATCGCGCAGGCAACGTTTGTTCTGAAATCTGCAACGCACATATTAGAATTTTTTGAAGACTTTTTTGGATTAGCCTATCCACTTCCAAAATTAGGTATGTATATATCTTACTGTTAATTATGACAATAAATCCTATTTAGGCTTATTGAATGCAGGTGTTTTGTACCACCCAACTTTTGAAAGTTATATTTATCTTTTTTGCTTTTTTTAATCTCCAAAAAACTTATTCTCTCACTATTTTCACCTCTATATCAAAATTAATGGTGCATATCTCTATTTCTTCTACACATAAATGGACTCTCTTCAAAAATGAAACCAATTTAGAGTTCAGTATCATCATATACTCTCTGAAAGTCGGCTGCCCGTGAATCAAGTGTATCTTTTCAGAAAAAGCTAGACTGGATGTTAATCGTCCTTGGCTTGATTTTCGATTGCACGGGATGCCTTGTTCTCCCAGACAAACAGGGTATGCCTCTGATCTCTTAGGCACTAATAGGTGTTACAGGTCTTTTGCTGTAATCTTGTTTTAATGTTTTAGATTATTCACTTTTAATAATATTACATTTCTAAAAACATTTACATTTTCACCAGCTTACCAAATTAAAATTTAGTTATTTTCTAAGAGAAATTTTTCTATTTTGATTTGAAGGTCAATGAATAATTCTATAATACGAAGTAACTTGTATTCGAATTGTAAATTTGATTTGATTTAAAACGTCCCAACAAAATCTCGATACTGCGTGAAATCGATATTTGCCTTAGTGTGTGATAATGGACGGCTATATCAACATCAAGATTGGACAACACACAACGCCTGCATTAAAAAGGGTCTTATATTTTGTACTTATGTCTTTGTTTCATATTGATGTCAGTCAAGAAATACATTTGGTAAAAATGGAAACAAACATTTCTTTACAGAATTGCAAAAATGCTCAATTAATATATTTAATGTATACTTAAATAAAACTAAAAAGGTTACAGAGAAGAAATACTAAACATGACAAAAAATACTGGTTTACTTATTTGCAGAAACTTTTCTAATATTATTTATCTGAAAACAGTATTTTTTATATTGAAATAAAATATGAGTAAAAGTATTTCTGGAGAATTTAAACACGATCCAATTCCTGTGTAACATAAATATATTGAATTTCATGTTTTAGATTTAGTAGCAATTCCAGAGTGCACCAGAGGCGCAGTGGAAAATTGGGGTCTTATTACATATAGAGAAACTGCCATTTTATATAATTCGAAAGATACCTCAATTCTTGAACAACAATGGCTAGCAACAGTTATAGCACATCAACTAGCTCATCAGGTAATGCACCTATATGTGAAACAATATTCGATAGATACGATATCTCAACTTACCTAAGAGAAAAACTATGTTTGCAAATAGGGTGTTTTTAACAAGTTTAACGCTTTACATTGTTAAAAATGTTGTATGATAATAATTTTGGCATATTTATATAAAAACTTTGAGGATTTTTTTTTAGTCTTTCTTGTCATTAATTTTTTCAATAGTTCCTAATTTATATTTATTCTACATCAACGTTACTGTTTTTTAGTCGAATTATTCGCAAATATTCTTAGTATGTTGAAAAATGTTTTAAATTTTTATGTCGTAAACGAAGCAACATAATATGAAAAATACAAGAGATAAAAAAAGTTGTAGTTTCTCAAGACAATATCGAAATTAAATTACAGTCAGTGGCGTAATTTTTTTTGTCAATAATTTTTATTAACTTCTTCCCTAACGTCCCTGGCTTAATAATTTTGATCTAGTTAAGGCCATATAAACTCCCAATATCTAGCAACAAGTCTGCCGAATTTCAAAGAAATCGGTAAGGAGATATTTGAAAAAAAAAGTTATTTACAAAAAAAAAATTAATACCTTGTATCTTGGAAACCAAGCATTTCCGGACATATGTTTATGGGAACTTTTTTCATAAAATGACCTGAGAAATCACCCCCTTAAATATTGCAGTGTCTTTTTGAAACACCCTGTATATGGTATATGAAACACAGTACACATTTCATTTACAATGTCGACACCTATGGTTTTTAGTGGTTCGGAAATTTAGTCACCATAAAATGGTGGAATGAACTATGGTTGTATGAAGGATTTACAATACTCCTGGAATATATTGGTGTTAACAGTTATTATCCCGAGTGGAAAATGACAGATCAATTTATAATTGAAAAAACTCAACCAGCACTGGCCTTAGATGCGCTCACAAGTAGTCATCCTATTAGTGTTAACCTACATGATCCATCCGAAATTGAAGCTATTTTTGATACTATCTCCTATAGCAAGGTAAGTGTACTGAAATTTATCATAAATAAAGTGACGTATATAGGCAAATTTGTTTGTTTAAAAAAATAAAAAATGCTTTCATTCATCATCATTCATCAATATCACCCTAGTTATGCAATAGATGTATTGCATAAGGGCTATATGGGTTCTTATATTTTTGACATGATTTTGATTGTGGCATTTAAAATACCTATTAACGGTTGATTGTAGAAAAATAGATAAATACTATACTAAAACCTTGTATATCCTATTGTTGTTTTAGGGAGCAGCAGTTTTACATATGCTATTCAATTTTTTACAACAAGAAAATTTACAAAATGGACTTAATGATTTTCTAACAACTTACAAGTATACGAACGCTGATGCTAAAGATTTATGGAATATTTTTACCAGAAGTTTAAACCATACTTTAGATATAAAAGTAAAATAAATAATAAATGAATGTTGAAAATAACTTCTGTTAAAAAATGTGTTCGTAGGCTATAATGGACACCTGGACAATGCAAATGGGATTCCCATTGATAACGTTAACACGCGAAAGTCATGAAATATTAGCGACACAAGAGCGATTTTTATTAACTGTTGAAAATATGAATAGTTCAATACGTACGAAACCTAAAACAAAATTTGACTATAAATGGTATGTGCCGCTAACTTTTATTACAAGTAATGACTCGGAAAATGTAAATAATATATGGATGAACATGACTGACGGTAAGAAAAATATTCCCCTAGTAATTAAACGCTTATTAAACCAATTTCAAATAATGAATGCAAGGACACTTGAAAACTTGGCAATTTCGCTTTTAAACGGGAAATTTATTCCCCTTTTTAAGCAAATTGAAAATTAATATAGTGAATAAAATTTCAAATGCGAATTTCAGTTAGGTTCGAATTAGATCCGGAAATAAAATGGATAAAAGCCAATGTGAATCAAACAGGTTTCTACAGGGTGATGTATGAGGAAGAGATGTGGCAAGCACTTATTAATATACTGAAAACCAAACATACCACATTTAGTTCGGCAGACAGAGCAAACCTTATTGATGATGCCTTTACATTATGCAGGTACTTCAACTAAGTCTAGTGCTATATTTAAGGATTTTTTGCAGCGGAGAACTTTAATTTGGCCACACTATTTTCTGTTTTTTTTTTTTGGTTACGTATGCAAATTGGCCAGTTTATTTTGAAAAGATGGTTCAATTCGAGAAACTCATCAGGCATTTTCTAGAACTATGTATAAATTCCTTTTTTAGGTTTGACAAATTTATTTAAAGCAATATCGTAACCTAATTTTCGCCCTAACTAATACGATATTAGATACATTTGGCATTTCCGCTATTAATATGTACCTAAAATATGTTAAAAAACGGGAAAATCCCAATTTAATGATAAACTAATTTCAGTGCAGGTTTATTAAATGCAAGCATACCATTGGAATTATCACTATATCTACGAAAAGAAAAAGATTATTTACCATGGGCCTGTGCTATAGAACATTTTAGAAACTGGGCATCAAGACTTTCAGAATCTTTAGCATATAAGATGTTTCTGAATTACATGAGATATTTACTGGATCCTGTGACGAAGCATGTTGGTTGGAAAAATACTGGTTCACATATAGATAAGTAAGTATACCGACAGAAGGGTAGATACGATGACTTTGATATTTTCGAACACCACACATGCTTTTATACACATTAAAACTCAATTTAGAAGATAAATTCTATATGTTTGTTGGGTATGCGAAACGATTAAGGTTCCTTTCGGATTGTTATAAAAGCATAAACGCCGCTGCATGAATGAGAACAAAAAATGTCAATGGCTTTTAAGTTATATAAAGTTCGGTACAACTAACAGAAATAAATACGGAGAGTCGTACAATCGCACTCATTAAAAATGATTACAGAATTCGACGTGATTGTAACTATTATATTGGAGAAACAGGTAGACCCAAACAATGAATTCGATAAAGTAGTCCATTCTTGAGTGAAGTAATAATTTCAATAATAAAGAAATAAAAATTCCTATAAAAAGATAATTATAATATATACACAAAAAACATTTTTTCCACAAAGTGGAATACTCGATTTAATGCCGAAAAACATCTTGTAAGCTTTTCTTATTGTATTATTATTGCCACTGATGATGGAACTGGATTAGTTCCCAGACCTGTTTGGCTCTAGCTGTAGACAAATTATTTCACGATTATTCTATTAAATTTAATTCGTGGAGATATCAGATCAGAATCATGATTTAGAACGGGAACGAGACTTAATTCTCCCTAACCCATTGTAATTTTCTTTGCATTAGAGTTAAACAAAGTTGTTATTCTAAACATTGGAACATATTAAAAGAAAAAACATAATTTATTATCAAGTTCTTCTCTTTTAAGGCTCCTTCGTGCAAAAGTTTTGTCAGCTGCAGTTCGATATGAATTAAATGACACAATATTGAATGCAAAAAATCAATTCCAAAAATGGATGAGTAACAATGTTAGTATAGATCCAGATTTAAGAGAAGTTGTTTATTCCGCCGGTATTAAATATGGAGGTATGAACGAATGGCAACATTGTTGGAATGTTTATAAAAATGCTACAATACCAAACGAAAGAACACTTTTATTAAAAGCACTTGGAGTAGCATCAGATCCATGGCTATTACAAAGGTATATTATCAGCCTTTTATATAATAAAGCACATATTAAAAAGTATTTGGGTTTTAGATATTTAATAGAAACACTGGACAAAAACACCGTCCGTCCTCAAGATGTTAAAACTGTGCTTGGCGTAGTAGCAGAAAATCCAGAAGGCAGTTTATTGGCATGGAGACATCTAAAGGCTTATTGGCCCACAATGCATTCGTTATTTGGAAATGCAACATTCATGATGGGTACACTCATATCAGCAGTAACTGCACATTTATCAACACCCTATGATTACTACGAGGTAAAATTAAAAAACGATGAACAAGTTTGAAGTCATATCACGCCTATCAGGTTTCTTAAAACTCTATCAATGATGTAGATTAAAATAGGTACTAAAAATAATAATTAAATTTCGTAAAACCCGATAAGGCGTGAACACAGCCTTATTAATACTATTATTAATACTAATTACGTTTTGTCATAAGAACACCCAATTTCGAAGAAAGTAAAGCACTTCACCTTTCTTTGATCAACACCAATGCCGTCGGTTTGTCAGAGTTTACAAAAAATATCTATGAAATTCTGTTCCACTGTCGTAGAAGCAAATCGCATACTTCTTCACTAAGGCCAACAATCTGGCTGGTTGACTAAACTTATGAATAATTAAATGTCTACACTAATTAATGACTAAAAGAAAATGCAAGTTTTAATAAAAATTGGAATATCTGAAAAAATATTTTAGATAAACAGTGATGATTTAAATAAATTAACAAGCTACATAATAAAAAAATCAAATTAGCAAATTCGTTCCTTAAGAACAAAAGATTCACAAGTGTAGCCAAAATTACGCAGATCTCTGACTGAAGATATAATTTACAAAATTTAATATAACGCGATTTTTTTTAATTGGTTGGTTCCAGGTTTCGACATATTTCAACGGAATGAACGTAGGTTCAGCGTCAAGAGCCTTAGAACAAAGTTTGGAAATCATCAAACTAAACATAAACTGGGTTCAGCAAAATGAAGAGGATATATTCATTTGGTTACGTAAAGTTCTTAAGTAGATAATTAATTTTTTTTTCATTTATGTGATGTATATGTTCGTTGTGTTTAATTTTGTGATCTTCAATATTTTTCTATTTTTATATGTATATATATATATAAAATTAGGCAGCTCTCTTTTAGATAAAGAAAATTGAACAAAAATCAATGTTAATTGATTATTAATATGAAAAGAAATATTATTTTTGTACCAAATACCTCTAAATAATGCCTTCTCCAATAATTATACCTTCTTTTGTAAAATAGACTTCATACCCCTTAAAATCAACTGTTGTTTTTTCTTCAGAATAAAATACATAACAATCAACAATTTAATAACATATATATTTCAGGAACAACTAATTATTGCGATTAAAACAAAACAAAAAATAATGGAATGTTAATTAACAGAGTATCACTAGGTATATTATATTTCACAAAATATAATATCTCGTCAATAGAAAAAGCATTAAAATTGTTATGCTTGAAAAAATAGTCTGGCGCTGCTGAAACTGTAATAAAGTAACTGAAATTCCTGTAAGCAAATTATTTAAATTAATATTTACAACTTACGTTGAGTGTCCTATTCAAAGATCTTTTAATAAGACACTCAACGTGACTCACCCTGTATAAAACCACAATGAATAATACATACAGGAATAAAGTTCACATTATTTAAGGAATGTTCACATTTAGAGAGCAAACCGTTTCATACAAGTTGTAATGGTAACAATTAGGTATTTGAAAATAGATACATACCCTCTCAAAAGCAGATATCCTCTTTTCTGTTAGTGTTAACGTTTGTTTTAGTTTGGTATCATCAGTGTTAGACAAATTTGTTTGATCCAAAATTTTTTGACGCTCAGAGTTAAATTTTTTCTGAACAGAGTGAAACCAATGTAGAGACTTTAACTGACTTTCTTGGTCTAACAATTCTATTATATAAGCCAGTCCTAAAATATAGCAATTATTATAAATTATCTAAAATTGTGAGTTTAGACATTGTATGCCAAATGCGTGAATAGCTAAATAATTCTTTATTTTTAGTTTTGTTTGGAATATCGCAGAGGCAAGTTGTACTTTTTATAAGATAAACAAATATGATATTTTATGAACATCTTGATACATAATGTAATTTGGAATTTATTTCGAACACCACCTTTTACCAGACTGGCCGTTTTGTTGACCCACGTAATCGGCAGTGATGTGAATCAACGAAACAAATACTAGTAATGAATGAGCATATTAAATTAATAATAATATAGAAATCAATAACTCACACCATTTAACATTGTTTAAATATACAACGTGTCTAAAATTCACAGAAAGTATAATAATTGTGATATATACCTAAAGCAAAACCATCATCAGTAAAGGCACAATCGGCTTTGTTTCGTTTATACAATTTCTCTTTACATGTTAAAGAGTGTTCTATAAAATTTATTGTCAATGGTGGTACAATGACAAAGAAATTTTTCAAATGAATATTATTCTTATCTCTAAATACTGGAATAAATACGTTAACAAGCAATTGAAAATATTCCGTAGCATCTTCAAAATTTTCTAACAAATTATTTAAGTCTTGTAAAAGGCACCCTGAAGCTTTTTTTGATAAATCCGATAGATTTTCTGTTTCGACCATATCTTTTAAATGGTCAGTATCTTTTAAATCTGGAATAAAACAGGTCCCATCCGCTAAGCAGCGTCCACCTCCAGAACGAATTAATCGAATATAACCCATCGCATTTCCTTAAAAATAAAACAATTTCAATTTACAATTCAAATAATATAAAGGAATTCATTACCAACCGGTATCTATTAAACCAACTAAACATGTTATATTAATTCATTTAAAATAAATACAAATAAGTGAATAATAATTATTATAAACTGGTTCTGCAAAATGTATTTATTAAAAATAATTTCTACTTTTAGTGTTTGTTTTGAAAAGTACCTCGATCTAATATATCACTCCAAAATAGTGACATTTATGCCACTTCCGGTTATACCGGAAATTGCTGTTTTGTAATACTCTATATAATTGAAATCACTATTTATTGCTGCGTATTTTTCATTTCATTATACCTATCTTCAACGGTTGTTGAAAAAATAATGTAATCTTGTCTTCTGAATAGATAAAATTTTGAAAGTGTTAGGAACCACTTGCTACAAAAACCGCCCCAAAGAAATAGACATGCCATTTTTATCAAATAATGGTAAATATTATTGTTTAAAACTTTCGATTAACTGGACATTGTAGTAAATAGTTTGCCATAGACATCGCAATGTTTGAAAATTCTAATTATTTGAACATATTAAGATTGCATTAATTATATTCGGTCAAATATTGATTTGTACAAATCTAAATTTGTGTTAAAAGTATTAGTTTAAAATAATAATTACAAAATTGTGGTTTTTGTAGCCAGTTGTTTCCAAAAAACTTTCAAAATTTCAAGATTCAGAAAGCAATATTACATTTGTTCCGCAAAACTATTTTTGACCAAATAAAAATGATTTTTTTAAAGCCAAAATATATAATATATTATGGTGTTCAATTTGAACTAATGAACTAAAGTTGATTTCCAGTGCAACCAGAAGTGGCACAAATGTCACAATATTTTTGACTGATAGATTATATCGAGTTACTCGAAAACTTTAAACGTGGCATCGACCACCAATAACACTATACAAACAATGTAAACATCAATAATTTGTTCAAAAGATTACGGTTAATATTAAAAATATACAACTTTACCAAAATCACTAGTTATTTGATTTTTATGCCTCAACATTAATATAATATACTGATCGATAAGATAAATGTAGATAAATATATTACCTATGTGCGTGATAAGTTTCCTAAACAGATCCAAATAACTCTCCCCATTCTGATTTAATCCCAGTTTTCTAATCCCAACGTTAAACTTCTCGGCTCTTTCATATGGATACATTTGTATCAAAGCCGATTTATGCTCATTGAAAAAACGTAAATCTTTTAAAAGGCGCGATTTTATATGTTCATCAAACATAAATTGAGAAAATACATAAAATTTATTTCGTAAAAACTGATAAGTAAAATTGACAGTAGTGTTCATAATACCAATCCCATGTGTTCGAATAGAATTCGCAACATGAGAAATATTAATTGAATTTAAATGCTTATTATTGCTTGATTCTTCAATAAAAATTTGACTATTTAAATTGTATAAATATTTTTGTACAAAAACGTTAATATTACGCATGATCTCTAAAACATCTAAGCCTTGATCTAAAGTTTGCATTGGCAAATCATCATCTACGGTATTCAACCCATATTGTAATGTAGCCAACCTGAAATACAAGATCTTGAAATGAAATGAATTAACACTAGAAATATGTGTAGCAATCAACTTAAGGAAATAACACAACAGTACCCTTATCTACATCAACATTAATATTTTTGAGTACCAAGTAACCAATCCAGGAAATTGTTAACGTTTTTATTGGCGTGTGCGAAATTGGTTTGTAAGTATTCACGAGCTACTCTTACCGGCAAAATCTTAGATCCACGCAAAGGTTTTATAAATGTCAGTCACAAATAACTTCTTCATTTGATGTCAGATTTAAATAAATTTTGAAGGATATGGTAGAAAAATTAACCCACATGTTGAGATTGAATTGAAGGTGTTCATTAATTTTATGTAGGTATTTATTATTATAAGGCCAGTAGCATTTGTTTCATTGTATTTCTTCAAACAAAGAGACAATTAATGAATAATAATAATATAATAATGTCTAATTCACAGATTGTTGTGATCAATGTCCCTAATTATTATTAAATATTATATATATATATAACCTATATATAATATTTTAGTTCAAATTCTGAAATGTTTAAATACCTACTGTCTCATTTCTCCATATGTCTTCCAATCATGAAGTACCACTGTAGTCAAATTGTAAAACATGGTACTCAAATAATGTTCAGTTTGAATTTTAACACTTTTGTAATATTTATTTAAAGGAACTGGCAGGTACTTATTAAAATTGAAAGAAAAATTATTTTCAAAAGGATCAGAAGGAGGCAGTTGCAAGTGTAAATGTGTTTGAAGTCTTAAATTTGTTTCTATTATTTGGTTTATTGGATGAAAAAATTTATCCTTTAAAACTATATTTGTTGTGTTTAAAATTTTTGGTCCAGCACTTTTTGCACAATCAGATATTGCAGATAACATTAGCTGAAAGATATAAAACATTAAATGGCTGTCTGGAAGATTAAAATGTTAAAATTGAATAAGATCTGATACACACCTTTTAATTTCCTCCTGGCCAAAATTAACGCAACAATATGAAATTATCCAAAAAATGATTTTATTATGCTAGTTCTGAAGTATATCGAATATTTGAAGGTGAAGCCAGGGAAAAGGTTTGTTTAGTGTAACCAATGTCTATCAAAAAAATACTAAACTTAATTCATTACAGCGATTTAGCTTGTTGCGTTAATTTTGTCCACCCAACACACACGTAATCAGTAAAAAGAAGGTTTTGATCAGTCCTTATATAAATTTTAATATGACTTACATGATATCCCGAAATATCATTTTTCGATAATATAAGCTTCGAAAAATATACAGGTAATATATAACTTTGATGCCAATAAACAAAATCACAATTCGATATATTCGTTACAATTTCGTTGAATTTCGATATATAACTTAAACGAGTTAAAACTGTTTTAATTTTGGTCATATTATAATCGTGTAAACCACTAGCTGATAAAGCCAAATTAGCAATCAATAATCTTTGAGGTGTAATTGGTCCTGCAACAATGAATAGTAATATTTGTTTGGTTTTTAAAAATATTTACAGTAATATACCACACCTTTTAAAGCATTTTCACATACGTTTAAAGCTGATAACACATCCAATTCGTGAGATTTATATGATTTTTCTTGTGTTAAATCTCTCTGTAAAAATTTAATATATATTATGTGTATATTGTATATTTCATCATCACAGAATCAGACAGAAACTTATGATTCTCAGGTTCTTATAATACTGTTAGTTACTTCTAAATATGTTATAATGCAAGTTTTTTGGTTTGAAATAGTATAATTGACTAAAATTTCTTAGTTATCAAATTGTAGTTATTATTAGTATACAGACTGTCCAAATGCCTTTAGATTGATTGTGAAAATGTGGATTTGTAGAAAACTCAAATTACGTATGTATTGCCAAAATCTAAAGACACAATTTAAAAAATAGAAGTATACGCAGTATACATTTCTGGTACAAGCGTTACAACTTTTAAAAGGGCAGTTACGTTGGGACAATCTTAAATTCTATCCAGGTCTTCTCATATTTGTACTTGTACTATATTAGAATCACCCCAATGACAGTTGGACAAGCTGTATAATAAAATCGTTAACATAAGCTTCAAAAAATATATTACTTACGTAAATTTCGCTATTAACTAACTTACCCTAATCGTTTGCAGAATGGACAACGCTTTATGTGATAGATGCTGATTAATTAACAAAATCAAGTATATTATTTGCATACTGTATGTTTTCACTACCAAATAAATCGCTTTTAAAATTTCTGTTAATTTCGATACTGCCATTAGTACTGTTTTAGTTACCGATAGACTTTTATCAACAATTATATTAATAATATATTTCATAAATACACTAATTTTACTGATCAGTCTTAAACCATCCAGAAGAAGATAGTTAACTTCTTGTAATTCACGTACTTTCAAGTTACATGCATTTCTTTTTGTAGATTTTTCTAGGTCTACCAAGAAGAACAATGCCTGAAATTATATAATAATAAAATATGGTAAACCATTTTACGTTCATGTAAATGTAGCACAATCAAAAACTAGATAAAAATTGTTTGGTTTAAATCTAAGACCAAGCTTATGTCTCAAAGTATAGTACTGTTTGGAATATACCGCTGATTTCTTGCCTACCATGAAACCCAATTATCCCTTTGTCTCAAACCTGTTCGGACAGAGTCAGAGTATAATTTTTATACCAGCATTAGTAATAGGTATAAATACTGAATATAATAACATAAATACAAATTCATTTTAGATCTAATTGGTGATATTTTTTGTTGAGTTATTATTACAAGTTAGAAAGCGTCTACCATAGGGAATCTCAGTGTCACTTGCAGAATGTAAACCAATCTTTACTGAAAAGGGATTTCCTTTATCTTATGTAAAGGATAAGTAAGAAATAAACATTTCTTTTAGCTGACCCTGTACCCATTATTGCGTGTGTATATTGTAAAATGAAATAAGTGGCCATAACTTTTGTGATTTCACCGAAAGTTTAGATAAGTTTATATTAAATTCAACACAAAAATGATACATACATATAATGGAATGAAAGACGTCTGCTCCACAATATAAAGTGGAGCAGACGTCTTTCATTCCATTACACTTTCACTCCTCGTCATGGATTATTTTTCGAAAACATATATATAATTTTGGGAAATACAGTATGCACAAGCAGTCTTCCAAAATATGACAAAGTTGTTATTAATTTTTGAATCACAATAATATTTTTAAGCAACATTTACCTGCATGCCCAACTGAACCATATCCTTATATAAATTTTGACTTTTAAGTTGAATATTACTTAGTCTCGTCTGTTCAAACGATTTTTCATCAATAATTTTTGATAAAGATTGCACATGTCGTAAAAGAAATTGCTCTGGATACCACATAATATTACCAACTAAATAACAAGCAGCTGTCTAAAATAAATAGTGGAAAAAAATACTGGGTGTCCGCAAATAAGAGGTCAATCCGATCCTGGTGCAAAAAAAACGAATTTATTTTTCACTTCTTCTTTACAGGGCAAAAATCTGGATATTACTCTCGATATTCACCCGGTACCAGCGCTTATATTCATAATAAATACAGCATTAGTGAAAACCGAGCAACACTGATAATTTTATTAGAAACACAGGTGATTGAAATATCAAACACAAACATTTTCTATAAAGTTGCTCTGAAGAAGCTGACAGGATGATCAGCGAAACGTTAGCTAGTAGAAAATTGACGCAGAATTTATCCAGAAAAATTGTTTCTATAAGTTTAGTTGCCTGTCTAAATCTTTTTATCTTGTGATTCGATTATAATTATTTATGCAATATTTTTTATCTGCCTTTTGAAATGTATGACCCAGAAGTCTTGGTTCGTAACAATCGAGACGCAATGTATTTCAAGTTGCCTCAAAAACTTGATTATTATTCGATTTATTTAGAATAGAAAATTTCATTGAAATACATGTTTGAAATAAATAGATTTATGATAGGTTTTCTTATACAATAGGCAGTGGCCGGATTGACCTCTTATTTTGCGGACACCCTGTACATAAATTGTCAAATAATGTGGCTAGTACCTTCCTATTCAGCTCCAACAGTCGTTTGATACATTTTTTATCCATATTGCCAAATATATTAAAATAAAATGCGACGCTAACATTTAATTGTAACCATAAATCTGTGTAAAAAATATGTTCAGATACTTTTTCAAGTTCACTTAATTGTGTTCTTATATAAGCTGTAAGTTCATTGTTCAGACCACAATTTTTCATATCAATCAGAAGTGTATCTTTTAAACATTTTTGAAACGTATCCTGAAACGCACATTATACTGATATATAATTTCCACATGGTACAAAAATTTGTACTACACATAATTATGTAAAAATTCAGATCTTTTAATTTAAAATATTGTTTATGACGCACCTTTAAAATACTCCCAGAGAGCAAATCATTTTCAATTAGAATTAACGTTTTATCAAGAAACCTTAGATCATGATTGGAAATCCCATATTTTGTATAATTATGTGAAATGTTTCTGATTGATCTTCTATACGTAAACCAGTGATCTTTGATTATTTGTATTTCTAATAAACTGTCGAATTTTATTAGACATACTAATAAACTTGAGAAACATTCTAATACTTCCTAAAATTAGACTTGAGATAAAATGGTTTTACACAGTTTATTTGAAAATTTCTTCATTAAGTAAAACTAAATTTCTTAACAAGGTTAAATAGCATTTCAAAAAAATCTGTAAATTCTAAATACTATTTTTTAAAGATAAACCATAGTTTACAGATTTTGCAGATAGGATAATCGTGTGTACTGTTATAATGTTGGTTTGACCGGCGCATGATGTGCTGTTAGTTTTTGTTACCGAATCTATAAATGCAGCAATATTAACCTACCAACACTCCTAAATCTGTGACTGTGGCAGTTAAAACCCCAAACCGCACATCATGTGCAGTTAGCGAGTTATACCAAACACTAGTACGTGATTAATAAGATATTTACTCAACAAACTAATGGAACAACTGAAGAAATTTTCAAATATAATTTTACTTAATCAACTTACTGGAAAACTTGAAACACTGTTTGAAACATAATAACCTTTATTAAGGATTGCACAAAGTTGTTGAAGTGTAAAAATGATAACACGTCTAGCACGAGTAATAAAACATTGAACCTTCTGGAAAGGTTCTAAGATTTTGTTCAGAGCTATTAAACTCTCTATTCCACCATTATTTTCTAGAATTCGTAACATATATATATTATATTGTTAAGCTAAAATTACAAATGATGATATTTATACCTTCTTCATAATATACAAAGCATGTAAATAATTGTTCGGCCTCATGTATTAATTGTTTAATTTCACAACAGACTCCAGCTAAACTTGTTAATATTCGAGCTAATACTTTGTTATCTGATCGGGCTAAATGTGCAAGTGACAAACTTTCCGTTGCTCCCTCCTTAAACAAAAACTTTTAGTTTGTAGGTAGTCTCTTTCACCACTGAAGAGGGTTTCTTAGACACAAATAATGTTATTGTCAGATTTTTTTTGTAAGTTCTAAAGTAGTAGTTCTTTCAATTTTCAATATTTAACTCAATCAGGGATTGAGTAAAGCAAACAACAAGAATGAAAATAAGAGTTTACATACATTTAGAATAATTGGCGGTCTCACATTCAGATTGTTAACAAATTTCGCACCAAATTCAGCAGACCTTTCATTAAATTTGTCCAAAAATTCTCCAAATTCGTGTAATTGTTTTTCTCCAACCAATTCTAAAAGGTTTTGTGTTATATATAAATAACTTTGATATAATAAAAATAGTTTTAATTTTAAGGTTATGCTTACTATGGGTTTCTTCATTGAACTTTTTCTCAGCTAATGTTGTTGGTTCCCACATTTTAACATGATTGTATGAAGTCTCAATACTTTCACTATATATTAAACAGATGCTTTCACAGATACACTATGTTACTTATTTGGTGAGTTTGAATAACAAGAACAAGTGCAATAAATTACTAATAATATCTAAACCAGAGATAATGTTTATCTATGTCTAAACTAAAACATAAACAATAGGCGTTATCCTTCCAGTGTTGCCAGATCCCACAGAAATATTGCCTGAGAAATATTTCTAGAAAGCATGAGCAGAGAATAAATATATTCTGTGGCATGAGTACAGATGTATTATCTATGGCATGAGATTTAAATTACAAAATTATAAAGACAATGCCAGTAGTAAAGATTAATTAATCTTTACCAGTAGCAATGACCCATTCAATTATTACGGGATATTTTTCCTGGTCAAATATATGTTGTGATTTCAGCAAATTTGCATTGAAGCCCCAATTTAGACAAAAAATGCTAATATAGTAGTAGTAAATTTAATCATTTGAATTTACCGCTAAATGTATATTTGCATGTGTATTGTCAAATGTTATTCTTGTCAACTATTCTTCTTTTGTGTTAGACTTATATTCATAGAGTAGTTGTACAAACGGAGTATAGAGGGCAGGATTATGTAAGATACAATTTATTTCTACGTCAATTAATTGGTGAACTTTGTTAATCTCAACCATAGAAATCTTATATTATATATGTACTCTAGAATGCTAATTAAATCCAGCCGAATACCAAAAAGTGTAACGGGTATGCAGAGTTTTCTCGAACTACGCATGCTCCTCAGTCACTTATTTTCAGTACAGAGCTGCCATATTTAAAACTATTTTGTCGTTCGCCTTACAGAATTTATGCGACATATCTGTTTTATAAATAAATCCATATGTTGCGTCATATGAAACTGCTTGACAAAATCAAATAATTCAATGTTATCGGTAAAATTGTAATACTGTTTAGTTTTCAGCAATATGAACGAAACATTTTTTTCCAAATCTTATTAAATTTAGGAGATTTCGCAACAGCGTCTATTTTCGCAAATGACATTTCTCGTAGTGGGAATATCTGTCAGAGTCGGCTTCACAACAATTCAGATAGGTTTTATAATTGAATTATGGGTTTATGCGTGGTATATTTTAATTGTTGATAGATATACCTATTTGTGATTAAAATTGTTTTTAATATTTGTTATTTTGGTTTGGTAGTTTGTTTATTTAACAAACAATGAGGTGTATAGTGTTGTGGTGTAAAAATGAAAGTATCATTCCTGGTATTAAATATTTTCAGTAAGTTATTGTTTCGGGTTTCTAACAGTCTCAGTTTGAGTCAATATGATACCATTGACATGATACTCATTTTTAGCTTGACAAAAAAAAGACATGATGTTTGGATGCGGGCATTGGGATCCTAGTACAGAAAATGTATGTGATGGGAATGTCATATGCAGTAAGCATTTCGCTGCAGAAGATATCATTTGTAGAGAAGACGGCAAGAGGATCACCCTCGTACCCGATGCAGTTCCCAAACTTTTGTTGAAAAGAAGAGATTATGTAAATGAGAGTGGAAGTTAAATTCTTAATCGTTTGATATCAAGACACTGTTTACTTAAAAGCAGTCAGTCAAAAATGCATGATATGTATGTCAAGAATATATTTCCTACGTTGTGTAGGTATACAAAGTTCGTTTGAATTCTGTTGTTAAACTGGAATATACTTAATTATAGAATCCTCCATGAAATTGCTGAGAATAAAAGTTCTACCAACCATGTTTTGTCACAAAATACTATTGCGAGTAGTACGGATGATATGGAAGTGGTTTACATGGACACGGAAAATATTCGTGAAATCACTGTTTCTTGCACCCCTTCTTTGAAGGCTGTAGAGAGGTAAGAGGCCTAAGGTGGTTGTATAAACAAACAAATATTAGATAATAATAAAATAAATAATTAGAATGCTCAAGTCCTTACGATATTTTCCAATATTAGAATTTTTACTTATTTCTCGTTTCTGCTTAGATTTATTATTATTGGGTTGTACCTGTTAGACAATAAAGTATTTATATATTTAATGTAATTTTTTATTTCTTAAATTCCTTTATTCCATTTTTTTATTTGAATTACCAAATGGTAAAATTTAATTTTAAATATACCTATAACAGTAATATTACATTTAATCAAAGCCGGTCCTGTTGAAAAATAAGTGACTGGTGATCATGCGCATTATGGACAGCTCTACACTTTTGGTTACATTTTTGTACTACGGGATTATCATTCTAGAGTATATATATATATATATATAATATAAGATTTCTGTGATCTCAACACCCCCTACTGACACCAAAATGGTGCAAATAAAAGGACATCGACAATAATTACTCTCAAATCGAGTCTATTTTAATTTAGCTTGATTCATAAGATAATAATAAAACAAATTAATTCATATATAAAATTTTTGTTAATATATTTTCAGAAATTGCAACATATTCCTAATGCAGTATAAGATACCTATTAAAGTTCAAATTTTAATATTCCTAAAACCCACAAAAATAACGCGAATCTGATAAATATATATTATAATCTGCATTATGATAACAATATAAGAACTAATAATATTTATTATTGTAAATCCTATATAAAATAAATAGGTATAAATCAAAAAATCACTCATTAAATAAAATACTATATTGTAAATTATTATTTCAATAGTGTGGCAAGTTGAGCAATTGTATGCTCTTGGGCTAGAGCTGCTAGCTCTTTCACCCACTCATCCAGGAGAACTGCAACAAGCGCCACATGTTGTCCTTCGTTATATTTAGGATAAATTAAATTAAACTGAATTTCTTCTGTTGAAGAAACTAGAGACATGCCGGCTTCTATCTGACTGGCTCTCCTGTTAAACATACTAGTTATAGATGGTATATTCAAACTTCTCCGTTTCGGCCCATTCCTTTGAAAAGGTTCTGAATTAGTTTCTGCCTTCGTAGGTGTGGACTTTTCTGCATGATATCGTCTTAAATTTACCAGCATAATTTCTCGATCTATTAGACGGTCCTGTGCATATTTTATTAAACTTACACTATCAGGTTGGCGAGACATATAATCGTCGATTTTTTGTTTTAGTAAGCAAATAATCTACAAAATAAATAAATGTATATTATACAACCTATAAAAACAAACAAACAAATTAGATGCTGAGAAAATATGAGAAGCAGATTCGAAAAGTATTTGTTAAACACCAAACATAATACCTACAGAAACTTGTAAATACATCTTTAATTTCATTTAATATGATCCGCAAGAGTAAACATTGAAAAAAAAAGAACTTTATCTCAATCACCAAGCACCAACTTGTGTTACATAGACATTAAACCTGTCCAAAAGTTCGCAACATTAAGAAACTTACTTCAAATATAGATGGCACATTTGGTTGTAAAACTAAACTATGGTCCAAAAGGTATGCTCGCAAAAGTGCTTGCGGATATGCTGCAAGTCTTGAAATAAGTCCGGTTAAATGTAGATTAATATATATTGAATTCGACAACATATTTCTCATTTTTTCTAAAAGTATCGTTAAAAATGGTCCTGCACTTGGTGATACATTTAATTGAGCTGAGTCTTCCAAAACAGTTAATGTTGGTGAAGTTTTCTTTAATTTATTAGACGACATCTGCCAAAATTCCACGTCTTCTTTACTGTCCTCGAGATTCATATTAAAGCTTTCATATCCACTACTTCTTTCTAACGATGGCAAGCCTTCAGATTTCTCCTCTAAAATTTAATAATATATTTTACTAGAAATATATGTAGTACATTTCCTAAAATGACTTAAATATAGCTCTAGTAGGTATTTCTTACAAATATCTACGAGTTGAAAGACTACCGAGATACTCTAATTTCTAGTGGCCTGTTTGATGTTGTGCCTATGTCCTATGTTTGTTGCCGACCTTACTATGATGATACTATGAGTGGGACCAATACGGGACATTTTAAGTGAGTTTTCTAGTCTCGTCCCTATTCAGTGATTTAATTAAGTACACTGTGTTATTAATACGTAATAAGTACCTACCTGATACTTCCTCATCGCCATTATAAGAATTGCGCCACGTTATACATGCCATTTGACACCGCCCTATTTTACTCCTAGCATCACAGAGATAAGCATAATATTTACCATACAAACTTTGTTTATGTTTAAAGTTACTCCATTGCACATTTTTATTTTCAATAGACGTGTCGGTACTCGTTATTTGACAACATGTTGGTGCCAATGATAATAAGTTTTCGAAACTTTGACATTGTGGATCTAAGGGTAACAGAAGATTTCTCTGCGATATCATTAAGTGGAAACATGGCTGTAATATAAAAACATGCATCTATAAAAAAACTACAAACGTTATGCAATGATTTACACGTAATAGTAGAGGAGACCGTGGAAGGTCGACATTCACCCATATGATAACTTGCCTATCGAAAAGTGGTCTATTTTTAATTGAATTAATTTTAATCAATTCACTCTTTTGATAACCGAATGAATTTCATCTCAACGGAGTTACTCGCATGTAAAAGAGCATGCGCACTTGAATACATTCAACGGTCCTGGTAGCGTGCAGCTGCTATGTTGTGTCCTGTTCTATCACACGAACCTTAGACGCTCTACTCTCTATCTCGCGCCTATTAAATAGCTCCAATTTTAAGACTTTAAAGCTTGGCAATATCATTTCATGACCGTTTTTTGCAGGCAAGCCTATACGATTAGTTTTGTAATTAAATTATTTTTCTAATGATATCAATTTGAATTGGTTATCAGATTGGTGTAGTTACCTATATTGACTTATCTGTTCACATCTACTTGCCAGGTAGCCATGAAAACAAATAAGTAGGCAAGCCTACCGAGGCATATTGTGTATATAAAAAACTATCAATTGAGATGAAATGCATTCAATTATCAAAAGAGTGAAGATGATGAAAAAAAATTTATTAAAATTAATTCAATTAAAAATAGCCATGACCACTTTTCGATATGCAAGTTATCATAGGCATGTTTGATAATTAATATTATTTGATAAAAATGTCTCATCTGGATGAAGGTCGACTCCCACCGGGTCTTGGACTATAAAATATGAATTAATTTTAAAATGTTAATACGCAATATATTAAGTCCATATTAACACCGATTGACTTTTTTGACACAATATCCCAAAACATCTAATCATAAACACTGCAGAAGATGAGAAGGCTAATATGTCAATCCCTTCTTACAGATACATCGCATATAGAAAAAACTATGAAGTAGGATTTTGCAGCAAAAACAAAATATTTTATATCAAATTCTTAACAATACCTAATTATATGCGCTCAGAACATAAAACATGTTATGCTTAATCAAACAAAGTTTTTTCATTTATAGAAAATTACAATATGTATATATATTGCTGGCTTTATTCCTATATTTTCAACTTTCATCAAACTTACTTGTAAATGCTTAAAAACCAATTCAAGCATGAGATCCTCACAATTTAAATCCACCATTGACTCAAATACTGCCAAAGAAACTAAGCACAATTGTCGTTCGGAGTTGATTCTCTGAATCAAGATATTCAACATAGTTTCTCCATCATAATCAACTTTTAATAAAAATTGTAATAAAGAATGTAACAACCCTGGTTCTGTAACAGTTCTCAAAATAAGATCCAAATAAGCTGTAGCAGCTACTTGTTCTTGTACACTCGTTTGTAATAACGCTGGGCCCAATACAGGAATTAAAAAGCCTCTGTATAAGAATTCTTGTAGCTGCTGTCGAATAGTTGGATGGGCTACTTGTGCTACAGCATTGCTAAATTCCAATGATGTGACAAATGTTAACAACCCCTTAATTTCATTAACATCGTCAGGAGTAAATCTATGCCAATCAGGTACTATTATATCATCAATTACATTTGGTAACACTGAATATAAACCGCTTAAACCCGATGCAACTAATATTGCAAAATTTGAGTTATTTGCTATGTACATTGCCACATTGTTATTCTTTTTTGATAGAGACATACATAACAGTAGTGCGTCCCTTGCTCTCATACCTATTGCATCGTCCCTATGTACAAACGGTATCAGCAAGTCGAAAATGATAAACCTAAAATAAACAATTTAAAACTATATTACAGCTATGTCTTAAAGTTTGGATAGTCATTCAAAAAAGATATGTTTAGGTCGAAATAAAAAAGGCAAAAAAGGACCGACAATCTACAATGTGTAACTATGGATGTAATTACAAAATAATTGAAACTTTTTTATTCTTCGGTACGTCGAGTGTTAAGTAGCGAGGAAAACAGTGGTTTGGTTTAATATTAATATGAGAAACGGTTAACAGTTAAAATGAACAATTAAATTTTCTAACCACCAGTTGAGTTCTGAAATATGTATTGTAAAACAGTCGATTAAATTTATTTTCTGGATATAGGCGTGATTCTCATGTAACTCCATTTAAAAGTGGACTATTTCTTCAAAACATTAAGCCAATGTTAAATTCTATACGTACCTAGAAATTTCCTTGTCCTCACGAAAAAACATATCGATATAGTCAATATTTTGCATTAGAAGTGCACTTAATTGGTTAAGTAAATCAACCAATAATTTTTCAATTTCTCTAGAAAATACTTCACCTTTGCAAGAATACAAAAGTTTGATTAAAGGTCTTGAGAACGGTTGATGTCCCAATAGAGTATGTCGTGTTTGACAAATCAGCATTTCGTATAACTTTAATTGTTCACATCTTACTGCATTTTTATATCTAAAACACGAAATCTTGAAGTCTCCGTTTAATCAGGAGCTCTTAACTAACAGGATTAGGGTAGGAGAAACAACAATTAGTTACTAGTCCTTTAAAAAAAGCTTACTTTCCAGCCCTTAATCCCCATTCAAATAACCTCTCCAAAATATTTTCCGACAACAAATATTCTAAACATTGTGAGGATGACACTGAAAGACACAACCTATTGCACTTTTTGATATCATACTGTAGCAGAGTAACCATTTGTTCCAAATGGTTTACAACACCGAGAACATCATCATGACTGGGTAATTGCTAAAAGTTAAAAACACCAGAAAAAGTTATAAATTGTAGGTAACGAATTTAACATAATTAACTGCCCTACCTGTGCCCTTTGTGAGATTTTTAGTGCTTGTTGCCAATGTTCTTTAAAGCTATCATAACAGGCCTGGGGATCACATTCTTCTTCAGTGTTTATTAAGTTTTTTGGAGTTTTTGGTAAAAAAGAATGATTACGTAACCATTCCATGTCAAATTAAAATTAGTTTTCTTAAGTTATATTCATTTTAATATTTTGGTATATTCAGCAAAACATTAATTTTTATTTTTATCACATTAGGTTGTGTTTAATATAGAATAAAAATAAAATATTTAGAAGGAAATGTCAAAAATAGAATATTGACAATTGACATTCAAACCTGTGAATTTCATGCATATAACCGTGGCAGTTATACCGTGAATACTGACAGTGACAACACAACAACCAAGCTGGAGTTCTATGTATAAAAATATTCATTGTCTTTAAAGACAATGGTGTAATATTCATTTTCTACCCATTTAGTATTAGCATAGATAATGTTGTTTTACCTATCGTAGCATTGGCCGCCTTCATCACAACAGTAGCGATCAGGTAGCAATCTTTAATCTTTAGAGCGATCCATCATTTCGTTGTTCTGCTGAACGCGCTCGCGCTTTTTAGACATGATGCAACAAAAGTGGAAAGTGTCAAGAACATGACCTAATATATTTGATATTATTAATTGTCATCACAAGGAAAAATTATCATTTACGTTTAGTCTAGTGTTTTGTTAAGTTTCTAAGAATAATTAAAAAATGTATCCTATTTATTTATTGCACTGGTTTGTTTTCATAAACATGTTTGTTTTGTTTATTTTATAAATGACAGATTCCATCGCTAGAGTAGCGTATTTCAAATCTGATGGAAAAAATGGCGACCGCTACTGAAGCGCTCACTACTGATCAGTCCGTTCAGCAGAAAATTGATGATCGCTCCGGTAGCGATTTGTTGTGATGAACGCGACCATTGTCTTTGGTATTCTACTGTTCAACCCTCGGTTCAATCATGGTTTCAAATTCAATCTAAACCGTTCGATTTTTGTTTTTCAATTTGATAACAAAACTTTTTTGCTTCTAAGTTTATGGACACAACGTAAAACAATTTTTTAAATTTATATTTATTATTTGCAAAAAAACACTTATAAAAATTCAATGTTTTGCTGTATAATATTCTTACACAAGAAATTTGCGCTACTAGTACTTTAAACCTATTTTCAACTATAACAATAACTAATATTAAATTCATACATTAAAAGTAGGTATAAGTAGAATAGTTATTTTATGCAACTTTGTTCCAATTAGATAAAACGTAGGACTCGTAAATTTTCATGAAATGATTAGTCGTTTGCTTAGACAAGGAAAGTCCTAATCTAAGGTCGTTTGAATATAAATATAAATTAAGGTTATCTTCTTCTTCTTCATTCAATATTGGCCTTCACCATTAGGTATTTAGCCATTATCCTTGTCATTTGTCATTGTCTTTATAAACATATTTTAAAGACAATGTCCTTGTTTTACTGTTCTTGACGGACGCACAATGAACAATGAAGAATGAAGTCTTTTTCAATCAACGATCAACGGTTACAGCATTGAATACATTATAAAGAAAGCTTTTTAAAAGTTTCAATATCTGGCCATCTATAGGACACTATTCGAAGTATTTAAATCAATACTGTCAATACATTTTATTTATAAATCTTTTCTGTTACCTATTAGTTTATTTAGGAAGTCACAACCATACAAAATTTTAGAATTATGTAAATA
The DNA here is from genome assembly GCA_911728435.2 of Apoderus coryli. NCBI lineage: Eukaryota > Metazoa > Arthropoda > Insecta > Coleoptera > Attelabidae > Apoderus > Apoderus coryli. Next base: position 11,593,419 of record OU452210.1, read on the forward strand.
AATTATTAATTTTTGGCAAATGATAAACGTATAGTAAAATTAATAGTTAGGTGCTTTCCATTCTCCATTCGTAGAATGAAATTGAAATACTCTTGCTGGGCGTGGCGCCATCTAGTTATCCAGTGAGAATTTATTTTAAAATACAATACATACACATCCCAGTTACTTTTTGTTTTGATTGGCGTCGTCTCGTGTGTAAATTAATGTGAAAAACTAAACAAAATTAACTCATCATAATGTATTCAACCCCTAAAAGAAATAAATTATCACATGATAGTGACAGTGATGTGAATTTAACACCCACGAGGCGTATTTTTAAATCCACAAATATAAATATTGGAGACAAAGAACCGGTTAATGGTAGCCCAAGCCAGGTAGAAAAAAATGGATTATCTCCTGGTGAAGCTCGCAGAGGAAGACCGAGGGCCGAATTATTAAATACATTAATTTTAGAAGGTTCTACATCCCCGAGTTCAATTAAATGTACATATTGTGGTCGGGTATTTCCAAGAGAAAAGTCACTACAAGCACATTTACGAACCCATACAGGTAAGGACATGTTGAACTTTAAATTACTTCCGTTATTTAAATCATTAAATGTCTGTCGATTATTTAATACATCATTTAAATACTTTCTACAACATATGAAAATTATTGACTTTCCGATAAATATTTATGTAATATGAATCAGTTAAGTAGTTGTGTTAAGTGAAATTACCTACGTATTTTTTAATGAAAAGGTTTTAATAAAGTGTAGGTAAACTTCACCATTTTGAATTATACCTAGTTATTAGTACTAGTACTTAACCTAGAATATTATTTTTTTACGTTTAAAAACCTTCAAATGTGTTATACATAAGAAGTATAATATTAATTAGAAGTTAGATTTAATAAACTTTGTTAGTAATATGTTGATATTTTTATTAAAGCACTGTTAAGTTTAAAGTTGTTTAGATGCAGAACTGTCCACTATAAACGATTTCTTATAGGATAAATTAAAATAAACCATTATTTGTGATTAAATCTATTATGATACAGTAATTAATATAAATGGGGAAGTACATGAATCATTAATGTAGTAATGTTGGTATCTGGTATCTGCATAGTAGGTACCAAAATTTGAAGCTTTTAGTAAAAAAGAGTTAAATATAAGTTTTGTTGACATAATATCAAACTTACAAATTTGAGTGCTATGTTCTTTCCTACATCTGTTTTAAGAAACAGATATGTGAGCATGTCTTACAAATTATATACAGTTTGACAGCCTAGAGTTTTTTTGACAGGTATAGATAATCTTTATCAAGGGATTTGGGATCTAGAAAGAAAATTCTATATAATATCAATTTACCATCGCCATCATTTTGACCATTGTTACTATTGCGCTATTTTACAATTTTTAAACCAAGTACTTATTATAAAAAGTTAAGAATAAGTAGTACCTAGTTCAAAGATTAATATTATGAATTAATTACAATCCTACATGGTTACAATTTTGCGAACTAACCTAATTGATATAGCTTTCGCTGTTTAAGTCTTAATGCATTTTAATTTGGATGTGTTTAATGAGAGTGTCGTCTTCCAACTATTTTCTTTTATTTGTACAGGCAGTTGTATTTAAGCTCACTTTAGGCATAAGACGTTCTTCCCATAATACATGACTGGTTGTAATTTTGTTAAACGTATGCGATATTTTAAAATTTTTAATAACTAATTTTTTCTTGTAGGTGAAAAACCTTACATATGTGATTATCCTCGATGTACAAGAAAATTTGCACAGTCCGGACAATTGAAAACACACCAGAGATTACACACAGGTGAAAAACCATTTATTTGTGCCGCTTCAAATTGTTCGCGACGATTTACACATGCAAACAGACATTGTCCTGATCATCCTGATTTAACTTTAAGGCGTTACGTTTCTAGACCTGAACAAACTACCAACAGAAATTACGATGAGGCTCATAATGCGGAAATACGCGAATGGCTGCAGAACTGGGATAGGTAAGAATCCGTAGCTAAATTATGGGCATAAAATACAGAAACAAAATATAAAAAATTTGTATATCAAATAATTGCCTAGGAAACAAATTGTTATTATCTCCAGCTTTAATAATTTTAAAATATCAAAATCACACTTGTCGTTATTGATGTTCCCGACAAAATGAGCCTATGCTTTACTTGGAAAGTTCAATCGTTCAAAAACTTTCTAATTATTTTTAACTTTCTAAGAATAAATATAATAAAAAAACAATTTTTGTAGGCAGAACCGCATACAATTCAACAGTAGCGGGTGATATATTATAAAGATTAGGCGCTTTTAGACAGCGAACGGGAGTGAGAATTTTAAATTAATTGAATGTTCTCATTTAATAAATATGTAGCTCAGAATTTCCTAACAACACGGAGTTTTATTTTTTTTTTTGTATTTTTATTCATACATTTTGTTTTTGAAACTATAATTTTTTGAAGAATACCTAATATCTGTGCATAAACAATAAAACACATGCTTACTGTTATTCACACGAACCAGGAAAGTGACAGTTATTATTTAATCCCGCTTATCAAACATTTTGTACGATTTAAATCATGTTTTTATTAATATAATAATAAATAATATTTTGATTGAATAATATAATTTATTTTGTAAATACTAGGGTTAATGTTTTATGAGTAGGCGCTATATTTTGGTATTTATATCTTCCATCCAAGATACATAAGCTAGCTTTTTTCGGTGGAACATCATCCCCTGCCAGTTTGACAGAGCGAGTATGCATTTTTTCCAACGTATTTATATATTCTAATCTTTTTATTTCAGGAGGAATAAGACTACACCAAAATCAAACGAAAATCTCGACACCACTCCTAAAAAGTCGATTGTATTCAAACGTGAAGAATCTGTTTTTAGTAGCGGTAGCTCAGCCTACTTCTCTAGCTGTTCGCAAAGTCCGGATGACGTCGAAAATTCACCACAATCTGAACTGGATGATTTAGACACCTCTTTGTGTAGCTCAGAAGGTGAACTAACTACTGAATGTACTCCAAAATGTCTGCCGTCTGAATTGCCCAAAAAACGATGGCTAAGGGAAGCTGTACAAGATAAACGACTATGGGACTCGACTAATGACTTAGCCTGTCCGATAAATTGGGGTGAAGAAGTCTGTCCTGAGCCAAGTGATGATAAAGTATCGGAAAACGTGGATAATCAAAACCGTCCTTCAGTGCTAGTGTGTGTACAAGGTGGGAAAAGAAAAGAAATATCTAATGACGACATACAGGGTGCAATGGCGTTAGTTGAACTTAAAAATGGACTTACCTGTAATTTTAATTATAGGATTTAGTGGCTAGTGTGTCGCGCGGTTAGGTGATCCGATACAATAGAACAGAATTTTCGGTGTGGTAATTTGTAATATTAAAAAAACGCATGCTTTCTAGTTAAATATATTTTAAATTCGAGTTAATGTCTTAAATTTAAGTTTAAACCATTTTCAAGTATTGGCATCTATAAATAAATGCGAATGTCCCGCGTTTGAAGATATAAAGGAATTTTTAGACTTTGGGCAGTGACTTAGGACAATGTCCGTTTTGATATATCAAGTCTTCAGGCAATTTTCATCGTATTTCGAGTGTTATGTGTCTGTCACATCAGAGGTGCTTGCTGTTGACTTAGGTATTTAAAAGTTACACTTATAGTTTATGTTCTGTGGTCTCTTGTCCTACGTTGCAAGTACTATAAGGTCAATCCACAAACCAACAAAGTTTCGAAAAACGTATTTCTACAGGTACTTAAAAAATCAAAGTAAATTTATTTAGAAAGGCGTGCGATTTTTTTTATATTACTGAAAAAAAAGTATTTTCGATATAAAAGATTCATTAATCATTATAAATTATAAGTTAAATTAGAATTTACGACGTAAAATTTTGATTAGTCATATTGACTTTTTGTATTATATCTATAATTAAAATCATTCACTTCTTTTCTAAATTAATCTCTATTAATCACTATTTTCGCCTTTTACATTATTTTACACAACGCATATCACCTAACTCATAACCAAAAAAGAAATTGTTCCAACAAATTACAAATTCTTTAATGTGATAAAATATTTATTTCTCATGTTATGTTTCCAAATTTTAAAATGTTTCAACATTTATTTCTATTTCTTATTTTTTTATGATTTTGTGATTTATGTTAAATGTTAATTATTTATTATTAGATTGGTAGCTGGATTTTTTTGTATTATTAATTGGTAGTTTTGTGTATGTGAATTTTTTTACTTTTATATTGTCCAGTCGGATTCATAAATTGTCTACTTTACATAACTAAACAGCTTTTTCTAAAACTACATACATATAATTTGTCTGCACTCTTAAATATGATTTGTTAATGTTATTAATTCATATACCTAACTACGAGAAATTGATGTGTTAAGAGTAAACCAATTAAACAATTAATAAATTACTTAAGGTGTATTTATTTTTACTGTCCAGTAAATGAAAAAGTGTACCTAATGAAATAAAAAAAAAATACGAATCACTTGAATTCAATTTATCAGCGCAAGGTATGCCCAGTTCTTATATTTTGTACCGATGATTACACACAATTTTACGAGCGGAATCCCTTTTACTTTCTTTTGCGACTATATACTATTTTAAATGGTAAATTTGATATGAGCAAAATAAAGTTTCATAAACAATAATTCGTTAAAAATCAGCGATAATCAATGAGATCCCGCCATAACATTTATATATAATTTTGGAAATAATACACGTCTGCTATTAAAGACTTATTCTTTTGAATGGTTCATTATATAGTAATTCATCTTTGTTTCGTAAGGGAAATGGAATAATAATTGTATTTTATACTTCTGTCAGAATTATTGAACGGACTAAAAGAAGTTATTGTTCCCACAAACCAAAGTTTCTCCTCTCTTCGTCCACCACAGATCCAGAGCAAAGAACAACTTGTTCCCTGTCCAGAGTACGTTCATAGAATAATGCACAAAACATACAGGGGTATGTTTTGTGGAATAATGTTAATGAGTAGGTACGTTCTTGTTTTAATAGTAGTGGGAAATAATAAATGTCTGTTCTCTGCATTGAGGTGGGAGGAGACGCTATATGTTATCAAAAGCGGGTGCAGGTAGGCCATACTAGTATGCTACCTCTGTCATTTGACGTGCTTTCAAGATGATAGTGTTATTTACAAGTATTTTACAAGTTTTCTTAAGTTTTTCGTTGTTATTTAACAATATACTATAATGGTGTCCTGTGCTCTGCGTAGTTGCAGTAGTAGAAGTGAAATCGACAAGAAAATATCAGGAATAACGTTGCATAGATATGTATTAAATATTGTAAACATTGTACAGGGACGTACTCAGGGTTTATATGTAGGCGACTAAATACGTTAATACCAGGATCTATTATTTAAGTAAAAATTAAGTAGATAAGTCACTTAGCAAACGGCAACATTTAAATAAAATTGGTTTGTTCAAGGGTTATTAATATATAATTTATAAAGTACTAACGTCTTTTATTCCTGTATTTTGGTATCAAATATCAATAATTACCTATATTTCAAGTGTTTTGTACACTGCTGAACATTTCAAATTAAAGTATAAACCCAAGCTGCAAATTAAAAAACAAAAACGTCAACAAAAATAGCCAGTGCGGCTCTGGAGAATCCGCCATATTGGTATGCTATTACGCCCCACCCAATGCACCCGTTTGTGTACAATGTAAAATAATGCTTATAGCGGCTCCTTATATCTCAATGGTTCTCTGCTAGTGGTAGACTAAAATGTTTAGTGCGCAGGTACACCAATAAAAATAATTCATTAGCAAATTTTTTTCTAGCATTTCGAACAACTAACGAATATTACATATTATCGAGAATTCCGACTATCGATACTCGATACACCCCTACTCTGTTCGGTATATTTCGAACAGAGATATATTTCCAATAATTCCCCTTAAATTCACACATCAATGTTGTCAAATGTAGTATAGATACAGAGCATTGAAATATTGGATGTTTTAAATAATAAGACACGCTAATTTTTTAATTTTCTGGCCATTGTCTTTAAAAGACAATGTTCTGGCGTTACGTTAGGAATTGGCTAAAGCCGCTCTATTAATTAATAATTACTGGAAACATTAAATAACTTACTTTGAACTATTGAATACATAGGTAATTAGATCCTGATGAAAAATAAAGGCATGGTCTTTATAAAGACAACGATGAAGGTAAGTAAATATTTGTAGTTGAATTACAATTAGAATAACTAACTTATGATCAGGCAGCATAAATATATATTATACATACTCTGGATCAGGATTAAAGATCTCTAAGAACAATATTTGTAGTAAAGTCATTTATTTATATTTATTATTATAATTCTTCATTATGTTAATGGGAAAATAATTGTATAATTTCCATTGAAGAATCTTGGAATCTGCAAATCAATGGCAACACTGCTGCCACTTGTCATGCACACAGAATAATACATAAATACAACATAACCCCAGATAAAGTAAAGTTTATCTGGGACATAACCATAAAGTCCACATATTGGAATTGTTCAATATTTTATATTGTATTTTCATTTTCAAAAAGTTTGAAAATGACTGAAAAGCCGTCGAAGGAAAAAACTATAGCAATCCAATATGCAGAATTAAATAGGCTGGGTCAAAATGGTGAATATGATCGTGCATTAAAATCTGCTAATAAAAGTAAGATTATTATAATAATTTCAATCCTATCACATATGTTTTTATTAAAAATTATTTTGCAGTTCTAGGATTAGCCCCACAAGAATTCCTAGCATTTCAATGTAAAATTGTGTGTTTAATACAGTTAGGTAAATTCGAAGATGCATTGTCCATAATGAATAAAAATCCTGAATTTTTACAGTAAGTTTTTCCATCAGAATTTTATATAGGTAATAATTAAACAGTAAGTAACTATAAGATTTTTTGCTTCTAGGAATTTAATTTTTGAGAAATCTTATTGTTATTACCGAGTAAATAAGCACGAAGACGCTTTAAATACAATCGAGAAGAGTGAAAGTCCTCTAGATTTACGGACTAATGAAGTCAAAGCACAAATACATTATAGATTAGAACATTTCAAAGAAGCTACGGAAATTTATCATGAGATTATTAAAAATACTGATGACGATTATGATGACGAAAGGCATACCAACTTAGCTGCAGCTATGGTATATTTAGACCAAGACCAATATGTAAGTAAGCTTTGTAATCATATTAGATATGTTTATCTGCAAATGAATAATGTAGTTTATTTGCAAAATTTCGTTATATTGAGATGTAATATCTGAAAATCAGTTACACTTTAATTATATATAGATTAAATGTTAAAAATACCTACTATCCTATTTAAGAACAATGAAGAACCAACTGAAAGCAGTTATGAACTGTGTTATAACAAAGCATGTAAATTCATTGCAAGTGGAAACTATTCTGAAGCAGAAAAGAAACTGAAAATGTGTGAAAAACTATGTCTTGAATCGTTTGATGAAGATGAAGTGTCAGAAGATGATATTGATGTCGAGCTAGCATTAATTCGGTATGTGTATTAAATACGATTAACAAATTTAAGTACGAACATTCTTTGTGATTACTTATTTTCGGGATTTTCATGCAGTATCGTTTATGGTCTTCAAAAAAGATAAATTCATAACTTCTTACTTCTTACGCATTTTAAAGTTACTAGTTCCAAGTGGAAAGCACGAATACAAATATTCATATTGTTTTAGAATTCAACTAGGTTATGTTTACCAGAAACAAGGCAGAATAAAAGAGGCACAACAATTATACATCTCAAACTTAAAGCTGAAGCTTGAAGATATTGCTCTAATGGCTGTTGCAAGCAATAATTTGGTGTGTATTAATAAAGATCAAAACCTGTTTGATTCGAAGAAAAAAATGAAAACTGCCTTAAATGAGTCGTTAGCATTTAAATTACCCTCAACACAGCGAAAATATATAGCTCTCAATAATGCCATTTTAAATTACTATTTAAATCAATCCGAGCAATGTGCGAAGATTTGTAAAGCTATCGAACAAAACTGGCCGGATCTTATAAGTTCTGTAATTGTAATTCAAGCATTGAATACATTTAAAGCCAATAAACACAAAGAAACTATCGATTATTTACAAAAACGTTTAAACAGTTGTAACGATAACAATTTGTATCTGAAACTATCGTTAGCTCAATTCTTGCTTATCATGGGTGAGAAGAGTCAGGCATGTAAGGTGTTAGAAGACTTAGGCGAAAATAGCTATAAACCAGGAATTGTTGGTGCCCTAACAAGTTTATACTTGGGTATGGGTGACGAGGCTACGGCGTTGAAAGTTTTCGAGAAAACCGTTGAATTTTACAAGAAAAATAAGGTCAGTAATACTTTCATTTGATATTTGTTGTATTATTGAATATGCTACAAATCTAAAATTTAAATTTATTTTTTCTGATAAAAATTAAAATGGGAAGGATGCCTAAAACATGTTAATGTTTTTTTTTAGTCGGATACCATTAACTTATCAAGTCTCTGGCGTCAAGCAGCTGAATTTCACATTAAGAATGGGCATCCTCAGGTAGCTGCCAATAGCTTAGAAGAGCTACTTATAACGAACGAAAATGACAAGAAAATCTTGGCCCAACTTGTTTTAGCTTGTGCACAGGTAAACTATCGAAGTCTTATAATATAATTAGTATTGTAAAGATTTTTTTTTATAGGACATATCATTAAATAATATTGTTTCTAATTATGAATTCGTTTTCAGTAATTAAAATTAATTTATTTTGCAGTTTAATAAAGAACGCGCCCTGAAATTAAGTAAAGAGCTGCCATCTATCAGTGATATGGCGAAAGATGTGGATTTGGAAAATTTACAAACCGTTGTATCGACTGTTGCATTCAAAAAGAGCCCTGCTTCTAAACAAGAATCACTACCAAGGTAAATTTGATTAACGTAAACTGTAGGTATTATCTTTTCTTCTTCTAAAATACAGTATCATTGTGTTTATTATAATAAATAAACACAATGACAATATGTTGCATGCTGATTCTTTCCTTGAATTTTAACCAACCAATATTGAGTGTAAAAATAAGTATTACTAATTTGTTTTCATTCAGTACGCCACGATCCGAGGATAATCGCAAGAAAACTCGAAAACATAAGAAAAGGAAAGGTAAATTACCCAAGTATTACGATCCTAACGTTAAACCTGATTCAGAACGATGGTTGCCTAAATATGAAAGGACAGGCTACAGAAAAAAGCGAGATAGACGAACTAAAGATGTTATTATCAAAGGGTCTCAGGGTACAGCTTCTGGACAAGCTGATCAATAGTAAGTTTGGCTAATAATTAATTTGCTGGTATTCGTAAAAGTTCTATGACGTTCTACTCTTGAGTTGCATTATACTGTTACACTACGTTCTTAATGCTACAGGACCTTGTGAAGAGGCTTATTTTAGTAGTACAACAATAAAGTAGGTATCTAGTTTATTTACCACGCCAACAAGAACCGATATGTTAGTTATTTCTAGGTTATAATTATGTTTTTAGTTTTTAAATAACTAAACTGAGTTATAAGCGCCCATATATTTTAAATTAATGGAGGTGCAGTGGCTCCATAAATTAAGATTAATGGTTTATTACAGTGACTTTTCAAAGTACGTTGAGGAGGGATCCACTGAGAGTGCTACATCTACTGTAGAACCTTCACCGAGAGGTAAAGGACAACCACATAATCAGAGAAAAGGCGGTGGTCAACAAAAAAGGAAAAACAAACGCCGTTAAACCAAGTTTAATCTTGTAAATTGCATATTATATCAAATAGATATAAATAGTTATTATCAAATATAAATTACGATTGATTTGTATTATGGCATATACATTATATTATTGTGAGAAATATACTTGATATCAAATTATTTCAACATGCTCAATGTACTTATGATTTTTGACCGACGCTAATTCTTCCTTACCTTAATTACTTATTATTCTCGTTTTAAAGATAACACAAGTAAACAGTCATATTCTTAATTGCCTTTACCAATTACAACAAGATATTATGTGGATTTATAAAATCAAATTGGTATGTACTTATGTACCTACTTGCATAGAAACCTCAATGTTTTTAATTGAATTTGGTGTTTTTATTGTTACGAGCTTTGGTTTGATTTAAGAAACTAACATTGGTTTTTTTATTGTGGAATTGAATGATGTGGCAGATTATTATAGACTAATAAGGGAGTACATTTTTAAAACAATACTAGCATAAATTCGCCTCGTTTATATTTTAGAAAACCTCGAGAGATTCCGAAAATAAAAATAACGTGTACACCATAGACCCTTAAATTTATACTACTTAATTCAATGAATCGCTTAAAATATCAGTTGCATTCCAATTTTAATTAAAAAAAAAAACAAGAATATTAAAAAAACCATAATGAAAAAGTCTCAAAACCAAAACATAATCAATAATAGAAAGTGAGAGTGTCCGTACTGTATACTTTTCGAGAGTGAACAAAATACAAAGTTCATATATATAATTATGAAATATCTTCCAACAAATTTCGTTGTTTGATAATGAAATATGCATTAAATACTTTGTATCATTTATTTACGTTCGAGTGGGTTTTTAAACGCAAAAAGGTTAATTTCCTAATTGGCAAATATACAAACAGTGGTTTCACAAAGAGTAAAAATAAAGAATATTCCTACATTCAAAAACTACGATCGTTAAAAATACTGACACACAAGGCAATAGACACTGACATATCAAGCGAAAAGATACTCCTACAGAGCACAAAATTTAACATACCTAGTACATCTGCTAACTTCATTTTTAGACATTCTAATTTGACAGAAATGGTCCTTAATATACATATATATAATATATATAAGAGTTCAAAGTTGGCTTTATAGTTTTATAGGTGCCAATGAATTGACAACATGTTAAGTCAAGATGATGTTGTAAAAAATTGTATCTGGTATGGATTGAGATTGAGACATGTAGGAAACTAGATATTCCAATTTATAGTGATGTTTTTTGATCAACTAACTTTTAGTAAACTTGTGTAACATTTAGCGTTTGAAGCCCACCGCGAAGTATCCTTTGTATATGACGCCTTGTATAGACTTAAATTGGATTTGTTCTGTTTAATAAGCAGACATTAATATTGAACGGACGTAGACTACCTATATTTGCGAGTTAAAAAAAACTAACTATATGGAATCCTATAACAATACATGATCGTAGTATTAATAAAAAATTGAAATTACCATAGGTATTATATTAAGGATAAACATTTTTAGCATAATCTGAAATTGATAAACAAATTACGGTCAATCAGACATCATTAGTGACTTATATGATTCAAAATATATGTGAACTTTTATTTTGATAGTTTATTAAAAAAATAAGTATGTAGATCTATGTCTTCAGGAATGAAAGTCAACAATTTAGTTTATTATAAAAATTAAGAAAAATTTTGGCATACATTAATATTCTGGTTGCGTGTAATACCTATAGAATGCATTTTTTATCAGCTGGAGCAGAACACCTCGTATGTTTTGTGTTCCGTATTATCAGCTGTTTAGTGTTCGATTATTTGCGCGCGCTGTCGCATCAGTAACGGAAAATGGAGAAGGAAAGATAATTGTGTAGCGACAACTGCGCCGAAGCCCTTTTAGATTTTAATATTTGGATAACTGGTGGGCAGCCCCCTCGTCCAAAGTCGCTGGTAGTCGGTTTATCGCAATGGCAGTCAGTTCTCCATAACACGAATAGTGACACTAACATGAAAGTGGGCTGGTGGTTCACTGGTTGAGTGTACAGGTTCACGATACTCACAATAACTGTGTATATGTGTGTGACATAAGATACGGGACACCGTAATCGGCCGTATAGACAGTGACGTGCTATAATGGGGGAATTTAGTTTGAGTGGTAATGCGAACATTGGTTTAAGTGCTGTTGAGATATCTGTTAACTCTACCAAAACAAATCAAAACGCGATATTCTACACTACCACACCTTCGACTACAAACGGGTCAGAAAGTATTATTCAAACTAAAACTTATAGTTCTATAATGCAAGATGATCCTACTGACAAGACTGCCGCACCAGCTGTCAGTGTCAGTAGCGCGAACGGGGAAGAATTATCTAATAATGTGTCTTCGGTTGTTGGATCTGCAATTACTACAAATAGCTCTAATACTACGGCATCAGCTGATAAGAAAATGGTCACAACACCTTCCAAAGAATGCGAGGTACCAACAACTACGGTGGTCACGAATGACATTCCCGATAATAAACTAAACGAACAGGTGGCTCAATCGACAAAAACAATACCTACACTCCCACAATTTTTTCATCCAGCAGAACCAAGTACTCCGGCTGGAGCATTATGGTCAACAGCTATTGAAGATGGTTATGTGCCAAACTTGGCAAGCGTTAATGGCATAGGATTTCAAAATTTTGCATCACCTAATCAACAACAATTATTTTCCGCTACTAATAATATGAATCAAACGCAAGTAAATCAGACTCGAAGAGCGATTACGGCTAGCCATAACTTTCCTCAACAAATGGGTAGACAACAGTCATTAACAAGTCACCCGCTGTATGCTAAAGGATACGGGTCATGGACTAGTCCTCCACCAGGAGCACCGGGTCAAAACTGGTCGGGCAATACTTCAGCCGTTTGGAATCGTGGACGTAGTGTTCCAAATTTAACGCCATTACAACAAATGGGAGTTGGAATTCCCCCGGGTCGTAAACCTAGTCCCACATTCAATCAACAGCAAGTAATATCACCTGTTAAATTTAGACGGAGCACATCTTACCCCGGAAAAGGACCGTTTCCCCAACCACCTACTTTTGAAATAACCAATATGGACGAAGCTAGAGATTTATTACCATTTCAGGTAAAGTGTGGCACTTACAATCATAAGCACTATAATTATTTAGTATGTACGCCACATGCATACTAGGTATTCTTTTATTTATGCTACATAGTTGTGTCAATGTTTTTTAGCTATCATCTGCTTGCTGTTTATGTATGCTGTTTTATTACCAACCCATTTGTTTTGTTACATTTTTTTTTGTATCTGTGATAATTGTGAAAGTAAAGAATGTCTGTATGTTTTGTAATAAATGTTCCTAATAATTATTTTGTGTTAATTTGTTTTATTCTTTGTTAAATAATTATGCATTCTTAAATTCGTATTGTTTTGCATGACATTCAAGCTTCCATACAATTCAATTTTCTATTAATTACTACGAACTATGAACATGAACAATTGCAATTTTATAACATTCATAGTCATACTGATTGTAACTACGTGCAATTAACGGATAAAGGGTTTTATTAGCTCACGTTTATTAGTTATTTAAGTATGTTTATAGGACGGCCCAACTCTTAATAAAATAACCATTGCTGTTTAGAAATTTCTATACAAAATATTGAATATATTTTCGTTTTTGTACTGGAAAATCGATTTGGTTCACGTGTTTCAGCACGAGGGATGATTTGCTAATACCATATCTTACTAGCAATTTATATTCCGAATATAAATGTAATTAATTCCATATCATTGGCATAGGGATGGTGTTCCAATTTTACAAATGCCTTAAAATTTGCTGTAAATCTTTCAGTTCATATATAATTCATATTATTTTATAAATTAAGATACCTATGTTGTTAATATAGATATCATCTTCACGAGAGAATTAAAACAGGGGCTTATTTTAGAAATCTTGAAGTGCTGCTTTTGCATTTTTTTTATTCTGCAGTAGATGTTTAGTACTTGATGTTTTTTTTTGCATTTTTTAAATTCTACTACCTCTATTATGAATAATGTATTTTACATTTAGTAGAGAATATTGAAAGTAGGGTTGTTCAATCCCTCGCGATCGATTTCTCGGGAAAATTTGAAATTTCAGCTAAAATATTTAGGCAAAAATTTTTTATTTTCGCGTCAAAAATGAAATTTGTTGGCAAAGTATAATTTTCCCTATACGGCAGACTTTGCTGTCTAATTTGGATTGGTTTTATTTAGACTAATGAATTTAATCTAATATATATACTTTGTAATTACTATTTTGATAGGGTTTTTTAAACAACAAAAGCTACTTAAAATGAAAATTTTTGTAAATTTATTACAATTTAATGCTTGTCTTTTATACCGGGTGTCTCACTAAGGCTATCGACCGGCTGTATCTCTCAAATGATTGGATTTTTCTGTTTTCTTGTATTATTGGAATCTTGTCATGATAGACATTCAACCAGCGTAAGTGTGGACCTACAGTTTAGCGTGGAGTTCGAACCACGGTCCTCGACTGCCATCCGCCAGCACCCACGACTATGTAGTAGTCAATAACTACTAGGCATAGGCAAGTCTATCGGCCGGAAGGACCGTGCACCCATCCAATCTCTATCCGCGCGACCGGGTACTTGACTACCATTATCGCACCGACAGGTGCTTGAACATGTGGGCATCTCCCGCCCCCTGAAATGATTGATAACTTGAGGGCGCATTTTTAAAAAGAAAACTAAATTCTGCAATATTTACAAATCTCAAATGGACACGTTAAATTTTCGACCTATCTCCTAAAATAACCCCCCAGGTAAAAGAAGGATGGTGTAGAAAATATGCGATATCTAGGCGACTCTTTATCCGAAGTTATAGCCATAAACGAAATATCGTTACCTTTTATCTCTTTTTTTTTTAGTATTAACGGTTTATAGTTCTTGATCCACAAGGGAGTGAGACGTATTCGGCTTTCGTCAAGTAAAATCAAAATTACTGCCTTGTTTATTTTTAAATTGTTTTAAGATATTTTTTCTCGGGTCAGAGACATCATCAGAGACTTATTCGGGTTCTCTCAAGTAAGATGTACATTATTTCCTGTTGTTATTTGTTTTATTTCCAAAGTGTCTTGCGACGTTTCTTCTTGCTTTTGAGACATCATCAAACGATATCATTATTTTTCTCATACAATGTTCCATGGTTGTAATTTGTTTAAAATAAATGATATTTTTATCGTTTGTATATAAAATGATCTAGGAGAGTCGAACAACACACAGCCTTTTCATCTTTTTCATAAGTCGCTTCACAGAAAAAATTATGCATCAAATTTCTTTAACGCTAGGCTGCCTGCTTTGGGTAATCGTTACAATCACCAATTGGATTTTTTCATTAATTCAAAAAAAGCTTTGCACGATCTGAACAACATACGAGTATTTAAATTTCATTAATGTATGTAGGTATGTTGTTTGATTTTTCGCTTTGGAGTTTATAAGGTACTATTTAATATTTTTGTATTTTATTTTCAGATATTTTTTAGTTTTAAGATGTTATAATATATGTAACTTTGTTATAAATTATTATATTGGGCGTTATTTAAGTTTAATAAGAGGAAAGAATATATTTTTTGGTCACCCTGGTTTAATAACTATCAAAATTAAACTTCGTATAACAAGAAAACCAGTCCAAATTAGATGATGAAGGTTCTTTATATGAAAAATGTAGCTACACTTATGTCTAGGTTTACATAGTTATTTTTGACGTTAAAATATCTCAAAAACGGTTTGAGTTAGTATGGAGATTTAATATGAAATATATTTAGAGTTTCAAGCAAAATTCAAATATTATGTAGGATGGTCCATTTAAAATAAGTACATTTTCAAAATTTTCCAAGAAATCAATCGTAGCAGCTTATCGTGGAACACCCTGTATACTAACGTATAGTGCCTACCTATATTATGTTTATATGATATTTGATATGCTAATAGCAAATTTATATTTGTTGTTAATTGATTTACTATCAATGTAATCCATAGATAGATATACATTCAATTTTGATAACAACATTTTAAAATGCTATGACTATTTCAACATAAATAATTAAAATTTTTAATTATTATTGCATCAACGTTTATATACCCTCTTGCGTCTTGTACTATTTTTTTTTTTTTGAGTAAACTGATAGAAACAAGGAACGTTTCAATATTATAAATGGAAACTAATATACAGTGTGTCTCAAGATCAAACGCAATGATAGGTGAAAAAGACAAAAAAAGTCAGATCTTAAATTTAATTTCTTGGAGTTCAGATTCTGGTTGGATAGAAACTAGTTTATACAGCACTAGCTGGAGGGGAGTGTCACTGTGGTCCAGCACAAAGCGCCAAGCTAAACAGGGCTAGGACGTTTGATATACAAAATGACATATTTTAAACTTTCCATTGTTAATGAAGTAGCTTAAATCATTGATTTTTTAGAAGTGATTATTGTTTGCGTGGCAAAAAAAAAACGGATTTTTTTATAAATCCCTGTAATTTTTTTACTAGTAAACCGATTTCCATGAACTTGTTAGGGAGACAATAGAATAGACTTTAAAATCCAGCCTAATCAAATGTCTTTTTATATACCCTTTAGTCCGGGCAATTCTTTTTGAACAAAATTGAGTTATTTACTACAGAAATTAAAAATATGGCTCTTTATGAACATTTTAAGTTATGAATTAAACAAATTGGTCATTAAAAAAATCAAACAGTGGCTCCGGATAAATTGGCCATTAAAAAGAATTGTGTTTTCCCAAATATTTCCTATGTCAAAAAAATTGTACCAATTAATAGCACCCTTATTAGTAGCCATATTTTTCCACATTTGGTCTTGTTGAATAGGCAATTCAATAGGATTTCAAATTTTAAAGGTGGTGGACGTCTATAAACCCCTTATTTAGGGTAAATTCTTTTTGAACAAAATTTTCTAAAATTGAGATATTTACTACAGAAATTGAAAATGTGGCTCTTTCTGAACATTTTGAGGCTAAGGCAATCTAATTCAAGTAGCTTCACTAAGCCAGAAACCGGTCTAAAATATTTAAATATGAAACCTGGTTAAGTCTGTCCTTAAGAAAACAAAATAATTATGACCAATAATACCAAACTGAGACGAAATGGCACATTAAAGGGTAATTTTTTGTGGAAATTTGCATCCTCTGGACTTTCCCTTCTTTTATGTATGAATAAATGTGGCTTTCCTTGGTGGAACATTTTGATCTTTATAAATGCGGTGTAAACATGTTTTATAAATTCTTAGTTCACCCGACCGTTTCGTCAGTTCTTTCGTCTATAGAATTCATTGGAACCGTTGATTGAAATATTTCAATCAACGTTGGAACACAGTACGCTGCCTGTAGCTAGAAATTTTTTAAATATGTTGATTTTGAACAATGAAAATTATTTAAAACCTCAAATAATTAAATAATATGGCTGAAATTCATATATATCTATACAGAGCTGAGCTACTAATCAAGTAGCTACGCGTTAGCGCGGGAAATCTATAATTCAGAGGAAGGGTACCAGAATTATAAATAAGCAAATTAAAAAATAGCTCATGAGCTAGCGCGGATATTAGCTCTCGCTTCATTTATTATTAAAAGGATTTTGAGTAATTCTTTATTCTTGTCTGCAACGCGTATTCCAGGCTACTTTCCTACTTGTTTATATATCTATGCTAGATAATAGCTTTTAAAAAAGTAATCTAACTCATAAACAAACTATATTGATGAAATTATTCTACGAAAATAAGACGTAAACTCAAAAAAATATCTACTATCTTGATTCAGGTTTGCCAAACATATTTGTGCTCATCATCAGTGGCTCGGAGAGCTTGTCTATATGAATAAGTACATTGAATGTTGCATTGCAGTCTGAAAAAATACCCAATAATCAGATATATAATATTTTAGTGCAATAAAGGGAACTCACCATTCTATTTGAAGTAAATTAAACTTAATTATTCACATTAAAATTAACTTTTTTGTAGAATTCATCGAGTGGCAATAAAATAAAGTTCGAGTTTCAGCTTCGTATTTTAGTAGAGTAATTTACTAACAAACTTTAGAATTTAACTCTAATAAACAAACATAAAATTTTCGAAAAATTATTACTTTTTAACTACAGACTTAAGAATGGAACGTGTTGTTTTACTTGCTGCAAAATAAAATTACCTATACAGCAGGGAAATCAAAAACGTCTAATATATCTATAATATATACCTGGTTGAGATGGGTTCGGAAAACCCTGGAACACGTCGTCTCTTTACAAACAGACCTGATACAAATTTCCTGTTCTGTTGATAATGAAAATAATGAAAAACAAATGTTGAAAATGATTTAAACTAAATCCAATAAGGACATTAAATTAAATAAACAGTACACCATCCGAAGAATTAAACTACAAAATGGACTATCGTCAAAGTAATACTAATTATAAAAAGTGTTCACCAGGTTTAACATCATTAGACTTTTTGTGGGGTTATTTAAAGTGGTATTTATAAACCTAAAGCTACCTCTCTAGGGGACCTTCGTCACCAAATAATGCAGCACGTTAAACAAAGATTTGATTATTGTCTTGGAAGTATATGGGTCGCAATTTGAGCTCTTTCAAATAACCAACCAACATCTTTTTCACATCAATTTTGAACCAACATTTAAAAAAAAACGACATGTTTGTATGTATGTGTCACTTGACATTTAGGGTGCTGGAAGGGCTTGCCACGAATGTAGGGGAAAAATTGAGGTGTTCCTGAGTTTTCAAATAAAAAATACATTAAAAAATAGCAGAGGCGGACACTGTTAATAGGGTCACTCGGTAGATGAAGCAGAAATTTATTTTTGGGATTGTCTGTGCTTAAAGAACGTCTATTTTTTGAATCAAGAAAATTAATAACTAAGATAAAATAAAATTCGAGACTATGTGTAAATTAGAAATATTCCAAATCAACATATTTACACTACTTAATAGCTAGACGGTCAGGTGAGGTAAGCATTGAGCTAGAAATAGAAATGGCCGTGAGTCCATATTGGTTGGATCTATATATAAATAAGCAAAGATCTGGTATTTTGATTCCAGTAGTGGCGTTAATAGTAATCTAAATTTTTAATTACACACATGCTGTTTAATATGTATGATAAAATTATTCTCATCCAGTTTTAAATTAATTAATAGGTACTCTGAAATTGCACGGCGATGATCATAATCTTACGAGAATGGAAAATTTAATCCTGGCATTTATGTTAAAAATAGGAACAAACAAAAAAAGCGTGCGATCTAAATATAAAACTAGCTGTCAACGTAAAATATTGCGTCATAACAATCAGATTTTCATGACGTTTACAATTTGGCTTAGAAACAATGTAATTTGACGTCACCACTTAGGTGGTATATTTGGAAAAGAGAATTCAAGAAATATATTGTTGACATGGTTTTAATTATAAAATTTAAATGCAACAACTTTGTTGAATTTGTACTTATCAATACAACTAAAATTTAAACTATTAACTAAGAATGAATAAATTTGTTCATATACAAATCATAAAATAAATTAAAAATGTTATCGCATTGCATTACTAAAAATAAAAATTCTCATGCGATCTCCTATATTACCAAAGCGAAGAAATAAAACAACACGGAGTTCATTTCTTATAAAACAGATAAAAGGCATATGATAAGTTATGAATAAACTACGTTCAAGCACTGATGAAGTTTAGATCATTATGAATGTCAGAACACTGGCGAAATCCCACTTATGACTTACGTGAGACATACCGCGAAAGTATTCAATGAACAATATCTTAAAAAGTCGTACAATGTCTCAGATATTGTCAAGTTATCATGTACCGCTTGGATGTTCCAGCAATATGAAAAGGAAACCCGCGAAACAAGGTCAGCTTGGTTTGCTAGGAGCATGGACATTAGCAATACTGTCCGTTGATGCTTAGGGCCACAAAATACTCAAACACAGAAAACTCGAAAGAGGTCTTATTTATAAATGAAGATAAATTGATAGTGCAGGGACAGCGGTCTAAGTTGGCGAGTAGGTCTCAAACGAACAAACTACCTTAGCTCATATTGACCAAATTGTAAAATATCCAATCAAAAAAGAAAAAAACAACTAAAGGCACGTTTTTCATACATAAAGTTGAATTTTTTGCTCCAATTGAAGATGAACAGCCAAAAATACAATTCGATTATGGAAAAGCATTTGGACAGAGATCGTAACAAGGACAAGGAAGAGAAATTCTTCTGCTCCATGCCAGAGGTTGAAAGAATTGAAATATTTTCAAAATAAGAATCAATTTGCCCGATTTGAACTGCTTTGAAATTTTGGGTATTTGCAAAGCTGAACTGCATAAAATCGGCTGCATTACAAAAATAAAAACGATGAAAGCATCTCCGAAGACTGTCAAAAAATAATAGGGCCCATGCCAACACGAGTAATTGTAGTGTTATAATTTTGTAAAAATATTATTTTACGAGCAATAAGCCCTTTTACCATAATTGTCTATAGTTCCATTAATTTGCACTGTACAATATTATTTTCTTTTTCAAAATGATTGTTTCTGCACAACCATTTTATGGTTTGTAATATACATTTAACTAGCTGGAAAATTGAAAATCCATGTATTGATTTTATAAAACGTTGTTTTAATGTAATAAAAATATTAGAAGCCTTAGACATTGTGCATAATATCACAAGCGCACTTCACTACTCCAACTTACAATATACTTAGAAATGAATCGATGTGTCATTTCCCAATCTAATATAAATTTGTAACAAACAAACAAGATTCTAATAGCAAATACAATACCGATCTTTCGACTTTTAAAAAAAATTTGCCTGTTTTTCCTAAATTAATAATAAACAAATTTAAATAAATAATGTTTTTCTGCAAATTCTTCGCCCAAAAATGACCGCAGTTCAAAAGCTTATGCCCTATCCCACTCACAAACACATAAACCCTGCTGAAGCATTTTTTCTATACACTTATAGTAGATATTGAAAGTTGACAAAAGCTGATGTTGATTCATAAATTATTGTAGAATTATTTATAATTTTGAGAAACAAAACATAAAATCTTTATCTAATCAAGTGATTACATGGACATAAACCCAATAATGGTATATCTGTGAAATTTTAAATGTATTCTCCCTTCTCAATTATTACAAATCATCATTGCAGTAAAAAATTAGTCAAATACTAATTACTAATTCATTTATTATTTCATTGTAATTGCGACAATTAATTTAATATAAATAAAAGAGAAAATTTAACAATTTAATTTGAATGTGAATCTACCGATAAAAGATTTAGCAACAAGATATATTTATAATTTATCAAACCAAAACAATTTGATTATTTCATGATTATTTTGACGCTATCGGGGAATATTTAAACGTTTAAAAATATTTTTCTTAATACGGTAATAGGTATCTATTTATTTACTTATTTATTAAAAATTAATTTAAATTTTATCTCTATAGGTATGTACTGGCAGATCGAGAAGAGTTTCATAGACTATGCTGAAAATATTTAATACTAAAAAAACAAAAACCTCAAAAAAGGTGTTAGAAAAGTATCTTTATTACCAAATAGTTATGGGTTTTTAAATAAATTGCAGATATTTTCAGCCAAACGTGTATTGTACACCTCATGATATTTGCTTTAAATTTCTTTAAAAAACATGTTAAGGTCTTCATGGGGCATTTTACCAATTCCTGAAATAATCATTAATTTTGAAAATTATACCATTACGCACAACACAAACTCAAACCTATATATTTTTTATTCAAATGTTTAATTTACATCTAGAATCAGAATTGTACTATTATACGAGTATACGTAACTGTATAAATTCATTCAAATTCATTTGAACTAATATGTAGTTTCCGGG
Organism: Apoderus coryli; assembly: GCA_911728435.2. Classification (NCBI taxonomy): domain Eukaryota; kingdom Metazoa; phylum Arthropoda; class Insecta; order Coleoptera; family Attelabidae; genus Apoderus; species Apoderus coryli. The sequence continues at coordinate 11,615,195 of OU452210.1, forward strand.
TTTAGAGCTGGGCATCTGGTAAATTTTACATAGTGTTGATTTCTCCTCAATTTCCATCGTATTGTTTATTAATAATTTTGCGAGAAACTTCCTTCAGCGCTTAATTGAATCTAACTTATTTAAAATGGCTCCAAACACAGCCGAAATGGCTTTTACATTTTCATGTGTAGGGACATCACCGTTATGTTAAGAAGGGCGAATAACTAAATAATCACTTTTCTTTGAATAACAAGAACGGAAAAAGTCTCTCTGGGAAAGCTTTTAAATAAATTAGGAAGCGCGAGAACTGGAAAATTAAATTTTATTATTTAAAATGTTCCAGAGGTTTTTATCAACTTTTATGCAAGAAGTGCTTGTATATTAAGTAAACTAATAACGACGGTTTCATTAGAAATTATGTTTATTTGAATTTTCCTTCTGCAGTCTTGGTATGGAGGAGGAGGTTTGATTAACATATTTATTCCAAATGCGTTTATATATTGATTAGTCAATTACTTAAGACCAAGGTTTATATACCTAATGTTTTATTAACCGAAGTTTGAACTTGCGTAATCTTGATTTTATCGATTTAAAAAGTAGGACTCGTTAACGACGTGTGCTGTAGCTAGCTAGCTACGTTTGGCTTTTGAGTGTGATTTTTTTTATTCCAAGTTTCAAAATTATATTATTCAGATTAGTAGCTCGCTTAGTCATAGCACATAGCCCCGTAAGATTTGTGTGAATTAGTTTCTTTGACAGGTTTTCTCTAGAGAAGTATGGATATTTTCCTATCAACTTTGTCTCTTAGTTTAATCAAAATATATTTTGAATTCCTTTTCACCTTTTAATGCTAGTGTTGATTTGATTAAAAAGAATGATTTTATATACAGCAACCTAACTTTTAATGGTGAGTCTTGGAAAAAAAAGGTCGATCCTAGTCACAGATCTAGATCGAGTTTCTAGATCTGTGATTGAAGTAGGGTAGTATTTCATAATTTTCTCAACGTCAGAATGATTTCAAAAGAGCTTGTAAATACTAAATACATGTCTTGACATTGCATCGCCCGCCTCTAGTTCCTAAAATGTCGGATCAAATATTTGGCATATACAACGAAAACTACTGATTTTGAGTTCAAAAATTAATTAGAATGTCCTAATTGCTTTCCGGATAATTTTTCAATGATAATACATGAAACTAGTTAATCAAACACGTTTCGAAATCCAAAAGTTTCAACTATGGCTTACGTTTCTGAACTTGATATGTGGAAACATGAAATTCTTATAAGATATATTTTTTAACGTTCAGAAACCTAAACTATATAGTTTGTGCCTACTATATTGTAGTCCGAACTAGAGCCTATTGCCTACACCATTTTTATTGAATGTTTATTTGTAGAAATATTTTAAAAGTTTAGCTTCATAAATGCAAAAATAGTTTTTATTTTACTCCAAACTTAAAAAGCACATGTAGTTAAGTGAGCTATTTTTTAGGGAACGAAAAGCAGAGAAGAGGTCTGGAGAGAAACCTTTTATTTTTCTCAAGCTTGCTAGGCATTGGTGAATTTCTCAAATTTAAGATTTGAATTTTTAAATCTGTGCTAACAAAAGAGTATGTATATAAATGGGTAAATATACTGTCTTGAGGGTTCTGCATTTTCTACATCAATATCCTACTTTTAATATTAAATTTCAGTTTATACTACTACCGCCTGCTATAAAATACGTTTTATTTAAAATAGGTGCAAAAATATACAATTTTGTATTGATTTCAAATAGGAATTCTGTTTTAGTGTTAGAAATATTTAACTTAACACGCTAATATATCAAAGAGTTATGGATTTCAAAATAATTACATAAAGTAATAGCTTAAAAAAATCAATTAAAATTTTGCAGGAACGATGTGGTGTTGTAAACGCCAACGGTGGCAGTCCACTGGAAAATATGCGAGGATTGGAACATTATTTAAATGATATTATGAGTCCACAACAAAATACGACTGATTTAAAAGGTAAGAAATTGTATTCTGCCATTAATAAGTACTACGCCCTACACCATAAAGTTATGAAATTTTATAACTTTCATTTATCTCTAATTTAATTACAACTTTTATTTATAGACGAGTGGGAGGGTAGAAATTTGATTCGCTAGATAAGTTATCACATCCCTTGATATGGTTTAATTCTATTGACAAGCAATAAAATGTTATTATCTAACAATGTAACCATAATATTGAGAAGGGAGCGTAATGTAATTATTTAATTAGTTTTTGGAAATAAATGACAGCAAGTTGATAGCAATGTGGCAAAAAATAGTTATATGTTTACTGAAGCCAAATAATTAGAAATACAATATTTGGCCTTGTGAGTTGGTAACAATAGTGTTTTGATGTCGTGATATAGTCGAAGCTCTACACGTGTAATAATAATAAAAGTAATAATTCTTTGACGCTTTTTGCCAGTATACCTCTTCTAAGGATTCCCAAGAATTGAAGAACAAAATAATTTTTTTTCTGAAAATGTTAGTTACAGCGGGAAATTCAATTGCTTTGTATCTATGCATAGTAAATAAATAAAGAAAAATATTGATAATATAAAAACAAAAAGTATGGCTTAAGTAGGTTTTCTGAATTAATAATTTTTAATCGATATGGAATGACTTGACACAAACGTACATGTCTTTACCGGTTTTTCTGAATTGATCGTTTGTTAATACCAATTCAGCAGTATGAGGATAGCTTAATAAAAATCTTATAATAAGTGATCTTTGTTTGTTTAATTATTTCATTCATCTCAGCGACTTTTTGAGGGTTATTATGGTAAATATTTAACAGGCCTCAAATCATCCCTACCACTAGATCTTAAGGCAAAATAAATAGCATTGCAGTACATTTATTTTTTTTATAAATCTTTAAGTTTTCGAAAACCTTGGGAAAAAGTTCGAACAAACATACTCTAGGTTTGAAAAAATTAGAAAAAGTTTTATTGACAGATAATGTTTCTTTATTTTAGCTTAATACAGAGGATACAGAGAAAATAAAATGAAAAACATTTTGTTGTAATTTTTGAAGGGGTGTAGCCCTATATATTTAGCTAAAATCTTAAAAAATAATATAAATTAACTCTTATTATTTTGTTTATTTTAATACACATTTTCATAAACACATCTGTATATTTATAAATATGTCGAATTACGAATTAATTTACAATAATAAAACGGATTTGAAAACCAGTATGAAGGAGAATTCTAAACCAAAGTCCACCTAAGACAACAAAGTCCTTTAGTTACTATACGAACTGGATATTATACATATTGTATAGAGCTTTCCTTATTTAATAATTCATAATGTTGTAATATTTATAAATTAGCATCATTATACCTAGATTAAGAATGAAGGGGTTGTAAGCAACCTCTTTGTACATTAATATAATAGTAAAACTGAGTTTAGTATAAACCTGACTTTATGAAATGAATTTACACCACAATAGGTCAACAACTATAGTAATTCAAATTAGCTGTCTGTAGTATTTTTAGTTCAAGTCTCCCAAACGGGGTGATAATAATAAATTATACAATGTTGTAATTGAAAATAAACTAAGAGAAACATTTTTAATAAAGTTGGCATTATATAAATTGTCTTTTCTCTAAAAAAGATTTATACATTCTTGATTTAGCTTATTTGAACAAAAAATAGGTTTAATTAATTAAGGGGTAGTTTTTTCTGGCTGAGTAATCATCTACTTAAAACATATATATATATATAAATTGAGAAGCTATATATCAGGTATTTTTTTTACTTTGCTCTATAAATTTATCTAATTCCGAGAGGGACCGACCGACAGCCTGCTATTTACTTTTTTTTTGGGGGTTCGACCAGAGATTTAGTGAATATATCTGGATCTGATTTTCCTATTCCTGGAAGTATTTTAATTCGATTTTTAGAGCAAAAACGTTAACAGTAAGTACACGCGTCCACGATTTGCGTTGCTTCTGCAAACTTTATATTCTATTTACTTTAAAAGAAAGGTTTAGACCAGATCTGTCCAACCGAAAATTGTTTCAGGGGCTACTTTGATAATGCGCAACCCCTCAAGAGGCCACACCAAAATTAATACAAACAGAAAATAATAATAATAATAATAATAATAATATATATTTATTCAAGAAACTGCAGTACAAATTTTGAATTTCACAAGAATATGCTTAAAATAAATATATAGTAGAAATTCCCAACATAATAAAACATACTTAACTAAACCCTTTCTACTATTTGAGAATTACTAAGCTAAAAGCTTGTCAGCCATTCTCAAATAGTTCGAGCAATAGTTTATACTTTCATCCCTATAAAGACAATGATAAAGCAAAAATAAACAAAGAAAAAAGAAAAAAAAAACAGCAATTAATTAATACATAAACAAACACCCTTACTTATATAATATTACATACATGGCCAAGCCAGCAACTAAATAGGTAAACTACTAATAGTAGACAAATAAACAAGTGGAGAGCGAAATTTCCAATAATATTATAAAACATCCACGTGGGCCACAAAATTTAATGTAGGGCGCCAGATGCGGCCCGCGGGCCTCCTGTTGGACAGACATTTTATTTTTCTTAGTACTTACGACTTCATTTTTGACAATATCGATTTAAGGCAGAAATAATAAATAATCTTGCTTAATATGTAAGACACCATATATATATATATATATATATATATATATATATAGCAGTTCAAGCTTTATTTTTTCTTAATATTTTAATAATTCTTTATATAAATTTTATTTAATATTTAAGTAGGACATTGTTGCAGAAATTTGTTTTATGGTCTGTTAAATTATTTTAAATATATATTTATCCCGTTTTTTGTTATGCATCAAATTGAAAATATCATGCATTGTATTTTGGTATCACTTACTGTCATACTAAAATATTTTTTCATTTGTATTTTTAGAATAAAGATCAGGACGATTTTAAAATTAAACCTGACATTTCCGCGGCAATGCAAGAGAACAAAAAAACACTTTCACTTAGATATATGCTGTTAATTTTAATGTTCTTTTGTTCATTCATCTACTACTTTAACTATTAATTGAATTGTAAAAATTCTTATTTATTTAATTGTGGTATCACGAAAATAATTATAAATAGATACGTTTGCGTGATACTTATTAACGCAACCGGCGCTGACACATTTTTAATGTATCAGACCTCAATATGAATGTTCTTCGTAAAGTATTGATTTGTATTACGTTGCTATATTATAGAATGTCATAAAATTAGGCACGGTGCCAAAATTAATTAGGCCTAAAAAACTGTATATGAAATAAGCTTTTCGTCCTGTTTGAGGATAATAATTATCGTTATTATTACACTACCAGAACATGGACTGCAAATACAGGGAGCTTGATTGTAGCTTTATTATTTATTTGTCTTCAAAAGTTTATTTATCTTCTTATTTTTTTTGAAATATTGGATTTCAGGGATTTAGGTTCGAGGAATTCTACGAATTTGCTGCATTTTTTAGTTTGCCACAATTTGTGCCTTTTTAATAGTATATGCCATGACTTAGTGACCAAGTTTTGGTGGGTCATCTTTAAGAACCATGTCTCTATCCAAGTTTATAAGCACTTTGAAACTTTTGCAGGTAGAATCGGAGGGTGCAGACACTCAAAATATACAAAAATTAAGCAAACAATAGTAATTAGGTACTTGATTATTATCATTTCTTTCTAACATGAGCAGTTAACTAAAATAACATTGGCCTACTTTTAGTTGGTATTATTTAAACAATAATTACACAATATTATTGTTATTCTCATTAGAAAAATTACTATATACAAATTATACTACAATACAGCTACTGAAATATTTTTATTCTATTAAAATAAAACTAACCCTGAATTCTCATTGCTAAAATTTTCGCAAACAACTAATCCATCTGAAAGTGCAATAGAATTACAAGTGTTATAATCACATGCTTAACGGCACAGTAGATCAATGAAATGTTTATTTGTTCAAACATCATCAATGATTTTCCTTTAAAAAAGTTTTACAAAACCGGAAATGCCTTTAAAAATGGAGTTTTGAATTGAATACGTATCAAGCCATTCAATAGAGAATTTGAACCTATATAGGTCTTATTGTCAACTGTCAAGCATAAAAAACATACATCTTACTCAATAACAAATTTGTAGCAACTCAAATATTTTCGTATCAGTATATATATAATATTATGACAGTCTTTTTATATTTTGAACATTGTTATTAAAAAAATTAAAGATTTTGAAATCCTTACATATATTTCAATAGTTTTCCTTCTGATATTTCTGTCACAAATAATGGTTGCCCTTAATTGAATTAATCGCAAAATTAAAATTAGGGGTTGTTGAACAGCACAGCCAGGTGTTATAGCTTTATGATAGATCCAAATGAATAAATAGCTGAGATATAATCAGTGCACAAAGAATTGACTAATGATTATTTATTATATATTTGTTATGACTACTTCTATAGCCTAAACGATTATTTTTTGCAAAATTAGTTTTATATTTCTGGTAATATTAGCTTTGAAAAATTTCTCAATTTACATGTTTATGGACTTTCAAATTATTTTGTGACTTGTTAAGGTGTTTGCTACTAGTATTTGCTGCTAAGAGTTATATCGCATAAGTAGATGCCAAGTAATACTGATGAAAGTTAAATTTCCAGAAATTTTATTTGACAAGCGTTTCAATATATAAAAATATCTCTTTACTAGCCCCCAAAAGTTTTCTTGGGCATTGATTGATTTCTTATTAGGGGACGTCCTGTATGGTTTAATAATTTAATTTAGCCAAGTTCAAAATCATTGTATATTGAAAAAAGGTATTTTTAGTGTTTGTGACGTTTGGTAATTCAAAAAACAAAACGAAAATGATAAAGTTTATCATAATACGTCACCAAGCGATTATCATTATAACATAAAATTCTGTGAATATGCTTATTATTTATAATAAAAGTTATGTCAGAGGCGTGGAACTACCGCTATGCTAGGGTAATTTGCGTATTACGTTACATTCACCTATACAGTAAAATTATTTAAGCTGCATGTAATGTAATAGGAGTTCACTTTACTGATTTTGTGGTCATTTTGTAAGACTTTTAAATTTATTATTGAACAAATAAATTTGTAACGTAATCAATTTATTATTATGTTTGTGTTGTGGCGGATCGATTCTTGTCGTGTTTATACCTACCCCACAGCTCAAAAAATGAAAACTCAGATATCTAAAGCGTATGTACATAGATGGTTCTCTAACTTCCGACATCCGCAGGTTTCAGGGGAAGGTGACCTGGTGTTTAGTACCCGCATCCACTCATAATACTCTGGACGGTTAGTGAATGTGAATGAGAAATGAGAACCCGAGACAGGCAGACTCGTGTGCTCTGAGCACTGAGTGTACGCCACGACCCAAGAATAACTTTATTTTTTACCCCACTCGGTAGCGTAATTCTCATCTTTCGGCAAGCGGTTTATTTATTGTTATAATTACTATAATTAGAAGTTCAAAACTTATCTTAGTCCCTCTAGTAAAAGGCGCGACAGATACTGGGGAAATATAGTTCAGACACTTTTAATGAAGTTTTCTAGTCAGATAACCTCTGCCTATTCCAAAAATTTCTAGTGTTCAAGATAATGGCAATGTTGTAGAATTTAAGTGAAATTTAATGAAATTTCTATTGTCCTATCAAGTAGGTACTAAAAAAAATTTTGAAAAGATAATTTTAGGACTGTTAATGCAAGTATCAAAAAATTTACTATTATGCATTATCGCATTTTATTAAATTTTTATGAAGAACATACGAGAGATTTTGTGCTGTTTTCGGTTACTACTTATCATATTATATTCAGAAAAATCTGGAAACTGGTCTGATCTAAGTTGCGTCAATATTGAAATAATATATCATATTATATAATTATAGTATTTTTAATGTTTAATTAGATAAAGTCTCCAGAATAAGATATTTCTATTGAAAGCCTTTTGATAATTTTTCCCAGATTATTTTTAGTCTCATTTATCACCCCGTATATGTATATATATATATATATATATATTATTAATTCCATCATAACTGGAAGTGCTGCTAAGTTCTAAAAAAATACAAAAAGTCACGATCTGATCAACATGGACCTTAGTACACTCGTTAATCTTCATAGGTTTATGAATTATAGTTTCGGAATATTTGTAGCGATTATTCCCGGAGGAACACTGTAATAGTGTCCCGGAAACATATAACTGCTTACACAAATTAAAAATATGAACAATATCAAAGTTGCCTTTGACATAAAAAAAAATATATTTTTTAATACTGATATCAAAAATAGTGAAAAAAAATTTGGGAAAGAAAAACTAAAAATAATTGATATATTCCTATTGTTATAGTTTTTTAATAGTAGTAGTACGTCAATGTATATTATCTACATAATTTACTGGCTACATTATTGTTTATGCGAAAAATGTTTAAAAAAAATTATTGCAAAAAGTTTCCACTAGAAATTTTTTTAATAGTAACACCAAAGATTATTATAATAATCATTGGTAAAACTACTACTGCATTAGGTATTATTTGTTATGTTTTGAATATTTTATTATAAACTTAAATTAGTTCATATTTTATCAGTGCTTATATCTCATGATCATATAGTAAATATTTGACGAGGCCAAAATATTTCGAAATGTAAACAATATAAAAAGTTTAGGGTATATATTATTTATGATAGAAAAATGAAATTTTTTATTTTTGGCAAAATCAAATTGATTATTATTTTTCTATAATTGCAGAGTATTTTTCGTACGCAGATAGGAAAATATACGTACTACTTTTTAGACTCTAAACCATACAAAATAGAAGCAGGGTTATATCTAAGATAAATAATAAACTCTATCTATATTGAATTACGTGTTCCCACATTTGCTTGAAATAATGAATTAAAATATGGAAAACATAGGTAAACAACACCGATTGAAACATACAAACCAAGAACAATTTACAATCTTGCAATTTGTGACTATATTAATTCTCATTTTTAACTGCATAGTATATTATGACAAATTTACTAATACCAGCGAAGTAAGAAAGAAAAAATAACAAAAAAGTGACACAGTCGGAGCATAGAATAATAACTATAGATAAGAAGGGTCAGTAGACGCTGAAAACGGCATCGACTCGTCGCAATCCCAGCCACATTCTGGCCCGCTACTATATTATACTATATCTATATATACTATAAGATACTATACTATAACTATAAGCGGGGCGAATTCAGCGAATTGCTTTTACGACAGAGATAACAAAGGTACCGACACGAGGTGAAGTAACTGTATATAAACTGTGGTCGGAGTGTATTATTTCGCGTCACCAATGCATTATATGGGGTCTCCTATCTATCACCATTTTGCATTTGCTGCGACGCTTTTTACTATAGAAGCCATTGGCTTTAGTTATATTGGAGCTATAATTTAACCGCAATGTTGGGATGCTTCTTCTTTACGTACATACTCGATACGCTTTAGCAATTATTTGGATAGCTTTACTGTCCCAGACTTTTCGAAATGTAGATTCACTTTGTCAAGGCCGAAAAAAAAGAACTCCTAACAACATCGAACTTACAAAATTTACTGATACTGAAATCTACAAATACATTATTGCCAGAAGTTAATTTCTGATTAGATTAGATAGATAGATTAGAGGTAAATAGAGTAGGTATGCAATGATTTTCGGTTATTAAATGGCTAAGAAATCGAATATTGAATCTTTTAAAAATATAATGTATGTGTAACATTTTCGAAAAGTCAGCGCAGTTCCAATAAATAAATTCGTCTTGCATTTGTTATGTGGCCATTAATATATGTGTATATGTAATTCATGCATAGGATTATTTTGAAAAATTTTGTAATGTAATCGAGCTCTAACTAGAATATATATATATATATATATATATATATATATATATATAAAAATAAAATGTTTCTTTTTTCTTAGCCTTTTGTTGAAAAACAACAGTAAAATTTTTTTATAATTTGGGATATAGGCTATATCTTGGATTTATTAGTAATACTCTTTTTTGCTATATGCCAAGCTTTCGAAAATATTTATTTTCATCTTCAGGGCTACAAAATACAGAAAACGACACAATATTAGTTGTGGTTTGTTTTTTACAAGTTATTCTACACTGTTGTTACCTTAGATATGCTAAGTCGAGTCTTTAAATTAAGGGAAAACTGTACATTTTGTTTGGCTTATATTAGTATATACTTGTAATTTTATTTTTACAAAAAGGACTCTTCACATTTTTAATCTACTAATATTCTTAAAATTATTGTTCTTCATAGGTAGTGTACGGATAAATTAATAAATGTTGGTCGGTATTTTGTATTTTTTTGTGCTACCTCCCTTTTTTACTTTTATTAAGTAAAAAGAGTCCACCTACACCTAGTTGCGAATATACTTCGTTCCACCAGACTTGTCTACTTTAATGTTACCAAAAATATTGTTGTTCAGTATCGTGATTTATGATCATGTCCCTTGGAAAAACTAAGGAAAGAGTCCGAGCCCCATGGAACTGTCACTCCCCGAAACCCGGTTAACTCTCACCCCACCCCCCTTGACAGAGACACAGGCTCTCACCACTGTCCCTCCCGATCTTTCATCGACTTGTGTTTGGTTGGTTTAGGTTGACATTCTGGACCCCGGAACCACCCAGATCCAAGATGTATGAATACATGATGCTGGCGGTATCTATGTCTTTTCTTTTGTTTAAGCATTTTGGGTTCAAATTCGTCTCCAACATTTCCAAAAATAGTCTTATATATGTATATATATGGATTCACATTGAAAAATGGCATTGTAAAATATGTAATAACAAACTGCCAAGACAGTGAGTGAGAATCAAATGTTTCTTATATTTTCTGTATTTAAACTATATCTGTAAATTTAATAGTATTTTTTTGCCCGCTTAATTTAGTAGATTTTTTTATATTTATGTATTTCAATATTTTTTTACAATAACAATAAATTGACTTGTATAAGCCACAGCCACCACAATGAACGTTGGATTTCTTATAAACTTTTTTTTCTTTAAATTGGCCATGTCTAGAACTAACATGTCCACTATAGATTCTGCTTCTATATTTTCTATTCCACCTATAAAGTGTCATCCTCATAGTTGTTTTCGCTGCAAACTATACAGTAGGGCTTCCGTAAAATCCACCAACCAAATATCAGAGTATGTTAATTATGTTTTTTCCAAGTAGATGAAAAGCTACACCCTTTTTTGCGTTACATGAAATAATGCATGTACTCGTAGTGAAATTTATTTCACTCTTAGTAGTAGTAGGTGTAAATAACAATATAACTCAGAATTTAGCTATTCTTTTAACCAGCATATCGTGAAAATCACAGGTCCATAATAGATTGGTCTCCCTTAATAATAAAAGAGGGATTGTAAGATAGGTAAACGTGTTATTTGGTATTAACGGAAGCGATTATTATTATAAAAATTCTTTTAATTATCATTGTACCAAATTTTTTATATATAATATGCGAAAGTAAGCACTTTTTGTATAACACTACCCGATTTAACATTAAAAAGGTCTAGTTTGAAAAAAACAAATACTTAATAGTAACTTGAAATCAGCAATGGCGTCATGTAATAATTTTAAAATAATTAAAACAATATTTTGAGCTATATCTGTGTTAAGTTTAGTTAGTATATATACGAGTACATTAGCAACCGACAGCAAATCCAAAATAAAGAGCGGCTGTCGTCCAACCTGATACTAGGTAAATGTGTAGGCGAGTTCAGGATTGACATCTGTACAATTTCCATATCATTGTAAAATTAGTACATTGAATACTAACTACAAAGTATACGGTGAACAATCAAAAAATAGTGTCAGCCTAATTATTCATATATTTTTCATGTTACAAAATGTTAAACAATAAAAAAAACCGATTACACAAAAGCTTTAATTAGAAGAATTAATAAAAGCTGATGTGCTATTTATTCAACACAAACCTATCCTAAATTCGTTTGTCAGCTAAATAATGTGTTGATAATTAGACATTATCTATTATTCAATTTGTTAGATTTTATTTTGAAAAAGAGCGAATTGCAATTTAGCGGCTTGTGAAGTTGCTTTTATATTTTTCCATAAACATACAAACGTTGATTAACACGAATAAAACAAAAAAATCTTATACGAAAACGCCACATGTGGACGTTTATATGATTCTTGCCCGTTTTTCCTAGCACATGCATTTTACACAGTTGTTATTCACTGATTATGCCATGTTTTTGCCAGGATTATCATGATTGCAAAGGTATCGCGATGCTAAGGAAATTTTATGATATTTTCCACTGTAATCTTTGTTTGTAACAATTATTGTTTCTGAGTTAAGGTCTCCCCATACTAGGAAATACATCAATGTTTAAAGTTAAGGGTGGTGGACCTACGTTGACATGCATAGCAGGAAACACAGCTGTTTCGATGCAGTATACAATTGTTCATCACTGCGCGTGTCTATTGTATATTTGGTGTACGCAGGAGACAACAGAACGGCGTGATATTCGTGTTATTCGGTTTGAAATTAACTTCAACTTACGTTTATTCATCGCGCCGATATCGTCAGTTGTTTCTAAAACACAGTGTCAACGCGTCTGATAGCGATTATAAAAGAGAACAGAATATAATATAAATAAGGTGCGCGCGAAATTTGAAAATTGTGCGCGATGTTTAGGGCTTATGGTACTTCTCCTATAGACCCGACTGCTCCTGCCATTCCCTGGGGATTAAATAATTTTAGTGTTAGCAATAAAGGTTTGTCCTAATTTTAACATCTAATTATAATTACCTATACATTTTGGTGAAGCGTTGCAAATTTACTATAAAAAATGCATTATTACCTAATTCGCGTTTCAAATGAAATAGTTACAGTTTTTTGTGGTTTAAGTGAAAGTTTTACTATCACTTATTGTTGTATTTTTTGACAAGAAATAATGCAAATTTTGAATATAATGCCTCACCTTATCGGTGAAAATGAATGGCTATGTTTAACTGGACTGATTACAATAATATGTTAATATTATACTGTAATTAAAAACGTGGTCAAAGCAGCGAAACATACTAAATTTCATAATAAACTTTATAATTATATCAAGCTCGTTGGCAGTATACACAATTTTGAAATAAATTAATGCAGGTATAATAACACTATATATAGGTACATTTATCTGCTTTATATTCAACCAACATTGTCAGATATTTCTAAAATTAACAAACGCGTGCGATCGCTTTTTTTTAACTTTAGAGTTTAATTTTAACTTTTAACCCTCTAAAATTAAAAAGGAATCTTGTAAATGCTTTTACGCCTTTAAATTTCTATAAAAAAACAAAACTGGGGAACTGTAGTTTGAATTTTTTGGTTGAGATTTTGAAATAAAATCATAAATAAAAAATTCTATACTGGCTTCCAGGGGAAACTATTTTACTTCGAATAGGTTACTTATGGATATATTTGTTATAAACAAACAATTTAATCTTTAGAAAATTTAGATCTCTAGAGTGTGTCTCAATTATATTATATTATACTTATTGATTGATTCATGTAAATTAATCAAATATTTTTGAAGTGATGTTTAAATAACCAGAATATGTCAAATTTGAACATTTTATTCAATAAAGTGTTAAAGTTAGGGTTGGTTTAGTGCCTAAAACAGCAATTCCTGTTTGTGAGAATGTATTCATATATATGGGGGAAGATAAAATGAAATGCCGTGATGAGTTGCTTAATTTAAGCACAGAGAAGCTACCCTAATGTGGTGGTTATCTAACCTAAATATAACCCCAAAATATATTCACAAGAAAATCAATATAAAAAAATATCTGCAACCATCATCAGTGGCTCCATATCGGTTATATATTAATATCGTTGATATGGCAAATAAGAATCAAAAAAGAAACGAAAATTGAGGGCGGTGTCGGTGGTGGCAAAAGATTGAAAGTAGTTTCATGATTCCAAATATTCAAAATTTAGGTACCTAAGTAATAAGAATAAATTGTAATTAGAGTTATGTTTATTTTTGTAAAAACATTTGTTTAAAATTGTGAGGAGTGTTAACAGAGAAATATAGATTAGATAGATTAGACTTAATGTGCGAATATTCAACAAACAATATCCATTTTCCATTTTTTTTTGGAAAATATATATAAGTAAAGGAAAATCAACAAAACTCCAAGTCTTAACACCACAAAAATTACTTTATAATAGATAAACCTAGACTAGTTTCACTCCATGCCATCATCAGCCAGCTATCGCTTCATCTAGTTTAGTGGATTTTCCATTCTTAATCATTTTGCACCACTTGGAGAGATTGACCGATTGTATCTTTTTTTTTTTAACATAGAGGATTATGTGACTTGAATAAAAATGCCATTTATTGCAGCGCTCAATTGCTTTCCGCACAGGTAAAGTATTGTGAACGCGCTAAAAAAATTGAGTTAAAGACGGATATAACCACTTTGAAGTTTTCTCCTGTAATTCAGGAGCTAGCTTTGATAATCTGTTGGCATTAGCAGCTTATTTTTGTAAACCACGTAATAATGAATGCCAAATATTAAAATTTATTGTTTTCAAATCTAATATTTAAGTACAGTACATTAAATTTGAATTCAATAAATTATAAATGATGCATGTTTAATTTAAAAAATCAAATAACACAATGAGTTGCTGATTATAGATTCTGTAATTACAGCTAACCAAATCTAGTTTTAGGAATTAAAGTCCGCATACAACTTTATTCAAATAAAAATAAATTGCAGCTTTACAAAACATACACATAATTTTTACTTAATGTATTTATTATATTCAGAGGCACGTGGATGTAATCAACTATTGTGTAATAGTTTTAGCCTGTAATTTTATTATATTGCAATATATTATATTTTTGTTAATACTAAATCATCACTTATATGATTTTCGTATGTAGCATACTTAAAGACAGCACTTTTTAATTTGAAGTAAATTTAATTATAATATAGTCAGCAACCGTGATAATTATTATAAAATATGTAGACAGATAAAGAATTATACAGAGTGGATACAACGTCTATATGACAAGACGTTAAATTTTTTTGAAATACATTTACATAAATCGTTTGTTTTCTTAAAATTATAAGAGTGTCGGTATCTAGAAAAAGCCACTGTAACTATATTAGACACAATAAACTTCATTACACTAAAGTACAAGATTTTGTATATAGCTTTACATAATTTTTATGTCAAATATAGGTAGTAGTATTTTAGTAGACTAAACATATATCCTCCTATAAGAAAAAGTATAACATGAATAATACGTTCTAAGGTTCTTACTTTTCATTAAAATGAACAAATTTACTTAATATCTCATTTTGTTTCACTTTCCTCAATTAAAAATTTCCAATTTATGTTTTAAGAAAGCCCCTTTTTAATTTAAGGTATCTTATTGCACTTCAACGGAAAAAGAAAGAAAGTCACATGTGTATTTCTGGAAGTCAAGTTATTTAATAATTATTATAATGAGTAATATCTTCATTCTAATTGCAATAGAATCAAAGAAAGGAATGTTATTTAAATTATAATAGAAAATAATTTATTAAAATAAAGCAAAAGAAAGAACATTGTTTACATAGTATTATTCTCATTTGACATGGAGTTTAATCCGTTTGATCTATTGATTGTATTGATGTTATTATAGAAATTAAATGACTCTGTAGCAATCAATATATAAATGTTAAAAAGTAAAGTAATTGGAGAGATATGATTTGCTTCTGCACTAATGGAGAGGCAGGCAAGACATATAAATTTCGAACAGCAGTATAATGTCTAAAATTCTTCAAATATATTTTTAAATTTATTAATGCCCTGTGACTTAAACATTACTTGAAATGCAAATGAATGTTACTTAGTTCTAAAATGTTTTCTGGCTTAATTTCCATTTTTTCAACCAAAGGAATCTTGAAGAAGTGCCTTTAGCCCATTACTTCTGTGAAGTTTAATAAGTCTAAAATCTTTTAGTGCAACATTCAGAAAATGTTAGATGACAGATATAATTTTTTAAAACGAAAAAATCACACAGACAGGCAGTTTCTAGTTTATAATTTGTATAGAATGCCAGTAATTTTCGATAAACAAAATCAGAAATTATGAAGAAACAGAAACACATGTATATTCACTAGTATTCGTATCGACAACTAAAAAACGATGTGTATTTTAAGTTATAGTAAGTAATTAATTAGTATATACAAGATATTCCAAAATAAACATTTTTGGCTTATAAAAAATCTACGTTTAAAAACCAAGTTAAAGTTTTCAATCGAATTCAAGTAAATTCTCAACATTTTGTTGGACTATTAGCCAATATCAATGAAGATGCTCAAAACAAATATCACCCTGTAGATTATTTAATTTACTATTTACTATTACTATTATTTTACATTAAAATACTGATACTGATTAAAATATACCTAAACCCAAAATAACTCTAACTAGCAATGATTCTAGTCATAATGATAGCAAAGGTTCTTCTCAGCTATACGAGTATAAGGCCCATTTTACTACCCCAGTTTTCGATAATACGTTTTTAAAATATTGATGCAAAAAAATGTTTATTTTGATGTCGATTTAACTGCAGTTTAAAGTGCAAGTGACCAAATACAAAATATGACCGTAAAAGATCATCAGCTTTGTCAGAACTCAAAACCATTCAGAATTGATACAGTCGAAGTTAAGTTTGTGCATAAGATGTACGGTGTTTCACTGGATTATAGTTACAATAAGGATTTGCGCTTTCTGGCTCCTATCGGTAGGAAACTTATAAGCAAGATCATGTAGATATGAGGCAGAATAGACCTTGAGAGGTCACAGTGTAAGCTCTCCTTTTGAATATTTATTCCTGTTTTATTTGTATTTGTGGACAATATTAGGTACAGATTTTCATAAACTATCCAAACACCTTCATTTAAGATATATGTTGGTTAATAACAAAATAAATAATAAAATCGCAATTAAAATAAACAAATGCATAATTCATTAGTACCTATTGTTTTAAACTATATATCTTATCAAAACACTTAAAAAAACAGAGACATTATAATATGTATTTGGGTTTCGATTACCATGTAACGTAATATGAAATGCAACCCTATATTGTGTTGTGTATTTTAATATAGAAACTCACACGCCTTCAAAGCAGGTCCTGAGTGGGTTTTTTTTTTGTGAGCAACATAGATTAGTTACCTATTGCATGTTAGAGTTAACTAGTAGAAGTTTATAGAAACATAAAAATTACCAATAATATATTTTCAAATAAAAAAAAAACGTGGACTATCGATTACAAATACCGCAAAATAATAGGGTAGGTATCTAATCCTAGTTTTAATTTTGAGTATCTTTAGCTCAAATGATCAAATCTAGCTTAATTTAAATTTAAAATTTTACCTAACAAATTTAAATACAAACTAAAAGAAACAATTTACTATTATAGTATATAATATAAAATTAATTTTATAACCGTAACTGCTGGCACAAAGTTAATTAACACTAACATTATTCCAATACTGGGAGAGCATGGAGACGTAAGCTCGAAACCCACCGATATAAACTAACTCTCATACCTTTTACATATAAATAATAGATTGATCATAGCTCGTAAATTAGGAACAAACTTCGTTAGGCGTTACTCAACAGCACAAAATATCGCTAGGTAACTAATTTTTTTTACGAATAATATTTAGTTCGTTTACTATTCTATTTGTGATAAGTAATAAGAGCGTTGGATAGCCTGTCCAGCAATTTGCATAGCATATAGCTCTGTGGTTGAACTGTAGCTTCCCTCTAGTTAGACTTCGTATCCAAACGGAAACTATAAATTTTGATAAAAATATCTAATAAATCTTCTTTTATCTTAAGTAGATTTTTGTCCAGAGTTGAACAATATAGCTGGTTCTGTTTTCTATTTTTTATTTAGTGGTACCTTATGTTTAACAATTATAACCCAGTTTAAGAAGTTTTTTGTATAGCGTTTAAAACTTAATAAAAAATTTACCACGATAATTTAATGCAAACAAAAGCTTTTTTTAATCTTTTATCATAATACAAATATTGACATTACTATAAGTTGTTTACAGTACATAATCTTTCCACATCGTAATAGTTATGTGTATAGTGGCTTTACTAATGATGGAAAATAAGAAATTACGTATATGCAAAATGTAAATAAGTAAGGTGCTCAATAATAATCATATTTTTATGTTTGATATTGGCTTAATGGCAAGTTGTCTGATATATATATATATTTTTATTCGAATTGCTATTACTTAAACTCGTATGTAAGTGGCCATGCACTGTGAACAAAGTCATAAGCGTCGAAAACTATTTTATGGTCAAAGGATCTTTTGAAAAAAAAAATACGTACGAATAAATAAAAAGTATATAATTTTATTCTACTGAATAACTGTACTTTCTTGAGTTATTAGGTCGTCGTGTAGCTCGTGGTCGGCATCTTCAGAAGTTAACATGATTTTATTCGCTGCACTATACTGATCAGTAATGAAGACCATGAATGACAAATGTTGAGAAGAAAATCTAAAAGATAGCGACTAAAAGTATATATTGGTAACTGAATATTTTCAAAAAGTGTTTCTTCCTAACTTTATTTATTATTTCTGATTCTTACGAGGCGCCACGGTCTAGGTTTCTTACAGTCGTAGGACCTATCCAACAGAACTCATCTACGATGTCTGATCAAAACTGATCGATGTGGCTTAAATCATTAACCAAGACCTTTGCGAAATTATTATTATATGTATTTGATCGTTATACATTTAGTTTAGTGTTAGTGATTATTTTAAATGAGAAAAACTTTAAATATTTATTTCAAAATCCGTCACAACCT
Organism: Apoderus coryli; assembly: GCA_911728435.2. Classification (NCBI taxonomy): domain Eukaryota; kingdom Metazoa; phylum Arthropoda; class Insecta; order Coleoptera; family Attelabidae; genus Apoderus; species Apoderus coryli. The sequence continues at coordinate 11,634,147 of OU452210.1, forward strand.
TTTATTTGAGCTCAAATAACTCGAAAGTTTTGTTTCTAGCAGAACAATAAATACATACGCTATTAAAAATACCATTATTGACATTCATAGATAGAGCCTCAAAATAATTGAAGACTAAGGTGATGCTACACGCTGTACCACGCCTATAAATAAAACCATTTTTTTATTACTTTACATGGCGCAGCCTGTATATTTATTATAAGCAGTGATAAACAGAAAATAAATGCTGAAATATTGATATTTTTATTATTATTATTATGGGCTGTGCCATAACATACATAAAATTTGTTAGTTATGCAAGTGAATCACATTGTAAACATCATTATGATAATAAAACAGGTGATAACATGTTATTTTGAATTAATAAATAATAACATTATTCTTGTTAAATACTCTATAATGTACATTAATTCAAATAATTCATGTAGGTCTGTATAGATATTGGTTATTATTTCGAAAATCAATTATAAATACTATGTTAAAGGTTTTAGAGTTTGCAACGGTCGTAATTGTGTAAATATCATTAAGACCCAGGTCCTACAAAACCCTTTTGAACTGTAATTAACGCAAATATCAAAGCAGAAACGCCATCGTATAATACTCATACAATAAAAGCCATAATGTAACTATAAATTAGCGAAGTATTTGATAGAACATATAATTAATTACATTTTAGTTTAGTTACATTTCAGCACCTTGAATGGTTATATGTGTCAGTATACTGAGTTTAAGATATTTTAACCCTTATTTTCATGCAATCTACAAACATAAATAGCGTTTGAATAGTGCCTAGGAAATTATGTATTTACATTATTTAAGCACTCGTCACTTTTTGGTTTACTTAATTATTTTTTATGTGCAAACTTAAATAATCGTTTAGATATCCAAAAAGTTTGGGATATGAATTTTAATACTCAGTCAATTGTTTATTAGCTCTCCATATCCTTCCCTAGTTTTCTGTTCAAAGTATTGGAGCGTCAAACAGTTGAACTAGTAAAATAGTACTACAACCTCGTTATTCTATTTCAAACTTACTCAAATGAGAGACATCAAATGACGTATTATAAATGCTTATAGAAGATTTTGTTAAAATCGCAGTCTCCCGTTTTAATTGTAATGCAGGCCTGAACTTGACAGATATTGACGAATTCGTTTCGCTTTTTTAATAAAAAGCTCATAATAAGAGCATCAATATCTGTCATGCCCATGCCTTAGTTGAATTGCATTGCAATCTGATTTGGATTCTGCTAATTTAAACAAACTCCTCTGTTTCAGCAAATCCAGGAATTTTGTGCTTTAAGCCACCACATTATTTCTATACTTTAAATTATTTGCGGACAGTCATTTATTCTTTTTGTTCATAAATTAAAAGTTGTTTAAAAATGTAATTGTTTTTATTATTTTTTGTTGATAATAACTAAAGCTATTATAAAAGAAATTAGTTGATAATAGTATGTAAAAGTAAGTATCTCAAGATTAGTGACGCCCTATCACAAATTTATTAATTAATCGAACATGTGCGGTTTGTTATTTTTTATAGTGAAAAATGTCTATAAATAATTAAAGTAATGTAATTGTTTGGTTCTAATTTTGTTTGACAAATAATGCATTAAATTTGCAAACATGTTTCTAGTTTAGGTTTCACTTGGAAACATTAATTATAGGTAAATAATTTATCGTATAATAAAAAAATAAGTAGATTTTTAATAAATATCTCAGAGCTTTTAGTTACACCAAAATTATATTTTAAAACTGGGTAAAACTATTGCCCTGAGCCTGGAAATAAAAGCATATACAGAAAAGAGTTCAGTGATATTTAGAGTAGATAATATTGTCCTAAAACAAATCATACACACGTGCGTGTAGGATTATTTCATAAACTCGATATTTCCCTTTTTTAATTTCATACACTTACCTGCTAGAATAATCTGATCGCAGGAGAAACCTGAAATTGAAAAAACGAGTTTAATTTTTTTTTTATTTGGAAATGTAACAACTTAAATATATTTTTGATAAAATACATTTACGTGTCAAACAATTAATCTCAAACGAATTATATATAAAATGAAAGAAAAATAATCAATATTAATTACAATGTTTAGATTATAAAAAGTTTTTATTTTATAAGAAGAAAAATATTTTAGTTCTATACAATTTAGGATGTCTGTATAGATTTTTAAATCGTCCATGCCCAATGTTTGTCATGTAGATGTATTTGCGTAGTATACTAAGCCACTGAAGATGGAAAGATAATTTTCCGAAACATGGTACCGTGTTTCTTATTTTGAACATTTTATATGAATAATTTTGTGGAGAAGACATAAAATGGATATTTTAATAAAGTTAAAAAACGGGTGTTTAGCTCATGTACTGAAAAATATTTTTCCGTTTCCCCCATTTTTGAGAAAAGTAACTGTCAGTTTCTCTTACGAGTAATTGGATTTGGTTTACAATATTCTCTATATACAATGCTTTAAAACAGGCCGTATTTTTTACAAATTAAGTTAGTTCTAGATATACTTGTGATTTTTTATAAATGATATTAATAACATAATTTAATACAGTGCCGATTAGTTCCAGGTGATAGTTGAAATAGCTCTAGGGATTGAAACTAAACGACCCCATTGTTTTTATCTACTCGGAAACTTTTCTGATACATGTTACAATAACTGTAATTTATTATCTGGTATTGTCTCGAGTGCTATATTTTCTGAAATCCCACATCCATAAAGATTTAAGTTTCGTATTATTTTGGTAGAAAAATTATCAATATTATGGAAACTTACCGCCAAAGTATGATACCACTTCTGCTTGGATAATATTGTTTTTTTTTTAATTATTTCACACCCTCATCGCGATCGATGCAATTTCCACAATTATGTTTGGCTTTGTGAAAGGTCCTTAAGTTATTTAAGACAGTTGATTTATATTATATACCTACGCAGAAAGTGCGGTAAGTAATAAATAATAATAATAATAATAAACGTTGAGGCACTTCCTCGATTTGAAACCCTCTGGCTTCTTATTACATGATGCAAGCGAATACACGGCATATTCAGTAAACGTAAATTCCACTATGGTAAATAAAGTAATTGAAGAATATGTAAAAGAAGAAACATACTCTATCGCTAAGTTATAAGGTACTGGCATAAAACCTCTTATATAACTTAGTACATGTCAAAAAGCATCCATAGCTATAAATACCAATGCAAACAACAATGTTTGTAGGACTAGTTTTTTCTTGAACATGGTTTTTTTTATCGACAGCTTCCAAAGGTAAGATTTAATAAAATCATACAAACCAAGTATTTTAAAATTGCTTTAATAATTGATTCTTATTCTGTACCTCAGTAGGAATCCCTGAATCCGGAGATTTCCCACAATATTCTGAGACACTCTGTATTAATAATAATCATGTATGCCACATTTAAGTTAAATAATAAAATTAAAGCCACATTAACTGCATATGCTTTCAAATGTTTACGTGTACATAAAAAGTGCGTAATCTATTTGTTAAGTATCGTCCACATAATATTAACAGTATGGCACAATTCTTATTTTGAGCACGTCATTTATGGATAGGCAAATTATTGTAAAGTAAGCTCTTCCGGTATATCATATGCTCGCTTCCCGTCAAGGGCATTGCCCGGTTCCGCTTCTCTTTTCTAAAATTTGTTTATTTATTCCTGAGAGTTTTACTGCTGCCAAAATATCCACTATAAAAAAATACGAGAAATTTAATCATAATAATGATTAGAAATATTCACATTCATACAACAAAAAATAATGCCATAGTGTACAATAAAAATATTATACCCAGGACCAAATAATAATGCTGACAACAAAATTTTGGTTGATTCCTACTTACTTATTTGAAATCTATGAAAATTATTATAAGTGAATAATTTAATAAAACATAATTGTTTATACAGTGTGTCCCAAGATCTACGCGACAAAACATAGTCAAAATGTCATATTTTTGGGGTTCAGCCTTGATTGGATAGAAACTAGTTTGTACCATATTATCAAGTATTCGGAAAATTTTGAAAAACATTTTTCACCCTAGCAAAGCAACTATACATACTTTGTAAGCGGTATGTGAAAACTTTCTAAAGCGAAGTTGTTTAAAATAGGAAATTATGCAGGCGATCTGTTTACATTGATTGTGTGCACATTTTTTTATTTTATTACAAATAAAATAATTACCAAATTAAAAAAACTATATCCATTATTGAGGCTCAGCCCTGCTTAAATAATGTCACATTATTTATAAAAAAAAAACCAGCTATGAAAAATATTAGCACCTCCAAATTCTGCACATTTTTCACAAGTTTCTTCGAAATTTCTTAAAAGCTATCTTAACCAATAATCCTCCTCAATAGATATAGAATAGCTTAATATTTAATCTAAGGTTTCAAAACTTCTGTATCATTGGGAATCTGAGTTGAGTAGACTACTCCGACCCTAATAGTAAAAATGTATTATTGCCAGATCTGGAGCTCTTGGTGGCCAAAAATGGGCCCTGCATTCGCTATAGATTTATCTTAGGAACATACCCTCAACTCAACTCAAGTGGGTAGGCAAATCATCCAGAAACCGGTCGAAAATATTCAAATATGAATCCTGGTTAAGTCTGCTGTCAATAAAATGTTGCCCAATAAATCATACGAAATCGCACACCAAACGTTAACTTTCTTAAAATACAATTATTTATTGCATATAGTTACGATTTTCCTCAGACCAATATTGGCAATTTTGTGAAGAAGGTATACCGTAAAATTTGATTCGTCTGAGAAAATTATATTTTTGTCGAAATTTCGAGTCCAGAATTTTTTTAACTAAACAGAGGCAAAATTCTACCCTTCGATCTTTATTTCCTTCAATTAGCGTATAGAGAAATTATTTTACATTGTGCTGCTGCCTGTAACTAGAAATTTTAGAGCTTAAATCTTGAGTTGATCAAGATTGTATATGGAACCTTCATCTTATATATAACTGCTGACATGGATAATTCACCTGTAGCATAACATTGAACTGAACAGATTTGCAAAACCAATAAAAAAATTTCCGAAACATACCTAATTTTTCTAAACTAGTATACCTATGGTACAAATTAGTTTCCATCCAAGCACCCCAAAATATGAAAGATGGTAGTGTACTACCATGGTTTTACCATTTTACACGAACATTTGGGTATGCGAAAGCTCTGTGCAAAGTGGCTGCCGCGTGAGCTCCAGTCGACCAAAAACAACAACGAATTGATGCTGTTAAACCGCAACAAAATGGAATTACATCGTCAATATGTGACAATGGATGAAACATGGCTTCACTATTACACACCAGAATCCAAAAGACAGTCAGCTAAATGGACAGCAATCTACGAACCGAATCCAAAGCGAGCAAAAACGCAACAGTCGGCCGGTAAGGTGATGGCGTCTGTATTTTGGGATGCGACCGGAATAATATTCATCGACTACCTCCAAAAAGAAAGCACCATCAACAACGACTATTACTGTGTACTTTTGGATCGATTCAAGGCTGAAATCGCAAAGAAGCGGCCACATTTACCAAAGAAAAAGAGTCACAAATCGATGAAAACTATGGCAAAATTGAATGAATTGGGCTTCGAATTGCTTACCCACCCACCGTATTCTCCAGATTTAGCCACCAGCGACTTTTTCTTGTTTCCAGATCTCAAGAGAATTCTTGCTGGAAATAAATTTAAGTCCAATGAGGCCTATTTTGACGAGAAAGAGAAATCGTACTATAAAAGTGGTATCGAAAATTTGGAAAATCACTATACTCGTTGTATTGCCCTCTAAGGTAACTACGTTGAATAATAAAATCGAGTTGTGTCAAATTTTGTTTTTTCTTACTTAACCTACAGACTTATTGATTGAGCTGTTATATTACTTGACAACAGGTATTTCAATAAATTGTTTTGAATAAACATAGAGCTTGTTTTGCAGTTCGGTATAGCATGTTATTGCTTATTTAAAAAAAAATCATAGGAAATCACGCTAACCTGCGACCGCAAAAATTATTATTATTATTTATAAATTATACAAAAATAAAAATAATATTTACACACAACTAACAAACGCTTCATTTAATTTATATGAAAAAATATTGCTTAGTTATGACCGTGAGCACGACTTTTGTATATACAATAACAATTAACAAGATATGTAACATACTTATGCTAAATATATTAACACCTTCGTGTAAAGACATAAACATTATGCGCATTGTGTGTTTTCAATAACAATTTAAGGAACAAACTTAAAATAAAAATTGTACCTATGTACTTACAAGCACCTTTGCACTCGTTGCTCCAAAATTAACAAATTAAGTACCTACTTCACTTCTTGCTAAATTTATCCCAAATGATCTGTATGGTAAAAGTGTAACCCTTTTATAATAAAAAATCCTTATTTAAACACACAAACAATACACATAAATCTTTGTGATATTAAAAAAAGTCGGAAAAGTAGATTTTCGAAACTGTGACAAAGTTAACTTTCCGATTTCAACCGCCAACGAATCCAAGCGAGACAATTGACCTAGCCGATTTTTTAACCAAATTTCTTTTCCTCAGTCTAATATCTGCTACAAGAAACAAATGCAGCCCAGCAACTCAGGTTCTCTAATGTAAGGATTTAGACTCATAAACATCATTAAATGCTCTCTCTACGTTTCTCAACTTCTACAATATTAAACTTGTCAAGCTGAGAATTGTACGAGATAAGATGAGGATACAAAGGGTGAAATCCATGCCTTTTGAAAACTGAAACCTTAAGAAACTCCTTTGAACCTTCTCTAGTGTATTTTTGTGAGACATTGTTAAAGGGTTCCTCCATATTACGCTTGCATATTACTTCTAGTCTAAAAGAAAGCTCACCCAGCAATATAATCAACTTCATTAAGAATATTGATCTGAAATACTCCCCAGAGGAGGTTGAGCTTTTTAATCGTTCTTGTTAATTAACCCAATCTGAAGTTTAAACCACCTTGGTGTTCATGCTGTTTCAGAATGTCAATAAATTACCTGATTGCTAATTGCAGCATTTTTCTAATAATTCCAAAATCTTTACTCCATATTTTTCTCAATTTCTGCAAGTAGGTACTTACATTAATCAATCAGATTTATTAGGTGTATAAGAGAATAAATACTTTTATATTGTAGGATAAAACTTCTGCGGCAACTATCTAATAATATTTCATAATACCTCGTTTAAGGTAAAATAAAGCACTGCAGTTTATACATTTAAGAAATATCTCAACAAGATATTATTTATTATGACTATTATACTTCCTAAATAAGACAAAATAAGTATGTGCTTTATTTTGATTTTTTTTTATTAACTAGATTTTGTTTGAATTAAACGAATATCTTTAACAACTGAATATTAATATCTAACACGCACTGGTTAAAATATGTTTGTCACATGTTTTAACCCCTGCATTTCAAAAAAAAAATTATATATAAAGTATTAGTAGATACACATGTCTGTAAAAATACTCAAAATACTTTTAACGACTGTTGTAGAAAGCTTTGGTATAAAACCAAACGAAAATAGGATGACTATTTTTTAATAATTTCACCTAAACGGCATTGGGATGGTCGTCCAAAGCGGCCCTTATTTTCCAGAAATATAGAAAAACCCACCTCCGTCCTTCCAACGAAAATAGGCTGCCCGTCAGTATTCTTTGTTTTCTCAAGTGTCCTCTAATTAGGGAAAAACAAGTATTTAAATACCTTGAGAAAAATTAATATTTTTTTGGTATCAAAATGCTTGCAAACGAACTATTTACGCATTTATAAACCATCAAAAAATAAATACAATAATATAGTTACCTATTTTAATATTAAAAATAGAGAATATAATTACAATTAAATTCCTAGGGAGTGTATTTAGAAACCTATCCATGCTCATATAGCATATCATATATAATATACAGATCTTCATTGGAGTAGGTACATTTCAGCGAAAATTCAACTGACGAAAAGAAACAGCTTCTGACAGGATCAATACATTGTATCAAAGCAGTTGCGTCACAATGTTTTGTTGAAAAGAGCCCTACATTTCTGAAATCACATAATACCTCACTTAAAAATATAGGTTCGAATATTATCGCAAATATTTTTTTACAGAAAGATTAATTATTATTATTATTTTGTGTATCAAAAAACATTCCATTCTGAAGTGTGTCCATATTCCATGAAAGAAGCTGCTTTTTACAGGAGACTATAACATTTATAATAAATACAAATTTTCCTATGTGATAATAATCCAATGATTGTTTATAGGTTAATAATATTATTTATTAAAGATATGTTGTGGATATGACCTGTTTTATTGTTTTTGCAATTTGTTTTGTAAATAGATTTTAATTAAATATTTTGGCTCAAAAATTGTATGTGAGTATCATAAGAATGTATTTGTAAAATAGAATATGTAAAACGATTCAATAATAATAATAATAATAATAATACAAAATGCTCGTTAATTTTTAAGGTAAAATAATTCATTATAAATTTATTTATGAATTGATTTAATTATTGAATTGAAGATTAAAAACCATAAACTTATTATGGCTAACAAACCTATGTCCATGTCCAAGCAACGTCACAGTTGGCAGTATACTCGGATGAGACCTACATATAGCATATCACGGAAGTGTCCTTTTAAATAGTTGGTACTCCTGAAATTATTTAGCATGAGCCTGGACTAATGAGTATTATTGCTGACGATTTGACAATATCGTCTACTGTAAATGAGCATGACACCTGCCAGAGATTGTTTTGGGAATCGGCGTCATAGCAACGCCACTGTGTAAAATGTGTATATGCTAATATTTTACGTAGAACGAGTTGAAACGCATTCTGTCTGGGTATCACGAGTAGTGATTATGGATCTAATTAACACGTGACTTTATATTAAACATAATAGAATCATTAGGTACTGAATGACATTGGCTAGAGTGTCCTTTTATGATTAAATGATGATGATGATTATTATTATTATTATTTAGTGTTACTATTGTATAATGCAACTAAACTGTTTTTATCGATTACGAACAAGATTTGCAGCGTTATATATATATATATACTCTACGCATGCTTATATCTTTCGCAGCTTCTTTTCAAATTTCTTGACGTAATTTTAAAAAATATGAAGTTAATTTGATTTTCGTGTCTCGTTTTTTTAATCTAAATTTCCCCTAGCGGGAGGCTATATTTACGACTTGCTTGGTCCAAAAATGGGCTCAATAGCTTACGTAGGCGCTTACTTGGACACGTGTAAAACTTATACTTTACCATGATGTGTCATAAATTAATAAAATTGTCAAAGAATAATTCCTAATACCTAGGTACCTAATGAAAAAAGTGTGAAATTTTAACTTCTAAAATTACTCATTGTCCTGCAACTATTGCGAGATGTATTAAGGGTCCCAACACAAGGGTAGAAAAAATAATATAAATACTTTCCTAAGTTACAGTTTAATTAAATCGCAGCTCTTGAGAATTTCAAATAGCTAACTTAAATATTGTTTCGTTAAGCCTTTATGGGGGCAAAAATCAATTTAATTTGAACCAGAAACTTTGAAACAATTCTATATAGCGTAAGAAAGGAAATATTCACCTATAAACCCTGTTCTGAAAGGGTGAAATATTCATTCCATTTACATTATACAAGTCTTTATTAAAGTGACCGCTTTTAAAAAAAAAATTTCTTCAAGAAGTTTTATTATTAAACCTTTCTAAAAACTTACACCTGCCTTTGATTCATATGAAACATCAGTTGTTTAAAAATATCAAAATACGGCGGTGGGTTGAAAATGGTAAACTAAGTTAAAATGAAAACAAGCATTTTGTGGTCTATACACCCAAAGGAACCAAATTAAAAGGGAGAGAGTTTTAAAGTTACGTCCACACTAATAAGAGACATCAAATATATTTAATTCAATAATTTTTGCGGAATATAAGGCAACAAAATAGCTGATGAACCTGATCTTGGAACGACCAGAAAAACATAACACCAAAGATTATTGGGAAGGACAACCTTAGCACTTCTACTGAAGACTCTGAGAAACACGACTCTAGGAAACAATTCTTTGAAATATTCATTTTGTTAACAATAACAATCATCTTTATTTCAGAATAATGTTACAACATAAAATGAAATTACGTCAACTAGGTACACCACAACCACACAAAAACAATGATACAAACATTGTGCATTTTTAAATGGCATCAAAATAATCAGACAAACTATATGGTTCTAAATATACTAAGCACATTTTAATTTCTTTTTTAAATAATTTAATTGGTTTAATATTTTTTATTCTATTTGGTAACTTATTGTATAATTTTATACACATATAAGGTGCATTATTAGAGAAAAGATTTAAACGATGTATTGGGTATGTCACATTAACAACTGTTCTTGTGTTATACTCGTGGGTCTCAGAAAAATCATTAAATTTGTCCTTATTGTTAATGAAAAAAACTAAACATTCATAAATATATAACGCAGTGACTGTCATTATTTTTTCTGATTGAAATACCCCTCTACATGATTGCAAATAAGTCATTTTATTTAGTATTCTCATACATCGTTTTTGCACCACAAAGGTACTTTGCACATTACTGTCTCTACCCCAAAAAATAATACCAGATTTCATACGAGATTCAAAGTTTTTAATGGTGCTTTATTGAGATACTGACCTACAACTCGTAAAGCATAGCACACAGAATTCAATTTATTTACTAATAAATTAATATGGCTTGTCCAATTTAAAAATTCATTGATGATAACTCCTAAGAATTTAGTTTGTGTCCAAGTTCTACCTCAGTATTTAAGTCAAGTGCAACTCATTTCGGTCTTTGTAATTTTATTTTGGTTAGTTCTAAATAAAATAGCATTAGTTTTTTCAGAGTTAATAATTAATTTATTTTGGGTGTTATGTTAGAGATTAAAGTAATTAAAAAAATCATCACATGCACCGATCTTTTGTACTTTAAATGTCATTTTTTAAATACGTACAAGAGTAAAATTTGGGGGATATTATTGCTTGCTTACTTCTTTATTTGAAATTTCGAAAATGTAACGGGTAGAAATTATATATAAAAATACAGTAGATTCAGCGTAGCAATTTAAATGTATATATTGAGGAAACTCAATTCCATACGAAATCCCTCCCTTTTGGAGGGTGAAACCTTATTATAAGGACTTTTCTCTTTAGGCCTACGATGAAAATCTAAAAACAACAAAGTAATGTTCCACACTCACAAAAAACGGTGCTTTTGTATGGCATTTATAACAATTCAGAGCAAAAGATTTCGTATTTTGTTTTTTGATTAATCAATAAAGTTCAAAAGACGGTAAAGCTCCTTCAAACATTACAAATCTTCTGCCAATAAGAAAGAGTCCCAAATTTTCTGGGTAAACGTTCAAATAAATAAACTTTTTTGAATTTTGAAACTATAGGATAATTTATAAATATTAGATACAAATTCCAACAAAACAAATAAGATATTTATTTTATGCATGCAATTAAATGCCAGTGAAATAGTTCTTTTGTATTATTCTCGAAAATTATACATATCGTCTATAGCGGAAGCAAGTTGGACTCATCGGAAAATTGTCAATTAAGTTCAAATTATCAATTTTTTTAAAAATAATTAATAACCATTCATTATGAAATAGTCTCTACCCTCTACCAAAAATCCAAATGTGCTTTGTATTCATTTGCAGACCTGCTGATGAAATGTAGGTTTTATCTCGATACTTTCACGGTAAATGTTTTGAGAAATTTCAGCGCTGCTTCCTTCGACAGCTACTTTCCTATCACGCACACAAGGCTTAATTATCAAAATTTAAAAACTGCTTCTTATGGAGAGGTGAAACTCATTATAAAGCGTAGTCTTTTCTGAACGATATAAGCTCATACTTTGTAAAGGTTAGGTTAGTCGTCATCAGTTCTGTTCCTTTGCAAATTCATGGAAAATCTTTTCTTATAATGATTAAATAAAGTAAATGCAGACAACATTTGCTATATATATAAATGAAAAATGAATGCAGAAAATGAAATAAACAGATACGATTTAAAAAAAGTGGGATTTAAAGCCCCATCTCTCACTTGATGTCTTTGAATTAAAGATCGCGAGGTAGCACTGCACATAAGAAGCAACGCAGGTGCGAATATGACTTTTTAGCATAGATTTAACCCTTAAAATTGGTTGATATATATGTTCGTTAGTGAATAATTCTATAAGCGATTGCAGATTGTTCATTTGATATTGATGAAGCAATTCAAGGATATGAATAAGGGGGAGTTAAATAATAAATCTGATGTAACATTAATATTAATAGGCATTTTAATTTATTTTATGAAACTACTAACGTTAGCTGAATATATTGCTAACTGTCAGTGTGCATTATCGAACATGAATTACTCTCGCCTACATTGGTAATTCAAGAATTAACTTTGAGAGTAAGTTTACAAATCCACACGTCCAATGTAATGAACAGGGTTATAATAAAGAACAAGAGTAACTACTTGTGGTAACAGATCAACATTAAATTCTAACAAATAAATTTGGTTTATTTTATAACGCAATTTTTATCATGGTTCAACGCAAATAATTACAGTTGTTACATGCATACAACTATGTAACAATAAAAAAAACCGTTGTTATTCAGAAATGATAAATAAATCAATTATTTATTGATTGTCCACTGAAAATAATCAGTTTTTTTTACATATTGTATTATATTTTTATAGCAGAGAAATTGTTTATTATTAATTATTTTATTTTAATTTTCAGGATTCATAAACACAAATGCTTTCCAGTCGCTGCAATTGCATGGTAAGTTACATAATGAGTTTTAGACAACGCGATATTTAGTAGCGTAATAAATGGTGATCCCAAGGTCTTTGACGCCCTAAAAAATCTGGGAAATATAATTAATGATTACGGGGCATCCATAAAATGTATTTGAAAAGGGACCACAACCTGAATATATATAGATATCATTAAACAAAACTGTCATTTTGAGTTATTGAATTTCGTTGAAAGGAGATAACATATAAAGTTATTTTACATAGGTCGTCCATAAAGTGGTTAAAAGCGCCAACATATAAACAAAAATATAAGTTTTTTTTATAAATGTGCGGCCCAGTAAAAAGATGACCAAAAACAATAGCATAGTATTTGCGAAACCTGATTAAAAAAAGATCTAAATAGCTTGCCACATTTTTCATTTATAGCGGGTATAATACATACACACATATATTATGAGTGCAGTCACACACACTCCCTCTATACGTTACTAGTAAGGGTGCGCGAGATAAAAAGTTAAGTTTTTATATAGGGAGCTATTAGTGTATCGAGGGCACCAGTTCATTTCAATTGTCCAGCAAAAATGGATTTTACTGTCTCTTGACTCGACTAATATCGTGAATAATTAAGTAATATGTTTTGTTTAAATGTATTTTTGTTCCTTGGTGGATCGATTTTAGAATATGCTAGCTCGATATGGAGCCCATACTATAAATGTCACATTGATCGTGTTGAAATGGTTCAGAGAAAGTTTGCTAGATTTATATCTTATAAATTGGGAATACCATCTCAGCATTATAGTTGTCATGATATTTTAACTCTTTTGAATATGCCAGAATTGAGACAGCGTTGTATCTTTTTAGATGTATCTTTTTTGTACAAATTATTGAACAACATTAGGGTTATTCTTTCGTACTGAACTAAGTGAACAATCTGAAAATGGTCAGTTCATTCACGATTGTGCGTATTCTTTCGACATCGGTCACTTCTACCAAACTGATTAAAATTCCTACCCCCCTTGCCGCTTACTGATCAACCTCCAGGTACCGGTTAGTTCGTTCAGTTAATAGTTAACCTCTAAAAGTATTGAATATTGAGAGATAAGAATTGGAATATGATTTCGAATCAAACCAATAAATTGTAAAAGTTTAAAACATGGATAATCATATCATGCAAGAAATAATTTTCCAGTTTTCAGAGCAGATTTGGTTGTTTTCACAAGTTTTCGAGGTTAAGTGAAAGACAATCACAAAAAAGATGATCTTTCGGTGTCGCCAAATATTCAGTTCAGTATAATCACATTCAGTTTAATCACATTCACTTGTTCAGATCAATCACTACGAAAGAATAACCCTATTGTAGTCTCCCCTGAATTGCTCAGTGCTATTGAATTTCATGTACCCCCGAGAAATACAAGAGTTCAATGTCTTTTCAACTTGAAATTTCATTCTACAAATTATGCTTGCAATGGACCTATTCAGACATTTGTGTCCACGATCAAAGAAAAGATCTATAACAATAATAGATGATTTATATTATTATAAAATAAAAAAAAATATTGTATAACACATTCTATTACATTATAAACAAACAAATTTAATTCTAAATTCAAATTATTAATCATTGTCCATCATTAAAACAGTCAAATGTTATGTCAATTATAATACCAAAGTAAAAAAAGAAACTGAAAAAACAATACGAGTAGACACTAAAATTTTAAACATTAAAATCATACAACACAAAAGTCAATGAATTGCCCCCTCAAGGTAACCGAGAAACTCCGAATAACTATAAAATGCGTTTACAGTGACTAGATCCTTCAATTTGTTTTTAAAAGAGATTATGTTTGAGGAATTTTCTATAGCCTCTGGTAGCATATTAAAAAAAGTAATCCCAGAGTACATCGGTGACCTCCTGTAAAATTCCCTCCTTGGTCGTGGAGGATACAATTGATTTCTACCCCTTGTAAAGTATGGGTGTTGTGCACCGTTCCTTTGAATAAATCTCATCTTATTAAAGGAAAGCTTTGTTAACTTAACATATAAATTAGTAATAAGTTGTGCAATATTTGTGCATAAAGACTACGTTGATATTTCCCCTAGCTAATTATGTTTTAAATTTGAAATAATTTCTTCAGGTATCTTCCATTTGACTCGGTCACGAATGATAATAAAGCGGCCAACAATAGGGATTCCAATCATGTATTCAAAATCGATGTGCAAACCGAACCGTTGATGACTGTCTCCTGATTGTATTTCTTGCATCCTTGTTTTGTTTATTATACAGACTAAATCTAAATTGCAAAACATAATTTTCTTTGTAAAAACAATCATGGTTTCTACCAGAGCTGTTCCGCAAGTGCAGGTAAAATGTATTCGAGTACAAGTACAATTACACAATACTCTGAGTACAAAATATGAGTAGAAAGTACGAGTACATCTTTATGAACTGCTAGTATATCAAACATATTACATGGGTACTTTTAACCGAGTACCGCACAGCTCTGGTTTGTACTGATTAAGAACTCCACGAGATTTTTTGATATGGACAATTATTAAAACCATTGGAGATATTTAAAATATCAATGGCAAACAGCCCAAGCTCGAAGGCCTATGTAATATTTCCTCTTTTATACGTTTTAAATAACTAACCCAGATTTATACAATATCCAAAGTTCGAAATATACGTTACTTGTAGGCTTAAGCTGTAGATTTTAAGACTTTGCCTTGAGCGGTATCAAGCAGCTTAGATTAACCAAAAATAGTATCGCTGTTGGATTTGAACCTAATAGTATGCCGGTAAAACCTACCACGGAAATTTTAAATACACTTTCAATATAATGGATTCATATCATATTTACGCAGAAATATGTAGTTCCATTTTTGAATTTGAACCTATTTTACTCAAAAGATTATCAAATGATCTTATAGAAAAACTCCTTATACCTAATTCGAAATGTACATTCAAAACTCAAAAGTACCTAACAATTTTCACATAAAGAACAAAATTTAAAGGAAACATTGTTCATTTTAAGAAATTCTTATCATTCCCCAATAAACCCTCGTAATATAATATAATCAACACCTGATGAAATATTAAATACTATAATAAAACAGCAAACCAAACGAACTAATTAATAATTAAATACGGATCTGAAGCGAATTTCACAACCCTATCAAAACATGTGCTTCATTTGGGGTCGACGGACTCCTACACGTGCCCTTTGGAAATTGGGGTAAAGATTTTATAACTGCGCATGATCAAAGGCGATATGATCGACTTTTCCCAAACTTACGTCTTCGTCAATTATGTTTTTATTGTGGATTTTCAGATTTATTTAGCCCACTACGAAATAAATAGGACATTCCGATATTTCTCATACATAGATAATAACTGTATAAACCTACCTAACTTTAGAAATGGAAACATGGCATTGTAACTTTTGAACTCACGGGAATATTATGTATACAGATACACACTTTGAATTAAATTTGTATACGATGTTATTTGAAATGGAATTCAGTAATCTTAATATTACATGCTTAAAAATATATTTAGATGGTTTGTTTAGAGAATTATCTTTGCATTTAATGTTGTTTAGAAACATGGGCGTAGAATATTATTTGTTTTTAGATTTATTTTATCACGAAAAAATTGAATCGAAAAATATGAGGAACTAATATTTAGTTGTAGAATGTCGAATATACGCAAAGTATAAGTAAAAAGATTACCAGGGAAGGCAATTTTAAAGTGTAAAACAACAAGCATAAATTAAACGAAAACCCAGAAATTAGGAGAATCTGTCAGCTACTATAAATCAGTTATATATTTTGACTATGAAATTATAGTTCGTTCGGGCACTTTTAATAAATCTTTCTGTACGCAAAAAAGTCGTACATTCTGCAATTTGGAAAATCGGACTGTGTTTGTGAACACATATTCCTGCTTAATTAATTTGATTCCATATAACACAATGCAGACATGTTTCTGAATCATTCTAGGTATTCCATATTCACTGACTTACTCAATCATTTGAAATTTCTGTGTTAACCAACTAAATTTAAAATGAAAGATTTATATAACTCCTAAATCACTGAAGGTGAAATCTGTAGATGGATTCTAAAACATGGCCGGCGTTTTGTAAAGGTTGAAGATATATAAAATCAGCAGTATTTCAAGCATGATTCTTTAGATTACATTTTTTCATAGACGTCAATTCTCTCTTTTTCTTTGTCAAATTTTTAAAGGTGTATTGTTTCAATCCCTAAAATAAGAAATGATTAAACTTTTACATTTTAAAATGGAAACACTCTGTATAGCACATCGTGTCCCACACATATCATACGTGCAACCGACCATCAAATATTCTAAAACTGTGTCGCAAATGTATGTATTGTTTGGAATATTAAAATTCATGAATGTTTTATTAATACCAATATTAATATTTTTAATAACTTGGTTTTAATTTTGTTGTTTGCCAATAATTACTCGGTACGGTACATTGATTGAAAAACTATTTATATTTTTTAATTTTATTTTCTAGGGAAGTCGCCATATTTTCCAGGCTTGGACGAACAAGGTGGGTCAGCACTACTTGAAGAACCGAGTCATTTAGTAGATGGTACATTGGGTACACAACCTTTAAGTTCACCTTCTCGATCATCACCACATTCACAAGGTTCGGAAGGTGGTGAACGATTTTCAAGGAAAGTTTTCGTTGGTGGATTACCTCCAGATATCGATGAAGATGAGATTACAGCCAGTTTTAGACGATTTGGTCCATTGGTAGTGGACTGGCCGCATAAAGCGGAAAGTAAATCGTATTTTCCACCTAAAGGATATGCTTTTTTATTATTTCAGGTACATGTTACTCATATTTATTTTATCTGACTTAGTTTTATATTTTACTGAAATTATATCGGTCCTGAATCTGAATATTATTATAGAGGCAATGCTTCTGGATAAATCATGTGCCAAATTCATACTAGCTGGTATAAATTTTGCCTGTGTTAGTTTTCTGTCTAAAATTATTATTATTGGCTCAAAAACAAACTTCCAACGTTCAGTACTTTCCTATACTATATATGGATTACTATACATTATACAAGGTGTTCCAAAAGTCAACCCTTGGAGAGCTGATGGGCCAGCACATGATAACATTAGTACGACTATCACAGTTGCAAATTTCAAACGATAACGTTGACAGCCTGTATTTTAAACCACAATATATTCATGTTTTATTTGCAGGACGAAAATTCAGTTCAAAGTTTAATAGACGCGTGTATAACAGATGAAGATAAGTTATATTTGTGCGTATCATCACCAACAATTAAAGATAAACCAGTGCAAATTAGACCTTGGAGATTGTCGGACGCCGATTTTGTGTTGGACGCTTCAATGCCATTAGATCCAAGAAAAACTGTGTTTGTAGGTGGTGTACCACGTCCGTTAAAGGCTGGTAAGAAATTATTAACAAATATTCGTATAATGCTTCACATACTTTATTTGGAGCGATGCTATTGAGAACATCTTTTTACTTATTTTTATAAGATAAGTTAGAATTAACCCATGTTACACAAAGTAATCAATCTGATAACATCAAAATTTACTAGATGTTTCTTAATGTATATTTCAAAAGGAAAATATCTATTTCAATTTTAAGTCTTACCTGATCGTATACTACTCCTAAAATTAATTATTTCGAAAGTACAAAATCACTCTTTATATGACTATCCATTTTGAATCCTGAATGTCAAGAAGAGCGCCAAATTAACAGAGATTATAAAAATATGAGTTTATGAATTACGCCGAAGCCTAAACTCCTTGCACATGTGACCAAATAAAGCCGACCAATTGTCCAACAGACTCTGTCTATAATAGTTCCTGAACCGACCAAGGTTTTATTAGATTTACGTTATGTAGGAAATAATTAAAAATAACAATATCTCAATCTTTTAAGATTTCTGCTCTTTAGAGCTTCTCTTAGGTATGTTAAGTCTTTAGAATAGAAACACGTGTCTGTTGTTATTTATGTGTGAAACTGTAGAGCTTTGTTAACAACGTCACGTTAAAGAGATGTGTTTGATTTATAAGGCTTTTAGGCATTACCCTTTAACATTAGTGGCCTATTTTTAAATGATTTTAATTTATTTCAGTTGAATTAGCAATGATAATGGATAGATTATATGGCGGAGTGTGCTATGCGGGCATAGACACAGATCCAGAATTAAAATATCCAAAAGGAGCTGGCAGGGTAGCTTTTAGTAATCAACAAAGTTATATAGCAGCAATTAGTGCAAGATTTGTCCAATTACAACATGGTGACATAGATAAAAGAGTAGAAGTAAAACCTTATGTTCTTGATGACCAGATGTGTGACGAATGTCAGGGACAGAGATGCGGTGGCAAATTTGCACCTTTCTTCTGTGCAAATGTCACCTGTTTACAAGTAAGTATATTTTAATTACGGTTTATTTTTGAAATGTTAGCTTTGAAATTACATGTCCGTAATGATTTCAATCATCCGACGTCTTATTTATTTTCGTTTTAAACGAAATACACCGCCAGGCTTTTTTAGGAAACCAAAATAGCTTTTCTAACAAGCAGAAGCGTGCCATGCGGAGACAAATGATTGCTGTAATAATATTTCGTCTTGATTGAATTTATTTTTATGTGGAAATCAGTAGCGCGACCAAAATTATGGAGATATAGAAAAGATCCTTTATTCATTATTAACGATTGCGAGTTCACTATTTTGTGAAACCTTTCTTCAAAACTTAAATATAAATTGTATATCGTCTTGTTTTGTAGTTCTATGTCAGGCGGCTATTGAGATTGAAAACGTATTCCACGTTTTGTTAAATTAACCCCTCTCTGGAGTTTGTGAAAACGAATAAACTCAGTTTAGAGGCCCCTTTTACCATACTAAATTCAGAGGCCACGCTATGCAGCAGATCTAGCATCGTAAGAATAGAATACATGTTGCCAAACTAAACGGTCAATGACTCCGCACACCTGAACTAAAATCTTAAGAAAGAAAGTGACCGGCAAACTTTTCAAATTTTTAAGTTAACCGACATATCAATCTAATAGAAAATTCAATAAGCAATTTGAGAATGGATGTCACAGGGCTGAATCCACTCAATCTTTTTGCCATGGCACTTTAACGGAATCCTAAACTACCACCGTCAATGCATTTAGAATTGATTGATTGAGATCAATCAGATTTTCTGTTATTATTTAGCTCTGTATAAGGAAAAATTATTCCGAAACATTGTAAGTCGCACAAAATCTAATGGTTCTAAAATGAATTCAAGATTCAACTTTTTCACAACTCTGCGCTCTTAGTAGTATGGTATAATTTACTTGTAATTTTGAATACCCATGTGTATTCCGAAAAATCAGTAGTAAAATTATCGTACCCAATACATCAATAAAATTATACATATTTACCGTACATAGTCCAATTTCTATCATTGTTTTTATAAGTAGATGCTTTGTAATGAACGCTGGGTGTTTAGACCTTGATTAAATGATTTGTTTTCGATTTCAAGTAGCCACGCATTCTTATAAGTTGTCTATTATTTCTAATATTTTGCAACAAAATGTATATATTTAGCAATAGGAAAAATGCAACAATATATTCAATATAACAATATAATTGTGACAACATGAAATAACTCTTTCTTACTTTTTATTATACAGCAGAAATTCCTACTCCTTGATGCGACAGTGGGACAGGCTTTAGAACCCCTAAGTTTGGAATTAATTATTAAAAATAAAAAATTGTATTATTGACAAAATACAATCTGTACTTGAGTGTTAATTTAAATCGAAAGGTAAATGCTAAAGTACGAGTATATGAACCGAAGTTCTGGATACACTTTGTTGGTCCAAAACCAGCAGCAAATTCGTTTCCGGAAGTCGAAATACCACGGAAGTACACCTTTCAACATGCTTTTTATTGTTTATATTTATTGTTCAATACTGATTTGACATTAATTTTTGGCCAATCGGTATATTATGTTGTTTTATATTCAATCATTGTATGATACCTACTTATTGTAAATATATTATTTTATTAAAAAACTAAACTGTTTAAGACAATTTTTATCTGGAAATTTGATAACATTAACTTAACACTTAAATTGAAACCAATATTAAAAAAAAGCAATAGAACTTGTTATTTCATATTGTCGCATATTGAGCTAAGTCAGGCTCTGCGCTTAATGCGGAAATGT
Organism: Apoderus coryli; assembly: GCA_911728435.2. Lineage (NCBI taxonomy): Eukaryota > Metazoa > Arthropoda > Insecta > Coleoptera > Attelabidae > Apoderus > Apoderus coryli. The sequence continues at coordinate 11,655,237 of OU452210.1, forward strand.
TGTGTTATAATTACATCCTGTATTTATTTCCAGTACTACTGTGAACATTGCTGGGCGACTATACACTCCAGGCCCGGTCGCGAATTCCATAAACCTTTAGTTAAAGAAGGTGCCGACAGACCTAGGGCTGTGCCGTTCCGTTGGTGTTAACGTATATGAATGGTCGTTAGTTACAGCGGTTTTGGGCTGCCCCACCAGTCTAGCTTATTACCATACTACCAATTGTGAAGGTGGCCCTGACCAACATTGCATAGGCATAATTTTTATTATCTAGTAGCAATTATACATATAATAATATAAAAATATACATGTGTAACCATTTTAACTTTCTGTAAAACCCACTGCACTATTTGCATACATCGCTGATTACGGATTACAGCTGATTTAGCGAATTTTGAAAATGATAGAAACCATCTCGGAATTTTAAATTTTAGGAATTCAATAATATTTCTAATTTTTAAATTATAGGTGGCCTGAAGTAAATTGTACAAAAAGAAGGCATTTTTTTAAAGATATTTTAAATTCTGATACGACCCGAATTAATATAGTCGTATTTTAATAAAATGCAGGTTTGATATTCAGACATATTCGAAAAATTCTATCACTAAAATATTTTAATTTAATCTATGAATAATTAATATTTCATTATGTAATAAAGGCAAATTGTGTTGCACTGCACTTATCATCAGGTCCCATTTGATATAAAATATGGACGTTTTCAAATAAAAGGTGAAATACCCTTATAGCAGAGGAACATTGAAAATACGCCCAAGCAACAAGCATATAGGAACTTCATAAAATCAGCATTTAATAAAACACCTAATATTACCAGTAGAATTATAAAAGTGTTATTGCTGTATACCATTCCCGGAAAAAAGTGTATTCAAAGTCACAGAATGGTACGTAGTTGATAGGCGATACACTCTATACATTTCTATCGATATCGTTTTTCTTTGTTTACGTTCCCTGCGATAAATTTCAAGGTGCGTCTCTAATCCAGAATCACAATGCGGCCGTTCTTAATCAGTATAGGTCCATATTTTGCGAAAAAAAAAATACATCATCAGTGTGTTACCAAAATTTCATAAGGCCCTATAATATAGCTTGTACCGCACTGGAATATATTAACCCAGCTACACTTCATTTAATTAATCTAAAATACAAATAAAAACAAAACCCCATTAAAAGGAAATACAATGAATTCTGTAACTCTATTTATTAAATAACATTTCTTCTATGTCAGGCACCATCGGCAGAAATAAACATCAAGAACTAGTTTAGTCTATTTGTCCATTCTGTAGACAACAATATAACAATTACATTGTATGTGGATTAAGTCTGTTGTTTCAATTCACCTCAAGAATCGGATAGAAAATTATAAGCAAAAATCTTAATCAGACATTTATTTAATCAATTTAATAAATTTTAATTTATAAATAATTTATACACGCAACTGAACTTTATCGGTGGGAAAATTATGTACCTATACTATCTATTACACTTTTTCTATACATTTCTATTCAATATCCTGTTTTCAAAGCTTGTCACAGCATAAAACTTTTTAAGGAACTACTTTTGCACTGGAAAAGTTAGGAATCTTTTTGAACCACATCAGAATTAATACAATACTCAGAATTCGCAACAATAGAAAAATGATTGTATATTTTCTAAATTTTTATCCAATTAATTAAAACAATTAATGCTGTTTGATCAGTCCCTAAATTCAAAGGTATAAGAGATGGCTAATTATGCAATAATAATTAGCCAACAACAAATACATGTATGCTCATAGTCCTGCAAATTTCGCGGTCTTAATGGCTGAAGGTAGAACGTATTTAGTATATTTTGTAAGTCAACATTGGTTACTCAAATATTTGTCAGCCTTTCCCAATAGTGGAATGATCAAACGGCCTTAAAAATACTTTTACTTAAATAAGTTTTGGATACAGGAATTTAATGTTACAGTATGTGATAGTGTTGTCGAACTATGAATTGTATGTTTTAGTAGACCAGATACTAAAGACTTTTTTTTTAATATATATTATACCTAAATACTTATTTATGAAATTTATATGAAAAAATGAAACTGTACCAACAATGTATGCAATAGTGTCATAGGGCATATAAGGCGCAAGGTGGTAGCTTAAAGTTAAAATTGCTCAGCAGCCGCGCAGTTACTCGTTTTAAGATGATATGGTTGTCCATTGACATTTAACCCCAAGATCAGATATTTAATCTATAATTACTTAAATTGGGGTGCTAAAATACTTTCAAACTACTTATTAAATTAATGAGTAACTATCAAGTTGAAATTAATTTAAAATTAATTAATGATAACTATACCACAAGAAAGGGATTAAAGATGAGGGGATGCGTGTTTTAGATATATAATTCCCAAAAAAAGATTTTTGGGCAAGTACTAACCACTTGTGCCTTGTATTAATTTTTATACTTCGGCCGTTTTAGAAATTAAAACTTATCCATTAATTTTTTAAATTTAATACATAAAAATAAGTTAGTAAATCTGACACGGTAAAATGTCAATGTGACGTGTATGTGTGATTAATTTAGAAATTAATTTCAGGGTATTGTAAATACTAGTCCATATGCGAGCAACTGCTGTGCGAAAAACCATGCAACCACTTAGCCCTAAGTACCTGACCGGCATTCTTTTTTCTCTGTCCTGCTAGATATACATTTTAGTCCCAATTATGCATTGCCATAAATCCTATCCTTGGTATTCATGGTTTCCAGTCTATATATAAAAAAAAAGGAAAATCCGATCACTGATAATTAATTATATTTTCCATTTACAATTTCAATTGTGTTAACATGGATGTTGTATGTAGGTGTGGTTAAATTGTTTTTGCAGCCTGCTCAGTGATGAATGTGCAAAATGATGCAAACATTTACAATCTAAATAATTTTCCTTATACACATATAAAGATTGTATTACATGCTATTTTGATATGTATAACATAGAAATATTTTCAATTTAAAAGTTATTTTACATGTTTTTCTCGTATGTACGAGTACTGCTGGTTCTCAAAATTTATTATTTCACTGTCCTCTATGATTTCCTGATACTATACAAAATACAACAGTCTACTTTCATCCCCTTCTTCCAATGAGTGAATATCTATCTGATGCATGACATAATGAACTACAAGCCCCATTAACCATTAACAATCTCCAATTCCTTAAAAAGTTTAACAAATGCGACTCTCAAGTTGAAACTTGTACATATAATATTATTGGTTTAAGGACAAAGTGCAACAATAGTTTTTGTTGTTTTAAATGCATCAGGCTAATACTAATGCCGAAGTACTTAAAATATAACAATAATAAGACATTCAAAACATCATGTCTCTTATTGTTATATTATAATTTCTTTGCCTGTAATTTTAACCTGATGAAGCAGCTAAATATTGCAAAACGTCGCTCATGAAATAAAAACAATATAGTTTCACTTTGTCCTTAAACCAAGAATATATTGGACGTCATTTTTCTGTTTGTATTCACTTTTCCATACTGTCACTAACCTGTTTATAAAAAGGAACTTATCAAAATAGCATGCAAATTAATCTTTTTTTAAAACGGATTTCATGTTTTGCATCTCTTGTATCTAAAAGCAAGGCTAGAGTGTCCCAATATCTCAAAAAATCCGTAATACTGATATTGCACAATTTAATAATATAGATGACAATGACATTTGTTAATCAGAAATATCAACATATAATATAACAAGTTCCTTTTATATAATTTTTAATAATATTTTTATAGGTTTTATATTTTTATTAATAGTTTTATATAGTGTGATTATTATTATTTTTCGTAGTTTTAATTTTTGGAAAGTTTTTATTGTTTGTGTTATAAAATAATATACTTCTTCATATTTCGTATGATAATTGCCTATAAGAAAAGTGGATCTAAGACAGAAATTTAGTTGCTCAAAAAATAATGTATAGTAATAAAGTTTCGCTACAGAGCATAAGCTCGATTAGTTTATAATTTCTTAGAAATATATGAACTATTTTTAGTGAAATCAAGCTTTCCTATAAGTTTGGGTCCACTTTATTTTATTTAATCGATGCTCTGAATGACTGGGGACTATGTAAGCCAGATTAGCATGTGCCCGTGATTCGCTTTTGCCTGTACTCCGTTGACCGCGCTCCATTTAAACAGGATGGTACTGAATTTAAAAATGGTCCAAAAAATAAATAATAAAAAATCATATTACAGGCAGGTTGAAGTTGCTCCAAAAGCTCTCAAAAAACAGAATTTACAATTGTTTTTTATTTTTTGCAGCTATCGATACAGGTTTCTTCTCTAATTTTAAAAAGGATATCACATACATAACAGTTTATGAATGTAACATAAATGTCGGAATCAAAGAATTCAAGTAGGTAATTTTCATTCTTTAAACAAATTTTTTTGGTTTTTGAAAACATATTGGCTAATTATAATGTAATAAATTTGTTTTCATTAGCAGAAAAAGCTCTATCAACCAGAGTATAGGGCAGCGGCGGCTATAGGAAGAATTAAGTTGATGGTGGTTTATAGAAACCGAAACGTATTACTATGTATCTGCCATTTTTATTTTGCAGATAAGACAAAGCTGTTTTAAAGAAAAAAATTTTGTTGTTGGAGCATTTGAAACAACTTCTGGAAAAAAATAAAGTTTCAGTGAAAAACTTAAAACTAATTTTAGTAAAATGCTTATTTTGCTCGGATTTAAATAAGAAAGAATAACGAATTAATTAAAAGTTACATTACCCATTCTTGCAAAAAGAATAAGTATTTATACGGACCAGTTTTTAAATTGCGATTACGATCCTGCAACACAATACCAGGTCCGGCTCTAGATAATTATTATTTTTAATATTAACGTGTTTTTTTATACTAATATAATCAAATTAGGAAATGATTTTTTAGAGAAAAACAACTATTCATACATAGTGCATAATATTATAAATCTGCAGCCGGTCCTGACAACGTCCTTTATTTTTTCATGTGTGATATGTCTTAAATGTATGATTAAATCAATTGCACGGATATGTATAGTATATATTTATAGTATCAGCTATTCTAAGACTTTGTATTTTTTAAATTTTGAATTTTTATACTAAACTGTTATAAAGGTAAGTAGTAGAAGGTTGGCATGTGCAATAATATTTTTCGCGTCGAGCGGGCCAGCTAGAATTGGCATCACGCGTTTTTTAAAATAGTTTTCTTACTTTATTAATTATAATAATATAATATTGTAAAGAGTGTTTGAACTCATGTTTACATTCTTTAAAAAATATATCAAAGATATCTATGTAGGCATGAATTTAATTACTCTATATCATACATATTTAATATATAATAACCCAAGTATGGACATATAAAATACTGGTGTTAAGTGTATTTTATTGAAACTAATTTTATTTTTATCGTCATTTCATTGTGCGTTCAAAAATTAAAAACTATTACTTTCAATCTAAAATATTTCATTCATTTCATATAAATTTATTGGTAATACAATATCTATGTTTCGGCATTATCGTCTTCATTGTTATTTTATTGTTTTGTTGCATGTAGTTTACATAAAAAATCAAGACGATTAGGTGAATCGAATTGAATTGAAATATATTTCCATGTTTGGGTTGTTTTATATAAAATAAACTAGGCAATTTTGTATATAGACCAAGTCAGCGATATACTAAAAATCTTTACTCATTAATTCATTAATATCAAATACACTTTTTTGTATATTCTACAGGGTACATATATTATACTAATACAAATTTGTAATATTTTTTGTAATATCATACGAAAAGCATAAAGTGAGCATGGTACTATAGGAAAGTGAAATTTTATAAGCAAACAGAATTTATCAAAGATCTGACTCGTAAAACTCTAAAATGTAGGACTACAGATGTTTTGCAATATTCATTTTTTTATTCGCCTGACTACTGAGTATACCTAGTATATTCAATAGTTTAAGTTGAGGACAGAAAAATTTTGTTTTTAAACATTAATGGCCAATTGCTTGAAAACCTATTAAAATGTGAAAATAAATTAAAAAACATTGTTTTTAAACTAATTTGGTAGGTACTTTGTTAGTTCCTAAATGGATATCTGATAAACACAATTCTTAAAATATCAAGAATAATTAAACTATAAAATCCCACTTCATATTATATAATTGATTAAATATTTACAAAGTCAAGATATCAAAATATCGATCTCTTGCCATGAAATATTGGAGCTAGGAGTCAATATTTTAAAGATTTAATGCTGGTGTCATTTGAGTTTCATGTCGCAAAGTTAAAGCATTTAATTTCAAATAATTTACCTACAATTCAGATCCAGATTTATTCCTAGACCCTTAATCATATTTAAATTATTATTGGCAGAACATTAAAAACATCATTATACATGTATTTGATAACACTTTAATTAGTAAATTCTAGAGAATAATATAATGGAGTCTAAATGTTAGTTAGATTTTAGTAATGCTGTAGTTGCAGCGTAAGGATTTAATTATATATAAACAAATTGTATTCTGTCCTCAACATAATTTATCTGAGTGAAGCGGTAAATAGGTATTTAACATATTATTTTATTGGCTGTGTACCCTGTGCGTCATCATTAATATCAATTTAAATAAATTTATTAAATAAATGTATGCAGATAGAAAAACATACCAGGCTGCTTGGATACGTAAAACCATCTCTAAAATGGTACAAATAAATAAATGATTTGTAATAATTACAAATTTATACTCTTTTTGATAAGAAACTCCCTGCCTTCGGAATTATGTAATTTATGTTAATGGGACATCTTATCGTAAAATTATTAATCATTACATATTTTTAAAAATTTGAGTGGAATGTTGTATTGTATTGTGAATGTTTGAATAAGAAAGTTTTCATATAGTTCAAAACCCACTTCAAAAATTCTTCTACTCCGGGGATTAAGAATGTTTTTCTTCCTCAGAAACTTTACCATATCTATATTTCCCAGATGTGTCAATAAATCTAAATTGTAATGCTATTTTATTTTATCTTCAATTTAATAATTCTAAAAAATCTCTGCCGAGTTAATTTAGCCCAATCTTGAACAACAAACAACTCTGTTACAGGTAAACGGATACCAGTTTTCATGTTAATTGTGAAAATATGAAAACCGGTGAATAAGGCCATTAATTATTATTTTACTATTTGAATGAGGAATGATGAAGAGTCAGGTTCAAGAATATCGTTAAATTTTAAGAAGAAGAATAATAATAACGATATGTCCCATTAGGGTAAATGATGTAATTCATACACTCCTTTTCTATACTTTTTGTACATTATTTGCTCACCATAAAGAGTTCTTAGGGAGTAAAGTATGAATACGTGAACGAAAAATTTGTATCATATACCTACTCCGTAGACCATTTGTCATTTTTATCTAATTATATAACTTTTTATCTGTTTTACGAGATTTAGAAACTGTGCACTGTCAGAGGAAAACAGTTTTTTGTTTCTTCAAATAAAAAATCAACTGATTAGTGCATATTTTTAATATTTAAGCCATGTATTTATTGGAACCTTAAAGTTATATATTTTTTACTTTTTATAACTGTTTTTGGAAAGTGCTTTTTTAGTTGTTAACTCTGTTTTAGATCGTGAATGAAGGACCATAAATGAGACATTTAAAATGACTGCAGCCAGTTAAGCGTTGTACAGTCTGGTCAAAATTTAATTGCTTATACTACTTTCAGAGGCCTCTTCTTTCTGCATATAACAAACATAACAGCTTCTACAAGGAGTCAAAATAATAAAATGTGATAAATATAGCCACTGATACCAAAAATTAATTGTGCATATATACCTAGTAAATAGGTACAAGGATTAAATTTACCAAAGATTCACCAATAATTTAGTTAATTATTATAATAACGTCAGATGATTTTAGGCATAGACGATCCTCAAACTTAATTAAATTTCTGTTCTATTTATAATTATATATACTTGTTTTGATAGTAGTTTTAGTTATAGTAGTCATGATGAATATAATTTTTTAATAATTAAATAATCATCGCTCCTCTCGAAGATGGATTACTTTCTTGAAATCTGATTTTTTTTTCTCCTTGGAGTTTAACTATTTGAAATTATAGTTGACTGCAAATAGTAAATAATAATATCTTACAATAGTATGATATCGTTTTTTAACTGAACTTATGCACACATTCCCAATGTTGTTAACCGTTGATTTAAAATTTATTTTCATGTAGATATTTGTATCTCAAGTCCAAATCTTCTCACATAATATTTTAGCTTCTTCATGATGAAGATATATTTTCAAATAGCAATTAAATTTTGGCCAAGCAGTATCTAAATTGGTACCGATTCTAAGGACACCAATTTCACATTGTAGTTTAGTTTAGTTACCATTAGTGCAATATGTCGGGCTGTGTTTTAAAATGGATGGGTGGCCCGATTAGGGATAGTCAATTGTTTCAGATATTCTATTGTTGGTCTGTTGGTTTAATCGATTTTTGTACGTTTTAACCAACGGCTCTTTGACTAGCACCAAAGTAGACTTTTATTATTGTATTATTTTTTTTATTGTAATATTTGTATTTTACAAAATATTTAAATTGTTTTTATAATTATTTTATACACTTTTATATGTTTGTTAGTCGATTTTGTGGTAAGTTTGTGAAACTTCTTGGGATAGAAGCTCCCTTATTTACTATTTTGTTGGATATCAGACTTTTATGTTTTTTATAAATATTATATAAAATGTCAATTTTGTGTTTATTTGATAAACTGCTGTTAAACTTCAAATGACGTGTTATTTCCATCCAGGCCAACACAATTCCAATAACCAAAATATTCCTAAACATACTCTTAATTTTTAAATCTCCCTAGTAGAATGTGGGATACGTTGCAATGACTTAGTTTATACGCTTAACAAAACTTGAAAAATCTTTCTCAAATATATGAAGATTAATCCGAACTTCAACAAACTGGAGAATATACAGTTCAGGAAAGATTTTGCTGGATAATGGCAGAGAAAAAGAAGTTGAACTTCCAAGTATTTAATATGGAATGACTCTGTGCGGATGACAAGCCTCTGAAGGACAATTGATCCAAGTGAAAGTAACTATATGGGAGTAATCAGAACATTTGCCTCATTCCTGTTTCTGTTTCTTTATTTATCAAAAACAGATACGGCCAAATAAACCGAGTTACACTGTTTTGTTTAACGTAATATAATCTAAATGCTAAACCAAAACAAAACTAACTAAAAAGTGCACATCAGCAATCACACGACCCAATGGCATAGTGTCCACGACGATTGGAGACTCCAGCACTGCTGCAATCTGTTGCTGGGGCGTCGATCACTCACTCACGATCAAACTAAACGCATGGGAAATGCTCAGCAAAAAGATTTACCAATTCAGAGCCGATAGCTAGGTAGGTATTCGTTGGTAGATCCAGAACATTTCCGCAGGAAACACGTTACTCACTTTGGTTTTTGATCATATTGGCGCGATCTTATTTGAAATTTTACTTCACTCTCAGAATGAACGCCAGGGTCGCCAGGCATGTGTCTAGAGAAGCCAGCTATATTGCTCCATCCGCCGTGCGCCCTACATTGTTACTTGTCCCTGTGGCGGGCGTGTCTGTAGTAAAGGATTCTATGCATGCCATAAAACACAAGGTCCCTCTATTGGTGAGATGGAAAACACAGCATTTACTTCTCAGGGACTTTTCAAAACTCAATCGATAAAATTTGGTGTTGCTACGTTTATAAAATAACATATGACATCTAGTGATGTTACATGAAACTATATGTCTCTAAATAGAGAAATCTACGTAAATATGATCATTTTAAATTAAAATATTATTACGGTTTTTGCTATTGAATGATTTATAATTATTAATTTTTAGTAACCTGGATCAATTAATTATGGTGACTAAATTTTTAATTTATTATGATTTTTTGAAAATAGTAAATTTTTAAGGTTGGTACAACTGATTTAACATGATGTGTAAATGGCGTCACCGCCATTTTGATAAAACCTAAATATCCCTAAATAACAAGTAAGTGAGTGACCGTAAAACAAATTTTGCAGGCAAACAGGCAAAGCATGATTCTAGTGTTTAGTGAATGAAAAAATATATACTTCTTGTGTTTAAGTGGTGCATAAAGAATTTATAAAACCCGACAACAGTTCTGTTTTAGTGTTACATAACATACTTTTGACAGTTTTGTATAATATTGTCTTGTGACCATATAAAACAAGAGACCATGCTTTCATAAAACCAACATGGTTACACTCCATATTGTTCTGTACAATATAAATAGGAATTAAACGCTGATTCTTGCATTTAGGACAGTAGTGAAGGTAATAATATGGATACTCTCGTTCCTCCAATACCAAATAATCCCCAGCAGGGCGATGACAATAAACAAGAAGCTGGTGCTTCTTATGCACATGCAGTTTCAAATTTCAAACAAACCAGTGATAAAGAAAACATCAGTAAAGTCCCAGCCGAAGCTTCGCAAAATATACCGGTAGAGAATTCTAAACCGCCTGAAACTGAATCAGCTGATGATGATGCATCGTTCACTCCTGTAGTAAGTCATAGCAGAAAAGAAAGGAAAAACGAAAAAAAGAAGCACAAGCCAATGTTCAACGGTGCTATAGATAAACATGAAAAGCATCATGATAAAAAAGAAGTACATTTTTCAAAAGAGAAACGTGAGGATAATGCTTCGGCAATTCCACCCAAAGACACTGCCGAGATAACACAGACTGACGTCAAAAAAGTCTTTGTTGCTGCCCCTTTACCCAAAGTTAACCCATGGCAAGTCAAAAATGTTACCAAAAAGCCTCCAAATCCACCTAATCCAAATGTGACTGAAAACAAAAGGGTATTACAACCTAAAAAACAGGATATCGTTCTCAACGATCAAAGTACGGGAATAGTTAAGGCTGCAAAAGACAAAAAGAGATATAACCACAAGGTAATATTTTTTCTCAGTATCAATTCATTAGTTCTAAATTTAAAATTTGCTCCCAAATGTAGAAATTATTATTTGCCGTGAGATAATATATTATACAATTACAATCCGGTGTTCATTGTTTTTTATATGTACTTATTTGTTCCTTATTAATTTATCGCGCATTATCGTTTTGATACAATGTACTGATATACTTGAAAAAATATGTCCACAGAAAGAAACATGACGTTTTTTATTCGTTCAGTAACAATAATTATTATCAAAAAAATTGTTTTAATCAGTTAATTATCCATTAATGACAATTTAAATTAATAAGCAGAACTTAGCTTTTTTATTATTTATTATTAATTTTAAAATGTGTGATAATGCTAATCTTATTTGTCCCTGACCGTTGATGTGGACAAAAATACGTTATAATATTTTCCCTGTTTTTAATATTAATTTACTGAACTCTTCTAGGATGGATTAAGATTTTAAATATAATCGCTTAAGTACTTAGGTTTTAATAAACCTTACTTTGTTTGTTTCATGGATTATTTACAGTAACAAAAGTTTCCAATAAAGCCAAGGTAGGTAACTTGCTACCAAAAACCTTTTTACTAAGGTCACGTTTTCGGGACTAAAGATCCTTTTGTTAGTAGTAGTAGTAAATAAAAGAATTTCAAGTCCTTTCATCAATAAAAAAAAAAAACCCTAATACCTACCTAAAGAAAGTTTTGGGATTTTGATGTTATACCTATAATATATTGGACTTTGTTATTTACTTCAGTACCTAGGTATAACATATTTTTATCTCCAACTACGTTGGCACAGAAATTAATTTGGTAATACCTTGTTAGAAACATCTTCCTACAACTAGTGTAAAAATTATTAAGTCACTTTTTATTTTTGGATCAAAGAATTTGAAAAAAAAAAACGTGTTAGTTGAAAACACCCTGTTATTTAAACAATGTAGGGTAGGAACAGATAGGTGCATACGTATATTGTAAAAACAAGTTTATTCATTGTTACAACATTTTATGTAAATTATATTCACCTTTTTAAATTAATTTATGCATAATAATAATGAACTTTTTAAGCTATTTCAAATAACAAAATCTGAATTTTTATCTGAACAATTATTATGCCAATAGCCTTGATTTTTCTAATAATGCTTGTCCCGATATAGATAGGTGTATAGAAAGTTCGATATTAATCTAGTAGTAGCTGATATTCTTGTTAATAACGGTCTATTTGTGATATAATATTTAAGCATTTCTATTACATATCTATACATTATATTAAATATATTTTATCGTATTATTTTCCAAAAAGTAAAACAATGGAAATTAAATCGCATATTAATATTAAATCAATATTATAGGTGCTGCAACATGTTATCTGAACACTTCTTTTATACCTACGTAACTGGAGTTTACCATTCAAACCTTTATACAAAGCGCGTTATAGAATTTTATTTTTTCTCGGTTAAGGTTTGAACATTTTACTTTTTGTCTATGCTGAAGCTATTACTTTCTTAATGCTTCATGTGCCTCAAAAAACTAATAATGTGTTATGCAGAAGATGCTATAATAAATGAATATAATAAACACGGTGTTTAAATAAGAAGGACCATGGGAAATGTTGTAAACTATTCCAACTTATATATCTAAAAAAGGATTCATAATTTTGCGTCAGACATATTTTCGGGATTTCCTGGTATCTAATAATTATTGTTATTAATACATGTACACTTTTGCCAATCGCTGTATTATTACGTCTACACCATTTAGCTATTTTGACCGTAACGTAAGCTTGTGTGATAACAATACATATCACACTGTAAAAGTTTGTCGTGCGCATTAAATAGTATTTCTGTTATTTTTATCTTGTATACTAGTTTGCAATTCATTAATAATAAACGAATTAACAACAAAGTAATAAATGGTTTTAGTTTGGAATTTCCTAAAAATATGGTATGTAAATTTGTGAATTTATTGAATTGTTTATTATACCATATTTATTGTATGTATATGGGATAAAAAAACAGCAAAATAAAATGGGCCACGTATGAATTATATTATATCTGTGGATAATAATATTGTATAATCTATTTATTAGTTACTACATGTTATTCATTTAGCCAATGTTTTGTGTATCATTTCAAATAAATATGTTATTTTGAGATGGTTTCTTGGCTCTGATCGCGTCTAAATAATAGTATTTGTTTTGATAAATTAAGCTCGAGGCGCCAAGTTATTCACTGGTTCAAAAATATAATGTGGCTAAATTTAATTCCTAACACATTTTACGTTTTAATTATTTAAATAAATTGATTTCTTTTATTATTTGTTTCAGGCTAGTGATTTTAGTGATATTTGTGACTGGCCAACACTAGGCGGTCTTACTGAGGTATGTTACTTATATAAATTTTATTACAATTTAGAAATAAATCAGTTTTGAGCTAATATTTACAAGGTTTCAATGTTACATTTTACGATACAATAAATAATGTTCTGCGTGCATGTTTTCTAAATAATTACTTTTTATAGGCTTCAACAACACAACTCGATGATAATAAAAAGGTAAATATAATTATTATTTTGCTTGTTAATGTAACAAATACATTGTTCGGCTAACAAGAAACTTGGAAACTTGACGAAATAACTAGTTAATTAGGATTATCGCCACACACGTTTTGTTGCGCATTAGTATCGCAATATTAACCTAAGAATCCTTATATGATGCTAATTTACTAATTATTGCTTTAATATACTGATTCATTATAAGATTGCAGCAAAAAACAATATATTATATCTCATACCACATTAGTTTTTTTAGTTTTTAACAATTGCAATTAAAATGTGTAGTATCAAACTACTCACATTTGATTTTTGAATCATGCATTTTAGGGTATTTATTTACCTAGGCCGATTGATATGCAAGCAGCATAATAACTATAGCTGTTACCGTATAATATAAAGTTTTTTTAATTGCTAAATTCATAAACAAGCTTAACTTTGAAACAATTTCTGTCATGACTTGCTCGACTTTGAATGTCTTATTTTAAAGATTTTTCACATAATCCTAGCGTTAACATTACTTAACTCATTACATCATAAGGTTTAGAGTTGCTGCCCACAGGGTGCGGTTCTTCCCTGCTCACACAATCATCATCTATGGAAACAATGGACTATGAATTCACAATGTCTATCATTCTACCTCAATATACCTGCCTATAAACTATTTTGGCTGATTCTGCTTGACCCAAATATGTTTCATATACTTTTAAGACTTTTCTTAGGTTATTTAACTATATATATTTAAACTAACAACTTATATTTTAGCAGAAAGTATCCCATAGTCCTGCTGCCTCAGTATCCGGCCATACATCTTCAACTCTTCTCGAAAAACCAGAACTGATAAAAGAAAGTCACGAGGAAAACAGTGAAGAAGCACAACAGCAACAACCCGCCGAAGACAAGAAGAAACCAGCTAAACACAAATGGGTACCACTGGATATTGATTTGACGAAAACAAATAAACATGAACGAAGACGACATGAAAGATCTAGTGATGTACACTCAACAGTTAGTGATGGCGATAGAGACTGGCGCGCTGAAAGTATGAATGGTCATCATGGACATCGATATCATCGTCCAGCGTCTGCGGCACCGAGAGGCAGAGGTAGAACGCGCGGAGGACGGCGAGTGCCTTTTGGAAGACCGAATAATCGTATGCCTAATGATTCAGAGTTTCACGATTATCCCAGTGATTATACACCGGTAAATATTATAATATTTAGTCAATTTCAAAAGAAGTTTTTGTCATTTCAATTGACGTAATGTAAATCACCTATCATACTCATCACATCACCATACTATGTTTACAAAATACGGTTCGCGATTGTAGGGTGTACTTCCTGGAAATTTTTTAATACAGAATATTAATAGGAACGCTTATGTTTCGAAATGTAAACTTTTGTTTTTTCAAACACGTATTGAGCTGAAAATATTTTAGGTTGGAAAAGAGCTAATTTCCCGGGGAGAAGTAATTATTATTATCAAAATCCTTTACATAAAACACAAGTCTTCTATGCAGAAGAAACTTCGTTCAGCCCAACTCCACGCGGATTGGCTCTCACTTTACAAAAAGTGCACATGAAATCGGTTATTTTGAAAATATGCCACACGCTAAAAAGCCCAATGAAGTGAACCTTGAGGTTACTGACTGGGTTAGGGAAAGATCATTATGCTTTTAATTACTACTATATTAAGTGACCTTGGATTGAGATCAAAGGCATGGAAAATCGAGGATTGCATAATATGAAAAAATAGAAAAACTTACATTATATTCATATATGTGCTCTGGTATTTGGTAACTTCAATAATGTCCATAATCTGAAAATAAAAGACAGATCAAAACATCAGTAAAACTTTTTAATTATTTTGTTCTCGTTATATTTGAGTGAAATAATTTGCAAATTTATTTTTAGCTTCCAAAGTATGGTGGGTCACTAGATGGGCAAAACTTTGTAGTTCCTTATATGGGTACCTACTACTTTAATAGTAACAATTACTTAAATCTTGATGGACCTACTCTTAAAGAATATATACGAAACCAAATGTAAGTATATTTAAGTCATTTGCTACTCGCAAAAATATTTTTCTAACGGCTTTGCTTTAAATGATATTTTTTAGTATCCTCAGGAGATAAACCTGATATTTCCTGTCTGTACTTTATTAATTTCGTTAAGAAACTTAGATAATTTGGACATTCCAATGTTTTAAATCGACATTTAAAGTATTTGAGAGTACATTATTATGTGTTATTATTTATATATAGATAAAAGTAAGAGTGATCCTTGAATGTCAATAGTACTACACAATTAAACATCCAGAAAAACAAGTTTTCGCCCTCACCGGTAGAAGTTTTGCTGTGTTGGTCAAACGTAGCTTAGCTCCTTCCGTTTTCAACGAGCCCAAGAACGCGTCAGTTTGACGAAAACCGTGGCACTAACAACGTATGTCGTTAGGATCTGTGGCCAAGTGTGAAATTCGTAGCGTCAGCCATTATCTTGTTATGGAGGGAAAATATCCGTGTGAAGTTTTTAACGAGATCAACTCGGTTTATGGCGAATGAGTTATGAATTGCACTGTACGATAAACAACGGAGTTGAAGACCGTCGATTTTGACTGATTTGCATGGTGAAAAAACGCCTATGAGAAGTAGCGGGTAAAGGAGATGACGCCATAGTTATTTGACCAAGGCATACAAAATTTGATTCGTCACTACGTGCATTTTGGCATGGCATGGAAAAATAATTCACATGTGTTGGAACTACAAAAATCTAGTCCACTTAATTTCTGGGCGTGCCTCGTATTTTCTCAAGTTATTTATAGTAACAGTTAGTTTAGCCACGCCGCTGCAAATTTCTCTGGAGAACTTGAGAGAACAATCAGCTACAACTCTTAGACTTATTTCAAGTTATTGAGACCCACAAACATGTATAAAGAGGTACATTATATATTTATTTATTTATTATATTTGTTTCAGTGAATACTACTTCAGTGATGATAATTTAAACCGGGACTTTTTCTTGAGAAGAAAAATGGATCCTGAAGGTTACTTGCCAGTAACTCTAATAGCTTCATTCCACAGAGTGCAAGCTTTGACAAATAACATTGCACTTATTGTTGATGCTATTAGTAGTTCCGAGAAAATTGAACTATCTGCAGGATTCAAAGTAAGAGCGAAGCAAGATCCTACTAAGTGGCCAATTCTTGATAAAAATGGAAACAAAGAAGAGGAAGTTATTTCAAAGTTAGTACCACCACCGCCTGTACCAAGAACTTTACCACTACAACATTTAGAAAATCTGAATCCAAATGTGGCAGAATTTATACCAGGTAAAAAAAGTTTCTATAAATCTCATGTTAGCTAGGCAAATGTATTATGTTGTTTATTAATTTTCGTATGTTTCATTAGTTGCGGGAACTCAGAAAAACGGTACCATAAGCAAAAATTCTATTAGGAACGGCGATATAAGACAAGAAAAATCTGATAACGAATATTGTGATGAAAACGAACGACTGAATCAAAATGACGACGAGAAATGGTTGGAAGTCAAAAGACGAACTAAGGAAAATAAAGGTCTTAAGAAAGAAGCTAAGTCGAAACACTATGAACGAGAAGAATTGGAGTTTCATTTTGATGAAGAATTGGAAAATATGCCACAGGGCAGACAAAATACGTTTTCGAATGACTGGTAATTTATACAAATATGTTTTTAAACATTTATTAGATATCCTTCATTTTTTTCAATCAAAACAATAAAATATTTATATCTAGGATGGAAGACGAATCGGATGAGTTGAGCGACCGCGATGTAAATAAACTATTAATCGTTATGCAAGCACCATCCACACGTCCACCTAAGCACGAAGGTTACGACAGGACAGGTGATTGGACAACTAGGGTAAAGATAACTCAAGATTTAGAACAAGCTATTAACGACGGCTTATCTTACTATGAAGACGATCTTTGGAATAATTATGACCATGTAAGGAATCGATTTAAACCACTTGCATTATAAAAAAATAAATGACCTTAATTTACTTTTCTAGGATCGATCGTCCGTTGGAAGTTACAAAACCGTTAATGTCATTAGTCGAGAAGATTTCGAAAAAATTGCGCCTCCTAAACCTAGGAAACAGAACCCTGAAGTACCCCCACCACCGCCTCCAATGGTAACTTATACTATATTTCTACGCGTAGATTAAATTAAAATTTGAGCATTTTAGGTTGACAGTCCGCCTCAAGCTATTGCATCAACAAGTCATGAACCACCAAAGACTCCTGGTCACAGAAATGTGCCTAGATTTTATGCTGTTGTTAAAGATGAACGTCCGGATCCACATACACCAAGAAAACGGAAAACGAGACATTCAAGTAATCCGCCAGTTGAACAACATGTGGGTTGGATAATGGATGTCAGGGAACATCGTATGCGTACTACTTCTACTGGGTAAGAGTATAGCACAATGTTGTGTTGAACGTTATTGCCACAGTGGAATTATTATAGTTTTCGAACTAGCGTATAAAATCATTCATTTTATATCCTTCTAGCGTAAAATTTGATTGGTGCACATTGGCGTTTCATGATAAATTTTCCTTATATATAAATATAAATGTTGTTTAGGTAGTTGGTACGATATCATAATGATATAGCAGCACTCATAAATTTCTCAGATATTGGACTCTGTTTAGTTGTCGGACTGATTTCTTCCTTGCTTCATTTGCGAGATATTTTTTTAGTTTGGTTTGATACGTTCGAAATAAATCTAATCTAAACTAGCTAGAGCATAGCTCTTGTATATTTTGTCAGTATTTTGGACGTTCTAACAAAATAGTAGTTAAAAATATATAAGAATGGACAATTCCAGATCAATCAAACAAAGATAAATAATCTTAACAAAATTTATATATGGTGTTAAATCCGTCACAATATTTAAATGTTGAAAGTTAGCTATAGCTAACATAAAAAAGCCCAATAACAGCCAGAAAAACAAACGGCTTTTTTAAATTTGTACCTGTCTTTTAGGTTCTGTTGCAAGAGAACTAATCTCAATGTTGTATATTGAATCATTTAACTGAATATATTTATTTATTTGCAGAAGTAGTGTTGCAGCTAGTCCCAATGAAGGTTACCTAGGAACTAGTTATGGAAGTGTACCGCAGGCGTTGCCCTCATTTCATCATCCTTCACATGCACTACTTAAAGATAATAACTTTACACAACAAGCGTATCACAAATTTAGGCAACGGTGTTTAAGAGGTGAATTTCTTTTATTTACTCACAAAGTTACTTTATAAAAACTGGCACATTAGGTTAGTTCTTTAAAATCTCGTTAGCAGACCATTTATTTGTGTCCCATTACATTTATTGAAACCGCCCCATTATATTTTAATTATATTTATTTTATGTATACATATTTCAGAGCGCAAGAGGTTCGGAATTGGACAGTCCAATGAGATGAATACATTATTCCGGTTTTGGTCATTCTTCTTACGTGAGAACTTCAATCGTTCGATGTATCACGAATTTAAAACTTTAGCGCTGGAAGATGCTGAAGTTGGTTATCGGTATGGCCTTGAATGTTTATTCCGATTCTATTCATACGGGTTAGAAAGTAAATTCCGGCCACATTTATATGATGATTTTCAAGAAGAGACCATTAAAGACTACGAAATTGGACAGCTATATGGTTTAGAGAAATTTTGGGCGTTCCTGAAATACTATAAATATGGCGATCATCTTACTGTGAAAGATACTTTGAAAAAGTATCTATCTAATTTTAAAACGATTAATGATTTCAGAGTAGTTGAGGTAAGTTATTCAAATCTAATTGTGTGAGTTTTAGCAAAATAAAACGTGCTTCTATCAAGAATAAATACTATAAGTATTAACGTAAAAATTGACAACAAAATTTGGTCAGATTTTTTAAAACTTTAACGTTTGTAATTTTAATTTAATTCTATGATTTCGACAGAAAAATATCCAAATTATGTTAATTTTATAGCCACGAATTAATGAGATCCTCCAAAACAATGAACGAAATCATCGTCAAAAAACTAGAAGTCGCACACTCTCGGAGAGCCAAATTGCTGCGGGTCCTAGCACCTCAAGAGATGACCAAAAACGTGGTCCCAATTCTAATCAAAAGTATGTACATCATAATTGAATACGTTTGGCTATATTGCTAAATTAAATTAACTTTTGAATGTTTTAGGGCTGAAAATTTACATAACCATCCCCAACCAGGTACCAGCGCTCCAGCGGGAACTGGATTTAAATATGCTCGATCCCGCACTCAATCGTTTGGTTCCGGCCGCGTAAAAAATACTGGACAACGTAATCGTACTGACTCATGGAGACAAAAAGAACCCGCCGCTACTGGTAAACATTTGTTGTGTTTTATAAGGGTTAAAAAAACATAAGACATTAAAAAATATTGAAGCTCTCAAGTAATTTGGTATTAGGTCTATTATAATTTTGCAACATCTGAGCATCTAATAATACGAAAAGTGGTTTTTGAGGTGGAAAATTATAAATTGGAAACGCTGTTTTCTTGGTTGTTCATCATGTATGGACTCACGCCGGAGAACGGCTGTAAATGGATAATACGTGAATTTTATGGTCCTCACGATTCAAACATTAATGCGATAAAATTATCTTAATAAAGCCCATTTCATGGATATTAAAAAACATTTTTCTGTTTGTACTAATTTAAAGTTCTCTGCCTCTAAAAAGCACCCATTATAAATTCGATTCTAAAAGTTTGTTTTATTTAATTTTAGGTAAACCTGACAAATCCAACGAGTAAGAAGCAATGTGTTCATATTATTTTCTGAATGGAGAAATTCGTTGTGTTTTCACAACAGAAATTAGACCTTTGGTTTAAAATCAAAAATATTTGTTCATTCTGCAG
This sequence comes from Apoderus coryli, assembly GCA_911728435.2. Taxonomy (NCBI): domain Eukaryota; kingdom Metazoa; phylum Arthropoda; class Insecta; order Coleoptera; family Attelabidae; genus Apoderus; species Apoderus coryli. The sequence continues at coordinate 11,675,717 of OU452210.1, forward strand.
GTACAATTTGTCTTTTTCATAACATGAGTAGATGAGATATATAAATAATGTAAAAAATCGGTAGCTGCAGTTTTATAATATATCTGGTGCCATTGCGATATATAAAGTTTCATATTTTTCTAGCACTTATATGCAGATTAAACGGAAATAACGTATTTTATTTTTATCTGTAATGGTTTCGTTTTAAAAACCGTATCGTTTGTTTGTTTTTTTTTTTTTTTGCTTCACTATGTATATGTTAGTTACAATATTATATTATTTTCTATTATGTTTGATAGTTCTATTGTATATAAGAAGCTCACTATCATCAATACTCGCATATAAATAAAGAAAAGGGTTTATGTTAAATTTATAACATCCCTAAAATAATTTTATTTTTTTAAAAAATTATTAGTCTCGTGAATCGTGTGATAAATTGGCACTTTGTTCCAGCTTAATTATTTTTTTATTCTTATTTGTTTTTTTTTACTCTAGCATCTTCCATCTACATAAAGTCAGATAATTAAATTGTGACTCCGAAATTTAGGTTTATTTCTATCAGCCTGTGGTTACTACTACTAAACTCGTACATACAGATTAGAAGTTTTACATTCTGCAAAAATCAAATACCACAAAATTCATAATGAACTGTAATATAAAATGTGGCCGGTCAGGTCTTATAAATTTTTTTCTTCCTCTACTATAATACCTGAATTAGAAACATTGACCGATGAGGATAGACGTAACTTTCTTAATGCTTAAAAGTCAGTGCATATTGACAATACAAATTCATTGCGTTGCATAGCATACTTAATTTATATTTGCCCGTTTAAAAGTTTTCTTCAAAGTCATTTTGTAACATTACGAAATTTAAAATGACCTTTCGTTGTAAATCTTTAAATATAAATTTAGCTTTAGTCTTCTGACACACAGTAATAATTGCTTTACTTCTTATCCGGTCATATATATATTCACGCATGTGTGAGAAATACCTTGTATAGCATGATTTCAAAAACGCATAATATACATTCCTGGACACTATGAGTGTTAAATGGTTGGTGTTCGGTTTTCACGGCGATCTACTTAGTAACTGTAGTTTATCTGGTTGTTAGGCCGTCCTCTTGTAGGATTTCATCTCAACGTTTCACCAATACCAGTAGTTGTCATCTTCTGGAGTGACGGGGAAACGTCGAAAAGAAATTACACAAGAAAACGGCCTAGCAACTCCACTAACTACATTTTTCAACTGTCTTTCATTTTAGTGTTTGATTCATATCAATATTCTTATTGTGAATAGTAAACTTGTTTTAGGGCTAATAGAACTTTTGTCTTGGAGTGTAGCATTCATGTTTAAGACTGAACAACTTTGTATATTATTTAGGAGCTCTCTTACAAATTGCCAATAATACATACACAGACTTTACAACTTAGTTTGGATCAAAACAAAATAATGTTGGGATATTATAGAATTAGCCACAAAAAAATGTCATAAAATGTTTGTAAGGGATGTTGCAAATTTTGCATCACCTTTTGGCATACAGGCTGTTTTTTTTGCTTTGGCATCGTTACATTTAGTCATAATATATCATAATTACTTTTAATTTTTAGAATATACTGATAGATGTAAGTGTTATTTTTTAATAATTATAATTTCTGGAGTGTAGTGAGCAAACTATTGTAGCACATATTTTATGAGATATAGTAAATATGGGTAACTTTTGAATTTGTAATTATTAATGCTTGGTTTTAATTTATGTTTTTAATAATGATAAATAATATACGAATGAGGGTGAAAACAAATTCAAAAAGCAAGGAGTTTAATATTTCCAAACAATATTTAAAAAAAGTTTATAGTTTTAATGTGTTTGTTTATATAGTTATATAGCATTTCTTAATATATAATAATTTACAATTATTATTTGTATTTCTATAAGAGTGTGCTAGCTATGTAAGTATTTATAAAATATAACAAAAAAAAACATAATTTTTGTCTATCGATATTACCAAGGTGCATACGAATGAAAACAGTTAATTCTTATTGTAGGATGAGAAAATAATATGCTTGAGATACAGAATTCCAACAACATAAAAATTGTAATTCATTTTTGTGGGACCTAATGATGTAAAGAAATAGGGCATTTGTTGTATTTTAGATATATTGAAATCCGTTTCCTCGGAAGAACTTAATCAAAACTATTCAAATCTTTATGTAATCACACATGTTTCGGAACGTGTACCTTCCATCTTCATGTGTTTTAATAAAAATAGTAACGTAAGTTTCTTATACAGTGATAAACTAATTTTAGGTTTGATTGAAACTCACTCCATATAATTTTTATTTTTACTATATTATACGTATAGTTGAATAATTGTAAATGTGAAGCTGTTTATATATTTTTACTGTTAATTAATTAGTATATCTTACAGTTATACCATAGCTACGCTTTTTTAATTGGAAGCCCGTATTGCGGCTAACCCAATCCATGTGCGGTTATTCGCGCGACGATAGATTTTTAATATTGTTTACATAGAAATTACGTCAGATTCTAATGCCGGTCCTAATTATTGATCACCAAAATAGCCATTGACATCAAATCAAGTCTCTTGGTGGTTGAATCGAAACTACGTTTAAAAATTATATGGCTTCTAGAACTCACCTGTTTTCATACCTATCACCGACCCTCTTGGGGCAATTGTAATTTGAAATTTAATCGTTAGACGAAAATTTAATAAAAAATGTGATATAAAGGGTTTTAGTAGATTGCTCAACTCCTTGCATTTACGTGTATGTAAAATAGATTGTAAGTAAATTAGTTTTTAAAGTGTGGTTGCGACTTGTCTTCCAGTTACACTCAAAAAAAATAATAAAAGTCCAAAAAGCCCAGTATATTTCTTTTTATTTTATACCTCTAAAATGTCAAAATAAGAGAGTTATTGGATATAATTAACCACATAGAGCCAACTAGATAAATATATATAAGAATAATTGAATTTTGTGGAGCTGACGTCGTTTGATTTATTTATTAATATAAGTATATAGAATTTAGATTTTATCCACGTTTGATTGGATATCAGATATTAGTTTTAATAAGAAAAAATGCTGAGAAAAGTTGCATAAGTCATGAAAAAAAAAATGTATCTGCTCAACTAAGGTTTTTATTAAACGGAGAAATATGGAAAAATATTACAATAAATTTAAAGAGAACGAAACACTAAATCCAACTGGCACTAGGCAAATTCTTATATACTTTTAAATATGACATAAAGCCTTATGGCGGTTTGAGGATCCGAAACAGTGTGTCCTTTATTGATGTCTATTATACAAATACATTGAAGGGGATACTTAATCTTATAGAAAAGATATATAATGTTTAAAAATACCTTCGCAAACAAAGTTGTTAGCTGAACTAGCCGTGATAAATAAGTTTAACAAATTTACCCACAGGTTTAATATGTTCTGAACAAGAATTAAGATAGGTTGATAATTGATGATTCGAAATTAATTTGGTGGAGAGAAACTTTAATTTGACCCTATAATTATCTAACACCATTTAGAAAAAAATTTGTATTTCTTAATAAAAAAAAGTCTGTCTAGTCTAGAAATGTGACTACTTTAAAAATGTTGGTAGTATTTGTAAATTATTGTTCAAATTATCAATGTATACATATTTGATTAAGATATAGATTGAAAATGTAAAAAAAAAATTAATAATTGAAGAAGGTTGAAATTATATCGCCTTGAATCGAGATACGTTTGAAATAATAATAAATGTTCAATAACTCTCTTAATATATAAGTTCTTCTCTATAGTATCACTTTTCTTTTAAACAATGCTATATACATATTGTTATTATTATATGAGAAATATTAGCTGGATGTAATTCAACGGTAAATGTAAATTTTATATAACTAGCTAGGTTTACACGAAAAGTTATTTATGTAGATAATCGCGGCTTTATTAACCACTGACTCCCAATAGTTTATTAAGAAGCAGTACCTTTCGCATGGCGATGGTAACTCAGTCACGGTAGAAATTGACGTGATTTTTGTAAATGTTTTTATTTTTTTAATTACTTTAATAGTTATTACACTGGTTTAAGTTTTATGTTGAACAGTTTTTAAATTTCAATAATTAAAATTTCATTTATAAAAAGCCAGATATTTGTTTTCTTTTGCTTAGACGCAGTCCTGTGCCCATTAGGGGAAAAACATGCTAATTATTTAAGGTCAATAAAAATTAACTATAATTCTGATTATTTAAAAAATCATTTTATCCAGTTCTGAGATAGGGAACACTGAGGAGAAAATAGACACTCTTGCCGTTAAAATTTCTAAAGGGCGCATTTTGGGTGTTCAAACGAGTTACAGTTAATATACTTGCCTAGGCATTAGGAAATATTACCAATATTGATTATCAGCTTATTCAACCGCAATTGTTTCTTCATCAGATGATTCGTCTTGAAACACCTTCCTTTTGGCTTCGCGTTTTTTCTTAGCAGTTATTTTCTAGGTGGGGTGACCATGTTTGTTTGCTTGTCATTCCGTGGGGTGTCGTGAAGTGAGAGTTTTGATGTAGAGGCATTTAATGTTAACCCAGTATTGTCCGACACTAGATTCACAAGCATCTTGAACAAATAAACACAAAAAGCCCTCAGCAAACACGCTGCGATCAAACGGAACAATCCCTGTATAATCAGACTTTATGTTTACAGGGTTGCTGCTCGATCCCATGACTGCAAGCACATAAGTGGAAGATCATAAAATGTCTCTCCCGGGTGGGACAACATCCAGGCATCTGCAGCTTCCATGTATTTATTATTATTATAACTTTATTATCAGTAGAACAATTGACATTTTTAAGAAATGACTTTTTATAATTCCTTTCATCATTCTGACTGGATCAAACCGATGACGAGGAAAATCCAAACGGGGGGCAGGGCGTTGCATTTTGCTTGGGTGGCCACAATATTTAAATTATCCATAGTATCCCCGTGTCCACAGTGTCCCCTACAATAAAACCGCTTTTGAGGCTATCTCGGACGCCCCCCGAGGTATGGAGACTAGTCGTAATAGCACATCCTGTTTACGCCTATGGTCCCGTGCTTAGTTTATTTCACCACTCACAATAAAATTGGTTACATTCTATTATTTTTTTTCTTAATATAAATCTGATTTCCAAAATTAACTTGGGCATGCATGTCAAGATTTCATAATATATTTTCTCAATTTGAATAGCAAAAATGTACCAGCAAACGATAAACCCTTTTTTCTCAATTAGCAAGGCATTACTAAATGCACAAGACATGTATCAATCTTGATTACATTTGGGGCTTTGAATATTTTCTTTATTATTAACACTGGACTTCAGTAAGAGAATTGGTCCACTTTAAATAAATAAAAGAATACTCATTATTAATTATTTATCTATTTAATTGTAACAATATTGCACCAAACGTTTCTAGGTTTTTAGAAAAATATGCATTAGTAACATTTGATGGATTTACTGATGTTATTTAAATAAATTTTGGCACAAGTGACTATAATTGATTATTGTTTAGAATAGTAATTGTTTATATAATTTTCAGAACCCCCAAATATCCGGCATTAATAATAAAGTTTGATGTGGGAAAAACTTCCCAAACGCGTCAAATAATTCTTCATTCGAAACATTCTAATGTAGCTATGTTGCTAGAAAATAGAGAACCAAAATTTTAAAGAAGACTATTTATTACTTAATAGATAAATTAATATTTGAGGCCAACAGTTATAAGAACCCCCCTTTTCGTTATCTCTGTCTCATTTACTTTTGTTTTCAGCTACAGTTATTTACTGTAACAGACAAAATGTTGTAACAAATAGAAGGTAAACCAGTCCAATGCCAGCCAGAAACCTTTAGAGAGTATTTTCTAAGGCTTTCACTTTAAAATATTAAATTAAGAATGTTGTTGCCTAAATTACTAAGTATATAATTCGTTCGTTAAATATTTGTAATGTATAGATACCTATTTATCAGAAATAAAATAATATGTTATCTTTAAAATAATTAATACAGCCTTAATTATAAGAAAATTAGGTTTCTAGAAAACTTTAGACAGGTATTTACCCTACACACTTTATATTAAGGTATGTGTGTACTTCATCATTTTTCGTTATACTTATCATGTGGATATTGATTTGAAAAACAAAAAATATTTACGTTGCCAGATTTATTATTTAATTTGGACAAAAATAATTTAATGTAAATAAAAACTAGTTAATTATTATTAGTTATGATACAATAATAAGTTATTTATTTCCTAAAATAAAAATAACTAATTAATTCCACGGAAGTGTGTGTTTAACAATATTTCTCTCTAGTGGTAGTTAATGTACCATACTGGCAGCAGTGCAATAAAACGCGGTAGTTAGAAAGGTAGTTCGAGATTAAATACTGACAAGCCCAGCTGATTGCACGGATCGTGGCATTGGGTTGTAAAGATTAATAATATAGGCGAATAAATAAATATATTGCAACGTGAGTATACGAAATTATATTTACTTCAACCATTCCGTGTGTAACACATTCTGAACTAAGAAAAATATGTCTACGTACGAAGAAATTAAGAACAAATTAAAAGCTTGTAATCAAGAGCATTTACTACAGTTTTGGAATGAACTAACTTCAGAGCAACAAACTCAGTTCATTGAACAACTAAATCAAATCGATTTCCATGAAATCAATAATTTATTCACGCGCGCACAAGCATCACTTGGACATGATGTGCAAAAGCTGGATACTCGAATGGAACCGATTCCTGCAGAACTTTTTGAATCAGAAAAGGGAATTGAACCGTCACTTGTTGAAGAGTATCAAAGAGTTGGATTTCAAGAAATTTCTAACGGCCATGTAGCTGTTGTTCTCATGGCAGGTGGACAGGGAACCAGACTTGGAGTCTCCTATCCGAAAGGTATGTACTCTGTTGGATTACCATCTGGGAAAACTTTGTTTCAAATACAAGCAGAACGAATTCGAAAACTTTCGGAGCTGGCGCAGGAACATATAGGTAAAAAGGGCCGTATTTGCTGGTATTTATTGACAAGTGGTCGTACAAATGATACTACAGACCAATACTTGAAAGATAATAATTATTTTGGATTAAACAATGAAGACGTAATATTGTTCCAACAGGGTTTGCTTCCTTGTTTCGATTTTAATGGAAAAGTACTACTGGACGAGAAAAATAGTGTTGCACTAGCACCAGATGGAAATGGAGGTATTTATCGCGCTCTAGCAGAAAATGGAATCCTTGAAGATATGAAAAAAAGGGGAATAAAATTCGTTCATGTACATAGTGTTGATAACATACTCGTGAAAGTTGCTGATCCAGTGTTCATAGGTTATTGTGTAAAGAAAGCAGCAGATTGTGGAGCAAAAGTTGTTAGCAAAAATGGTCCAAATGAAAATGTAGGGGTAGTTTGCAAAGTCGATGGTTGCTTCCAAGTAGTTGAATACAGTGAAATAACTGAGAAAACTGCAAACTTACGAGATTCATCGGGTGAATTAGTATTTAGGGCAGGAAATATTTGCAACCACTTTTTTACAACAGAATATTTGAATGAAATTGCAAATAAATACGAACAATTACTAAAACTTCATGTCGCTAAAAAGAAAATTCCTTACGTTAACGATCAAGGTAACAAAATTAACCCAACAGAACCAAATGGAATTAAAATTGAAAAATTTGTTTTTGATGTGTTTGAATTTGCTCCAAAATTTGTAACATGGGAAGTTCCACGCACAAGTGAATTTAGTGCATTGAAAAACGCTGACAACGCTCAGAAAGATTGCCCATCAACATCCAGACGGGATCTTCTGCAACTACATAAATCATACATCGAAAGAGCTGGCGGTAAAATTGAACATAATATCTCGGTAGAAATTTCACCATTATTATCATATGCGGGAGAAAATTTGGTGTCTAAAATCAACGACAAAGTATTTCAAAAAACTACAATTTTAGCTGCCGATGAGGAAAAATATAGTGAAATAGAACACGAAATTATTTTCATCAAGAAGTAATAGGTTCCGGACTCAAATATACATTCCTCTAATAAATTAATATTTTCTGTATTCGAAAGAGTATTTTTGTATTTAAATTTAATTTTATAATAAAGTTAATTTATATATATATATATATATATGGTTTTTATTCCAAATGGTTATGAATTTCTAATAATAGCTGTTTCACATTTCATAATTATTTCAAGTTTTCAAGTGCAAATAATTTGAAGTGTTTGTTATTTGACGATTATACTGGTTCATTAATATTGATAACTGAAATATACGTTTTTAAAAAGATTAGACAAAATCAGAGATTTAATGATACAAACTAATATCCACAACTAGACTTAGGATTAATAAAGATCACATCTATTTTCATTTCAGATTAAATTTAGACAACAATTCAATAATAAAGTACCCATTTTTAATCGGAAATGTTGATTTCTTGATAAAATAAAAACAATTCGTTTGCGAGTTGTTTAGATATGATCTACCTATGTTTTCATCTGGAACACATGTCAAAAAGCTATTTACTTGGTATGACAGATATCTTCTATCAATCCAGATATTTTGAGAATTTTCTGACGTACTTGAGGATATTTCATAACTTACTTAGGTCCTTTCCGTTTTATAGTAATAATAGCAAGTGCAAATTATTTGAAGTTACTATAACTAGGTACCTACTCTTTGTTATAATTTATAAATATATTAGGTATAATAATAATAAAGAAAATAGCCAAATTGGATATTTTGATGGAAATTCATATAGGTATTACTACTACCTACAATATTTTTAAAAGATTTGTCACCAAAATCACCAGACAGTTGAATAGTTTAACATTAACTGTAACATATATATTTTTCAAAAACAGTTTAAACAAAAGCATATATTTAATATTAATATCTTAACTATGAGTAGTACTTCCACATAAACTTGGGATTAAATATCTATTTTCACTTCACATTAAACACAAAACATCAGGACACATTTTTTAAGACTAAGACTGTTGAATTATAGATAAAATAATAGCAATTCCTTTACTTGTGCATTCTAATAAAAAATTGGGGACAACGCAAATATGGTGACATTATATGTAACTACTTAATGCACCACTTGCAAAACTAGTACAAATTCTGTTGCTAGTTAAGTTTTCTTCAACCAAAAACCCGGAAATGTCTACTATACCATATAGATAGGATGGTGATGGCAGGAATAATGGATTAGCAGTAGGTAAATATCAAATAACTTAGCAAGTAATATCAGAAAACTGAACTTACAAGATGGAGTACCAAGCAGTGAAAGCTGACGGAAAACTAGATTCATCAAATTATGTGAAGTAAGTTTCTAAAATGATTATTGCCAAAATAGTTTCTCAAAGCGCCTAGGCCTAGACTATACTTTGTTGGAAAATATAAAAAAAAGTAAGTACGAATTTTCGAAACTAGTAAAATCACTGTTCAGTTTTGGAAAAGATGCGCACTTTCATCAAGTAGCCTAACATATTTGCGAAAATGAGCTTAGGTACCTATTAAAGAATTATATCATTTAAAATTTTTAAACTCAAGAGCCTGTAAAAACAGACATCCAAAATTTAAAATTCGGAAAAATTTGCCATCACCCAGAAACAGTGCTGCCAACTTAGGAATGATAAAATCCGCAAATTTATTGAAATAAAAATTAATATAATATATATATATAGGTAAGCAATTATTGCTTTTTCTTCTATTATAATTTAAAATCAGGTGTGATAGGATTTATTTATTATTTTAACGAGAAAATGAGAATGTATGTAAAACTCACGTCCTAGCAGGTTCCTTTTACAAAAAAACAAAACCTTTCATTGGATACGTAAACTAGAAAGAGTAAGTCTGCAATTATATTCAAATCAGTTCAACTGATGTGAGAAGTCCCTGTTACTTCCACTCGTGTATAAACTACACTTTATTCTTTAAATTTTTTGTAGGTATATGCAACCAGTAAAAATTAAATAAGTGTGGCCTATATAAATATCAATTATTCACGGTGTTATTGTAGATTGTAGTTATCAAGAGAAAATAATGAGCTTAATCAATGATAAATTCATAACTCAAAAGTCATCGCAATTTTGTTTGGTCACAAGATAAAATATACCGGATAAAGATGATGGAACTTAAATACGTAGGAGCTAATGAAACTAAATGAAGAGAAGGAACTCAATACACCCTTCTTTTATCAACATAAAATCAGAGTCAATAGAAATTTTCAAACCAATAAACAGTCGCAATACGGGTCTATATCTTTCATCCATTGGGAATCGGTAAAGTTGCTCTGAAGATTCTGACAGGATAATCATTAGTTTGATGCCGGATTTTTCATGTAAATTGATGAATTAAGACTCCAGGAACAATATGTTGTTATAACGCAGTAGGAATAGCGACATATTGTTAGAAACAGATTATTTTTAGCTTCTTTGTAATCGAAAAAATAGTAAAACTAATTAAAAATGTAATCAAATTAAAATTTTGTAGTTTGTTATTGTAATTAATTATATTTTTCAAAACTTATTTGTTAAGTTAATTTGAAGAGTAATTGACCCAGCTCTGATTGGAATATGTAAGAGACAGCACCGCCACATCTTTTTAGCGTCTCCGAGCATGTAATATTTGCTACGCTTTTATGTTCGATACACACGGTGTCAATAAATTAAGTGCCGTTGAACATACTACTCCACGCAATGATTAAAAATATAGTCCCATATATGCCTTGTTTTTTATATAGCAATGACAAAGTATTTTAGATTAAAAATTTATTTTAAAATATTTTTGAGAACAAGAATAAAGAAAATGTGTTTAACTCCTAGATTATAGAGGTAGGTACATATGACCATTTTAAATTAAAACATTACCTATAATAATGGAACAATAAAACCAGTAGAAATTCTAAATAGCCTTAAAGACAAACACTAATTATTTTGAATAATTCGCTGACCAATGCGCGGCATGTGGATCATATTACCCGTAAAGCACTTGAAATGTTGAGCCTTGTGAAGCCATGTACAGCTGATTTCATGGATCCAAAATCTAGTGAATTATTGTACAATGCTCTGGTTAGACCGCAGCTTGAGTACGCTTCGTCAGTTTGGAGTCCATCATTAAACGTCAACATCGATAGGATTGAAAGAGTTCAGCATAAGTTATTGAAGTTCATCAACTTTAAGTTGGGGTGTCCCGTCCCTGAGGAATATATCTACGATTAAGACTCACTGTGTGACGAGACATGAGAGGTATTGTTAATTTCTATAATATTTTGAATGTCATGCTTTCTTCGTCGGTCTGTTCTATACGGTAACCTTTCGCATTCCCTATCGACGGGTCAGAGCCACGCGTCTCCTTCATCTACCATCTAGCCGAAGGAATTGCGAGTCTCATGGATTTATTCCGAGTCTTGAGATTGCCCAATCACTGTCTGAATGTTGAACCAGACTACGGTGACTTTATTAATGACTTGCGACGATGTTGGGACGTTCGATAGTACACTTTTGTATTGTATTAAATCTTTAATGATTTAACTACTTTGTGCGTACATGTATGTTAATTTGTTTCGTAGTTTTAATGTAGGTATTATATCCCTTAATCGTTAATTATCTTTATTAGTGTTGTTAATGTTTTCATACAATGTAATGTAATTTGTAAAATGGACTAAATGTGAAGGAACTTGTTTTCGAATGGGCAGCCTAAAGGGCGCTAAATTTTTTTTATTACTCTTTAAATTATGTGCGATTTATCTTTTTTACATTTGGATGCAAAGTTCTCTTCAAATCAATTTTGTATTGGATCCCTGTTAAAAATGAAATGAATGAAGACGAAATAAAATATTTTACAGTGTTTATTAAATAACTGGCAGTAGTGACACCATATGTTTACCGACATATTTAAAAATAACATACAAGCTACCACTAGTCTTATTCACATTAATTATAATCTTGATAGAAACATATGAAGAATACGTTATCTACATTATTTTTTTCTTTTACAGACATTTTTAAAATTAAATGTATCAAATCTACATTCGATTTTTTTTTCTTTGAAAATTTGTATTATAAAAATTTTTACTTAACACTTTGGCTATAAAAATTTTATTCTCAGATCCGTTGAAAAAGATATAAAAATTATTTAGGAACGTGAAAGAAAAGCCACTTAAACTGTACTGAAAAAAGTAATAAAATATTTAAAACAAAACTGTCGAAAAAAAAACATCTTAAAACACAGTACTAAAAAAATAGACTATAACATAAATATAATAAAAGACAACAAAGTAACTAAAAATTAAAAAGATAATTAAACTAACAACATAAGTCATAAAAAATATATAAAATAAGCACAGAAAAAACATCAAGATTTGTAATATAAACAGAGACTGGATATTATTAATTATTGTATTTAATTATTACTATTAGTAAAATATACAAATATAAAATCCCCATTTTATTATTACCCTCACTAATTTTAACTCATTTTCTACTATTTAAAAATATTTCGAAGTAAAAACATAAAATACACATCCCTTAAAATAGGGATGTGCTTTATACAGGGTCTGACAAAAATCGTAAGACAAACTGGGAAGTGATTAAATCATTATCATTGAAAGCAAAATAATGAAGAAAATAATATGAAATAATCAAAATTGACTATAGAAAAGAGATAATTGGGACATTAAAATGCTACAAATAAATTAAACGCCTTGAGTGTGTCGACAGACCTTGTATAAACAATAAAAACCAGGCGATCTAAAAAATATTTTAGAAAAAATTTAGCAGAATAGTATTTTGAATTTCACATTTAAAAAAATATCTTACCACAAATTGGCCCATCCAGAATTTATCTCGATTACCTGGAAAGTTTTCTAACTATTAATTTCCTAATATATTTACAATTAAGTTGTACTAATCGCATTTCATTTTATTCAATTACATATTTAAAAAAATTACATTAGGTATGTAGCGGGTGGGCAAATTTCGAGGCGTTTATAAGACAGCCTAAACAGTAGTAGGTCGAGTAAAATCAAAACATTTTTGAGTTTAGTTCAATATAGATCTAGGCTAACTGGATTAGGTTACTGTATAAAGGGTTATTTTAATTCTTTCTTATTTCCTTCAATATTTTAACTATAATTTTTATAAATAATATGAAAAGAATGTTATTAAATCCCACGGGAAATGGAACGATTGAGAGAAATAAGGCAAGAAACAATAAAAAGCAAAAATCACCTTGTATACGGGAAACTAATCAGGTTAGCCTTGATTCGCACCTTCGATTTAAACTTAAAAAACAGAAAGTTGATAAGATTTGGTAACTGAACTTTACGTTATACCTTATAAAGCCATCAAAAAGTGCCAACCCTGTATATACAATTTATGCTGTCTATAAAGTAATTTCAATATCAAATTTTAGAACAATGTTAACAAAAAAAATCTATATATAATTTCTTGACATATATCACAAAATTTGTCTTTTTCAAAGGTCTTAGTCACTTCATGAACTGTTAAAACATACACCGATAATGAATATAAATAATTTAAGTATTAAAAACTATATACCGACTAAATCAATGTTTGTTCTTTATTTAATCCACAAAAAAATATATATATACCAATGTGCTGATGTTATTTGGATATTATAATTTTATTATTATATAAAATATTATTCGAGAGTTTTACATACTTCGTTCTTTGCCAAAACATTTAAAAAATTATTTGAATAAAAGGCGTCTACTCTACTCTCAAATTGTGCCCTTTTTTAAGTTCTAGTACAAAATTTTCAGTGCTGTTTGTTCAATGTTATATAGTACGTCTACTAAAAGTTGGGTATCACAATAAAAAAAGAATTATTCATTTAATATATCGAATGTCAATGTCAACATTGGATATATTAAATGGACAATAATTTTTAATTAGAGTATTACTTTACATAATAATTACAGCTGGACCATCAAATAATGCAACCAGAGTTTGGTGTCTGTTATGCTGTATAAATAGTAAAGTTAAAATGACTCTAGGTCTTTACCTATTGTAAATATTTATACTAAACAAAACACCCCTCTCATGAAATGACTACAACGTTAATGAAAAGGCGAATTTCATATAACTCCTCTAAATTTAATTGAAGTTGTATTACTTAAGGCAATATGAATAGACCGCAAATAATATTTATACTATAATACATGATTTAAATGGGAATAAACTAATTTAATGTACATGTTTTTAAATTACATACAAATAAATAAGTTAAATGCTACTCCAATAATTTACATGCAAATGAGATGAACCGTTTTTTTTTTTAGGTTATAGGCAGTGATAATTATAGTTTAATACAAATAATACATTATTTTGCATACTAGTGACATTGTTATATAACATGGAACCTATAATACTAAGTCATTGCTTAAAATTTTAATATGTTAGCGATATACCATTTTTGCGTAACTGATTTTGTAGGAATTTTTAGAAAATAACCTTTCAATGTGAATTTTCAGATTTAGATCTCTTTAGAGCCAAAAATATCTTTATAATTATAAATTATACTCATTGTATTTCGTTATTACCAACTACGAAATTTAATAGATTTTATGCCTACCAGGTACTTAACAAAACTATTGGGATAAACAAAAACATAGCCGAATAAATTAAAATATATTGGTAAATTTCTAGATTGGAAATAGGGGAATGTTAATAAAATGATCAAACAAATATTCCTCAATACACCTTTGAATAGTGAGATTAAATAATCAAAATATTGCTTTATAAGTGGAACTTTCCAATAGCCTTTATTTTTATTGAAATATCGTTGTCTAAATTTATTACCATTTTGCCCCTTATGGGAAAAATTCTATAGCCACACATATTGTTATTTTGATGATTCTTATTCAAATGACAACATATTATAAAGTATACGGTTTACAATTTAATAGTAGTTTAATATGTACTCACCATGTAAGTATTCGTGGACAAAAAGTTATATCACTCAAATTCGACTCATCTACTCTAATTCACAAAAAATACTAGGTATATAATATTATATTATATTAATTTCAAAAATAACGTTTAATTTGATTTACACGAATAACACGTACTACCGTCGCGTCGCGTCGTTCACACGAATAAAACTAAAACGTCAAATATAAAAAATTATAATGTGAATAAAATGTAACAAAGCCTACTATAAATACTCAGACAAATAATATAGCAAAAAATACGCTGCTTACTTACTTATCTAGAACGCATTTATACAGGGTACTGATTTCTTTTAATTTTATGAGAAGACGTTACAGATTTTAAATGAATGCTAAAAAAATAATTTGTAAAAAATTATTAGATTGTTTAAACAATTAATGACTATTGAATTCGTGTGTGTCTAATAGGGATGTGGGTAGATTTATATTCTGGAGTATCTAAAAATGCCTTGTTGAAAAAAACATTTTGTCTTTTTTACCACAGTACATAAATCCTAGCTGTACACTGTGTGCTACTAGAATATTGATTCGAACTTTTGATTCATATTTCAATTGTATCAAACTAATTAAGGAATAAAAAACATATATATAGCTAAAATGTGTCTAGATCGTACTTGTACAGGGTGTTTAAATAAACCTTTTAAGAAAATTGTACTACTAGTCATAAACCCGTTTACAACGCAGTGTAGTATTAGCAAGAATTAAATGTACAAGTTGACACCAAATAATGAGGACCTAGAGCAATCATAGCAGACATCAAAATAAGTTGAGTTCGTCTCTTTGCCATAAAAAAAACTGCTGAAATCTAAGGAAGATCACTTTTTCAGAACTAATTAAGTTCATTTACGTGAATAAAACGATATTTAAGTTTTTCTAATTTTTCTGAAATATTATGAAATGAAAGTTTTGTAAAAATTTTGTTATTTCGTAGTTCGCCATCATCAATCATGTGTTCTACTACGTCATGAAATTTTTTTTAACGCTTTTAGTTAGAGGTTTTTGAAAATGCATACAATTTAATAGTAGGTTAATATGTACTCACCATGTAAATATTCGTGGACAAAAAGTTATGTCACTCAACTTCAAATTATCTACTCTAATTCACAAAAAAAAAAAATTAATTTCAAAAATAACACGATAATTTGATTTACACGAAGAACACGTACTACCGTCCCGCCGCGTCGTTCACACGAATAAAACTAAAACCTCAAATATAAAACATTACAATGTGGATAAAATATAACAAAGCCTACTATAAATACGCAGACAAATAATATAGCAAAAAAACACGCTGCTTACTTATCTAGAAGGCATTTATACAGTATACTGATTTTTTTAAATTTTATGAAAAGACGGGACACATTTCAAATGCAGGCTTGCTATAGGTAAAATATTCTGTAGTTTTTATATTTGCGGCAAAATTGGTTATGTTAAAATAGTCGCTAGTACTAAATAAAGTACATGTGACTGAAAAGAATAATTTGTAAAAAATTATTAGATTGTTTAAACAACTAATGACTATTGAAGAATGCCTTGTTAAAAAAAAACATTTATTATTTTTTTACCACATTACAGAAATCCCAGCTGTACAGTGGTGCTACTAGAATATTGATTCGAACTTTTGATTCATATTCTAAATTCTAATTGTATCGAGCTAATTAAGGAATAAAAACATATTTAGCTAAAATGTGTCTAGATCCTACTTGTACAGGATGTTTAAATAAATCATTTAAAAAATTTGTACTACTGGTCATAACACCGTTTACAACGCAATGTACAAGATGACACCGAATAATGAGGACCTAGAGCAATCATACATAGCAGACATCAAAATAAGTTGAGTTAGCAATACTATGTTCGTACTTCGCCAATCTTTAAAATCCGGAAAAAATGTTGCTTTAAAGCTTTTTTTTATTGTTAAGAAAAGAAATCGTGAGAGCACAGCTTCTAAATTTTACTTTTCCCACAAAAGATAAATATATTATTGTAACTCATAATTATGAAATTTAAGTTATCATTTCAAAATCAGCTATTGCAATTGTGGTTAAATACTTACGCGAGCACTTGATTAGATGAAATTTATTAAAGACACATCGCACCACGTAAAAATTGAATTGGAAAAAACTCTTCACATGGAGGTGAGCCCTTATTAATATGACTATAGCTTGCTTGACCCTAGTTTTAATATTATAAAGGTACTTCTACCAAAAATGTTGGGATCTACTACTTTTCGTTAATTTCGTTCCCATGCGGGATAATAATACTAAAATAAAATGTACTTTCTTTTACCGTGAAAATATCTTGGTTTACCGATAATTCATATTTTCCAACTCGCACTTCGAGCATGTTTAAAACCGATTTCTACAAAAATGGTATCTCGCTGAAATCAGTAAAACTTAATTTAAAAAATGTAACAGGTACTATTAAAAAATGTCACAAGTATCAATCACACATTTACGAATTATTTGTATATTTGAACACAAAAATTACAGTCTAATGTATACTATTTTATAGCTTCAAAATAGCGAAACTATAAAAAATCTTACATTTTGTTTTCTTTCGAAATAAAAGTATTAGCAAATGTTATTTGTTATTATTAATTAGATACTAGATACGTAATTTATATGTGCTAACATATTGCTTTCAAAGGATTTCTTTCTGTTAAAAAAAAACTACTTACTAGATCTTCAACTGACATTCGCTAAAACTTTTGGGTTACATATCTTTAAAGTTGTATAGAGTAGGTACGATACTTCCCGTGCGTTCCCAGTAGATTTTGCATAGTTATATTTACCTATCATAACTTTGATACTCGCTGCACAAGATTAAAAATTCTCTACCATAATTAAAAACGGTTCTAATGCATACATTACATTAACATTGCAAACTACAGCTGTTCTTGCAAAAATAATGGTCATCATTGCTACCTGTCCTCGAATGCCCCCCACGTAGGTCACATACCAGCCAGCTTTGTTCGCCGGTTCTAAAATTGAGGCTAGCAATATCTCAATGTAGACAGCTCATTAATCTTCTAATCTCGAGCTTGTGAAAATCGAATCGAACTAAAGACATTCTATGATCAAATTTTTGTAAAAAATATGCTGCGGGAATATAATTCCAATTTTTTATAGAATATTTCATAACAAAACAGAAGTGTAATTGGTAAAAATTGCATATTCAATAATATTTTAATGTTCCAAGATACAGGGATGCAAACGCACGAGATTTCGTACACGGTCTACCTGAATTAAAAATATATATTCTTAGAGAGCTTATTTTAGTTGTATAAAAGTATCTAATCTTAAGAATTATCGATGATAAAAACAACTTTAAAGATAGTAAGGATAATTTGGAACCATGGAATACCATCTTGACATTTGCTGTGTGAAATCATTACATAACTTGCCATAGTAATAATCCATTAAACGATGTCAATTTTTCCAGTTATATGGATCATGGGATCTGCTCCATTCATTACCAATAAGTTGTGGAGCTGTGTGTACTTCAACATTGTTACTATGTTCTTTATTCCAATCCCAATCTTTACCTTTTGGTCTAAATTTATCTTTTACAGGTTCGTCTACAGATTTCGCCCATTCATCATCTCTCCAATGTTCCCGATAATAAAACTTTTTTTTAAAATGTGTATCAGGTTTCTTCTTTTCCTCTGTATACCTCTGATACTTCAATAAGGCAGGATTTAATCTTGTTGGACTTTTTTCAATAATAGGCACAGGTTCAGGGCTGAAGTGGATATTATATGGATTTGGAGATGTTGGAGATGGAGTTCTAGGAGGTCCAGATTCATCTCCAATAGGTGGAGAATCCAAGAAAGGTTTACTTACAGGCATTTTAAACAAAGTAGGTTTGGGGTTTGGATTTAATTTAATAGGAGGTTTAGCTGCTGTTGTGCTTCCTACTGTAAGTGAATTTGGCATATCGTTATGACCGTGACCTATCCCGGAATCAGGTGACGTATTACAACTGTCACTGCCTTCTGTGGATCGTCGTCGCTTGTCTAACTCTGTTGATGCAAACGCCACTAAACGATCGAATCCTGAACTAATCCGGTCTTGCCATTTAGATTCTTCAGCCTCTTCTTCTATCACTTCAGCATCTACAAAGATGAAATAATAATTAAATTTCAATATAATTCAAGCAAATTACAAATGGAAACTGATACAAACTGCGAAAATGCATGATACACACGTTATTTAAAATTTAAATGGTGATTGCACTGTAGCGTAGCCATAGGGAAAAATACTTACAATTTGAATAATCATATGCGATAATACTACAGCTAAAAAAAGTGGGGGCATGGTGTACATTATAAATTAATATATGTACCTAATTGAGAACATGTATAATGAAACAAAAGATATGTCCCTAGCAATTCGCAATGCTTCTAGAATTATAGAATTTATATGTAGGTGAGGTTCTGCTTACTGAAAGAGTAGATACCAAGCTTGCGCTGACTAGAATTACCTAAGTATATAAATGTAGTATCATATTTATATAACACCAAATAAAAAATATATATTTATAATAAATAAGCTCAGGTAATTTTGAGTGTAGTTATAGAAAGACCTATAAAACAGTATCAATAATGCAGATCTTCTTGGCCAATCCGGCCACGGTATAAAAACAGTATTAATTGTACTTAGTAATCCGGACATGCCATTTTAGTACTCAACTTCATACAAACTAAATTATGTTTCATTGCAGATGATGTACAAAAAAACAACAGCTGTTAGTAACATGAAAGGCCATGGCCTATACAAAACTGTGAATATACATGTACACTTGTGAGGATGGATAATTTAGGGCATGACTTCTTTATTTGTGTTCAACCTATAGATTAATAGGAAACCAGACACGTCTTCAGTAATTCTGAATAATTTATGTACGTCCTCATCCAGTGTAAGTTTGGTGAGCCCGAATAATTGAGGGCGTCTTAAAAACTGGCCAAATACACTAATATTGTTTCAACGTAGTTATAGGCTGGAGGTGGAGCTATAAATTTAGATGTATTTTGTGTACTTTTCAAGTCAACATTCGTTACGCAAATATTTGCCTGCCTTCGCATTTGGAGACTGATCAAACTGTTTTAATAATCCATCCAGAGTTGTCATGAAAGCAATGATAAGAAAACTAAGTACTGTCAACTCCATTTATAAAAGTCAACATGTTAGACCTCTTAATCAATTACACAAAATCCAAACTCACTAAACAGAAAAAGAAATAACTTATATTAGTATTATATTAAGTTTTTATAAAGAAAATGTACAAAAAAAATCAACACGGATGTTATATACGTTTTTAAGTGAAATTGAGAGGATTTTTCTTTACTGTATACATTTGTTGTATTTAAGAAACTGGTACATATTTATTTTTTATCTCCTGATTGACATTTTTATTTGAAAAACAGTTTCATAATTAAATGCAACGGTATTTTAACTTAGGTTTTACGTGCATTCTGTTAGGTATGTAAATGTTAAGAATAAATTAAAAGAGAAGTTTTTAGTAGTTTTCATAATTTCTCCCTTCACCAAAACGTAGAAATTAATTCATTTTTAAAGACTACTTTATCCAACCATCACCAACACTCGATAAAATAATACAAACAAAATATAAATTTAATAAAAAATGTATTTAGCGCAAATAAGCTATACTCACCACAAAATACTAAGAAATTTGTGCCAACATCTAAATATTCTAGCATGGATATTTTAAGCATGCACTATTATGTGTGTTTGTGGAACATTCCCGAATGTGCCGCTTCCTAAATTTAATGCAAACAAACTACATTAACGCAAGGTGTTAACCAATAATAAACACAACTATAAGGATTTGTTGTAAAATATATTCAAAGAGATTTTAAGTCCAGCGTATCATTCGTGTATAAAATTCAAAATGTTTGTCAAACAAAAAACATTTCGCAAAAATCGCTTATAAAATGTTTTTTAGCGTCAATTAATAAATAAATAAAGGTTATATCGTTCGTTAAAAACAGTTACTCAGGAAAGTCTACCATAATTTGTCACAATAAAAGTATTTTTTAAGAATTTTCATCAGTGTGTCGTAATAATTTGGTTTCAGAACATAGGGCCCTTTGAAGTTTCAATGTACGTACTTGCCTATGATTGACGTCGACAGTCTAAAATCTTGATCTTTCAATTTCACCACAAGTAACAAATTAAAATGACCTAGATGTGTGTATTTATGAAAAAGTTTACATATAATCCAAGATACAAAGGCTGAAAAAATATAATTAATGTATTAACACGTTTATTTCCCTTTTTACCTACTTTTATAATCTTTTTGTATAAAATATAAAAAAATATGTTGCATGATTTTTACGAAGGAAATGTGTTTAATTTGATTCAAATACTCGATTTTTTCTTTAATTCAGTTCTAATCCAAGGCCCATTAGCTTTTGCTATTTAGGATCACTTTTAGTATCAACAGAATAGCCAAATTCAAATGAACTGTGCAACATTAAAAATTCTATAACCTCCCTTTTAGTTTCGCAGTTAAATGGATGGATATAACAATGGTGAGAATTTTCTGGTAAATAGTTTAGTAACTTCTATTGTCTTTCAACTCCTACAAAACTAAGTACGATTCCAACTCACTTCTAGCCTTGCCAAATCAAAACTTCAAAGTAGTGCAACTTACGACTCAGCATGAAAAGCTAAGGAATTTAAAAAAAAAATTTTAATAGTGATTTTAATGAATATTTAAGCACAGATGATCAAATATAGTAAATTACTCGAATTAAATGAGCTTAAAATCTCTTTGTTAACGGAAATGTAATAATAGGGAATTAAGTAAAAAACTATTCTACAAACAACAAATTCCAAATAGTCGAAAACCATAATAAAATAAAGTGAACATACTTAAAACTCATAATTATTATTAGTATTGTTAAAAAGAACAAAAGTTAAAATTATATAGTATACGATTTTAAAAAAAAAATCACAAAATTATATAAAAAAATGTTACACATTAACAAATGAAGTACAATGAATTCATGCATAAAAAAATAAACCCGTAAATTCGAAAAATATTATGGCAAATGTTATAGAGTCGTAAGTTTTCCTATAAAATAAGGAGACAGATGGTTCTATAGAAGTACGCATGCGTCAAATGCCAACGACAACCATCTGTGAACGTGAAGCCTCCTAATATTCTGAAATAAGACAGGGGTGCATTTTGTATAGTCTGTGAGACATATCTAGCACAGTCTAGTGTTAAGAGCCTTTTTACACGAAATTTATGGCGAATATTAAAAAAACTTATTTTTTCTATAAATATAATAAATGGTTTTGCTCTTCCAATATTGCAGAATGTTCATTTTTCATATTAGAAACATCTAGTCTTAATTTTTTAGTACTGGAGCCCCTATAAGAGACCCAGCTCTGATCAATTTTATTCTTTATATTTCCATTGATAAATACTTTTAAAATCAAAATAACGTACGAAAAATAATTAATAGCTTGAAGCATGATTAATGAAAAAGCTAAGTATTATATTACTTTAAATACATTACACCGAATTTATAAACACCTCATTTAAAGTCCAAAATCCAAACCAATAAACTACTTCTTTTTAACATTAATTTGATAATCAAGTGAAGCCACTCTAGTAATACAAATGAGAGAGAGAATGAGGACGATTTCTCAACTGTAACTCAATAATTCTGCGTCCGAAATGAAACGTTGGACACCTCTCTTCTAATGATTAATGATCTTAGCGCGTTGACGTTAAGAATTTTTTTTAAAAAAATAGTCAAAAAATATACCATTACTGCACATTATAATATTTGCTTGTATTGTACACTGATGTTTGTTCGGATTCTTACTGGCCTGCAGCTTTGTGACAATCAAGCACTCTCCTATTTTTGTGTAATAATAGTCGAAGCCTGCAAAGCGAAAACATCTTTGGACGAAATTATTTTTTTTAAATAAAAAAGATTTAGTGAAAACGAAACTTTACTACTAATTTATTAATAGAAGTAGATGACGGTGTACGTTTTGTATTATTATTTACAATAATATAAACTGATGCCTTGAATTCAGAATTACACGCATGTCCATAAGTTTCTAATTAGGTCTTCGTGTTCACAGCAACATTTTTGATAAAAGCCGTCTAAGATGATCCCACTTGGGACCATGTACGGAAGACTACCTAACACCCAGATTTCTCTAATGACCGATATAGTATTTCGTTGAATTTTCGACTTCAAATGGAATATAAATACAACATGCAATATTAAAAAAATCAACCTACGTTTGATATTACCTTCATCCGGACATTTTCCATTCACTGAATTATTCTCACAACCCCCAACAACCGCTCCCGGCACTCTACTCTGCACACCGAACGATCCACTAACAGCCCCGGTATTGTCACTAAAAGAAGCACTAACGGATCCCGAATTATCGTTCGGTATTACAAATACCCCATTAATCGATCTCGAATTCTCATTTTGCACACCAAACGCACTACTACTAACCGTTACTGTACTATCATTCTGAACATCAAATGTCCCAGCAACAGTTACCACCGCGTTACTTGGCCTGCTGAATCCACCGGCAGCACTTTCATTTTGACTACTAAATGTTCCGTTTACCGCATTTTGATTTTCATTACCGAAATTTCCAACAATTGCACCTGAATTTTCGTTGTGAATATTGAACGACCTTCTATCGTAATCCACTTCCTCTTTGATTGGTGGCGCGAGTACTCTGGCTTGCAAACTGGCTGCTAGACCTTCAGCGACGAAACCTATCGAGAAAATATCAAAAGTTAAATAAAAATAAACGATATGAAACCAAGTCTTAAACAAACAAGTAAATAAATTTAACAAATATTATATTTGACAGAATTATACTGAGGAGGATTAAGTAGTGGTTTTGATTTCTGATTTTGACATCCGACATTTTGATCTCAAAGTCGTACTAAAAGACCCACGATGTATCTTCAATCAATCGTACCCAACCAATATTTAGGGACAAATTCCTAAAGGCTGTGCTTTTTGCTGATTAGTGAGAATAAGGGCTCTTGGAACAAAACAATTTTTATTTTCCCGGGTTTTATTAGTCCGATTGGTCGATTTTGTTCTTATTGTTGTGTTGGTACACATGTCTGAAAATATATAAACATTTTCAGCCATATTAGATATTTAGTGTCTTGTTAAAAGGTTTTAGTATGATCAGGGATTTTTCATTTGTATAAAAAATAATGGTTCAGAGAATTTGGTTTAACTTTTACTGAATGGAATAAAGTGGAGCAATGTTTTAAAAACGTTAAATATTGTTTTTGATGAATCTGCTATGAGTGAAATAAGGGTATACGAGTGGTATAAGTGTTTCCAAGCTCCATCACATCAACAACCGATGCAAACAGAAAACGTAAAAGCAATTATCATGAACGATCGCCGAATTGTATTTAGAGAAGACGCTGATGGCGTTGGCGTATCACTTGGCTCATGCCATAAATTGTTTCAGATGTTTTGGCTGTGAAACCTGTGAAATTTTTTTCGAAGTGTTAAATTTCGAACAAAAGTTGCTCAGGAGTCGCTAAATGAAGTCAACAATTATACTATTGAAATGTGTCATAGCAGGTGATGAAACGTGGGTTTACGGTTATGACTGAAACTAACGTTCAATCGTCCCAGCGTCGTTCTGTGTTCGAGAATATTTGACCAAACAAACGTGACACCGTGTAACTATTTTCTGTTCCCAAAAATTAAGTTATGTTACAAGTATAAATCGGAAAAGCCGATCGCTGAAAGTGCTAAGCAATATCCCAAAAATTGAGTTCCAGAAGGTTTTCAGGGCCTTGGCATACGACTACTTTGAAAGGGAAAAAATATTGAAAATGAGTAAACAAAATCCACCTCGTAAGTAAGGAGTCGGTCCAGTGACATAAGTAGTAAATACGTAATACAATATATTATTATTATATGTACAAAAGTATCCAACATATTAGTCATCGCTAGTATTGAGGACAATTTGCCTAATCTGTAATATTTTCAAGTACTTCCGGTTATACACCAACATATTTTAAACTGAACCAACAAAAGTAACAATCACAATTATTCTTCATAAGTCAATTTGAAAGGTGCAAAACTACAAACATGCAATACCCATTTAAAACTGTAATTTGTAATAAAACTTTTTTTTCAATAATTAATATAATGATAACAACAATAAAGACTGTTGAAAAAATTAACATTTTTACAAAAGACAATGTGCTTCCTAACTTAATCTAAAATTAACTTATATTTTAGATGAAACTAAACTAAACCAAACTGGAAAATGTTTTTTATAACTGGCCAAAATAAGTAGTTTTTGTTTACAAATGAATATGGTCCATTATGTGTCTGACAGCGCTCTTAATTGAAAATCTCTGTAATCTTTTTATATTCTCAAGTAGAGCGTTGTAATATTTTGATACAGTATAGGAAAATGACTTCTCAAACATTGATATTGAGTGTAGCGGTGTCGTAATGACAGTTGTATGACGACACGACGACATACACAGATCTCCGGAATTTAAATATTTCATATAAAGTATTCTGTTTTTTTTTCTTCGACTGATTTTATTAAAAAAAGTTATATTCCACGCACAAGCCGTGTGCATGAATACTGATGAACTGAGTCCTGTTCTCATCAATTCTAGTTAAGCAATGACCGACCGTATATAATGTCGCCATAATTAAAATGTGGCAGTTCTAAACTGTGACATAAAATGTTTGTTATTTGGCAGTTACATTCTACTACCATATATTGCTTTTAAATTAGTAAAAGGCCTCTTTATGCAAAGGCTCACATGCTTTGTAAACCACAAACCAGTAAGATCCCCAGGTTTTTTTGCCGATTCCGAGGACTTTAAAGCGACATCATCATCATGGCGATGAAATCCTTATAACGAACGCGCTTTATGGGTTTTATTACCAAACAACAAAAGTTCCGACTTGGCTGGATTTATTATTTCTAGCCCAAATTCTGAAATATGATCGCCTTACAAAATTATAAGGTTTCGGTAAACTGGGACTTACATAAAATTTTAATTTGGATTCATGTACAATTAATAACGGCTTTTTATCCCTCGATATCGGGCATTCAATAGATGTCACGATAACTATAGATTATGAAACACAAATTCAACCCAATGTTATTTGGTTTTGAAGAAACTAGATGGATGAATCGGGTAAGCACATGCATTTTAAATCTGTTGCAATAGTTGCAGGTTAAAAACACAAACCCCGGTTCACGTGATGAAGAGAAAATCTAACTGAAGTCATAAAACTTGAATATGATTTAAGACCGCAAATAACGCAACAGATCATGTAAAGCTAGCGTAATAAATTGATTATCTTATGATAGTTACGGGGTTGTTGTAGTAGAAACATGATGATCCACAGTTGAATTGCAATTCAGCAAATGTAGAAATCACATGGAAATTGGTCAAGTTAAGTTAAATTGATTAGTAAACATTTATATATAATTAAACAAACAGAATAGATCCGAAGTAATCAGACTCATCACTAACATTTCGAAATTCGAACGCATTACAAACAAGAAAGCTAGGCACAATTAATGCACAATAAAAAAATGATCATTTGACTAATGTCACTAACAAGACTTTTCTGTTACTGCCACTAAATAAAAGTCTCGCATAAATTCGATAAGATTTGAAGGGAAAACATATGCAATTACGTTTCGCATATGTTTTCTACGATCGACCCTGTATACTTTTCTGTTACGTCAAAAAACGGGCAACTTCAAACCAAAAGTGATATGTGCGAGCGTTTCTTGCAAAAAAAATTCTTGAATATTTTAGATTACTTAAGAAACACCCTGTATATTTGAAGTAAACCGTTCTTCAGTGTGCTTTGCTATACTAAATGCAATGTTTTCTTTTGCATTAGCAAAACTACATTATAAAACTACAAGTTTTGTTATGCCTCAGATAAAATATTATATTTTTTGATTCCCTATCTGTTTTGGAATATTTTGTCTCACACTTCCCTAGACCTATCTTTAACTGTTTTTGAATAAATAATTTATTTTGATTTTTTTGGCCCAAAACAGGTATCTGGAAAATATTCACCTGAATAGGCAGACTCTAGAAATTTTGACTTAGATCTTAGAAAAATCAACTATCTTGACAACTATTTGTTGTTTACTAACGAAAGTGTCTTGAAAATAATAACGCAAATGAAGTTTTAATGAACTTGTTTAGTATTCATGGGTAATCTGACAAAATTATAGAAAAAACATAAGGCATAACCAGGGGTAAGTAAAGTAGATAAAAACATAATGTTTCTTTATATGAGGTCATAGTCTTCGATAAATATCGTGTTTTTTGCTCTTAGCTTTGACCCTTCATGAAATTATTTTGCATTAGTTCAAACATCCTCATATTCATTGGTTGCAGGATTCATTTCATTAAACTTCCTGAATGTTCTTTCTATAATTTTGTCACATTTCCAACGAATAATAAATAAGTTCATTACAATTTCAATTGAGTAACTGTGTTCCTCCATTTTAATTATTTTTAAGACACTGTTCCATTTGAAATAAGAGAGTTGGTATCACATAAATGCCAAATTATTTTAGAAGTATAGATTAGATTGACCAACTTAAATAACCAAATTTTCAAAATGTTTAGTTCTCCATAAACCACATCCACCGTGAGACACCCTGTATAGCAGCTTACTCATTAACATGTAATGATAATAGAAATATTATAAACCGATTTTAAAAAGTTCTAAAAGTGGATCTGTTTCTTGATATCTATTATGACTACTGATTTCTTAATTTTTCATTTCATCATAACCCTGGACAGATAGTCCAAAAATTAAAATGTAATAAGTACGTATACATTACACAATGCAAAATATAAAATAAAAAAATACTTACCTGACTGATTTTCTGGCTTAACATCATTGAAGTACGATTCGTGATACGGTTTAATATCAGCTCTCGGTAGAGGTGTGTACATATCGTTTGTTGGTCTAGAATATAATACTGTTGTTGTTCGGGGTGGTGGTGCATTATACTGATTCACAGTCTTGACATGAGAATGCATGTAAGCTAAACCTTCTAAAGCACCACCTTCAGTCGATGATGGTCTGGATATGGGACTATAAACTTGTCGCAATGGTTCTACAGCGTCTTTCATAGTCTGCTCGGGTATTGACACCTTAACGTTTACTCTTTCCGGACGTGGGGGCAGATTTGCATTGACAACAGATCTTGAACTAAGTGTCATGGTACCCTGAAAGAAAAACAAGTAGTTTGCACCAAAATCTTACCTTCTAAAACGTCATCCAATTTTACAAATAGAAATAAAACAACTACCGAACCCAACTGATGACTAAATAAATTAAAAAATATATAAAACTATACCTGTATGTCACTCATATCAACTGCAGCATTGATAATGGACTGATTCGAAATTTCCAGCGTTCTTTCAATTTCACCAGACATCAAATCCCCAATAGTTCGGGTTGCCACTAACCCTTCACTAGTATTGTACGTAGAATGTTGACTCGCGACCTTTTCTTGCGATAAATGTCTCCTCAACGCTAACTTAGCCGGTGAAACTTGCGTGTAATCTGGTTGTTCATTATTTGTTTTGGCTTT
The DNA here is from genome assembly GCA_911728435.2 of Apoderus coryli. NCBI lineage: Eukaryota > Metazoa > Arthropoda > Insecta > Coleoptera > Attelabidae > Apoderus > Apoderus coryli. Next base: position 11,704,386 of record OU452210.1, read on the forward strand.
TGGTGTTTCAATTCTTGGTAAATCATCTTTATAGCATTCCATCATTCCTGCTAATCCTTCCTGATGATATTCTGTTTGTCTAACAAGTGTTTCATTTCTAGGATATTTTGTAGAATATTTCCGTTTTTCTTCTGGTTTTGATGTGCTTGAATAATTGTTATATGTGTTACTAGGCTGCGGTTGCGGAGTTGTTGGTATTAAGGGTGGATTTTGAACTGTATTCGAACTTGGCGCATGCGGATAAGGAAGTGATAATGTTGGCTGCGATTGACTCATTTTCGTACGGTTCTGTTGATCTTCATTAAGTACCGATGTTATTATGCTTTTAAGCCTATCCTCAAAATTTGCTATTCGTGGCGGTTCTTGCGCTTTCTGTGGGTTTTGTTGTGCAGGTACATTACTCATCAAAGCTGACGTTGGTGGTTGGTAGTTGTGACATGTCTTCTGCCGCTTTGATACAGGCAATGGAGCAGGCATATTCGGGTTGGATTTCATCAGTCCCCTTGAACTGGGTTGATTAGATTTAGATGCCACATATTGAGAATTTTTATTCGAAATTGTTGACATCTTGCTCGCTTCAATTTTACGTCCAGTTTCTAAGATTTTCTGGGCTAGGATTTCGGGATTCTGTTCTTCAATCTTAGCAATATCCGGTACGTCTGGCCAATCCTGTGATCTCGCTCTATACTCCCTAGATTTTCTACTAACTTTTTGTACCACCTGAAATATAAAAATAAGTAATGATAAGTAATTTCAGAAAATATGTATGTTTTACTTGTGGTTGTCTCGGTTGAGCCTTTCTTTCTTCTCCCGCCTTTTGCAAATTCACCAATTCACCTTCAAGTTTTTGAACTTCATTTTGCAATTTTTTACGATGAGACAGCGTTGCGGATATTTCACGTAAAATATAATCTTGTGCGGCACTTGGTGAAAGATCTTGAGTGTTATCGGGCCCAACGTACTTCTCGCAAACTTCCGCGGATCTTAACGCTATTAAACTATCCCTTTCACTCTCCAGGTTAGCAACTTGACCTTGTAATTTGCTAGCCTTCGCCTGAAGCTCTTTATGTCTTAAAAATAAACAAAAATGTCAATTAAAATGTTGTACTCTATATATTGCAATATTTTTCTTACCTGCATACAATTTCCTTAGCTTTTGCCAACAGATCAACAGGAGAACTTGCATTAATTCCAAGCTCACTCATGCGGGCTTTTAGAAGTGCCACACTGTCATCGATAAGCACTTTAATCTGCTTTTCCAATTGTGCAGCTCTGCTTTTCAGCTTTTTATTCCGATCTTTTTCTTCTTCAATTTGAACTTCCACACTACTTTTATAATTGGAATTTTTCATTTGTTGAATCACCTGCATATATTGGACCCTAAACATATCCAACAACATTTGCAAACCGTATGGCGTTTCTGACGGCTCAACAGGAATGTCTAATTCATTATGGGTTATTACATCGGAGCTTAATGCAGTTAATTGCTGATCAACACATCCAGGAGCTGGTGGAAGCTTCTTGCCGATAGCTTGAGGAGAAGTACTTAATAATGTCTCGCTGTGTAGAAGATCAAGACCATTAATTTTAATCGCTTTCTTTGGTTTAGCTTTCTTTACTCGGCCTCGCCTTGCTTTATTAGGTATAGGCGGTTTTTGTAAAGACTGATTATTCGCTGGCTTTCCACGAGATATTTTACGCCGTAATTTCTTCGTTTGACGTTTAGTCTATAAATATATTAAAATAACAACTAGCACCTATAACAAAATAAAATGTATACTGTACCTTGGCACCTGTTGCTTCCTCTTCCGATTGACTACTTTTTCCTTTGGAGAAATAATCCGACCAAGCTTTTCTAGTGGTCGGGCCATAACTACTGTCCTGATCATCAATATCAGATTCCGATGAACTATCAACATTCAATTGCTTGGCTAGTTCCCTTTTAGCCTTTTCCCGAGTACCACGACTATTTGAATTATCATCCTCCGAATTCTATTAAAAAATATTATTAAATACACATAAATCATTTTTATTTATTGGTAATACCTTTGGTTGGGGCTTTTTCAATCTTTGGAAATACCGTTCCAATTTAGTTCTATCGATGATATGCAAATAATAAGAAACGGGTTTGCCTGTCCACGAAACAGATCCACGCATTGGAGACATCTCAGAAACATGCATTATTGTTCCAATATCACTTAAATTTCTATCAGTTATCCTGAAATTCAATGGACAAAAACTTTTAGAAGATACTATTTTCGCGCCGTCCTTTAAATCCGCAAATCGTTCCTTCAATTGATGATCTACAGATGGACCAAAAGCGAAGTTATTGACAAAAACTATAGTTGCTTGATTGATTTTCTCTCGATGTTCTTCAGTTAAAAAGTCACCTTTAATCAGTTTATATTCCCCGTACTTTTTCCCATACCACTGCATCCACGTACGGAAATGTTTGTTCATAGAATCAGCGTACCGACTCGGAACTTCCGCTTTCTCTACACCAAAACAGACTTTACATGGTGTAGCTGCGGCCATTTGCAAGACGACTTGGCCCACCTATAATTTGAATTAATTAAATTATAAGAAATTTGAGAAAAATATACCATATGACATAGAAAATCAATGTTTTTTCCTTTGAAGAGTATCTGAGCTATTATCTATTTGCTGGGTATTCAATTTTCTACGTCATTTAGCAATGAAATTAAGTAAATACGCACCCCTGAGCCCAAATCAATGAACACATCATCTGCTGTTATCTCTATCTGGTCTATCATTTGACAAACCAGATCATAAGACGTTTCGCCATAAACTTCAGGTGAAAATGGTTCGTACTGATTTAATTTGTCCGGATCAGTAACAGCAGTATTATACGTTTGCTGCAAAATGTGGCGAAGAAGACCGCGTGATGGGTATTTATTTAATCTTTGAGCTGGCAGTGATGTTCCCTTTTCCTACATTGGAAACATTCATAAATATAAATTTACGTATCTAGAGATATTTTCGATGTTAGACACACATTGGCTTATTTTATTTTCTGAAATAACGTGTTACCCATACTCAGAATTCCAATATACGGGTTAATTAAAACGTTAAAATTAACAATGGAAACTAAAACTCGTAGCATTTAGGTTTCACCTACATACAATGTTTTAATCGCAACCAATTTCTGGCAGAAAGAAGGTGAGACCAATAAACGATTAATTGAACTAAATTTAATAACTGAACTGGCTCGGTGCAGTTAACTTACAGTTACATACAACACATGTTGGCAAAATTAACACTATTTCTTGAGTTATTTTTTAGCTTTTCCACAGACTTCAATACAAAAAAATAATAGACTATATAGTATGTCGAATGAACATTTCCGAAACGCTGACTCAATCAATTTGTTGCCATATGAAACTCTCCATCAACTAGTAGAAGAGGATGATGTTACGGCACACAGCGCGAATTGTCGTAATGCATGCTTTGTGGAAATATATCCAATGACGTCTATTCTCCTTGAGGAACGACTTGCAGCAAAATCCGTCGTTATGTTCTACAAACTTTTTACGTTATCGGTCACTCGAATACCCTATATGCAAATAACCCTCTGAAAATAACTTACGTTCAGAGATAGAGTTTATAAAAACAGTGTCTCTAGTAAGTTGTTTCCGATTGAGTGCTGCAAAAATCATTCTGAATACACAAAAGTGTGTGCCAAACATCGCTCTTTTTTATGGAGTAAAAATAAAAATATTTTGTGTGCCAATTAAAAAATGTATTACACAAAAATTCATATAAAAACTTGGTTAAAATTAATGACTTACCAATGCTACAACACTATCAATAGCTCTATTAAACCTATCACATAATGATTTCATACTATCGTAGCTTCTAGTATCATAATCACAGAGAATGTTGTTTTCTAATGGCAGTTTCAGTTCAGGTAAGTCTTCACAAACCCATCTGAAAAATATTTTAAACTATACAATAAAGGACGAATTTATTCATAACTTTCAAGCAAAAGACCAAATTAAATGGAAGATTTAGATTTTAATTGGATTCGGTTTGGACTTCCTAGCAACAATATATTATGTAAGGTTGCATAAGAAATAAATAATTACAGATGAAATGGGCTTGTTTAACAAAACAAGACTTATATTCAGAGTTTGTCTGTCAACCACTATACTTTCACCAGACGGCCGTTTCGTCGATCCACGACTCATCAGTGGTGATCGGTCAGTAGTTGACAGCCAAACTCTCGTAAATAATGAGGTATATACCCCACACGGTACAGAGATGTAAAAGGATGTGTTTGGCGACATCTAGTTTTCGTTGGTAGTACGCCGAGTGAACAACAGTTCCTATATCGGCTGCCTGGGAGGTCACTGACCCCATAAAGCAACTACCAACACATAGACGCGCCGATACTCCCTTAAGCGGGACTGAATTGGTAATTACAGATGAGTTGTGGATTAACGAAACGGCCCCCGTCTGGTGAAGGTGGTGGTAGTGTGAAACAAATTTCCAACAAAACTTAAAGTCTTGTTACATTATGTAACAAGCAATTCATTAATAACGCTTCCCGCCAGGGAATTCGTGTCTAGTGTTGTAAGTGTGTAATTTTTACTAAATATCATCCTTCAGACGGACGATTGTCAAAGGATTCACCATGACAGATCATTTCTTTCTCATTTTGTTAATGATTCTGTGAGTTTAAGAAGGATCATCTATGTAAGTTATATTGATATTGAATGTATAACTAATTTGTACTGTGCTCTGGTAAGATCTAAGCTCGAGTACGCATCTATAATAATGGTCTCCTATTTATCAATCTCATACAGAGCATATTGAACATATACAGCGTAAATTCTTGAAATATTTAACGTTTAAACTTGACGGATCGCTTTCAGATGGTAGCAAGGTCTTTCTGTGCTCACTTGTCTCGGTTCCAGCAAAATCTGACCATCTGATGTATGTGCGTGGGTTGGGTCGTGGGCTGTCAAGAATCGTACCTACTGTATTATTTCTTACTGTGTATTGTATATTGTAAAAATCTGAATGTAAAAATATTATAAGCATTTATCTTGTAATTGGGTGACTTACTTGTTAGACAATAAATAATTTATTTATTTATTTAAAATAAATTTATTAATAATTACCCTATGTTTGACGAACAAAGCCCCTAAAGTTAAAAAATTTACTCAGAATTATATTTTTACTGTTCTACTAAATAGATACTAATTTAAAAAGTTTTAAAATTAAAAAAATAATAAACAAGTTACATCACTATTGAATAAATTAATATAGTACCTATTTGTATACCTAATGAAAATTAAAAAATTGATTCTAGTAATGCATACCAATTCATTTACCTCGCATAGCTCTAATCTAATCAGACATGCAAATTCCAAAAATTCCACTATTCCGACAATAAAAATATAGATAGAATAATAAAATGAGGTGAATGGCCCCATCGCTGCGACACAGGTTATTTGCCTAATGTTCACTACCATACCGGCTTAAAATAAACACATCGGGCTTTATTGATCGCGACACACCACCAACCCTCACACACACAGGAAGGTCATGGTCGCAAAGAAGGAATTGTGAAATCGATAATTTCACAAACAGGGGAAGCATAAAACAAATCTGGCATCGAACTACACAATAGTCAGACGCATATTTGACGTGTTTTATATATTTTTCGCGATGCTGAAATAGAAATGCAAACTTTTGGTCAACAATTAATATAATAAAAACTAGTTTAGAGAACATTTAGCATGCAATAAAGAATTTTTAAATGATAGAGATTCATTAAATATCAATTAACAATAGAATTTAAGGTCCTTTTAAAACACTGCCTTCCTAATTAGCAATATCATTTAAGTTTAAAAAATCATTTGATTTAACATACCTTCGGGAATTTGAAAAAACACTCTATGCGTTTAGGCTAGTTTAAAACAGGAAATCAATAACTCAATAACAGCGCTTCTGCTACATTAGAGAAGTCGTTCATTCATTTATAATTCACTGCTGTTAAAAATCTTTCAGGGTCGGTAAAAAAATTACTTACAATGAATCACGTAAAAGTATTTTAAATTCAAAATTCTTAAAATAGAGATAATTTATTTCATAACTTATACCAAACATAATATTAAGCAAAGCCAGCTTCTTTGATTAGGATAGAAGGATCCAGGAAGCTAACAATCTTGCAAGACCCTGACCCATTTTGTGGCTTAGGGAAAACGACATTCAAAAAAGCACATTCAAAAAATGTTTAAACTGATGAAGGAAACTAAAAGAGCTGGCTTGAGGTACTCGAAGATATTTCTTGGAAACACAATGACTAAAGAGCAGGATACGTATTCTTGCAAGGTTTGGTTTGTTACGGGGCATTTGACATCTGCGGAAACACATGGCAAGGTTAGGCCTAGAAGGAACTGATGAATGTTGATTGTGCAGGGAAGAAGAAAACCTGATAAAAGAATGTGTCGAAAAGAATGCTTAGGGCATGAAATTATACAGGATAATTCATTAGAGTTCGGGAACTGGATAGGGAGTTTTAACTTCAAGTGCCTCAAGACAGGGGCACAATAGATCTCCAAGTCGTAACCCAACCCCTAATTTAATATTAATCTTAAATAAATGATGCCAATATACTGAGAAACTTTGCTGCTTTTACGGGTCAATAACGAGATTTTTGCATGAAATGGCCATTTATAACTAAACCATAAGACACCAGCCCCTATTAGCATAACTTTCCTACCTATAAACCTATTTCCATTAAGAATTTTTATCCAATGTCATACAAATTTCATTGACTTAAAATTGAGAGAATATGAAATGCTTTAACCACAGAAATTGAGACATGTTTAATTAGTAACAACTACTTAAATGCAGCAAAAATTTTAAATAGAGAGAACATTTTGGTGCGACAATAAACACACATAACTACCACACAAGTAGGTACCTAATATTGCATAATATCCATTTCTAGGACACTTCGAACATACTTACTGACTACATTGTAATTTAAAACAATGGGATAGATATTTACAGTTATCGTTAATAATATCTGAATAATATTAATACTACTCATTGGATACATTAAAGATAATTTTGTTAAATGTAATTAAGATTCTGAACAAATAATTTGTTATAATAAAAAAAACTCACCTTATTGTTTCCACAATTTCAATAGCTCCATCATGTTTGTCCTAAACAAAAGTTGTAGTAAGTAAAACAAATAAATAAATAATTGGACAACAGAAAATAAATAAATATACATTTAAAAAACTAATTATATAATACTTAAATAAAACAAAACTGAATAAATTAAAATTGTCCACAGATACCTAGGTATGTCCTCTAATAATCATTCATCTTATTTTAATGTACCTCTATAATAGAGAAAAGCTAAATGAGAGAAATTTGATTAAGTAGTAATACCCTTATAGTAGGAAATTGTTGTCCTGATATACGAGTAGATATGAAAACTTGAAAGAATGTCTTAATGATACTGAAATAAAATAATGATACAGCGAATTCAACTAGAAGTTGGTCAAACAAAGCCAAATCTCACGAATAACTGTTAAACCCTACAATTTTTAATTGATATATTATGCAGGTTATGCTTATGGCACAATGTGGATGTGGACTTTTAACAAGGCGCAAACTGCTGGGACATATGGTTTAAAAATGTGGGTATTAATTCTTGAGACCTTGTAATGCCCGAACGGGTGTAAAATTTTTTTGATCAGCCGTTTGCTCCTCGAGTTTTGGGTAGAGTAGGTAGATAGGCAGAGGCGAGGTCTTTAGAGACATGGCAATTATGTTCATAAGGCTCTTTTTATCGACACAAATTTCCCTGCCATTACCTATCCTCCCACTGCTGCCAATTCTAAGGAAATTCAATACGTTTCCATATCAGAAGCCGCATGTATTCTTCTTGCATGTCCTGGACGCACAAAATAGGTGGTACCTTAGACCTCTCTAAGACTTGGCCCTCAGCAATGAAATGCAAAGCCAATTTCACCTCCATCAGAATTTGAGAACAGTCAGACACTTGCAACAACCACAAAAAAAACTAGGGAGTACCCCGTACCAGAAGATAACAAATTAATTTGAAATGTTCGTAAAATGGATGTTCATCCAGAATTTGTTTCAATAATAATTTGATCAATCCTTATTATCATATTATACAAGTATCATCTGTATTATCACGTTGTCAGAATATAAAAGTTTCTTCTCAAAATTTAGGATCTCAGAACTAGTACTATAAAAAACAATACCCTGTTGTCAGAAATATTCTAATAAGCGCCGCTTAAATCACTTAAACAGAATCTTTGACCCATTTTAAGGCAAGATGAGATTAAGTCTATTTACAGCCTCCTTGATCTGCTTTTGGATTGGCGTTCTAAAAGCCTTGTACAGTCTAATGTGCAGAAAACAATAAGTCAGGATTTTTCTAAAAAGCAGACGATGCATCGGTAGAATTATTCAGCTCTCATCCAGCTGAATGGGTAAATGCGAGCACTAACTGGTCATGTTCAGTTGCAAAGGTCCTTCGCAAAGATTGGGCTTTTCGTATCACGCCGAAAAGTACTTTACTTCCCACCAATTGTTTCAGAACACTTTCTAAAAAACCAGCAATTCATGTTAGTGATGATGAACCGCTGTTTGTAATTGTAGGAACATGTACGAACTACGATATGGATTCTGAGTGGCTATTCTTCCTTGTTGGGATTCACAATTCACTATATTATGTGATAGGATGGATCTTGATCTATTATCTCTACTTCTCAGTGGTGTTGGAGATGGAGTCTCTAAGAGGTACAAAGATATAACTTTGACTCCAACTTATTTTATAACAGCAGTGAGGTGCATTTCAAACCTAAACAAACTAGAGTAACCTATTCAGTACATCACTCTTATTGAATTAACCGTAAGTGTTTAAGAAACTAGTCTAATTTACTCGTCTTTTATTTAAAATATTTTGGATATTTACATAACAAAATAATGTGTAAAATAAACAAAAATTATTCTTTGTAAGATATTTTCGGAAATTAAAACAAATAAAAAAAGACATTTCGACTATAGAATTTTAAAGTAAACAATTTTTAATAGATAAAATGCCAATATACTATGTACCTATAAATAATTTATTAAGCAGGTACCTATTAGTTTTTTTTGCTGTTACTAAATAATAATAAACAGTTTCTACTTGGTAAAATACGAATGCATTTAACCATTGTGTAATTGACGAATCTACGATTGCACCTTAAAAATGCAACTCGGATTTTACGTAAGTTTGACCTAGAAAACATGACAGTAGGCACGTGTCTATTTTTTCAAAACGTTTTTTCTAGTTAACCATAGTTATTAATTTTCATGTTCGGTGATATAACATTATACCTAACTGTATCGCAGATATAACTTCTTTTATTTTGAACTCAAATTAAATAATTGCATCTGTAATGCATACCTACAAATTATAGAGAAAATGGAACTACAATTCCTATTAATAGCGAAACCGTAAATTTTTATCTATAATTAGAAGATGATAATCATTTTTAATACATCTATTTTTACGCCATCTCGCAGTGTAATTTTTAAAAATACACGTTTTCTACATTGCATGGGTCCCACAGGTTGTAAACAATGCAATTTAAATACATACTTCATTAAATTGATAAAATTAATTTCCTGTATGAGTAACAAACAATTATCCAATGTTAAACCTAAAAGCAATGCATTTAATAGTGTTTTTACTTAGAAATTATAGGTACAAACTGTTTGATGACAAAGTACCGTTCTTTATTATGTACTTTAGACATTGTAATAATAAACATTTATATCTTTTATAAATTCTTATATCTCAGACAACACAATCTAATGTCACACACAGAAAATTATTATATTGAACCCAAATCATTTGATATAATAATTGAAACTTCATGAATAAAAAATGTTATCAAAATCTTACATTTCCTCGTCCTGAGGTTAACGGCCAAGTGTATAAGACAGGCTCAGCTCCTGCAGGTGAATGCAGTTTTAACTCCATTTTGGCCAACATGCCTTTTGTGTTAACTAAAGCCGTAATCCTCACAACGAAAATCAACCATTTGAACTGTTTTTAAACACTTATACACACATTTTTTTACAAATATTTAGGATTTCACACAGCAAAACACGCACGCCATATAACCAGCATATACCTTGCGCGCGCATTACTTAATATATCAATACCAACCTAAATTTATTCCAGTGGCGACAACCAACAAAAACATCAGCTGTTACTAGAAATAATAGACAAACTAGTTAAATTCTATCAAAACTTACTTCTACACGTACGCATTAATCTCAATGTTGCCATTTACAATTTAAAAAAAAATCTATTCCTTATTTGGTGATTCTTTATTTTCAAGCATTAATATTAATTAATCTTATTAGCATTTGAAATGTAATTAAAATATATACATTTTATTAAAATTCTGCAACGTGGTTTCAATAGTTTCTGTATTTCATTATAAAATGTATAAAAATCGCCCATTATATTTGTCGATCAGTTTAATGAGGCAATATAAATTTTAATAAAAACCAACTAAGTATCAAAAAACAAAGTATCGACAACGCCAAATACACATCCAAATTAAAAGAAACATTTGGTTTTGCGCATGTAGACTTACGTCACGTGTAGCTAAGCTCAAAGCACTGGTGCAAGTAGTTACAGATAGGGATACCAAAATAATAAAAATATCGATTCCGATACTTGTCTGTGAACATAAAGTGATAAAATAAAATCTAATACACTGATAAAAATAAGCACATAAATATAGTATGGGGTATATCAAATTAAAACAAAATGGTCATATAATTAATTTATTCAGAATAGCGAGCATTTAGGAAGAAACTGCAATGTGGAAAAAAACTGAAGAAATTAATTAAGAAATGGTGGTGCCAGACTAATATACAATAATTATTTTCGATACCGATACTGCTAGGAAAGTGTCGATACCAACTTGGAATCGTTCTAAAGTATCGCTACCAAAAATACTCGATGCTGCAGCAAAAGTATCGATTTTCTCAAAGTATCGTTAGTATACCTAGTTACAGAGTTCTGAATGAAGAGTAATCTCCAAAATATGAAAAAACTACAGACTCATGTAATCCACAACAATTAAAAAATAATACAATGAAAATACAGGTGACTAGAAGATGTCTCATCCGTTGAGTTGAGCAGAAATGAAAAAACTAAATTCTCTAATATATTTTTTGGCATTTTTTAATTAAAAATTGGTTTGTAATTGTAATAAAACTCCTCATCGCTTATATAGAAATTCGTTGTAAAAGGAATGAGAGAATCAAAATTGTCATTTGTCATGATTTTTTTTAGAAAGGAAAAATAAATTCGAATATCCGTGTTTCTTGGGATTAGAGATTTAACATTAGGGAAAGAATTAGTGTTAGGGGCTGCATAAAACTGTTGCTGCAAACGACCATTAATTTTCAACATTAAGGCGTTGTCCTTCTACAAATGCAGTTGGGTTGATGTGGCATGATCACCTACTGCTCACCTCATTTGCATTTCCTATAAAATTAACAGCAAACTGGCCAAATTATCATTGGCTATGAAATATTTTGTTATGTTAATTTCTCAGTTAAATGCCAATCCAATATGTAAAAGAGCAAGTTGTGTGACAGACAGGTGAGTGAAATTTGCTGATATTTCGCGCAAAAGTATAATGCTTATTGCACATATTATGACGACGCATAAACTGTGCTTTTAAATTAAAAGATAGTTCCTACATACTAAGATTTTATTGTAACAACTTGTTTTTATATCTTATAGTGGATACCAAAAGATAGGTATTCCCTATTTTCAATTATTAGAATAAGTCTTCATATTATAATATACAAACACAATTACTGATGTGGCACCACTGTAATTGGGCTCAAGTCGAAAACCTTCATTTATCAACCTTAACCTCAATTAATTTTATTTAGATTTGTATGATCTATACTTTGTAAATAAACAGGACAAAAACGAATTTTAAATAATTTAAAAAAAATATGGATAGGCGTCAAGGGTATCATATGCGTAGAGAAAGAGGGACATTTTACAACAACAAACCTTATCGTCGTAACACCTTTCCACACAGAGGTTTTTCGGCAACGTTTTATCACAATGATACACAAAGATCACAACATTGGAGATCCATAAATCAAAGACCTCCGCAGGTCGGGCACAGGAATCGTGATAGAGATTGTACCGCAGGATATTCGAGTAATTATATAGAATACGTTAAGATTTAGATTTTTTTAATTTAATATATTTGTAGATATAAATGAAAATGTCGCTACCCAACCAGAACTGACCCCAGAAGAACAAGATGCAATCAACTTAACAAATTTAGTTTATGCACAGCAAGGAGTTAAGTCAAAACTAATATTTTTGGATTCTGGGGAAAATATTTCTCCAGCTCAGTTGCTACAAAATGCTGTGGATTGCTGTAATGGCTTACTAACACTTGAAAATACAGCGGGGTATTCAAATAAAAGAGGTAGTCAATATAAAATTATTTAATGCATAATGTTTATAGTGTATTCATACTTCGAATTGATGGAGAAGAACTTGCTAGGGGTACCTACGACAGTAAACAAATTGCCAAAAACACATTAGCTGAAATTGTTGTTGAAGATTTGAAAAAATATTGTTTTTCTTTAATAAAAGTAAGAATTTGGTGAAATTGGACATTGTAGCTTTTATACGGTGATACATTAAATATATCTAAAATTATATAGGGATTTTACAAACATTTTTGCAGTCTATGGTTGTTTCTTAAAATTTCAACCTCTTAAATTTTCCAAAAATTATTTTTCAGCATTTTTTGTGTTTCAGAAAAAGATTTATGAAGACGTGGATACTGAACAAAATCCTACAAAAGAACCTGAAACTCAAAATTCCATGCAAGGAAGTAAAGCACTTCAAATGATGTTGAAAATGGGTTGGGGTGGTAAAGGATTAGGGTTAAAAGAACAAGGAGAAGAAAAAACAGTTGCAGAAAAGATTGAACAAAATATTACAAGAAAGGGATTGGGAAGCATGGATGTGTTCTCAGAAATTGATAAAAGTTTGAAAGACTTTGCAATGTCAAATAAATTGACGATATTAAGATTTGCGCCCGATTTTTCTTCAGAAGAAAGAGCTCAGATTCACAAGTAAGTTAATTAATTTTTATAGCACTCCATAAAAATAAACGTTTTTGAATTATATATTAGGTTGGCTCAAAAATACAACTTAAAATCCAAAAGCGAAGGAAGCGGACAAGAGAGGAGGATAACAATATCTAAAAAATTGAATAGAAGAGAATTAGTATATCAATTACTAGTGGAAGGTGGTGAAAATTTAGCATATAAATTAATAATCCCGACTAATTTTGAGTCACTGGATGGCAAAGAGATTAAGAAAGAAACAGGCACTTAATTGTATCAATCAATGAGTTCAAAATATAAGCTAAAAGAAATTCGAAGTATTATCATTAAAATACAGACAATGTTTACATTTCCACTGTTCATAATAATTGATTAATTATATTTTCACATTATTTGGATATGTTAAGTCTATGTTCAGCCGTTTGCAAATAAAGTAATTTATAATAATTTAAATTGTGTACCATGTACTTGCATTGAAAAAACCTTGTTTTTATATTGGTGGATCCCGCGTATGGTGTATTTAACTTCCGTACAACACAGGAAGTTGGATAATTCTGTGTTTTATAAAAATCCTTACTATTGGAACCCAGTGCCTTTTAATCAAAAGTTCTGCATTCTTTGAAAAAGGACCCAGGCTGAATTGTTTTTGCTGGCCATTATCTACTATCATCCACAGTGCTTCATTAAACCTTCGACCGTCTACTATAACAGCTGTCAACACAAAAGCTTTCCCAAAAATCCGTAACCTGCATTGTTGTAAAGTGGTGTGCTGATATTGTACAATAATGCGCACGCGCGCATCAGTGCACTGATCAACGAACTTCTCGAAAATACGGATGGAAACAGCTCCACCACCTGACTTAGATCTCTCCCCAAACTGAAGGGACCCTTTTAGAATCTGCGTTTCTCGATGCTAGAAGAGCTCAGAAGAGAGGTTTCGAGGGCTTTCCTATGTAAAATATCAAGAGTAGTATTTGAAAATTATTGCGTAAATATGTTTTACTCCAGTCATTGTCGAGAAACTTCCGATGCTTGCCGCGGTCTTGGTCTTTCACTTGTCATTCCCTGCATTGCTGCCGAACTAAATTTGTATTCCAAGCATTTATTGTCAAAAATATTGGATGAATATGTTTAGATGCGACTCGATTAAGAGTTTTTATATGTAACAAATCTGGCAATGAAAATCTATCTTATGCTTAAGCATGTATTAATACAGGTAAAGCTAATAGCAAATAAGTATGTTAAAAATTTAAACGCTCCAAAGTCACTGTTACAAAATTTATTTGTGAATAGTATTTGAGGAAACATCTGTGTTACAATTAAATAAATATACATTAATATAAACAACAATCAAAGGACATTTTTTTTTGTCTAATATGCATAGTTCTGATAACTATAAAAACAATGGCCAATGATTATTATAATATTAGAAACATTTAAAATTAAGATATTTAACGAAAATATAAATATGATTATTAATATAGTAATAAAAATACAAAAGCAACTTAAGTGACACAGTCACGTATATATATTTATTTATATATATTTTTTTTTTTTGATAGTGGTACAAAATCTCCAGTCTCATGCACAGATCAGTATTCACGAGCTCAAATCACAAAGGCATTTTAAATACCAAATTCAACATCACCCTGACAACCTTACAATATATTATCAACTACAATAAAAACTAAATCTAATAATTAGAAACTAGAACAAAATAATAATTACCAACAAAGAAAAAACAAGACATTTTTTATTTAAACGAAACACATTGAACGGGATTTTAAAAGGTCTCTGAACTAGCTCAGAATACTGTTAATCCAGTGATTAATAAAATTGACAATCAAAAGTCAAGTACAATAAGTTCAAAAATGAAGTGCAAGGCAGTAGAGATGGAGCGGTATTTTTGCAACCCCGTAGGGAAATACAGTACACCGCTCAAAGCGTAGCTGTTATAAAATGGCACCGGACGTATCCCTTATCACGATATAAGTGAATTTATTTGTGCTCTAATGTTTACGTAGTAGTTTCTTACATTGTCCTGCACATTAAACAACGGAAGCGCTCCCTATGGGGTTGAACAATTTATAATTTCAAATTCGACATCTCATACTTGTAATAATTTGTCTAAACCTTATAGACATACCGATGAATACCGTTACTGATATTAGAAGAAAAACATATCAAAAGTAACTATAGTAGTTCTAAAGTAATAAGAGGTTATCGAGTTAGGTTAGGTTTTTTTGTAATTAATATACCGTATGTTACTAAGAAAAGATACTGTTACAGTAATACCGTCCCATCTCTAGAAAGCAGTTGTGTTGTTATGTTATAACAGACGACAGAAATCGAGTTGTAGAGGATTTTTTACTTTTGATGCGCATTCATAAAGAAATTGCCAAATGTACATGCTTTACCAAAAATATGAATATATTGGTAATATTAATTAAAAATTGGGATATGGTTATTTGGTCAACAGTAAAATCGACTTTTATAACTTGATATCAATTTAAATACACTGGATTAATTAATATTTGTTTTAGATCAACATGAATTAACGTACTTTAATGGCAGGCATGTAGCCATGTCTACTAAGCCACAGCCCAATGCCAGTGCCCAAAAGTAATGAAAGGATATTTGTTATCAGCAAAGTACAAAGACCTTTACGTGAGAAAATGCTGCTATCACCAACACGAGCATGTCGGAGACTCAACAGATCAGCAGTGTGAGGGCGGAATGACCAATTTTTTGGTGGCAACTGATCGGGACGGCTGCTCCAATCGTTCATGAAATCTGAATCCTGACAAAATAAATAATAATTTTCTCTTAAATATACACGTATTTTCTGATTTTGTAGCGTTTATTTATCTCTCAAATTGTGAAAACTGGATTACGCTATGAACGCGCTCAAAAATTAATTGCATGAACTGTTTTAATTAAAGCCAATTTGATCGATAAGAAATTATTTTCAATGAAATAATCGACATTGCAATTGTTTATAATAATTAAAAATCAATATTGTATGTGTGTATTATTAACAATATAATAAGATAAAAACATATTGATATCAGTAAAAAGAACAAAATCATTGAGCTTCATGTTTGTCGCGTCAAATACTCATTTGACATATGACCCTAGACGGCGAGACTATGACCAGCGGGTCAGACACTGACAAACACAGGCTATGGATTTTTTTATACGAGAGCCAGTTGAAAATTCTCCACCTTGACAAAGAAAAATATTTTTTGTGAATTTTTTAGTTGATATAGGTAATCTCCACTAAGACTAATACATTGTTATTTTAAATAAATATATATTCCATATGAAAGTGAAGTTATACCTATTTATAAAGTAACAAGTTAACATCCACAAAAATCAATTTCCAAAGTTCCATTAGAAGTGGTTAAAAAATACAAATTATGTTTCAGAACTCCCGATCCCATCCTCAGTAATAATTATAAGAAATAAACAAACGCTTAGTGATGTTGTCTTTGACATAACTACGCATTTCTTTCTTTATTTCTCTACTTAATGATGATGAGGGGGCCATTAGCACCGTCAGTGGATTTTATTAAAAAATCGCTAATACGATGAATGAATTCTATCATAAACGTTGTTTTAATTATTATCAACATACCTATGTACCTACCACATTTAACTTTGTTGCTGCTCAATTCACCTCCCGATAAAAAAATGTCAATCTCTGACTTTATAAGGCGTGAACTATATTTATGCAAAATTAACGTTTAACAAAACTAATAACAATTATTACTGTAAAAATTATTAAGGCAAAAAAAAATCATTTTCTATTTACGATAACGTATTTTCTATAAATATAATGAACAGATATCTACTTACCTCCTTTACGTCAGAATTCAAATAGTAACTCTGCCATTCTAAATTCAATGGTGTACCATGAATTACGGGACTGTTTGGCGGGGATTTTGGGCTACTTCTTGGGGATACCACCCTTGAACCAGCCAATGAAACTCTGGCAGATGATTGAACAGATTCTTGAGCTTCTCGCAATAATCTTAGGTAGTCTTCAACTTGATGGGATATAGATCCAGGTGTTTGGGTTCCAGCTAGTGATCCATGGATTGAGGCAGATCCTACGTCGACCCAGGACTCTATAACAACTTATAGGTAATATTTATTGCGAAAGTGAATTCGAAAAACAAAAATCCGAAAATTATAATTCAATTAATTAATTCATTCATTGTTAATATTAAGAATAGGTCGAAATACTTGTCAGGGCTGAATCAAATTGTTTCCAGTGTTTATATTTTTTAAAAGAACACAAGTCAGAGTTCGAAATTCATGATTTTAAAAACATGTCATCATGTCAGCAATTCTTTCACTTTTGAATAACCAATTTTTACCTGGCATCAAAAAACAGGGGGAGGATCTCAATTTGGTCATATTAAATTACTAAATTGTTTAGCATTTTTAAAATAAATACCTAACCAACTCCTAAACTGTCATTTTATGGATTTGATACTACAGCCTCATCTGTTTTGTCGGAAAAACAAATTAGGTACGTAATTATATTTTGCAATACCATCAGCTGTTGTTTAAATAAATTATTTTGACTATTTATTCTAATCTTACTAAAAACATAACAAAATATCATCTGAGGTAGGTATTTCTAATGGTTATGAGACGTCAAACTTCAAATACAACGTCGATGCGGTCCTGTTGTTGATTAATAAACTCTTTGGAAAAATGTAACTGAGAACAGTGACATTAACATACGTGCCAAATTTCAGGTAGGTAGTTTCATTTATGCCATTATTATAGCTAGGTAATTCAAAACCATAAATATTTTTCGCAACATAGGTATACGCATGATAATTATTTATAATAAAAATTAACAATAGTAGATAGGTACCTTGCAAAAACGAAATGTGTGTATTACCTTTCAAACAGCATTCAACGCATCCTGTAAAACTTATGGCCGTTTGCAACAACACTTTTAGGCAGCACCTAACATTAGGGTAAGAATATACCTTGTATGTTTGCACTTATTCTTTCCCTAACGTTAGGTGCTGCTTAAAATTGTTGGTGTAAGCGGCCCTACCTATTTATTGAAAATACCGAGAGGATAAAACTTTTATTGTAGGTAGTTACCTATCTCCGTAAATTTACTTATTAATTAAACTGTAATAGTTATTTTATCTACCCTATATGCAAACAAATTTGCAGTTTCGCAATTCAATTAAAGCAAATAAAAACCGATTAATTATCGCAGAACTATAGTTTTACAGCCGATATACGAAATTTAAATTACGCAGTAACTTTATGAGTAAAACTATTAGTAACATCTCCAGTAAAACTAATAGTACCTAAATAAATAATGCGTATGAAATAAAAGTAACGCAAAAGGTCGGCGAACCAAAATATTTAGATGTATTCGAACAAGTTTTGTTAACCTTGTTATATATGAGCAAAAAACTTGATATGTTCGTAATGTATTTATTTGCAAAACTATATTTGCATAGTATGTAGGTAAACAAAACTATTTTTAATAAACAAAGATTAGTCATAATATCAATCAAAATCTCTAACAAAGAAACAAAATATGTAATAATATCAGTATTAAGAAAAATAATGGGTATTCTTAAAAACGAATTAGTACGCCTAAATAAATTTGCCATGAAAAGAATACAAACAATAACAAAGCTACATATGCGAGTACCAAAGATAAACAATAATTGTATCTTACCTCCAAGATCATCTACGCTTGATTTTGATGATGACATCTTGATATTCTTATGCCTTGTATGGTAAAACACAAATTAATATCACCAACAACACGTAGATTTATTTATAACTTTAATTATTTTGTTGGAAACTATAATTTACTTCTCTGACGGACTACGTGACAAAACGACAACACAACATTTACATCGCGATTACTTGATTTTTTGCCTTTGTCTCTTATTCGTTGACGTCAAATCACGTGATTCTCCTAACCAATCACAGCTATAAACAAACAATGGCGGACCAAATCAAAACAAAAGCTAGAAGCACACAAAGGCGGTTAATTTAAAAATAGAATTGTATTAAAAAAACTGCAAATATTTATTATTGATGACATATCTACGGGGCTTTCGAAAATCATCACATAATTTAACGCGCTTAGCAACAGTAAGACCGCTAGGAATTACTTTTTTAAATTAAATGTAGTACCTACCTTCGTTTAAGAATCAACGATAAAATGCGGTAAATCCTAAATAAATGAATTTGTATAAAATTGAATCAAAAATGTAGGTACCTACATAAAGTTTTAATGTTATTTGGGATATAAATAAGACAAAGGAACAGATTAGTATGCCAGGATCCGGTATTCTCGAATATTTATAATTTGGTTGACATCTGGTTACATTTAAATCATCCAGTTCCGTGAGATTTATAGTCAAGTTTTAGTGTTATGTTGGTAGTTCTCATAACATTCGTAAAACACCATTTTAAAACCTACAACGTTGGGCATAACAATGCTCAATAGACCTTTTTTAGGTCTCAATCAAGGTGGGCCAATAAATCTCCTCTTAATGATTTTTTCAAATGTCTTAGAAATACTCTGAGAATACTTCAATTTGAAGTAGTTTTTGACGCCGATCATTAATATCATCGGTGCATGTTGCCATATACCTACCTACAGTAACGATTTTCAAACTGTGAAATTTCAGAAATCGTTATATTTCATTTAAAAACTCCTGTATAAAACGACATTGTAATACAGACAGTGATTAATTTGTTTGCTATAGACAGGAAAAACGTAAATATGATTTCCGTAATCGAGAGGATCTCTTCATAAATAATAATAAAACACAAATAAATAATTCATCAAATTTTATTTGCAGTAATATGTATTTTTAATCAAGCCTTTTAAAATATAAACATTTTGCATTTTTTAAGGCAAATGTATGTTTGCATTTGACTATGAATTTCAAGAAAAAATTCTTAGAAATACAAATACTTATTTATATACTATAAAACAAGTTAATGATTTTTTAAAAACAAAACATCAAATAAAGGAACATATAAAACATTTTATTTTCCATAAACTCAAAAAGAGATTCTCCTACATAGTAACATCTATTTATTGATATTAATTTTTGGATAAATCAATTTAATAAATCACATAATCATATTATAATTATTGAGTATAGCCAGCATTTTCATTGTAAAAATTAGCACAGCCTAATAAAAAGATATTTAAGTTTACAATAAAAAACAGCCCATCAGTTGGGAGTTTAAGAATTTCGTAAATAATTACTTCCTGTCTGTATGTAAATATAACTGATAATTTTCTTGCAACATTGTTATATAAATAGCTACGTGCGATAGAACATATTTCTATATAGGTAATAACCAAACAAAACAATTAAGATTATAACTGATAAGGTCATCAGAACAGGATAATTTAACCACAAAATTGTTTTAATTATGTGAAACTACATGTATTAAGAAATCGGCGGGAATAATGGCAAAATATTGCGTGCAACAAAATTACATGACTGGAACCGTCAAAACATAAAAATTAAAATATATATGACAATTTCCTTTTTGTATTTTTCCGTAGACTGTCTATATTTTAGGGTAAGAAAAATATGCCTTACAAATTTATGCATTACCAGCGGCGTGCAATACAAACCATTGCTTGGCCTGAGATAATTTAGCTATTATTAGATAGATACATTCAAGATAATAACAATTACTCAATATTACTTTAAAATTAAATATATAGGTACTAAGTATTCAATAGATATTAATGAATTAAACAATTTTCGATCCAGTTTATAAGGTATTATAACCAAATATTAATTATATACTATGATGTGATATAAGTACTGAGGATGGCTTTAGGTAATGCCGAAACTTGTATACAATTTTAACAGAATTACACCAAAGATATTGGAGTTTCTTTTCTCCTGATAAAATTAAGTAGATGTTCAAAGTTGATATCTAACATTTTTTAATTAGGTATCAACCTGTTTTTTCAATTGTTATAAAATGATATTTCAACAATGCGTGTAGGTACGTGTGATGAACAAAATATTAATATTCAACAGCAAAAACTACTAGGTAGTGTGACAAAAAGTTTCAAATGGTGTTGCTATACTGTGTGCATAAAAATAAAATGTATTGTTGCTTTTGTGTACTGTTACCAAAAGATAAACATGTCTGGAATTACCCTCGATATCTAAATTTATGAAAGCATAAGAAGCACTAAGTAGGAAAGTACTATCTATCAGTTTTTGTACCCAGGTATACCACAAACAAATTAGGTTTTAAACCCTGTTGTAAATCTCAATGCACGTCACTGAGCATTACTTTTATAATATTTAACAAAATAATTTAAAGTCATTAGTTTTAATTGCTAGAGATTAGTATAATTCCTATTTAAGTTTATAACATAGTTTTTTTAACAATTTCCAAAACAAAACTAGCTAAATAATAATTCAATAATTTTATACCATTTAAAATGGGCTTTAATGCATAAAAAAGAAATATTCTATAGGCTCTAAGAATTACCACGAATATCATGAGAAATAAATTGATTTTTTTTAAATAAAATTGTGTAGTACTCACTAAAGTCTCAACAACTACAAAATACTCTCTAATTTAATTAGTCCTTTTGTCTAATTCAGAAAAATAGAGAGGGGTTTTGCAAAAATATAATAAAAAAATCCTGAGTAAAGTAACAATACGTACCTTATCTTTAAATAAATACTCCAGTCTTGAAAAAATAGACTCTCGGTAGCAGTGAAGAACTACTAAGTCTACCCGCTCCTATCAAGCGGAAATTTGGTGTACATTTTTTTTCTGTAGAAAAACTATCCGGTCCTGATTTAAATCCTGTATTTTATAATATTAATAATAAATATTTTTGCTGAACTAAGTAGCTGATTGTTATGAAGGTTGAAAATTTTCTTTTTTTTTTCTGTGACATTATGTCGATGTTAATAAAATATCTGTAAATGAAGAGCTTTTCCAATTAACGCAACTGAACTTCCACAGTTCAATAGTTTATAAGTAAATTGCTATAATATACATATTAATAGTTCAGTTGCAGAGAAAAATAACGTCTACAATTTACAAACTTTTTTTAAAATATAATTTAATTATTTTTGATTTACTATAAACATCGGATAATGGAGCCTGAATGGGCTTAAGAAAAATTAAAATATCAAAGTAAACTAAAGTTGAACTGGGAATGTGAAACATACAATATTAGTTCGATATTCATTTTTAACATAAATAAAAAAACAAATAATTAGTAGCAAATAGTTAAAGGGTTTAAAATTCAAATATATAGAAAACAAAACAAATTAATTGCAAGTATAAAAAGTAATAAATAATAAACTAAATGGTAAAAAAATAATTAGTATACAAAATTATTTCACGTGTTCGTTAATTACTTTCGCTTATTAGTTTTACGACTAAGTTGTTCTTCAGCTGTTAATTTTGATTTAAACTCTTCTGCTATTTGTTTAGCTTCGGTAAGTGTTCTTAATGTATTGTCTAAAAATTCATGCCATTTCCTACAGTATGCTGAAAAAGAAAAACCCAGTAAGGTTTAATTTTTTTAATAACCCTTTACACCGTTGCGTTGTTTTAAACTTTATTTTGAGTATAACCATAAAAACCACATTGGTACATTCTTACCACGGTCTAAGTTCAAAGCAGAATAGAGATTGTTCAAACTTTCAGGGAAAAATACTCGAGAGTGCTTTTAGAGTTGGCGGAAAGTGCCGTCTTTTCAACTTAGAAAACTCACTTAGTTGATTGGTAAGAAAGGTAAAGTCGCGTGATTAACCTTCGTTGTTAAGACTCTCTGGTCGCAGAGGGTTAACTTAAATTCAACCAAATAGTTGACATTATTCGGTAATAACCCGGTTAGACATCGCAGAGGAGTTCGTTTTATGTCATAAACCGTCATCGTAAACAATGCAGCGTTAAATCTGCTTTGGACATATTACAACAGGACATGCAGAGTTCTGATGTACATTAGTATTGTAAATCATACATACTGCTGGTAACTTACTCCTACGGGACAAATAGTCTGGAATGACTCCTTTTGAAAAATTGCAGACAGGTAATTTTATAGTAAAATGACTATTATAATCGGTTGTATGATGCAAATGGGCGTACCATTAGGAATCCATAAAAACGCCATGTATTGAACAACTTGGGAACCAACTAATTTGTTGTAAAGCTTTAGTTTTGGATTGGGAAAAGCTATTAAATTGAATAATGAGGTTTTATTTTTAAATATAGAGCATTATTTACCTTCTTGATCATAAGTAACATCGTCAGTCATTTGTAATAGTTTAACAGCATTCTTGTGAGCGGTATATAAATCTTCAGCAATTTGTTTATGATTATCTAACATTTTATCTTCAGCTATTTGTATTTCAGATATCACTTGATGGAGATTCAGCATTTCTGGTGTCATATCATTTTCCTGTAATAAAATAAGGATTTTGTTATTTTATGTTGCATAGAAAATAAAAAAAGTATACTTTATAAGCTAGTGTTTCAGAGTTTTGTGCAGATTCAGTTGTCAAAACGCTAACACACAGTCACTGATGATGTTGCTGATGTCATGAACCTTTTTCAGGTGTTCGGATAGGAAACGTGTGAAAAAAATGTGTTCCAAAAGTTTTGAAGAGCAACGAACGGGATTAAGGATACATATATATATATATATATATATATAGGGTACGCCAAACTCGATGGCCTATTAGATGTTTCTAGAGAACGGAAAAAGATATCGATCTGAGCAAGCGGCAATTCAGGACTATCCCGATCTAGGTGGTCGATGAAATATATGATTCACATAAAGCTAAAAAAAAACTAAATTCAAAATGATACAAATTGACTTACATTTAATGATCTTAATTGTAATAAGTCACCATCATCATCATGTTCTGGTTCAGATCCAATATTCGTTACTAAATCACCTGCACCCAACTCCTTAACCCTATCAGCATACCTAAGCGTATTTAAGCTGTGTTCACAAGAACTGACACCTGGTGAGATCATTGCAATCATGCATGTCCTTGATGTGGTGCCAACGAATGAATCCCGGAGTACTTGTGTTAATTTACTAACTCTAAATGGCAAATGTGCGCCACGCCGGCCTAACGCGCGAATACATTCTTTCAGAGCGAGAAGCGATTTGTTAATTTCGGCACCTTCCATTCCTTAAACAGAAATATACAATATTAAAAACTCCACATTCCAAGCATTAAACAGGTTGCTTACTTGTTTGTCTGTCTGCCGAAGATGTATCTGCTCCCCTTTCGTTCCCTGCTAAATCAATTAAGGAAAACTTGCCATATATTTTCGACATATTATTACTCGATCTCAAATAGATTTGAAATACTGCGTGAGATCGCGATGAATTCTGATTTGCTGATGTTTGACCAGATGTGCGTGCTTGATTCCCTTTTTGGATGAGTTTTAATACCTCTTCAGTGCTTGTCACTACAATTTCCGTAAGTCCCACAACTTGCACTTGTTGTTTACCATCTTCCAATATTCGTAGTTTGGTTTTATTGTTAAGCAGGTCAAATACTTTGCCCGAATAAATTTCAAAAAAACTCGACGATACTATCAAGTTCAAATGTCGAAATTTGGGTGATTTGGCAAATTGGAATACATCAGCAGCCGACATTGCGTAAATACCCTTTTGACAATCCTGATTTTTTCCATTGAAATCACCGCCCATGGTATGTGTTTTGCCTGAACCTGTTTGACCATATGCAAAACAAGTCGCGAATCCGCCTTCGAATATTGTTTTTATTAGAGGTTGTGCCGTGTACCTAAACACAATAGAACACCATAATGAAATCAATGACTACCTTTTATTTTTATCTTAGTCCAATCTAAATATTGATAAAGATACGTTTTACCACTTCGCCAAAACACTTTTCATTTTTCTTGAGGATGCAAAGAGTGTTAGCGAACCGAGCGTCGAGATTCAAAGAAGTGATTTGGCGAAGTGTATTTTCAATATTACTCTACCCAAGTCTCTACTTATCGACTATACCAATCAAGATGCTAGAAGTTAAGGAGTTTGAGAGATTCCATTTTTAACATACCTCGATTATGTCCTTCATTACGTCAGCTGATTTCCTTTGTTCAAGTTATCAATGATATTCCTAGATTTACATTGCATGGGCTATCTTATAACCTCTCAAAAATATTTGAAGAAAGTATGAAAGCAAATAAAGCTACCCAAAACAATGAACGATTTGTGTGCGATCATGACAGACTCCGCTCCTTGGCATTTCATTCCAATCAATAATTTTCACCTGGAGTTTTCTTGACGCAGATGATCAAACTTTACAATGGCTAGGACATGAAAGTGCTGAACCTAAGTAATGTTGCCTCAGGAAGTACCTTATCAAAATGGAATTAAAGGAAGATCCCAAAAAACTATGTGATAGTAGAAGACACGATTTCACTATTCTGGATAACTGTAAGAGGACGAAAGTACTCGAGTTTACTAGGCGACGAGGCTATTCAATGACAAGTCAAGAAGAAGCGGTCTAGTTGTTTGGTCCTTTCGGTATGGTACTATTGCTAAATTCGTATATCTCCAGTTCTTACCTACCTTGCTAGCAAAGAGCTCTTTGAAAAGATCTTTTAGGACCATACAGGTCAGTGTATTGTAGAAAAAAATATCCGAACAAATTTTTGGTGCAATTCAATTTCATAAATGGCAATCAATTAAGTTGAATAAAATTAATAACAATAAATGAGTCTTGAATTACATAAGTTATCATTTTATACCTATAGACCAATTCGTTTGAGCATGTTTCATCAAAGGCGTAGTCGAATCTGAACAATTGGTTTTCCAGAAATTTCGTTAAATCAACTTTATTTTTAGGTTCGTGTACTATTAATTGATTTTTACTCGGTATCGTAATGACGTCAACTTCTTTTCTTGCTACTTCTTTTTTATTTAACGGCCTCTTTCGTACGCAAACAGTTATTAAATGATCTTCGATCGCATCATTTTCCGTAAGTGGTTTTATATCTAATCCACGTCGATATTCCCCAATCATATTTAAAAGTTCCCAGTGCGGATTACCAGGGTCCATTTTTAAAAATGCATCTTTTGCTTCTTTTTCTTCAGCTTGTCGTTGTCGCCTTTCCTCGCGATTCTTCTTTAATTTTTCTACTTCTTTTACAACGTTGCTACGTCGTGAATTCTGAAAAATATAATAATTTTATAACTTTTTTTTTACAACTTTAATCTCAATTCCAACTCACTTGAAGATTATTCATTCTACTTGTAGGAATATTTGTTTCTTTCACTGTGCCATTTTGGGGTATGGTATCTCCATTATTCGAATATTGACTTGTGTACCTTGGTTGTATAGAAGGATTGGAAATACCTAAAACAAATTAGGAAATAGATCATATATACAACAAGAGTAAATACAAAAAAAAAAAACACAAAAAAATGGTGGTCAAATTCAATTTTAAACAGCATTTTTAGTTTTCTAACAATTGAGGTAATGTTGTAGGCTATTACAATTAATACACGAAATGTATAAAAAATGTATTTAGTGTACAGGGTAAAACCAAAAGTTGCATTATCAAAATATCTACACTTTCTTTCGATGATGTATTGTGTTGTATTTTAAGTTTTTTCCGTTTGATTCCTACCCTATATTTGTGAAGAAAATACGCCATTTTTTAACATACATATTTAGTTTCGTGGAGTTTCGACTTTTATTTCTCATATAATACATATTTAGCCTTTTTTCAACAATGACGGGATATTTTCAACTGTTACATTGTTTTTTATGTATTATACGATTAGAAGATCAGGAAGAACTTGACAAGACAAAAGGATCTAGAAACTACAAATTGCAAACTTAACCGAGATATTTATTTGACTCCCTTAGAAGCATACATATTCGTTAATAAACTCCTTCCAGATGGTGTTGCCAGAAATCTTTGTGTCGGTATTTTGTAGGCACATACTCAGTAGGGACTGTTATCGTGTCCAAAATGTTACGTTGTACGTCATTAGGTGCTGAAACTGTTCGGAACGGTTCTAAGTCTGCATTGTTGTTATGAAACAAGAAGTTCACCCTAACAAAATGGAAAACATGGGGCAGTGAAGCAAATTCGACAGTATGGTAAAAAACACACAGTTACAGTTACAGAGGCCACCAGCTGTACTGTTCCTGTTAGGACAATATTTACATCCATCGTTTGAGAGAGGACAGTAACTAATCCGACTACACTGTTTTTAAGAGAAATATTTATTACTCACCATTATTTGTTGGTCTTATCCCGACTAGCGATTTTGCTGTTGCATTCTGTAGGCAAAAATAATAATAGAATATAATTTATAATTATAAAACAACTAAAACAACCAAAAAAAAAAATAACGTACAAATTGATGATAGTAGTGTCTAAAACAAAAATAAAACAAGTGAAACAATTCAAATATAGTACCGATAGCGTTGCTGTTTCTGTAGAAAATTGATTACTATTAAAATCTTCGTCGCTGTATTTTCCAGACTGCGCTATTGCAGCACTAATTTCCTCTTCAGACGACCCTGAAGAATCCTTAAATGCCGCGTTAAGAAAATGAAAACTATTAAACAAGTATATACAATAAAATGATATAACACCAATTCTACCTTAGAATACAACATCTACACTTGTAGACACGACCTTCTACCATCTAGGAAAATTTATAATGGTGAAAATTGAATTGAAAAGAAGCTTGTGATATCAATAGTAAAATAAAAAAAATAGTGATAATAGCAAATCGATATTAAGTTTAAAAGAATAATTAAAGGTGTTGGTGCCAGGTACATATTCAACTCTCTTAACTACATATATGATTTAGGAAGTAGGTGAATGTACGAACATCAAAAAACAGACATAAAAACTAATAGAAAATTTATTGTATATAAAACACTTAAATTAATTGGGTGGAAACGAGCATACATTTTTGGAATTTTAAATATACAGCTTATTAAATATTATATATATAATCAGAGATAGGTTAACGGGTTGCCAATGGCTTTCATCAAAATTACTTACTATTACTATTGTTAAAATTAGATGAAAAAATGCAACGTAATTAATGTGATAACTTCGCAGTAATGCACGATAATGCCCGTGCCCATGCAACAGTAAACCGGTACATTGGTAATGTCAGGTTTGCGAAGCTAGAGTGGCCACCATACAGTCCTGACGCAAATCGCATAGAACATGTATGGGATATCCTAAAAAGAAATATTCGAGCACGGAATCCAGCTCCTAACTCAATTGCAGAATTAAGGATTGCTGCACAGGAAGAACCCCACGAAACCATCAAAGATCTTTTGCGCAGTATGCCTAGGAGGATGCAGGTTATCGTTAGAGCTTAAGGAGGAAATACTAAACCGTTATTCTTTTGTCTTAAACTAATGTATCGCGTCTTTTCTAACTAAACGTTATTATCAAAAACAGACCATTTCACTAATTTCTCCACGAATCTGTTGTAAAGCTTCAATATGTAATTAATTTGATTATTAATAATGTAAAAGACTGTAATGTAACAGCAACCGAAATCACAAAAGTGTTAAAGGGAACAAAAATAAAGCAATAATTTCGTCCGTGAGTGATATAAATAATAATTGGGCGCCTTTTCATAGTTTTTCTCTAATTTTAATTGGCTTTTAGAAAATCAACGAAAATTAAATAGAGTATCAATGTCTGTTCGGGTAATAAGTGCCTCGTTGCACAACCTGGATTGCATGTCTCCATTACACAGTCCCATTTTATTTAGTTGGCACAAGGCTCTATAAGGAGACCTTTAGCCTTCAGGTATACGGCATCGAAGACAACGAAAGAGCGAATAAGCTTGCTAGACAGGTCGCCGCAACCCCATGTGCAGGTTTGGATACATATTCCAAAACAGGAAACAACACATAACTGAGGCGATAAGACTAAAGAACTCCTCCTGTTATGTTTTGGGAAGGCCTGGTTTATGTGAGAGTTATAGATATTGACTAATAGATCACAACATTTATGCGTTTAAGTGAGAATGTACAATGTTTCATGTGTCAGGATTAATTACTATCGTAGTGCTTCAGAATTTGTTCAAAAAATTTATAATACATGGAAATATACTAGTTTCATGTAAAAAAAATGAATCAATAAATACATACTTAGAAATAAACAGTTTTCCATGTTCGTTTTAACGTTTTTAACAAAAAGAATAGGCATTTCATTTTATCCATGTTTATATCAAAACACGACATTGAAAAAAAAACATGAACAGATAAAATATCCTTTTTTTACTATACTACTACTACTACTAATAAATTATATCATAATAATAATATGAAACACAATACATTCTTGATCTATTAAAATTGATAACAAAACATTTAGATATATTTAGATCCTTGCCGTTCGCCTCGCACCAAAAAAAAAACCAAATTATTCAATTGTACCTGTAAAATTTCTGCATCCCGCAATGTCAGAACACTTCTATAAATCTTTAGATTATCTGCAAAAAGCTTCAAGTTGTTGTTTGGCAATATCATTCACAAACAAATTAAACAATAGAGGTCCCAGATGTAAACCCTGAGGGACACCAGACGGAACATGAATATCAGAACACCTAAAACCACATATGCGTACGATCAGACAAGTAGGTAGTAAGCGATTGCAACAACGGTTCTCTGATGACTAATCCTATCGAATGCCTTGGAGAAGACAGTATATACAGTATGAACCTGATAACCCTCCTCCGCCACCGCCGTCAAATAGTCGACGAAGGCCAGAAGATCTGCCGGACATAAAACCATACTGGTAGTCAACCATGTCCAACTTGAAAAGAGTTTTCGAAGAGTTTGGGTATAGCGCTAAAGATAGAAACTATATATTCGAACTCGTCGCCACTGGATTTGAATTTCTTACGTACAATCTTCTTCTGGTAGGTGCAGCTCCTTAGGTGAGGAGAAAACCACCTTGGAAATTTTCCGTTTGAGTATTTTTTTTGGAAGGATTGCGTCGATGAAAGGGTAAAGGATATCGTAGAAAGTATCACACATCTCCTTGACGCCCCCGATCAGTACAAACATACCCAAGGACCTCTGACAACAAACTGATTTGAAATCATGAAAGAAGCCTTGAGGTTTAGAATTATACTTTAATTAAGTCTAAAAAAGAAAGAATAAATGTATATTTCTTGGAAGGAGTGATGTTTGGCATTCGACAAAGTACTAGCTCATGAGATTTTCTTTTTCTATTCTTGATTTCCCTTTTAGTTTCGTTTTCGTTTTATTATTGTAAAGTATGTGTTTTTGTAAACATTAATTAGTGCGTCTCGTAAAATTACGCTCAAAGAGCAAACCTCACCTTATTTATGTTAACATAAGAATTTTAATTTGAGGTATTTTACATTGAATGATATTGTAAGGTGTTTATTAAATAAAAGCGTTTATAATTAATTATGTGATCGAACGGGCTTAGTGAGAACACGGTGATCATTCCTTAGGTCAATCATTCATTGCGAAACCGTTCACTACTATGGAATCATGATGATGGATGGGACACCCTACCTAAACAGAGTGTAAAATGAGCGCCAGCAGATATGGAAAAATCTTTCCATACGAGCAAATTCTGTGAACGTCGCCAAAATCAACAGTAACAGACGAGAACATTCGCCTTACAGTCCCGTGTGAACTTAATATATTTGGCTGTGGTAGATTAAAACTATAGAAGGGGATTAGAAATAAGTAATTTTAATTTTTTGGATAAAATTAGGATCAGAATACAAAAATTCTCATAGCACCTAAATATGTTTTGATTGAAGAATACTTTAGTAAATTAAATAATAATGTTTGGGGAAGTATTCCTATTATACATCACATTTTAAATATTTTAAATTCTTTCGTGCTCTATATTTCATTTTCTATAAATACCTAGAATACCCAATAGGAAACAGGCGAACACTGAAATTAAATTATGTCGTAAAATATTTTACTATAACCAGTAAAAGTCAAAGCTATTTGAGTTATTATGTATAAACTGTGTACAGTTAGGTAGATATCGTAATCGTAATGTATTTATTGTGGTCACAGTGTAACAAATAGGTAATGCATATTAAAAATAATTTATAACTTTAAAACCCACTCGGTATTGTTTGTCTATATATTATGCATTCAAAGAAATTCAAACATTTTATGTACTGTTTTATTTATTAAAAAATTATTATTTACTGGTTTATTCAGTGAACTTGAAGAGATAACTTTAAAATGGTTTTCTCTGTCGCTTAATATGGGCTTGAGGATATGTATTAATTTATTTTCCTTAAAAGGAAGGAAGCTTTGAACGAAATCTATATAACAGCAGCAAGTAAACTTTTCTCAAGTATATGCTAAATAGTACTTTTAAGTATAAATTTAATATGATCTCAAGCGAATTAACATTTAATTATGGAAGTTTTGAGTTGGAGGATTTTTTTTCCAATTATAATTTATTATTATTTTTAATTTTAAGATAAATCTAAGATTTTTGTTATTTCTATAACGAAAAGCGAATATAACTTGAAAGCCACAATAGAGGAAAGAAGCAGGACTAACTTTTCAATATTATATGTCCGAAGAAGCCTGTCATTTTTATATGAATGAAAACATAAAAATAAATTATTACTTAATAATAGATGAATGTTAGATGTTCAATAGAATCAGTAAGGAAGGACTATATCCTGTGAGAACCGCCTTATTGATCTCGGTAACAAGTTGCATAGGTAAAAGTTCCATCCATATGTGTTGTTAGGGTTTTTTGCCCTTTTTCATAAATCACCCTCAACTACTTATAATGTCCATGAGAACGAGGAACAATACCCAGAAAATGTTAGATATTATTTTTCAGGACGCTGAACCTCTAAATAACTTGAAACTTTAAAGTATTAAAGTTTCTTGAAACGAGTAGAATAGGCTCACTTAACCAAGGCTTGTTGCGGTGAGATATGCTGACGGTTAAAGATGACACAAAAATTGTATAAGCAATTAACAAGCAAAGCTTATTTGGTAGTGCATTGTCTCACAAATTAACTATACAAGTACGTATTAAATTTAATAAACAGTCGTTAAAACTGGAAAAACATTTTATTCTTAATTTTCCATATTTTTTTTGAAGAGATTTGAAAGTAGGTACTTGATTATCGAACAAATGACACTTACTTTCTGTAACTTGTTGAATTCTAGTGTTTTTTCCGGAGGTTTTGTCATCATAATATCTGGATTTAAAGATTTTATTGTCGCCATATCAATTTCTTTTCCTTTAGTTTCACCCTGTTCGAACCATTCCACCGTTGCACACCTTTGCTCCTCATTAATAGCAGCAACAATTGCAGAATGTACTCGTCCTTAATAATAAAAAAAATAAACGATTTAGTACATTTGTTTTTAGAAGAAAATATAAAATAAGCACATTGTAACTCAGCACACAGTAATATATTATTATGTACTCTTCATATGAGTGCAATAATTTTTAAAAAATATTTTGTGGAGCAGACGCCTTTTATTTATTAATAACTTTTAAAAAAATGAAGATATATGTTTAAATATTATATCTTTTCTAATTTTATGAAATACAGCAACCATTGGCAACAATGTTCTTCTATTGCTCGCATCGGAAAATTCCCGGACGCATTGGCATATGATATGCAGAATACATGAATATTGCATTACATATTATGCAATTAACACACACCCTGTGCCATTAGTGAGAAAAACTACCTACTTTATTCTAAAATGATAAATAAAAAAATTCAAACGCAGGAATCGAACCCAGAACCTTCCGATTACAAAGCTCACAAGCTACCCATTAGGCTACACTCTGTACACAACTGATATGCGAATTACCACGGGCACATATATTCATTTTTTCCAATTAATGGCACAACATGTGCGTTAATCCCATCAGATAATGTAATATCATGTGCCACCTTAACTGTCAACCCCAAGTTTTATAAACATCAGCACTCTCTGCAGTTACAGTGTTCATCTGAGAGAAGGATGCATTTATGTTGAATATAATAATGAAGGTGTTGAAGACACCAATGAAGATATGCCTCTTCCTGGGTTTGTTTGTCGTGTATGATTAATTTCTAAGAAATTATATATTTCGAGTACTAGATTTTTTTTTGTTTGTTTCCAATGTCAATATATTTCTAATGCTTCAGGATATATATTTCCGTAAATTACTACAAGTTAATCGGTTTATATGACACCTAAGTAGCAATAAATATTAAGGGCAGTCTGAAAATTACAGCGGATCAGATTCTAGAATTTGAGGGAATTCGCCAAAAATCTACCACAGCGACAATAATGGTTTGGGATCATCATATAAATGTACCCAAAATGATAAATCATGTAACTATGTTACCTTGATGAATATCTAATAATGGAAGAATAAGTCATGCGAAAGGAAAATCGGGATACGCCAAGAAAGAGCTCGCACAGAGTCTCGTTATTTAATGAATAGTACCTCGTAAAGGTAATTTACACAAACTTTTGATTGATTGACTCAAAGGTAACATACGTATCTAAACACACACACACAAAAGTAAAATCAAACTGGCAACAACACAAAAGTAATAAAAATATTCAATAACAAATGGATTTCCTATGACAGTATTTTTAAATCAAATTATTCCGATACCAGAGTCGCTAGAATAAGCAATTAAATGAAGTTTTTAACCATTTGTGAAAATTTCTCAAAATATGAGAAAAACTATGTTAAGTAACACCTGAAAAAATAAATTGAATAATTGTTAATACCTAGGTTATTGCCGGTTAACTTTTACCATATTGCATACATTTTTATGTATAATAGGCATAGAGATAGTGTTTAATTAAAAATTACTAGGTAGGTAGGTTTCCTACTAATGAGAAGAAAACAATTTTTCATTTAAAGCGGCCCTGCATTTTTTAAAATCTGGTAAGATAACCTTGCCATTACAGAACTCAAACCATATAAGGTACCATCATATTATTTACCAATGTTTACGTCACAGTGTCCCCGTTATTAGAATTGTGTGGAAAAAGGTTAATTAAGGACATATCAAACATAAAAGAGAATACATTAAAAAAATAATTAAGATATTGGTTTAATCATACTGTTTCCGAATAATTATCTCAGGCTATTTTTTCAAATTAGTTAGGTACATATCTACAATTTATTATCTATTGTTAAAATTATTATCTTAATAACAAAAACATGGATAGGAGAAATGAATCAAACACGTTAACAAACTTTCCTTAGACGACAATGAATGAGTCATTGAAAAATACCTACGAATACCTTTTCATTTCAAACTGTAAATCTGACAAAATGATTTAACACATTGAGCTTTATTTACTCTCGCTTTTATATCTTTGTTTATTAAGGTGTTTATGTATGTATATTATGCATACATTTTTTATATTAAGAAGTACCAGTACCTAATAGGTACAGATTGAATAATATAAAATTTTTAGATACGAGTAGTTGAGATCAATTAAATAGATATTTTTGTTTTTATTTTTTTTTGAGTCTTGGTATAACTAAAAAACAAACAAAACAAGAATACCTTGATGTTTACAGACAAAAGCAGCATAAGTAGGATTGCAATGAATCACAATTGAGCCCACGTAACTAGGAAACACATGGTCAATTTTTAATTTGTTTAATCTCAAATGATATAAGAATAAAATTAAGGAATACTAAATGTATTTTTTTAAAAATATCATACATGATCATTGACAGCAAGCTGATGTGATACCTAGATTATACCTATACAAAATTTGGATAGTTCATAGGTAGATAACATCTTTAGCATGTTTAAATAGTTGATAGCTATTCATAGCCTACAAAAAAAAGGAACACGGTTTCTGGAGTGTCTAAAATAGCATTTTAAATAACACTGAACAAATGATCGTTAACAGTCAAGCAGAATTAAAATTTAAATTAGTATTTATAGCTGTAGGGAACACATGATTGGGGGCTAGTGGGTACATGTAGATACCTACATATACTTAGTATACCGAAGAAAAAACCGTTTACAGAAAAAGACTGTCAACAAAAAAATACGAAGGACACCTACATACAGTCTTTTAGGTTGTGAAAATTTTTCCATTAAAGGGAATGTTTAAACATTATGATTTCATTATTCAATAACAGTATGGGACACAACTAAAAATAATAATAAACGGAAATTTTACGACTGTATCATCTAAATTTATAGACAGGTACTTACCATCAGTTCTTTTTATGTTAATACTTGTTCCAATTTGAAGAAATCCTGAAGCTTGATTCATTTTCTGTGTATTATAATGTTGTTCTCACTTTGTTATTATCCTAACAGATAAATAAACTAGTATAAATATATATTTTACAACACTTTTTAAACAAAATTTGTTAGAAACTGACACATTTGGCCGACTATAGACACACCGTACACGAGATTTCTGTTTCTGTCTGTCTAAATTTTATTATTGAAAGAAGACAGAAACAATTCACTTGCGCATAAAACGATCACGAACGCGCGATGTTTAAATTTAAAAAACTGTCGCTGTAATCGCGTAATGTTCATAGAAACAGATTAAATAACTTTTATTTTATATAAAAATCACTTAAAATATGATATATCTGTATTTATTAATTTGTTTTTGGTTCACGAATTTGATCATATCATTGTTTTGATACTTCATGCTTAATCAATTTTCTGGTTTCTATGGAAACAATAATTGTAAATAAAAATTTAAGTAAGTACTTATATTGTAGATATCATTAGCATAATGTTGGTAATAAATGTGATTTTAGCCAACCAAAAAAATCGTCATAAGTATTACTAGACAAACGGCATAGTTTATTATTTATTAGGTATTTATATAAGTAGAAAAGCAAGGGTTAAAATGACAGACATTTTTTGGAAATATAAGATTTAACTAACATAGGTACTTCAATAATAAATCAGACGCGAATTTTTGAGTTATGAATTATTATTTTTTGTAAAGTAGAATCCGGAAATAATGCATCTACATAATGAATTGAAAATATTTAATACAATTGGCGCCATCTAGACAGTGAACAGGCAACTGCATCAAAAAACATTGATGGACTACACAAAATTACATACCCACATATGAAATATTGATGTTTCAGTATCATGAAAGAGACAGTCAATGGAATTATTCTTTTTAATTAGCTGAACGATATGTTTGCCTCAGAGATATGGCTCCATATCTCTGGTTTGCCTTCATATGGGTCCCGCCTCGCCTGTGTTGCCATAGATAGTACACAACATTATGTATTTAATTTGAACTATGATTCTTTGCCTGTAGCAACAAACAAAATGTATAAGGTCCACCGAAAACTATATGTAGGTACTATGCTGCAACACTTTATACAGAAATATGTCGCCAATTATTTATAAGCTGTTGTACGACGCTGAAATCAAACCTCAAACCTGAATAGGTAGGTATAAGTCAAGGCGCATTAACTAAATTATAGTTAATGCGCCTTGTGTATAAGCCTTGGGTATAAGTCCCATGACCCATGATTTTATTACAGATTAAACAGTCTACTATCATGATGATGTACATATTTGGGTTGAACAAAAAATGTCAGTTCTGCACAACTTCGACACTAAAAAATACTTTAGGTTTTTACTATTTTTTTATCCATTAAGTAAAAAAAAAACATAAAATAAACAGAATATGATTCACGGATTTTTGAGTTAAGCGTGTATTGTAAATTTAAATCCAAACCACATATTTATACAATTTTGCTTTGATCTTATGTAGGCATATTAAACAAAAATTTATAGCTATAAACTCATTTATATTAGACAACAAATAACTATTTAGAGTTGCAAATAGGTAATTAACATACATACCTACAAAAAATTTACTAGAAATAACATTTTAAATATGTAACAAACTAAAATAACTTAACGACCGTATTAAAAATACTATAATTTATGATAATACAAAATCTAAATTATCGGAGGTAACAAAATTCTTTAAATACTTTCTTCACTAGAGCGCGATGTTTCAGAAATTTCTTTCTTAGCTCTATGACACTTTCTTACAACACCCTCAAACTGGATTAATAGAAATCCTCCTATCAGTCTGAAAAGCCCAATAGCCATTGATTGCAATAGAAGTTCCAAAAATGAAGAATATGGACTCATTCCAGCGCAAACTGTTGTTAGAAAAATACTTGAGGTTCCTACGTAACTCATGAAATGTCCAGACTGAAACAGAAATAATACTATTTTACTACTCATTAATTAAATACAAAAATAAATTTTAATTTTTGTGCTATGAGACGTTACCTATAATAAACGTTTATTAGATGTCAACTAAAGTAAAAAATACATTATGTTACGTACCAAAGCATCGTCAAGCATTTTAGAAGCGACTTCTGCGGGTTTAAATAATCCTCCAGATTCAGATAAAATTTTAGTTTCTTCAGGTTTTGTAACATTTTCTTGTTCAAACCCAGGTGTTTCCGTATCAGGAGGCAAAGATAAAGTTACACTAACGTTAAACTGCTTTAATTCCATGTATATAGATTCTGCAAAACCTCTTAGAGCAAATTTAGTAGCTGAATATATTGAATAACCGTATAAACCTATAAGGCTAGCTTGAGATCCAGTCAGAATAATAATACCCTCACATCTCTGTTTGAATTTCGGAATAACTGCGCGTATAGGATTTAATGTTCCATATAGATTTACATCGATAAGTGTTTTTATATCTTTCTCCGTAATTTCTTCAGCTTCACCACAAATAGCAAGTCCAGCACAGTTTACTAACATATAAATGGGCTCTATGTTTTTATCTATTTCGTCGAATAATTTTGATACTGCCGCAGAATCCGTTACATCAATAGAAAACTGATTAACCTTCTGATAGTCGCTTATACAGTGAGATTGAATTTCTTCCTGAGCTTCCTTTAATCTCTCAGCATTTCTAGCTATTATTGTAATATGTGCCCCTCTGCGGGCTGATAGTATAGCAAAGGCCTTCCCAATTCCACTGGACCCTCCAGTAATAACAACATGTCGGTTTAATATATTTTTTTTTGACCGTGGATTCACATAGTATATAACTATGGCAACAATCAAAAGCGGAATCGCAAAAAATAATATCATTTTGGACTAATTAAATTAAAACACAATATCGAATTTCTTGACAAAAATTATAGTACCTTTGCAACAAACATGTACTAATTAACATTAAACACACAGACACATCTTTTTAACATACACTGAAATACTTTTATCTAAGTACAAAAACCTCAAAAATTGATACTGATGTGGTGTAAAAATGTAAACAGAAGCTTTACAGTTACAGAGACATTGAGGTTAGTTCTAACCTAACTAGACAACATTAGGGATATTCATGTTGTATCTTCCTCACTTCGTTATTGGTTATTTAGCCACCAAAAATTCCCAATCCAACTAATGATGTAAGCATAGCAGAAATATAATCTCTGAAGCATAGGTACCTATTACTTCGCAATCATTGTAAAGACATTTCAAAGACAATGTCGAAATCTTTTTTTTGTTCCTTTATAACAACAAATGGAAGTGAGCCGAGTGACAGGTAATCAACCCAGCTGACCGGAGTCGTGGGCCTATAATTAAACAGAAAACTTCCACAGGCATACTTATACTATTATGTTTAAAAAGACAATGCTTATACTTATGGATAAATCCTGCGTCAAACTTACACTAGGTAACGTTTCGCTGATCATCCTGTCTATTTCTTCAAAGCAACTTCACTAGGGATGGCAACGATATATCGATATATTAAAAATATCGATATATTTTTTTAATATATCGATATATTTTAATCGATATATTTCTTTCGATATATCGAAACAAATATCGATATATTCAACACGATATATCGGTACATTATCAAAATAAATGTATCTGCTACAGCTGCTTTCTTTCGCTAGTTTTATTGATCCGGATTTATTAATCAGGATTTGTTGGATTTCTGAAGGCTCGATAAGTTTACCTAAAAGAGGCAAGGGGATTACGTATCCGGATCGCGATAGGCGCTAAAGTGGGGATGAATCAGAAAATGCGTTTTTAGCGAAAGAACATGTGAATCCAAACGCGTTTGGATCCTGAAATCAGTAGCGAAAGAAAGCAGCTTACATACACAGGTTTAAAACAAAACTAAAAAAGAAAATTTTGAATTAATTGACCTAACCTAATGTAATTATTTCTAACAAATATTCTTACGTTTGCATATGTATTTTCAGGCAAATAAATTTTAATGAATACTATTTTATTTCATTATTTGAATCTTTAAAATTTCAGGTTTATTTACAACTACAATCTACTCTAAAATAAAAATATAGCAAATATATCGATATATATATAAAATATCGATATTTTTCATTCGATATATAAAATATCGATATTTTTCATTCGATATATCGAGTATATCGATATATAGTTTCGATATATCATTTGATTCAATATATCGATATATTTATTTATTTTGCCATCCCTAAACTTCACGTGAGCGAGGCAAAAAGGAAAATATTCCTATGTACGTGCCTACCGGTCTGCGCATTACTTGTCGATTGTGATTGGTCGGCGATGGGGCCTTGTTGATTATTCGATGCCAAATGGGTGAACGACATACACTGGATTTATTGGTTGATTGAATGTTTCTATTGACTCACTGGGTTTAAGTTGATAAAAAAAGGTATTAATAATCAACTTTCGAATAAAATCTGGTGCCTGGTTTCGACATAATATTCAACGCTCATTAGCACAGCTTATATTCCGAAGTCTGACCGATATTTCATGCTCTTTTAAGTAGGTTGAGACTTTTCAACCTCTTTCTCCAATATAATCTTCACTAGGTATATGAGTTTTTAATTACTCGACCTACCATATATCAGATATTTCGAGGAGTATACACGATTTAATACAGTTTTTAAAGAGTTTTGAGATGCTGTCAGTTATGCCAAAGCATTGTCTTTATAAGCGGAGTCAAAAGAAGCAGCACCAGCAAAAGAAAACCACTTCATATACAGAGAAGTTTTCCACACATAATACTTTGATTAATGATTTCAATAGCATTCATATGATAGATATTAACCAATCTGTTTCACATTTTAGAACTTTTGAAGATTTTACAGCTTGGAGACAACAGGAAAACACATAAGTGGACTATGCTTGGCATAGTAGGAATAAATGTCAGAATGGAGAAGAAATCATATTAAATAACTGCAATAGAAGCCATTCTGAGGTTGGGCTTTGATTTATTTACTTAATAATATGGGTCTTCGTGGAAACCTTGGTTTTAGGTTTTGTAAGTTCATGTACAAAACGCACATGCAGACTGGAGGTACTGTTCGTATTCATGGTACATGTACGTACCATGATTCATAATAGTGGAATGCGTCCCTCATGAATTTCAGGCAACGTAGTAATTATGTACATATTTATTATTATCATTGTGTATAATTTAATATATATAACAAAAAATAAACTTCCTGACTTCCTATTTGTAATGCATAAAATGATTTTAAAATTAGATTATCTTCAAATTATACATAATATATTAACTTAAGTTACGTGTTTCCGACATACGAAATGAAAGTTTTTCAGCTGTATCAAGAAATACCTGCTGCAAAGGAAACCTCAACAGACTCTCTTAGCGAATACCTGATATAGATTAATATTTTAATTATTTTAGTGAAAACTCATTCCAATTAAATATCTACTAAATTTCAGTTTCAAAATAAGTTCAAGACACAGATCTAGGATCGAGTTTCTAGATCTGTGGTTCAAGAGCGGTTAAATCCAATTCAAATAGAGCCCCTACTCTCCTCCAAATGCTCAGCACTTGGCAAATTAATGTATGCTCGCAATACGTCGATGTTCTATCACACAAAATAGAACCAAAGAATAATAATTGAATAGCATCATGAATCTGAATTAGAAATTAAAACAAATGTAAAGAGAAAAGGCAAGGAGGGAAATTTAAAGTGAATAAATAAAAAATACCCATAATAATAAAATATATTTTTCCAGAAATCTACATAAAAAAATGTGAAAGCTAATAATGTGATTTAATAAATGACTGATGATAGTTAAAAATAAATAATAGTATATATAGTAGACCAGAGAATGGTAGATGCAATTCTGTGCAAGACTGTAATATTACAAACATCGTAATTACAGTGGCGCACACAATTGTTGATAGTTAATATCGGTAGAACAAATACAATACAAATATGTATTTACTTGACTTTAGCAATATAAATAAAACGAAAATATAACTACAACAAATACACTGTAAATAATAATGTAATGTAAATATACAAAGTAGCTGCAATATCTTAAAAAAATTCTTCTAAATAAACAGAGTGAACTATACAGGCTGTCACGAAAACTTCAACGACCTCATGTGTGAAAAAAATTAATTGTTGTGTTCTACAAATTTTTATGTATTGTTTTAAAACTTTCAAACTGTATTGTGTAAAACTGATATTTTTTCCATTTTAAATCGTTTTGACTTTCGTGACAAATCCCGTAGGTAAATAAGTATCAATCATAAATAATTCCAGAGAAAAAAAATGTTCTACAATATAAACAAATAATAAACTAGTCAATACTCGTCAAATTTTAGAATAACAAAATTACGCACAATATACTCGACTAATGTAACAATAATAATGACTTGTATTAATACACATCAAATAGTTTCTTTTTAAGTAACACATGTAATTAGTCACGATAATTATACAGTATAATTAACTGACGGAGCAGTATTCTACTTTGAAACCAACTTTGCGATTCAGAAAATAATTTGTTTGAACAGTGAAATTAACATTGCAACTTATGGGTGGACCAACGCACGAAAATACACTTAACATTATTTATATACATTTATATACTAGCCGGCTTTTATCCAGGAGTTTACTACATTTATTATTTCAGTCCATTATTAAAGTAAAATAGTAGGTACAAGTAAGAAAATGTTTAGTAATTTTCAGGTTGTATACTACCCGGAAATATAGATTCCACCCTTATGTGACTTCTACTTGTTGAAAATTGGTCCTGACTTTTTCAAATTAGTAAGCCAATATGTGGCAAAAACTATGTTAGTAGTATAAAATCAGTCAAGATCAATTTATTTATATTTAATTACATAACAAATATGCTTTAAACTGGACACAATTATAATGAACAAAGAACTACAAGGAACAAATTTATATATACTACAGCCAGAAGCAAAGGACATTAAAAAGTTGAATACTGGTGCTATGTATATTTAAAAAACAATGTTTCTAAATATTATTCCACTGTATCTTGTACTAAACTGTACACAAGAAAATTTAGGTTCAGCTGAAACCGTATCCACAAGTCGCCTTAACAAATTACTTACTCATACAATGTTACACTTTTATAAGCTCTACCTGATAAAACATTGATATACATTTTTTTCCAAATGCATGTTACATTTTGTTTTGATTCTTTAAATAATTTAACTAAATAAAGCAGTGTATAATAGGAGTAGTACATGTTTTTTCCTTACACTTTTCTGTTTACATTATAATTATTAAATATTTTAATATTATATATATTAATTTAAGTTTAGGAAATACGGTGCCCTGTTTATTAATGAACACAGAGATTGAATATTTTAGATAAGATATTTTTTTCTTACTGAACGCAGCAGGAATTTTTATGCCCATTCTTAGATTTCAATCGAGATTTGGGACGGTATTTTTCAAGAAAAGCTAATTGTTTGGCATTGATTGCGCCCCTTCGTTTTCTGAAAATAAAGAATAATTTGAATGAAAAAATATGCAAATAGGTAATCAATCCAAATTATTTACGACATTTTACTAAACGGCTAGCCAAGACCTCTGAATTTGTCAGCAATAACAAAACGGTGTGGATCGCAGACATATGTAGTATCTACCATTTGCTGGGTCCATAGGTTTATTAGAAGAAATGGACGGTAAAAAAAACAGGGGACATATAATGCCGCCTTTTAAAGATCTCACGGGTAAACGTAAACTTGAATATCTTGGCTACATCATGAAGCCCATCCGATTTTGCAATGTATTCTCCAAGGGCAAAAACATTGTAAGAAAGCAAATACTATCATCGAAGGATATTTGATTTGAAGGCTGTCAGTCCCGGGAGAGTTTTCACCTATTTATATACATTAACACAGCACAATTAAAAAAAATATTATCAAGTATATTTAGAGTAACTAACTACAAACACTACTTACTCTCTAATAAGTTCAACAGCTTCTTCATATTTGAGTCCTAATTCAATGAAGGCCAGTGCAACCATCACAGGTGCTCTACCTAAACCTGCTACACAATGTACAGCAACGCACCCATCTGGATGTTCGTTGAATTGTTTTTTGAGTACTTTAAACCAATTCTCAACAATATCGTTTGGTGGAAAAGTGCCATCGTCATAGGATAAATCAAATACTTCAATATTCACATTTTTTAATTCATCGACTTTATATGATGGTTCGCAAACTCGAACCACCGCCGTTACATCATGTTTCTGCAGTTCCTGGAAGAAACGAAAAATTTAAAAAAAAAATGCTAGGGATGAGACCGATATATTAATATTTGTCCTTATGTTTTATATTTGTTAGAATACACACTGTATATTGTAATACACACTGTATATGTTATGTGACATTATATTTTTAATATGTTGTATGTATGATAATAAGTTGTCAATAAATTATTCTAAACAGTCAACAT
Source organism: Apoderus coryli (assembly GCA_911728435.2). Classification (NCBI taxonomy): domain Eukaryota; kingdom Metazoa; phylum Arthropoda; class Insecta; order Coleoptera; family Attelabidae; genus Apoderus; species Apoderus coryli. Next base: position 11,748,402 of record OU452210.1, read on the forward strand.
CAGTAACGTAACTTTACTGCAAATAAGCACTCTGCTAATAGGTTATGGGCCTACAAAGTTATTTTAAAATGTTGAACATTTAGTTTAAAAAGTAAAAAGTGTGAATATAGTGAAATTTGAAGAAAAAAAAACTTTGAAAATTAAATTAAAAAAAATTTGACAGTTCCGATCAAAAAGTGACAAATTTTTTTTCTGAAAAATGACGACTACTGAAGAATTACAACAACAAATTGAGGATTTAAGAAGACAACTTGAAGGTAGGAACACAAATAAGTCCACTATAATTAGTACATCAGTTGGCGGTTTATCTGAACTTAAACATTTAGAAGGAAATACTAATTATACTGAATGGAAATTTTGGATGAAAAATTTTCTTATTGATGCTGGACTCTGGTGTTGTGTTGAACCAAAACCTAATCAAGAAGTAAATCCTGAATTAGATCAACGTGCTCTTGCAAAAATTAATCTTTCTCTTAAACCGAATGCTGCGTCAGAAACGAGAAAAGCAAAAACTTCAGCCGAGCTTGGTTAAATTTACAAAGAGCGTATGAGGATTCTGGAATCGTAAGGTTAGTTGGATTATATTCAAGTTTGTTTAGCACAAAATTTGAATCGTGTTCATCTATGCAAGCTTATGTAAGTAGAATAATAAAAATTGCCGAACAGCTAGAAAATATAGGCGAACCCTTTAAAGATCATGTTGTTGGTGGGATTATTTTAGGCGGTTTACCAAATGAATACAGACCTCTAATCATGGGTATACAAGGCTCTAAACAGACCACAACGACAGAATTTGTTAAAAATTTATTACTTCAAGAAAATATTCAAAATTTAAGTAATAATCAGAAAACAAATTCAGAAGAAGCCGCATTTTCAGGAAAATATCGATATGGTAAGAAAACTCATAGCAAATTTAAGGGTCCACGCTGTTACAATTGTAATGAATACAGTCATAAAGCGAATGTTTGTCCAAAACCAAAAAGAAAGCCTGAAGCAAACTTTGCTATGGCGTGTGAAGACTTCCAGTCAAAGAAAGACCAATGGTACATTGATTCTGGTGCCACAGCTCATTTTACTAATAGTAAAAATTTGATTCAAAATTTTCAGTACATTAGTGACAGAGAATTGGCTGTCGCAAATGGAGAAAATTTGAAATGTATTGGTCAAGGCGAAGTAGAAATTAGTTTACCGAACACGCGGATTGCTACAATTAAAGATGTTATACTAGCTCCTGAAATAAAGCTAAATTTACTGTCAGTGAGCAAAATTGTAAGCACAGGAAAAACGGTAATTTTTGACAAGAAAAATGGTTGTCGAATTTCTGAGAAAAATATTTACTTGAAGCAAGAAGATATTTTAGCAACAGGCACTGAATTAAATGGAATGTATCAGCTAAATCAGTCTATACTTCAAGCAAATTCCGCGAATAATAAGAACTACAACTTATGGCATCGTCGTCTTGGACATTTAAATCCAGCAAGTATGAAAATATTACGAAATCTAGTAACGGGTCTTCAATTTACTGATTTAAATGCGGAAAACAATCGATGTAAAGTATGTGTTCAAGGAAAATTAAGTAGATCACCATTCAGAAGCAGTGAAAATAATCGTTCCAGTTGTTTACTTGAATTGGTTCACTCCGATTTGTGTGGTCCAATGCAAACAAATTCACTAGGTAGGGCAAAATATTTTTTGACTTTCACTGATGATTTTTCAAGAATGACATTTGTTTATATGCTTAAATCAAAAGATGAATTCGCAGATAAATTTTTAGAATACAGACATTTTGTAGAAAATCAAACTGGTCATCGTATCAAGTGCATCAGAACAGACAATGGCACTGAATATGTGAACAATAGATTTTCGAGTATCCTAAAAAAATACGGAATACATCATCAGAAAACTGTACCATATTCACCTCAGCAGAACGGAGTAGCTGAAAGACTCAACAGAACGTTAGTCGAATATGCACGAACCATGTTAATTGAGTCATCACTACCTACTGAGTTTTGGGCAGAAGCGATAAATACGGCAGTCTACTTGAAAAACAGAGCCCCTACAAAAGCACTGAAAAATTCTACACCTGAAGAAATCTGGTCAAATAAGAAACCAACCGTCTCATACTTTCATGTGTTTGGTTGTAAAGCACTGATACATATACCTAAAGAAAATCGCAAGAAATTTGATAGAAAAGCAGAAGAATATATTTTCGTTGGGTACAGCGAATGTTCGAAAGGCTTCAGATTTATCCATCCAAAAACAAAGAAACTGAAAATTTCCAGAGACGCGACGTTTTATGAAGATGAGTATGTATTTCAAACAAAAGACGATTCTGGTATTTCTTCGCAGCTAAATATTGATCAATTGTTCCCAGAGGAAGTTCAACACTATTTAGAAGTTATCGAAAATACTGTTGAAGGGGGGAAAGAACAACAGCAACAATATCCTGAGGCAGAAGAAATAGAAATCGAAGAAAGCAGATCAGAACATGATATCAAAATTGACAACAGTGTAGAAGAGACAGAATCAAATGAAGAGTTACCAGAAAGTGAGCGCCGCAGGACCACTCGAATTTCTAAGCCGAACAGAAATATTTTTAATGAGAATTTTGTCTGTGAAGCATCCTTAAATATGCTAGAACCTAAAACTTCTGAGAAAGCTATTGGGAGCATAATGTATGCTGCACAGTGTACTAGATCAGACATTTCATATGCAGTGGGGGTTTTATCAAGATTTGTGAAGCAATTAGGACTGTCTAGTAATATCACATAAAGTGGGGGTGTTAGAATACACACTGTATATTGTAATACACACTGTATATGTTATGTGACATTATATTTTTAATATGTTGTATGATAATAAGTTGTCAATAAATTATTCTAAACAGTCAACATCAGTAACGTAACTTTACTGCAAATAAGCACTCTGCTAATAATATTGATATTTTAACCTTTCACTTAGTGATGACTCCTAGAGAGATTTATTAAATTTATTTCGTGGAGATTAGACTTTTATTTCCCACATATACAAAAAAAAAGAGTTGAGACAAGAATGAGCCTTGCGTTACACCGTCATAGGTTGAAAGTGTGTCAGAAGAGTGGTCATCAGAATTGCTACTTTGGAAATGGACAAACTGTATATAGGTTCGAAATGGAGTTAATTTGTGACAGGACATATTAACGCATGTCATTTAAATGAAATTTACAGACCAGCCAATGAGTAGTAACCCTCCTCTTCCTTATTGAAGTCCGAAGGCTAGCATCAGCATTCTCTGTCTTTTTTAATTTGACATGATTCTGAATTAATTTAATCTTCTCGTAAAGTAACTCAGAACTAAATGAAACTGAGAACTGTCGTTACTAATTGTTATAACTTTACTGCATACGAGATTTCAGTCACGTACTCTAGGCATGAATAATTGTAAATTCCAGTCATAAAATAGCATCATATCGCGCGCTATTTATGGATTTCACTAGATTTTAATTGTTTTAAATCCTACTTAAGATTAATTTAATATAAAAAATAGTACCACAATGTACGTATCATTTTTTAAATAATTTTTAAATTCTTTCCTGATACTCATAATCTGGACCTCAGTAATCGATTTTAGGTGACTCATCATTGCAAACAATATTTTTCCGAGCTGCGAATAATTAATACAAATATTTAGATAGAATCCATTAATCATGTAAACCTACATGATTAATAGGTACTACTAATATATCTATATAATACTAATTTCATTAAAATAAATATTGATAAATAAATTGCAATAAAAAATATACAATTAACATACGTTTTAGCAAGATTATACTAATAAAACTAAACAAAAAAACTACTAACCTGAATATAAGAATGTATGGTCTGGTCTGAAGGTCTGTCAGTAATTAGAAACTTGAAACCTTTGTATTCAATTTCAGCAGGTGCCGGTCTGATGTCCTTTTGCCGCATTATTGCGCTTGTCATTCCACAAAATGTTCTTAATATCACTTGTCAAAATCTATTTTATTTTAATAAAATACTAGTTGATATGCTTCAGCTGGTGTAATAGGAAGAACAACTCAACTGTAAACGAAACAGAAAACACTGTTTTAGTCCAGTACAGGTAAAATTCTGTACCATAAATAAAACTGACAACAAAGGTACGAAGGTACTGAGGGTTGTTTATTATATCCGCTATTTTGTTCAGAAAAGTTTACCTACGAATCATTTTGTCAATGTCAAAAACTCAGGTATACACTATATTTACCTGTATTTCCCACAATTTGTGTGAATGGTCCTTAATCAGAAATAAAATATCAAAACTTTTTGTATTTTCGTTTCGGTATTAGTGTCACAAAAAAAACAGCCCAAGGTGGCAAAATTTTGCAGAATATTAATTAGAATTTTTTACAAGAATTCTTCAAGAAAAACCTTGGAAACGTCTTGAAACCCTATAGTCACATTGGTGAGCATCTAAGGAGTTCCTCCTTCCTTGTGACGAAATAATTTATTTTTTAATTTTCCATGGATTTATCTACGATTAATTAATATTTTAGTAAATGAATTCACATTTCAACAATATCGAAGGTATTATCACATGAAATTAAAGATAACTTGGCTTAAGATTACGTGCAAATATTTTCATTCTGTTAAAATATCAAATACACTAAAATTGTAATATAAAATAATATTTAAATTACATAATATACAGGGTTTTCGAGGATTTCTTAGTCGAAAAGTCGATTGCTCATATCAAATAGGTGTTCAAATTTACTAAATATCTAAACCAAATAATTACAAAGATAATGACTCATAAGGCAAGTTTCTAAGTAACCAGTGCAATAGATTTGGGTAGCAGTAATTATTAATTATTATCAAAGCTCCTGATGAATGAATGGAGGATATTTTTATATCTTGATATTGCTTGTTTTAGCCGTTAGAGAATCACCCCAAAATTATAATAAATGCCATAAAAAAAAAACAAAATATGTTAATGCAAAGTACCGAGAAACATATTGAATTAATTTTTAAAATTAGTGATAAAGTATCTATTAACAGGACTCATCTAGAATAGTATGTATTATCAAAGTTTATTATTTCAACATAAAACTACATTCTTTAAATAATTGTGTCGAATTCTGATGTTTTTAAATATATACAAAAATTATAAAGAATTTAATGCATTACCAATAATGTTGTTTAATCAGTTTCTTCTTCCATGCAACATTTTTACATTAGTAACTGTTAGAATAGAAATTCCTAATTCTATTCATAAATTTTAAATTTAAAACCAAAGCAAGTACCTAAATAGCGGGGAAAACCCACCCTAATAAAAGATGGTAAACAGACCCTTGTCTCTTACTTTTGTTGTCGGATGCAGCACCTTACATCCTAAAGGCAGGTCAAAATTTAAAAACATTTTACCAACAACTAATACATGTTAAGCATATGGCCAAACCAGGGTTGCCGAAGAGATGTTTTTTTAATATCCCTTTTTGCATATTTTTAATTTTTTTTGCACATTTTGAATAAAGTACATGCATATTTGTCCTTCTTTAGTTATGATAAACGTATTAAGTGTTCATTGAAATTAAATTGAAAAATAAAAAAAATTGCCAAAAACATTTACTTTAGCGAGGAAGAAGATTTTCACTCGTCCCTCGTATTATGTATTTTTCAGCGTATATAAAGTAAAATAAACATAGTCGAGTATTATTACTGTACTCTATATCATAGCGACGTAAAATATACAATTAATGAATTTGAAAATGCTTAATACTTGCGCATTTGTTAAAATTTCAACAGATAGGTAATTAGATTTAATGATGTAAATAACAAAAATGTAAACAATGTCAGTAAAGGTGAAACTTACTATTTATCTGCGTTCTTATTAATTTCAATTCTAATAATTCCAATCCTCACGAGAATAAAAATTATGTAAAATGACTAGTTTAATCTCATTTATTTGTGTTGAGCTTGGCAATATTCTGCGCTATCCAAATGGAACTCCATGTATGCGAGTACTATTTCACCAAGATCCTGAAACAAAACAGAAATAAATACCAATTAGTGTTATAAAGCTAATTGAAAAGATATTGTTAATTGTGGATATTTTGGTCAGTAGTTAATAAAAATTAATTTACCCATTTTCAAGACTTTCTCAGTGATATTTTCACTATCTAGTTTTTATATTTCATCATAATGATACACACAATTATGATTTAAACAACAAAATTAATGAATAAATGTGTTTTCTTCTTGTATAAAGTTTGATTGATTTTAATTTCCTAAACTTTGCACAAATATGTTTAGAAGAAAATCATTTTATTGTTTAAATTATGAAATATGATAAACCAAATATTGAAACGATTCCTGAGAAAGTCTGGATGTTATTCATGAACGATGCTCAACTAATAATATCTACTTCGCTTTTAGTAAAAATTCTTTACCCTTATCAATTTATCATCTGACAGCTCATCTATTAATTTCTTTTCACTCTACCTCTTCATTTCCTTATCGTTTGCAATCTTCCTAGTTATTAGGTGTATTTTTTATTGTTAATATAATAATTACTTAGAAGTTCTTTTCTTGATACAAAAACCTCATATCAGTTTTATTTGTCTTTTTAAAGTATCTAACCGAATATGTTTGTGTTATTGTTTTTGTTAATTTTTTCGCTATTATTAGACACATGAATATTAACTTTTGAACTCACGCACGGAGGAAGGTTTCTAAGGAGGTTGTAGTAAGAAATAATAATGGATTACCCCCTTGAGTTTTGGTACCAAATCTTACTGAATATTGTCAGTAATTCTAATCATTTTGAAATATATGTTAAACTTCACCTTGAACGTTGTACTGAAGATTTTAAAAACTTAGGACTACATATTATTGGGAGTAAATTAAGATTTACCACTCATACTGTACAAACATTTATACTCCAGACATAAATTGCTCTCCCTGGATGTTTTAACGATGGATATAAAGCTTTGGCTGTATGAAACTCTCACGCTATCCTTGATTGGATATTGCTTTGTAGTTTATTGGCCTACCTTATATAAAAAAAGACATAAAGAGACCCTACAGAAAAACCAGTTTGGGCTATGGTCTACGAACATACGATCGTGTAGGTACTATTTTTGTTGAGTACTTATGTGTGCTTTAGACTCTCACATACAAGGTGATTTATTAAGGGTGGCTATGTCAAAAACCATATGGCCTAGAACTGACTGTGATTCGGTTGGCCTGGCTGCCAAGATTTTTAAAAACCGGCCACTGTCCTTGAGGCTCTCATAGAGACTTTGTTCTTAAAAAAATAAAAGCTTTCTTAAAGTCCAAACGCTTTTTTGAAATAAATGGGCCTAGATTTAAAAAGGGCGAATAATTTAAGCTAAAGTTTAGATGATTTTTAAGAGATCTGAAGGGCTGGTATCGCCTCGAACAGTATTTTTTAAGAGTTACTAAACCCATAAAATAAAGTTCATTCTAATGATCCTTCTTTCTACATTTTTTATTACCTATTAAACTTATTTGCGGTATATTATAATATATGCAAAACGTCGATAAAACAAAAAACTTTTCAATTGATTTACATAAAACTAAGACTTTTAAAATCCTAATTAAATTAACAATAACACCTACATAAAATTTCAGTAAAATATTATCTAATAATTGAATTAAACTAATCTCTAATTATACCTGAAAATAATTAAGGAAAATTGTAGGCGTTCAAAACACACTTCTCGTTGGTACTGAAAACATTGTAATAAAAAAGCTACCTAACTAAATTACACTTTATTACGTTGTCTTCATTTATTAAAATAAAAAAATTAGACGTACGTACTTCAAATAAATAAACAGCTGCTTGCCAAAATGTCGTGCCAAATTGACGACTTTTTCGTTTATTTTTTCGACTTATTTACTGCAACCAAAACATAATAATGATAAGTAGAATTTATTCAAAATTACACTCTGCTATTTCCATGAATCAATCTTTAAACGCAAATTATAAAATACAAAATATATACCAGGTTTTTCAAATTCCTAGAATCAATCCGACAATCTTTTTATTTATTCATTCACTTACACCTCTAGCCAATCTTATGATTGGATAGGGTCGTCATTACACACAATACAAATTTTGATTACAATTCAATAAACGAATAAACAAAATCTACAATACATATTATAAAGAACACATAACAATATTTAAATGTAAATAACCTGCCATGACAAACAATATGCACAAAAAAAAAACACAACTACTGTTAGCTGAAGAATCGAAAAACTTTGAGAAACTATAGTAACACCTGTCAATCAAATAATTTTTAAGATTTCTTTTGAAAATATTTGATTTGATCGGGAATTTTATTACAAACGTAAGAACCTGTTTGTTTATTTATTCTTTGTATACGGATAGAAGTTTTTAAGTTACTTAAATGATATCTCACAAGACAGGGGTTGTAAACTTGGGGGGTAAAAGGGATTTTGAAGTTCCCCCTCAAAGGCAAAATCGACGGGTGTTTGCTGAAAATCACTGTTGTTTGGCGCCTAAACAAATTAAACCAAAACTCTATATGTACAAAAATTAATCAAAATATAAATAAAGCCTTTGTTTTTAAAAGCCAAATACAACTCAGAACTAAAATACATAGTATGTATTTTATTGCCTCCACCCCCCTTATATACAGGGTGTCCGTTGCGTTAATGTACTGACACTCTGTATAACAAAAGGTACGTATAAAAATAAACCATAGAAATCTAGTAAATCGCTGGCTAGTTAGGTGAATTTCTATAAAGATCCTGACCTTTCCATATGAATAACCAACCTATAATAAAAATGACACCGGTATCATTTATTATATTGTTATTATTGGTTTTATTGGCAAACTAGCTGGGTATCATAATCGCAAATACTCTTACTTTTCATAAGTGAAAGTGCATAATAAGCAATATGAATAATTGTACATTATGCATTTCATGCACTTTATATTGACATTAAAAGGTATTTAAATATTTGTTAAGTATAGAGAATTAAGAGGGAAGATTTTTACTATTTAAAAAAATAATAATAGGTACGTACATGTTATAAGTTTTGAAAATATTGTGAGTGACTATACGTTTAAAATGTTAAATAAAAACAAACAGTGACGGAATAAAAACAAAGTTGCCAAGATCAATTTTCACGTGGTTTCAGGGTTAAATAAATAATAATTTTAACAATTTATCCACAACTGCTAGTTATTTATTGTATGCGTTTACTCGGTTAGGTTGAATATTTTCTGTTATAATATGTTAATCTTCATAATATAAATCAAAATTTTATAAACCGGGAATAATATCACTACCTACCAAAATTTAGACTAGACATAACATGGTGCCTAGTAGTGTTGGTAGAGGGGCCAAGTAAAACCCTTAAAATTAAAAAAGAACTTATTTTACTGCTACTTATACAGAAACTATTCTAGAATTCCTATAACCCCACCCAATCTCCCTCACTGTTTGTCAATATAACTACATAAATTTCCTGTTGAAACTTGTTTTGAAACGTTAATAGGTAGTACAATTAGACACTTTAATAATCCAAATGCTTAATAATTAACAAACAAATTATACGGATTAGTCTTTCCAAAAAAAAAAACATGCGTACCCTACCTACCTACAAACAGGTGGTCTATTGTATTAGGAAGTTATTCCAGGAAAATAGTTCATGAATCCGTAATATCCAGAAATATCGCTTATCATTAATTAGGTATCTAAGCATGCATACTTTGATTATTGAAATTCGGGACACCTATTTAAATAATATAATTATTTATTAGGTAAATAAGTATAGAAGTCTGATTAGAACACCTAGATCACAGGTAAAAATGCCGACAAAACACTACCTAACAGTGTTGACTCAAGCATAAATTAATCAAATTCTTCAATAAACATTAAATAACAAAACAATATCCCAAATGCAAATATTCCTACGAAAATTCTTTATTGTGAAACAACGTGGAATTACCTTTATGTACGTACCTACCTATGTTTTTAAATATATTTTAAACATTTGCTTTGTTAAATACCTACTCAAAAGAAATTATTTATATTAGTCAAACATAACAATGATTTGAGTGTATAAAATGAAATCCTAAATTTAGAAATCTTTATATTAAACTTAAATAAACCAGGACACTTCCATCAAGTAGGTAGTTCAATTTATATTTAAAAAAATTATTTACTTACCACTAAAGCCATACACATTGAAATTGAAGTTGCAGTTGAAAATTTTCTTTCAATATCCACTAAACTGTGGATAAAATCACAACAGATTATTCACAAATGGTTAAAAATAGTACTAAAAAATAATTCGCTCCCGCTTAGCACCACAGGATGGTCAACCAAGCTCAAGCAAGATGGTTGTCTTCTGACGTCAGATAGCATGCTCCCCCAACCGAGAAACAATGACGAAAACACTTGTGACGTCATATTTTACTCTCTTTGTCTCTCATTAATGCGAAACATATCTCTTATTTTCTTTTTCATAATGTATCGATTGGTTATACAACTTCAGAGACACTCCTACAAATTACTGGAAAATCACATATGTAGACAATGATATAGATATTAATAGAATAGACAGTATTGTAGCCTTAGTTGGGAACCTGCTTGATAGATGGTAGTAAATAAATCAGGGAAATGGTTACCATATTTATAATTAAAAAACATATTTTGTGTTGCATAACTACCTACAATATAATATCTGTTAACAAAGATATTGTCATTGTCATATAGTGTGTCAGCGCTTGGTTAGTACCTGTCAACTAACAACAGATGGCGTTATCATATACCAGAAATTTATTAATGAACGACTGAAGTTGATAACGCCATCTGTTATTAGATGCTGGTACTAACCAAGCGCTGACACACTATTATAATAAACACAATGATATTGTGTTTGTGTTCCAATAAGGTAGGCCTCTGAAAGTTTGAGTAAAAGAACACCAACACTACATTAGGAGAAGGGAATTTAAAAAATCATAGCTCAAACAGGTCACATAATTTTATGGAACCATGTAGCTGACCAACAAAGGATTGACGAGTAAAGCGCGGATTGGTGTGGCAGATATATAGCAAGGCTCAGTAACTAAATAGGTTGCCTCGATTGATCTTGACCTACCACAAGCAATTTACGTCACCGGCGACCGGCTTGCTTTATCACGGCATTAGTTATTAAAGTCATAAACGTTTATCTATGGGCATTATGGATCTCTTTTCCGTGAGCTTTTAATTAAATATTAACAATTTTTATTTCCAAAGTTAACACAATAGTGATACAGTAAAATGCAATATTCAAGTTCTGTTATTACAATAATTTTAAATTTATGTTTAGGGAGTTACAATAAGCTGTGTGCTGTGTCCATGTTTTGTTTTGCTGAATACTGTTGAAAATGTTCTCATCGAAAAAATATAATGTATTTTTGATGCCTTAAAAAATATTCTTGTAACAAGATTTTGCATTAAAAATAGTTAAATGTTTCATAAAATTTTGCATTACATATCCAAGTGTCACAAGGGTGTTTCCGGGTTATATTGTCCTTTATAAACAGATCGTTACACACAATATAGGTAATAGGTCAAAACGAGTTTTTTTTTTAAATAAAACATAATATAAGAATAATATTCACAAGAACACCAAAATGTCTAAACGCCAATATCAAAAACAATAAAACTAACTTGCGCAAATCTAGTGGTCTCAGAACTCTGGTCGCCGTTGACGTCACGACCCCCGCGCAGTTCCTCACGATAAAGCTGCTCAATGAGGTAACGTATGTAGTTAATGCGCCTTGGATATATAGCACGTACCCCATAAGCGGTATGTTTTGTGCGAACCCTTAGACAAGTTTCTTGTCTAAGTGCGAACCGCTTTGGGTCTTGTAACAAATAGGTTTTGTTGTAATTTAAGATTTTGTTTATTATATGTAGCCATTGTATTATATATTGAAATTGATAGGTTTTTAGTGCGTATATAAATAAATATTTTACTGTGTGTATAAATTTATTTATGCGAGTATTTAAAATAAAACTTACATTTTAGATAAATTAAATTAAAAAAATGTATAATATATTTAAAAACAAAAATATAGGTATAATTATTATAATCAATAAATCTGATTACGATAGAAAAATATCAGAAGTATTGCTTAGTAGGTATATAATCTTAATATCGTAATTAGTAATTGCTCGTGTCTTCTTTGAATGTACCTATAGAGATATAAAGCCAATTTAACACAATAACTCATAATTATTTAATTAATATCAATTATAAAGATCATTAATAAAACAGTTAATAAAAAATAAACCCTAGTTGCCTATAAATTAAAAGACGTACCTGTGAAATATGAAATAATAATTAAATAAGAAACCTACATCTCTGTTACAGAGAGATGTTGAGAATATTACCCTATCAAATATTAATATTTTTTAATGAAAGTTAGTTAGGCTAATAAAGTGTAAACTTTTTGCAAGCAGTGTAAATCTCAGAAACCCTAAAAACACACTTTTTCCTGCATTGTCTCAATTGGAATAATTTGTAAGTACAGCTTTGCGTACACTGTGCACCTTCGTTTTCAATATGATGATGTACAAGTTCTTCGGTTTTAAAAGATATACTTATATATTTTAAATCATTTTTCATATCAACTTTATGTTTCATTTGCTGCAGGAGAATTACTAGGTATTATTATGATTATCTATTATTTACCACCATCAATATTAGAAAATTATCAGGACAAGTAGTCATACACCTAGCTTTTTTTCTTTCGTACAGCTTGTAAATTCTAAGCTTTGAATGACTAGTCGCATTTATATTTTAGTCTCCATCATATTTAACGAATTTACCCAATACGCATAAAGAAGTTTGTGCAATTCAAAAAGTAGAAGTTCTCTGTGCAACTAAGCAGCATTTTAAAACAAAGCACAATGCTATGTCATGTTATTAAGTTATGTTCGATCTAATAGCAATCAGACCACTATGCTTAAAATTACCCTAAATGAATGTCTTTTTATTTTATTTTTTTTTTCTGATTGTTATTAGAATAAACTTATTACCTAACCGGAGCACGCAAGGTGCTTATTAAGTCTGTTCCGTCTAACTGAACCTATGTAAGTACTAACACAAATGCTCTTGTGTTTAGATAAAATTAAGTTTCACTAAATTATTTAAAAAATTAAAAGTACTTTAAATCATAATTGAAGACTACAAAGGAAAAATCAAATTATATATTTTTATATAGTAGATGTTCATTTTCAAGGGCAGACATTAAATGTCAAACAAGATACATTCATTTATATTTGATTTACTTTTCTATATTGATTGTGTGATTTTGACCGATTTTGATTTAGTCGACCTTGATTATCTCACCCAAAGGCCGAATTTGAAGGGCGAGAAGCAAGACCTTGAATTCTGTTATTTGTTCAGGTATAACTTTTGTAAAGACGTTTCATTTATTGGCGAAATATTACTCTTTTGCCCGAATATTCTAATATTAAATAAGTTCTTTGTTAATGTAAGTATATATTTTTACATAAGGTAGGATATAGCTAATGTATTCAAAATCGTTGCGTTGTGATACTGGAAAAGAGAAAACGTAGTTCCGTGTAATGGTAATTAATGGAATTTAAGTAAATGTCTTTAAATTCTATAATTCCAGAGCATGAAGACCGACAAAACTCTAATCCAATTCCCGCAGTATTTATATTTTTCTAGGTTCTAGTGAAAAAAATTCCTGACAAATATCAAAAAATTAATCCGCAGTATGAAAATGCATTAAATTGGACAAATAAGCATGTAGTCTTCAATTTGAACTGTAGAACAAATATACAAATAAATATTAGTTATGACGTTTCTTTAAATTTGCTGTATCATGTTGTGTTTCTGAAGAATCCGGAATATTTTGTTCTGTAGTATCCCCAACCGTTAACTTCTTCGCTTTTGGAGAATTAGGAGCAATGTCATGTGTTGTAACCGAACTTGGATTCCTTGAATGACATCTACTATGTGTCTTTTCCTCGAATACTGAAATATTACAAACATATCAATAAATACAATATTTTTTTGACAACAAGATGTTTTTGGCGACATCTAGTGTGAGCAGGCAATATGCCCGGTGAAACACAGTTCACAAACGATGGCCGTACAAGAAGTAACAACTCCATCATATCCCATTGCCAACACTAGATGCTCCCGAATTTAGGATTTATTTGTGAATTGCTTGTTACACTTGTCACACTGCCTGCCGATCACCACTGATGAGTTGTGGATCAACGAAACGGCCCGTCTGGTGAAGTCATGGCTCAAATACAACATTGGAGTTGGACCGTAAATTGAAAACAAAATTTAAACAAAAATTTCAATTTACGATCCAACTCCAATGTTGTATTTGAGTCATTTATACTATTTTCTGAGAGCCAAGTGGCCATAAAGGCCTTAAGCTCGTCAAAGTCTACCTCAGGAACTGTGTGATACTGCCAAGCAAAATGTTGTCGAGCTGTATTTATACAGACAGGGTTAGAGCATTTTTTTACATGCAATTAAGAATTTTATGTTCATCATTCTTCAGCATACGGGTAATAAATCTCAATATTTTTGAAGAAAAAACGGTCCACCAATGAGATATATTTTTGAAATCCTCGTTCAATTTGAACAAAAAAGCTCTCCTATCTTTTATTTTTGTAAAGGGGGTCATTTTTATGCAAAAAAAAAACATCTTAACGCGCAGCTACAACAAATGTGCAAAATGACCAAAATAACGCGTTAAGATATTTTATTTTTTACATAAAAATGGCACCGCCTACGAAAAAAAGGTAAGAGAGCTTTTTTGTCACAAATGGAACGAGGATATAAACCGAAGCAACTTTGCACTAGTTAAATTAAAATAAATTAAATTAAATCGTAAAATGTCTTAATCTTTTCTCCTAAATATATATTACTTCAATGTAGTAGGAACTAAAAAACTATACACTGTGCCCCTTTAAATTCACTACAAAGGAGAAACTTCATAAAATAAATAAATAAAAATAAAATTTCATAAAATTCCTTCCATTTAAAAATATTAAGCCTGCCTCCAGTACCCTATCATAAAGATTTGAGTAGAAAGCTACTATTTGCGGACTAAATATATTTTTCGAAGAGTATATCAGTACTTCACCCGTTCCTAATTATTTGTCTCTGATCGTCTCTTGCCTTGTATAAGAAATAAACTGGCACAATATATAAATAAAAGTCAATAGAGATACAAAAAAAAACCTACGTTTGTCCAGACTTATAATTGACCCAACAATTTCATTTGCAGATAAAACTTTGTCATCATCCAACTGTTTTCTCTTACGGACTAACCACCAATCGATTAAAAATATTCCCAAAGCGAGAATTTTAATTCCCGCGCAAAGGCCGACATAACGATACCTAAATTGTTCAATATCATACATAAGGCATCGTCCTGAAAATATCAAATACAAATTTGAAAACAATTTTGATTTGCTAAAGAAATAACACTATAAGGAGAGAGAGAGAGAATTTTATTTACCCAAAAATATTATTTAAAAGTTGTCAAGTTTACCAGATTTCTAGACTGTATAAAAACCCCTTGAATCTCTCAACTATGTTGCATTTACTTTTTCAATTTATATTTGGCTAACCCTCGCAATTTAACAAACTTACCTCCTTTAGAGCCGCAGGTATTTTTCCACAAAAGGCATGTAGAATCTATCAAATTACCAAATAGTATTGGTGCAGGTATATATCCAAACAATCTAAATATGACAAATTGCATACCGAGTGCAAAAGATCTTTCTTCTTCACATACGGATCTGAAAATAAATTATCATTTGAATATATAGTAATTTTTCGTGTGGTGTAATAATGCATCATACCTCAACACTATCATTAACAAAGGCATCTGTGTGATAGCAACTATAAATGTCATAAAAAATAATAATATCAAAAAAGGGTAAATTGTATGACATTGTGTATTACAGGCACCTGCTGTTGCTACAGGCACTATAGTCACCTCTTTGTAATCGTTTTCTGGTGGTGAGGCGTAATTAATGGAAGAACCATTTTTCAAGCTCATATTTCCATGAATACCTTTAAACAAATTTTTAATATTCAGTTTTCTTGTTTCTCTCGAACATAATAATCGATTGACCGGAGGTAAGAGCATAGACCAGACGTCACACCGTTAGAAAAGTCTGGCAGAAATAATTACTACGTCACGTTTGCTAAGAATATTGTAAAAGGTTTCACTTTTGTGGTACCTACTGTTTTCGTGTTAGGCCTATTATAAACTTTTGGTGATCTATTTGCTTCATGTGTAATATGTAATATACCTAGGTATACAGAAAATGATTCTGACACCTTTTCGATATTGTTAATTATATAGTTTATAATGAGACATAAGACATACCCGCAATAATTACTAATTACGAGTAACCCTAACCCTACAGCCCTACATTTTTCTGTTTACCAATCACCAATAATTTTAGCAAACCAGGAAAAATAAATAAATTTCAATTGATTTACCGGTTACAATACTGGTTTATATGTTGGATATGACTGTCAAAAACATGTAATAAATAAATATAGGCATTGTCCTATAAAGAAGTTTTGTGTTTCTGTTTCTTTTATTTAGTTTTAAAATAAAACCAAAGTTTTAAGGTTTTATTTTTTCGACAAGAATAAAAAATGTTTAACAATTAAAAAAAAACGACATAAATCTTCAAATTTGTCTTTGACCATGAAGCGTGAATCGAATTACTGATGTAATTCATTTTGCTGAACCATTGTGTTTATAAAAAGACAATGGTTGAACTGAATCAAATAAATCGAAACTTAAAATAAGTCGATTTCACCGCTAGTTAATAGTTTTATGTTTTATACACCTAATTCATGTCATACATCAATGTAATAATATCCAAATTCGTTTGAATGTTGTGGTATTTACCAATTATAATAATTATTGGTTATCCGCTTAGAATTAATGATAGACAACACGAATTACAGGCAACTCTGTTGAGATTTTGACATCACACAGTTTCAGTTAAGTTGTAATTTTTTATTTTTTATGTAGTAGTTTTAAATTATATTTGTTTAGATCCTCTTTATTTATAATTATGAATAAAATCTAAGGAGAATATATAATTATGGTGACCGCGGCAAACGACTTTTTGTAAAGTGATTGCATTCGTACATAAAAAACTCACATAAAGCCGGGTAAATGGGATTATATAAAATCCCATGCTATAAAATATGGAAGAATTGCTTGTTACGTAAAGCAACAAGACTTTAAGTTATGTTGGAAATTTGTTTCACACTACCATGCTTCCACCAGACGGCCGTTTAGTCGATCCACGACTCATCAGTGGTGATCGGCAGGCAGTGTGACCCAAATTTCCAACATTTACAAAGAGCTTATACTAGCACGAGAATTGATTGAGAGAGAGATGTTTTTGGCGACACCTAGCGTGAACAGGCAATATG
This sequence comes from Apoderus coryli, assembly GCA_911728435.2. Classification (NCBI taxonomy): domain Eukaryota; kingdom Metazoa; phylum Arthropoda; class Insecta; order Coleoptera; family Attelabidae; genus Apoderus; species Apoderus coryli. The sequence goes on from OU452210.1 coordinate 11,765,908, forward strand.
CCGGGTGAAACACAGTTCACAAACGATGGCCGGACAAGAAGTAACAACTCCATTATATCCTATTGCCAACACTAGATGCGCCCGAATCCCCTAGCAGGGAGGCTTTATTTAAGAATTGCTGTTGCTGTTGTAAATGTTGGAAATTTGGGTCACACTGCCTGCCGATCACCACTGATGAGTCGTGGATCGACGAAACGGCCGTCTGGTGGAAGCATGGTAGTGTGAAACAAATTTCCAACATAACTTAAAGTCTCGTTGCTTTACGTAACAATTCTTAAATAAAGCCTCCCTGTTAGGGGATTCGGGCGCATCTAGTGTTGGCAATAGGATATAATGGAGTTGTTACTTCTTTTCCGACCATCGTTTGTGAACTGTGTTTCACCCGGCATATTGCCTGTTCACGCTAAGTGTCGCCAAAAACATCTCTCTCTCTCTCAGTAAATATGGATATCAAAATCCCAACCGCTACACGAAATCTAAGTACCGGAGTATTTTGTTTTACGGAGGACACCCTTGAACTGGAAACTATGAAAGCAAAAATTCGAAATACATATTGGCATTGGCAACATTGAAAATAAAAACAATGTTAACATTGCAGTGTATGAAAATTTTCAGTATGCAAGTGCATCAGTCCTTAGAGCTTCTCTGTCTTCTGTCAACTTGAAAGAAATAATTGTTGTCATTCTAGTACTGATTCGTATGGTTTTGGTTGCCTACATGTACGGTATATAAGCAAAAGAGTTCAATTTGGTAAAGAAGAATTGAAACCTGCATGTTAAAAAAAATCTGTTGTCTAAGTAATTAACTATTGAGGTACTTACAGGCACAGTTGGTATAGCTGGAGCTCAAAATCGAGGTGCATCCAGCATGACAAGGACTAAAGTACGTTAAACCATTATTGCCACAAACTGGTGTGACATCATTTGTGCTACATTCGCAACCAAAATTACACGACGATGTTAAATTCACTTGAAATGGTTGTGTACTATTGAAATAGGGTATTGTCGTCCCTGCCATTTTTAGATTATTACAGCCAAACAAGAATAATAGGCCGTAACATGATAAACAAATTATATTTGATATTAAAACAAATTGCACTGCGCCTTTTGGTTTTAACTCCATCTTCTTTAAAATGACTCCGCCCATGAATATGCCGATACAGGCTCCCGGGATTGCAATGGATCCTGAAGTCAAACAATTTTAATATACTTAAGTATATTTTACTGCTCTATTTTAACTCAAAAGTTATTGGAAATATTAGATTTTTAACACTAAGTTAGAAAGTTAATAACCCGGTAAAAGATATAATAAAATAAAAGCTTAAATTATTCTATTGGATAATTATATTTTCTAGGATGTTATCCAATCCAAGCTTTTTCAGATATTTACATATATCTATTTGTTTAATTTTACCTGTGAAAACACTGGCTTGGCTCTTTCCAACTTGAAACTGAGTTTCTAAATACTTCGGTAAAAATACAACAAAACCAGATACAATGATAAGTTCCATACATGCACCTAAACATGTAATAATATAAACAGGATTTGACGCTAGTCTCCACATGGATCTTGGAATATCTGTAAATTCAAATGAATTTTAGATATAATAAGATCGGAAAATACCTAAAATATTACCTTTGATATCCTTTCCATAACCAGTATCCGTTTTAGCGTTGGCATTAACAGTTTTATCTCTATTGTCTGTTTTCTCTTTAATGACAACTGTATTCGAACTAGTACCTGGACCATTAGCTGCTGCCTGTTTTTCAAAATAACGAACTTTCTCTTTTTCATGTGTTAAAACTTTTGGAAATGAAAAGAATGGTATCGACACAATAATAAGCAACAGACCACACAACAAAAATCCACCCCACCACATTCCTACCCATCTGCTATCACCAGTGGTGATTGATATGCTTTGTGAAAGTGAATCCATATGGAAAGATAATAAATAAGCACCCAGGAGAAAACCTAATACCGGACCAAAGGCAGCCATACTGTACATACAACCTGCAAATACATTTAACACAAAACAATAAAGAAAAGCACACCGAATAAAGTAACACAATTTATTGACACATTCAACGTCCAACTTTTTCCTGTATGTTATTAGTAAATAAATCATCAGGGCTTTTCAAACACGTTAGAGATTTTAGTTTTTTGTTTAATAATTATCTAAGAGGTGTGGCATAAAATCACGAAACTGATGCGTCTTCAGCTGTGTAGCGTAAAGCTTCTCTTATGAATGCACAAGAGCTTGTTGTTTTGCCGGAAAAAATATGAGTACAAAGACAATAAAACAATTCGTTGGGAAGAGCGCTTACTCAAACTCGTATTAAATGATCTTTAGACGTTCCCGGGTCCCCTTCCCGTCTAACACTTCCATCTGATTGTTGAATTATTGATGCGATAGCTGGGACTGTAATGCTGTATTTACCGAAGCCTTAGATAAGACGAGTGAATTGATATATACTTAGTTTCGTTATTGGCTTCGTTACTTATATAGGTACATTAGTCATCCAATGTTTATTTCCTAGCAGTTATGTATTGTGAATCTATAAACCCAGCATAAGAATTGTCAAAGAATACTTTTAATATGATTTAATATTGAATGCCGTTGAACATTATCAAATTCTAGATTTTTGATTTCTGGCCTTTAAACTGAGCGACAATTTATCAATCCATCCCAACTTGACTCAGACCTAAAGAAGATCGCACGAGCAAATAAAGAATCATGGGACTATATACTATACGGTTATTGGGTTCTTGGTACATCTATAAATAACTACTATCTTGCCCAACTTAGTAAAGATATTAAATCACAAACCACAACGAGGGGAACTTCACAAATGAGCTCATAGAATACGACTTTCAATCAATGTTCCCTGCTTTGAATGTTGCAGGTATAGAGGAGTATATTATATTATGTGCAAAAATTGTACCATTTTTTGACTGAAAATAAGTTATTATTGCTATTATAAACAGGTATAAATTATAAATTAGACGTTTTACAGCATTGATCTCGTTATTTTATAACTCACACCACCACGATATAAACTTTTCTTTCTAATATACACGGATCATGAATAGGTAGAGCTTTATAATTATATAGGAAACTAAGAATTTCTTTTAAAAGTAACAGAAGGTCAAGAGAACAAGTAAAATATTTTCAATATATTATTTAAAATTGCAATTCAGCTTTACTTTTCAATATCTGAATCATCGTACGTCTTATTAATTCCAACACACATGATAGTCGTGACCTAATTTTTGCATAGTCTTCGATTTTAGTTGACCCCGCTGACTTAGTATCGTATACCTATCTATAATTTATTCTTTATATAAAAAATTCTTGAAATAATTAATTTACATTTGCTGGACTAGTAATGTGGGAAATCAGAAATCTCTCCTGTAAATTATAGATTTAAGAATTTTTGTCGTAAGACTGATAATTAAGAACGAGCAATATTTGTACGAAGCTTTGGCCACAGGTTTGTCGCACCAAACCCGATGTTTCGACAATTTAGTCAGTCCCAAGAGCCACTAAAAATTGTAAAGAATTTGTACATCAGAAGTACTAGGTATGAGTCTGCTGAAATATTCATATCAAGAAATTGTATTTGTTATAAAATTTAATCAATTAAATCCCGATCTTGAGTCCAAAAATGTCAGTTTTTAGTCATAAGGACATAAAATATCAATAACCAGATATCTTCAAAAGTTCACTACTAATAAATTGTAAATGATAACGTGGGGAATTTGATTGTGACAAATTGCATTGTTTATCGTGAATGTGAATAGTTGGATATCTCTGCTTTTCTATAAATGAGGTAATAAATGAATGATGTGTTTGAGCTAATACTTCGGTGAAGCCGCTATAACACAATCTTGGTTGTGTTTCTGCAACATTTTAAAAAAAACTAGGCAAGATTAAAGCAAATCAACATTCTATATTTTTCAGTTATATAATATTGTTAAATTTGATTTTTAGAGAGAGCCAATTTATACTTCTTTAAAATGCGCTTCCTATAAATGAACACACATATTAATTTGCTACAAAAAACAGCACCCGATATCCGCCTGATAAGTTAGTTACACAATCACACACACTACACACTATGAAAATTAATATATTCTGAAATTACCTATGTATATAGATGAGCTCTCTGGTCTGACATGGTCATCAATATAGGTAGTACCAAGGGTAAATAGAGGCGAACCTCCACAACCCAGAAGCAGTTGAGCTAATATAAAAAGAAGTACAGGAGCTGTTGTTGAGGGTGATCCTTTTATACAATTATCACCCCTTAGATTATTCGATAATCTTCCCAAGCCCATGTTGTCTTGATCGTGCATTGATACGCCTCGGCACATATTTTCATCGCTATTATTCGCTAAACTAATTCCAATATTTTCGTCAGAAGTAAAATGTGGTATCATGAATATTAGTGAACCCAAACCCATAATTACCGCTCCTACACCAATCCATACCGGTATATGTCTTCTGCTTCCAAGATAACTTACAAAAATAACTGTTATCACATTTCCAATTTCATATGAAGATGCAACTAGTCCAGAAAGACTAGATGGTATCTCGAAACGTTTTTCTATGGTAGTTATCACAGAATTAATGTAACCAGAACTTAAAGCTTGTTGCAAGGTTACGAGAAACGACAACAAGAGGACAAAGAACTGAAAATAAAAAAAATGTAATATTAATAAATAATCACGAACATTTATGTTGTGTAATCATAAATTCTTGAGGTATGGTGGTTTTATGACATTTAAGAACAGATTTTTGAACATTCTAACTCTAACCCAACTAGCAATTCGACATTCTTAAAGAACTAATATATTTTATAATTATTTTATTGCCGCTTAGTAAAAACTTTTTTGTTTTTTAAAGGTTCGTTTGGTGATAAAACTGCTGTGTTAAACTTTTCTGTGAGAAAAACTGTTTTAAGAACGTTTTTACAGCAAAATAATAAAATAGTTATAAAATATGATATCGTAACAGTTTTATAAACGTTTATAAAATATTTTTTATAGGACGAATTTGTTCCGAATGATAATTGGTTTTAAAAGCATTTTGTAAAAGTACTAGTCTGGATTAACTTGTTCCTTTAAAAACAATTATAAAATTATTCTGTTAAAGTACGTTTCGTAATAATAAAATAGTTTTTTTATTGTCGTTATTAAGAGCGACTTGTTTGCTGCAGCAAATTTGTGCGCAAATTAATAATTACAAAATTTTTTTTTAGTTATTTTATTAAAAACAATAAAAAAATAAATATGTTGCCAATGCAAATTTTATAAAATTAAAATGCTGTCATAAACTTACCTAGAACTAATATATAACATAGTCTTATTTATTTTCAACTGATATTTATTGTTATATCATACACAGGTTTAAAATGTCCAAACGAAAAGCAGTTGTGCATTTAATAGAAAATTAATTACAATATTATAAATTATCAAAGGGAAAACATTAGTGACTATAATAAAGAGTAGCAAACTGTAATGGAATCTAATCAAATTATAATGACAATTTATAAGACATCAAATATTTTGAAGACTGATAAATTCTCAGGAGGAATTATTACTAGAAGGTGAGCGGGTAGCCGAAATAGAGAATTGGTGATCAATATCATGCTTCAAGCACAAGTGAGCTAGAAAAAAATGCAAAACTAAGAGAAAACATGCGAACATGGGCAGTATCAAATAATGTTCGGCATTTTTCCCAAAGGAAGCTTTTTGCTATACTCAATAAACACATACCAAATTTTCTACCTCAAGATCCTCGAACTCTCTTAAAGACACTCAACAAACCGTTTTAATAACGGCAGTTATAAGTTATAACATACATAACATAAACAAAGGGCTCAATTTAGGTTATGTTTAAATTACTCCCGTAAAAGCTAATAAGAGAGTAACTATAAAAGCATTTTGTTTTATAAGAACCCATCAAAAGCTTTTATAAAACATATGTTAAAGTTTGTTTTGTAAAACTCTGTTTACTATTTTATTATTATTCCAATATTGAGACGATGCGACACACGGCGGCGACTCAGACAAGCATCAAAGTATCAAGCACGAATACTTCAAGTAGACAGGACTAGACTTGATTAATTTCTATACATTTTATCTTATATATTTTTTGCAGCACCTTTTAATTAAATTTTGATTTTTTAGAGCATTTATCTCCAAGCTTGTTTTAGTTTGTTTTACTATTAATTTATTTTAAATTAACGGCAAACGATTACTAAATACATAAAACTTCAAGAAAAATACTTGTAATTAGCTTCATTATTCATTATCAAGCTTAGTGAAATATATTTTTTTTACTCCATAACTGGTTTATAAAAAATTCTTCACGTTTACATAAAACATAGGTACCTATAGTACGACACAGTTAATATACGCTTTTAAATGGGCTATCCATATAAAAGTGTATCATTCTTAACTGTGTCGTACTATACCAACTTATATTTTGGCTAGTATCCATATTATGATAGATATAAAAGAATCATATCATTCTTCTGCTATCAAAGGAGTTTCAGGTAATATTAATTTTATATTACATTTTATTTGCACTTAAAATATTATGAGATTTATGTTTTTTTAACGAATACGCCCCTGTATAAAACAATTCTGCAGTTATTTTGTAATAGCTATACTCGTCTGGGTTGAGATAATTTTGTTTTATAAGCATCGTATAAGGAAGAAGCCATTTTTGGTTTCTTTAAATTGTTAGCCATGTTGACCAAACTTTTAAAATTAATATTTTTTATAATTTGTAAAATTATCTTAGCTAATAAGGTATACAGAATCAGTCATTACATAATGAAGGATCTCCCAAAAGATTATTTTCAACAATAAGTGACAATAAAAAAAAAATTTTTATATAATTTATAAAATCTAAATTCATTAATTTACATAATTCGCGAGGCGCATTAAAATTTTAGTAATAATATACAATATATTTAACAGTAAATTTTGTTTCGCAGCCAAATCTGCTCATGGATGAATTTTATCTGACTTATTTTATTATTCATTGTTGGGTAGGTATTATAGCGTTTTATATTATTTTTACCTCCATGACTGTTCAGATTTTATTAATGTGTACCAACAACAATGCATAATAATTATAAAATAATTTTGTGTAAAAAGGTATTTTAAAAAACATTTATATCCTTTAACAGTTTTATAGTAGTTCTACAAATATGTCGTTTTGTTCTAGTAACAGAGCTATAATAAAACTGTTTTATAACAGTTTTATTTGATTTTTATTAGATATTTATAAACGTTCTAAAAACTATTGCATAATAGCAACAAGCAACATTTATAGAACAGTTAACGAGTCGATTTGTTTTATAAATCTGCGTCTTTTTCGTGTTTATAAGGCGCGTAAGAACGTTGTGAAAATGTTTATAAAACAATGGGTGTTTTATAAAATATATTTTATAAACGTTCTTACAGCAATTAAAAAAGTTAAATTGTTAGTTGGGAACGTCTTATATAACATTCAACAATTTACCCACATTATCCATAATATTCTGTATCTTTCAATATTTGATATTAAAATTCCAACTTGGTCTATCAGGGGCCTTGCCCGTGTGTTTGTTTCAAATTAAGATTTAAAATTAAGGCTGTTGATGGAGCGGGACTCCGAAACATGTCCCATTTTATAAAAAAGGAATCTTACAGTTATATTAGTGGAGACGATGTATGAATTTTTATTCTAATTATATTACACTCCACTGCCTCCAATGGATTACTTCTTTAATTTGATATTAAAATATGGCTGTAACTTAGAATGAGATATTCTTGCTCTGTTCTGCTAATTTCGTTACAATTAAACGTGGCGCGAATTGGTGAATATATTGAATTGTTAATTAATGTGAAAGTTCCAAAATTTTAACGGTAGTAGATTATATTTGTTACAATTTCGTAAATTAATAAGCATACAATTTAAACAATCATTTATATTTTCTTTCTATTTGTTTCTAACACGTTCTAAGTTTTTTTGTTGTGAAATATAAAGTTTATATATGTAAATTTAGTATAAATATAAAATCAAAACTCTAAATACTACACTCTTTTAATAGGGTAACAGGGGTAGGTCCCATTTGGAGACTCTTTCGTTAATTCGATTACTCCACAGTATCTATTTCAAAGTGTATGTTATAGCTAGCTTTCCTCTAATTAATTAAAATAATTACAGAAAATTTAATAGGTTTAATTTTATAAGAGAGGTCAAGAATTCGAATATTCTGTTTTTATTTTACTTGACTGGGTTATTTTTATACCTATAAATATAATAATTTTCGTAATATTTTGATTTAAAGCCGAAATCTTTTGCAGACCTTATGTTTTTAGTTTTGTAATTAATACATTAACCAAATGGTTAACTGTGTCCAATATATAATGTATACAGAGTGTCCTACGGTGGCAACCCATTAGATTATTTCAGAAACTACTTCGAATTGAATTTTGAAAATTTCAGTGTCTATATTGTCAAATATGCTCTACTCAAATAATATAATAGCAACGGCATAGCACTTCCGGTTATACCGGAAGTTGATGGCAACTTTGTTATTTTAAATAGAACACCCTATATATTATTACATTTTTGGATTCTAAATAAGATTTCAGACATATTTCATGTATCATGTCCTATACCTAACGTCAGTCGTTTTTAGCTTATATCAAGATTTGTCAAAATTGACAGTTTAGGGCTCCATAAGAATTCCGTTTTTCCCTTGTAAATCAGTATTTAATAATTATTTTGCAGGTATTTTCTTATCAGGTGGGATCTTCTTTTTTGAATTGACAAGACATTTTCTGATTCGTTTATACAGGGTGGTCAAAAAATTATATTGAAAACGGTTCAAGAAAAACAGTTGAAAGTCAATTTTTTCAAATGGAATATTATTATTATTTTATCTTCCTTAGCATTAAAAAATAATGCAATTTTGTAATAGGTTATCATTTTCTAAAATGCATAGTTTTCGAAATATCGTCATTTTAAATTTTTCTGCAGCGTCTACCGTTATAATAAAAATGAAAAATATTTATTGATATAATAAATTTATTATTAATTCATGGAGAATAAAATAAAGTGAGAGTTTGTGCATCCTGTAGAGTATTTAACGAGAGAAACCCCCATTTGCTAACGATAACTAGAGAAATTAGGAAGAATTTTGAGAAATCATTTAGAGCAGGTTGGGAGGTATACAAATCAAGTATTACAACGAACTAAGACTAAAATTTAAAATAATACAGCAGAAATGAACAGAAGATCAAACTAAATAAATTTTCAACTAAAAAAAGTTAATCAACTAACGATAACAAAATTAATTTAATTGTTCGATATGACCCCCATTTAGTCTTAAACACTTATTTACCTGTTCAATAAATTCACTCGTGACAGCTCGTGCAATTTGGACTCCAGATAAGGCTTCGAATGAAGTTCGGATGCGTCCTACTAGTTCTTCTTGCCAGACAAATTTAAAATGACGATATTTCGAAAACTATGCATTTTAGAAAATGATAACCTATTACAAAATTGCATTATTTTTTAATGCTAAGGAAGATAAAATAATAATAATATACCCATTCCATTTGAAAAAATTGACTTTCAACTGTTTTTCTTGAACCGTTTTCAATATAATTTTTTGACCACGCTGTATAAACTAATCAGAAAATGTCTTGTCAATTCGAAAAAGAAGATCCCACCTGATAAGAAAATACCTGCAAAATAATTATTAAATACTGATTTACAAGGAAAAAACGGAATTCTCATGGAGCCCTAAACTGTCAATTTTGACATAAATCTTGATATAAGTCAAAAACGACTGACGTTAGGTATAGGACATGATACATGAAATATGTCTGAAATATTATTTAGAATTGTAAGTTGAAAAAAGAGTCACTCTCCACGATTAAACGATACTTCAATAAGGCATCAATACCATAAATTGTTAGTTAGACATGTTTCGGGATACCTGTTCCCATCATCAGTAACGTAATTATTACACAAGAGAGCTAATTCTTGAGTTAGAATAACATGATGTTTTTTAATTTTATACTTAATGCGTCATTGAAGTAATATTCAATGGAAAAATGTTTTTTGGTTTTTTTGTGAGAATTTTTCTGTTACTTTTTTAACGTTTTTTCCCACTATTTCTTTTTGTAAATCATAATTAAAATTATAGTTTGTGTTACGTTATTTTTATTAAATAAATAAAATTAAATTAAAATTATTTAGAACCCAAAAATGTAATAATATATAGGGTGTTCCATTTAAAATAACAAAGTTGCCATCAACTTCCAGTATAACCGGAAGTGCTATGCCGTTGCTATTATATTATTTGAGTAGAGCATATTTGACAATATAGACACTGAAATTTTCAAAATTCAATTCGAAGTAGTTTCTGAAATAATCTAATGGTTTGCCACCGTAGGACACCCTGTATAATAAGAATAACACATATTGCACCTACCTTAATGCTCGCAAATCTTTGAATACAAGCTGGTCTAAAGCCAAATAAGCCACAATCCTTTGTATCCCTTAATATCACAGGTGATTCGTTATGATTTAGTGTATGTGTAGCTTTATCACGATCAAAAGTTGCTGAAGGATTTCTACTATGACATTTAATGACAGTATCGTGACAGAAGGTCGATGAACATTTTGTTGATGTGGTTTCTGTTACTGGTTCACATTGTTCTGGTATTATTTCAGCATAGAGACCTGTCATCGCATACATCGACTCCTGTCTCCGATGACCCTTACAGGAATTTGTTGATGTTGATGAGTCACCTGCATTGTTGACATTCGTGGTTCTTTCAGATGTAGAAGTCATTCTTCTAGCTCACAATATAACTGATCCAAAACATATGTATAAAATGTCTGCAAAAATATCGAATATTAGAGTTCGGGGTCATCTAGTTTTTTTCAGTAATAACAGCAATATTATCACGAAATAATAAATAAAAGTTCATACAGAGGCATATGTATCAGATAACAGTACATGCTAACTATAAATCTGTATGCTATGAAATTTGTGTAAATTGTAAGATACTTACTTATTTTTTACAGAGGTCAATGTTTTTTCAACCATTCCTTGAATTATATCATTGTTTTGTCTTACAAAAGTTAGAGATATTTACATATCACAAGCCATTATGAGATCACAGTATATAGTATTCATTGTTTATTTTCTACAAATTACCTACACAGAGTTAATGCGTTTTTATAATGTCACTAAACAATTCTTAATTCTTAGATATTTTATGTATATGTATGATTGATAAACTGTCGTCCCCCGGCCCCTACTGCTACAACCAACCTAACCCCCACTAATAATTCTTCAAAAAATAAATATACCATTGACAATTTACATTTACAGAAAGCTAACGTATATGGTTAACAATCATGTATAGACGTTTTTATATTGACTAATAGATGGCAGTAGTTTGAATTACATTACCGTATAAATTATTTTAATGACAGTGGGATCGATTGGTGAAAGACTATCCTTTCAATCAGTGGATTAGATAGATAATACCAACATACTGAAATGGGAGTTTCTTCTAGCACTTGCAGCCAGTTCTTATTAGGACAATGGAATCACTGGACAAACCACTTCTTCTGTTGTGAGTTGAGAGCCATATTAGAAACTGGGATTTATCAGTGATATTTAAAAGTCACATATCACAGTAGTTCCTTTAGCGTGAACTGTATTGATTTGATAAATCACTGGTTTTGAAGAAAAGCGTGAACTTTGAACTGATATACTCACAGTTAAGGTAGGTATATCGGAATATAAGTGTGAAAGAGCCAAAAATTCACAAGTAGATCTAAAAAAATAACTTGTCGCTATTTGAAATTGACACCATGGGAGTCAATTCTTGAAAACCGGGGAGTAGAATGGTCGATCGAAGTGAGGCACAGCCTATTAAATTAGCATAACGTTGCCCTCGTTCTCTTGGTTGTTGGACTTGCCAATTTTCAAGAATGACCCCCAGCTGATCTGAATTGTAGAAGGATAACTCCATTTTATTTCCAGTAAATGTCAGTAATTTGAAAAATGTGTTTTAAATAATTTCATGTTATTTTACATAAAAGTATATAAAAAGTTCTATCATAATAGGTGTTATGTCCGAGCATGAAGTATAGTTTAGTTTTTGTTATTTCTTCGTTTCTTGAAGCGTCAATATCCGTAAATTTTCAATAAAGTATGTGTATTCTCATACAATTCAGATAAAACCACAACGAGATATACTTCTAATTGTACATTTACTATTATTTTTATTAGAATTAATACGGTTACTGTGCGATCTAATGAAGAATGAAAATAATCCACTAATAATACCTATTTTAAGTAAAAACAAATTTTTGGAATATTTGCTTTTTTCAGTCGAGTTAAAATTTTAAATTTAACCTTCACATTATGCTCATGCGCTCAATTAAGAATTTTGCATTATCTTTTTTAGGCATCTATCTGTACAGATCTTGCGCCTAAAATTGAGGCGAATTGACAATTCCACAAAACATACCCCCTTGTTTTGTGGACAATTCACACATAACTGATCTTGGTTCAGAGGAATTCCATTGTAATTTAAAGTCGGATTTGATGAATTTTGAAGAATAATGGATAATTATGTTATCGAATGTAGGAATATATTTGTATTAGTATTGATGAATACCTGTCAAAATGCAATATTATTTTAGTTATTATCATCAAATCTGTATTGATTTTTATTAAAAACACTCCACGTTAGATAGAGACCTACAAATAAATCTTTAACTCTTAAATTCGAGAATATTCTCGCAGATGGCGCAACAGTTTTTTTGCGTTTTTAATGATTACATTTTAATTTATAATTTTTAGACTCAGACATTATTTATTAATTGTTAAAGTACATTATTATCCTGAACAAATTTTCATTTGAATATACTTAATAGTTTAGTGCTTATTGTTGGTACAATTGTTAAATTTGTATAGAGGAACATCAGTGAATAGTAATAGTGCTCCATATCGGTAAATCTTGTGTTTTACGGGTTACATACATACAAATCTCTTAGCTCTTATACAATAAGAGTTAAGTAAATAATAAATATAAACACTACTTGTTGATTTAGTGTTAGTTCCCTTCACTTTCAGTTTCATTCTGTTTGATTGACAAAATAACAGTGAAAATGGTGGTAAAAATATTCTGGAATTTCGCAATGTGTTGCCGAAACTTCAATATAGAGGTTAGTTTCATATTATATACATTTTAGACTTGATATTTAATCTAGATTGATGTTTCGATATGTATTGCTAATTTGGTTATCTTAAAATAATTAATAGATATCATAAGATTAATTTATAAGAATTTAAAAACAAACATACTTGGGGAGATGTGAGATGTCCCTACCAATATTAAACTATAATCAAGGTCCTTTGCTGGAATGTGATGTCATAATGACATCATCAGGAAAGGCTGCGATTTGGTCTGAGACACAATATTCAGAAAAATGCTAACTTCTGTTGGTGAAATAGGATTGTAATATGGTTATGGTTTAGTAAAAGTAGTGTTAGTTAGGTAGCACCTAAGTGGTTGTGTTAATTTGTTAACTGTCGTTAGTTCTGTTTCATTACAATCAATAGTAGCTGACGTCAGAGTTAGTTGATGTTCCGTCGCGATATCATTGAGCGGGAAGGGGGAACAGTGCACTTGTAACTTGGCTAGTAGTGTCATGTATCGCGCAAGTGGTTTTGGCTCTACGATTATTTTCGTATGTTTTGTGGTAAATTAATGGACCCAACATTTTTTTGTTGTAAGTAAATAAATACTTTTATATCATATCAACGATATCGCTAATAATATTTATCTGGGTTTGGTCAGTTGTCACTTCACAGTTAGGTGTTGATTAGCCTTCGCCGGCGTTATTAGTGTTGACATTGAAGATCCTTACGCAAAGTCTGCAAAAGGCCAATAGAGGTCAACTATTCAAATTGAAGACTTAAAAAAGAAAATATACAAATATTTTTTTAGTAATTATTTTCATATGATAATTGAATATATCATTTTGTCTTATGTTATTGGCTATCCTACGACCTGTGACCTTCTGACTTAAGCGCGCGAGATATGAGATGCTTGGTGACAACAGAAGACAGTATTTTTACACTAATCAATTCATTTTATTAGGTAGTTTAACAATATAACTTCATATTTCGCATTAACGAATATTTAATAAGCAAAAATGCTATTAAAAAAACTGCCTTCATCCTGCTGTACCAACAGTAGTAAAACAGGTTGCGGCGGTTATTTAAAATGTAAAAAAACAAAACCCTTCTGCAAGATCCGCTAACAGTTATTAAATTTAGTTTACTAGGTATATGTAGTTATTATGATTTTACATAGAGTAATTATATTGTACCTAGTAATCGTAAATAACTTACAGGTGTGTGGATCTGGATCGCATCCTGTAATGTTGGTTGCCTACTTTTAAGATTGCTTGTTCTTATTCCTGTTGCACTTGTTTTACTACCAGGACCGGGTCCAGATATAAATATGTATTAAATAAGTTATACGGTGAGGATTAAAATTCACGCATAAATTCGATAAAATTTGAAGGAAATTTACCGTTTTTTGACGTAAAAGTATACAGGGTCGAACGTAATTGCATATTATGTTTTTTGTTATGGAATATATTCGCGCGCGGACAGAATAAATATGATTTATAATTATTATTATTTTAGTAATGTCTTTTTCTTGAACCTTGTTACAGTTTTTTATTCTTTTTCTTTCTTGGGTTTTAAGGTTCTTCTAAGTAAAAATTTTTTTCTCTTGAAATATGTTTATTTCAATGTCACATACGTACAACGTTTCGGCTCATTCGCCTTCCTCAGGTACATCTCTTTCTTACCAACATCGCATGGTTCTGTGGAATATACCACTTTTAGTGGGTATTTTGTTTGAATTGGTTAATTATTATTATTGTATTTCTAAATAATTGCCGTTGGCAATAAATTTTAAGTATCCAAAAATTAAAGGATAGAAAATTTCAAACATAAGCAGAAAATTGCGCCGTAATGGGTATCCTATTCCCCTTTGATACGAACTTAGGAGTTACAGGGTTTGACCAAAATATCGATATATTACGTAATACAATGAGTATTATTAATATTATTGTCAGTAAATAATAATTGTGTAGGTGGATAACTATTTACAATATATATATATAATAAAATTACTACAAACATCATTTTTACCAGTTTGTCATTGAAAACAGAACAACTATTAATAAATTACTGGCTTGTGTTAACATGTTATATTACTTGTTGCTTGTGGTTTTTTTTTCTTACCAAACACATCATAAAAATGTTTAGTAAAATTTTATTTTCAAGCTAATCTTTTCGCATTTGAATTTCTTCGTTTAAACTAGTTTTTCTTATTAACAATTAACAATATTTTTTATATTTATTGTTTCATGCTTTAAGATAATATTGTAGCTCTTACGAGAGATTTTTTTAAATACGGCCCTGGATTTTTTATTGTTAAATTTAAAGCCATTTCCAATGCAAAAATAGGTGGTATATCACACGTAATTGTTTAAACAAGTTTTCAGTATTTTTAGCTGTTATTTAATATTATTCAAGAAAAATCGCCATACTTTGGCACTTATTTTGCGTAAAACACGCATCTGAGAAAGGCGTTTTTTTAATATCTTCAAAAAGCACAAAAATTTTTACTAAATTTAAAAAACCGCGTACAGTATAAAATGTTGAACTGAGACAGAAATAAATTAGCAATAAATAATTGTACCGGCGAAAGAATGTTTTTGCTAAACTTACTACACTACATTCAGTCAGTCAGTTAAGTGACAAATTATGGCGATTTTTATTGAATAAGTTTAAATAATAGCTAAAAATACTGAAATATTGTTAAAACCATTAAGTGTGATACTTATACCACTTATTTTTTAATTAAAAATGGTTTTAAATTTAAAAATAAAATCTCTAGGGTCGTATTTAAAAAACAAAGTTGATGATGGAAAAACGAAACGTTGTAGTCAAAATTTGTAAACGCTATATTTTTCTCCTCAAACAGTAACAATGAGGAAGTGCTTTTAATTTTTTTATATCTGTAAAAATAACGTCAGAAATAAATAAAAACTAAAATCGCAAAAAATTGTTTTTTCAAAAATTCTCGAAAACGGCTAAAGTTAGTTTACTTTTGAAAACACCATTTAAAAGGTGTTTAAATTGTACAACTTTCCTCTAATTTAACCAAGATTCGTTTTATCTTGGACACAGTGTATATAGCATCCGAGTTAGTAGGGATAAACAGACGAGAGGGTCTCAGTCAAATTGATTGATTGAATTGGTATGGACATATTTTTTCGCTTTTATTATGAGCTCGTAATCACACCAGAGCAATATACAGGCTGTCCGTAAAGTATTTTCAAAATGGTAGGTACTTTTTTAAAAGTAAAGGTGAGTACAATAACAGCATTTATAGCGAGTATCATAGGTCAAAAACTAAAATTTACTTCGTTAGGAAAACCTGCAATCGAAAATTTTCTTATGTTACAAGTGCCCTAAAAAATAGGGGTTGCAATTTGAAACAAACATGATTAGATGGTGGCAGATTTCGTAGACTACAACATTGCTAAACATAAATTAAAACTGATGTGTCTCGGCTTTTCTTTTAAAAATGTACCATTTTGACAATAATCGACCATTCCTATATATTATTCATGATTAGTAAGGTTTTTTGATTTTTAATTAGTATCACAAATCACAATTATTTGAATCAATAAAAATATATCAACAATAATAATCACACAATATACTTGTGCTTAGTATCTATTTTAGTACTTCGTAATTACATCTCTCATTGTAAGACCGTTTAAACATTGCGGTACACATTAAGCTAGGGGAGGTCTCATCTCACAATGTCCCTTGTTGGAGCACCAGGCACATGTGCAATTAATGTCTCCTAGTGGCCGTGCCCCAGCTGTACACAACACAGGCACAACAAGAAAGTAACACACGTGTCTTTACACGAGCCAAAAGCCCATTATTCCAGTAGCGTGTTGTGAGAGAAATAAAAATGTATCAACTTTGTTTCCGCAATAGGGTTGTTTACTAAGTTTATTAGGTAATTGTCGGATGGTTTTATATATGTATATATTTTGTTATTAGCCTTAGCTGGAGTTGATAATCAAACCATTATATTTATCACATTTTTATAACTTGAAAGTTGGTTTTTGGGAAAAAGTACGTCCTACAAATAACCCTGAATTCCTACAGTCCCACTGGCTTGTGAATTTCGCCCGAAATACCCTCCACCTTATTATAAAGTCCAGGTAAATAATAATAATAATATAATTACCGTTTTTATTTATCGAAATTAGTGTAATTGGATATGATCAAATAAATGTCGAAACCATCACCATACTGCATTATTCAAAAACAATAGGGTAAAAACTCCCGTTTTATAAAATATCAGTACGTCTCTGATTAATACACCTCCACATGCACAGAGTACCCTTTAACATATCGTGTTACTTACATCACTGATGGGGGAACGTATTTATTTGAAACCGAAAGTTGTTTTTTTAATTTATAGGGAGGTCTGTTGAACTTCACCTGGATTTTGTTTTAAGTATAGATTTTTTGCTTGTATTTGTAATTAAATTTGATATAACATTTTGCATATGTGACATACTTAATGTATTTATTTTTCTAAAGCTCGTGCCACGTTTTTTGCTTCATCATCTATACAAATACAATATAGAGGTGCATAGTTTTTCATATAAACATAAATGCCCTAGTTGTGTAATAGCATCATAGAGGAACAGGATATTAGTGTACAGTTTTCGCTAGTTTATAATAGAAAAAATAAACAATGTATCCATAATGCATTATTAACTTACAAACAGTTCAGCTTAATTCATCATTTTTGTATACTTTAAGAGGTAAAAACATTAAATACAATATATTCACGTTATATCAGTAGAAAGCTTTACACAGGACAACAGATAATTTTTAACGTTGCCCATGCCCACGTCCACTGTGATTGGCATCAGCGTTAGTAACGTTCATTGATTTTTTTTGAGAAAAAAAATTAACCAAGTACAGGATGTTACGTGACAGTATTTCTGGCAAATTGTTTTTGAATCTCGCGCTCGTCTGAATTTCTGATTTATAGGAGACTCCCAAATGAAATTCTTCAGACAACGATCCGCAATTATTGGAGTTAGGTAGTTGGAACCTATCTTTGAAAGAGGTTTTTGTGGCGCCATTGATAGAGCGTGCACTTTGCATGCGGAAGGTTCTGAGTTCGAATGCCAGCTCTGGCAATACTTTTTTTTCTAATTTTTGAATAATGTAGTTAGTTTGTTACGTTAGTTTATT
The DNA here is from genome assembly GCA_911728435.2 of Apoderus coryli. Taxonomy (NCBI): domain Eukaryota; kingdom Metazoa; phylum Arthropoda; class Insecta; order Coleoptera; family Attelabidae; genus Apoderus; species Apoderus coryli. The sequence continues at coordinate 11,784,327 of OU452210.1, forward strand.
GGAAATAATCAAAATAATACAATTATAATAATAATGATTAAAAATCTGTTGCGTTACGCAGGTCATATATTTTTGATTATATTATGTCGGGCAAGTTTTGGGGCGACACAACCGATTTTTTTATTATTGGTTTCTATTCAGATTTAATTTGTTATAATTACTGGATATACTAGCAGTAGTAGGTACCTACCTTTAAAAAATTTCAATACACAATTAATTTTGATTGGAATCAAAATTGCATTAAAAATATAGTCTATTGTTTTAACTTAATTGAAGGTATTTACTGAAATATGTAAGTTTATTCGGGGGCTCTTAATTTTTTAATGTATTTCTAATTATTACCTCTCAAATAAGTACGTTTATTGTGATAACAAATAGTTATGTTTAGAGACCTACCTATAATTAATAGGTTAAATTATCGAATTTTGTTAAACAAAAAGAAATTAACCCATACAACATCATTTACATTATTAAACGCAGCATAATTTCACCATTAATCGATAGCAACAGAATGACGCACTTTCCTCATAGTTCTCCATGAATTATTCATTTCAAAATGAGCTAAAGCTTGAAGACATTTCTCAACTATTAATTTGTAGTAGCCTGGCTATTGTATTTGAGTAAATAGTTTGAGTTTTTTAATGACACACGGCTTGCTTGTGAAATATTTGATCAACATCATCAAGTAGATATTGTAGGTTGCATTGCATTTCTCGAGAAAGATAAATCTCCCAGATTTCGTCTATGCCTTGGTGTTTGTTCCCAATATTATTATCAGGCTTTTTTATTACTATCTGTTTCCATGATATGATTCTTCTCTTGTTCGGTCACACCTTAAATGCGTCTGATCTGATTCTGGCCTCTCGGTTTTACATAATTAGAGGCTGGTGAGAAGTAAAATATTCTGAAGCACGATGTAAAATTGGCAGTTAAACGAAGATTATCTTTCAAGTCAAGTTTCTACTCGTATTCATACCAAAAATATTAAACTTAGATAACAGCGAAGGAACTCTACCATCCATAAGTAAGAAGGTGATACTCCTCTCCGGCTTTGCTACACCAAGTTCGCTTCTTTGATTGTCAAGGACTGTATTTCTGTTTTTGTTAAACCATTATCAGTTATTTATAATTTGATTTCTAGAACAAATTGTTTTCCAGAGAAGTGGAACATGGCAAGAGTATCCCCAGTTGGTGATCCAACGATGTAATTTATACCGATTTTTCCAAGGCCTTTGACCGTATCAATCATGTAGTATTACTTAGGAAATTCGAATATCGGCCCTCGTCTATATCCCTTTTAAAATGGTATTTATCTGAGAGACATTGGTATGTTTATTTTAATGGTTACAAATCAAGACATTATTCTACAGCATGCGGTGTACCCCAAGGATCTAATTTAGGTCCTCTTTTATTCTTAATTTTCATTGATGATCTTGCGAAGGCGCTTCAGTGTCCTATTTATTTAGTTTTTGCAGATCTTAAAATATTTAATTCAGCAAAATGTTAGACTTTCACATATTTTCGGAATATTTATTATGTGGTTGCTGCTACTGGTGTGTCACGCTGTGATATAATCGAAGATTTAGGACTCATTCTTGACACAGATTTTTTGTTTTCAAATCACATTAACTCTTAGGTGGGCAACGCGTTGAAGATCTATGGTTTTCTAGTAAGAATTTGGAAAAATTAGAAGCCTTGAAGTTGATATTTTACTCTTACGTACGTTGCAAGTAGGAATATTGTTTCGAATTTTAACATAATTTTGTCATAGGTTTGCGAATAAAATCGTGTTTAACATAAGGTTTAAGTAAAGGCAAATTACCCTAAAAGATGTTTTTTTTTTAGTAATTGTATGAGTTAACATAATTTTACGGTTTATACAGCATAATCATAACTACATAAATGATTACAATGAATTTATGATTATGCCATTATCTTTATTTATGCGGGCTTAGTCAAAATCGATTAACCCATTGATATCTTCGTCTTTCGTGAACTGAGAGAAATGCAGCTACATTTTCTAATTCTTCCTCGAACTCTGAGGACCTCGTTTAGCTACAAGCTTCACTTTCCATCATGACAAACAAAATATGTAATAAAAACGATCTGAGGTGTTCTTTACTAAACTTTACTTTTTTTGTTTCAGGTTCCAAAATGTCGGCAAATTAACGATATTCAACATGTAAGTAGGTTTTTGTAATTCAATTTGATAAAAAACCTGCCATCCAAACTACCAGGTATAGGTTAGTGTATGTTTTCTGATACATTTTAAAGCATTTTGTATCTGCTTTACAGCGATAGGTTACTTTTGATATTTGCCCCCATAATTCCCGAGAAAATTGCGTTTAAAATTTCACCAGTTAGGTAGTTGGAACCTATCTTATTAGAATATAATACAGTAATTTGAAAAAGGTTCTTGGCGTCATGGATAGACCGTGCGCTTTGCATGCGGAAGGTTCTGAGTTCGAATCCCAGCTCTGGCAATATAGTAGTTAGTTGGTTACGTTAGTTTATTGGAAATAATGAAAATTCTCTTTGATTGTGCAAAGCTTTTCTATTACAAACTGGTTCTGAAAATTTTGGTTTACTATTGCTTTTTTAGATAAAACCTTCGGAATATTCCTCTTACTGAGAACGCATATACAATATTACGTGACTGGGAAGTGTACCTATATAATTCATTGCTTCGGCATTTCCGAAATACGATGGCTTTAACGTAGATGATTATTGACAAGGTTATTTCTTCAACTGAGAAGTGAAGTTTTAATTAATAACTTAACTACCTATTATAGCACTAAAAATAATTAATGTATCAGTCAGTAAGAATTTGATTGAAAATTGATTTAAAAGACAAAATTTTAGATAAATGTTATAAACAATCGCTCGGAGGTAACAATTTCAAGGACGAACTAATCTAGCTCTAAATGCGTATATTGAGGAGTTTGCAGAATAAAAGTATAGAAATTGTATCCTTGCATCGTATTGTTGGAGACTATATTGAAACATAACAGTTACCCATAAAATGTGTAACATTGAATGATTTCAACCCGCTTTCTTTGCTTAGCATCACTGGCTTCCGGTTATAATAATGTCACGTTTAGGTTTAACGTAAACTACGAGGACATTGAAAATAAGGACCTTATCTAAAAGATTGAAACACCGAATACCAAGTTTAAATAGATTAAGTTTATTAACAGTTAAAGTTGAGAAAGTTGAAAGTTGAGAAGAGTTTACAAAATGATGAAACTTAAATGAGAGACTATAGAGTTATAATAATAGAATACAAATAATATTACTTACATTAAAATATAAGACCACATACGGTCAATTTGTACTATGGTTCACATTTTACTGCCTTCAGGTTTTTTTACTATTAGTTTAAAATTAGGACACAACTAAACTTATTTCTCTGAAGAGGAGAATTTATAATAAAAGGTTTATCCCTCTCTTAAACAATCTTGCGCCTAAATCCTCCCTGTCTTGACCAATGATAATGAGGGAGGCTGGTTTTAATCAAAGATGGTTTCCAGATTTCTCTATGCTAATTGGTTATTAACATAATAATAATATTGCACCACCACCCCTACATCGCGTTTATTTAGTTGTGGGGTCAGAATAGCTGATGCTGCATTTTTCAGTATCACTACCCTTGAAAGCGGAGGGTAAGAGGCAGGGCTCCTGATTATCGAGAAATGGTGACTCATCTAGATAAACTAGAATAAACAGGAAATTAATATTTTTGTATTTTTCCATCGAACATCTGGGGTTTGTTATTTATTTATAATTTATATGTATTTATTAATAATTTTGAAATCTGTACTTGTGACAATAAGATGGGCATGCTGTTGCTGTCGTTTTTCTGATCATCGTTTAGATTGACCACTTTTTAATGTTTAATTTTTTGATGTGTTGTAGAGAAGAAACAGAAAAGCTGCATATATTCTCAGGTTATTTTCTCAATTTTCAAATGCATAACTCCGAAATTATATGCCATTTACATACATACATACATATCAAACGCCCTGTAGCAATGCTACGTGTACAGATTCTTTTCAAGCTGTAACTTTAGTAATAATATATGCGGATTTGGATTGGATCTTCGGCGTTAATTTTTAAAATCACTATTCCACTTTAAGGAGAATTATTAATAATTTCATTATTCGGATAATATTTGGTTTGCTCACCCACGCCACTTTTTGTAATAAGTGTTTGATATACTAAATGCATATGGATTGTTGCGGCGAGTGTGCACTTTTTCAAGAGTAAAAATGATTTTGCGAATCAAGTATTAGGTTGAAACTCTGGCTGAAAATAAACTAAATTTTCATTCATTGTGTGTATATAAAAGCTGGAAAACGGGTGGGCCCCACATTTCTGTGGATAAGATTAGCCATCGTATAGAAAGCGAATCTATGTATAGATAGATATTTTTGTTTGTTTATATCTATAATTAACATTAAAAATTGTTCAGGCAATGCTTTAGGCAGGTCAAAAATACTCAAAAAGCTGTGCTGTACCAGTACTGAAATAAAACTTATATATTTTGAGCGTTGCTTGTGATTTTATTCTGGATATTAGTCCGTACTGGTGGTTAGTATTCTCACGGAGGTTTAGTCGTTTACACGGGACAGGCGGGCCCCATTTTAGGGGCCCCGCAACCATATCTATTCCTTTCGCGACGTTAATCTATAGTGCGTATTCCTATGATATGTCGCCACTCCAGTGTTTAAAACTCAATGGGCCGGACTAGTTACAAACACTTCTTACAAGTGCTGTGCTATTATTCTCTATTATAAATGGCCCGGATTTAGGAATAATGTTTAATGCAACACAACCAACATTCCTATATAAACGTAAGAAGACGCTTTGCTGTTTATTATTTTTTGTTTATCACTGTTCAGATGTTGCCATCTGCGCGTATCTGTCTATTTCTTTGTGTAGGTGAGACACTCTATATTATGTCTCCCTCAGGACCCCCACTTCCTATAACATACTAAATAATAGTATATGCCCATATATTCGACGCATTTTTCTATTAACCACATATGATCTTTTGAGGAACATCTGTTTTTACCTTGTGGATATTATTCCAATTATTTTTTCTGGAAATTTAAAATATTAGACCAGACATTGATTCAGTATCTTATCATTTTTATTTTACCCCTAATAAAAATGAATTCGAAATTTAAATAATCTTTAAATAATGACAACAAATAGTATTGATTTTCATAATCAACAATTTTCGTGCCAATTAAGTATATTATTTTGTTTTCGACAGTTTAAATACTTAAAATAGTAAAGATTTCGAAATGAAGAATAAATCAAATTGTGAAATTGGCATACAGTGCGGTTCAAAAGTTTTATTTTTGAACGATAAATTCCAATTAAAAGAAATTCACCTCACTTAAACTAAAGTTGTCATTTACTATTTATCTCTTTTTTAGTTGTGATTCTTCAAAGGATTATTCAAAAATAACATGTTTTGTTTAAAATTAACATTCAATCAAACTTTTAGAAAACGCAGTTATTAATTTATAGTTTTTTAGATCGAAAACTGTTGTTGCGTCTAAGTATTTGTTTTCAACATTTTACATCCAAAAGATCTACTCTTACCAAATTAGTCCAATTTTCCGATGTTGTTAATGTGAATCGTCAATTAGACATTATAATTTATAAAGATCGGGATCTTGCTACATAAACATAGTTATACTGTAAATCAATTGGTCTTCTGTAATGGCTACACATAAATATATATCTTTTTATGGTGTTCCTCACAGATCAAATTTGAGTCTCCTATTGTTCCGAATTTTTTACGAATGACCCTTTTTCTTTATTGGCAGTTGGGTTGACATTCTTTATGTAAAAAAAACTCACAGTATGATGCATCAAAATTTAGTCACTCGAGACTAGATAAACTACGACCTGTAAAGGTGCCGCGTACAAACAATGATTGTTGTACACCACTTCTATAGCAATACTTATTCTGTATATGACTATTCCGAGCCTTGCAGGTGATTTTTTGCTAAAACTTACAGACAAAAAGACCTTGAGAAAAGCAATTCATTATTGCTTCAAAAATATTAAACCGTTTAGCAAATTAACTATTCATTGATCGTAATCTTATTATTCGCATAATATAAATAATATTTAAACTTGGTTGAGGTCACCATTTCTATGGATCTTGCATGGCAAGCATGTTTCGGAGATTAGGATTCCATCATCAGCGACTATTATAACGTTTACATAGTCTCCGAAGTATGTTTTATTTCCTACTTATGAAATTTTAGAACTATCATTAATAGGTATATCATTATTAGTCGAATGATATATTTTTATTGAAACACATTATTGAATTATATTTAGATTATATTAAAAATGTAAATAGATTTCATAAAAATGTATAAAATACAATACGATTACAGAAACCAAAAAGCAAGGCATATTAAGCAATGTTGGCAAATAAATAAAAATTATTAGTAATAATAATAATTATAGAACAAAAAGCATATTGAGCATGAAAAAGCATGCATGAATTACATTTTGGCGTTAAATTTCTGAAGTTTCAGAGATAAGTCATATTAAACTATTATACAAATAACCAAAGTGTAGTATCCAACATATATCAGCTTAATTTCTGAAGGTTCAGAGATAAGTCGTTCTTGGCTATGGCATTTTGAATCATATTAAATAAATATACAAATAACCAAAGTGTAGTATCCAAAATATATCAGCTTAATTTCTGAAGGTTCAGAGATAACTCGTTCTTGGCTATGGCATTTTGAATCTGGCTATGGCATTTTGAATAATATTAAATAAATTTACAAATAACCAAATGGCATGTCCTTAAAAATATCAGAGTTCATCATATATATAATATAATAACTTGTATTTCAGTTTAATTGTTATTTAATCTCGATAAGCAACCCTAGTGGCTCTGTCATTAGGGTTTTATAATTTTGGATCTCATCGGAAAGTATATTATCGCAATTATCTATCTAAAAGCTACCGATATTCCAAGCCGTCAGGCTGTTTAACTTGCTGCTAATTTGACAATATCTGTCCTTCTTATCTTATCAGAAAGCCAGTATCAAAATTTACATGTTAATTTTTTATATTATATACTTGTCTACATGTACGAAAAAATCGCGTGTTTTTTTATTATCTTCCATTAATATTTGTAAATGTTCGACAAGGAAAATCTTTGGTTCAATAATAGGTAAAATATTGGAAATCATTTTATTAGAGTTCTATGTTATTTTTGTATAAAAAAAAGAACTAATTCTTGAGTGCACAACTATAATGTTGACCTTGGAATTGATAATAAAACATTAAGATACAAATTGAAAAAAAAAAACGTTGGAATTTAGGATTATCGCATCGTTATTCAAATCAAGTGTGAAATAATTAAATGGATAGCATTTGGTTTTTATTTCTCGAGCAAATATTCATTTTTTTTTTGATTAAATTCACATTAAAATAGTTGATATAAGTATATTTTTCAATATACATATTTTTTTTCATTACTCATACTCATAAATGACAAATATGAGATTTGATAAATGCTAATTTCGAGCATTGTTTTGAATTAATTACATATTTACTTGCCGTTCTTATTTGTTCCAAATATGTTTCTCAGGCTTCAATAGTTTTTCCTATGAAGTGATTCTGAATTTCTATATGCCCTACTGCACCGTTGTTACCGTAGAAATTGTATTTTCATTTCCATTCTGTTAAGATTTAGTTTCAGTCAACAACTGTTGTATAATTGCTTTTTTGATTTCATTTATTGCGATTTTGTGGGAATAATCCTTTGTGCTTCATGAAATTCATGTATGTCATAATGATTTCCTATGGTCCATATTACCCCTTTAATCTCAATCGCAATATTCAGCTTCTCTGTTATTTCTTATTTTTTTGTTTGTTTTGTTTTAGGTTCGATATCTTTAGTTATAAGTTCGTTCTACTAAAAATATGTTGTAAATTCATATTAAATTGCCCCCCTGCACGATTTCTTTCAATTGTCATTGATGCACCTGGCTCCAAATCTTCATGTATTTTTTTTTTATTTTGTAAATTAAATCATCAAATATATTTATATACCATACTATATATTGCTTTATTTAATCTACAATATTTTTTAATATTTTCACTTATATCGAATTTTGGGAATAAATTATAAATTATGAATACAAGTAATCTGTAATTTAATTCAATTTCTAAATTTGAATCTACTGCCATCGCTAGCATATCTCTTAATGTGTTCGATTTGACAATAGGAGAGAACAACTCGTTATAATCCTTCGTGGTTGTAGCCTTTGGCAACTAATCTGATTATTTACCATCAGCAATATTTTTCAATTAAAATATCTATTTGCTTGTCACGGGACGTCTTCCCTGTAGTACGTATCAATGTATTATTTTTTTTGGTATTGAGGTTTGTGGTTTATTTTTTTTTTTAATTTTTATGCGTCTCAATTTAAGGATCGGCATTAACGTTGTATGATCAGTCCCCAATTGAGAAAACAGGCAAATATTTGATTAACGAATGTTGACTTACAAAATATACTAAATACGTCTAAAATTATAGTTCCACTTCCAGCCTATAATTACATTGAAATAATGATGATGGAGACCGTAAAATTTACACGATTATGAGCAAACATATATTTGTAGTGTCTAATCGTTACTATCCTTATACATTTTTTAATGTATGTATTGATTTAGTGAACAGATGAAGGTTCATTCTATGCTTTTATAAAAGTAGCATTTCGATATCTTCATCTACTAATCAGGGTTGATAAAAATCATGAGGGATGACCATTTGAAGGGTCTGCCGTAGTGAAATTTTTGAAATGATTGCCTCATTTGGTCATAATAACACTAAAGCTCATAGCAACCTGAATATCATATATTTTCTGAAGGTGTACTTCTCTTAAACTAAAATAGTATTTGTATAAATATAAGTAGGTAATACGTTTGCGTCATCGCTTGACCTGAAAAAATATTTTTCTTAAAAATTGCAAAAATAATGTTTTTTTTTTTAAATGTTAATAAGTTTAGAATCTAATTTTCCACCATCCAGGTTTGTTTAACGTATTATAGGCCTAAGGGGCCTTCCGCTTTGCTTCGAAAAATATGTAGGTAGATTTCATCAGGATTTTTTTTTGTATAGGTTTATAAATATGTTAAATAACAAAAAGGGCAACATGTTCGTTGTTTTGTTACAAATGGATATGGGTCATAAGATAATATATAAAATACCATATTATAAGGATTGCATCAGGTTGATTATAAAGGAATCTATAGAGGCGTAAAATTAGCAAACTAATTTAAAAAATTTATGACATTATACAAAAAAAAAAAAAAAATAAACATATTAATGAAAACTACCTTGAATAATAAAATAAACATAATTATTTAATCATTGAATAGATAAGATGTGAAATTTAAGATTAGATTGTGTAGTAGTAGTAATAGTATTGTAGAACTTTTCTCATCAATCTCATGATTGGATTTTTTAAAAACATGTTGACTTTATTCCAAATAAATTTTGACACTATCTGCCACATAGTATTTTCATTACGTATAGTTTTTTTTGAAATCTTTACTATACGGTACTTGCATTACTCATCTTTTCTTTCAGTCATGATGTTCTTAGGATTATGTCCAAGGGCACTTCTCATAATGGAGGGACTTTGTGTGAGCATCTTGTCCTCAATTTTGTAATCGACAGTACGCATTAAATTAAACTAAAATATTAAGACTAAACTCAATCTTTAGGCCGATGACCAACGAATTTTTATTATTGAGGTCTAAAGGTCTCTTTGAAACACCCTGTAATGGACCAAAGCTTTATTTCGCATATAAGTATGCATTGTTTTGACCTCCTCTATGTTACCATTATATTATTGTCATGGGCTTTCACATCCTGTATATGCCAATAAAATAAATCTAGAAATTACTTAATTATTAGCTATTTTTTACCGTTAAACGCGCACTTTAATTAATTTGGAAAATATCAGGAGTCTGCACTTTACTATCTGCCAAAATCGGTTCTACTCTACTTTGCCAAATATTTTCTTACAAAAATAGCTAATAAAACACGTATCGAACTGTCACCTGGAAAAATATTATGTTTAAAAAAACCATTGCACATTTTATTGCACTCCTGTATTGATTTGATATAAAAGTCCAAGAGCAATACATAGTTTTTGTGAATTTACGTTGGAATTGTTTTCGAGAGTTTTTTTTATGTATTATCACTAGGAAGTTGTTAAGTTAGCGTAACTTTATACTTTGTATTCAGCGGTGAAGATACGAGGGTTGCCTTTTATATTCCGGGATTAGAGAACAAAAACAAATCATCGAAAATCACTTTATTGTTTTTCAAAATATTCCCCATGAAGATCTATACACTTTTGCATGCGTTTGAATCAATTTTTGCCACTCTGATTAAGGTATCTCCAAAACATGCATTCTGAATGCAGCAACCGTTTCTTCAGGTGGCGAAAAACGTTGACCTCTCCGTTTATTTTTTACGTACGGGAATAAAAAGAAGTCATTCGGTGCCATGTCAGGCCTATACGGCGGATGACTCATCAAATCGATGTTTTGGGTGCTCAAAAATGCAGTTGCTTGAACGGATATGTGAGAGTTCGCATTGTCGTGGTGAAGAGTGATCCGTCTTCGGCGGTTGGTTTTCCTGATTTCTTGGAAGACAACCGGCAAACAAATGGTTGTGTACCACTCAGAATTGACTGTTTTGCGTTGTTCTTGTGGTACGGTTTCGACATGTCCAGTTGCTTGGAAGTGTTTCGTGCGCGAACAACTTTTGTTGGATTTGGCTCATCTTGAAACACCCATGCAGTCGACTGTTGTTTACTTTCGGGCTCATACGCGTAATTCCACGATTTATCACCTGTCACGATGTCATAGACGTGTTTCGAAGCACCGCGATCGTATTTTTTGAGCATTTCTTTCGACCAATCGAGACGAGCCTTTTTTTGAGCGATTGACAAATTGTGTGGGATCCAACGTACGTGTGTGGAGATGTTACTTACAGGTTCTCCACTGGTAGATAATAATAAATGGCCTAATTAAATGAAAATAAATTACATAATATACAAAATTTCAATTAGAAAGATAACATAAATTTGCACATTTCTGCCATGCTGCTGGCGAAGTCTAGCTTTAAATAGCTATTCTACTTGACCAGAGCACCAGAGCAAAAATAAAATTATATTAAAAATCACAAAAGGCAAAAATCACACAAAGGCAATAATTTACAACGCATTATAGAATTGATTATAGAGTAAGTATTTCTTAAATTGTATTTTAAATTTACTAGCACTTAGGCTTAACAGTTCATTAGGCAGAGAGTTAAAGAATTTCGCAGCATTGTACGTGAAAGATCTCAAATAGGTGCAAGCGATAACGTGGCACAGAAATCCTCGTAGGGTATCTGACATTATATGAGACTGAATCTCCGATCGAAACTCTATCTTGTTGCGAATAGAGACAGGGCAGTCAGTAGAATTAATCAGATTGAGCGTTGAGAATTTAATAAATGAAGTATCCAGCGATTTTTGATGTTGAACCAATTCAAATCAATAAATGTGAGTGAAATGTGATCAAACTTTCTCAAGCCGTAAATAAACCGACAACAAGAGTTCTGAACAACTTGAATTCGCTTTATATCTGGGTTATCCAGACAAGGTCCATAGATAAAATCAGCGTATGTGAAGTGCAAGTTCCGGCTGAGAATATGACGATTGGAATGTGACATTTCAATGAAACAAAAGAGGTTTGCATAATTTCTTTACCGTAATCACGAAATCTGAGATCAGAGTCCAAAATAACACCCAGATTCCTTGCTACTAGTTCATACAGAGGGAGCAATCAATTTCTCCAGATCTGTTGGTTGTCAGGACATAAACTAATTGAGTGAGGCCAGGATCAAATTTTTATTTTCCTGATTAAAAAAAAAGTGTTTTTTTTTTTAAATATGTAATGATTTATTTTAGTTGACACCCTGCGTAGTCAATTTTAAATTGAGAATGATGTTTAACTTAAAAGTGGGCGTCCATTCTCAAAATCAGTTTCCCTTTTTTTCAATTAACTAATTGTTTTATTGATGTGGTGAAACAACGATGCTCTATGCGAGGTCAGTTTTTCAGATTAATTTATTTATTTTCATGATTTTCAGTCGTCACAGGTTGTGGAAGAGTTAGCGTGCCTGAAAATCCGCGGCTACAATTATAATAAAACACTGTCAAGGGAAGGAAATGCAAAATTTCTTATACCTATTAGCGTTTCTGCAGTCAGTTTTGCACCATTTCTGTGCTATTTTAGCACATAATATCCATATATTGCACCATAAATAGCATGTGTAATACTGTATGCGTGATATTGAGTGACCCCAACTTTACTGAAGGGCAATATTACACACGTAGAAGCAGAAAAACCGTTTAAGCAACACAACTACATATTATTCAACTTCCTACACCACTATTGATTCGCATATTATTTTCTGCCAATCTTCTATCTCAAAAATATATCATTTGGATAGTGAATCTGGCACTTAAGTGGGGTAAATTTATTTTCTTATAATATTTGTTTATTCATAATTCTTTCTTTATTGTCAACAAGTTCCGTATCTTCCTAATCATATAAAACCTTTACAAATATAGGAAAAGGATAAGATACATACCAACACGATTTTGCCTTATATTCGATAATAAAACAAACTTTCTGGAAGAAAATGTGCTACAAAAATGTATAAAAAGCTTCCAAGTAACAGGAAAACATTAGATTGGACTTTAATGCCACTAAATGCCTTAAATTAACAGACTTGCACTTCCAAACTTGTTTGCACCGGATACACCTTTTTGCATGAAACCTCTTCGGCGACAATAACTATCGGTTTTCAGATGTCCAGCGGGATTATCTCACTTCCTCTAGGGATAGGATAGATCAGAATCATAGGACACGCCTATGTCAATAAGTAAGTAAGAAGCTCCAAATCCAATCGAATTCAGTCGTTTCTTGAGAACCAATGTGCGTTAATTGCCATTCTGATGGTTTTGTTTCCTTTGACTGAAATTTCCAAGGCTTGTACCTTTTGGGTGCTGTGGACGCATAAAACATAACTGTCCGAATGAGAGCTTTGATGAGCAGTAGCTTCTCAGTGGGAGTTTGCCTTTTCTGTTAACAACGGGAGCTGAGCATTGATTGCTGTCTGGTCTTGTGAATTCTTCCAGGGATTCTTCAACGCTGATCAGCATCTCTTTTCTATCATTTCTTTAATTAAGCACCAATTACTGATTCAATCGGCACCGGAGTTCTGTGGAATCTCTGCCTTAATCCTTGTACTTACCAAACCGAATGCAAAAGCTCAGCAGATATCTATAGTAACTCTGTTATACCTGTGCGAAGATTTGGTGATATAATCTTTAAAAACTCTCCATTTTACAGATTACGTGTGTACTTTTCTCTTATATAGACTAGCAAATTGTATTAAATCATTTTCATTTGCAATTGAATATGCTTAAATAAACATTGGTCTTTTTTCTAAGGATCTTGAACTCAAAACAAGTCATTTGATACGCCTATGAGAAATTAAAGTGTCGTTAAATACAAGTCATGGACCAAGTTGTTTTGCGAGATGTAACTGTATTTTTATATATAGACGAACAGGAATATTCAATAGTTCTGAACCTAAACAAAAACTGGTTGAACATTTTACATTTAATTTGCTCATATACAGAGCGTGCGTTCTTTAATGACATATCGCAATATAATGTTGTTATTGCATTTCAGAAATACCGACGATGGAATTATACTGTATCAATCTGAAATGTATGTCTTTGCATATCTGACAGGATCATCAGTAAACCGATAAAAGTAAAGTACCTATATTCAGTAAGAATTCATGACTTACAAGACCACTTAGTATTGTCTTTAAGGTTTATTTGGCTGGTATGTCGCACATACCTTGGGACCAAGGTTTGGATATTTAATGCAAGGGTTAATTAGTCATTACACATTCCTGGTATAACTAAATTTCATCTGTGCCGATTGATCGACACACTTCAAGGGAAAAAAAAAATCAGAGCAAGAACAACAACAAAAGATCAAAATATCAAAATAAAATCTAATATGATTTTAAAGAAGTAGTCCATAATGAAGTGGAGAAGAATGATATACAAGGTGTTTCTAAAAAAGCTGGCCAAAATTTGTGAGCGAATTGGGGACATCTAATCATGAAAAAAACAGGGTGTTAAAGATGACTGCCTGAGGACGATTTTTTTGAAATATTTTCGAAACGAGTAAAGATGAATTAACCAAATGTAGCATATTTATTCACTTAGTTAAATGTCGTAAACTGACATGAAATTGAATAAAAAATGATGACCATAGAATAAGTAAATAAATAAATAAATGCTTTATTGCTCAACAGAAAATTTCCAGTTACAGAGCAACCACACAAAAGTATCAATAGAAAGAATATAAATATATATAAGACAATCAATAACTTGATAACTTTACATAACAGAAGTAAATTAAATTAATAGAGATATAAATAAAGAAATAAACATAAAAAATATATAAACAATCAAATTCAATCATCACAACCAAGTACAAGTTCTGCGGCCGCCAAAATATGTTTCAATGTATCATGAAACAAATCACAATTTCGGCACACCACATTAAACGTGCGAGACATAGTGGACAATGGGGACCTCAACATCATATTTGTTCGAGCTCTATCACAATGAAATAATTGGTAGTTTCTTGAGTTTATTCGCGGAACAGTAAGACGGAATCTTTCAAGCAGCTCAGGACAATCTATAACGCCATTAAACACTTTACAAACATTGCTTATGCAGGCAAGATCCCGCCTCAATTGCAATGACTGCACACCAAATCTGCCCGTTAGATAGCCATACGGCACACCACGCTCAGGATAACTACCATCGGATTTAAAGCAAAGATACTTCAAAAATTTGCGCTGCACTCCTTCGATGTTTTGCTTGTAACAACCATAGCAGGGATACCAGATCAGAGAGCAACATTCAAGTTTGGATCTGACGTACGCGAAGTACAGTTTTTTTAGCGTATTAATATTGCGAAAAGATCTGCCATTTCTAACGATGTAACCATATGCCTTGGATGCATTAGCTATCATCGTTATTATGTGTTCGCTGAAGGTAAAGCGCGAATCGAACACAACACCAAGATCCCTGGTAGTTTCAACACGTGATAATGCAGCGTCATGAATCGCGTATTAAAAATCAATAGGGAACGTGCTCCTAGTATATGACACAACTTTACACTTTACCGGGTTCAGCATAAGATTATTAGCATCACACCAATCCCCGACTAAGTTCAGACTGCTTTGCAAAACATGACAGTCGTCAACAGAGTCCACAGTGGAGTAGATCTTCAGATTATCAGCAAAAATCAATCTTTCAGATTTTAATTTCTTTCCCAGGTCGTTAATAAAAAGATTGAACACTAGTGGTCCCAGATTCGAACCTTTGCATGGTAGCTTCTTGATTTATAACCCTTATAAGAAACAAACTGATCTCTGCCGCTAATGTATAGGCGGGTAAACGGGGGGGACCCTTGCCTTAATTATAACCAAACTTTTTTTCCTTGTGATTTTTATTCATTTTGTGTCAAAAATGTGATAAAATAAAGTTTTCTACATAAAAAAGGCATACTTCTTTTTTCTCGAAATTCGAGTTTGAACATTTTAGGACAAAACTGGTCATACTTAGGCTTCTGCGATAATACGCCACTGTAGATAGGTGTATCCGAGTGATACACTTTATACAATAATATTAAAAAAAGATACTCAAGTCTGATAAAAAATCTAGGCTCATTGAGCCGATCGAGAGAAAAGGAGTGATGTGAGACCTGTATGGCACCGAACACGGGAATCTAATGCAACCATTCTGCACTCTTTGGATTTTATCTTTGTTGTAAGTTGTTAAAAATTACAATAAACTTGTGAACAGTAATCAAGGTGGGGATAGATGAGTGCCTTGACCAGTTTCAACTTTGTTGATTCCTCAAGGCAGCTCTTTAACGGATAAATTGCTTTAAGGCGATACATTGAGCTCTTGTAAACTGTGGGGCAATGCTCATGAAAACTTAGTCTAGAGTCAAATAGTACTGTAAGGTTTTTCGCATTATGTACTTGTACCAGCAGACTCGCTCTATCTTGGGAGATTTATTTCTCGCTTGTACTGAAAATCTCCAACTGCCTCTATTTTAGTTTCCATTTAAGCCTAATATTTTTCTTGATATTTCTGATATTTTTTAATTAGTTATTGGAGGTACTGTTTTGTTTTATTGGTTAGATTCCAGTTTTTTACATTTAACTTACTTAAATTAAAAAAAAAATACTAGACGTAAAATAAATTACCAAGTTATGATTATCCTAATTATGGAAAATAATAGAAGAGCGACCCTGTACCATACATGCACATATCTTTCTTTCCTTTACGAATTTTCTTTGAATTTTAACAACGTAATTTGTTGAAATAAATGGCACACACACACAAAGTCATCTTGAAAATTTTGTTGGATGCTATCCAACGTTACATTAAAGTTTATTCAGTGTATCTGTCAAAACATTACGGTATAAATATTAAGAAGAAAATAAAAACAAATCACTATACAGACTGGCGAGAAGTTTGCAAAAAATATTTCTAGAGTAGAAATAAAAAACAAAATAGGAAAAAAGAAATTACACTTGTGTGAGTGTTCTGAAGAAATCGTACGTACATGGAGTTGGCACGAGATACACCTTGTTCATGGTGAATCATCCTTATGATCATTTCACATGGTTGAAATAATTTATTTTATTTAAAGCAGGTTTATATACCTAGTCAACTCAAATTATTATTGTTTTCTCAAAAAAGTGGTTGGTATCTGTAAATTATTATCACATTGTTTCAATTGTGATAATTGCAAAGATGTAATCATGAGCAGTTTATAGTGAAGGATTTTACAGTTTTTAACCATTCATAGTTCTTGTAAGTAGAAGTCCTGATTTGAATGTAAGACACACTACACACACTAATATATTGTGTCCAAGATATCCGGTTCTCGAACCGGCGTTAGTCCTGTATCCTTCTTTCTGGCCTATGAGTTGTGGGTGATTATGAATCAACGTGAAAAATCCACCTGAATTAGCCGAATTTGGAAATTTCATTTGTAATATAATATTCTTTGAAAGAAACTAAATAAGGTTCTTCTTTAGCAGGCTTGCCTCTTGAATTCATACTTCATACTACATTTGATCTTTACTAAATTGAAGTTTGTCGCTAGAAATCAGGCCGATCTTTAAACAAACCCCTGAGCTTTCTACTTGTCTGTCGGAATATCTCGGTTTCTGGTGTCATATCGTCGTCTAGGCGATAGTCTAATAAATTTTGTCCATTGCTATAAATCTATTAACTTTCCATTAGCATCTTTCATCCAGAGAGTCACAAACAATAAAGTAATATAATTTTCCTGAACCCAGGACAATCATAATGCCAATTAGTCGGGAGCCGTATGTATGGTGAAATATATTTTATGTAAAAGGGTATATAATGAACGGAGATGAGGAAAGGAAACCATAGAAATGTAACAATATCGTTAATATACAGCACGTGTACAGTAGCTTTTTGTTGTAAACCACATACGTTGCCATATTCCAGCTGGAATTTCATTCAACGTCAATTAATCTAAAGTAGTTGCTTTTATCGTTTGTAGTTTTAATTAAAGCCCAACGTTACGACGATGAAATAGGGATTATATAGAGGCATACCGTTATGAAAAATATTCGTTAGAACGAGAGATTGGCACACATAATGAAGAGAATACTCTTACTGCTGTCATCAGCAGTGCTTGGTCCAGATTCCATACCATTCATAGTTAGAACGTCTACCAGAGTTAGATAAATGGTATCTCATCATGTTGGTCTATTCAACTTACCAGTAGACCCTAGCGTAGAAATTTCATGCTTTTTTTTCAAATAAGTTAGTGAACTTTCCAAAAGAATAAATAAAAATAATGTCGACCCGGGAGGTAATTCAAATGTGCATAATTGAAACAATTTGAATTTCAAGAACTGGCTTTCGTTTTTAAATTTGAATTGATGTGTTGACGAATAATATCTCAAGAATAATGTGTTTGCAAGCGTTTTCTGCATGTGAGCTCACAACATGTATGGTTGTCTTTGTTCTAACATATTCAAAAATGCTGACGAAAGGCAGAACCCTACTACTGCTGTTTCAAAAATGTCTTTAATAATTCTATTTATATAGTGTGCAATCATCCTGTAAAGTAGTTTCTTCGGTTTTAGCCCTCACGAGTATCATGAAAATTAATGGATTATTTTCTGATACTGTGCATTAAAAGTCACTACACTTGAGCGGGGAAGAGTGAAAGAGATTTGATTTTTTTTATATATGTTTAATTCAAAAATGAACAAACGCCATCTCACTACCAAACATGTTTCCGAATAAATATCCTAATCAATGTCTTACAAAAAATTTTCAACATTAAAGCAGTTTTAATCCTTTCCTGAGGTTGATGAAATAAAAGTAATTATTGTTTTTGTCTTAGCCAAATTAATTAAGTATAGTCGCAACTCTTCAAAATCCAGTGCACCATTTAAGCAATGATGAATGTGTAAAAGTTGCAACTTTGCTAGAAGTGGGAAAAAGTATGCGTTATGTTGGCAATTTGTTAGGTGTTCATCATTCAACAATTAGTCGAATGAGATTTAGGGAAACTGGATCTCACGTTATAATACGGTCGTGATAGAGTATGGCGGAGACCTGGAGAAAGGTTTCATGATTGCGCCATATCTTCAAGGGAACCATTTGGTGGTGGATCAAAAATGTTCTGGGGTGGAATTTGTTTTGACGCACGCACAGAATTAGTCCCTGTTCGCCCGCGATCCATGAAAGCAGAATTCTATCTAGAAAAGATTATTCAAGACCATGTTATGCCGTTTGCGCCATTTATAGGGGATACATTCATTTTTATGCAAGATAATGCAAGGCCTCACACCGCAAGACGGGTGTGGCCACCATGAAGTCCAGATTTGAATCCAATCGAGCACCTTTGGGATGTTCTGAAAAAATCAATTCGACGTCATCACCTGCCCCAATCAACCTGCAAGAACATGCTGTTCTGATAGAATGGGAAAACATCCCGCAAGAAACCATTCAGAACTTGATAACAAGCTTATACCCACGCGAATGCAAGCGGTTATAAGAGCTCGAGGAGGTATTACGCGTTATTAGAGCATTTTGTTAATTGGGTTTTTCGTTTGTTGAAGTTAAAAAATTTTTCACTTTTCAATTTTTTTAACCTTATCGTTAAATGTTGCTTAATTGTTAAAACTGTAAATTGAATAAATCTTCCTCGATGTAATAATGTTTAATTACCCTTATTTATGTTACCCTTAATTAGACGTGGTTTATATTCACTCAAAATTACAATAATACAAATATAATATGAATATTTGTAGTGGTGCGATAATTTTGAACAGCAGTTCATATAATTGGTAGTCTATAGTAATTCTGAGTTTGGAAAATTCTTACAAGTTACTTTTTTGCAGAAGCATCTTAGAATCTAAATATAAACTAAAACTCGAATCAACTAACGCCAGTATATCTTCTGGAGTATCAAGAGTACCTACCTCATTGTTGAATAATATCTTCAACAATGATAACCGATACTGTATCGTGCTCTGATTAAAGACATCACTTAATAATGTGCGCCTTGAACATAAAACTAAACAAGAAGCATAATTTGCAAAAGTTCGCAAACCATGCTAGTATAAAATAGTTCACATTTAATTTTATAATTAAAAATAAATTTATATTTCGATAGGTTGAGTTATATTAAGTGAGAAATATAAAGCTCGGTCCTGCGTTCTCCTTTACTATCCATTTGCGGAATACTAATATAAAGAATTGCTGTTATATATGGCAACAATGTGTTTGAACGTCGCCTGGTGCACCGTAGCGTCGCGATGCCATGAGTTGAGAGGCGAGAGAGGTAAGAAACCCGACGCACTTGCCTGTGTATTTCAACGCTCCATAAAAGGTATGGGATGGCAGCAGCAAGGCAAGCAACAGACCTAGGCGTACTTAATATTGCAACCCGACACTCATATTATATGCTCGTGCGAGAATGGGCCTGTGTACCTTCTACTTCTGTCTCACAGGATTGTAAACCAATTTTCTTTGCGGACATGACTTATAAAAGACATACAGTACCTACCGAAATATCTTATCGCATTATAACTAATTCTAATATTTGTTATCCTTAATTATTTAAATTTAATAGGTGTAAATAATACAATAGGAAAAAATATTTTTAAAATGATGATTTAAAATGAGTTTTTTTTTTGTTTTTTTTTTTTGACACAGTATAAGCTGTCCTGTGAAGAATGGAACACAGTATAACAACAAATGTAGGCCTATGATTTAGCTAAACTTGTCTAGTCCGACAATTAATAGTAACCGAGACACCGGGTTTTTTTCAATTAGTTTTTGAATCTTTTAACTTATTTACATTTAAATTAATCTTAAATCTCAATTTTAAAAACTATTATTATTATTATTATTATTCAAATTATTGTCTAAAATACTTAAAAAGAAAATCACTGAACTCATATTGAGCTATAAATCACTTATCCTAATGAATGTAAAAACAATTATTTATCTTACTAATATGCGAAACTAAATAAATTTATTTAAACGTTTTCAAAATGGCCGCCATGGAACATTTCCTCATCTTTTTTTTTTTAATTTCGTTTAACATCAAATAATAACACATCGCCAACAGCGTTTTGAATTTTCATCCAAAGTTCTTTGGGAAATTCATCGTGTTTATTCAGGGAGCAGAACGAAATGATATTTTCAAAAAACACAATGATTGTAATTACAATGAAACCGAATAAACATTGTTAGCAATACGGCCGTTTTATTTGTTTTTAACGTGGTCTACACACAAATACGTAGGACAAGTGTCAACATCTAACATTGACAATGAAAAGTTGTGTCCGAAAGAATTCCGCAGTGTATCAGATACCCCTAATTGTAATCTTAATGTGCCGTATGTAAATAATTTTTATCCGAATAGTTTATTCGCCAAACCGTCAATTTTAAAAAATTTTTGAAAATTTGGATACTATGAAAAAATAATAAATTGCTAAAAAAGGGGTTACATTTAATTTTATGCTATTTGAATTTTCAATATATTATTAAATTATCTAACGTATATCGGTTATTGCCATACTGCATTAAATTTCTTATATTGATAATTTATTGTAAATCAGATTCAGAAATAGTATACCATAAAAGTTTGTATACGGCTTTGTACTTCCTGTTTCTTTTATGTTTGGATCCGAGGAGTTTCTCAACGGTTTTCTATATCTTTTGAGGATTTATTTTTTGATTTGAGTTTATTGAGTAATGGTACATTCGATTTATCTTCGTTAAAATGTTTTTAAGGAAGAAAGAGAGAAAGAAAGTAATTGCTGATAATAATAAAAAAAAAACTTTATTTTACAATAAAAAATGCACAAGCCAAAGTTAAGTCTTGTATCTAAGTCACTTAAACGAAATACAAAACCAAAGAGGAAAAATAAATAATTACGTAAAGCTTAGATTGGTAGATATGGTGCAAGTTATACAAACTTTACACAAAATCAACCAAAGTCAAAGGAATAGACTCTTAAGAATATCAAAATATATCCAGACATAAGAATTAATCTGATGGTCTATGTCCCCTCTTATGAATTCCATTGTAGCTTGGTTGGTTTCAGGGACAATACGTCTCGATCTTGCACGATTTTAGGCCCCAAGTGTTCCTGTCCTCCTTTCTACAGAATCTGCATTCGTCGCTCTCTTCTAGGCCTATTACTAGATTTTGGATCTTTCATGGTTGAAATTTTGAGATTTGGAGTGATATCTAGACATAGCTCGAATAGCATTAATTAGGTAGAGAGTATTCTTGAAATATATATTATATACACAGAGGTACTTTGGTGTTTTTAGTTTTAATTATTTTGTTAAACAATCAAGTGTTAAAACAGTTACTTAATACAGGCGCTTGTAATAACACCTGGGATTTATTGGGATTAATTTCCAGAGATTATGATGTGATAATCAATCTGTTAATATCGTATTACTGGAGGCCATACCATCGTTAACATTGTCAGGATTAAATGATAGAGAACTCGTTACTATGCCCATAACACATCTTCAACAATCTTTAGAAAATTCCTAATACAGACAGTCTAAATCCAGACTGAACTAAAGGAAGAAATACTTTATGTAGTAGATAATCCATAATTTGTATATATAAAATTTACACTGAAGCTATTTTAGGGACAGGGATTTCAGCGTTGTTCCATGCTGTAGGAAATTTCGGTGCAATAGAAAATGACATAGATCTTCTCTGGGAATAACAGGAATATAATTATTAATGAAATTAACATTTTGAAGATGATGGGGTTCTCATGCTTACTATAAACATCCAAGCTTCTTAGCAACCTCCTCTTCGAGTTATGTATAAGTTAAATAAAAATAATTACAAATTCGTTTTGTCTGCACACTAAACTCATATCTTTGAATTCAGTTTCAGGTGGCAAACGAAATCCAAGTTAGGCTCTTGTTTTAGGGATGATTTTATTTTACCTTACAAGTTATAAAATATGCCAGAAAGAAGCAGAATAGAGAAAGCACATTACAACCGCTGTTGTCCAAATAATTATAATTTATAATACTGGCCGGTTATTGATTAATAATTAAATTTACAATAAGGTAAATGTAATTATTGTTGGGTTAGCAATTAAAAAAATGTTTAAATATAAATTTCCACCTGGTTTTGTTTCTTGGATCTTGAAAAGTGTCATTAATCTGGTGGAAAACAAGGTTGGGAAGGAACGCAAAAAAAATATGCGCAAGCGTACTATTAAGTCTAATTAGGTGGCAACAACGCCACTTTTTATTTATCTCATATACACACACATCATATGTTTGCCAAAAATTATATTATATGTATTAATTTGATTATTGGAAAACCTATATGTTATAATAGTTTTGAATAGAGTGTTGTATGTATTTTTTACCGATTTTTTAGCCATTATACTCTGAAAATACATTTTAATTTTAATTGGATTATTTTCAATTAGAAATTTGTACATTCTAATCGATTTTCAAGAAGTCAAAAAAGTAAGTAGATATATAGGTTCTTACAATGAATATGTTTGTACAAATCTTCCACTGCGATCATATCAGGATCTATTTCTGGTGTTGTATCTTCCTTCTGACAGATCTGACTTGCATAAAGATAATGACCAGATCATACTTTTGACATCGCAGATGGGTACTGCTCATGTTCAGGGCCATTCCATTTCCTTTTGAACATTATCTTATAGTAGATCATAAAGCCGAACACGTGCAAAAAAATGTAAAAAATGTAAGAAAAATATAACATGTTTATTCTATTTTGATAATTGACAAAATTGGTTTAATTGTAATGAATTAATAAAAATAACAAATTAATCGAAGTCTTCTCCACAAATATCTTTAATAATTAAATATACCATATTAGGTGAGAACCCAATCTTGAAACGAACCAGACATGTTTCGTCCACCTGGTAGACATCATCAGTTGTTATCTAACTAAATAATTTTATAAAATCACGATTTAAATCAACTGATTTTTTTAATAAAAATCATCCTTAAAATCAAACCATAAATTTGCTAAATCCTCCGCTTTTAATTCACGCAAGCTGTCTTTTATTATAATATTATTTATATTTTATAATATCCACCTATTAAACCTAAGAAATAGACAAAAGGCTTAAAAATCAAATAAATCATTGATTTTTGATTTAGGTATCCTAATTTAGAAAAGTTGCACTTGTGTTCTTTAAATTTTATTATTTTTTTATACTGTTTATTATTAAAATGAAAGGGGGGCTATTTTTTTTACATGTTTGATAGGAAATATAGCTTATCGTGTATACCTACCCTTAAGTAAACCGGCAACATATCTTTTATACCGATAACCAAATTTTAACGGTTCCTACTGGCCCAAAATCTATTCCATAAAATTGTTTTGTGTTCCTTCAAAATTTCCCAAATATTTTTGGGTATAAATAAATATTGATATTATAATATTTTAATTATTATTAAAGATTTTTGTTCTAATTTAAAAGATTAAAGTTTCCGATGAATTTATAATATTATTAATATTGCATATTTTAATAAACTTTTTTTACTGTAATATTCGAAAAGTATAATAATTTGCTATTTTAATTCTATTTTCCATTTGAGATTGGAGCCTAATAGTAAGGTCTGGATGATATATATATATATATATATATATATATATATATATATATATATATATATATATATATATATATATATATAAAATAAAATTTATAGTTTTTATTTTATGTATTTACTATATGAAATCATAGTCCAAATAAAATATGCATTTTATCTTCCATGTGGTTTTAACTGAACGGAGGCACATGGCTTATTTCGACTTTTCCGGTAGGAAAAGGTGAGTAACCGAACGGGGAGCACACCTCTGGCTGAGTCAAGTTAGAGGAGGGGGCAACGGGGGGAATACGAAACGAAACGTCGTGAATCAGAGATGCAGCCGTCTTGACGCCTATTTCACCTCTCATTTCTCTCAATCGTTCTCTTTTTCTCCCCGTGTCCTGCTGCACACGTGCCTAAAATCTATCTTTAGATCA
This sequence comes from Apoderus coryli, assembly GCA_911728435.2. Lineage (NCBI taxonomy): Eukaryota > Metazoa > Arthropoda > Insecta > Coleoptera > Attelabidae > Apoderus > Apoderus coryli. The sequence goes on from OU452210.1 coordinate 11,809,123, forward strand.
TGGCCCCTTACTAAGGTCTTTTTTCCTCATTATTTTCCTATCCCAATGCAATGCATAAGACGGTTTGTTATATATTGTACAGGGTTAGTCATTATATATGTGTAAGTAATTTAGTGATGCCAGATTTCTATTATTTAGAATACGTATTGAAAAAAAAATGGAAATTTAATAGATTATATGAGTTTAGTAAAATGACATGTACTACTTCTTTGTTATCCTCAAAAAGGAACAATATATGATGTGTCAAAGCCACTTTTAGCTAATTGCATTTGTAATTTACTAAACGCCAATGTTTCAAAGATGTAAAAGAAACTTATACTCTTTTACATGAGTCTGTAACTAAGATGTGTATTTATTTATAAAATTAAACTTAAAACAACAATTATATATACAGGGTGTTCCAGGTTAATCCCGACAAACCTCAAGCTATAAAGATATTTCGAAAAATGGCTCCTAAGGGAGTTGAAGGGTGCCAAAATGTTGGAATTTTTCTGGCTTGTTCAATGTATTTATAAGATCTTTTTAAATACTTAGAGCAAATTAACGATGGTTAATATTTACAGGGTGATATATTTCAGGCATCGTGTACATGTTATCCGCGCCGAATTTTGTTGTGTAACGTCGCTGACATCTACCGATCAAAATTCTAAATTCGTCATTCAGATCAAATATCTGTATAAAATCATTCTAATTAGGGTGAATTAAATTCAACATGAGAACGGTGCAGTTCTCGAAGAAACTGTAAATGGCAAAAAATAAATTGAGATGCTGTTGTAAAAGGGTCCTATCATATCAGTTTTTTTTTTATCAAGACTATCTTATCGTTATCGTTAGAAAAAGTTGATTAGTCTTATGCACAACAAAATGAAGAAAATGTTAGAGAGTTACAAGAACCACGATTCCATATTAATTAGATAAGTTGGAACTTTAAGACATCCTTTACGTAAAATAATTTAATAAAACAATATATCAAATGACAATACTATAGAAAAACTAAAAAACTAAAATAGCCACACACACAGTTTTCGCCTTTATCTCGAAAACTGTAAATTATCGTCAAAAAATGATTTGAAACAAAATGAAAATTTTAAATTTTAATCTGTCAGCGGCGTTACGAAAAAACATGCATACGATTCCTGAAAATGTATCCCGGTGTAGCTATTATGTATATTAACTATCGTTAATTTGTTCTAAGTATGGAGTTTATGATATGTAATAACTGTGTTAAATTTAAATTTTTTATCTAAAAAGATCTTGGAATTACATTTTTTGATACATGTTTATAATAACTTCTTGTGTTTTTTCAGCTGTAGAAGCTAAGCCTCAAGTTTGCCGGGTTAAAAACAGGTATATTTAAAATTTACTCAGATCATAACTAAAAAGCAATTCATTATAAAAAAGTCAAACGTAAAATACGCCTTTTACATGTGTATGACAGTAAATTTCGATCCATTTTGACCATTTGTGAAAATAATATGTCATTTTAATTTTAGATACAATTTTTCAGATTGATATACTTAATTATAATTAAAATAAATCCGCATACTAAATATGAAAGTAAACTACCTATCTATGCGATTTGAGTTATTATTAGTCTGCATGTAAATATATTTTATAAAATAAAACAACTGATATTATTGGTTGTCCAACAAGATTAAGTGTGATGAATGGAAAAGGGAGGGCATTTTGCATATTACCTTTAAGTATATACCAATTAAGTTATTAATTTATTTTCTAACCTTATTAAAATATAGTTGACGCTCTACTAAGTATTCAGTCTTCATAACTCTTTGAATAATGTGATGTGAAGTCAAAATTGCACTTTTCTCATGTTTTATACATGTTATGTTTGTATTTCATGTCTTAACTCCTTTTTTTTCTTTGTTTCTTACCTCCATCCTTAACTTCCTCGTTATATGAGAGGAGAACGAAAAGTTCAGTTGAGTCATCTAAAGCTCTGTTCAGTTTTAAACGTGGTATATTCTTTAAATGGCACAAGCGATATCCATACTGAACGAACAACTTTGGTCAGTAGATGTGTAGTAAGTTGAGTGAATTTATGAGAGCTGTGGTTAGGTATGTTTCTGAGCTTTCTTTCCTAAAGTCTATGGGGATCTTACTTGTAGTTACATATATCTTCTTCAATCGTTGTTTTTTGAGTTATTTTCCTTAATTAATCTATTGTGTTTTATGATTCACATCACCCTTGCAAGCTATTATTCCTTAAATAATAAACTGAAGAGTCACTTAAAAACTATAGTATTGTTTTGGGTTTTCCAATTTTCACCGAATTTATTGTGTTAGTTAAGTATTTCATTATGATCTGTTAATTTAAATTTCCTTCGTTAGTATTTTTTTAAAATATATTTTGAGGCTATTTGATCAGTACCCAAATACAAAGGTAATATATGTGGTTCTATAGAACTAAAATTTTATTACTAATAAAAAATTTCTTTGTTTAACAAAAGACAAAATCAACTAGATATTTAGTTTTTAGTCGGGTTACTGTGTGAACGATTCAATAGTAAAGTGATTGGATTAAGATTATATTTTAGCTTATTCTTGGGATAAGGTTCATAATCAACAACACATAAATGAAATAAATAATTGTTATTTAATATCAGAACATTTGTTGACAACAAAGTTTCGGCGACAAAGAAAGGCAACAGTTTTTAGTTGCAGTAACGTTGTTTTAAAAAAAAATTACATTACACATTTTTTTGTGTTAATTGTTCATTTTTGTATGTTCCCTCGTATGATATAATGTCATACATAATCATCCTAGATAAATTCTGTATTATTTAAATGCAAGGTCTAATTAAATAAATATTGCGGATAAATTGCAATTAATTTACTGATGTATATTACTACCTAGAGAGATAAATTAATTTCAGTGAAGACCCAATCGAAGTTTAAGTAGGTAATTCCGAGTTCACACCAAATACCTTACTCACTTCACCTACCTATGCGTCCAAGGAATGTAGTGTATTAAAACTCTCTATACGCGATTTTATGCTATCTTTATATTGCAATGCCATTTACCGTTTAAAAGATAAAATAAGAATATTAAAAGCAGAGAAAATCTTTAATTATTATTATTAGTTACGATTGATAATTCATTTATGGTTCTTTAATCTGTAAACATAGGTATATAACTTGATCTATAAATAATAGGTGTATCCCTCAGTATTTGGTCTGTCTCTTCCTAACTTCAAATGTTCATTCCCATTATTTGGTTTAGATTATTATTATATAATATTGTTTTAAATTAATAATAATAGTCTTTATTAAGAAGCATCAGTATATTTGCGTTACATGTTTCAAGAATTGAAACTGCTACTCAACATTATCCTTAATTACTAATACTATGAATAACCAATACTAGGTAAATACAATAAAATGGAAATATACTAAACCTAATGGTTAACAAAAAGAAAATAACAAACAATTCCTAATTAAATATACTAAATTATTAACAAAAATTTATCTATGATTAAAAACGGACAGATGAGAAAGTAAACTAATTGACTGTTTAGCAAAACATTACGAACAACTTTACGAAAGACCGCCACTGAAGCACTTGAAAAACTTTCATGACTACATGTGCTTTTGCATTGTAAGAAGGTTGAATCTAATATGTGTTTGATGAATTTGATTACGAAATATTAACTTGTTTCTTTTGCTATTTTTACTTGCAAATTAATATTATTTAGTTTGTTACAGTTACACTTCTTTTATAGGTATTATATTATAGCTTTATAATTATTTTGTAGATTCTAGATCTCGTTAAGTTTAGGTTAGGTGCGTTCAGAGTGAATTTTCATTCGAGAGTGGATCCTTTTTCATAAGATTACTTATGCTTCCAGATATTTTTTGTAGGTAATAAATATGTTAATTTCTGATTGTCAATACAGGCTATTATTATTATTATATGTTGGTGTTTAAAACTTTATTGTTCGTAATTAATTATGCACGAATTCTTCTGGTTGGTAAGTGGAAACCCCGTATAGCTGAAAGTAGAGTTTTATTAGTAGTTATAAAATGAAAATCGATGTATCTTCGATTGAACGCGCTACAAGCTATTTAAGTCTAAGTAATAATTAACGCTAGATCCTATAATAAACCGAATATAAATTGCTTCATGTGGATTAAACTAAATAAAACATGTTTATTCCGTTTTACAAATTAGACTAAAACTCGAGAACTCTAGGTACGTATTTTGTTGTTCAGATTATAAGAAAAATAGTTTATATTCAATAGTACCTGCAAAAAAAAATCCATCAGTTTGCGAAAAATTCTGCTCTGCCACAGAAAGCTCTCGCTAATTCATGCGCAGTTTGATATAGGGGCATATACCCTTAAAGGGCTTAGTTGTCATGCATGAATTAGCAAGAGCTTTCTGTGGTAGACCGTTGTAGAAACACCCTGTATATTTATATAGGGACCATGAGTAAAATTAAAAGTGAAAATGTGCATGCCACTAAGGAGGTAGTTGCGTCTGGCGTTGATACTAAGCTTGGCCTTTTATTTATTGTGTGAATTTAGTAGAACTGAGAAATTGATTAATTATTAGACACTGGCCGAGCAGCAATTATGAGATCGATAAAACCGCTGGTCTGGTTCAAATATAGTCTTTAATATTATTTATAAGTTTGTAAGTATATCTCTATATATAGTTTCAAATTAAGTATTTATAGCAAAATATCCATTAAGGACTTGAGGAACTTCGGAATTTATGTTTTATAATAAGTATCATTTTATTATTTATAAATCAGACAAGAAGAAAAGAAAAACACCTGCAGATATGTTATTTCCTACTTTTCATTGACGTAATTTTATTGGACATAAATACACCCCAATATCCTGAGAACTTGGTTCGTTAGACATGTGTAGATTTCTTTATTTTCATCATGCTTTTTGTACATACTCGTGAAGCTTTCCAGTAGTCTCACTCTGCATGTCAAAGGTCCGTCCACCTCATCATGAAGCGCATGCAGTTCAATATTATTAGCTTATGCTTAGTCTTGAAAACAAAAAATTTGTTCGAAATTGCACTATACTTTTAATTAATTTACGGACACTAAATATTTGTCTTTAAATTTACTTTTCACTTTAATTATATCAAGAATCGCTGAGGCTTGTCCTTGTAAAATGTCATCATTGATTTTAATTAAATCTAGACCTTTAAACAACTGTAAACACTCAAAAACTCACAGAACGTAATAACTTACACCTATTTGATAATATTTATGATACAAAAGTCGTGTACGTTTGTATGAATGAAATTTTCGCGCCGATTTATTTTAAAACTATTATTTTTGGAAGCGATTTTATTATCGATACAAGAGTGGAGACTTTAAAATAAAATACACACGGGTCCAGTCAAAATATACAATTTTACTTCCGTATTATGTTGTTCCAATATTTTTTAATGTTAAAAAAGGATCAGTATCCCAGTGGCGGCGTTTATATTTTTGAGGTATTCTGGAATTGCATTATTTATTTATGACTATTCTACTCTTAGAATTAATAAGTAAGCATTTTAGAGGTTTCATTTATTTTAGTCCATGTTTGTAAATGCATTATTTTATATTTTTTGCCGCAAAGTTGCTATGAGCTAACAGCTAGCTAATAAAGTATCCAAACTAAACTTTAAATGTCATTGGTACTAGCTTCTACAAGTTTTCTGTTTTCGGAAATGCTAATTTCGAGTTGACATTTTTCTCGACAGAAAATGTAGTTTTTGGGTTTTTAAACTCGTTAATTTAAAACATTTAAAACTAACGTCTGAATCTTAAAAAATAATTTAGAGAGCAAACATTGTTTTTAAAATCCAATTTAAAAGAACTTAGTGCTTTACAATTATCTCTACAGTCTTTGGCAATATCTTTACTGACCCAAAAGTTTTATATACAAATGACTAGACAAATAAATAAATCTATAACTTTGCTATATGTTAGACAGGGCCATGTTCAACATAGGGTTCGAATGAAGTGGTTATTTACACCAATTATAAAAAATTACCTCTCCAAAACTGTTGAATGTTTTCACTGTCTTATTAATTTCTAATTTATGAAAGACAAAAGTAAAGTTGAAATATATCTTCTTACTTCCTTTTATATTTGATTCATTACAGCTTTATAAAATTTTATTTTTAGCGGCAATGCAACAAGTGCTTTGCTATAGATCTTTTCTTTTTCGAAAAGTTAGATGCCATTGTTATTTGCAATAACAACGAAAATATTTTCGGGAAATACTCTTTTATATAGCTGGTAAACATCATTAAAATCACACCTTTGATTCGTTATTTTCAACGTTGAGAAGCAATCTACACATTCTTTGGCATTCTGAGGGAAGGAGATACTGGAGGTTGGTTTGTAATAATCCATTTTAGTACGAAAGTAAATCTATACTTACGAGGTTGAAGTAATTAAATATTTCGTTGGAGTTTGAGGTATCATAAACTAACAAAATAATTTACATTTTCTCCGATTTTGGAGTCATTTAGCTTAAGCATTGGATAGTTTTTAGCAAACCTATCAAGGCTAGTGATACTTTAGTTTGTAGAAGTAGTTTCAACCTTGTTAACGTCGTGTCAGTATGAGGCTGTCGCAGACCTGCTCAGGTCGAAAAATAGTATGTTTAAAAGATTTAAATCATATTACTACAGGGTTTTTCTATAAATCTGATATTTTTCGAAATATTTTTTACTGTGTGTTTGCTGCACGTGCAAAAGAGGAACACCGTGTCTGCAATGAATTCGCTTATCATTAAAAGGACACCATGTGTGGACATCGTGGCTTAGCTGCTTTAGAGATATTTCTATAAAAGCAGAAAATCAAGATATTAAATTAAATAAGGGCATTTCTATATTGCATTGCGCCCTTTGGATATTCAAGTCTTTTTTTTTAATTAATATGAAACAACGTATAGTTTGAACAGTCCATTCAAATTTCTTAATGCCATGTTATATAACATCTCTCATGGGTTTTAAGTTGATTTTCCAATAAATATACCTATATGAAAAGTGGCGACATCCGGATAACATGTTGCTATGACGACCATCCCGGAACGTGAAGTGACGTGGGTGTTGTAGAATTTTCCCTGCCACTCTCAGGTTTTCTTTAGAATACCGTTGGATACACGTGCGGTATATTGTTGGAAAAAGTTCAATTTTTTAACAAGACATTATCCGTAAAATGTAATGTAAAAGAACATAACTCTGTAACATTAAATACAAAATGAATTGATTGATATACCTACTATATCTAACGACCTTATTGAATGACATAGGCGTGTTAATAGACTGAACCGGAATTTGTTTTTATTTAAAATCTTCATAATATAGAACATGTTCTGTTTTATTAGTTCTGACGAATTTCCTATATGAGATACGAGGGTGAGTTCTTATATTCGCGGACTGCTCGCCTAGTACTAAACGTGTCCGACCAATGTGTCCATACGAAGGAGTTACAAGGTTGATTCTATAAAGAAAACGTTGAACAATCTAAATACCTCAAGATTTCAAAACTTTGATAATTTTTTATTTATTTAAAGTAAATGTTTGAATTTTTGGCGTTTTGGACAAACCATAACCATCTTAAAATTATTTTGAGAAACGTCCAATTGTCTGAGATATACAAAATACCATAACATTCTCTTTATTTGGACTACGAAATTGTTTGAAATATACAATTAAACACAGGATCTTGATACATTTGATGATGATTTAACAAAAACGTAACCTTGAATCCAAAATTGAATATTAATTATGTTAAAATTAATTTATTAGTAAAATTTATAAAAACCTATTTGAGCACAATTTTGATTAATCAATGAGGGTCCTTAAGATCAAAAATATTCGTAATGGTTAGAAAATAAAAGTCGTCAAAGATAAGTGATTTGTGTTTGAAGGTCATTTATCAGATTAACCGTGTAGTTCCGTCGTACTTTAGAGAGATACCTTATAGAATCTACCTATAAGTAATAAGGGGTAAATGAACATGTAGCGAACAGCTGTAGACAAGCGTTAGAATTTTTGGTTGTATGTTATGTTATAGCGGAAATCCGGAGTTAAAACTTCATGCCATCCTCTCGGTACCAATATTATCATCACTATTATTATTGTTAATATAAATATTATTGGATAGTAGACAAAAAAAGCGATTTTGCAATCAAAATATGAATTATCAAACCATATATTTATTTATGATAAAATTATAGTTTATATAATATAATACAGCGATTTGCAGTTGTGTTAACATCATCACAATTTGCTTTACAGGTTATAAATGCATTTACAGATTGGATGAATTCCTTTTGAAATAGTATATAATTATACGATAATTGTTAATCGAATTTTGATATTGATGGTATCATGATTAGTATTTTTAATATTAAGAACTTCCTGCATTGTCTTAAAATAAATAAAATTGATAACAAAATTTCAACTTTTGTTGCATAGTTTATAATTTTTCCTATTTTAGTGTCCTCTGCGACTTTCGTGTAATTTTACGCACATCAAGCTAAAATGAGAAACAGCGTAATGTTTCTAACAATGTATTTTTTAAATCATTTAAATATTAGTTTGCAACGAGATTCTATGTCCAATAAATTTACAATTATAATAGCTATTACTGTGGTATGGTTGCACCCATGATTTGATATTTTTCAAACGTAACTTCTCTTTCTAAGTTCCTCATCATGTATGTATCGAGGTATTTGTGATTTTAAATTTTTGTTGCGCGTGTGATAAATATGTCTGTATTTAAAAATTTCTTCTCATTTTAGCCCGATACGATGGTGCGTATTATCGTATTCTAGTAGTTCGTTACACACAACTAATCAAATATAATTAAAGAAACCCCCACAAGGTTTATTGAAGAAAATATTAAATAGTTAAAAGTGGAACACAGTTATTTTAATTGAATTATTGTAATGTCACAAAGCTGACAAAGAGAGCATAGATCTCTCGAAATATGTTCCCTTTTTAACCATTTAATATTTTGATGAAGTAGACTTTTGACGCACACTGTAGATAATAATAACTATTCAATAAAACTACTAGGCTTAAGTCCTTCATTGCCATCACTAGGAACTATTAGCACAGCATCTATAAAATATTGTCTAGCAATTACTTTGCTTTCAGGAATATGAATTATGTTTAGGTTAGGCGTAAAAATTAAATAATTCTATTAATTCGTGTTTTGGAATATGGCCAACAGAGTAAGTCAAAGTATTTAGTATTTCTTTCTGTTATAACAAAAGAGTTCTTTTCAATAAAAGTATTCTTAATAAAAATAATATATTTTAAAGAAGTTTTTGTAAAAATAATAATTTTAGTGATGAACTGAAATCATTAAATTTTCTACATACGCATTGCAAGATCTTTGTGAAACACAATAATGTCTGTAAATTCCTTTAATTCAGTAGAATGTTTTTGAATAATAATATCCTCAGACTATAGTGTCAATTTACGAACTCAATTTTGATTAATACTAAAACTGTACTTATTGTTTACAAAAAGTATACTATACTAATATAATTTACGTAAATTGTTTATAGTTCAGAATTTAGAAAATTGATAGGTATATGTTTAAATAACTTCAATCCTTTAGGTGCGTAGTTACACTAGAATGTTTACTAGGTGATACTGTCTGCCAATTTCTAGATTGAAATTTTTTTTAAGACCACACCAGCGCATTTAATAAATTTGGTGATAAAAATATGATTTTTCTTATCATGTATATTTTACATTATAACGAATTATAATTTGAGATAGATGACGTATTCTTACGTTATCTAACAGCATAATTATTTTAAGTACTTTAATTTGTTTAAAATTTCACGTTTTTTATGTATTTTATTATATGATAAGTTGTACACTCTCTGAAGCTTCTATTTATAAAATAATATTATTTTGGTGGTAAGTAAAGTTTATAAACAATACCTTTAATACCATAATGTACTTCAATTAATTAACGCTGATGAGGAATCTGAATTTGTTCACACGTTAGTTTGTTGTTCTAATTTTTCATTTACATTTAGAAATATGATAAGGTTATATAAATTTCGTCACAATTATGACAGAATAACACAAAAAAAAAACGAAACCTCCCCACATGTGTCATCTGGTGACTTTTTTATAACTGTATAATATAGTAGAAGACCTCATGTTCATCTAAATAATACCACACGGCTTTTAAATTCTAACAGATAAATTGATCGACTATAATGTTTTCTAGCATTTTCTTTTTTTTTTTTGTATTAAGATTTTTTCGAATAAAGGGCCCAATTTGTACATAGTTGAATTTCATAAAATTCATTAGATGTTATTATTGTGGAACATTTGGTTAAATAAATTTGATCTGATTGACTGAATGCTGCTTCTGAAACATGTATGGTTTAATTTAAGCAATTTGCATAAAAAAATTGTTTAAATGAAATTATACAATCATAGGATTGTAATCTACAATATTATAATTTCCTTAAATCCCTTTTCCATTCTAGACACTCATTGGTGGTGCTCGGGGAGCCAATTTCTCAATTTTACCGTTCTGGTTATATCCCCACAATGATTTTTCAGTTATTATTTAAAAATAAGTATATGAAATTTTTGGAATTCGTCTTGTATATTGCAGAAAAAGATATACTTTCTGATAAATTAAGCATCATCAGTATTGCTAAATTCAGACCACTAATAATATTCGGATTTGTATAAAACAAACTCAACGCCATTAGTTAAAATAAATATAAACAATATACTGGGTGTTTGTTTAATAATAATAATACTTTATTAACCTTGAATTAGTACAGTTCACATGTACAGCGTAGGCGTTTTATTAGAGGCCTATTATACTTTTGCTCAAAAACTACTTACTTTACAAAAAAAAAAAAAAATGCTAAACAGACCTAGGACGATATTCCCAACAATGAGATGTAAAAAATATATACCAGCCTGCATCTCGGAAAGGAAGAAGTATAATATGTTATATGCTTATATATGTATATAATTTTTTGACATCCTCGATATCCTTCTGAAGTGGGATCTACATGATACATTACAAATCAAGGACACAAAATGAAACTACTACTATTAAAAATAAACACAAGGAGTTGTTTTTAATGAATAATATTTATAGTTCACGGTTTAAAATACCTATAACTTCCTATAAAATCAACTTTTAAACTTAACTTAAAGTGTGACACACTGTATGTAATAAACATGGCGTATTATATAGTAAATTTCATCGTTTTGATACGTAATTTTTTTTATTACAAGAACCTTGAATCTTTGTTCACAAATTTCAACCAATAGAAATTGGTAATGTGTTGTATCTTTTGGCAATGGTTCAAGTATTTCAGAACGCCGCTACTTCAAGTGTTCAAAATGTACGTTGTAGAATAGGACAGTCGAGTTTTAAGATTTTGTTAGCCAGTATTTTTCCAGTAACGGATAGATTTTTTTGTTCAAAACATACAGATATTCATATACTTATAAACAAAATATTAATTTTATCATTAAATGTTATTTACGTCTTATTTATATTAAAATTGTATTCCGATTTGTAGTTTGCCTGAAAATTATGTAAAGAGTGTCTTATAAAGTATTGAAATCTATTTAACATAAATCACGTCTAGTTTAAATTGTATAACTACAAAAATATATGGAAATATTTAACGAAAAAATAAAGAAAAGTAGTGTATCTTACTGTAGATTATAAGTTTTACTAGAAACAACAGAAGTTTTAATTTTATAATATGAAGAAATATATTTATTAAGTATATTTTTTGATTTATGACACTAAATGAACAACAATCAAACTGATGCACAACTTACAATCGTATATAACAACAATAGAACAAACACAAAACATTTTTTTTATGGTTTTTGTTATCATATACGATTGTGTGATGTTAGGTTCATCAATTCGATTGTTTGCTGTTACTTGTGTATTTTTCTATGAATATGTAATGTGATTCTTATTAGTAATTAATATGTGATGATTTTTAGAGCCCTGGAGATACCTAAATCAATAGGCGAAACGTTGGCGATTTTATAGAAGTTTTTAACTGGACCTTAAACAGCTCATAATTAAAACTTTGTTAAAAATAATATAGCTTTTAATTTTATTTAATTTTTCCACTACAATACTATTATTTTACAATTTATTTATTATTTTAATCCTGGAATTTATAAGAATTCACTAGCTTTTATTATTTTAATAATTAATCAATTTATTTAGAGATCTATCTCTGGTCAGAATTAATTATCCTTGTCAAGTTTAATATAAATTAATTCACGAATAATTAATTGATTTGTGTCTTACTAGGAAAAGTATTATTTGGACCTAGTTGACACATTATATTTATATGTAATAATGTTTTTGATACTCATTTGTCATTTAATAAGAATTGATTTTTTGAGGCTTCTTATGCAATATTTGTATAAGGTCTCCTAGTTAAGTGAATTGTCGAAAACCACAGATTTTTTTTATTCACAATCAATTAATTCAATTATGTTTAATGATTTTTAAAGTAAAATGTAATCAATTATTTAACTAGATGAATAGAAATGGGCACGTAATTCTCACTCGATAACTTAACTTTAAGTTTCTTGTTTCTTTGAAAGAAGCAGTTTCTATCTATTTTTAATGAAAATTATATTATATTGTGCATCAAATGCTTTTTCTTACCTCAAAAATTAACTAGATACTACATTGTTTATTTTATTATTCTTCAATGTATTGAAGAACGAGCTACTTCCAAAAACCGTAGTAAGACCATTTATGGTTTTATTTTGAGATATTAGTTGATTTAAAAAAATGTGAGACAAAATCATTACTTTATTAAAAATGTAGGCAAAATATTCTAAAGCTGTATATGCGATTTGTGACTTTGATATTAAAAAATAATATACCATTATTTTATTTACTTTCAAACACCTATTATACTTCTGTAGTTTAAACAAATTTTATATTTTTACTAATAACAACCTGGTGCCTGGTGTATTTTTCGAGATTATACTTTGAATACCTATTTCTTTACAACGCATTCTTTATCAAATATTTTTTGGTGCGATAAAAGTTTTATCTGAGAAGCTTTAATAAATTTTACTTAATTAATTCATAATTTACTTGATAGGAGAAGCTTCGGCATACTAACTGAATGGTTATATTATTAATAACATTATTATCGTTGTATTACTATATATTTTAAAAGAGTATTTGGCCAAGTCCAGACTTTTATAACCCAGTTGAAATTTATGGATATTGCGTAATAAACAATTCATACATTTTTTTTATCGACCTTAAGTTTAAATTTTCCGTTATGAGTAACTTAATTAATCGCATCACAATATATCACACAATTTAAACATAATCTTTATAGATATAATAATATAAAACTAAACTATTTAAATTATTGAAAATTATTCGATTAAAATGTTAGAATCCTGATTTTCTCATCTACTATTATAAATGTAATTTTCGGCATATATTCTTACTAAATATCAATTTATTATGAATTATAAAGATATTATATTAGATTATTATTATAAGAGTTTAGGCAATTTAAAGGCATTTCTGGTTTGAAAAGGAGAAAACGCCGAAACACGTCAACTTTGTTTTCGAGGGCGAAATAAGATGCGACTATTTTTGAAGCCCCAAATTCAAACCCCCTTCAAATCTTTAAGGGAATGCGGGGTCAAATAGCACATCATTTATTTATTTATTTAAGATACAACTGCCCAGACAGATAAATATCCAATTAAAGGGCAGGTAAAAATTACAAATAATACAATAATATCAAAATATCAATACTAACTAATTAATAACTTAAACTAATTACTTAAAAAATAAATGTTTTATACATGACAAATTTGAATCAAATATATCAAAATCACTAGACACACGGTTACAAATATTACACATTACGAACAAAGGAGAATGCAACAACAAATTAGTGCGCGCTCTTGACAAGTAAAAAACTGTAAAAAAGGTTATTAAAACATCCTTTTAACGCCGTCTCATTTTTGACCTTTGTGTATTAGTAACAATTAATAAAACATTTTTTTTTACCTAGCAAAATCATTTATCAATTCATCTTATTCCATTTTTTAAAGAAAGTTTATTTACTTGTAGGTGGTTCGGCCAAATGTGAAAAAACCTTCAAAAATGAGACGGAGTTGAAATGAGGCATTAATAACCCTTCAAATGATGTGCGACTCGACCCACATTCCGTTTAAGATTTTAAGGTTGTGTCACCCCCCTGTGGGGTTTAAATTTTGGGCTTCAAAAATAGTCGGATCTTATTAAAGATTTCGTCACTAACCAATAAAATTGTAAAATGTATTTTACAAAATAAAAAAATATAGTGCTGTCAAGTACAAAAACTGCCAAAAATAATATCTTTAGATATATTTAGAATAAAACTTCACATAAATTAAGCAAGGTGCATAAAGCTCTTGTAAAAAAATCAAAGACTGAGAATAAATTGTCACAAAAGCTCCTTCGTAAAATTTTTATTTGACCAATCTACAAGCATTTTAAGGTGATATTTGAGTTTATAGTTTGTTAAAAATATTTGACAGTTTTGAAACTCTGTATTTATTAGCTTAATTATGAAATTTTACCAAAAACAAAAAAAATACGCATAATTTATTCCAATAAATATATGAATAAATTAAAACATTTTTTAACCATTGAATTTTTAATTTTACTTTCTCATTTTTGTACGCTTATGATCAGAATGGATCTGAAAGAATGCTCTTTGATGCTTGTACGAAGTTAGACTTATTTGAAATACCCTTATTTACACGCAAAAATTTTTAATTATGCGCAATTTAAAAAAGTACTATTCACAGTCTTTAATTTTTCCCAGGAAAACAAATTACTAAATGTACCTACACTTAGCTTGCTTGCTTATTATTTTTATGTCTAATTTTAATTAACTAAAAAATCAAGTTTCAGTAATCTAATGTTATGTTGAATAGTCATTGTAATCATCAAAAAACCAAAATATAAACTTTGTTGAATCTGTTATACCTACTTATGTCATTCTGTATATAATTGATCCCCTTGCGGACATACTGTATGTAAATAATGTGCATTAGTAGTAGTAGCTTTGACTATAAACCCCACACGAGCTTTTTCCAACAGCTGACTTTACACCGAAGAGTAAAATTCGACGCTTTTAGAGATTGGTTAAGCCGCCTACGTCACATCGGTATTTAAGCCAATGAGAACGAATCGGCAGATCACATCTCGAGGCCTACGCGATTTGAAGTTTGAAGTCGGCAAAATCGCGTGGTGCGCTGAATTCTGTGTATCCCTATCCCAGTTTGTTCTCGATATTGAAAAGCTGTGTTTCTACTGCACGTTGAGTAGTAGAGTAGTAGTGCTGTGAAATTTTTTCAGTTTTCAGCCGGGTCCGTCGCTAAACATTTCTTTTGCGCTTGTTTTTGTTTAAATTTTTTTCTATATACCTAGTAAGTAGGAAGTGCGTGATAAACAATTTATTTTTTCATCATTTATATCGTCGACTTGCTTGTAATGTGTGTGGAGAAACACAATAAAAAGGTGAGAGAGTTTATCTTTATCCCATCAATATCCTGTGTTATAATATAGTTTTAACAATAACTAAAAGAAATGTTAATATATTAAAATATATTCTTTTAAAAATAATTTAAATAAATATTAAAATGTGTATGTTTGGATGCTGCTGACATAATCATTCCGGGACAACAGATCCAGTGTTTCGTCTAACATTTCTGTAAGAATAATTTATAATTAAAACATCTGTTGTTTCACATTAAATTGATTAAAAAAAAAAAATCCAAACGGTTAATTTTTCATTGAAATCATAATTATTAGAAAAATACATATATATAAATTCAACGGTAATGTTAGTATCTCGTTATTAGTTCCCAAACTTCGTGCCATTGATTCTCATTGAGATAATAATTATTAAAGTGATGCGATAACGTTTCACATTATATATATTTTATCGTTTTACTATTTTCAAATAAAAACAAACGTGACCAGTTTATTTTCTGTTATGTTTGTTACTATATTTAGCAACAATGGCTTTATCGACAAATTAAAAATAGTCTTTCGATTCCTATTTTTAATGTAATAAGATTTAATTTTGTTTATTTTATCTCACGCGCTTCTTTTTGTTTATGCTTTTATCATGATAGTAGTTTTTTTTTACCTATTTTATTTCTTGTTTGTCTGCATATCTCAACAAGATATATATTTATTTTAATTACTTCTGAGAAACTGGACACTTTGTGTTTGTTATAATAAATAATTACTTCGAATTTTTTCCTAGTTTTGAAATGTGATCTCAATGGAATTTTGTTATGAATTGAAATATTTTTTTATATATTCTTTGGAAATTCCCTTCTCTTAATTTTATTTTAAAATAATAATGGTTAAAATCGAATAATCTTTTGTAAATACAATTAAAATTCGTTTTTATAAATTGGAGTTAATTATTAATTAATATTACGTTCTACATAAAGGATGACTTTTTATTAATTTATAATATAATGTCAATAATTATATTTTATCGAATGTAACTCAACTGAACAATATATCCTAATTGCTTAATTGTATTTTGCTTACAATTAGTTGATTTTGAAAAATACGTTGGCCGCAATATTTTTCCTAAATTATAGTTTATATACCTAGTATATTTTAAATAAATTAATTCTTAATGAAATAATATTTGATTAATAAGCATCTATAACACTTTGACAACCGGCTCGACGTCCTGTATACCGGACACATTATAACTCATTTACCTAAATGTGTTTAAACTTTCCTTCAAGCCCTCAGTTCGAAAGTAATTTATTTCTTGGGTTCTCAGGATATGACAAATATAAAATGTGATATTTTCGGACATGTGTTTTGCCGATGACGTTTTCATGTATATGAACCGATGATACAGAAAACATATTGCACCACTTATTTGACTTGTGCCTCTGGAGTCGTTAGTTCATCTGTAAAAAATTCAAGCAATTATCAAAGTTTCTGAAAAAAGGTTTGCTGTTGCTCGAAAAACTATCTTCGAAATGTTCTTATGCCTTTATCATATTTCTTTTGATGTGTTTCTTTATTCATATTATTTTTAAGTAATTCTCCAGCACATTTGGAAAGTTACACATTTGAGACTCCTCAATTTGGTGTTATTTAGATGTAATTCCTTTTGTGAATAACTCTAGAGATCGTTCAGTTGCACCAAACTTTTCATGAAGCTGATGATCTCTTGGACCAATTCCCTTGCTTAATCTGGGATTTAAGTCACCATTCCAAGCTATTTCAGTCAGCAGAACAGTGTCATGCAATTGCTGAACACTGGTCGCTGTTGCTTATTCGTAAAAACGACATTTATTGTCATCACGCCTTAAATCGTTCCTATTTAACTCACTAAACTTTATCGCTTTTGATTCCGAGGGCCTCGTGAACCTCGCCAGTAGGACTGATATGGGTTCTGGTTCGCAGAACGAAGTGTTTGCACTCGCTTTACTTTAAGGGTTGATTCTTAACTTCACGAAACATTAATTTTTCAGAGAAAAACACTTCTAAATGAACGATGTTATCTAAATAAAAAAAAAAATGTGATGCACAATCAAATTTTTAGCATTGTTTTTTTACGTTATCTTTGAGAGCAATTTACTTTTTGTTTTCAACAAGGAATCGCATCTAAAGTTTTTGTATTTGTTTTGAAACCCCCTGTATCTAATTAGGGTTTGTTACAAATAGATAACAAATCTGTTTTATCTTACGTTTAGAGTGATTTATTTCCTTGATTAATTATAATGTTGCTATCTTACGTTTTTTTTTAATTAAAGCACAGAGTAAGTAGTTTTCTACATAGGATAACTATGCGGTTCACCGGAACTGTGGTTAGGGTTCGATAGAAATGTTTTTGTTTTTGTTGTTTTGGATTAAGATAGAAAAATAAGGCTGCGACAGCAGCAATTGCAAAAAGGAAAATATTCTTACTCCATAAATTAAAACAAAATACAAACATACTTTTGTTAATGTTGATGGACAATCAATATGTTTAATTTTAAATAATATTGAATTTGTAAATTGTTTTAGCTGTGTCAATATTTTTAAATAACTGTTGGTTGGTTGGCAGTTGCAGAATTTATACGTTCATTTTGAAAGAACTTAAATATTCGTTTGGTCAATATAATTTATTGAATTTTGAATCGCTCCTTTTTCTTAAAGGTTTATACTCTAATTTTCCTGAATGTTACCTTAAATGGTTTTACAGTATTTCAAGAGTTGAATGAAACTATAAAATTGCTTTTAACGGGTCTGAAAGTAATGAATATAACAATATTTATGCATAATTATTTATTTAATCATTTCAAAATGTAAGCAAAAACATTATTTTCATTTATTTGGTTTTTCTTCTATTCTAATAATTATTATTTTGGTTTGTTTTTCAAAGAAAATCATTGACTTTCGTCCATGTAAACGTTGTATTGAAAGACGATCTCTATAATATATTGTGAGAGGGTTGTTCGGTTGTTACCCTTTTAAGAGCAGATTTCCGGGCCTCGAAAAAAAGATGAGGGATTAACATAACATAACTATACTATCATTGGTTTATAAATTCTTATGGTACACTTCCACTTTTAAATTTATCATTATCGGTTTCTTCTTTCACTTTCAAGTTCAACGAGTTTAAAACATAATAATTGTATGGGCTAAAAATTTAATTATAATTATTATGACTTTGTAATAATTATATCTTATCCAGATTTTTTGCTTGCATACTTGGTTAAAGTTATAACAAACAGGCAGCAATTTTCTAAAATTAACAACGTTCTTCAAAAAGTTCGTCGACATGTGTCTAAATTGCTAGTTGAACAGCTCTTTTTACCCGAAGAATTCTGAAGAGAAGTAAAAATTAAGTTGATTTTAATTTTGAATATAAACGTAGTATGAAAATTAGAATATTTTTGTTGCGCCGAAAGTTTACCACGTATTGTCAAATCAAATCGGAAAAAGCCATCGAATCGCCTTTTTAGGGCTCTCCAATCAATTCTATTTTAATGGTAGATCCTTCGGAATGTAATTTCGAGTAACCCTTTGCCAAATATGCTGTTTTAACTAAATTACGTAACATTAATTGGAAAGCTGTAAAATGGCAATAAGTGGGAACATTTTATTGTTGTAGATAAATTTATGGGTCCCATAAAAAAGGGCGCCTATGTGTCTGCCCACATCCGGTACAGGTAAAGCGCCCTTGTCGGGTGTAGGAGGGCACGCGCCGGCCTTGTAAGTTCGCCCTCTATGAATCGATCCACTGTTTCTATATTACAAGATTAAACCAGGTCACTGTGTTTGCGGGTGGCCTGTTTTTTTCCTTTTTGTCTTGTCCCACACCGTACCTTTCCTTCATGTGTCATTATATTCCTCTTTTTATTTTTTATGGGATAATAAACATTATCGGATTTAATGTCTTTTTTTTCAATATTGATAGAGCTCACTCACTATAACTCAGGTCTTGTGTGTATATGTCAATCAGTTTAGAACAATCAGGAACAAGGGAAATTCATTACAGTAATTGTTGTGAATTTGTTCATACCGTATTACATGGTTTTGCGAATTGTTCTCCCGGTATTTTGATATGGTTTGTTGAGTTGTCAAAATATTGGAATGTATTGTCAATTATTAGAAAAGAAAGTCAGTGATTGTACAAAAAAAGTAAACTAATATTGTGTACCTACGTAGTTGTTCTCTAACAAAGGATTTACAGACGACGTATTCTACATTCGGTGAATGTAGGATTCGCAACATTTGGTGACCCCGACGTGATCCTTTGTGAAATTTCGACATTCGAAATCATTTGATGATGGAACGACTGCTAAAGGAGAAAGATATGTACATGAAATCGTTTAATCGATATTATGATGAGATTGACCGAGAACTGAAGACATCGAAACCGAATATCATCGATATACAAGGAACTATGAGAAGTTTAACAGGTACATTTGAACTATTAAGCCAAAATAGTACGAAAATCTTTGATACTATGTTAGACGATGACGCATATAATGATAAAATTGATGATATTAAAACTATTTTCGATGATATAACAAAACAGTTTTATACTTTGCAAGTAAAAGTAGATATATATTCAAATGAAACACAATCAGATGTGTCTAATACAAATCGACGTCGTCATTTAAAATTACCCACTATTGAGTTTAAGAAATTTAGTGGAGAAATTAAAGATTGGTTAGCATTTTGGAGCCAATTTTCTAGAATTCATGAGGACGATGAAATTGAAAATGAAGATAAATTCAACTATCTTATACAGGCCACAGTTCAAAAATCTAAAGCACGACAACTTATTGAAAGCTATCCATGTTCATCTGGAAATTACGAAAAGGTCGTTGAAAGTTTGAAAAGTAGGTTTGGCAGAAAAGATTTGTTAGTTGAATTTTATGTTCGAGAACTTTTGAAATTAGTGTTAAATAACCTTCAAGAAAAACCAAAATTGAATGTCTTATATGATAATATGTCTACACAGATAAGAGCTTTAGAAACATTAGGGGTAACAACTGAAACATGCGCTGCTATTTTATATCCATTGGTAGAATCTTGTCTTCCTGAAGATCTACTACGAGTTTGGCAACGTAGTGATGTATTTGCCATAGAAAATTCATTGCAAGATCAACTTGAGAATATAATGCGATTTTTAAAACGAGAAGTCGAAAATGAAGAGAGAATATCACTAGCTACTTCAGGATTTGGTTTGTTAAGAACGAGGAAACACGAAATTCATTCACAAACAAATTCCGTTCCAACTGCATCAGGTATGATCAATCAAAATCGACAATATTGTATATTTTGTAAGAAAGATCATGCCAATGATAAGTGCGAAGAAGCAGCGAAAATGACGTTCGCAGAACGAAAGAAGATATCATCATCAAAAGGATGTTGTCACATATGTTTGAAATTTGGGCATATTGCTAGAAAATGTAGATCAGCAAACAAACTGGAATGTAATAGATGTAAAGGTAAACATGTTACATTAATGTGTCCTTCTGAAGAAAATATTAGAGAAACACAATTTTCTATTGAAAATTTGTCAAACCAAACATGTAATCAAGTATTTTTACAGACTTTGGTAGTTAATCTTCAAGGAAATAATATTACATCCAGAAAAGTTCGTGTTCTGTTTGATACAGGATCACAGAGATCATATATTTTAAAGAAAACTGCTACTGAATTAGGATATCAATCAATAAGAGAAGAAGAACTAGTTCATGGCCTGTTTGGGGGCTACCAGTCTGATGTGGTATCTCATTTATGTTATAGAATTAAACTTAATAACGTTGATAATACATACACATGTTCTTTAGAAGCATTGGATCAAAATGTTATTTGTGGCAGCATTACATCTTTTCAAAAAGATTCTTGGAAGAGTGAGTTGAATTGTTATGGAGTAACTATTTCTGATATACCTGATAGTCCTATAGAGATTCTTCTAGGAGTTGACGTATGTGGTAGATTATTTACTGGTAAGCAATATGTCTTGAATTGTGGCCTTGTTGCTTTAGAAACCAAACTTGGTTGGACATTAATGGGTAAAATTATTTCAAAACAAAATACATTTTCTTCACTGACAACTACGTCTCTTCATTGTAAAGATATACCAATTTCCGACTTATGGAAACTTGATGTCATTGGTATTTCGGATCCAGCTATCGAAAGAACCAGAAAAGAAACGGAAGAAGCTGTGAAAGATTATTTTATTCAAACTCTTACCCGATCTGATGATGGTCGATATGAAGTAAGTTTACCATGGATTTCTGGTCATTTTCCGTTACCCAGAAATTTTTATTTAGCTCAGAAAAGGTTAGAAAATGTAAAGAAGAAAATTGTGAGAAATGGATATTTAAATGATTATCATCAAGTCTTTAAAGATTGGATTGATGAGAAAATAATTGAGGAAGTTCCTGTAGAAGAAATTAATCTAGAGTCTCATTATTTACCACATCATCCGGTTGTAAAACTCAGCAGTGTCACAACAAAAATCAGGATTGTATAGCGATAGAGAAACAGAAAACAATAATTGGATTAGTCTCTCACGATAAAATAGATATTTCTTGGTTATATACTTATTTTTCAAAGTATAAACAGATAATCAGCATGGTATGTTGGATGCAACGATTTATAAACAACTGCAAGAATTCCCGAAATCGAACAACTGGTAAATTTTCACTGGAAGAACATGAAAATGCTGAAAAAACCACAATTAAATTAGTCCAGCGAGAAGCATTTAGTGGTTTAGATGATAAGCAGTTCGGTTCATTAATACTTTTTAAAGACAATGAAGGTATATTAAGAGTCAAAACAAGAATCGTAGAAAGAGAAGATACAAAGAATTTTCGATTCCCAATGCTTTTACCGTCGAAACATATTGTTGTCAGAAGACTAGTTTACGATTATCATATAAATTTATGCCATGCTGGTTCACAAATCCTTTTGAGTAATTTACGTGAAAAATTTTGGATAATTGGCGGAAGAAAATCTATTAGAAGTGTGATAACAAAATGTGTTCGTTGTAGAAGATATGATACTAAACATTTGGAAACACCTCCAGTAACCTTACCAAGTGATCGTGTACGAGATGCGGCAGTGTTTGAAGTAACTGGTTTAGATATGACAGGACCACTTTATGTACGAGACAAGTCAAAAGTATGGATTTGTATATTCACTTGTGCTATCTACAGGGCAGTTCATTTAGAACTGGTATCATCACTGACAACAGAATGTTTCTTACAAGCACTTAGACGTTTTGTTGCGAGGAGAGGAAGACCATCAGTTCTTTATAGCGATAATGGTACGAATTTTATCGGTGCTGAAAATTTGTTTAAAGATCTCGACTGGGAGAAAATTGAGAATTCCACTTCTGTTGAGAGGATAAAATGGAAATTCAATCCTCCCACAGCAGCTTGGTGGGGAGGATGGTGGGAGCGATTAATTAGAACACTAAAGGGTTTATTAAGAAAAGTTTTGGGTAGAGCGGCGCTTAATGTTGAAGAACTATCTACATTAGTTTGTGATTGTGAAGCCATAATTAATTCGAGACCTATTACTTACATTTCTGAGAATAATTCTGACCTCACAAGTTTAACCCCTTCCATGTTTCTGCAAGACATCAAAGAAGTAGGAGTACCTGATCTTGATTCCATAGAATTGACTGATTTGAGAAAACGATTTAGATATCGAGTTAGATTACGTAATGATTTAAGAAATCGTTTTAGAAGTGAGTATTTGGGAAGTTTGGTATTACGTTCAAGTAAATCACAAGCATACGAAATTCATAAAGGTGATGTGGTTATGGTTGGAAGTGACAATACAAAACGTCTTGATTGGCCACTAGCTAAAGTCCAAGAACTGATACTAGGGAAGGATGGTCAAATACGTTTAGTTCGATTAAAGACTAAAGATGGGTTTTTGTTACGTCCAATACAACGTATATTTCCATTAGAAGTCCACAGTAACGTAGAATCTGATATTTTAAAGAAGAAATTATCTGAAGTTGTACAAATGGAGATTGAGAAGAATAACAGTTACCAGAATTCTTCAGAAAGCACATTTACGACGCGTAGTGGAAGAAAAATTAAACATCCCGAGAGGTTAGGTTACTAGTTAACAACCGGAACGAAGATTCGTCCTTTCTTGAGGCGAGAGTATGTTGTGAATTTGTTCATACCGTATTACATGGTTTTGCGAATTGTTCTCCCGGTATTTTGATATGGTTTGTTGAGTTGTCAAAATATTGGAATGTATTGTCAATTATTAGAAAAGAAAGTCAGTGATTGTACAAAAAAAGTAAACTAATATTGTGTACCTACGTAGTTGTTCTCTAACAAAGGATTTACAGACGACGTATTCTACATTCGGTGAATGTAGGATTCGCAACAGTAATCTTATAAAAAAAAGCCTGGATTTTCGTTAATATTTACAGGATGAACACAAAACAGTGATTTGGTGGTAACGTTTTGCCGAACAAACGTGAGTGGCGTTAATGTGGAAGAGCTAAAGAGGTCTCCTCGTCTGTCCCAATAGGGAATTAAATAAAATAATAAAAGAATAATTTTCCAGAAAGGAGTAATCAGCGTCACGCTGGAATGATCAAATTAATCTTGTTTTATCCTTTTCTACCATTAATCTCTAAATTCTGATGATGATATCGGGTGGGTCAAAAGGACGTCCGATTTGTAAAATACTATCCGAACGGAATTAGAGAGTGGTGCGCGAAACGTGGGGATGCCGCGAGACTCGAGACTGGCATGTCGTCTTGTCTCCTGGAGTCTCGAGGTTAAAATAAAATTTGAATTACTTTTTTATCTTGGGTTGTAGGACTCATGTAAGTGAAACTCTAAATTATTAAAAATGCGACGTTTTGTAGGCTATATTTCTCGTTATCAAGCACTAAAAACACAGTTCAATACAATAACGGAACAATACAGTTGTCGATGTCGTTCAAATAATTATTATTTGAACGACATGGACAAAAAATCAAGAGAGGAAAGAGTGAAAAAACAAAATACTCGTAAATAACTGAGAGAGAGATGTTCCAACATAACTGAAAGTCTTGTTGCTTTATGTAACAAGCAATTCGTAAATAAATAACTATTTGAACCACATAGACAACTGACTATAATATTCCATATTATGAATCTCTAGTTGTTTATTAAAAGTTAAAATTTGGATTGATGATTTGTATTGTTTCGTTATTGTATTGAACTGTGTTTTTAGTGCTTGATAAAGCGGCAATATAGCCTGCGAAATGTCGCATTTTTAATAATTTTATACCGAAAAAACACATGTAACCCATACCTATAGTTTATATAATTTTTCAGTTTATCTCATAGTTGACTTAAATGAAAAAGAAAACATATCTTAAAAAAACACGATAATATAATGGAAACATATAATTGCTTAAGGTTTACTTAAAATATAATTAAAGGGAAATCGGAAAATAAACAAAAGGTTTTTTATTCAAAATTAAAGGCGTAATTCGATCTTGACACTTCATAATTTAAGCTTATACTCTCGTCTTAAAATATAACTCGAGACTCACTTTAAGTCTCGTTTCGTCTCGTGGCCTCCCCTTTGGATTGCATCACCTAAATCAGTGCTCCAGGGAAATCAAAGCGCAAACGGCCAGCTGAGCTTGCTGTATCACGAACATCTTTGCGCCGCATTTTGAAGAAAGACCTAAAATTGCATGCGTCTGAAAATATAATATTGTTGAATTCCGATTGATTCAGATCCTACACTAGTTGGTATAAAATCCAATGCGGTCATTTCAGCCAACGGGATCATCGGTTCCTATTTCTTTGAGAATCAGCGAGAGAATCTGTGACTGTAAATTCCGACCGATACACAGGCATGTTACGAGATATTTTCCTCCCGCAACTGCAAGAATTTTAAGCCTATAGTCGTGCGACATGGTTTCAAGAAGAGCACGCGACATGCCCTACATCTGATGACTCATTGGCAATCGTAAACGAGATGTTTTGCAGGGAAACCTATATCGCGTTGAGGTGATATTTCATGGGCGCCCAATCATCAGAATTCCTAAACTACTAAACCTAACAAAAGTTTTGTTCTTATAGAGAGCCACAATATATTTTATTCAGATAGATATTTCTTATCATCAAAGTTATTATGAGAAAAATAATATAGTGAATCTACCTTCACAGGGAATTGTTTTATTTGGACAGCCTCAATTAAATTGAGGCGTCGTGGCGCCTCAGGCCTCGGCGGATATTGACAAATTCGTTTTGCTCTCGTTTGAACTCGTCAGCCTACTATAGCCGTTACGCGTAAAATATTTGTATTATCTTTTGTATTATGACCGTTTTCCAGTACAGAGATGTACGCAATACACTTCAATAATAATGACATCGTGCCATCACAGATAGAGCGACAGCAGGAACGATACAACGCAAAAAAGCAATAAATTCTGGGGAAACACGCTAGAGAAGGTTGTAGCATTTTGTCTAATAGGAATATACGTGGTGGGGTATGCAAAATTCTCGTGAACTACAAAAGCTATGTTTCTGAAATTTAGGGGTTCGGTATTATCGGGAAGGTTCTATATTGATGTACTATTTATCGGTTATACCGGAAGTTACAATCTACTTCGTTATTTTAAATGGAATGACCAGATTTTTAATTTTTTTGTTCAGATTCTCTATAAAATTTAAAGGCCACTTTGTTAAGCATTCTGTGTATCTAAACCTAACAGATTTTTTTCTACAAATTGTTTATGATTATTTCATCCAAGCAAACAAAATTTTAGAATATATTAGAGGGAACCTAGGCCACATAGAATAAATAGGTTTCCGATTCTTCATTAGAGGTAATATTTAGAGCAATATCATAGTTTCAATGTTTCGTCAGTGTTTAAAAATTTGCTCATGCAATTTTTCTGCCTATGATCAAAATTAAATACTATATTTTTTAAATTACTAAGTTTTAATTTTAATAAGGTGTTTTTGATAAACTTTTGTAAAGTAAACTTCCATTGTTTGAAATTTGTTTAAGAACTTATTAATTCATATAATTTGGCGATTAGCGAATATGTTATATAAAAAGTAATGTTATCAATAAGATAAAATAAATGAAAACAAATCTATTAAAAGCCAAAATTATTTTAAAAAATAAATAACTCAGTTTACACAAAATGAGTGATTGAGCATTCTAATCTCAAACTATCAATTCATATCTTATTTTTCAAAAAAAAAAACAATGTTTCCATAAACATTATTACAGATATATTACTTGAACGCTTATTTTTTATGCTTCGTAGTTTGGTGTTTTGTACGCTAAATATACCCTAGATACTTTTGCTTACCGTAAACGAATTTACTTTTCATTGACATAATTTCTAAATCTAAGATTGAAAAATTTTTAATCTATACCCTTGTATAACATCGCGATAAAATATATTCTATAGAAACAACGTATTTTAGAGAAGCAAATGCTCGGAGTTTCCGTAAATATACGCGATTTCCACAACACTTGCTAGTAAATAAACATCTCACCATGTTTAAGTAGTAGTTAAGTACCCATTTACCAAACATATATCGATAAACGTGAGCAGGTTCAGCGTAAATTTTTAAAGTACATTTTGTACAAGATTGATTTACGATATCCAAACAGAGAACCATAACCGCAACTCCTAAAGTTTGGTTTCCAGTCGTTGCTGTGTCGAAGTGTGTATGCTTCTCAAATATTTCTTTTTAAATTAATCAAGTCCATGCTGAATTGCCTTCACCTCTTACAGAAAGAAATTTTTTTAGTGAGAATTTAGTGGCATTAATTTAAGAATTTAATATTAAGTTTTTCATTATAGTTTTAGTGTAGATTAAGCTGATTTATTTATAATATTATAGAATCAAAGAATTGTCTTGTAACTGGGGGTAACCTATTAGACAATAAGTACATAAATTACCCATCTAAGTACCCACTTTGAAATGTCTATTTTGATCCGTTTTCCGCTATTTACGAACGCCAACTATGAAGCTCTTTAATTAGTTAATAGTCGCGAGTAGAAATATTATTAAAATTTAAGTGTTGGTTAATATATACTATTCATCAGCGTATCGACGAAGAATATGACAAATATATTTAAACAAATATAAATTATGAAAACTTATGGATCTTATTACAATGTTTATGTTACGAAACAATGTCTCGTATTTGAAATGCTGCACAAAAAGTCAAGGATTTCAATTAAAATAAAATTGTTATTAAAACTAATTTCTAACCATAAAAAAATTACAATGTTCCATAATATAATATCTAGTTGAACTAATGTATACAATTTTATTCTGTTACAGATCATTGTACTTTAAAAAAATTGTTGACGGTCAATTTCGCATCTGCCACAGAACACCTACTACAACAAAAAAATCGCTTAGAGCGATCATACATTGTCTACTGGCTACTGTTTTATTATTTAACTTTTCAAAATTGCTGCCATGGGTCGCAAAAAAATACAAATATCAAGGATTACCGATGAACGGAATCGACAGGTAAGACATCACATACTTAATACATAAGCGTTATTGGAGGGTTGCGACGGCTATTCCTGTCCCCTTTCACTCCTTTTAGCATAGAATTTATAAAAACTATTACACATTCTACAAAAATATATAAAATTAACTGCATGTTCATATCAATTTTGAGAATTAAACTAGGATGATTAAGATATATATAATTATAAACGGGTTTGGCGCTGACGGCATGATCCTCTCTTTGTCTCATAGATTTATTAGATTTGAACCGGGGGTAATTGCGGGCTAAGCAGCAATCTTCAGCCTAAAATTCAGAATTAAACTTGGTTTGATTTAGTTTATACCTTACCTTTAGTAAAACACTAAGTAACTTTATGATTAAATTCAATTTTCTAAACCAAAAAGATTGATATGGTATGCCACAAAATTATTTCTTCTTATGGACGGATACAAGTCTTTTTTGTATTTTTTATTATACTTTGACACTGAAGATCGATGACCTAATACCCTGTTATTTTTTAATTCTGTTACTTATTTCTAAAAATGATTCTTGAAGTTTCTCAATGTTTCCGAAAATGTCTCGTTGTTTCGGGAACAAAAGTTGATTGTTCCATTTCGAGCGGTATACTCAAAGGAAACACCGGCAACTCAGTGAAATAGAAACAAGTTAGCGCATGTCTCGCGCCCGTAAGCAAGTTCATTCACTAATTGAATGTTCTCTTTCTTCCTAACCCAGGATTAATGTTTTTTTGCATAGTATTTTCACTTTTCGGATTAATCTTTGAGTAGATTTAATTTGTTTTTAGAGCTTAATGCTTTGAAAGAAGGAACACGGAAAATAAGATCAATCTGTTGGCTAGGTCGGTCTCGAGGCGTTTTTTCAATAAATACGCTACGTAAAAATTTGAAAATTAGCCAAGTATTTCGGTATAAATGCGAAATACTTTCGAATAATATCACATTGCATATACAAATGAAAAAAAAAATCATTAAACACGAATATTGAATGCATGAAAAAAAAATAATTTAGAAATTGTTGGCTACTTTCAATTTCAAAAAAGCATATCTAAACAAAATAAGTGTTTGTGAAATACTTATAATATTGTGGTGCTTACTATTCTAAATGTAGGATTTGCCCAGAAGCATTGCATAGTTTTTGGCGTGTTTTTGAAATCGGGAATCCTTATGATCTACGATAAACATGGCTGATGAACTTAGGCCCGTCGATAGACTTTCAACGGAATGGTATTCCAATGTGGGTGACTGTCCAATTTCAAGGTTATATTAATTAATTAGTGTTGAGCAACGCGTGTATATAATTAAAGTTTATCATCGTTATATAAGTACTGTGTTCCAGCAGCTGTGTGATTTTTACGGTGCAGAAAATCTGTTAGTAGAACGTACCCTAGATCAGTGACTTATGACGAACAGCACCCTTACATTGCCTTCATTTAATATCGTTGACTGTAGAATAACATTGATCCAGTGAACGGAGACGATAATCTTAGGCTTTTAAATTCGTAGTCACATCTTAGAACTTCGCCTTTCATAGACCGCGACTTAGAGAATTTTGTGTTAAGTTAGTAGAAAATTTTCAAAAGATGACCAATAAAAACTGTAGAGAATTGTTTAAACCAGTTTCACAAAAATCTATTTGCCAAATGCTTCGTATAAAGAAAAAGGGGGCAAGAAATTGATCTTACCTGAGGATGTTCGATAGAATACACTTTCAGATTGTCTTGAGATATCCATAAATCAGTGGCCAACATTGTTATTGATATGCTGAAGATTTTCTACAGTTGCTAAAACCAATTTCTATAGCGCTGGATGCAGTGCAACAAACAGGTGCATTTTTATCATAAACAGTGCACATATGGAAAAAGTTCCTGGCTATTTTTAACAATTTTGAAAAAGAAGCTTGCTAATTGCTTTGTATCCGTGGACATCAGATGTGCCGACACCAGGTGAAGTAACTGTCTATTATTTTAACTGTGGTACAGTGGTGGAAATCAAGAAGATGTTTCAGAAATTAATCAAGTGCTTCCTATAGTGATCTGTTTTGCATCCCCTGCTGATATCGAAAGGATGTTTGCTACCTATAGATTGGTACATTCAGATATAAGAAACAGACTTGGCAGCGACAAAGCAGCTAAACTAGTGTAATAATAATAATAATTTATTGCAGTGCAAAACACTACAAAAGGATTTGGAAAAACAATTTAGAAATACACAGTAATAATAAATAATAATAATTGCAACACATCAAAAAATAATCACAAAAATATCATAAAAATCAATAATATATACTTAAAAAGAAATCACCTACTCACCAAGCCTGAAACTCAGTTCATCGATAGCAGATTAAATTCTTGTTAAAAATGTATTTCTATTTAAGCCTTATACCACTTAGGTATATTTAAATATTTTTTTGTATTAGGTCTTGTATTAAAGAAATTTTTTTTAGTTTTATTTTTGTATTAACGATCTGTTCTTTTCGATTATTTTAATAAACTGGGTCTGGTTTTATTTATTTATTTTTTTTGAACAAATAAATTATGATTTTTGAAAAAAAAATCATACTGATTAAAAAATCTGATTTTAATCATCTCAACCCTGATTACAGACATATTTAAAATAAAATAATTAACTTAGTTTTGGATTCACCTTAGATAATGAAGTTTTATTTGAGCATCCTAAACTAAAATACTTTATAAATATAAAGATTGTTATGAGAGGAATATGTGGCAAATGAATTGGGGTTGTAGACATCCTGTTTACGCTTACTACTTTTACTGCTTGGTTTGTTAACTCATATAGAATCTTATATCTTGTAAATTTTTTTCCAGGTGACTTTCAACAAACGGAAATTCGGTGTAATGAAGAAGGCATACGAGCTGTCAGTGTTGTGCGATTGTGAAATAGCATTGATAATATTTAGTAGCAGCAACAAGCTATATCAATATGCTAGTACTGACATGGACAAGGTCCTACTAAAGTATACGGAATATAACGAACCACATGAATCGTTGACCAACAAAAATATTATCGAGGTACATCAAATCCAGCAGCAACTTGCACAATACATGGCTTATGCACGTTACCGATAACTGAGGTTTTAATATAATTTTATATTACATTTTTTTGATAATAAGCTGAAAACTAATAGTTTGTTTTACCTAACACGTTGTTATTGTTAATTTTATATTTGATGATTTTTAAAACGCTTTAAGTTATCGTTAAAAGCTGCATTTGCCTATTATTCACACGAGTTGTTGCTTCAAATATTGAAATTCTAACTTTTGTATGCAAGCGTCGTATGAGTGAGAATATTTTATTACTTAAATATGTTTATGCAAATTACTATTAAATTTAATGATCCTTTGAATAATTACTACATAATACGTATTTTTTTTAATAAAGAAAAAACTATGAAGAATTTGACATCATCATTTAATAATTGCTCTAATCGATTTCCAAGTGCAAATAAATATCGCACTTTTAATATTTATTACTTTTTTCTATTAAAACAATCATACTTTTAATTAGCATAAAATAAGATTGTCAAGTTCGGGTACACATTATGATGCAGTACAACCGTTAAATTATCATAACTAGACTTTTTTTTTAATATATTGTAAAGGGTAATGCTTTCAAGGACGCCACATTCTCAGAATTCGAAAAGCAACCTTAAACTGTTGTACTCATGTTATGGTCGCTTAGGTATTCGAAAAAACAAACGTATCATTCTAGAAAATAGAAAATCTTGCATCAGTTGAGGTCAAGAAATACAGTATCACCTTTCTTAGGCAAACACCTACCACACCGAATGCTTAAAGCTATTGTGTAGTGTTGTCTTGATGCAGAAACCGTCTACCTTCACAGTTAATTTCGAAATTTTAATTCACTTGGATTTCCTAAACACTTGCAAAACGTCACTTACGATGCATGATTCATTTTATAGTCGTTTCTTCGACAAACACGACCAATTTTGCTTGAAATTGGCGTCGTAAAGATCCAGCTATTTTGCCTCATCTTGTTTAAGGTTTTATTTATGTACCTTATGATCTACTAGTGAACTATTAGGAAAATTATTTCATACTCGGTTGCCACGAATCATCTTTTGATCAATCAAATGGAAGATTCTTTTTAGTTTCTTACGCAAATAAAGTTTAAATTGTGTGCTTGAGACGGGCAAATGTAATCTGTTGTGTTTCTCCATGAGCTGGTCCACTGACACTTGCAGGTACTTAATAAGAAGGAGCATAAGAACGGAGTAATGAGTCCTGACAGCCCGGAGCCAGAAACAGAGTATCAATTGACACCACGTACCGAAGCGAAATACAGCAAAATTGATGAAGATTTTCAAATGATGTTGCAAAGAAATCAATCTATAAATGGACAAAGGGTGAGGCAGTTAATGTATAATAATAATATTGACTAAAAAAGAGTTGTTTATGTTTAGGAAACAAACAAAAATATAAAAACTTGTTCAAATAGCGTAGAACTTAATTATTTACTTGAAATGCCAGTAAATGTTTAGGACCGGTTTTTTTATTTTTTATTTTATTGGTTAAATCGAGATATAATCGATGAGTAGACCCTTTTGTGAGGAGTAATACCTATTTAAAGACACATTTTACCACTCACTCAACACTTTTTTAAATGTCGACGTGCGTTTTGCTAACAGTTATCTCCTAACAAGGCTAAAAGAGTTAAAACGCTCGTCGAGATGTTAAAAAGTGTTTTGTTGATTTGGTAAAACGGACTCTTTGAGATACAAAACTTTAAAGTACCGCCATGTATTTATATTTTTGTGGCCCTCTGTGTATGCTTTAATCAGAAAAATAATTGTATTAACTAAAATTTCTGATAAAATGAAGTACATGTCAATTTTTTTTTCTAAGATTAAAAACAGCATTTCACCATGTTTTTCTCAAATTATTCAAAGCCTTACCACATTTATGGCTATAATAGACATTTCTATTTTTGAAAACTATTTTTGGCATTTCTAATATTAAAACATCTTATAATACAATTAACATGTTCTGTTTTTTAATTAGTTCGACACATTTAAATTGATTTTTTCCTATTTTAGGTCAGCATGAGTTCGTCAAATTATACACAACCCGTGTCTGTTCCAGTCAATATATCTTATAGTGATTCTGGTCTTCTACAATCTAGTCCACAGATGGCGCACACAAGCATTAGTCCACGACCATCTTCATCTGAAACGGATTCTGTTTATCCCAGCGGAAGTATGTTGGAAATGAGCAATGGTAAGGCAATAATCTATTTAAATGATTAATTTTGAAGTTCTATTCGCAATTTATTAGAAGTTTGGAATTAATATGACAGACTAATTTCCATTTTTAGGTTTCATACCCCGCCAGCGTAAATTCATAAATTCGGAGTTTGTCATATCTGAAGATTAAGGTTGAATTAAGAGTGTCTGATGATGATTGTCTTATATTACTTCAGCCTTTCTTTCCAGTAATTACAAACTCGTAGAAAGGAATCTAAAGGGTTGACAAAACATATTTTAACATAATTTACCCTTAATGAACACCATGAGGAAACCGGTCACAAAATTCTAATTAATCGTTCATAGCACGTTAGATAATTATAGTCCAAAGCGAATTAACTGATGTTTCGTTATGGATTTAATTTTTTTTTACATAATATTTAATCGAACATAACTACCAAGAAATAAAAATCATAAAATTTAACATTGTTATTGACTGTTAAAAAATAAACATCATTAATTGCAAATAAATGTCACTGAACTGATAAAATTACAACTTTATTAATTGATAACGAATTTTATAGCCGTTATTAATTTTATTTTATCATTAAAACATAATTAAAATTTTATGAGTATATTTCCATTATAAAATATTTTGTTTTTTTAAGGTTATCCGAATTCAGCGTCGCCTATGGGTGGCTCACCATCACCGGGTCCTGGTCCTAGTCCTGGACCTGGCATGAGTTCATCTAAACATCCGAAACAACATTCACCCGGGCCCAGATCAAATTTAAGGGTAGTTATTCCAACACCTTTGGGCTCTAGTATAACCACTGATGATGTTTCTTATGCAGAAGTAAGTATATTTTACAGCATGTAAAATTCATTTTTATTTAGACATCCTGTATTCAGAACATGTATTTAAAAAATTGAAATTATCTAATTTGATAAGATTAATCGTCTTGAATTCATAAAATTTAAGTTATTTATAAAAAGTTGTAGATTGGTATAGTATAGTTTACATTATAACTTTGACCTTTACTGCAAGAAATTGTGTAGGTTCCAGCATCTTCAAACCTCAATAAATGCGTGCAGGGTCGTCTTGAAAATATTTATACCTACATTATGATTTATATGTATTTTGAATTAAAAATACATATTAGACTAAGTGAAAAGCAAAAATAATGAAATACTGATTTATTGGATCAATAGAAATTAGGTTTTGCAGTCGTCAACAAGTTTCTATGAGTCAAATTTACAGTGGGGATTTGGACAACGTAGTACAAGATTAAAATTAAGATTTACAGTAATCAATTTTGTCAACATAATTCTACTCCATTCTATGTCCCTATCACTATAACATCCCATTCGTTTGTGACAGTGTTGTTTATCCAACCATGTTTCGTCATTATAAGTAATTGGTCGATTTTCTGCTCTATATTCTCATAAAAGTAGAGATTCCTTTAAAGTTTGTCTTTTTATCAATTTATTTTTAAGCAATTTCTAAGGCTTGAAATACCACGACAAATATTTGTTTCATCGTGGCCTCTTTTTTAGATAAACCAAAGTAGATATAGTGTTCTTCGTATATTTGATAAATTTTCCTCCGTAATAGATCCAAGTCATAATTTTAATACTTCTAAATGTGCGAGATACTGAAGGAGTAATTTTTAAACAGACGTCGCGGCTAAAGGTTCACTTGAATTAAAATTGGAGCAACACTTAATACCTACAAATGTTTTATTATCTGTTTGGAGATAAATAATGCGTTATTCTGAAAGTGATGCCCCAAAATCAGCACAATGCGAAAAGCATCACTGGTCGGAAAACCAATTAAAACTAAAATTAATCGGAACGCATTTAAATTTGAGAAGTAGTCCATAACTCACAAGTTCGAAATCATAATACAATGTTTAAAGGAGACAAATATCGGTCGCGGGTCGGATTGATTCATGTTAATCTGTGACAAGTAATTGTCTCCTTTATGTAGTGTATAAATTACACGGAAAATGGCCAAAACGATAATGTGGTTTTATGGCTGTTAAGAAATTATCAGTATATTTTAAACACCACTATAATCGAAATGTTATAATTTGCTCTTATTTTACAAAGCCCTAGGCTATGCAAACTTTTATTTGCATTAATAAATCATTGAAAATGTAAACTTTAATCATCTGACGACCCGAGAAAGCAAATCGGTTCCCGAAAATGTTAGAACGACGCAGAAATAAAAACTAATAATTTTGAAGATGCCAAAATATTCAGTAAAACACAAGTAACAAAATAGAGTTTACTCATATTCTGCATTGTTATTTGTTTCAATTTTGTCCTCTTGGTTCTGAATACTGTGTTTTATATATATATTCTTATACATTAACCACATATTGAAGTGCGCTATTTTTAAACATAACAGACTTTGTTGTTTCAGCATAACCGGACGCAGTCAACACTAAACACACCCGTGGTAGCATTACAAACGCCAGGTCTGTCAAACTACCCGGGTGCTCTAACGTCATTTGGAGCACAAGATTTCAGCATCGGATCCGATATGGGTTTGGGTTCAATGTCATGGAGTGGTCATCAACTGTCTTCTTCACTCAGCCATGGTGGAGGAGGTGGATGTTTACCACATTTGGCAGTATCGAGTAGTACACCTCCACCAACATCATCATCTCCACTACCAGTGAAGATAAAGAGCGAACCAATTTCACCTCCCAGAGAACATCATCCGCACTTATCTTCAACCGTCCATCACGTCCAGAGTCTCAATCTAAGCCACGCACATCACCCTAGGCCGAGTTCTGCGGGGCATATCACACCTACACCTGGTAGTGTTACGCCAACGAATTTACCATCTCCAACAGCGCCTACTGGAGCACCAGGTGCATCTAGTGGAGGGTCTAATTCATCAGAGTACGATGCTGTGCACATGCACAAACGGGCGCGATTATCAGATTGGCCATCTTAAAATGGGTAACATTTAGCTGGGGTTTTTATTTTGACCTGGACACGATTTTAAGTGCCATATAAGTGATAAGTGTGGACACGTTTATTATTGCCAATTAATTGTCATCCATGTGATAAACTACGAGTCCTGTTGAATAAAATATTGACTTTATCAAATATATATTTAGTCATTTTAAGGAAGTGATGGAACAATTTGCTGTGCATATGTTTTATATAGGGTGGGTTTAGTGTGGTGTGTGTGTCCTAATCGCCAGTCAGTAATTACATATAGAGACGTATATAAATTTACATTCTATACAGGGTGAATTATATTCGATGATTGTATATTATATATTTATAACAAGGTAGGTACGAAAATCCTAACCAAAGACTGTATGTAATTATTATTTATATTTAAATATCTTCGAATACTGAAGCATTAAATGCTCGAAGAACCAATATTATTTATGAAGGTACTCACATCTTAGAGATTATAGGTATAATTGTTTGTCTGACTGCTAAAACTGATTCAAGTTTGGTTAAAAAACTTTATTGCAATTATTTTTTATTAACTTTCTAATTTTTATAAGATTATCCTCAAGTTATGCGTTAGTTTTTTGGTATACAAATCTTATACATGCATAAACATAATTTATCTCCATTATTAGATGCATATAAGACTGACCTATGTTCAATGGAAGAACATCCAAATTGAGAACGTCATCATGAAGATATCCAGTCCAGAATAATGTTTGTATTTTTTGTATATTTGTTTAGTTTAATTATTCGGAGTTCGTATAGCTGATGAAATGAAATTGGATATTGAAAACGCTATTTTTCTAATGAAGATTATCTCGCTAGACTTTTGTTTATATAATTGCCAAACAATCATAATTTCTAGTCGAAAAAATCTGAAGACAAAGGTGTAGTTGACTAGCAGTTATAACTTCATAATTATTTGTATCTAAGGTGTGAAATACCAAATTTCAAACAAAAATTTGTCAATTACTAGGTAGAATTAACTTCCATTATTATCATTTCATAAACTCGAATATAAGTCACCCGATTAGTAACAGAAACATAACCAAGTCTTATTTAAATATATGTTATGTTCATATAACGTTACGCTCTGGCACCAGTTGTTTTCTTTTCCTTTTTGACGATAACTATTTTCTACATAATTATATATATTAGTGCCATTTTGTTTCTTATAATAATTATTTTTACTATTAGTGTATCTTTTTTTATTAATATATTTTTAGAAAATAGTATTGTTACTTTAGCAACAAAGTATGCATACATACACTAATGTAAGAGCAGGGCTCTTTTGTTTTGTTTAATCTAGTTCTATACAACACATATTATCTCATCACTATCAAATTGAAGAAATTTATATTTAATTTTTATACCACTGGTGCTTTCCTATTTATGGTCAGTTACAGACAAAGACCTAAGCTTATTGATGTAGCAAGTTAACAACCGTTATTTTTTTTAATAGTAGTGTCCGGAAAATTGGAGGGAATTTTTAGAATCTACTCATTTGTGGAGTAATTGGATTCTTTATAATTCTACAGAAACATTAGAATCAATATGTTTAATTCAACTTTTTTTTATCGGTGTTTTCCGTCACAACTTATTCAGTGCTCTAGAGTGTAAATATTATACCTTTCGACTATTTTCCAATTAAATTAAAAGCAAAGCAAATGTTGTTGTCTATTCTGCAGCTTTTGTAGTGATACGAGTGCTTGCTATCTAAAATTAAAAAAGAAGCGCGAACCAACTTGGTATAAAATCATCTTCGGTCCCTGCCCCCGTTCCTAATGAACTATTTACTTTTTTAACAGAGGCCGAAATGTCGACATTAAAGATTCTTTTTTCTTCTTAAGTTCTTGTACGGAACACTGAACAGAGAATTTCTTTTGATTATTTTTTTTTTAAGAATTAAGAATGATTTTAAATATGAATACATTTAATAGACCATTGAATATCAGTCTATTGGGCTTCGCTAATTTTTGAATTCCATTCAAAATCCAAAACTGACCTATTTTATTTAAACAAGAAAACTTGCTCAAATACTGATTGTCTGTTTGTGACTGGCTGAAAATAATTATTGTGGACAAAATATTGAAAATGAATATCTGAATTATATAAATTCTTTATATAATGATTTATTTTTATCGGTAATTGGCCGTAATGGCATTTGGGTTTCTATTGTGCATTGCAAGAATATTATTAATTTTTGAATAACTGTTAATTGTTTTTATTGAGATACTATAAAATGCTGTTTATCAATTATTAAAGTCCACACTATATGTGACTGAATGTACATCTGTTATCAATTTGGCGTCAATAGCTGCTGTACAAATAAAGAATTTGAGAAAATTCTAGCTGGTATAGAATTTAATGTAAAATTTTTGGGCACAAGGCAATATTACCAGCTAATGAATTTTCTTGTTCTTTTCATGTTTTGGGTGTTAAGTATCGCTTCCCCGAAACCTAGAGTGTTCATTGTTGTCGCCTTTTAAAATTTAGATGATGTAATGACAGCACTATGAGGCCTAGGTCATTTAATTATGCACCATTTAAAGGTGATTTCTATAAATATATTATAATGAAAGACAATTTATAATAATAATTCGTTAAGGCTCTTTGCGCTTGTTTATTTTGAAAGGACTATCATGGTACATATCTAAGTGACATATGCTTTATTACTGCTGCCTTTTTTAGATAGACTATATAATTATTTTGTTTGTGATTTCAGAGTATGATATATCTATTCTGTATATTGACCTACACAAAGAGTAAATTATATAAATTATAAATTGTATGATATACATTATATATTTTATCTACTGTTGTGTGCACGTACCTTGCACATAGTTTAAAAAAATGTTTATATTATACTTATGTACAACGTTGTGATTAGACTTCTGACTAATTCAACTGACCAATATATTTTTCAATCTACTTATCCCCTCACATGATAAAAAGATGAAGTATCACTGTTTGTGGAAGAATTAAAGTTCTTTACTTGCTGATACACCAATTACAAATTATTTTAACACAAATAATAACATGTACTATTTTTTCATTTAAAGCTTTAATGATTAAATTAGTAAATTAAAGACATTACAGGAGATAACTAATAGTCTCACAAACAATCCCCAGATAGTGGAGATGCGTATAATTAAATAAATAAATGATTTGTTGTCTAACAGTTTCACACCAAATTACAAGAGAGCTGCTACAATGTATTGCAATATAAATCATAAGCATCTATCGTACAATATTGTGCTAACATTAATATTAATACAGTACAAAAGATTTAATACTCAAACTAATTTACAAAAGAAAATTATAAGGAAAAACAAGTGCTAAAATAAAGAAATAAATTCAAGAATTGCTTGTTACATAAAGCAACAAGACTTTAAGTTCATCTCTCTCTCAAGAAATAAATTCCATCAACAACCTAACCCAACTCAAGGAGAAAACGAGACAACTGGACCTTAAATGTTTTCAGATTAAAGTAAAGTAATCGACCTCATTGCTGATTCCGCGCATATTGCACCTCCAACCTGCCCTATGTAATGGCGATCTTGATTCATAAGTAGTACGAAGCGGTCGTATATGGAACAGTCATGTTATTCATAATTTTAAAAAGAAAGGCCAGCCCTGCGTAGAGTCTACGAGTAGCCAATGAACTCACATTAAATCTACTTAGCAGCAATCGCTGAATGCTGAATTTTTGAGAAATTTGTGCTCAATACATTCGATACGCCCGACATACAACGGAGGCATATTCTAACTTAGATCTAACTAGAGCATTGTACAAATTCATGAGACACTCCACGTCTTCTTAAAATTGATTTCTTTGCATAATATCTCTTTCTCCGGCGTATATTTCGAACTACATTTTCTAACATAAAAAAGTCGTACTTCCCTCATTATTTTTACTTAAATGTTGAATGAAAATACACTTGCTATACATTGTTGGAAAGCTTTCTTTAACAAAATTTTGCTGCTGAAGATTCCATAAAATATTTGAGTCATTAGATTTGGAGTTTTATTAAACACACTTACTTAGAAGGTGCAAACCCATTTGCAATTTGTCATTGATCTCAGATTTTGCTTTATTTTCAAATTTGTTATAGAAGTTTAGCTTTAATTTATTAGATTTACTTATCTTTATTCTAGAATACTGAGAAACTAACGAAAACGTTCAAAATTTTATGGATTTGATGTAATGTCGCGTAAATATAGATGCAGGACAGTGGCAGTATCTGATATTTTATAAATAATTCAAGACAGACAATTTCGCAGTTAACTAATAATATTCAGTTTTTAAAAGTGCTGAAAAACAAATTAATTTAATCAAATTTTAAAATACATTTATTTGTGAGGAGAAGGAAGCAAAAATTAGTCACTTAAACAGCTTTAATATATAATACATTGATCTAATTTTATTTACTTTAAGCGAATATATTATTTATTTTATTCCAACTATACAGTTGGTTGAACTATTACGTCCCATTATACCTATGTTTAGAATTTATTTATTTTATTGTTTTAAACTGTATTACGTTTCTTTTTTCGTTGAATTATTTTTGCTGATTGAGTGAAAACATTTTACTGCTTCAATGATACACTGACAGAACAATAATACTTCATCTTTTACTGTGAGTTATCTCTGTTATCTGTATTTAATTAATTGGTAATTAGATAATTAGGGTTGTCCTATATGTTAAATGTTAAAGGCATAAGTATTATCACTTCCAAAATTATATTTCACGAACTGGAAAAATAAACGTTTTAATGTATAAATTAATATTCCTCAACCGACCTCTACCGGTACATTCAGTCGGTGTGAACATTTGAAAGAAAATGTATAGAAATATTTCGGTTTACGTTTACAATAACGTAGTTATCCCATAAAGACTGAATACAATTTCTGAAGATATACTGTATTGTATCCAGATCCGTAATATATCAGCTAACACTTTTTGTTTTGTGTAAATCCTCTTCAATTCAGGTTACGGTTTAGGTTTTTATTAAAAAATAAAAATAATATTCGAGTGACCTTGACCTTAATTTAAGATCAAGTCAACCAAAAAGATTATGCCTTTAGCTTTGTTAAAGCCTCAAGCTATTTATGGTTTTGGACACACCCTATTTAAATTAAGGATATTTACTTTTTCCATTAGACCACATATAAATTAAAGTCATTGCTGACCGCATAATATCGTCTACGAGATTTTCATCTTAAGCAACTGAACAAGAAAATCGAGCTAAATATGTGTACTTGGAACAATAATTCGATGAAATTCATATATTTTAATTAAAATTAATTTTGTAGACTTCTGTTGCTTTTGCACTATCGAAGACAAATATAACTCATTTTAATGATCGTATGGTACCTAATTGTTAGTTAAAAAACGTTTATTTAGATTGTAACAAAAATTGAGTGAAGTCTATATGGAAATACAATTATCCTTAACTTATCTAATTAACTTTAAGATAAAATTTTGCAGAAATAAATAAATGATTAGAGGAATTCTAATCACATAGTTTAAAAATTTACTGGGAGTTTGCCGGTTAACCTTTGGTCTCCTTGAGCCTCGTGTACCTGCCCGCCACTATTTTGCGGATGACCCTATTTTCCACTGGTATATTAATTGTAGAAATGCCTTACTCACAGTGCCTGGACAGTATGTACGTGTCTATGTATAGTACACACTATTACTATTATTGATTATTATTATTATTATTATAAATAATTATTAATTATTAAATGTCTTTATTGTTAAAACAAATCCAAGTCTTTATTCAGTTGGGAAATGCCATTATTTTAACCAAATATACTTCATCTGAAAGTACGTACCTACGTTATTATTGTTGTTATCAATTAATGTAATTAATGTGTTTATAGAATTATTACATTTTATCAAATAAAATAGTATATGAAAAAATTTCTGTTAACTTTTATCCCCAGTACTTTCAGATATATAAGATTAAGACATTGTGCATAGTTTTTTAATTTTTATATTAATGAAGCTCCATTATAACAAAATTTTATAAAACATTTCTTAGTAGTTGTTTCCATTATTGATCAATTTTACATGATTTATTAATTCAAAATGAGAAATATTTTCTCTTTTTATATTCATCAGTGTATGACTGAGTAAAATTAGTGCTGCAGTACACATTTGGATCTAAAGCTGCGTACTGATTTGAGCATTTTACTGCACAAGGATTTGTGTTACTATAGTTTTAATATTCAGGGTTCAAAATAAACAAGGACTTATAGGATTGAAAATTAGCTACAATTTTAATAATCAAAATGATACCTTCAATTTACCAGTATTATAAATATTAAACCAACAAAACCAGTTTCGGGACTAAACCTAAAATACCTACTCAAAAATATCTTAAAACTTGCAATACGTACAATTATTTGAATGCATTCATATCATCGGATTCTTCTTTTACATTTCATAAAAATTCAATATGAGGGTCTGGGTTTGAAATGGATAACCTTCTTGAATGATTGAATAAACAGGCGTACCATAAATATTGTAAACATTTAAGATAAGACAATACACTTCTATCCACTTAAATTTTGTCGGTAAGTAATCAAGAAAAACTTGAGTTACTTGAAGATTCCGTTAGATTGGATGTCTCGTAATGCACGTTGCTATTGAAATAATTGAATAAATGTTACTTTTCTGATTGCTATGTTGCTTCATCCTTGGCTTGTTATTAATTACATTGGGAATTGCAATAATTAGACGTCGTAATATTTTTTTAATTATTGATTTAAAAGTGTTAAGCTTTATAACATACGTTTATTTAATTCATAAAATCTAACAACCTTTTACGTACAAATAAAATAAATATTCTCTTGATATATTTCGATCAAATGCCCAAATCAGTATGCATTTTAAAAATTAAATTTCCTCACAGGGTAATTTATATATTATAACGTTATATTCATATTGCTGCATTCCAGTATTGTGGCTGCTTATTGTGCCTTTTCCTCCTTGATTTCATTACTTTTTCGTTCTGTTTTTGCGTTGCTTTTCCTTTTTCTTAACCTACAACGACGTGTAACAAATTTCACTACCTGTGATTTCCAAGGTCTTAATATTACTACTGCTAAGCTGGGTAGTTAGGTATTACCTCAAGTAAAGTCATAAGTATAGTAGGTATATACATTCAATTCTTCAGTAAGGAACCGATTTTTTGGTGTAGACATAGTTTTCATTTCATTAATTTTGGAAAATACTATTATAAATCTTAAATAATGGTTTCGGAAACAAACCTGGCAGATAATTTTACGATTTTTAAATTATCTAGTTCTTTACTAACATCAATTGCAAACTGAAATAAATTCTGAGCAGGTATTCCCACAGAATTTACAGGTAGAACGAGTTTCTTTATATCGTTGTTTCCAATATTTTTATCTTTAGCATATTATATTTGTTCAGTTTTCATATATTTTTTTTTTTCATTAGGCTATAGTTTGCGGTTATCGAGTATTAATTAATTTTTTTTCAACGTGGAGTAATATCTTTTTATTTTAGTGGACAAATTATACTTACTGCATTATGTACATACTCATATTTGTTGTAGCATGCCATTTTTAATGTTAGATGTATCGTTTTCAATTGTTTTTTTATCTGATGAAAATTATATAAAAAAAAATAATGTGGCATTTTTTGTTACGTACATCGGACATATTTTCAGTCATATGTGCAATATTAATCTGACGTTTATTTATATCTAAGATGTATTGAATTTAAACCAAATAAAACTGTTTGTTATTAATTTTTTCCGGATTATTATTTCTATGGATGTAGTAGCCTCTGTACTGAGATGAGCGAATGGCAAAACTAAGTATAGGTATATGGTAGAATTATTCAACTCAACAAGTATATTAAGACCAAAGCAAATTTTGTTTTGAAAAATATTTGAAACATATTCAAAGAAATCATATTTTTCACCAAAAGTACAGGTTTGAAATGTTTAACCTTGTCTAGTTGAGTTCGTGTAAATGATCAATTTCAATTAAGAACTTTTTTTGATATTCTCTTTGATATTTTTAAACAGATTTTTTCCGGAAAATTAATTGATATAATATCATCCCCTTATACAGTGGCAAAACCGACAAGAATCTTAGATAACACATGGCACATGGGGTCAAGGGGTTAAACTACAAAGTAGGCTTATCGTCAATGGGTTGATAAGTTAATATATGTTCTTTAGGCTTTACTGGCAGTTTTGTTCTATTTGTTATGTAAAATTCACTTGATGCAACAATTATTTAATGAAGATGATCGAGATCGCCAAATTAATTTTTGTGAGAAAATGTGTGTGTGTGTGTGTGGAGTATAGTTATCTCTTACTGTACACTACATTGATTTTATATTGATGGCGTCATCTATAA
Source organism: Apoderus coryli (assembly GCA_911728435.2). Taxonomy (NCBI): domain Eukaryota; kingdom Metazoa; phylum Arthropoda; class Insecta; order Coleoptera; family Attelabidae; genus Apoderus; species Apoderus coryli. Next base: position 11,853,829 of record OU452210.1, read on the forward strand.
GGGTGGTACGAAACTATAGGGCAATATAACTACAGTGATTCTATAAATAGAACTGTCTACACTACAGCGTTATAAGCTATATAAATGTAGATGACGCTGTGGATGTTTTTTTTATTTTCCGGAGTCTAAATGACAGTGACGACTCCTTGACTTTTCAGAAACTGATGTCATCATAACAATTTTCTTCAATGCCACCTATTAACAATTTTCACTCACCTACTGTGCTGAGCTGAGGTGTAGAAGAAAAACGCTTAAATGAGAGAAAGTTGTTGCAGATGACATTTTTTTTTTAAAAACGAGTTAAATTTTTAACACTTAATATTAAATTAGTCAAAAAACGTTTACGACAATATATAATGAAAAAAAATCCGTAATCCTTTTATGCAAATACTGAATCTCTTTGGCGACATTAGGCATTATCCTTTAATGTCGAAACCAGCATATATACTCACCTAACTTAATCGAAGAATCCATTTACAAAATTAGATGACAAATTATTAAATGAGGAACTTTAGTTAGGAAGTGCGCGACACTCAGTTCAGCTGAACTAAGATGTAGTTATAAATGTTAAATGTCAAAATTGTCAATTCAGAAATTTGACGATAGAATTCAATTGGAGAATTGAATAACAAGAGATTGAATTGTAAACAATATTTTTTGTTTTTTAATTCGAACAAATTATTTGATACTATTTGATTAACTAAATCATTAATTTAAGTGAAAATAATGGAGCTAGCTAAATCTTTATTTGAAAGCAGAAATCATGAAGGATATGTTGGGAAAGCTGACCATAATGTAGGCAACAATTCAGAAATCTTCACATACATATTTCTTTTTATTATTATAACATATTTTAGAAACGCGAACTTGAATTGGCAATCGAACCAGATGATTCAGAAGATATTTTAGTTGATAGTTTTAATGAAAATCTGAATATTGAAGACGCCTTAACGCCAAGCCCAGGTGGTCCATTTTCCGCATTAACTCCAACTATGTGGCCTCAAGAAATTATTGCCAAACAGAATAGAGAACAGGATGACCCTAATTCTCAACCCGAATATAGGTTGGATAGTAACTCTATGCCTCATCTGTTGCCATATTTTTTAAAATTTATTTTGTAATAATTTCATTCTTGCAGATTTGATGAATTTGGTTTTCGTGTAGAAGAAGAGGACGGCCCGGAACAGAGTTCAAACAAATTACTTGGTATTCCTTTTGTAGAAGACCCCCAACATCGGTAACATATTTACTACTTAATCTATCGCTAAGATTTATTTTATTTATTTTAGATTGCAATGGGTTGCCCATTTAGAATTTTCACATAACAAAGAAGTATCTGACTTAACGTGGGATAAAGTAGAAGTTAGATTGCCTAGAACTGAAAAATTATCTCACATGGTAAAATCTGGTATTCCCCACTCATTGCGACCACAAATGTGGATGAGGATGTCTGGAGCTCTTGAGAAGAAGCAACAATCGGAACTTTGTTACAAAGAAATTATAAAACTGTCTAGTAATGATTCTCTTATGACATCTAAACAAATTGAAAAAGATCTGTTACATATTATGCCAACAAATGCTTGCTACAGCCATAATAATAGTACAGGTATTCCAAGATTGCGAAGGATACTTCGTGGTATAGCTTGGCTGTATCCAGACATAGGGTGATTATAATATGGTTATATTAGGTTATATAAAGGTGTAAATTTAACCAGAAGAATTGTTTCTATAAGTTAGTTGCCTGTGGAACTGTTCTGGACTATTTATTGTTAATTTTACTAAACTAAGAACTTGTGGTTTTAGCTACTGTCAAGGTATGGGGGTGATAGCAGCTTCCTTACTACTTTTTATGGAAGAGGAAAACGCATTTTGGATGTTAGTTACAATTGTTGAAGATTTATTACCGGCGTCTTATTATAGCTCCTCCTTATTAGGTACTTAATTTTCACTTATTTGCAGAATTGACAGGTATAAAGTCAAACTAAACACAACGTTTTGTACTGCATATCTACTTGTTGGTTTTACCTATAAGTTGCATGTTGTCTGTGTGGAGTTATTATTGCATCTGCAGTGATATACGACTAGATTGAGGCAACGGTTATGCTGACGATTTGAAACGACAGCGAACAAATTCATTCATATTTGCTGGTTGCCAGGATCGTCAGTTTAATTGCTCTGGTTTTCATTTCAGGAATTCAGGCTGATCAGAAAGTACTGCGCAATTTAATTAGTAGCTATTTACCGGACAGTGACGAAACTCTAAAAAATCATGACATAGAACTATCTCTAATAACTCTTCACTGGTTTCTTACATTATTCTCGAACGTAGTACATATGAAAATATTATTAAGAATATGGGATTTATTATTTTTCGAAGGGTCTATTGTACTATTTAAAATAACTTTAAGTATGATCAAAATGAAGGAGCCACAGTTGAAATTATTAGAAAATTCAGCACAAATTTTTAATGCTTTGTCGGATATTCCTGGTGATATTGAAGATGTTGAATCTTTGTTAGAGGTTGGTGGCAAATATGTTTAGGTTCAAATTACACATACTCATCAAATTTATTGCAGGTCTCTACAGAACTGACTAATTCTTTAAATGAAGTTATGATTGAGACATATAGAAGGCGACATTTGGCTTATTTGATGGCAGATCATGGTGCTTTGGTGGGAAATCCAGAAGCTTTACCAAATTTACCAAAACAGCATCTAGCAAGGTATGCCTACGTAGGTAATTCAGTTTTCAGTATTAAATAAAAAAAAATATTATAGTACTTATTAAATATACTTTCGCCGTATTTATTAAGTTACTTTTGAGCTAGAATGCTCATAGTTTTATTATATGGGTGGCTTCATAACACCTGGAATCTATTGACAGATATAGACTGTTCTCCTTACGCCTTCGTGGCAGGTGATGCGTTCGTCTCTTCTGCCAGAAGTTCCCTCATAACTAGGCTCCACAAGCGGGGCGACAAGTAGCTGGAGCCTGACAAAAACCCCCCTTCAACCCGATATCCTGCCGTTCTTTTCCACTGCAACGACAATAATCGGGTCTTTATGGCGAATGCGGAAGCAACACAAATATAAATGTACAACGAAAATAATTGTACATGCAAGAAACAACGGTTTGAATGTTGAATTCATCTACTTATAGTATTCTGTAATTATTTTGGAAAATTATGATGTCATAACGGGTTTGACTTCAGTTATGTCAATCGACTCCAATTCTTTTGTGGTTACTTGCTATTCTCATTGTTAATAATTCTGTGTATGCTGCTCAGGATACCGGATTTTCGTGGCGCTGTTCGTATGTCATTTTTACAATTACGTTTTAATAATGTGGAGAACTTGTCACGAAGCTAAGAAAAACTTGCCAATTGCTTGTTAGTGTTATAAACAGTGGTCTAATAATCGTTTATTTTTTGTTATTCGACATCTCTAGTTATATTTTTTCCATAAAAATAATCGATAGTTGTGGCAACGCTGTTTGCAATCTGAGTGTTGACATTGACATTTGGCTGATAGTTCCATAAATCTGGCGATTACGAGTGAATATAATCGAGATTATTACTTTTAAAAATCGATTATGAAACTAGTACACAATTACTTTCATAATCGAGTTGTAAAATTAGTAATTATCTTGTTTTGTTCTCTATCTATCTATTACAAGTTTTCAGTTTAATTCAAATTGAAAAACACGAAAACTCTAAAATTTCATCTTCAGTCCGATCTATCGAGAGATTGTTTAATCGAGTGATCTCATAATCTGGCGCGCTATCCATTTGTTGTTTAGTAAATTTTTTATTCACCATTCACCATAACCTCATTTTTGTGTCAAAATGGAAGAATGGAAACGCGAAAATAACAAAACAAAAAGAACGTCTAAAAGTGATATTCGAAATATTGTTTCTACATATTTACAAAAAAGACAATATCCATCAGTAAAGCCACAAAAAATATCAAAACGTAGTTTTATTAAAAGGGCTGCTTTAGATAACAGAATCGGAAGTACAAATGATATTCTATATACAAGCCATATAACAGATCCTGGAATTATTGATAATAATTTTAATAAATTTTTATGTTGGATTAAAGAACTAGTGAAAATGAAACAGAAATGTGCTGATATTGAAAAATTAGTGGGACCTTTATTTTGTCATCTCTATTTAGACATACAAAACTGTGGACACCGGGAAAAAGCTACGGCGTTCTTTAATGCTTATGTTGATAATATTGATCATTTAAAGTGTGGAAAATTAGTCAAAGATCTACTAACAGCGTTCTCAAATGATATTGAAGCAAAAGATTTGATTCGTAAGTTTAGAAGTAGTAAAATTGTGACTACATTAGAATCTGAGTCTGTAAGTGTCTTAAAGAAGTTCGTCTTACAAAATTGCCATACTGTGTTTTTGCAAGCTATGCAAATGTGGTTTGCATTTGAAAGTGAGAAGACTCCCAAAATGTCATCCCATCATTCATCATCAAAAGATCGTCAAAAACGTGAAGGAAAGGAATTTGACGAATTGTTAACTGCTATTGAGTCTCTAAAAAAACTACCACAACACATTCTTAATATAAAAATTACTAACGGTAATGCAAACGTAGCATGTGGTTTTTTGAGAAGACAAGTTGGTGTAGTAGCTCTTGCAGATCGCAACGTTTTAAAATTAGTGCCTGTACATGAATTAGACTCCATAATTACAGTTAAAGAACCGGGAGAAATAAGACTTAACCATCATAATAAATTAATTTATTCAATCGACATATCACAGAATAATAATTTTATATGTACTGGTTCAGCAGATAAAACGCTTTGTATTTATAAAACGCATAGTCTTACGTTACATAAACGTATTACTGGTCATCTTGGCCCGGTGTATTGTGTAAAAATAAGTGACAATGCTAAATATGTAGCTTCTGGCTCACAGGACTGTATAGCAAGGATATGGAGTATACGGAGCGGCAAACTAATACGTGTGTTAGCAGGACATACTCAACCTGTAACTTGTGTACAATTTCATCCTAATACGTTATATCTAGCCACGGCTTCAACCGATAAAAACATTAGAATGTGGTGTATGAGAAATGCCTCTTGTGTCAGACTGTTACATGCTGCTAAAGCAGCAATTTTTACTGCTGTATTTGACCCGCAAGGACAACTAATAGCTGGTGCAAGTAGTGATAAAAAAATTAGAATATGGAATGTAACTACTGGTAAAGTTCTAACGGAGCTCAAATTTAGAGATACGCCAGTTACAAAAATCGCTTGGAGTAAAAATGGAAAACAATTATGTGCCGGTTCTATTAGTGGTGTTCTAACTGTTTGGGACGTCTCCCACGTGAATAGTCATAGTCATAAAGATCATAAACATGTTGATCCAATTGTAACAAGTAGAACGAACAGTAGATTATTAGCTTTGGAGTATAGTATGGGAACTTTTGCCGCTCTTACAGTGTGATATTCTTTTTTATTTTATTTTACTTTATATTTTATTTTGTTGAATTATAGTGCTGATTGTAATTGTAACTCAATTAAGAAATTGTAAATTATTAAGTTTGTAAATCGAGATTAATTAAAAAAGCGAAATATTCAAACACGTTATCTGTTTTAGGCTTGTTTTAATTCATAATATTTTGTCAATTAAGTATGCATTTTCAAATATATTATAGCTTTCTTTATACATTTATTGTAACTGAAACACCTCAAAAATATCTAAATTCTGAAAATATTATGAAAACTAATTGTACCTAGGTATATATTAAATTAGCATTTTGTTAGTATTTTACTATGAAAAACGCAAGTACAAAATAGAGCTTTGGTACAAGTTGTGTGTATTACTTAAAGAATAAAATCAAATTTTATTTTTCAATACTTTGCAGGAGACAGATAAAAAAGAACAAATCTGTTATACAGTTCTTACTATTTAATGAAAACTCTGAAGAGGCAATTAAAAGTAAGAATATAAAACAAACAGAAATTCTTGTTGATCTCAGAGAAGCTATTTTACAAGTAAGTTTTGTGAATTATCTTTGACAAATCTTAGTTGAATTTGTAGCTGATAAATAGACTATATTTTTAGATTGCTCGCCATTTTCTGCAGTTAGATCCAAAACTAAGTTCGGAGATATCATTAGTAGCGGATTATACAATGGAGAGTCATGCTCAGGATCATGCCAATTACGTAAACGTATCCAAAAATCGGAAGAGACGTGCCAAAGCTTTACTGGATTTCGAGAGATACGACGATGATGAATTAGGCTTTAGGAAAAACGATATCATTACCATAATCAGTCAAAAAGATGAGCATTGTTGGGTTGGGGAGTTAAACGGCTTAAGAGGTAACTATGGAGTTCCGATAAGATTAATTTTATAGTAAACCTAAGGATAATTTTAATGAATATCATTTTATTATTCAAGTTCTATATGAAGCTTGTGGCTTTGGTCAGATGTTTTAGGCAGAATCTATAATTATACTTTTTTTTTCTGTAAAATTTTCGGTGGCAATGCATTTTTTCCTTCGATAAAATCTGAACTACTGCAGGGCATTTAAGATGTATTTATCACAGGTTGGTTTCCTGCTAAATTCGTCGAACTTCTCGATGAACGAAGTAAACAGTACAGCAGCGCAGGCGATGACAGTATATCTGAAACAGTCACCGATCTGGTAAGAGGTACCTTATGTCCAGTTATGAAACAGGTTTTAGAACATGGCATGAAAAGGCCAAACTTTTTAGGTGTGTTGAAATTAATTAATTAGTTATTACATTTGTTCATGTTTGGTTTATTTAAGGTGGTCCTTGTCATCCATGGTTGTTCATTGAAGAAGCCGCTACAAAGGAGGTTGAAAGAGATTTTAATTCTGTTTATAGTAGGTTAGTTTTATGTAAAACATATCGGTTAGATGAAGATGGGAAAGTTTTAACCCCAGAAGAGGTAAGAAACGATTTGTAACAAGACGTAGGTTTTTGGCAAGCGTTCTTGTATTGTTTAGACTTAAATCTATTTGAAACATAGTTGTAATTAGAAATATAATTTTCTAGTTACTATATCGCTGTGTACAAGCAGTAAATTTGACACATGATAACGCACATGTTCAAATGGATGTAAAATTACGTTCCTTAATATGCATGGGACTGAACGAACAAGCTTTACATTTATGGCTAGAAGTATTATGTTCCTCAAGTGACGTCGTCCAAAAATGGTAATTAATACGTGTATTGTATTTACTCGTTTATACATTCACTAAATGTGCAAAGAATAATTTCCTTTTAAATAATTTTTTGAACTGCAGTAAAATAGGTATCTTTCGTCTGTAATAATTATATTGTGTTTAAAATCCGTGAGGATGGTAGTAGTGTCCTTAGCAACTAGACCTTATACTTACCTCTCTTAATTTCTCAAGGAGGATAAGAAATGGTTTAAGTTCATTTCACTGGGCATAATAATGATGCAGCCATGTTTGATTTAAGTTATGAAAAAAAAAACTATTCAACAAAGAAAATTTTACTTTAAAAACTCATATTTGAACAGAAGTTTCTGTTTGATAATTTTGTTTATTAGTCAAATTTTTTAGGTATCATCCATGGTCCTTTGTCTATAGTCCAGGATGGGTTCAAATAAAATGTGATCTACGTATTTTGTCACAATTATCATTCAATTTGAATCCCGATTGGGAACTACCTGCTAAAAAAGAAACTAACAATCAACCCTTAAAAGATGGAGTTCGAGATATGTTGGTGAAGCATCATTTGTTCAGTTGGGATATTTAATATATGCTGAAAATTTAGTGACTAGGTAATGTTGAATCAGAATTGTCCATAAATTGATTGTGGTGTTTCACGAGCTTTAATCAATGTAAAAATACATAAAAATTATTTTTATATAATTCTTTATCTACTTAAAATTAACCCACAACGTAAATATTGTTATAATCTGCATCCGTCTTAAGTTTATTAATTTATTAACTATTTATTTTATTGATGGTTTAGTTTATAATAAATTCAGTTACAATTACATTTTTTGTATACCTTAATTTAAACCTAGTGCTTTCGGTAACGTGGTACCACATTGACCGGGGAAGTGAAATTGGAAATCATCATTTGCGGGTTCTTCATTTAAATTGAATTCCGCGACAGGTTTGCCTCTTTCAACCACTAGGGGTGCAAACATAGCAGCCGGATATACCACTGATGATGTACCAATGACTAGACACAGATCGCAACTTTGTATTAAATCTTCTAAGGAAAAAACAAAACAACTTAATATGTTTTAAATTAACAAGTCAAAATAATAAATACAAGAGATCTCGGCGATCAACATTTTGTAGGTATGTAGGTAAGTAGAAATTGAGAGATGAGAGACAATTACATATATATGTATAAATTTAGAATCAAAATTAAACTATTCCATAAAATGGAACAGCAACATAGTTAAGTTGTATGAAATTAAAAGTATTAATAAACATTACATTACTGGATTAGTTTGCCCAAATACAGCTAGTGAAATTGACCCTAATATTTTTTTATACTTGTACTCTACTAAGTATTATTCCAATCATTTTTACATATACATACGAGTACATCATATTTATATAGTTGCCATATTTTAATTGTATCAAAAAATAAACGTCTAAATCCGCAGAATGTCTTGAGACCTCAAAAAATAGCCAGGCTTTGCTATGAATTTATCTAATAATTTCATCCAAATGTCTTACCAGATTTCTGTAAAACATTCTTGTCGAGATTTTCACCAAACCAAACTATATATGGCCTAATTAATGCACTACATTTTTTACACTTCGGTAGGTCCTTTATAGCTATTGGCTCCAAATTACTATCGTTTGGATCACTGAAACATTAAAGGCTATTACGTAACTTCGGTTATATTAAATTGTTAAAATTACCCCCGATTGCTTAAAGCTTCGCATATTGGATTGTCAAAGCATTCCTCAATATGCTTACATTTTGTGCATATAATTTTATGTAAAGTACCATGTAATTCTATTACAGTTTCAGATCCAGCTCTTTGATGCAATCCATCTACATTTTGAGTTATTACATAAAAATTACGACCTTCTTCTTTGCATATTTTTTCATATTCGGCCAAAGCTAGATGTGCCTGTTTAAAATTCAGTTGATAGATTTATTAAAGAAGAAACCCCGTCTATTCATAGGTAGAGGGGCGTAAAATTAAAATACGTTAAAATTATTTTTCAAAAGGATTTGCATTATAAATTTAAAATTAAGGAGTTACTTAGGTATTTGCTTTATTTTAAGCTACGTTCGTTCTGCTACCTTTAGTTATAAACTAATAATAGTTTTGGGGAATTTTAAAACATTTTGCCTGTTGGATATAAACTCACCGCGTTTGGTTGAGCATTAAATGCAATATTTCTTCTGTAGTTATAAAATTCCCATACAAGCGCCGGATTTGCTTTAAACGCATGTGGGCTAGCTAAATCAGTAGCTCTGTGACTTCTCCAAAACCCACCGGGACCCCTAAACACTGGGATACCAGATTCAGCAGACACTCCAGCTCCTGTAAGAGCCACTATATTTTTAGCAGTATGTAAAACATTTTTAAATCCATCGTAATCACTTATTTTACGTTTAGCCATATTGCATATATCAAATGTTGCTTTTGAATATTTTTTGCAAAGTAACATAAATAAATTTAAATTAATTTTATACAAATTTAAAAAATTCAAGGCCAAATATCGGCAATTTTGACGCTTCTCACGCCTATTCTTGTCAACCTGACTTTCCTTTTACATGAGTGGTGAGGGGTAGGTGGTCATCATTTCCAATGAATAAAGCAGATATTGATCATTTCTTATGAGTTCAGCTCAACTGAGGTAGGTGTAGAATCAAAACGCATACTAATTTACTAGAATCATTGAAAACAACTAACTTTACTCAATGCTATAATCATTGTATTTATAATAATAATAAACACAATGTCTTTATAAAGACAACATATCAGGTTCAGAGATATGGAACCCACGCTCCATATCTCTGATCAGGTTTCTGTATTTTACACTATTTTATTAACGTTAGATGGCGCTGTAAATGACGTATTCTACGGTGACTTTATTGTGTAAAGTCACTGTAATTATTGCGCCTGTCATCTGTCGTTATTCATATTATAAAATTTTAAATAATATAGACAAAGATTGTGGTATAATCTTTGATATAGTACAAATAGTCATAGAGTTTATAAGTTTTTTTCCTAGTTTGACCAATGTAGGACCTAGGTGCAATGAATTTCGTAAGACACCTTCCTTAAATTCACGACCCGAATATATCTACAAATCAGACTTTTTTGGTACTTATTGATAAGAACTGTAAGCATAATATGGTTATACCAAACCAAAGACTCATCTTTGTGGAAACACAGCAAGAAATAAGGTACTTCAATATGCGGTATATATCATACGCTTTACTAGTACTTAATCTATGACGTAAATAATTAATTTATATCCAAGTCATACTAAACGACCCGGAGCTGAATAATAATAATTTATTCATTTACATTCACAGATTCTCCATTATAATTTTATAGTAGTATAATAGTTAAGCAAACAAATAAACAAAAAAGAATTCCGCATATAACTCCTTATCTAGTTCTTTTTCTTTCTAATATCCACAAAACGCGTAAGGAATCCTTGTCTGCGCTTTGCGGGTACCAGAAACCACCATAGAATAACTATTAAACTGTGGAACCACCACTGAAATAATTCTCTTAAAACTGCAATACGACACTTTCACTAATATAAAAACTCTGATTCACACAAGGGATGTTTTGTGGTCTGATTCTTATAATGGTCATTAACTACCGTTACCTGTCACACTCTGTAAAGCAGTTTGCTTCTGAAATTCTTTTTAGTTTTGCAATTGCTTTTATGGTTTGCGGATAGAGGGCACGTAGTGTTTTGTGGTACTGCTTTATTTTGTTTTTGATATTTTGCGTTTTAGTTCAATTCTCTGCATTTGCAGATAATACAGAATACGGATCAATAATATTTGTGATTGATAAGAATGTTAAAGAACTTCCTATATGTGGATAGGTACCTACTTAACATTAAACAAAAATGTAATTAAAGCTCGCGCGAGCAAGAGTTCATCACTGCTACTGTAAACAGATCATTCTGATTGTTTTTACAACAATATTTCAACACTTGTTTGAGAGAGTAATTTAAAAACCACTTATAAAATTTATGCTAAAGAAATTCCAAACTAGACTATTCTTTCATAGCGTAGGTTTATCTTGATTTAAATTCTTACGCAACAAAATTTAATGGTGTTTAACACCACATTGTAGTTCGGCGCATTTTTACTCGAAAAAAAAAACATCTTATCTATTAGGTAGTCAGCGAATTTATTGGTAGGTACTTGAAAATTACACACACTAATCTTGATTTGAACAAAACTATTTTATTTTTAACGTTACATGTCTGTCACGTATTTAATATATCTATACCTATATATAAACAGTTATGTTTTGATGATATAATAAAATAAAATACTTCTTAATTCTTTTATAGTAGTACTACCTACTTACTTCCTATTTTTGTAATTATTAGGCATAGTCTAGATTAGGGCTGCTAATAGTGCTCTAAAACAGAGGACAGTCTTTTTACTTTCCCGACCAGGGAAATTATTGTGAACGCGCTAAATAAAAATTGAGATATATAACCATTTTGAAGTTACCTCAGATGGAAGTCTGTCTGTCTGCGTGTGTGTCTGTGTGTATTCTTCCACGATAGCGCCAAAACGCTTTAACCAGTCCTATGTTGAACCCATTAGTTTTTGATTGAAATACTCGTATATACATATACAGGGTATATCAAAAATAATATTTTTAATGATTTTGATTTTCTTGTTTTTTTAATTTTATTATTTTAATAGTAGCTATGAAATTCACCACTTTGAGAAAACAGTTTATTAGTGTTTTTTGCACAATTTGTGTAATAAATCACGGGTTTGAAAATATTTTCACAAAATTAAAAAAAAAAACAAAAAAATCAAAATCATTAAAAATGTTATTTTTGAAATATTTGGGCATGTGGTTATCTGAAGACTGGACCTCTGATATCGAGGTCAAGAGTCGCATCGAACAAGCCCGACAAGCATTCCTAAGACTGAGGAGAGTATTTAGTTGCTCGGACTTCGATCTTGGTCTGAGGTTGAGATTCTTAAAGTGCTATGTGTGGTCAGTACTTCTCTACGGGATGGAAGGTTGGACCCTTAAAGTCAACAACATTAACAAATTGGAAGCGTTCGAGATGTGGCTTTACCGCAGAATGCTCAAGATACCGTGGACTGCAAGAATAACAAAAGTAGAAGTTCTGTCCAACATCAACAAAGAACGTGAACTGTTAACCACCATAAAAAAAAGAAAGACTTCATATCTGGGGCACGTCATGAGGAACAAGAAGTATGAGTATTTACAGTTGTTGATCGAGGGTAAGATAGAGGGCCGTAGGGGGATAGGAAGGAAGAAATTGTCATGGTTGCGGAAGATAAGACAGTGGACAGGGATAAATGACATACAGACCCTAATTCACACCGCAAGAGATAGAGAGGAGATGGAAAATGTGATCGCAAACATCCATTAGTGGATAGCATCCGAAGAAGAAGAAGATATACCCTGTATGGTAATCGTAAATTTGGTATTTGAAATTGTAGTTTTGACACAAGCAGACGTTTTTATAAAGAATGACTTTTTCTTCTAAATCGACAAATAAAAAAGTTTTTCCTCTTCCAAATTCATAGAGCGTTCGCTTCGCATGCGGAACGTTATGGGTTCGAATCCCATATTATGCGAATTACTTCGATGAGTACCACAATTAATAAAATTAATACCAGACCTGCCTTATCGGATATTTGTGGCACAACCTCGTATTTTTTATTATTGAGCTGCGCGATATATTTTTTTATAATCTTTGGGCTCCTTAGTACAAAATAGATCAAAAGAACTACTCACGTCATTTATTTTTAGTTAGACCTGGACAAAAAATAAAAAAAAACTATAAAATTACTCGGGGGCAATCACTTGCCCCAAAATTAATATAAAAAATTCTCTCAAATTATAAGTATACGATTTCTTTTTTGGTTATGTTTGGAGTTATGTTTATTGCTTTAAATTCTTGTCTATTTTAGTTATTTATTTCCAGATGGAAGTCTGTATGCTGTATACTGTATGCATTCTTCCACGATAGCTAAATTTGGTATATGAGTTTGGGGGAGTCCTAAGATGGACCCATTCGTTTTTGGTTGAAATCGCTTAAGCCCTGTGACAACCGGTAAATTTTCATATATCAGTAGGGGTCGAGTGGTACATCATTTTAAAGCATTTTTATCTGCTTTACAGCGATAGGTCACTTTTGATATTTGCCCCCACAATTCTCGAGAACATTGTGTTTAAAATTTCACCAGTTAGGTAGTTGGAACCTATCTTATTAGAATTATAATACAATAATTTGAAAGAGGGTTTTGCGGCGTCATTGATAGAGCGTGCGCTTCGCATGCGGAAGGTTCTGTGTTCGAATCCCAGCTATGGCAACACTTTTTTTTTCGATTTTTGAATAAAGTAGTTAGTTTGTTACGTTATTTTATTGGAAATAATGATAATAATACAATTACAATAATACTTTTTATTAAAATTCTGTTTCGTTACGCAGGTCATATATTTTAGATTATATTATACCTTGTCGGGTTTTGCTATTATGTTAGAGGCTAAAGTTATTCGCAATTCCTGAAACCGTGTAGTATTATAGCTTTATTATAAGAGAAGGGAATGTATTTAGTTTTTTCAGAATTAGGTAGTTAGATTTCATCAAACCAAGATTTTAGCTTTGATAAGTCTGTTTGAGCGGAATATCTAACTTAGACCCACGTTTTACCAGTATATTGAATCACAGGATTAGTTAGTTTTCCTCAGGGGTAAACAGGGTCTGTCAAAAAAAACGCAGAAATATTTAAGGGGGTGATTTCGCAGGTCATTTTATGAAAAAAGTTCCCACAAACATACGACCGGAAATGCATTGTTTCCAAGTTGAGAGATGAGCTAGCCCACACTGTATATAATTGTGTGAGAGAAACAAAGTATTTAAAATAAAAATAAAGCTACGCCTCGGAAGATGACATTTTTAATAATTATTTAATTAATTGAACGTAACTGGAGCAAATTGTTAACACACGATAGCTATACTTATTAATAGTAGACCTACCTTAGCACATTAACAAATGAAGAACGGATTACGAAGCAAAGTAGGTACCTCGGTATAGTATACCTTACCTACCATTCATTATTCATATTCAATTTGATGAATTAAAATAATATCTACCGACCTGAGTATCTATCTAATCAGTTGCTTGTGCAGATAGATTGAAATATTGGAAATAATGATCTAAAAAAATTGTTTTTATAATAGAAAATGTACGTGATACAATTTTATTTAAGCATATTATATTTGTGCTCAATAATATTCTAAATTAAATATGTAAATGTGAATTTTTTATATATTGTTCACGCCTTACGAATACTGTGGCTAAACTATTTAATTTCCTAAAAGTTTTATTCATGGGTTCGATAAAAATGATTTATAGCTACATTTTAAAAATATTGTGAATGGTGTCCCAAATTTAAGAAATGAACCATATTTTTGTTTTTTTAAATGGAATGCTCTGTATTTGAATATATTTTTAGATTCCCCGTTCAAAATAAACCTAAATTTCATAAACTACATCGCACCTAAGGCTGACAGTTTTTTAAATATTTTAATTTAATTAATTTTATCCACTATGGGGTGAATAACCCTTTATAATGTATAATAAGTATATTATTTCCTTTTTTGATTTTCTTGAACATTTTCCCAATGATTTTTTTGTATAATTTTTTTTTAGAAATGATGATTGCAAATAAACAAACTTGTTTGAAGTAAATTTAGTATCTCTATCTAATTCATGTCATTATTTTTTTCAACGTATCGGCGAAACATGGTCGCGTTGTTCGGAATTTTTTTAAAATGTGTTAATCCTCATTAATTATACACTTCGATCAATTCGAAATTTACATATTTTTATGCAAATATAACCAAAATCATCAATCAATTTCAATGCCTTCAAGGGATGATAGGTCAAATTTTTAATATTGTAAAGATAAACCAAAATTATAAAACAGGAGACTAATTGAATATCTTTGGAAATTTTTGATACTGTATGACTTGTAATGCAAGGGAATGTAATGTTAAAAAAGTCAATGCTGTCAGTCAGCTCTTGTCTGGTATTAAATAAGTTTAATTATTAAAGATATTTTGCAGAAGTGATTTCGTTTAATTTTATTACTTTAAAGATAGGTATGTAGCAATGAGCTTTTCTTGTTCATTGAAGAGATGCTAGGGTGGTTCAACTCCACTTACTATAATAATCTAATATACAAAATGTTGATTCTACAAAGTTGAAACTTACTCTAAGAAAATTTATGATTTAATTTTTCAAAGATTCACTGTGGTTTTACACATTAATTACTATCTATAGCGGATTTTTGTGATGAACTGAATATTTGTATGGATATATGCGGCGTTGAGTTATCACTAGCTTGTGGTCCGTAATTTCCGCAGTTTGTTATATGTTAGGTCTAGTTCCGTTGACGCAGTATATGTACAAGGTCTGTGCACTATACATATCCATCCAGTTTGTGGCATTCTTCGAAGTAAACCCCATTTGACTCATTAGTACACTCCCATCGGTGCTTTCTTATCCTGAAGCAGTTTCCGAACAAGGTTTCGGCACAGTACGGAGGCTGGCGAAGTTGAATAATTTTACAATGGATAAATGCGCTGGTGCGTTATCCTCGTGAAGATGCTAGTGCCGCTTGCGATTTGTTTAACAAATAAACACAACATGTATGACCCAATAAGTGGTAGCTGGAGCGACGTTATGAACACAGGTTGAATTTTTGGTGCAGCGGTCCCTGTAAGCTAGATCAATTTTCTACTTTTGAGGGTAGGCTGACAGGTGTGTATTTTAAATTGACTTTAATGACTTTCATTAAGATACATCTTGTGTCCGCAGGTTTTTTAAACCTGTTTATTTGAGGTCGAGATTGATTGACCCTGACCAAGTTGTTATGGAATTTTCGGTTTATGATTTAGCTTATAATATAATAAAATGAAAGATAAGAAGTTTAATTTTGTCCGAATTTATAGATTTGAACATAATTGTAGTAGTTGTTGGCTCTACATTTTGCATATTGATATTGCTATTAATTAGATAATAATTAATGTTATATAAATAAACAAATATATAACATAAACAAATACTTTTTATAGAGAAAAATGCAATCTGCAATTTGTATATTTAGATAACTGCATTTTACAGACAATAAAAATAACATTTTTTCCATAATCTGGCGGCGATATGTTAAAATAATAATCGTTTAGTCGCCTGATGACATTGCATAAACACATCGAAACGTAATCGAAGGAAATATAAATAAATCAGAACTAAGGAAAATAATTCTGTTTCTGTATTAATAATATACTGGTAGTAGGTATAGATTGACTACATCACACATAAATTTATGAATACCTACTACACTTTGAAGATGTTTCTAACTTTCAGTTGGTTAATATATTTTTGAACAGCAGAACGAAGCGTTTCCTTAATTTCAATACCTTCGACGTATAATGAAATTTAAACAAAAAATAATGTCGTTCTGATTTCTTGCTTAATATAATTATATGGCCAACAGAAAACTCAGTGCCCTTCTTCGAACCCTATCCAGGGGGTCATGCTTAAGTTTGAATAATTTGCCATGGCGGAAAATATAATAGAATCAATTTTTTGCAAAAATTGCCAATGACTAAGTTGGAGACACGTTGGTAAAAGTTATCAATATTTTGAATGAACTATTGGGTATTTAAATCTGGCGATAACACGTTTCTTTGAATGTGATTATACATCATGGTTTTTGTTTATCTTAAAGATACACTTATTTAGAAAATACAGCATTTTAGCCAATAATATGATCAGTCTAATTCAAGGATAGCATTAAACAGGAAAAATGAGTTCATCATCATCATACTACTACATTTTTATGAATTAACCACCAATATTTCCTCATTATTTTCACATCAAAATAGAAGAATTAGTTTGATTTATTTGGATATCTCCATCATGAAGTTTTGACGTTAAATATACTTAAACACAGTTGCATATTTCATGAAATATATTTACTATCGAGAAACATATTTTTGCTGCTCTTGACTACATGATCTTTAAATGTATATTTTCAAACTTAAAATAAATTTGCAAATACCTTGTTAGTTTTGACAATTCCATATAGCAGTTTTAAGAGTGCAATTCACAAATTCACGTCTCAATGTCTTGATGAATGATACATCCAATATAGTTGATAAAATGTGGAATTAAAATTGAACTTGTGTTCTTCCTTGCATATATAATACATATCCGGTCATCTAAAGTCAATCGGTATGGTTTTGCATAATGCGAATAAAATGTACGATTCACATCTTGCTTTATTTGGCATGCAAATCATGTTTATATAAGAGGAAGTTCTTTTTTTTCAATATCAAGGAATTGTCAATATAAATTTACCATTAGTATGAGTTATATAATAGTATTGTTTTGGTCTTTTTGACGTTTACTGTTTGAGATATGATGACGTCCTGGAACGTGTCCACGTGGGTTTTTTAAGAAACTTCTCTGCTTGCCCAGAAATACACCTGTCGGTAGACTGGAGACAGATATGATGGTTCTGGGTCTAAATACAACTGGATATTACAGCTCAAGCAATTCAGATTCGAACATGTTGCTGTGACCGTTTGCGGTTAACGTATAATGGTAGTATTTATTTAATAGATATGACACAATTATGTTCGATTTGCAATCTTCACAGACCTAAAACAATTGATCACCTTTGATGGCATCCCAGGCTCTTCTGTCTTGCATTACAAAGTATCTGTTGGCTGTAATGTAACTACGTTGTTTCTTGCTTAATGAATAGCTGATCTCTAATACAGAATTTAGATTTTTCTATTCTGACTTTCCTTTCTTCTTTGTTATTCTTAAATTCGTTAATTATTGTCTGTATAACAATTATTATTTTTATTCTTGAAATGAAAATCAACCCTCACGAAACGAATTTAATAGATCACTGTACAATTCTTATATCTACCAACCATGTTTCGGAGCACCATCATCAGTGGTTAGAAAATTACAAAAGCTATTTCATTATTAGGTATCCTATAATTTTATGTCTAGTTAGAAGAAATGTATTAATTTTGAAGACAAGAAGGATGTACTCAATATTTTGATGTATTATAATAAGTATCAATATTCGAACTTACCATTACGTGAAAATTTTTTAAATGTTTTTTGTTAAAGTAACACATATTCCTAATTAGTTACGTTAAAAAATTTTTAAATCCTTAAAATTTATGTCAACAATTTTGTTTACTAATTATTTGAGCCTTTTATACCTTGTGTTTTATAAATCATTAAAACAGAAATGTTTATATTGTAAATGGAGTTAACTATCTTTCAGCAATGGGGTTTTGAAAATATTTTAAAATTTGTATCTATGTAAATTACAAAAAAAAAAAAATACATCAAAATATTGAATATATCCTTCTTTCCAGAATTAATACATTTCTTCTAACAAGACATAAAATTATAGAATATTATTGAAATAGCTTTTGTAATTTTCTAAGCACTGATGTTGGAGCCTGGTGCTCCGAAACATGTTTGGTAGATATAAGAATTTATATAAGTTTCGTGGAGGTTGACTTTCATTTCAAGAATATATATCATTCTACTCCACTTCAATATGGACTCCTTTTATACAATTATTATTTTTTTAATATTAAGTTTATAAACTAACTTCCACTTGTATTTACGATGTGCTGTTCATTTGTTGTTTTGATTTTTTTTAATTGAGTTGTATTATTTAAGTATTTAATTAAGTAGGTATTCTGCCTTTTAGTATTCTTTCTCAATGAAATCTCATGGATTTGTGGAAAAATTTCTGGTTGTGTATTCACGCCCTTATAAACAATAGGGAAATTAAGTGCTATGCTGCTTTTTTTTTACATTAAAAAAATTTCGCGTTCTTCCTTTCTGTTCGAAATTTTGTTACATAATGATGTTTGGTAATTTGGGTAGTATGATTGTAATAATTAAAACACTGTTTAACGGTATGTACAAAACTGAATATTTATTAATATGGAAAAGAGTTGTGTTTGAGAGTTAAGTTATTATAAAATCTGGAGAGAGAGTTTTGGCACGAGAGAGATGTTGACGGTTTTGATGTTGAAGACTGACTGGGGTAAAATTATAGAAAAAGGATCTCTGTGAAGAGAGTACCACATCTGGTCGGCACGTGGCTTTAACAATAACCACTGCTTTTTCTAGGTACGGACTAGGGATTTCTTTTGTTCCCGAAAATGAAAAACATTAAAAAGAAAGTAGAAATATTCGTGCCAGATGTTTGAACTTTTGGTGCAATTTAGAAAATATTATTTACAACTACTATACTAAATTTGTACAAAGAAATAACTAAATTTAAAAATACATATATACAGTGTGGCACAATAAAAAGGTTGCCACAGTATCTACAGAATAAAATACAATATATACAGTGTGGCGCAAGAATAATGGTCGCCACAGATGTATAGGCAGCAAATATTGGCGTAAAACTTCTTGGCGCGTTTCTGATGACTTAAACTGTATATAATGTACGAGGGGGCGTTTTTAATTTAATTTTACAATGTATTCATCTGGAAATTTAATAGACTTCCCAGACCTAGCAAATTATTTAGAAAAATATGCCGAAATTACTTCCTTCACTTCATCGCTCGTAAATTTCTCACCGGAGTTCTTTATTCATTTTTGGGAGCCAATAATAATCGGTCTGGGGTGGGTGATTTATAATATCGAAGGCCCTTTGTGCAGGGCAGCCACCTTTTGGATGCTTTTTTTAACTGTTTAAAGAATGAAGCGTAGTATTCTGGAGTTATCTTTATAATCAATCAATAGCATTCCTTCTGAGTCCTAAAAGATGGTCGCCATGAGTTTTACGGCGGACTGTAGAGTGAGCACTCTCCCACTGATCTTTGTCATCCCAAGATGATCATGCAGAATTTATATCGGATACTTCAACCATTTCTGCGACTTTTTTGTTTATCACGCGAACATCTTCGCCATTTGAGATATGTTCCTTCAATATTCCATACTTCAACCCCATAAAGCTAAATTTGGGACTGAGGTCGAAATAGTCTGTCTGAAGCAGTCTTTTTACATTTATTACCAGTACTATTACGACAGTACTGCCTTGTCTTATATTCTAACCAGTTTCACGTGGAACTCCGTCAATTCCTCGATAGCTTTCTTTTAGGAATTTTATCTTTGAGTCTCGTGTAAAATAATTCGTTAAAAGTTAGACTCCATCCCTCTTAAACGTTGCATTTTTGAAAAGTTAATGCTCTAATTTAGTCGACGACAATTTGTTAACAGATAGAAAGAAGGAAATCGCATATACTTATTTAAATATAATCAGTTTACCTCAGTAGTCGATGATGGTTTCTTAGTTAAGTATGAGGTATATTTAAGGGTTACTTAGTTTATTAAAATTGGATATCAAGATTTTGTTTTATTCTTTTCTGTTTCAATAAAATAAGATTTTCTAATTCGAAGAAAATAGGATGTGACTAAATTAAACTCAACATTTCAGATAAAAAAAATCAATCTAATGTGCTTATAAGATAAATTTTTGAAACTTTTTTTTTTGGAAATGCCGCTACCATATCAGACATAAAGTAAATAAATAGTTATTCCCAACAATCATTGAATATGGTTTTATGGCTGTAGTAGTATAACGTATAGTATTTGGTACTACTTTAACAGCGCTCGCTTACCGATTCACTCAGTCTATGTTGATCTGCGCTAGAGTTGTGGTATTATTACGTGACGTCAAGTGAATATTATCGCGTGGCGCGTATTTTAATTTCATTCGAATTTTAGTGATTAATTTTGTTTGTTTACTATTTGATTGTATAGTGGTATTGTTTACGTGGATTTTACAAAAAGTAAGTTATTTTTTATAGAATTTTTAAATTATATCACGAAGGGTAAATTGTTATATTCCATATAGTTATATTATGTTATTGCGTAAATATTTATTTACCAAAGTTTTATCAATGAATGAAACATCTATATTTATTTATTTACTTATTTAATGGGTACTTATAGAAAAATTATTCCTAATGTGACTTAATAATATAGTTGTTCTCGTAAACCCCTATTGTGAACGAATATTTGTTTACATTTTATACAGACTGTTCTATAAAATAATATGAAGCGTTTTCAATGTAGGGGACTTTTAGAATAATTGATCTCGAAGAATCTTATTAGTCTTAGATGTTATTTAAAAATTCTGATCAAAAACAGAGAAAACCAAATTCTAACTAGTGTTATTGAGTAACTTAAGTAAGAGGGTGTTTTAAAATAAAAGCGAAAATCCTTAAAGGGTAATTCCTTGTTTTAGATGGTTATCAATTAAACTTTTGGTTGCTGTATTACAATGTTGAACTATTTCCACTTTTAGTCTGGTCACTTTATAGATATTAATAAAAAGGGTTTAAAGTAGAATAATCTTTGCACATTTGCTATAAAAAGCTGGCATTGATAACCGTGTTAATTTAAAAAATTTTGCATGTTGCTAACAGGCAGTTTATTGCAATTAAAAAAAAATATATTTGGTGTTGCCAGTTTTTAAAATAAAACAATATGTAATTTTTTAATAACAATAGTGAAAAAAATTGCAATGCCTCGTTATTCGTTATTTTTCAACATAAAAGTATATCTTTCATTTTCCCGCCATTTTTGTCAATTGTTAGGTATTGACACGTCGTTTGTAAAGTGCACCGCACTGTTTTAAAATGGCTGCTTGATTTAACATATTTGTATTTTTTTTGTGATATTTTCAATTCGTTGAAACCTTTCTGGAAACCTAATAGTATCTCGACCTCCCTGTATTTTTTATTGTAATGAAAATTTTAAATATTAAACATCAAATCTGTCAATTATCACAACAAACGACTAAAGAAGATCACCAAATGCGAAAGGATTTTTTCCTGATATTTATTTTTGATGTTCTCATTATTTATTATGGTCGACTTTAGTTTAGCCGAAATCATTTACATTTTTCTCATCTTATTGTTATATTGTACAAAGTTCTCTTGTATTAGATTTTATAAAAAAAAATATATTGCTTTAATTTCAAATTTACAAAAAATGTTGTAGATAATTAAAAATTTCCCGTGCAACTTTGTTAGTAATTTCGAATTTGGATTTTAAAATAATTGAGAATATCTCTTCCACCATTTATACCGATCATTGAATAGTTATCGTTTTGGACTTAAAAGAATATAACAATGTTATGTTTTAACTTAAAAATGCCCTTTTTTGTATCAAACATAATACAAATTTTAGGAAACGCATAATTCTTTAAAAAGAAACTTCCTAGTTAAATTATGTATTTATCAACAATCCTCATTTCAATATACAGTTGTTCTTCAAATGACATCATTTCTTGAATTAAGCCGGTTAAATATAATGTATAAGAATTAATTTTTTAATTTAATTTCTAGAATAGGAACCCTAATTAAATATCGAAAAATATATTTAATATATATATTTTCAAAAGAATCCAGAAGAAAACATATTCTCACAGTTTATTTTTAATTAAATTCAATTATTAATGGCAAAATTACCATTTAAGTATATATAAAATTTATTAAAGCTAAAGGTGCTAAAACATAATAGGAAAATATAATCAAGCAATTATCCTTTTTTATACATAATACTAGTTAATATGCAATTTCCAACCCACCAATCTAATTTCCCATAATAAATGTTGGTTGAGTAGACCATCTACAAAAATGGTAATAAGAAGTACTTATATTTTCAAATTCTTCTTTATTTTGAAAATAAAGCGGTTAAAATATAAATTAAATTCTTATTTACTGTAATTAGATATTGTACTTATATAGAACAAATTGTTATTTATTCTAAAAATAAACTTGTAATATAATACTAGGTTGAAAGTTCATTTAACTTATAACGATGCATAAATATTTAGATAGTATTATAATCCTTTTTAGATTTTTTTCATATTATTTACATTGTGATATATTCATATAACAGGGCTGATGTAATGTGTTATATTATAACATATCGGACGCACTGTACAATAATAACAAGTGGCAGATACGGTATGTGTCTGCTGAAACGCGACTTTTTGTAGGCATTACTAACTTTGAATTTACACATATTATGTTTTGCTGAACACATTTATTTATATCATAAGTGCCTAGGTTTGTCTCCATACCATGTGCAGAACATATAGTCGAGTTGTGTAGTTCGTGAAATTGATTTAAAGCGAACTAATAAAGTCCACCGAGAGAGTACGATATTTGAATGTCAAGCCATGCCATGGTTTTGTAAAATTAAAAATTTAATGAATAGTTTTAAACGGGACACTAGGTTAAATCTTGCTAAGAGTCTTTAACAAACATAATTTAGCATCAAATTGTACAAGTAGTGGTTCTCGAATTTAACGATGCTTATTTTAAATTGCCCTAGAATTTTATTTCTATAGAGACCTAAAAAATATGTTGGTGTTATTATTCAGATTATGTACGTCACTGATTTTCGTCATTGCCGTATTACTAGTCTCAGATTAAGAAAGTGACACTTGTATGAGATCTCAATCAATGAATAGTAACATTATTATTATATCAAAAAAGTATTACGTAGGAAAAATTTAAGACAATTATATATTGATTATACGTGTTTTTGTAAAAAATAATGAATTTAATTCTGACGACTAGTGAGACACCACTGTTAATATTTGACATATCAAATGTCCAATTGATTATAGATTCTCAATGTCACGAAAAACTGTGTCAAAAGATCAGTATTCAAAAAGGGTTCGTTGGATAGGTATTCATACCCATTTAAATATATTTGTTATTTTTATTATAATTCTGTATATTGTTGATGTCCTTGAGCAATGTATATAAAATATTTTTCTACTTTATTGATGGCATTTTGACACACTACTTTGTATACGACCCTGAGTTATAGGTTTTTGTTCTCTCTCCTTTAAAATTCAGTGGTTTATTGCTTGTTTGATTTTTACTTAGGAAGTCCTAAAGCTATTTATCATTGACTTCATCCGGTATTAGGGTGCCTAAAGCACACCCAAAAATTTTTATAGTTTAACAATTTGTTCAAGTAAAAAATAATAAAAATTTTAACGTCGTCGCGCTTTAAAAGTGTTTTACTATGATACAAAAAAAATACTTATGTATATTTAATTTTATGTTAATATTTATGATTTTGGTTTCTAAAGGAATACTATCAGTCGTACAGGTTTTGAAATGACCTACCAATCGAGGATAATGGAGTAAAAGGGGGCGGGAGGCGACGTATCGTTTGTGGTTTATTATCTCGTAGGGTTGGGATGGGTTCATTAAACAAAGTTTTATGGTGACAGATCTCATATACGATATGTTTATATTTCATATAAATAATTTAGACACATTTTCCAGCAAGAATTCATTGGGTTGTTGAGGTGTGTGGCATGTAAAAAAACTTGGACAGTGAGGGTTGAACATAATACTGCTGCTTGTCTATGATGTATTGAAAGATCGCTAGACAACAAAGAGTGCATTCTTTGCGTACTCATACCCATAGAGGTTTATTCCACTGAATAAATAAATAAAATATATCGCGGTTTTAAGAGAATGCTCGCTATTGATATGGAACATATTCTACTGGACAGCCTTACAACAACCCGCATCAACACTAATAGTAAATACGAATAAGTGTTATACAACAGAACGCCAGGCGAATCATGATTAATGTAAGAATGGTTTTCAGATCATATCCTTGCTCTTCACCAGAAGGGGGACACTGAACCCTTCTTGGAGCAACTTCTCTTCAATTTTGAGGTGAAATACCTTTTTGTTTTGTTGAGAACACTGCGTTTGAATATTTTTTTGTTGAACTGCATTTACTGCTGAAAATTGTATTAAGAATCAACCTAGCGTCTATAAACAGTGTTTCCAACTTGGCATTTTACAGATTTAACGCTCTTTACCCAACAAGAAACAAAACCAATACAGAAATATCGAACACTCGACATCAGTAAATGAAAAAGTGCAGTTAATTTCTGATGTTTGTATCGTGAATCTACAAAACGAAATGATCGTCTGATGCATGTCTAGTTCCCGTCTATTTTTCTTGTTTTTTGTTGAATGTTGACAGAATAGAAGAAATAATATTCTGCACTTTATGAAAGTAAATATTTCTGAAAATTACCTGTAACTCGAACGCTTATTTGGGAAACAAATTGGATATTGGCATTCGTTCCTACAGTAGATTGTTCTTTTCTTTTTGTCACGTTGTATGTGTAATATATAAAGATAAGTAAAATATATATGTATGTATATATATATTTAAAAAAAAATAAAAATATATCGGTAGTAAATCCATGCACATTTAAAAGCTATTAAATATGCAAGCATCATAAAGGATAGCAATAGTTTATTATAATACTACCTTGGCTTGTAAATTTGATATGTCTTATCTAACATATTATGCAAATATGTGAAAATGACAGTCTAGTTAAAAATAGATTTTAACAGTTTAAGCACCTTTAATATTGTGTATGTCATATTTTTTTACTTATGTACTTGTTTAATAGAATTTCATGACAGCGATAACCATGTTGTTCCTTAATTTATTTATAAAGCAAAATTTACTTATTTCTGCAAGTCTCTTTTATATGATAATATACTACTAATACCTTGAGCAAGCAAGCTAATTGTTAAGAACTAAATATTTGTTTTAAATAAATATTTGTTGAAATATATATTACTCTTTTAAATAAGAATAAATGGATTAAGGCCAATTGCCATGTATACGAGGTGTGATTATACAATAACGAAAGTACAAAAGTACACAACATCAGCTGGTAAAGATTTGATTAAAAGTATTTATGTGGAGATCAATTTTAAATTCAGATCCCAAATTGGGTAATAATTTCAGTATGTGAAGGTATGAAAAAGCAACATGCACAATTCCAAGTTTTATTCAATTCAATTCAAAACTTTATTGTTCCCAAAACATACAGTTTTCTAAGAATGAATTTTGTTTGGTACATATGATAATATAATAGTAATACAATAATATAATAACAACACAACGTTCATCCTATTCAATGAACAAATATAGGCAAAACAAAAAGAAAAATAGCAAAAAGAAAAACAGCAAAAAAAAACAATCCAATAATAATATGAGAAAGAAAAGTAAAAAGAGAATAAAAACAAACAGCAATTCATTCCTACTCGTTTATAATAAATTATCTTAATTTAAGAATATCTACAATTAGTGAGCAGATTTGTTTGGCTAACCTCAGATTAATATGATTTAGGGCACTAACTAAGTCATCAAGGGATGATGATACCGCGGTCTGTGCCGCAATTGCAGTGCAATCAAACTGAGTCATAAGTCGACAAATTGCGGGCCAATGGATTCTGCCTTTATATTTATAAGGAGTACATAATCAAAAATATAAATAAATTCAAAAGAGAGACAACATTTAATTAAAAAAATATAATATATAATAATTCACTTGGGCAATTTTAGAATATGTGGTATATTTCCGTGTTCGTTATAATTAGTATTTTAATAGATACTGAAAGTCGCTCTGGTGTAAACTGAACAATGTTGAAAGAATTTGTTAGTTTTCCTTTCCAACTAAAAACTATTAGGTAGGTATAATGCTGACGGTAATATTTACGTTTTTGTTTATACAATTGTTTATCTTGGCCCTGAGTAACTAGTACGATCGGTCTATAATGTACAATTGTTGCACAATAATTGATTTAAAGTTTATATGAATTTGACGAAATTCAACTGGTTGTAGGCGTTTCTATGAGTATAATAGTATATTATAGTAAATTATTGCGTATGCAAACATATATCAAAAAGTGCGTTTATTGAGACAGGAAACATGCATGGTATATAGTAGTTGTATATTATAAACATCTACATCTGTATACAAACAAGTCAATATAGGCTTGTTAAAGTTTAATTAATTTTATAATAGCTGCTGACATAATAACTGACAAAGTCTATTATGTGTGAGACCGACAATTCGGTAAAATATGTTTATATAGGTATTTATTTATGTATTACGTTAAAGAAATGTTCATTTTTGCACATCTGTCTTATTACATGCAGGATGTTTATGTAATTTTCAGTGACAGGGGCATACCCAAAACAAGGAGCTTTAACATGCAATTGTTTTCTACTTAAGCGAACCATTGTGGGCCATTATTATCTACCACCTGATCTTCGAAAGCTAAAAAGATACGATAAACATTCTCCATTACTGTTCACATTTTATACAGAGTTGAATGAAACATATATGTAGGTAATACACACTGGCAATATATGAACAGTGGCATATTTTTTATAACAGGCTATGACGAATTCAATATATAAAATATTACTGTTATAATCGAACTGCAATACAGCCTTATATATAATCAATAAACAAAATATTATTTTGTTTTCACTTTATTTTTCAGAATATATTTGCGGGTGATCCACACAAATAGTTAAAAGTAAAATTGTGTTCATGAAATCCTAATAAGAGCCTACCAATCCCAATTTTAAGTAATCACTAACTCTCTATGCAATGTGCCATAATTGTCGGGACGAGAAAGTCTTTAAGTCTTTCATAATTAAAATTTGCCAATATGTTAATATTTAAGCAAACATCTAACTTTTGACTACATCATAATTTAAATAATTGTACCTATTTATTAAATTACCAAGTTGGATTATTACAACTTTTCTTTGTATGTTTAAAATAAGTAGGTACTTTGGAAATTACGTCATTGGAATTTTAACTAAATTAAATTCAATAATTTAATTATTTCGATTTCATCGATATGTGATATTGATGAGTTGATAAATATCTTTCTGTCACAAATAAGACAAATAAAGAATATTATATGCATATACTTATTTAGTAAAATTAAAGACAAGGTCATTCAGCATAATGTTGCGAAGAATTCACTAAAGTAAGCAACATAATGGTGCAAGTTATATTGTGACACCTTGTAAATGAGCACTAAAGTTCCAGCAAAATGTATTTAAAAACACATAACTAGCCAACGCTAGGTGCAGATACGATTATAGTTCTTTATATTTTGCGGTAAAGTAGTTTTATGCTTGCCACAAATGATGTCATTAAAAAAATGTATAAGTATAAAATAACCGGACCGAATAATAAACGCTTATTTTGTAAGAACCCATGATATTAAATAACAAATAATAGCAACCTGGATGTTAATTAGACTTGTTAATGTGATATTTATACTACCACTCATCAATTTCATCCATCAAAACTACAAAAGACAAACGATGACTAATAGCGATTGTTTTCATATGAATAGCAAATAAGGATTACACGATCCTTACTCATGCATGATATATAACCTCACGCGAATTCGAAGACATATTTTGACATGAAAAATTTTGTATTTTTAATATTTTCGATAAATTGTTTCATAAAGACATACCTATACGAGGGGGCATTTTTAATTTTGCATTTTCTACTCTTCAGTGGAATTAAAAACGCCTCCTCGTATAATTAGATATTATTTAAAAGTAAAAAAAAATGTTATGTTATACAGGGTGTCCCAGGGAAGGGGGAGATCATTTGGAATCAAAATAACCATATATGTCCAATCCAATGGTTGACGGTTAAAAAGTTATTTTAGTTTCCAATGAATCGAATATTGAGTTCACTTGTAAAGCTATAAAAAATAAGTGCGGATATTCAAAGTTTTATTTTTGGTTGCGTCTTATTAATTAAAAAAAAAATTTTAGACCCTGTTACCTTGTAGCAAACAAAAAAGTGGTCTTATGTTTTAAAAAAAATTTTAGTAAATTTATATTGAAAAACTGACCTGCCCTCAGATAAACTTAATTAATGATGTGTTCTAACCAATTTGTTGTTTGTTGTTATTAAGACCACTTTTTTCTTAGCTATAAAATAACAGGGATTTCGAAAATATTTTATTAATTAATAAGATCCTTAAGGATCAAACATACCCTGTATATATGCTGGGTGTCCCACCACAAACTACACTGTGTAACAATCTGAAAATCTGGTGTATAACTTACGTCGAGGGGGCCAAATCGGGTAAAATGTTTTCAAGAATCTAGTACTTGTGGGCATGAACTTCCTTATTTTAAATATGCGACCCTATATAAATTATATATTTTTTGGATTCTACTTGTAATTCTAAAGGTTGTTCATGTTATACCTATGTCCAGCCGTTTACGAAATATTTGAAATTTTCTGTCAAAAATCACGTTTGCAGATTAAAGAATAATTACAATATTTTATTGTATAGAAGCTTCAATAATTGAATTCGTTGGGATTTCCTAGTAGCTATAAACCTACTTCAGACGCCTATGTACCTATATATTTTTAATAAATATGGCTAAATAGAAATTAGTTATAAATGAGAAAATAAATAATGTATCTACATTTACCGCATGATATTCGATATCATCTAAGATTTCGGATCTCTCCGAAATTCGAAAACCTTTTCAGATTTTTGGTACCCTTAGGATTTGGGCCTCTTTGCAATTGCGATGTATTAACTCTAAGCAACCGTTTAAAAATTATTTATATCACTCTTAAAAAGTATTTGTACTGGAAATTCTATTAACACAGTCTATTTGCGCATTTGTTATTGTTGGAGGTACTTACTCATATAAGCATACAGTAAATATCTTCATTATTAATGGTCCCTACCATAGGTGAGAAAATCCCATTCGCTTAATCATGGATTGTTTACAGATTGATTGATTGTTATTTTTTTCTGTAAGATTAATTTCTCAATTTATCTGTTTATTTAAACAAACACCTCTCAAAAAAATCTCTTTGGTCATTTTACCGGCTGCTTGTTGCTATCATTGGCGTAACAAAGGAATACCAACTCACAAGTTACAATGTAACCTATTCTTATTTACTGCGTGACTATTTAATGTTTTGTTCGTTAAAAAAAACGTATTTCCGTTTTCGTTCAACATATGTTTTTGCTCGCAACACTTTATATTATTCATTTATTATATTGGTATCAAAGAAATCATTTTATGATGTTTAGTAAATAATAACCATGTCAGAGTTATACACTTCATTATTTTTTATTATACGCAGTCAATAAAAACGGTTTAATTTGTTTAAGCAAATGACATTTTTATTATAGGTTAAAGTCCTGGACCTGTCTTTTCAGTATTTATGATTTTTTACATTATTTGTTTCGATACTATATTTTACCTCAAAATCACTATACTGAATCCATAAGTCACAATTAAATACAATGATTTAATGGGATATTGAAAAATATACGAATACAAAATAATAAATATGAATTTGAAACTTTCTAATGTAGGATTATTTGTTAATAGTTTTATTATAAAATTAGTACCTATTTTTCTATAATAGAAGGTAATTATTTACCGATTATAATTACCGTAATATATACATAAACTTTAAAAAACCTAAAAATGATATTACTTACCTACACAAATATTTTTATTATAGGTTACCATCTATTTAATTGTCTTCATTTTAATTTATTATTTGTATGTGCTAATATAAGAAGTTTTTGCCAGATAATAAACATAATTATAAGCTATAATATTTAAAAACTAATTTAAAATAAAAATCTTGACGTAAACTAATCATAAATCACTGCATGGAAATAGGTACAACTAAAAAAATTCGGAGCAATATCTTTTGTAACACAGTAATTATAGAGTTAAGTATATAATTATTTCGAGCGCTAAGGTCGTGATTTTGTATCGACATTTTATTGATAAATAAATACTAGGCATAATATTACAATACATTACTACATTTAAACAAATGGATGATAATATATAAAATTTTTAAATAAATTCCTAGCCTTGGATACAAACAGTTGTTAACGTGTTCATTCGTAACGCCATATAATTAATATTCCTCTGATTATTTTGTATTCCTCCTAATTATGTTTTTTTTTATCAGATTTTATGTAATGTTAATCGAATTTTAATTATTTTTACTTAATTCCAGTAGTTTGTAGTTTTAACAAAAAGTAACCAAATAAACTGAAATTAGCAAGAATATTTGGGTTTGCCAAATTTTATACTCTTATGTATGTTATGTTCCTATAGTGATACGAAATTTGAGAAATATTTTCTGTAACAATAGTAGAACTGTATTTTTTAATTTTTGGATAGAACAAAGTAAAAGTAAAATAGTAATTTGTATGAGTGCCCGTGGAATTTTTACACAATGCACCAGTTTATTATATTTTAGCCCCCATTTTGAACCTTACAGGGGCGCCTTTAACACATTATATTGAATTTGCTGCATACCTATTTAAAAATTCAAAGATATAATTATTATTACTATATCCCTTGTTACTGTTGTGTTTTTATATTCGTTATTTGGTCTGGACCAAAGAATTAGCCGTCTTACGTTGGGCACTCCGTTTTAGGGCTAAATGAAAATGCCCAGTTTAGAAAAAGCTTGAAAACTTATTTCAAATAAACATAGGTGTGCGTCACAGTAGGTAGATCCTGATGTTTGAGGGCCCACTCATATGAAATCAAAAGCAATATTCGCATACGAAAAGATTAAATGTAAACAATAATTTTCTGATCAAACTATAACTTTAGCGAGAATAATAATAATTGTTTCGTACAGCATTCGTATTTCTATTATGTATATAGTTAAATCTGATATAGAGAATAAAAAACTACTAAATAGGTATATTTAATGTAACTGATACACCTAATTTGCTGTTTGAATAAACTTGTAGGTAGTGTTGTGTAAAATTCATCAACCTACATTGTAAAATCAAATGTTATTGTTTGACATGTGGGTGCCCATTTACATTTGAAACTTTTTTTTTGTTGATAGAATTGATAACAATTAATTAAGCTGTTGCAAAACTGAAATTAAAAATTCTTCGCTTCTTAGAATAACGCTTGTAAATGAATTATGTATTTATGCTGTCTCATTCAATACTTTTAGGCCAGTTAATTCAGTGTATTTCGTATACATAAATTTCATGAATTGCGACGTGTTTGGTTGTTTATTATTATTTTTTATTTTGAGTATATTCAATATTCCAAAAAACAAAGCCACCCAACATGTCCATATACAACCCGAAAAAAGTGGTTCCTTACATCGCAAGTAAACCTTTTGAATTTTGCATGAACCTACAGATCAATGAACCTTCATTTGTCCTCAAACAATAAGTATTTAATTTTTATTGGGTCATTCTATAATGTACGAATGACTGCTTTATACTAATTATCTTCAACAGTTAAGTAATATGACTACAAATTATTGTTAGCTCATCACACAGCTGAGTCCGTTTCACAAATATATTTTTTTCCATTATACAATTAGCATTTTACAAGAGAGAGGTTCGAGTTGTACAGTGTGTCCAATTATAACATTAAATGGCCTAGAAATGGAACTCATAAAAACACCAAACTTGAAAAAAGTCTCTAGGTATAGATGTCTGCTCTGTATTTTAAGTATGGAAAATAGTTATGTTTTTTTTTTAGGTTTGGTAGTTAGTTATTCAGATCAATTACAAATACTTTTTCAGACCATCGCACGCGAAATGAGTATTTGGTTCACAAATTTGACATTTTTGATACTTTCGTTTTCAAGTTGGTATTAAATCAGAAAGCTCCGAGATTACAATACTTTTCAGTTCTGAAGGAGTGCAAGATACCGAAAGATCACTATCAGTATCAGGCATTATTTTTGTGGTTTGACGGTCAAAATATTTGTATATATTCCAACATGTCATTTCCATAACAACGGTGTTGATTTTAAAGTAATAATATATGTATTTGCTTGATATTATCAAGTTCATACTTTTAACGATAATATGTTTAAGTATTTTGGAGCATGGCTTTTTGTCACAGTATGGAAAATTAAAAAAAATTGAATCGAAAAAACGAAGAAAACTAGGATACAATTTTTGTTGTAATATTCTTGACCTATTTAAAATGAGAGCATTAAGTCCTGATAAAAATCACATTGATATAGTCTCTTAATACCGAGCTACTTCTTCGCTTTCTGAACACAATGTATTTTTTTGTAAGATTTTAAGTCTGCCTTGACATTCTGTTCAAGATTTTTTTAGTTTATGTATTATTTTCTACATTGTAGAAAAGTTCAATGCGTGAATATTTTTAATTAATTGATTTATTGATAATGAATAAAAGTATCATTTACTTTGAATACTGTTCTCTATATTACTTGGTGTAATTATCCTATTTAAATGTATAGGATAATTGATTTATTGTGATATAAGATTTATTAAAAAACGATGCCAATTTATAAAAGGAGATGCTTTACATAGAGAAAATTCATTTAAATTTAATTTGAATATTACATTATTATTTAATTCATCAATTAGTACATTTTTGTAAATACATGAGATATCAAACATCTACTATAATTAAAGAATTCTGGGTCATTGAATAATGTCGATCTTATGTAGGTGTTAAAATGTATTTATTCTTGAAATATATGTCAGTGGCTTAGAAAATATAAAACTATTTATTAAACTGAAAATAATCCGAGTTTTCTTGCATTATGTACTAGTTTTTTAATGTAATAAAAAACGTCATGTTTCTATTATTTTGTATTACTATAAACAATGATCTATAATATATTAGCTTTGTTGTGTGCTAGTTTATTATAATTTAACTCAGAAATTGTTTGTTTAAATTTTGTATTAGTAGTATGATGCCTCGGATAACAAAGTTATTAACATTTTACTATTATTTTTATTAATTTCTTCTATAATTCAAAAGCAAAATTACAAGTAGGTACTAGATTATACTATTTAGCAATTTATAATCGTATTTATTAATCTGGAATTTAAAAGCTATTTGAGCACAGGTTTATAGTGAATTTAGATAAAATAGAAAACGTATTATATCAATCTATATCTCAAACAGAATTATTTAATTCACTTTTAAATTCCCTACATGTAATGTTGAATATAAGTGTTTGTTTTATTACTAGTAAACAGGTTTTGTGTACTTTTATAAGCTTTCATTCATAAATCGAGCACATTTTTTGACGCATTTTTTAAAATTGTTATGTGTTTTGAACATAGATGTACAGAAATTGATTAATAGGGGGTTTATTTAAGTAAGAAACCATTTAAAAATATCAATTAGTGTTTTGTTTCCTCGTTTTTGATCGACATATTTTCCTGCAATGCAAATTTCTTTGACGGACCTCAAACAAGGAATGG